>CM057380.1:12500-1366666 GCA_030015415.1 Cynopterus sphinx | reverse complement strand
AGGTGATGAGAGCCATCAGCCCCCGCTCCTTGAGCTGAGGCTGACCCCAAGTCTATGGTCCTCAGGGGCCAGGTTTCTCCCACCACCTGAAAACAGTGCCAATCCACTTGGGGCCAAAAGAGCCCCTGGGAATGTTCTGGGCTGCAGTGATGAGGGACGCAGGGAAGGGCTGGCTCCATGAGCCGCGTAGCTGGCGGCCCGGTCAGTCGACGTGAAAAGACAGCAGCTGGGCTGTTGGTGGACAGATGCGGGGAACCAGGGCAGTGGCCCTGGTGCAAGTGCTAGTTCCACCCTGCAGCCAGCCCCAGCCAGCCCCAGCCGGCCCCAGCCGGCCCCAGCCGGCCCCAACCAGCCCTAACCAGCTGGCCAGCTGCAACCAGCCAAACCTACCAAACAGCCAACCCCACAACCAGCCAGCCCCGAAGAGCCAGCCAACCCCAACCAGCTTGCAAACCAACCCCTAATAAGCCAACCAACCCACAACCAGTGGCCCAGCCGTAGCCCGCCAGTCAGCACATAACCAACCAGCATCAACAGACATCGCCGCCTTGATCCCCCAGGCCTGTTCGAGGGTCAGGGGTTCCTGGGACTGTGTCCCTGGGTGCGTGGAAGGAGAGGTCTGAGCCGTGACCCCACCTCTGGCCAGTCTCTGGTCTGCACCGGGCGCTCTGGGCAGCCCCGGGAGGGACCGGACGCGCCCCCTGCGTCCCCGAGCTGGGCCCTGGGAGACCCACACGCGCCTTGGCCTTTCAGGTCCGGTCTGACCGGGACAAGTTCGTCATCTTCCTGGACGTGAAGCACTTCTCCCCCGAGGACCTCACGGTCAAGGTGCAGGAGGACTTCGTGGAGATCCACGGCAAGCACAACGAGCGGCAGGTGCGTCGGCCCCGCCTGGGCCCCGCGGCTGCTCCGGCCCGGGGCTGCCTCTCCCCCACCTATGGGTGCGCAGCCGCCCGGGGAGGGGCTGACGGGCTGAGGAGCCTCCCAGCTGGGACGAGGGGGTGGGGCCTCTGGCCGGGCCGGGGAGAGCCCGCGGGGGTCACGGGTGCGTGGGGACAGGGCCCGGGCGCAACGGGGTGCGGCCGGGGTCAGTGACGCCGTCCGGCCTGTCCGCGCACGGCCGGCCCGCGGCCCCTCGGCCCTCCCCCCGCGGGGTCGGGATCGGGTCCGGCCTGGTCCCCGCTGTCCGGGGCGAGCGGGCCCTCCGCGCTCGGCGGCGCCCCAACCCCCGGGGGACCCGCGGGGCCCGCGACCGGCCGAGAGGAGGAGGCCGCGGGGACGCGGGGCCACGAGGTGTCCGGGCGGCCGGGGCGGGAGGGCAGAGTCGGGGACGCGAGTGGCCTGGGCGGGCGGGGCCGCGGCGTGGGGGGAGCCCGCGCCCCCGGCCCCGCCCCCCGGGAGCGGGGATTCGCTCGGCCCCCGCCCGCCCCCGGCCCCGCCCCCGGCCCCGGCCCGCGCTGACCCCTCCGGCCACCCCCGCCCCCGCCCCAGGACGACCACGGCTACATCTCCCGCGAGTTCCACCGGCGCTACCGCCTGCCGTCCAACGTGGACCAGTCGGCGCTGTCCTGCTCGCTGTCGGCCGACGGCATGCTGACCTTCTCCGGCCCCAAGGTGCCGTCGGGCGTGGACGCCGGCCACAGCGAGCGCGCCATCCCCGTGTCGCGGGAGGAGAAGCCCAGCTCCGCGCCCTCGTCCTAGGCGCCCGCCCGGCGGCCGCCCCGCCCCGCCCCCCGGATCCCGCCCCGGCCTGCCGGTCCCCCTCCTCCCCCCCCTCCTCCTCCTCCGCGGGGGCTGCGGGCTGAGGGGGCCCCCGGGGCCCCGCCCGGCCCGCCGCGGCGGTGACAGCCACCCCAGGCGCCTGCCCAGCCCAGCCACCCCGGGGTCTCCCGGGCCGCCGGGTCCCCAGGCGCCCGGCCCCCCCAGCCCGCCTCCCTCGGCCCCGCCCCGCCCTCTCTGCAGCTCCGCCCCCGGGCGTGCGGTCCCCGTGACCGTGCCGCGCGTGGCAGCCAATAAAGAGCAGGTGGCACAAGCAGCTCGCTGTCCCTGGCCGTGCTGTCTCCCTGGGGGCGTGGGCAGGGGGCCGTGTGACCCGTGGTGGGCTGTGGGGGGACACGGGGCCCCCTGCTCCCCATCGTCTCTGAGTGACCAGGTCCCCTTCCTCACTCCCGGTCCCAAGTGACTCCCCCAACTCGGGCTTTGCAGGAAGGAGAGGGCTTTAGGGTGGGGGGGGGGCGTCTCTGAGGGATGGAGAGAGGAGGGGGAGGCAGGGGGTGCGGGAGGGAAAGCGCCAGACTCCCTTCCCCACCCTGCAGGGGAACCTGCCCCTGGTCCCCTCTGGCGGGGCTCTGCCCCTTGGGGCCGTGCTTTAGGGTCTCACCCCAGAGGTTCCTCAGCGCTGAGAGGCCGTCAGGGTGGTCAGAATGTGTGCACCCCCACTCGACACAGCATCCCGGCTCCTCGTGTGGGAGGCGCCCCCCACTCGGCCCCTCCATGAAATAGGCATCGCGGTCCTCAGGGCTTGTGGGGACCAGGTCTGAGCAGCCCCCATACAGAGTGGGAGGCCTTGCTGCCTGCCCGACTTCCCGAGATGGCACAGAGACAGGCCTGGGGGCCCACAGCCTCCGCGAGATCGGGAGGGGGGGCAGCTGGCTCAGCCAGGGCCCCGACGGCTGCACAGTGACCACAGAGCGGGCCAGGTGGGTGGCCGAGGTGGTCTCCAGGAGGGGCAAACCACAGACGCGTGGCCAGACAGGCTCTGCCAGTGTCATAAGGTCGAGCAACGGGCTGGGAGCGGAGGCCAGGGCACTGGGACCCTGGTAGAGACAGGAGTTGGCCCTCAGGGTGGCACCGCTCCTCCGCCTGCCAGGGAGCAACTGGACACCAGGGAGGGGACACAATGGAGACTTTCTGGAGGTGATCCCCGTTTACCACGCAGTGAAACGGTGCCCGGGCGGTTCCATTTTAAGGGAAGGCAGTGCCCGCGCACACAGGCACATGCCCCCACCCCCACACAAGTGCACACATGCACACTGCATGTGCACACACAGGCACACACTCCCCTTGCATCTCTTACTAAACAAGGGTCCTCACCCCTGCGAGGGTCTCCCCAGACTCCTCCCCATCCCCAGCCCCTCCTTCCGACCAGAAGGTTCCCAGGCTCTCCCGCCAGGTAATCCCGCCAGGTAATAGGGTGCGGGGCCCCCCATGTGGGCAGCAAAAACAGCCACAACACTGGGTCTGCGGCTGGATGTTCTGGGAACTCAGAGCCACTGAGGTCCCCTGGGCCCCCCCAGGCCAGCTGCCTTAGAAGACACCTTCGCTTTTGCTCAGCATGGGGTGCCACTGCCCAGAAGTAAAGTGGGCTGGGGTCCCGGCGGGTCTGGCCATGGCCAGGACCAAGCTGTCCTTAGACACTGATGGTCTTGTGTTCACTGCAGTCCCTGCTTAGGCCTCGCGATGGGCTGAGCTGTGTCCCCCCAAACTGAACCCCAAGCCCTGGCCCCTCAGACTGTGACTGCATTGGGAGATGGGTCTTTAGAGAGGGGATTAAATAAGACTGAAGTCACTAAGGTGGGTCTAATACAACCTGACGGGTGTCCCTGTAAGAGCTCAGAACACAGACACCCAGAGGGACGACCTCGTGAGGCCACAGATAGAAGCCATCCGCCAGCCAAGGACAGAAGCCTCAGGAGAAACCAGCCCGGCTGACGCCTTGACCTTGGGCCTCCAGGCTCCGGACCGCGAGGCCACAGAGCCCCGTAGTTTCGGTGGCGCGTGTGCTCGTTACGGCCGCCTGAGCTGACGGTCACAGGCTGCAGACACGGCCCCTGGCCGGTGGGCTCTCTGGCGAGGGCTGAGGCCTGGTGACAATGGGCTCACGGAGTCGTGGGGTACGCTCTGGGGGATCTGCGGGGAAGCCGCGCGAGTGCCCCACCGTGGGAGGCTCCTGCCTTTCTCAGGTCCACACCCCGGCTCCTCCGGTCCGGGGGTGTCTGGTGCCATCTGAGTGACCCTGGCTCTCTGCCTGGTCCCAGTGCCAGGCTGTCGCGGGAAGGGCTTCTGAACGCAGAGGGCGGTCTGCTCCCCGTACCCCTTCAAGTTCACTGGCGTCTGCCTGGGGCCGGGCCTGGGGCAGCCACCTGTGCCGTGGCAGCGCCTCCTTGGGCTGCTGCATCTCTGCCGGCCCCTCGCCCTCACCTCTTCACCTGCAGTGGCTCTCGCCTGGATGGCACGCCCCAGACAGGCGGGGGCCCCACAGCCTGGCCCCGCCCTCATGTGGGTGCCCCTGCTATAGAAACCGTAAAGAAGGGGTGGCCAGCACCCCAAACCTGTGGCCTCCGGGGCCCACCCACGGTGCTTTGCAGATACGGCCGGACCCTGGGCCCCACCCCAGGCCCCGATGGAAGTCTGCAGGGCTGGGGGCCGGGGCTCCGCACTCCCGAGGAGCCGGGTGATGCCCTTGACCAGGCAAGCGGCGAGACGCCGCCACAGCAGCGGCCTCTACGGCGGGCGCGGGAGGAAAGAGGGCTCCCCGAAGCCGGCGCTCCGTCTGGGGGCCTCGCCCCGTGTAGTCACGCAGTTCTGGGGCGAGGACGAGCACAGCGGGGAAAGCATCGACTGAGCGCCTGCTGCGTGCCAGTCCCCGTGCCAGCCACGCCCGTCCAGCAGCCCGCGCGGGGCTCCACTGAGACTCTCACCCGTGTTCCCCACTGGCGACAGCGGCCAGGACCCCACCTCTCGCCTGACCTCAAGGGCAGGACTGAACCCCTCGTGGGCGGGCAGCCTGGACCGGGAGTCGGGGGGCACGGAGGAGGCCGGCCCGCGCCGTTCTGCCGGGAGCCTGCCGGGTGCCCTGGGCGGGTCTGTCGGCCCCTCTCGGGGTTGGATCCCGGTCCCAGCGCGTCGGGGAGCAGGTGGGCTGCCCACGGGTGACCACCTGCCCTTCTGACACGCGCCACCAGGTGGCGGCAGAGGCCTGGCCTTGGCCTCTAAGACCGCGTCGCCCGAGGCCGAGCTTGTCGCTAAGGAAGGTCACCTTCACGGCCCAGGGAGCCGAGGGGAGCAGCGGCATCGCCCACCCGCACCCGCAGGGGGCCTGGCTCTCGCCGCAGGGCTGGCGGTGCGGGGCCCCGGGAGACCCGCCCAGACCCCAGGGCTGGCGTCCAGCACGGGACAGGCTGGGGGACGCAGCAGGCCACACGGGAGCCGGGGGTATTTCTTGACGTGAGCAGTTTTGTTCCATCCGCTCCCGTTTGTGAAATCGTTTGAGAAAGGAGGAACCACTGCCTGGCGGGTCAGCACGGTGCTGGGGCCCTGCGGAGAGCCGGTCTCCCCGAGCAGAATGACCCGGTGCACGAGCCCTCCCCGGACACCCCCTCCCCTGACCTTTTCCCTCCCCCCCGCCCCGCCTCTCCTAGGAGGGCTCAGAGCAGCTTCCTGTCCTGTCCTGTCCTGTCCACGGAGGCCTGTGCGGGGCGGGGTGGGAAGCATCGCTGGCAGGCAGCCCCAGAGCCTGGCACAGGTGGCGGGGTCAGGGGGTCAAAGGTCCCGCCAGCCAGATGCTGCCTGCGGCCGCCTGGGAGCATGCAGGAGCCAGAAGCTATGCACGTGCGTCGGACCTAAGTGGAAAGGGAAAGGGGTTGAGGGACAGGCGGGGACAGCCGCTTAGGGTCAGGGCAGGCCTGCCACCAGGACAGAGGGGGCATGGAGAGGGAAGTGACATTCAGACTGGGGGCCGAGAGAGCGGGTGGCCTGGCCAAGGGCTGCAGCATCCCCGTAGCCCCCGTCAGGCCCGCTCCCCGGCCTTGGGGTACCAGGCTGGGAGGCCCAGGGCTGTGACATTTCCTCCGAGGTCCGGGACTGAGTTTTCAGGGGCTGGGGAGGTGCAGGCCCCGCACCTGAGTGTGCCAGCCGCTGCCGTGAAAACACGACAGCACACACGTGACACACACGCGCACACACGCGCCTGCACGCGGGCACGCGCACGCACACTCACCCGCCTGGGTCCGCAAACACACAGCTTGCCGCGGCCACAGGCGAGCTCCGGGCTCTGTTCCCGGCCTCTCCTTGCACCGGCTTCCCTGGGTGTCTGATTCGAACTTGAACTCGAAAGAGGAGCTGACAGCCGCTTCCTGCCCTTTCTCCCCCGGGGGCTGGCCAAGAGCTTCCCCCGGGCACATCAGGGGGGCCTGACCTTCTTGCTCGGGCACCTGATTACCTTCCGGGGCTGGCGAGAGAGGGGGTGGGGCGCGTGCTCAAGGGCACCCCAAGGTCAACGGGAAGCAGGGTGGCTGTTTAGCGCACGGAACTGTTGGCGACCTGGAGCTGGGGAGCATTTTGCCTTGACCCCACCAGGAGCCAGAAACCGACAGAAAATAACCGTGAGCGGGGCTCAGAGCAGGCTCGAAAGCCAGCGTGGGCCTCCACGCGGAGGCCTGCGGGCACGTGAGGGGGTGGTGTGTGCAGGGGGCTCACTGTCAGGGGGCCCCGAGTGGGGAGACCAGCCAGACCCCGAAGGCCCAGGCGAGGGGCGCCCCAGGTCCCACCCACAGGTCTGCAGGGCCGTGGCGTCCCCGTGCGGGTCCGCAGCGGCTTTCGGATGGTGCTGGAGGGACACAGGCCCTAGGGAGGCCGGAAGCCGATTGGGCTGGGGTCCAAGGAGCCCCTCGGGTGGGGGTTGCAGTGGTCTGACCACAGAAGGGGGGTCAGTCTGTGTTCGGGCCAGGGAGCCTGCGGGTGACCGGCCACGTGGTGTCGGGTCCTGGGTTCGAACGAAGGTGCCAGGCGGCTTCTGGCTCCTCTCCCTGGGCCCTCTCCTCGCTCTTGCAGTCCTGGGGTCGCACGTCCTCCAGCGGCCGGCCTGGCGTGATCACGACGGCGAGTGGGCCCGGCGTCTCCTGTAAGCACCGGTTCTGACCCAGCTGGGGGCGGGGCTGGCCCCTGCCTCTCTAACCAGCCCCTGGGGATGCCGCCCGCGGTGGATGCCACTTTGCAGCTGGGGCACCTGCCTCAGGTCTGCTGGGCTGGCCTTTGAAGCAGCCCCTCCCCCAGCCCTCAGGCCGGCAGTGGGAATGAGGGGAACAGGGAGTCCCCTGTGGGGTTCCTGGGCACCGCAGGGCAGCCGGGGCATGGGGGGCTCACGCTCACCCTGTCTGGAGCCTGCCCCCACCTCGAGGAGCCTCTGGCAGGCGTCGCGGGTGCGGCGGGGCAGGGAGTCGGGGTGCGGGGGTCAGGGGGTCCAGGGCTGACCCAGCGCAGGCCAGCCCTTCGAATGCCTGCGATCCCCTACCTGAGACCCCGAGCCGAGCCTGGGGGGCCGGTCCTCTGCCAGGCCACCCTGCAGACAGTGGCTGACGTCTGGAGGGGACAGGAGTCTGGCAGGTGACATCTGGCTGGAGAGAGGCAGAGGGAAGCCTCAAGGGGCCCAGTGTCCAGGTCTCCTAAGACTTCAGTGGCTGGGTGACCCCTACCCTGGGCTTGGACAGAAACCCCGGCCCCTCCTGCGGGGGTGGCGGGCGGGGCCTGACTGCAGGGCGGGGGTGGCCCTAGTCCTGGACCCCCTAAAAGCTGCCGCCAGGTCTGGGGCTCCACCCAGCAGCTCCTGCGGCCCGTCCCTGGGAACCCTGAAGAGGAAGCAGGCGGAGGGAGCGGTTTCTCGTGACCCTGGGGACCGAAGGGGACAGCGGCCACATGCGGCCCCCACACTTCCTGCCTGGGCAGCACCGCTCGCTCTGGCCTCCCCTCCTCCCCGGCCCTCTGGGGAGCTGGGCCGCAGCTGAGCTTCGCCCAGTGGGTGGGGGCAGGGACGGGGAGCCGTCGCCTGGGGACCGTGGGCAGAGGGGGAGCCGTCGCCTGGGGACTGTGGGCTGTTAGCTCCCGGGTCAATCTGTGCCACTGGCCTGGGCGAGAGGAGGCGTGACGAGGGCAGGGACTGGGGGACCCACAGTCAGGACGGGGTGGGAGCAGAGGCGTGGGTGTCCGGGCCGCTGGGGCTGGGGGCCTCGGCTTTCGCGTCGTCTGATGGGCTCTGACTCCGACCCCTCGCAGCCCCCTCCGCCCTGGCCCTCCCAGCAGCTGGAGGGGTCCCCACCAGCCCGGAAACGTCCCTTGTGGGCGCCCACATCCTGCTGTGGGGTGACGCCTGCCCTCCGAGCTAGCTCGTCCTCACGGCCTCACGGTCAGAACTCGGAGGCGGCAGAGGCGGCCCCAGGTCCGAGCGCGGACCCCGGTGCCCGGAGGAGCTGCCGGGGCCCGGCCAGCGCTGTGCAAGCGTTTGTTCCGGGACGAGTGACCCGGCCTCTCCCCTCGGCCCCGGCTGAGTCTCAGGAGGAGGAGAGCGGTTTGGGCTTCCCAGGTCCCCCCTTGGAGAGCTGTGACTGTGCCAGCCACCCCGCCCCTGTCAGGATGCTGCCCCCGCAGGCTGGGGCGCTCCTCTGCCCGGCTCCCTGCTGCCCGGCCCCAGGCCCCTCCCAGGGCCTTCCCAGATGTGCGCTCCGACAGGTCGTCCGTCCAGGCACAGCTGCCCAGCGCGCCCCCCAGGAGGACACGCGCCCCACGGGGGCAGCGGGTGTGTCTGTCTCGCTCACTGCTGTCTCCGCCGGGGCCTTACACAGAGCCTGGCACCGAGCGGGCTCCACACGCACTGCAGAAGGGGTGGGCGCGCGCGAGCGCGGGACGGTGGGCGGGTGCGTGCGCGGAGGCGGGTGCGGGTGAGCAGAGGAACGCGATGGCCGGTGCTCGGAGCCGAGCGGTTCAGGTCATTAGAACTGAGAGCAGGAAGCGGGGCTCCCGGCCTCGTGCTGTGTCTCCACCGCCCGACCTTCCCCCTAGCTCGGGGCTCCTCACCCCGGACGGACGTTACACGCCGGGAGCTTGCAGAACTGCCGATCCCAGGTCACCCCCTCACCCCAGGGGCTGGATCTTCCCGGGGCTGCAGTTTCTGAGTCAGGGGGAGGGGGCCCTGAAACTGCCAGGCTGGCCAGGCTGCAGCAAGCCCTCCAGGTGCGTCTGCCGGAGGGGGTGTCGCCGGCCCACTGCACAGACGAGGAAAAGGGGGGCCGGAGAGGGGCCTGGTTCCCACAGCGCATGGCCCCCATGTGCCCAGATGCCGCCCCAGGCCCTCCCCGCCACGCCCCACCTGCTACCCAGGTGAGGCCTCCCCCAGCGGTTCCCGGGAACGGACCAGCCGCAGAGCCGGGGGTCTGCGGGCCACGTCCCTTAAAGCAGGTGACCTTGAGCCAGTCCAAGGTCACTGTCGGCAGGAAAGCGGAGGCCTAGGAAGGGAGGAGCCTGCTCAGGAGTGAACGGACTCGATTTGCCCTTCCAAGGGGGAAAGTGACAGCCCTTCGGTGGAGTTTGAAAGTGACACACCCGAAGCCCTGAGTCTGACGACTTTCGTCGCCTTAAAACTCAGTAAAATGTCCTTTAACGTGTCTTTTTCTTGGCGTCAACCACGCCTGGCAGTTGGCACACAGCTTCCGGCAGGCCGGACTCTCCTGTCCTGGGTGGCGGGCTGGGCCAAGCCCTGCCCAGGGAGGGAGCCGTGTGGCCAGGGCCTGGGCACGCGCGCGGGTGCCAGGACGAGCCCTCGCCCTTCAAAGCCACAGAAGCGAGCTGGGCAGCCCGGACGAGAGCTCTGGGGCGGAGCTGGGGTCCGGGCGGCTCCACGGGCCGAGCAGGGAAGTCGGCTTTGGGGCTGGGGTCCCTGGGGGAGGGGCTGCTTGAGGTCCTTCCTGCAGTGGTCCCGGGTTCCGGGGCGCCCCGGCCAGTGCGGATGCAGGCAGGGCCGGTGTCCAGGAGGGACCGGGGTTCCGGAGGGGGCAGGGCACATGAGTGGGGGCGAGAGGGGGGTCGCCGGACACCCAGACGCCCGAGCCCTACTCCTTTAGGGGTGCAGGCACGGGAAAGCATGGAGGGACGCACAGTGGCCACCCAGCCTACAGTGGGCAGGGGCTTTGGCGCTAGAATTAACGACCCCACACCTTCCTGCGGCGACAGACACAGCCCGGGAACAGGCAGGGGGGACCAGGCAGGCCTGCTGGGGCGGGGGTGGGGCCTGGCGGGGCGCCCACTCCTCACCCGAAGACTGGCTCTTCCACCAGCTCCGGGGAGGGGGGTCGGGAGTGGTGTTGAGAGGGGCTGGGGCAGGGGTGAGGGCGGGGTGGGGGCGGGGTGGGGGCGCCTTCTCTCCCCATCCCCTTCCCCAGCGGGTGGCTGCGAAGGTGGCCCTCGCAGTCAGCTCCGCTCCATTTGTGCACATCCGGGGGGACAGGGTGGCCACCCTTCCTGTCCCCTGCGAGCCAGGGGCCGGGGCCAAGCCCAATCCCGGTCCCTAAGCCGCTGCGTGGAGTGGGAGGCTGGCCCCCTCCCTCGCGTCCCCAGAGGCCCCTCTCCCCGGGAGGGTTTCCCACATCCTGTCCCCGCCTCCCCGCTGGCAGAGGCAGCTTCCTCCTCAGCCCCTGTCACCTGCTCCCGGGTCGCCCAGTCTGGTAAGGTCACGACCTCGCCGGGAGGAAGGAGCCTCACCGTGTGCCTCTCCCTGGATGCCTCTGTGATACCGACTGGTTCCAGGACGAGTGCCAGCCCAGCCCGGGCCACCCGGCCCTGGCATGTGGCCGTGTGGTCCGAGCCTCAGTCTCTGGTCTGACCAGGGGGGCCCCAACGCCCAGCCATCGGCTGCTGGGTGACAGGCCTGGCCAGGTCAGTGGTGACCAGCCTGGGTGAGGGGCGCCTACGGCCGGAAAGGCGGGGCCGGGGCCTGTCCTGTGTCCCCAGGGCGGACGCCGCGTGGACACCTGGAGTCCGGGACCCGGGAGACGGTGCTGTGGGCCGGACACTGTCCCCACCAGTCCCGTGAACTGAGCGCCTCACGCGTGCCCTGTCCTCAGCCTCCCCAGCCTGTCGGTCCCGTGGACACTGGGGACCCCGCGTGCTGAAGGGCAGCCGCAGGAAGGCTCTCGGCGGGAACAGCGAGGTCGTCCGACTGGTCACCTGAGCCCGGGTAGCCGACATGCACGCCGACGGCTGCTCAGCAGGTCGTCCCGGATCCGCCCTTGGCTCTGCCCAGCGCGGCCTGAGGCCCCGGCACAGGCGACAGTCAGGGGAGCGGGCGGTGCCACGCCTGCGCGTCCCCCGGGGCCCCGTCCGTGGGACGGGATCCTGCGAGCTGAACGCACTTGCGCCGCGACAGCGACGCAGACCTGCCTCGGGGCTCTGCGCCAGGGTGGCTGACGCCTGGCCTGCGCGTGGAGCGTCCCGGCCCGCGGGTCCCCTTTAAGGCTAAGCTGCGTTTCCGCGTGTGCTGTGAGCGCCACAGGGCTTGGGGACCCGCGGGGGGGCGTGCCGGCCACTTGACGTGGCTCCGTGACTAACGCGGTCTGCCCCAGGCCCGCTGGCATCCCCTGCGTGGCGGGCTGGCCCAGGCACGGGGGGCAGGTCCTCGGCCTCGGGGAACGCTCCACGGGGGCAGGGAGGGCCTGGGGGAGGAGGGGGGAGGGGACAGAAATGGAAAGATACAGCGACGAGGAGGAGGCCCGGCTGGAGGGGGCCAGGCCCCCCAGCACCCACGCTTGCGGCCGTCGGGGGACACGGGCGTGTGCCATGTGACAACCGCACCCCGAGTCTCAGTGGCCCCTAACAGCCTGTCCCCGACACTGGAGGAGCCGCGAAGTGACACTCCGGAGCCGTCAGGAAGGCCTGGGGCCCGTCACCTGTCACGGCTCCGCCAGAGGAGTCGGCCTTGTCCCCCCCTGCCCCCCCGTGTTGTCGCAGCTGAGCTGGAAGCCCGGCCAAGCGCGACATGCCTTCCTGCCTCGGGGACAGCCAACTGTGACTCAGGATGGAGAGGTCTCTCGTCCGTCCGTCCGGGGCTTTCCGGGCACTCCCTCCCGCCCCTGCCCGGCTGGCGACAACAGCGGGGTTTGTGTTTGGGAACTGGGGTGGATTTCCCCGCCGAGGTCCCCTGTGGGCCTGGAGTGCAGCCCGGGCCGGCGGGTCCCAGGCCTCGAGTCTGCAGCGCGGTCCCCGCGCGTCTCCCTCTGTTCCTTGTCACCGCGGGCCGGGGCCCGCCGGCGTTCCCTGGGCAGTGGCCTGTGTGTGCTCACACGCGTGACCGTGAGGCGCTGGGAGGGGGCGCGGATGGACGGACACACGGGCGGGGGAGTGGGGAGCAGCAGGGCCCCGGATGGCCCGCCGGGCCCTCCCGGCTGGATCTGGGGAGCCCGGGCCCTGCCGCACCGCGGGCCTCGGGTCCTCCGCAGGCAGCGGGCGCTTCCCGGGCAGAGGGTCCTGGGGCCAAGGCCCTGCCCTCGCGCAGAGCTGAGTGCACCTGTGGGCGGGGAGGAAAGGGGCATCGGGCCTGCTGGTCCCTGCCCTCTGGGGACCGCCCCCGGGGGCACGCTGCTCCCCGGACAGCGTCTGGCTTCTTTCTGTCGTCCTGCTGCGCGGGGCCTGGGGACCAGGGCACGAGCGTGCGCCTCGGGGCACACGGGCCTGGGCCCTGCTGCTGCCGGATGCGGCCGGCGGCAGCTTGTCCCATCGCCCTGCGCCCTGCGTCGGCATCTCCTTTGCTGTAAAAGGGGCTTAACCGTGTCCACCCCGCAGAGCTGCTTTAAGGATTAAAAGAGGGCGAGACGCACTCGGTGCTCTTCCTACGGGGCCCAGAGCAAGTTCTCAGTGAATTGTCACGTCACCGTCATCGTCACCGTCATCGTCACCGTCACCACCACCGCTGGGTCAGACTCCCTGAAGGCTCAGTCCTCCCTGGTGGTCGGTGGGACCACGGCCTGCCCTCCGCCAGGTCCGGCGCAGAGCGGAGCTGAGGGGGAGGAGGGGGGGAGGGGCACCGTGTGGGGCGGACCCCAGTTCCACCGCCCCCGGGAGCCAGAGCCTGGGCACCCGTCGACGTTCCGGTGCCAGGCCCAGCGTGCGGGGCGGCCCGTCAGGTCGCGGCTCGCTGAGAGGGAGCCCAGTGAGTCGGGGGCGCGGGCGGACCGGCCTGCCGGGTGCCGGAGCCGGGAACGGGGTCGTGAGAAGCCACGGGTCCTCCCTTCGCGGTGAAGCCCTCCGCTCAGGGCGTCGGACCAGGGCACGAGGCGCTGGCCGCGCGTGTCTGCGTGTGCGCGTGTGCGTGTCTCGGGGCTGGGCTGTCAGGTGAAGCCCACAGAGCGGGCGGGGCACCGACCGGACGCCCACCACCCAGCAGGACGTCTCACCACCCCTCCCTAAGACCAAGTCCAAGAGGGCAGCCTCTCCAGCTCCACCCACCCCCGTCCCCCAAACGAAGTTCCCGCCTCACCTGAGCAGACCCACTGTTCACACCCGCGGGAAACGCTGAGGCCGGACAAACAGGGCACCCAGGGCAGCCCGGAGCCCCCTCCTGGTCGGTGCCCCGCGGGGTGGGCGTCCGGTCGGTCTCCTCCGAGCCCAGCCATCAGGAGTGTCCACTGCAGCTCCGGCCTCCCGTTTCCACCCAAGACTCAGACGTGCTTCTTGGTGGCCGTCAGGGTGAGCGGCCCCCTCCTTGGCATCGCCTCCTAACGGCGCTCCCTGGGTGGGGAGCAACGCAGCCCACCCCAGACGACGCCACGGGGGTGTGCGCCCCACACCCGGGAGACGGGGAGCCCCGTGGCCGCCTCGGGCTTCGGAGGACAAGGGCGGTGACTCCATGGAGCCGAGGAGTGTGGAGGGGTGGGGGGTCGGCCAGCTCCTCGGCCTGTTGGTGGGCGACCCCCGGAGGACCAGGCTCGGCCCCTCTCCCTTCTCCTCGACCAGAGGTGACCTTTCAGCCTGAAATCAAAGGGCCAAGCTGCTGGGATGGTGTGGGGGAGAGTCCAGGACAGGCCCTTCTCACCCTAGAGGGGCAGGCAGAGTCGGCCTGCCTCCCGCTGCTCCCGGGGAGTGTCCCTGTTTGGCCCCATACATAGCCCGTCTAGTCTGTGTGCAGGGGCCTGGGTGGGGCCTGGGTGAGCCTGGGTGGGGGCTGGGTGGGGCCTGGGTGTGGGATGGGTGGGCCTGGGTGGGGCCTGGGTGTGGGATGGGTGGGGCCTGGGTGGCCTGGGTGGGGCCTGGGTGTGGGATGGGTGGGGCCTGGTGGGGCCTGGGTGTGGGATGGGTGGGCCTGGGTGGGGCCTGGTGGGGCCTGGGTGTGGGATGGGTGGGCCTGGGTGGGGCCTGGGTGTGGGATGGGTGGGCCTGGGTGGGGCCTGGGTGTGGGATGGGTGGGCCTGGGTGGGGCCTGGTGGGGCCTGGGTGTGGGATGGGTGGGGGCTGGGCGGCCTGGGTGCCAGATGGAGCACCTGGCCAGGGGGCCGGCGCGGTTCCGTGCGTCATGTCCCGTTTCGTGACCGGCGCTGCGCTGACGTGAGTCACACGCAGTCAGACCCCAGGAATAGCACCTCCAGAGCTGGCTCTGCTCCCGGGACGCTCCCCGCGGGGTCTGTCTGGGTCAGCATCATGACCGAAAGCTGAGGGGCAGAGGCAGCTGTCCCCAGAAATGGGACGCGTGCTCCCTGCTCCCTGCGGCAGGTGCAACCCCGCCCCGTGGCCATCGGCCTCTTGGTGCTCCGGGCCCTGGGGTGGTGGCCTCCCTTACCCTGGGGGGCAGCCGGGAGGCTGGCTTTAGGAACGACGTCACCCACTGTCCTGGGACCCCACGCAGACCACGCCCACCTCCAGGATCCGGTCCTGAGGTCGCTTTGAGGTCGGCCGTGGGGACACAGGCTGAAAACCTGTCCAAGTCCGCAGGAAGGGCTGGCCCTGGCCAGAGGGGTCAGCTGGAGCTCTCTGGACCCCAACCCCACCCCATCCACGCCTTCCTGGGGACGACCCCGTGGCCTGGTTGGTTGGACACGACCCGTTTGGGGTTCATGATGCGCTGGACGAACCTCTCTTTCCTGCCGGTGTCGCCAAGGCCGAGACGTGCCTTTGACCTGGCCAGGACAGAGCTCCCCAGACCAGCCAGAAAAGGCGCCCGGGGACGGGACCCAGGGACAGTGGTCGTCAACGGCCCTGGCGCCCTGTGCCCCAGCCCGAAAGCCACCGCAGGGTGCTGCGAAGTCGCTCTCGCTCAGCCTTGGAGACTGCGCTGGGCCAGGCGGGGAGGTCGGCTGAAGGGCGAGCACGAGGACACGAACGTCCAGCCGCCTCGGGACAACGCCCTGGGCCCCCCCGAACCTGCCTGTTCTTGCCCCCGAGGCCTCAGACCTGTGCACCCGTGGCTTCTCCCCCTGCCAGCCCACTGCTCGCCCGCTCGCCCCTCCCCTCTCCCCGGGCCCTCCTGCCCGGCCCCCGCCCGTCGGACCCCGGCTCACCCTCAGGCCTGCGGCCCCGCAGGGCATCGGGAGCTGCGGGGCCTGCACGGGCTGCCCGCGGGTTCTCCAGCCGCAGACGGGCAGGCAAGACCCAGGATTCGGCCAATGGGGGGGACGGGCCTCTGAGCCTAGAAGGCGGCGCGGGGCGGGTGTCTGTCTGCCGCAGGGACGGCCTGGCTCCCCACTGAGGTGGGCGCATGACAGGGTGGGACCCCTGGGCCCCCGGGGCGGGAAGCAGGCCCCGAGCCCCCGCCGAGGCTGACCTTGGAGGCAGGAACGCCCCCTGCCAGGCCTGTGAGCCAGGCCGCCTGCTCCCGGTGGCCCCGGGAGAGCGAAGGGCCCCCGAGGACCCCGCGGGACTGCGCAGCAGTGAACGGCTGGTCTCTGTCCTAAGTCGCTGAGTTTGGGGAGGCTCCTCATTGCGGGGGCGACAGGTGGCAGGAACAGACACGACCGGCTCTGCAAAGCCGTGGCCCGGGCCGGGCCCCGGGTTCCGGCCCACGTGCGGGGCGTCCACGGGCCCGGGCCGACTGCCCTCGCTTCGCACCGGCGATTCTGCCCTCGGCTCCGGGCCCTGCTCAGGGAAGTCGCACGCCCGGGTCCAGGCTGACGCCGCCCGCAGGAGGCCGACCCGCAGCTCTGTCCACCCAGGCGGGGAGCGTTCCCGGCCTTGCATCCGTGACCCTGGGCTCGGCCCCACCGGCCACAGCTGGAAGCGGGGACTTCGGGCGGGCCCGGCCCCTTTGCCGTTTCCAGGCATCTCCGGGCGTGGGGGCCTCGCAGGGGACACCGATGCCCAGGAGCCGAGGCGTTCGCACAGGAGTTTCACCTCCGGACTCTGGGGTCGAACTCTCTGCGGGGTTCTGTCCCCTGCGGGCAGATTCTCAGCTGAGCGCTTGCTGCTGCCCGCGGCGAGGCCAGGCCAGTCCGCCTTTGATCTCTGAGGGACAAAGGGACAGAGGCAGGAGGCTCCGCCGCCCACGGGTGGCTTCCCACACCAGGCGTTCTTCCCCTACCCCGCTGGCCTCGCCCTCTGCCCTGCGTCCTCAGCCCGTGCGGGGTCCTCTGTAGGGCCTGCCTGCCCGTCCCCCCCACCCCTCCACAGCCCCCGAGGCCAGCGCTGCCGCTGTCCCCGTTTTGTAGGAAGCGTGCAGGGCAGGGGCAAGATCCCGCGGCACAGGGCCCCCGCGTGAGAAGGCGCTGGGCTGCCCTGGCGTCCCCCCGTGTCCCCCGGTGTCCCCTCTCAGCCGCCGCTCTCGGGGTCCCTCCTGGGTGGACAGCCAAGTGGCATCTGGGCCGCGGGAGGCAACATTCCGACTTGGCAAACTGACGCCTGCTTCGCTAAAGGGTCGCCTCGGTGCACGGAGTGTACGGGGGAGTCTGTCGACCCGCGTCCTCTCTGCCCTTTGGGGTCACTTGGGGTCATTAAAAACGTCTTTTTGGTCAATCCAGCGGCACGAAACCGAGGCTCGCCCTGAGCTGTGTCCCCTGGTGGCAGCGAGAACGGGGTCTCTGCGCGTTCGCGGGCCCTCCCGGGCCGCCTGCTCGCTCACACCCGTCGGGTTTGCTTTCTCTCGTCCTCGGGGCTCCCCCTAGACCCTTGGCCTCGGGCTTTGCCCGTTTGCGTGCGGCGCTTCCTGCCGCCTCCCAGCCCGTCGGCCGACCCTCCACCCGCGTGAAGCTGCGTTTCCACAGCTTCTACGGTCTTTGCTCTCGTGCTGCTGGGGTCTCGGTTGGAAAACCCTCTTCTCCCCCGAGGCCACCTGGACACCCACCCGCGTTGTCTGAAAGTCTTAAACGTTCGCTTTTGGCTTTTCTTAACCCGCTTGACCCTCCCGGTGTGTCCGGTGTGGAGGGGAGGTCGGGTTCCCGGTCCTGTGGGTGTCCCGCCTCGTTTATGGAATGGCCTCCCCGGGGACCCCTCGCCCCACCCCCTCGTCCGTCAAAGCCGCCACGGGTGGGCGTGTTTCCGTTTCTGCGCCCGGGTCCGGGCGAGTGGACCCCACACTCGCCCTCCATGGCAGGACGGGACGGGACGGCCTTTTCCACTGGGGGAGCCCTCCTCCCCCTCCTCCTCCCTCTGAAGGCCTTGGACATTTTTTTTTTTTAAATCGAGTTCTAGTTTGCACCTACGAATGGGCACAGACCCCGTGTACGTTCAGTTAGTTCTCATAGACGCATGCCCGGGGCCCGTCGCCGGGGCGGCGTGGCGGACCTCTCCAGACCCTCGGGCTTCAGGGGAGCTGTGCGTCCAGAGGCCGGTCAGGCACGGGGGACAGCTCCGTGACGTCTGCAAGGCGGCGGCTGGCATGGCCCAGTGCTCACGTGCCCCGCTCCAGCGTCCTTCCCCACGTCCGTTGGGGGATGCCGGCCGGACATCAGCGGGCGGTGGCCCCTCCAGGTGGCCTTCCCCGGGGCAGCGCAGGGAGGGAGGGAGGAGCCGGCTGCTGGGGGGCAGTCGCCCGTCTGCCCTGTTCAGAGGGGAGGCCGGGCGCCTGCCTGGCAGGCGCCTACCCCAGACCCCACACCACGCGCATCTCGGCCGGCGCCCCCTTCCCTCCTGCGCCGGGTCCCAAAGCCCGAGGCCGACGTGTCGTTGGCAGCTCTGGCTGTGGGCGCCGGGGCTGTGAGGGGCCTCGCCCCTTGGTGTGGGGCGCAGGCCGCTGCCTGCGGTGGCAGCCGGCCAGAGGGCCAGGCCGGGCGGCGGGACAGCCTCTGCCCCTGGGGAGAAGCGTGCGCAGACACACGCCCCCTCACGTGCCCCGACACACG
Source organism: Cynopterus sphinx (assembly GCA_030015415.1). NCBI lineage: Eukaryota > Metazoa > Chordata > Mammalia > Chiroptera > Pteropodidae > Cynopterus > Cynopterus sphinx. The sequence goes on along the minus strand of CM057380.1, from coordinate 1,348,583 downwards.
CTCCGGCTCACACGCCCTCACATGCCCTCACACGCCTGGCTCACACGCACGCCCGCCCGAGCACGCGGACCCACACGACACGCACCGTCTCCGCCCCGCAGGCTCGCACGTACCCCCCCCCCAGCACAGCCGCCCTCCAGGCCAGGGGCCTCGGACACGCTCGCACCTGCCCCGGCTGCCGCGCCCGCGCCGGGGAGCAGCGGCGTGGGGGGGGCTCTCAGAGGGGCCGCGGGGGCGTCTTCCCCAGCCGGGCGCAGTGTCCCCTCCGACCTGAGCGTCACGCGCTGAGGCGGGCACCAGCTGGAAGGGCACCGGCCGGGCCACCGGGCCCGTCCTGCCCTGTCCTCAGCCTTGGCCGAGGGCCCCTGCCTCTCCTGGTGTCCTGGAGCTGCGGCCAGGAAGGGGTCTCACGTCCATTCACGGGCTTGGGGGTGGCACATCGGGGCTCACAGACCCTGGGGCTCCTGGCGCCACCTTCTGTGGCTTTAAGGCCAGAGCCTGGCAGTGGCCCCTCGGCCGCTCACCCTGGGAGCCTTGCCGCCTCCCTGGCCGCCCCGGCCCGCCCCCGTTCGAGTGGACCTTGGCCTCCCTCCTCGCCCGTGACCCCCCACACCCCAGATCCACTGGGTCTGCTTGTCGCGGTTTGAGAAGCACTTCCCGCGGCCGCCGGCCCGCCCTGGGAGGGGCTCTCGTCTGAACTGCCCACGTGTGTTTACCTTGGGCCCGGGCAGGTGGCCGGGTTCACGTTGTCTGAGTCAGCGCAGAGCGAGGGGTTCGCACACGCACCTCGGGCACGTGGCCCGGGGCCGGCGGGAGGGCAGGGCGCGCCGCCGCCGGTGCCGGGGGTCGGAGCAGCGTCTGCGGGCCCGCAGGCCTGGGTGACGAGGGCTTCGCCGCGACCCGTCCCAGCGGCCGCCAGAAACCCTCCTCTGGGGGGACGAGGGGAGCCCGTTCTCTCTCTCACGGAAGGAACCTGGAGCGGGCAGGGCCAGCCCGGGCCGGGGGCGGGGGTACACGGACACGGGGCCTGGTTCCTTGTGGCCTGCTGGACCCGTCCTGGCTCACGACGGGGATGGCACCTCCGGGTCCAGCATGGCCGTGGGGCGCCCGCCGTGGGAGTCTGGGTGCACGTGGCTGGGCCCTTCGGGGCGGAGCCGGCCGCCCGGGCACTGTCCTCGCTGGGTCCACGTGTCTGGCCTGCAGCCCGACTCCTGGGGGTCTGGGGGCCTCCGGGGCCCACGCGGGGCCTGAGTGGACAGGCAGCCTGGTGAGGCGAGGCCCATGGCCAGGGGCTGCCTCCCCTCGTCCCCGCCCCCACAGGCAGGCGGGGGAGGACGAGAGCCACCTGCATGCGGGACCCCGAGCGAGGAGCACGGCTCCCTGACACCCCGGGGGGCGGCGAGTCCCCCCATTCCGCTGCCGCAGAAACCGAGGCGCCGACAGCCGGTGGCCGGTAAGGAAAGGGCAGGCCAGGACAGCGAAAGTGACGGAGGTGACCCTTTCCTGAGGGCAGAGAGGCCCGGCCCGGGCGCCCGCATGCCCCGCCTGCTAGCCTCCTCCCGCGCCCTGCGGGCCCTGCCCCTGCCCTGCATTCCAGCCAGAGGCCCGCTGTCCCCGGCCGCGTGTGTCCCGCAGGAAGCCGCGTCCTCACTGCCCTGCGGACGCGCACTGTGGAGGCCCCGGGGGAGCCGCCCGGGGGCTGGGCGGCCCGGCCTCGCTCCGTGTCTCCCCGCGAGTGCGCACGCCTGGCCGCGTGGGTGTGCGGCCGGGCCGGAGCGCGGGATCGACGCCGGGGACTTGTCATCCGAAACACGCGGCGGGCGGGGACGTCAGAGCCGCGGCGCGGCGAACACGCTGCTTTTTTTAGCCTCACGACCTGCGAGCAGCAGGCGCCGGGGGAGGCGGCTCCCTGCCCGTCAGCGGGTGCATCACGCTGGCGTCAGCAGCTCACGGTCCCTCCGCGGAGCCGGGGGCTCCGGGGTCCCCGGGGGGGAGGCGCCCCGAGACCCTGCCCCTCGGCCCCTCGGCCGTCCGGTTCTCAGCGGCCGAGATGTTTCCAGACTCGGGTTTCAGTGACAGCGGCCGTCGACAGAAAGCGTTAGGGCTTGAGATGTGTCAAGGCAAAATAATAAAAAATATAATAATAAATAAAAAAATAATAATAAAATGAAGGGGGGTTTACGATTCCTCCCCGAGGACGGCTCGGCGGGTACTGACCACGGCCTCGTCGCTGGGGAAATAAAAACGGAACGAGGACCCCGGAAGGCGCCGGACGTCACCCGCGGGCCGGGGTCTGTCGGGGCCTCCCAGCCCACGTGGTGGACGCGCGGCCGCCAGGGGGGCCGGGGCGGGCAGCCCCGACGGACGAGGACGCAGGGCCCGGCAGGCAGCCACTGTCACGACCGAGCCGCGGAGCAGTATGGCCCGGGGCTCTGTTCGGGGACAGGCCCATCCTGGGAGTCACCCCCGAGGCTGCGCGGCGTCAGAGCAGAGCTCGCTGCCCGGCTCGGCTGGACCCCCACGTCCTGTCACGGGAGGTGGCTCTCGATCGGCGGGAAGAACCGTCCGTCAGGGGACAGCTGTGGGGGGCGGGCCCCTCGCTTGGCCTCGGACTCAGAGAGGTGACGAGGTGCACCTCGGGCCTGATGGATTTGGGGATCTGACCGCGCCCGGCCTTTCCACTCCACCAGGGACGCCCGCATCGCCGCAGCCCCGCCTTCTGGAACCTTCCTGCAGACTCGCTGGGCGCGGGGCTGGGGACGGCAGCTCGGCCCCTGCTGCGCCTGCAGGTCAGTGGCCATGAACGCCCCTGAGGGCATCGCCTCCCTCTCCACGCACCTGCCCGGGCCGCCCGCCGCTGGGGGCGTCCCCATGGGCCTCAGCGCCCCGGCCTGCCGGCCGCGGGGTCCCCGAGAACCCCCTGTCCCCGCAGCGCTGACAGGATCTGCCCAACGTCTGTGACACACTCAACCAGGCGACCCCCGAGGGCACGGAGTTCCATTTAATCCGATTTTCATCGGTTCTCACAGAAGCCTTCCGTGCCCGCCGCTGTTCGGCCGCCAGGGACGCGCGGCGCGTCCGTAACTCGCTCTGGAACGGGGCCTCGTCCCCCACAGGCGCGGGGACGCACACACCGGGTTGGTGACCCAGCGCCTGCCCCCGGCAGCTGCAGGGAACGTGCGGCCACGGCGCGCGTCTCGTCACCTGTCCGGCGGCCGGTGTCCCTCGCGTGGCGGGCGGGCGGGCATGGCCGCGGGGACCGCAAACGAGCCCTCGGCGCCTCACCAGGCTCCTCCGGGGCCCCAGTCTCAGGGCGTGGGGCCGCCGGACGACGAGGGCTTCCTGAGACCGCGGAGGCGGCGGCCGACACACGCACTCACTCGCCCACTCGCGGGGCTTTGACGGGACCCACCTGGAGCCGCACCAGGCACCACGACCGACTCCAGCCTCGCGGGGCTTGGAGCCAGTGAGGGGGCCCTGGGCGGGCGGGCGAGAGCAGGGGGCAGTGAGGGACGGGGCGGCACTTTAGCTGGGTGGCCGGGCGGCCTGAGCAAAGGGCGGGGTGTGGGTCCAGTCGGCAGGGTTGTCGGGTGTGAGGGACGGGAGGTGGGGTAAGGCCTGGGAGGTGCCCGGGGACCTGGCCCCCTCGGCGGGAGGGCGCTCAGCGCGGGTGGGGGGGCAGGACTCACATCCTGATGGGTGATGGGGGAGGGGGTGGTCCTGGCCTGCAGGTCCCCTCCACCCCAGGCTCGCCCTCCCCTCCTCCCCTCCCTCCCGCCCCAAGGACGACCTGTGCGGGGGGTGGGGCTTGGGGGTGGGGTGGGGCGTGGGGGTGGGGCGGAGGCCTGACCGCCTCCCTCCGGCCTCCCCCTCCCGTCTCCAGAGCGAGCAGCTCTGCTCACTCTCCTCCCCTCACCCGCCCGCTCAGATGATGACGCACGCAGGCCACAGCAGCCGTTGTCATTGTCACGATCCGGAGCTCACGGGAGGCCCTGGGCTCCTCCTGGCTATTTCCTCCGGGGCAGTCCTGTCCCTTTTCATGCCAATGGGGGGCGGGGGACGGAGACACTGACGAAACAGTCCTCACCTCCCTTCACAGGGAAAGGAGTTCAAGGTCCGAGTCCGCAGAACCGGGAGCCCCGCGGGGACAGCCACTCCATGCCCCGGGGCCGCGGCCGCCCGTGGTGACCGTGACCCGGCGCCCTGGGGTCGGACGTCCTCTCAGGGCCTCGCGGTGCTGCTGGCTGTTTCTGAGGATCAGCCCCTCTGGGTGCCTCCTCCGCTCTCTTAGGAATGCGGTGTCGCCGCTTCCTTAGCAGGGCCATCTGCATTCCGGGTGCAGCGTGTTCGGTTTCTGTTCCGCCCTGTCCCCCGGAGAACCAGCTCTGAGGGCGCGGTTCTGGTCTGCGGCACGTGCCACGGGGCCCAGGGAGCTGGGGGCCAGGACAGCACCAGGCGCCGCCGCCCCCGGCCGCCCCCCAGGGCCCGGCAAACGCCCGCCCCCTCCGTCGGGCGCTGTCGTGCAGAGCCGCGGGGCAAGGCCACCTTGATGTCCCCTGTAGCCCCGCACACCAGCGGGCACGCGTGGTCATTAACAATCACGCGTGTGCACGAGGCCCCCGCCCCGAGCCCCGCGCACTGGCCAGCGGGCAGCCTGGTCCGTTCTGGAGGTGGAGGAGCCGTTTCCACACCCCCGCCCGGGAGCGGCTTCCACGGGCCTTCGGGTTCCCACTGGGGCTGGGGGTCCCCAGGACGCCGTCAGGGTCTGGAGACCCTTCTGCAGGTGTGACCCTCAGCTAGTGCTCAGTGCCCGTCTGAGCCTGCCTCTGGGGTCCCCCGCCGTGGAGGGCGGCGCCCGCAGCCCCCGCAGTGACTCAGCACCCCCGGGGCGTGGGCTTCGAGTCCCTGGTCTGTCCGTGAGGACGAACACGACTGCTGGAGCCGGCGGGAACGCACTCCGGGCACGCGGGCGGGCACTGATCGGGCTCCTGCCTCCCCTGTCAAGGGCGATGGGGCTGCTCGGGCCCCTGACCCCGTCCACACCCGGCCCGCAGCGCCCGCCCCGAACCCAGCTTGTCTGAGCCTGAAGAGGGTGGGGACACCCTGCTTCCACGCAGACCACCGCTGAGGAGCACCACGGGGGGAGTGGGTGGTCCCGGGAGGGCGGATCTCAGGGGGGCTGTCCTGGGACAGGCCCTGGGACCCCAAGGATAAGTCGACCGTGTCCCTCGCCGGCATCCCTGGCCCTGGGTCCTGTTGGGGCACGGCTGCCTTGCCCCAGGCCCAGCATCTGGAGCCCCCACACCCCGTCCCCCGCACCCGGAGCAGAAGGTACCCCTCCCCCACGACCTCTGCAGACCGGGGCAGGTGGCTCTCGGGAACCTCCCGAAATAAAACGGAACCAGCTCTGTCGCCCCCGCTCCGGGCACCACCAGTGTCCCTTCCTCTCGCATTTGCCTATGAGTCATTCAAGCCACTGAGCCTCCGGCCACGGGTGTGTATGAATGTCCTGGGGTGACCGCAACCAAACACCACACATTGGGTGGCTTAGGTCAACAAAAACGCCTTCCCCCCGGCTCTGGAGGCCCCGAGTCTGGGATCGAGGTGTGGGCAGGGCCGGCGAGGGTCCCCCCTGCTTCGTCCGGCGTTCCCCAGCTCGCGTCCTCAGCACTTCACCTTGGCCTCGGGGTCACTGGCCCTCCCCGCGGGCTGTCACACCTCCCTCTGCCTCCTTGGGGGGGCACGCGTGTCGGCACGTGGGTCCCACCCGGAGGAGCCGGGGTACGGCCTCCTGCCCTCTCAGGGTCCTTAGTCACATTTTTCGTGAGTCCGCATTCACGGGTGTCAGGGGTGTGGACACATCCAGCGGGGCCCGGCAGGGGAGGGCCCTGCCTTCAGCTCTGCTTTAGGGTGAGGAGACACACGCGGGGTGTCCGCAGCCCCCGGAAACCACCCCGCAGGAGCGCGAGCACCTTGCGACTCTGACCCCCAACCTCCAGCCGCTTCTGCCGCTCAGAGAAGGCCCCCAGCGACCTGCTCCCCGGCCCCGCAGCGACGAGGCCGGCCTGAGGCTGAGCGCCCCAGCCTCGGCAGCGTCCAGCAGGCCCCAAAGTCCCTGGTCTGAATGCAACCTCCGGGGCTCGACATCTGGGGTTCGGGCTCCATCCTTCAGCACAAGGACACATGGCTCTGCTTGTAGTTGGGGCCAAAATGTGTGCGGAACAACAAAAGGCCCCGAATAACCACAGGGATCCTGAGAAAGAACGAAGGTGGCCAACAGGTGCGCGAGGAGAGGCTCACGTCACTCGTCGTCAGGGCAACGCAAATGGGAACCGCGGCGAGACGCTGCCTCGCACCTGCGAGGACGGTTATCGTGGAGAAGACAAGAGGGGGCTCCGGCAGGGGTGCGGGGCAGGGGCGTGGGGGCGAAGGTCAGCTGGCGCAGCCACGATGGAAAACTGGAGCTTCCTCCAAAAATTAAAAGTAGAACTACCTTATGTCCTACACAGTCCATCCCTGGGTGTTTATCAAAAAACAAAAAACCAACCAACAAACAAAAAAATCAACTCTCGTCTATGGCCAGGACACCCTGAATAGGCCGATCCCGTCTGATCTCAGAAACTAAGCAGGGTCGGGCCTGGTGAGTCCTCGGATGGGAGACCCCCTGGGAAGACCGGGTGCTGTCGGCGTGAAAAATAAAATAAAATAAAATAAATAAAATAAAATAATAAAATAAAATAAAATAAATAAAATAAAATAAAATTAAATTAAATTAAATTTAAAAAATAATAAAATAAAATAATAAAATAAAATAAAATAAAATAATAAAATAAAATAAAATAAAATAATAAAATAAAATAAAATAAAATAATAAAATAAAATAAAATAATAAAATAAAATAAAATAAAATAATAAAATAAAATAAAATAATAAAATAAAATAAAATAATAAAATAAAATAATAAAATAAAATAATAAAATAAAATAAAATAATAAAATAAAATAATAAAATAAAATAAAATAAAACAATAAAATAAAATAATAAAATAAAATAAAATAATAAAATAAAATAAAATAAATAAAATAAAATAATAAAATAAAATAAAATAAATAAAATAAAATAAAATAAAATAAAAAAAGGACTGTGAGCTGACAAGGTCCTTGCAACCTGTGAGGTCAGCCAAGGGCTGCCTCGTTTAAAAAAAAGAAAAGGCAAAAACCCTCACAAAGACGTGGAAACCCCGCGTTCACTGCAGCATTGTCTACAAGAGCCGAGGCACGGAGAGACGTAACTGCCCGCTGATGGATAAAGGAACGGGGACGCCGTGGCACGTACTGCAACGGGATGCTGCTCGGCCCTAACCCGGATGGAATCTCACCATCGCGCCAGCGTGGATGGACCGGGAGGGCGTCATCCTCGGGGAGATAAGTCGGAGAAAGACAAACGCCCCATGTGGGATCCAAAACCTATTTATGAAGATAAAGGAAAGCCAAGCTGCGAGTCAGGCCGGGGTGCTCAGGGTGTTCCACGCGGCCGGCCCAGGGGTCGGCTGCCACCACGCTGTCACTGACACAGTCCCTCGGGGCCCCCGTTTGACCCCCTGCACCCTGACGCTCCTTTCTCTTGGCCGCAAAGCCAGACCCCTCTCTTCGGAGCGATCCTGCAGGCTGCGTGCCCGGGGTCTGCGCGCAGGCCCCCCTGGGCCACGCGGCCTCCCCCAGGTCGTGAGGCGACCCAGGGCAGGAGGGCGGCCGCACCCGGCAGCCACGCAAGCAGGACCCCTGCCCTGGGCACTACGGGGGGCAGCCACCTGGCGTCGTCCTCCCGACGTCCCTGGGGCCTGAGGAGCCAGAGGGGTCCCGCGTGCCCCCCAGGCCGTGACGAGGTGGCAGGACGGACGGTGGCTCATCTCTGCCGCCGCAGCCTGACTCCTGTCTGCCGCTCGCCGGTGTCAGCCGGCCCTGCCGTGCGAGCTGTGGGCCCCTGTGCGCCCACTGCCCGGTCCGCGGGGAAGGAAGGGTGGGAGAGGGACCTGGGTGCCGAGACCGAGCCCGGCCTGCGGCCGCAGCACATGGGGGAGGGGCGGCCCAGGAGAGGGAGGACCCGGAGGCCGCCACGCAGCTGCCCGGCCCGGGCGTGGGCAGCTGCAGACACGGGGCTGCCCAAACGGAGGCCCCGGGAGGGCCGTACCTCGCCGGCACCCGACGGCCAGGTCTTAGCTCCCCGCGAGCGTCTGGAGAACCCCGTTCGGCACAGAACCGCGTGGCTCAGGGGTCCTTTCGGTCACAAGCGACGGACCCGACCCCCGTCAGGAAGAAGGGAGTTCGCTGGTCGACTCGACGGGACCCTGTAGGGTGCCCTGGCGTCAGGCTCCGCGGGACCCAGCGCTCGGGCGAGCCAGCTCCTGCTGTGTCGGCTTCGTGCTCGGACCAATGGCCCAGGGGTGCGAGGTTCAGGGCCCCGGGGGGCTCCCGGCTCGCAGGGTCCAGCCAAGGCCGGGGCAGGGCTTCCATCTACCCCGAGGTCACGCGCCCGTCCCCAGACTGATTTCTGTGGCTGGAAAAGGCTGGGTCATGCGACCTCAGCTGGGCCATGTGACCTCCTGGGGCTGGTGAGGCCGTCAAAGCCGCAGGAGCCACGAGGCTCGGTGCGAGTGGGTGGGGGCTCCCCCGAAGGGGAGCGGAGAGGGGGTCGTTACCAGGTGAAGAACCCGGGCCGCGGAGGCGACGCCCGGCGGCGCTGGCGTCCGGTGACTTCTGACCTCTCGGGCCCGGGGCCCCCAGCGCGCGGTGCCAGGCACACGCGAGACTCAGCCGGCGCTTCCCCCGTGCCGTGCCGTGTGCGTGGACGGCTCTCGCCCACGGGGACGCGCGTGTGTGACAGGCGGACAGGTGGACAGACGGGTGTGCACGGTGCGGGGTCCACTCCCGCCCCCCGCGCCGAGGGGATGCGGTGTCTCTGGGGGGTCTGGCCTCCGTGCCAGCCCCCCCGCTTGTGCGACGAACCTAAATCCAGCCCCGCTTCCCGCCCCCCACCCCAACAGCTGCAGGTCAAGAGCCACACGCGTGTGACGCGAATGGAAAATCTGCCTTGTGACTCCCGGGCGGGCCCGAGCGAGCCGGCGGGTGACAGCGAGGGCGGCCAGCTGGGCTGTCCCTCCACACGGCCACCACGGGTCGGCCTCGGGACCCAGGGCCGGGGCCCACAGCTGGCCACTCTCAGGGGGACGGCCAGCTCGGAGGGGGACGGCCGTCAGCCGGCCGGTTCCAGAATCCCATCTGGCAACGGAGCAGCTGCAGGGCAGTTGGGGCCTCGTCCGTCGCCCCCGGCCAGAACGCCCTCCCGAACCCGGCCTGCCAGGCCGCTGCTGGTTCCCCTGGGGCGCGGGAGGCTGCGGGAGACGCTTCCTCCGCCAGCGCTGCAGAGGGAAACCCTTCCCAGGTTTCCTTCTCCTCGCGGATCTGCCTGTTTCGGGGTCCTGGCGGGGGCTGGGAACAGGAACGCACTCCCGTAGCAGGTGTTCCCGAAGCACCCACCCCGCTCCGGCCTGGCCGGGGCGAGGCGTCGCCCCCTCCTCCTCCCACGCGCACTCAGCACACGAGACGGTCGAAGCAGCCCTGACCGCACAGGGCCTGAGCCCTCGAGTGGGGTAACGACGTGACTGGCAGACGAGGGGGTGCTACGCGCCCCGAAAGAGCAGGCCGGGGGGCCCCACACGCGCCGAGGATGGAGCCGGGCGGTCCCCAGGCCGGCAGAGCTGGGATTCCATCCCTGGACGGGGAGGGCGGCCGCTCCCTGTCCCCACCCAGGCCGCGCAGGGTCCACTCGCTCGCCCGGAGTCCAGGACGGGGTGTCGTGTTGCAGGGAGGCGTCCGAGAGCCATGGAGACGTTGACAGCTGCGGGGACGCACGCCGCCCTGCCCTGGCACGGTCCAGGGTCGCGGCGCGGGGCTGCTCGGCGTCGTCGTGTGGGCGCGGACAGGGTGCGCCACCCCCCGCCCCACGAGCGCCTGGACCGCCGCCACGCGAGGGCTGCACGCGTGTGAGTGGGCTGCGTGTGGTGTGCGTGTGAAGCTGAGTCTGGTTAGAAAGGGACCAAGTGGACTCGTGCGGGAGGAACCCGGTCAGGAAGGCCGCTGCCGCGCAGACCTGGGTGGGCGCACCCGGCCTCGGAGGGGGAGGGCCTGTGGGGGGGGCAGAGGAGGCCTGTCCCCTCCCCCAGGGCTCCCGCTCCCCGTCTCCCTCCCGCAGCCGGCGGAGAGGGTGCTCGCTGGCCCCGACCGCGGGCGGAGGGGAAGAGCCGAGAGGGGTGAGGGCCAGAAAAGGAAGTGAAGGCCTCGGCCCCGGGCGACACCCTCATCTGGAGAGGCCGCTTCCCGTGCGAAGCCTGAGGGGCCCTGGGAAGCAAGTGACCCGGCGAGCAGGGGTCAGCGACGGGCACTGGCCACTGGAAGCGGGACCTGCGCTGTGTGGTTTGGGGAGGGACAGGGGTCACTGGCGGACACTGGGGACAGCGGCGACGTGGTGGGCTCCTGGCCGACGGCACGGCTTAGGCCGGGGGTCACTTCGTGCGGTCAGGCATCCCCGCGCCACCCCCGGGAGCCAGGTCCCGCCAGGCGGTCCTCCTGGGGGGCCCGGTCCTCGCTCCCGTAGCAGCTTTCCCTCGATGCCTCTCTGGCCCCGGGTGGTCGCGACGCCGGCTCCCACGAGTCCCCGGACGCCCCGGCAGCCCACGTATCACCTCACCCCGAAAAGGCTCCTGTCGTCAGCCCAGCTCCCGGCCTCCCGGGGCACGCACGCGCCGGGCACGGACACACGTCCAGGGCGTCCACACGGCGCCTGCGCGGGGCTGACCCCGCCGCAGCGTCCCGCAGGGCCTGGGCGTCCGGGCTGAGCTCAGCGACGTGGCCTGCCCCTGGGGCGGGCGGGGGGCGGGGAGAACAAGGCTGCCCCCCCCTCCTGGGCTAGAGCCTCCCCCGCCACGGTTCTGAGTCTTCAGCCAGCCCCCTGTCCCCCGCCCGTCCCACCCCCACCCCACTCGGAACTCAGGGCTCCGGCCCCTGCTGTCGGCAGCCGTGGCCTCCGAAGGCAGCGAGCCCTCTGTGAGGGGCCACCAAGCCCTTCCTGGGCCCCGGCCCCCCCGGACTCTGGGCGGGAGCCCAGAGGAGGGGGTGCGGCAGGACAGGACGCCCCCACGCCAGGTGTCGGGGCCCACCTCCTCTGGTCCCCCGTTCCTGAGCCTCAGGGACACCGGACCCATCGGGGTGGGGTCCCTGCTCCTGGTGCGGGGAGGGCGAGGCCGGGGCAGGCGCCACCGGAACGAAGTGGACGCTCCCGGGGCAGAGCCCGCGGGGGGCGGAGTGGGCCCCGGGGGGGAGGCCTCGATTCGCTCCCTTTGGGTCCTGTGGTCCCGCGGGACTGCAGGCCCCACTCCCTTCCAGATCCGACTCCTACTTCCTCCACGGCCCCTGCTAGGGCGTCTGCCTCGCCCTCCTTCCTCTTTCCCTGGTGACAGTGACAGTGGCCACCAAGCCCCCACACTGCTGGCCACCAGGCCCGTCAAGTCCATCGCGGGAGGGGGGGGGCTTGGCCTGCCCTTAAACACACCCCTCCCCGCGAAAGCTGCGGACGCTGCCCCCAGAGGTGGGGAGCGGTCCCAGGCGCCTCCGAGGAAGCCCCCGCTTCTTGGGCCTCTCGGGTTTCCGTCCTAAACCGGGTTCCTTTGTGCCAGTCCACGCCAGTCATGGGTCACGGTGGGCACTCCCCGGGGACGGGGGGCCCTGTCTCCAGCCTGCGGCTCTGCTCACCCCGTCCAGAGCCTTCCCATCCAAGCGACGGCGGCTCAAGGCCCTGACCACGAGGGTGGCTAAGTGACCGTGCACGCCCCCAGCCAGACCCAGAGCCCGGTCTTGACCAGGGCGGCTCAGGGTGGGGACCCGGCTGCCCAGACAAAGGCCCGTGGACCAGGGCAGGAGGCTGCCGGCGGCCGGCCCGCCGGGCCCGTGGGACCCACCCACGGACTCACAATGGGCAGCCTGTGCCCAGGCCATCCGATCCGCCCAGGGCGCCACGGACAAGGTGAGCGGCGGGAGAGGCCCAGCCAGTGGCCTCCGTGTCCTTGGCGAGGCTGGACTCACGTGGGCGAGGCTGTGGAGGTCAGCCAAGCCGGCATGGGCAGAGCGACTCCGCCTGGGCGGAGCGGTGGCCCCAAAGCCGTCCGCTGGGACCACATCACCCTCAGGGCAAAGGGGAGCTCAGGGCACCAAGCCCCTGGCCCTGAGATGGGCAGAGCGTCTCGCTTCTCGGGCCGGGCCCGGGTGCTCGGGCCCCTTCCCTGGGGAAAAGCGGTGTCCGGGAGAGAAACCCACACGCCTCTGCTGCCCGGGTGGGGGAGGGCTGAGAGCCACGGGGTGTGGGCGCCTCCAGAAGCTGGACGAGGCGGGGGCGCACCCCACCCCCGGAGCAGCCAGAGGAAGCAGTCTGCCCACACCCTGACTTCGGCCGGGGAGGCCGGGTGGGGCCTCGGGGCCCGGACACCACGTGTGAATACGTCCGTGCCCGAGGCCACTGGGTCTGCGGCCGTTTGTCCCAGCGGCCACAGGCCCTCCCGCACCGAGGACGCGCCGCGTGGCGGTCTCCATTCTGCCCTCCACGGCGTGTGGCCAGGAGGTGGTCACACCCCCGCGGCCTGGGCCGTCGGACCTGCATCCCGACGAGAAGAACAGGCTCCGCGAAGGGCCCCGGTGCAGCAGCTGCACGCAGGACGGTGTCCCCACGGGCAGGGACAGGTCCTTCCTCCCTGGGACGGGTGCCCAGGACAGTGGGTTGTCCGCTCACGGGGTTCGGGGCCGTGGGAAGGCTGTGGGTGGGCAGTGGGGGCTGGGCTGCAGGCGTGGGGGAGGAGGGGCCGGGCCGGGGAGCAGGGAGGAGGCAGCGCGTCCTTTCCAAGGTGACCAAGGCCTGGGCATGTGGCCCAAACCAGAACGCCCGGCTCTTGCAGCCCAGATGAGTTACAGGTGAATGGAGACATTGAGCCAGCCTGGCCCCAGGCCAGGCAGGTGACACAGGTGGGACCCAGCCACCCCCGGTCACCAGGGCGCCCCGCGGAGATGAGCACTTTCCGCAAGGTCGGGGCGGGGAAGAGTCTGGGGAGCAGATGCGGGGTGGGGGGTGGGGGTCCCTGTGCGTGGCTGGACCGAGGGGGAGGCGGGCGGGGCCCAGCTGCCGGTCAGCCTGCTGCTGGGCCCGAACCCGCCCTCCCAGTCCTGCCGGGCCCACCCTGACCAGGGAGCGGGCGACCCCACGTGGAGATGGCCATGTCCTCGGGTCTGTCCGTCCCCATCCGGGTCCTGGTGCTGCCACGCAAAGGTCCACACCCCGGGCCGCTTACACCACCGAGCTTCACCCCCTCGCAGTCCTGGGGGCCCCGGGGACGCAGCGGCGGTGTCCGCAGGGCCGTGCTCCCCCGGGGCCCGAGAGGAGACGCCGTCCAGACCTCGCTCCGAAGCTGCTGGTGCTGCCAGCAGTCCCCGGGGTGCCCCCGGCTCGTAGAGGCGTCCCCCCGATCTCCGCCTGCGTCTTCACGGGGGCTCCCCTCTGTGCCTCCGTGTCCTCTGCTCTTACAGGGACCCTGTCGTCTGACCGCGTGACGACACCTGTGGACACATTTCCAGACAGGTCACGTCTGTGGTGCCAGGGGTGGGTGCGGACACACCTCTTTGGGGGACACGATCGGCCCGCAACGTCGTCCGTGGCACAAAAGGGCATCAAGGATGGCCCAGACGCGCAGGGCGGCTGAGGGTCAGCTGGGTCCACACGCGGGGTGGGGGCTGGGGTCCAGGTCTGGGGGCCGATGGCCTCCTCTGCAGGCTGAGGTGGCCTTGAAAATGTCCCCTCTCCGGGCACCATCAGGGCCAGGCCAGCCTGCAGCCTGCAGTCCCCTCGCCGCAAGCAGGCGACAGGTGGGCCCCGCCATCGCGCTGTAAGAACACACGGAACTGCAGAGAGAAGGCCGGGCCTCGGACACCCGCCCTCGGGGTCAGCACACACCCAGCCAGGCCCCCGAGGTGACACCCGCCCTCGGGGTCAGCACCCAGCCAGGCCCCGCGGTGACACCCGCCCTCGGGGTCAGCACCCAGCCAGGCCCCGCGGTGACACCCGCCCTCGGGGTCAGCACCCAGCCAGGCCCCATGGTGACACCCGCCCTCGGGGTCAGCACCCAGGCAGCCGTGTGGTGGGGAGACACGACCTTCCCCCCAGGGGCTGAGGGCACAGGGCCACGTGCGCCGGGAGCACGCGGTGGTGCTGCTTGGAGGGGTGCTCCGAGGAGGTAAGCCGAGGCACGACTGACCCTCACGGGGTGTGTGCAGGCACCCGCAGACGGAGGCGGAGTTCGGGCTGTCCCGAAGCTGGGATCTCCCGTCGCCAGGGGCCCCGGGGCGTGGCTGGGCTGATGACAGGAGGACACCCGACTTGTCAGCTCAGAGTGGGTTGGGGGCCTTGGGGGACACCCCCGCCCAGAGGCGTTTGCAAAACTTAAGTGTCGTGGCCTCTGGGTGACACGCACTGGCCCCCGGCCGGAGTGAAAAGGGTCAGTGACGGGGAGGGGGCTGGGAGGGTCACGGTGGGCAGTACGGAGGCCACAGGGCCACGCGGCCGGACGCGAACCCAGCTGGCCACAGCGGGAATGAGGCTCCGCGACGGGAGCGGCTCCGCGACCTCCAGCCCGTCTTCCCTTAGGGCCTCTGCGAGCCGGCGGTCTCAGTGGAGGCGCAGGTCGGGCGCAGCGGCCGGGGCCCTGCCAAGCCCCTCCGCCAGCCGGAGTCCTCCCCTGGCCACTGCCCTGGGAGTGCCCCGAGTCCCCTCCCCCGCCCACCCCCTGCGCTCGCATCAGGGAAACTGTCTCCGGGCGCTGTCCCCTGAGCTGCCCGCGCGCGTGCGGGGGCAGGCGCCGGCCCCGCGGTGCGGCCACTCTCCCCCGGGAGCCCCCTGGGCTGGGCGGGCCAGGCCGGAGCCGTGATGTCACTGTGGCTCCCCGCGGCCACCAGGCGCCCGGGAGGGGGCCCCGCCCGGCCGGCCAGCTCAGCTCTGACGCAAATCACAGGCTCCAGCCCCCGGGGCAGCTGCCACCGCTCAGCGGCGGCTCCGGGGGCCACGGGGGAGGGCGGCGGCGGCTCCAGGGTGGGCCTGGCAGCCGCGATAATCAGCTGCTCTCCAAGGGCGGCCAGCGTGGCGTGCGGGACGCGCTGGAGGTCAAGGGGAGCCGGGCGGCCTCGCGGCTCCTGGCAGGGCCGGCCGCCCCACGGGGCCCCGGGGGCCGATGCCCGGCTGCTGCCTGCCTCCTGCCCCACACACCCGGCGGGCGCCTCGGGCCCCTGGCCTGTCGCGCTGTCTCCTGCGGTGGCTCTGGGAGCACGGGAGGCATGGGGGCGCACGGGGCCAGGGGGCCCCCCTGGGTGGACAGGTCAGGGGACCGGGGTCACAGCCCGGGCTTAAACAGCCTCTGTCCAGGGCACTGCGGCCCGGCTCGGCCTCCCAGGGGCGGAGGGATTGTCGCCTTTCAACGGGCGCCCGCGGATCTGGAGCAGCTCACACGTGTGACGCGCACCCGGGGCTCCTGGGGGGACGTGGGGGGCGTGTGGTCATGAGAACCGGGCACCCCCAGCCGAGACCCGCCACGGGAACCTGCCGGCCTGCCGGGCTCGTCCCACCTCCCCCGTGCCACGCGTGTGCTCACACGCACACACGGCACACGTACTCACACCCGCACGCGCACACGCACGCGCGCGGCCGGCGCAGGCCTCTCCGTCTCCAGGTCGGCACGTGCCATGGCTGACAGGGCGCCTGGCAGGGTCTGGCCACTTCCTGCCCCTCTGCCGACGCACACGCCGCGTGCTCAGCGCTCAGGGCCGCAGAGGACCAGGCGTCCAGGGGCCGAGGAGGGCCACCTGGACGGGTGACAGTTGGGCAGCTTCCCACGGTCGGGGGCAGGTTCGGGCAGGCGGACGACACAGTGAGGACGAGGACCCCTTCGCGGGCCCGGAGCTGGGGGGGCACGCAGGTGGAAGCATCCAGAACAGCGCCGCAGCCGGGCGGTGGGGTCACGGAGAGCAGCGCGGGCACAGGCGGGCCGACACGCAGGGGGCCCATTGGGTCTCTCGGGCGACCCCCGTTGGCCGGCGGCTCTCGGAGTGGGGTCGAGGCCTCGGTCTGGAGCCCCCGCTCTGGGGCCGGTGGATCCGCACGCTTCCCGGGCAGCCCCGCGTCCCCGGCCACCAGGGCGGGGCCCCAGGCCGTGGGCGCAGAGGCTCCTGGCGGGGGCGGGGGGCTGTCCCCACAGGCAAGCGTCCCCCCCCCCTCCGGTGCCCTCCTCCTGCTCTCCAGGCGAAAGCTGGCTCCCGGCCGTCGGGGTTTCGTGACCGAAACGCTGGCGCAGGCCGCAGCCGCCACGGGCGGCGGGCCAAGGGTCACACTCTCCGCGCGGCGGGCTGCGCGGGGCACGAGGCTTGCGAAGTGGTCCCAGAGGTGGGAGGAAAGGGACCCCGTCCCGGCTAGTGTCCCCGCAGCGACGGGACGGGCCCCGCCCCTCCCGCAGGCTGGGGCGCAGAGGGGGTTCCTCCTTCTCGCTGAGCGAGGCCCGGCACCGCCGGCCGCCGGCTTCCCTGCCCGCGCCCCAAAGCCGCGTTCCACACGTTCCGACCTGCCCTCTGGCTTGTAGGACGTAAATATTTGCTCTCCTATTAGGAAAAGCACCAGAAGCCACCGTCTAAGTGGCGTGTACACACGGTGGCCTCCAAGAGCAGGCGGGGCTCCGGGGAGCGACCGCGGCCCCACCCCGCCCGCCGCCCGCACCTGGCTGGAAGCCAGGGCGCCTGGGGGGGGGGCGGGCTCCTGGCCTGAGGCCGAGGCGGGAGAGGGCGGCCCCTCGCCCCTCGCCCCGGTGGGTGGTCAGTCTCCGTCCTGGCCTCGGAGCGGAGTGGGGCCGGGCAGAGCGCGAGGCCCAGAGAACGCCCTAGGTGGGCGGGCGAGGGGCAGGGGGTGACGGCCACCGCCCGGGGCCCTGGGAGGCGTTTGTCCAAGGACGCGCTGAAGGACACCGTCTGAGAGTCCAGACTCCCCAGGCAGGCGCAGGGGGAGGGCGAGGGCACGCGGGCACCAGCTGCCGCCCACGCCTCTGGTGGCGTTTGCTTCCCGGCCCGCGGCGGGCGGGGTGCCCCTCGGGAACAGCAGTGACACTTGGCTCTGTCCTCGACTCTCTGACGTCGGGACTCTGCGGTCTGGGCCAAGACGGACACCGAGCGAACATTCCTGAGCGGAGAGCTGCCCGGCCCACGGCCCCGAGGCGCCCGGACCACGCCGAGTGGCCCCTCTCCAGGCCCCGCGCCCCTCAGGGGTGGCAACAGCACTGGCCCCTCGGTCGCCTTCGGTGGGGCGTGGGGTCCACAGAACTCCGGGACCTTATGACACAGGCAGGAGCGGCAGGGACCGGCCCCGGAGGCCCGAGCCTGGAAGGTGTAGTGGGCGCCGCAGGCCGGGGCCGTTCGCAGGGGCAGGTGAAGGGGCGCCCCTTCCTCTTGCTCCCCTGGGACCCCCGGCCAGGCTTGGGGAGCTGGGGCACCCCTTTCTCAGCCCCGGTCAGGGCCTGCGCGGGGTCGGGGCCCTGCAGACGCGTCTCCACTCGCGCCCGAAGCCCCTCCCGACAGCTGTGGCCCTCCACCCACCTGCCCCAGCCCCCGCGGCCGCCCGGTGCCGCGCCACCGCGGAGCCGGAGGCGGCCGGAATGGTCCCAAGGCCCAGGAGGCCGGCGGAGGCCGAGGTGCGGGACGACGTCCCCAAACAGTTTGCGACTAGAGGCCGGTTCGGCCCGTAGCGTTTGCCGTGCGGACGGCCACTGCGAACCGAGTCGCGCGCAGCCACGGCCTGCAGGAGCCGCCGTCGAGGTGTGACCGGGGACGGAGCATCCTCTGGCAGGAGCGCAGGTGGCGGACGCACAAGTGCCAGACGGACCCGGCGTCTTAGCCAGGTGCGTCCCTCCTGTCAGGCAGGGCGCTCGTCTGTCATCGTCGCTGAAGGGACCCGGCCTGAGGGGGACGCCGCCCGCACCTTCGGGGCGAGGCCTCTCGGACCTGTGCTGCCCCAGCCCAGAGGCCTCTGAGGCTCCGCCCCACCCGTGGGTGGGGTGGGGGGGCAGGTGCGTCGGGACCTGGCCGTGCCTGTCCTATGGGGGGGACCAGGGGCCGTGATGGACGCGGACGAGGCGTGCACTGGCAGGAGGGGTCAGAGGGAGCCCGGCACGGCGGACCCACCCCCACCCTCCTGGGGACACGCGTGCACGTGCCCCCGGCTGGCACACTCACGGCGACGGGCACGCGGGCACGGGGCGAGCCCCCACGGACGGACCCCAGGGGCTGGGGCCAGGGGAGGACTTGGAGCAGGGACCGGCTGACCCAGAAGCCCGACTCCCTCTCCCACTTCCCCGTTTAACTCGTGGAACATTCCGGCGACGCGGTCTTCATGACCCGCGGAGCACGCGCGTGTGCGGAGAGGCAAAGGGCTGGCAGTGCGTGTGGCTGTGACGCCCTACAAGGCCCCACACCGGGCGGCCGTGGTCCCGAACGTCGGAACAGACGCTGACACCGGTGTGAGGTCCCTGGTACCCTGAGTGACCTCTCGAAGGCCACGGCTGGACCCAGGTGTGCCCTGGACACGGACGCGCCTGGGCGGCCTCGGGGCGTAGTTGCAGGGTGCGTCCCCTCTCTCCCCTCCCCAGGCCTCCCCTTCCCCTCTGCCGGGCTGCGGGCCCTTCGGGACACCCACAGAGGCCGGGCTCAGGGGTGGGGGCCTCGGTGGCTCGGGGTCCTGAGGGGACACAGGACTTCGATGCTGAAACCAGGGCAGCGCAGGGCGGCTGGTGCCCGAGCCAGGAGTGGGGCCGTGGGCAGGTCACCACGCGGCCACGCGGGGCAGCGCGCGGCCCCGAGCCCGCCTCCCTCCCTCCCCCGCCCCAGCACCCCAGCAGGCCGGGCCGGTGCTACACCCCGCGGCGTCGGAAGTGCGGCCGCGACGCCGAGGAGGGGCGCCCAGGCCAGGCGGTGCCGCGCCGTCCACGGGGCCACGGCGCGTGACGAGGGCCTCGCCCCGCAGCCCCCCGGGCCCCCGCGAGCGGCGGCTTATTCCCGAGGGACGTGTTTTAGCGGCGATTCTAGCAGCAAAGTCACCTGGGAGGGGACGGGGGCGGGGAGACGCCCTGGGCAGGCGCCCTGCTGCGCCCTGGGACTCCGGGCTGCGCCGCTAGGAAAAACGCGTTTGTCCCGAGAAGGAAACGAGCAGAAGGACTCGAGGACACGGAGCCGCCGCGCGTGGGGCCGCAACGAGCAGGGGCTGCAGAAGCGGGCGTGCCTGGTGACGGGCTGCGGGCCGGCCGCCGCCCACCTCCGAGCCGCCCGGCAGCGGGGACGCTGGCCTCGGCCGCTCGGCGTGTTTGCGCCACCCCCACCCCACCCCCAGCCCCCGCCAGCCCCGGGGCCTGGCAGGAGCTCGTCGGGGCGGCCTGAAGGCGGCACGGAGGTCCCCGTCCCCGAGGGGCAGGCCGCACGGCAGCCGGGCAGCTGTCCTGCCGGTCACCAGGAGGGGGGACCGAGCTGCGAGGACTTGAGGCGACGTGGGCGCCGCAGGAGGCGCGGGACAGGCTGCCACGCGCTCCGGGGTGGGGTCCGCAGCCGGCGGAGCGGCCCCCGCGCCTCACGGAGATGGGACGGTGTGCGGTTTCGTGTCGGGAGCCTGTGCGTCCCGCCCGGGGTCACCCGCCGGAACCTGGTTTCGACGTCTCTCCGTGGAGACGTGAGGTCGGACCGTGTCGAGGGCACGGAAGTCCCTCCGAGGCTCCCCTCCGGGGTCCGACCCCCGCCCTCTGCTCCGAGGCCTGCCCGCCCTCCCCACCAGCGCGGCGCCCTCCGCGCCCAGGGCCCTGCCGCGGGCCCCGCGCTGCTGCGTTTTGCCGGGAACCGAACGCTGCTCCAGCAGCAACGTCGCTTTTTGAAGACTGTGGCGTCTACAAGGTCAGACTCAGGGTCACCGATAAACACCGCGCGCGCTGCAGTTCCCAAATCCTCGCAGGCTTGCCTCTAGCGATTGCGTGATTTGTTCTCAAAACACGTCGTTCATCACACGCACACGCACACGCGCCACACGACACACACGTGAACACTCCACGCACACGGACCACACACACGACACACACACGGACCACACACGAGCCCAGCCAGCACGCGGCCCTCGTGCAGGGCCCACCAGGAGCCCCACCAGGGCAGGCGCGAGCCCCCCCAGGGCAGGCCTCCGAAGCAGAGTCACCCGGGTGAGGCGGGAGGACGCGAGGGCCCCCGACCTGGGTGAGTCACCCTGAACGCACCACCCCAGGGCCAGGGCCTGCTCCAGCTTGGCCCAGCCCCGCCCGGGCCGGGCCCTCGGGAGAGGGGGCTGGGATGGGGCCCCAGAGCTGCCATCTGGGTCGACGTGAGGCCGGCCAGGGAGCCCCCCTCCCGGGGCTGGGCCGTCGCTGAGCGGGCCAAGGGCTCGGCGGCTCCTCCACCCAGGGCAGCCTCAGGAGGCGGAGCCTGCCCCGGGGAGGGGGCCTCCAGCCCCCGAGGGTCTCACAGCTCGGCTGGCCTGGGGCGTCCGGGGCCAGGGCCGCGGGCCTCAGCGTGCGGGCTGCAGCCACTCCCCAAACAGGCAGAGGAAACGTCCCCGAAGACCCAAAGTCAAGGGCGAAACGCCTCCCGACGCGGACCCGTCTGCAGTCGCAGTCACGCGTGTGCCGGAGGTCAGCCGAGCTCGCACCCCGCGCGGGCCCGAGGCTGGGGGCCCCACCGCCCCGGGAGGCGGGGCGGGTGGCCGGGGTCCTGCTGCAGGCTGGGCCGAGCGGGCCCTCCTCGCGGGCCGGGCCTTTGTCGTAACATTTGACGACAAACCCAGGCCGCGGTGAACGCCCACGCCTTCTGCCTGGGTGCACGGGACCCGCTGGGCCGGGAAGAGAACCTCCGCGCTGATCCAGTCTCCGGGGCACAGCCGGTGCCGCCTGAGCGGCCCCCTCCCCTCGGCTCCCTCGGGTCACGTGGGACACGGACCCGCTGACCCACGTGAGGTGCCCTTCTCCTGCCCCCGGCCCGGTTGGACCTCTCAGACCTCAGCTTCCTCCTCCGCGGCGCGGGGACCAGCAGGGTGACGGGTTCCGGGGCCCGTAGGCGCCCTCGTCTGTGCGCACGTGCGTGTGCAGACTCGCCACGGGGCAGCCCCTCCGGGCCAGGCTCCGTCCGGCCTCCGGCCACCTCCCCACCCCCCTCCTCAGGAGGAGCGCTGGGGAACATGCTGGCCCTCGGGGAGAAGCGGGAGGAGTTGGGTGCGGGGTTCGCGGAGAGCCTCGGGGTGCAGGCTCGGCCCAGTGCCCTCCCTTCTGCTCCCCGCAGGTCGAGCCCCGGGGCCCAGCTTCCTCCTCTGGGCACTGGAGACGTGACGGCTGACCGCAGGGCGGGGTGAGGGCCAGCGCGTGTGACAGCAGGTGCTGCCCCCCCCCACACACAGCGTCCCGATCCCTGCCTGGCCCCGGGAGGCGGGGCCTGCTGACTGGACACCCACGGGCGTGCCCCGCTGGTTCTGGCCGCTGACGGCCCGACCGCAGACCCTCCGTCTGGCCTCAGTTTCCCCGCTGGGTCCCCACAGTCCTTTCCGGGGGGACCTGCTATCCCTAACCTGCGGCACGGGGCTACACACCCCGCCAGCCGAGCTGGGGTGACGAGGACAGGGCCTTCCTTGGGGAGCGACAGTGACCGAGCTCGGCCGCCCCTTCGGCCGGCAGGGCCCACCGAGGCCCCCGGGGACCGGCCCGCTCACCACGCTCCTTCCCGCCTCTCCCCACACCACGTCCCACCCACGATAGCCGCGGATGAGCCGCCTTCGTGGGGACAGGAGTGGGGAGCCCCACCCCCAGGGGCCTGGTGGGGGGCGCTGCCCTGACACCCTGGGCTCTCCCGGGGGCGGAGCGTGTCCACGCGTGTCCACGCGTGTCCGGGAATCTGGCCGTGAGTGGGCGGGGGCCGGAGGTCATCCGCAGGGCCCTTGGGCTGCAGAAGCTGGGGTGGCCGCGTGGGCTGGCCCCTGGGGGACGCCGCGCCTGTGACTTCCCGCGCTGCGCCCACCCTGCCTGCCCGGGGCCAGCCGCCCCCCCTCGAGCTTTCACTTCCTTTCCCAGCAGTGAAGACCCCGGCCCCCACCCAGGACGGCTCTCGCCGGGGCGGGGGCTTTGGGGCTCACCGTCCTGCCTAGAGACAAGTGAGCGAGGCCCCGCGGCCCCAGCGGGGGCCGGACTCGGGCAGGAGGGGGGCACCGCCCCGGGCCAGGCGCACGGTCCCGCAGCCCTGGAGCGAGGCTGGGGACGGGGCGGGTGCAGGCCCCTCCAGGTGCCCTGTCGTGGCTCCACGGGGGCCCCGCGGGCTGGCCCCCGTGCCCAGCAGCCCCTCCGGAGCCTGGACCCAGCGAGGTCTGCGCTGGCGAGCGCGGGTGAGCCCGCGGCCCAGCCCTGTGGCAGCCACCGGGGACGCCGCTGGCCCCAGCACAGGCCACGCTCCCCGACCTCCACCCCGGCCCCTCTGCCCTGGGGCGGGCAGACCCTGTGCGAGGTCCCCCACCCCTCCAGACCCTCCACGGTCCAGGCGTCCGGGGGTGGCCCTCCCTGGCCCCCGCCTGCCCCCGGCCTCTCCCTCTGTCCCTTGGCCCCGGGCCCTGGGGAGCAAGGCAGGCGGCTGAGGTCTCCCCGCCCAGGGCAGACCCCTGGAGCCAGTCCTGGGGCGCAGCCTGGCCTCTCCAGCAGCCGGCGGGGGGCACACCGCTGCCGGGCCCGCAGGGACGGGCGCCTGGGCCTCTGCTTGGGTCCGGGTGGGCGGATCGCACCTCCCTCCGAATTCGGGGTAGGAGAGGCCAGGCTCTCCGCGGGGGAGAGGAGTGGGGGAGGGGAGTGGGGGAGGGGCACGGACTGTTCCCGTGCCTTCCCGCCCCCTCTGCCCCCCCCACCCGTCCCCAAAGGCACCAGCGTCTCTGCGGGAGCGAGGCAGGGGCTTCGGATCCCCGGGCGCTGGGCGGAGTCGGTCAGCCCCGTGGAGGAGCCGCACGCGAAGGGGGACGAGGCTCCAGGCCTGGCGGCTCGTGGTCCCCGCTGGGAGGGAGGCTGTGTGACCCGGGCTGTGGTCCCTTTCCCCTCAGGGGCGGGGACGTGCCTGTCCTGGCCTCCTCATCAGCGTCCTGCGGCTGCCTCGTCCAACACCCCAGGCCCCAGACGGGGGGGGGGGGCTTAGAGCAACGCAGACGCCTCCTCTCCCAGTCCTGGAGGCGGGAAGCCCTGGCCCGTGCACCCGTCTGCAGGGCTGCGCTCCCTCCAGGGCCCCGGGCGGTCCGCCCCGCCCAGCCCTCTGCGCCCCGGTGTCCCTCGGTTCCCATCCCCCGTCCACGCTCGCTCGCCCTCATCCCTCCACACACACCCAAACGGCCCCTCCCGCGAGGACACGGGCCGTGGGACGCGGGGCTCCCCCGAGGCTAACACGCTCGCACCTGCAGATGTCAACGTCCCAGTCAGGCACGCCTGCGGGAGCGAGGGTTAGGACTGCGCGGGTCCCCCCGCCACGATACCCTCCTCCGTACAAAGAGGGGGCGAATGGAAACCCCGTCAGAATCGGGGCTCGCCTCCCAGGCTGCTCTGGGCGGGTGTCTCGGACGCGGGGCGGGCTCCAGGGGCTGGCGGCTGGGTGGACGGCGCTTGCCGGTCGCCAGGACGGGGCCGCACGTCCAGCGTGTCTGCCTGCAAAACGGCTGGGCCGGAGGCTCGGGGCCGCGGCAGCTTTCGGGTCTGGCGCCGCAGAACCTCTGGCCCCCTAAAGGGAAGGAAGAGGGGGGCGGCCCCGTGCCCTGCCACAGCCGCCTGCGGCCCGCTCCACGGTTAACCCTGGGCCTGAGCACCGCCCCCCGAGACCCTGGGGAGACAAAGCCTCTGCGTCCAGCCTCCCCAGCGGACGGGGCTCCGGCCTTCGGAGCCCGGAGGGGGAGCCCCAGGAACAGAAGGGGCAAGGACACGGCTGCCCCAGCCCTGCCTGTGGAAGGCCCCCAGCGCCCGCGTCCCTGTGCCGGGCGGCCCCGTGCCCGCCTCCGTGCCAGCACCTGCTTCCCTGTGCTGGGGCGGCGGCTCCCTCCCGGACAGGTAGCACCCCTGCAGGTGCCACCCCATACCGGCTGCCCCAAGGGCCCGGGCGCGGGGAGAGGTGACCTTACAGCACCTCGGCCCGGGGGCCTCGAAGGTCAGCTCTGTCCTGGCCCCTCCCTGCGTGTGCCCTGACCTGGAGCTGCCCGCGCCCTGAACCCCCCGCGGCCGACGGCGCGCCGGGCCCGTGAGAGGCGATGCGCGCCGCCTGACTCCGGCCGGCAGACGGCTGGGCTGTCACGCCCCTTTCAGGAAAATTCATCAGACCCCGTACGGGCGGGCACGCGCCCATTCAGCGTCTCCGGTGTGCTGGCCCGACGGCCACGGCGCAGCCCGCCCGCGGCCCGGGGCGGGGCGCCCAGGCCTGCCAGCCGGGCCCCACCCCGCTGTCCAGCCATCACCCTCCACCCAGGGCGGCCCGCCGGGTAGCCGAGCCGGCCGGTGCCCGCCGGGAGGGGCCCGGGCAGGTGCTGGCGGGAGCGCTGGGCTAGCCCTGGCACGCCCTTGGAGGCGCGGGACCTCGGAGGCCCAGGTGGCCCACGCAAGGGGGAGGCTGGCCCGTGCCCAGGTGGACGGTTGTCCCCACCCCTGAATCCCCTCTCTCCCCTTTGCTCTCCAGGGGCTTCTGGCTGCCCAGCGAGAGGAGAGGGCGGCGGGCATGTGCGGGACGCTGCTGAAACCCCAGCCCCGAGCCCCCGGCCCCGCCCTCCCCGCCTGGCAGCAGCCGACACAGGCCTCGGCGTCCCGGCTGCCAACCGCAGGGACGAGCTCCGTGACGACGGGCAGCAGCAGCTCGTGCTGCCCGGGGCCCCTGGGCCGGCCCCCCCGGTCCCCGCCCCACCAAAGGCGAGGACAGCGGGCAGCTTCGTTGCGGCCCCCCGACGCGCGGGGCGGCTGCAGCCCTGTCCCCGTGGGGACGGGACAGGGCAGTCCGGGCGCAGTCCACGCCGTCCCAAAGCACGCGCAGCAGGACCCTCGGCGGGGACCGCAGACGAACAC
Organism: Cynopterus sphinx; assembly: GCA_030015415.1. Taxonomy (NCBI): domain Eukaryota; kingdom Metazoa; phylum Chordata; class Mammalia; order Chiroptera; family Pteropodidae; genus Cynopterus; species Cynopterus sphinx. Next base: position 1,323,346 of record CM057380.1, on the reverse strand, counting down.
GCAGAAGCGGCACGGGCCAACCTAGCAGGAGCCACGGACGTGGGGTCGGAGGGCGGACACACGAGCTCTCACCTTCGAGGCTAAACAACAGGTCGGACTTTATGAAAATTAAAACCTTCCACTGCCCCCTTCAAGGGAAAGGCGAGCACGTGGGGAAGTGGTCTGAGTGCGCGCACGTGCGGGCGCGGGTGCAGGTGTCTACGCACACGTGCGGGCGCACTGCACACGCCCCCCCCCACGCACACGCACGTCGCGGCCGTGGCACCTGCAACGGCCCCGGCCGGAAACGACGCAGACGTCCTCGGACCACGGGGTGAGGGGCCGAGCGCCCGGGGCCGTGCCCACGGGGACCCGCACCCAGAGGGGCTGGACAGGCCCCCGGCGCCGCGCCGAGGGGAAACGCGCTGTGTGGCGTCCGCAGGAAACCGGAAGAGCCAGGCCGCCTGGGGCCCCGAGGGCAGGACGGGTCGTCCACGCGGGGCCGGGGCTTCGGGTGGCAAGGTGCCGCGCTGGCGGCGGTCACTCAGGTCGGTCGCACCCCGGCAGCCGTCTGCTCGTGGGGGTGGGGTGGGGGCACGCCGTTCCCGCGGGGGCTCAGCCCTGCGTCCCTCGGTCTTCTCCCCTCGGGCCCCGGGGACCCTCCCCGGCCTCGCACTTCGCCCTTGCCGGCTGGAAGCGGGCGCCCGGCGTGGAGGGAGGGAACCACCTCCCCCTCTAATGGACCGACAGCACCCCGGCGGGGCGGGCCGGCTGCCGGGCCACGGGCTCCGTGTCGGCACGCGGCCCCCCGAAGGCGGACGGGGACCGGGCACCGGCCTCCGGGCTCCCCCAGCAGAGCGCAGGGCCTGTCTGTGTCTTGCGGAGTCACATTCGAACACGGGAGATGATGACAGTTAAAGAGGAGTCACCTGGGGCCCCCGAGTCCCCCCCCCCGCGTCCCCTCGCTCCTCTCAGCCCGGCAGTGCCCCCAGAGGCAGACCCTGGGCATGCTCCTTCGGGGACCCCCCAAGACCAAGGTCACGCGCAGGAGGCCGTGCACCTGCCCCGACCACGGAAACACCCTGCTGTGGCTCTGGGGGAAAACCCCGGAGGCCGACGCGCGTTCTTCCGCCCAAACGAGCGGGTTCCTCCCTCCGAGCGAGTGCCAAGAGCCTGGTCTCCGGGGGAACTTCCCTCACTCTCGGGCCCCTGTCCCCGTGCCCCCCGCCTGTGGACGCCCGACCCGCCGTGCCCCCGCCCGCGACGCCCGCTGGACTCCCGAGCGACCACGTTTCCGGGCGCCCCAGGACCTCCTCCTGGAGGCAGGGCACCCGCACACCCGCACGCACGGCCCCAGGGCCCAGCAGTGGAGGCGCCACCGACCCGGGTGACAGGGACAGAGAGGGTCCCCGGGGCAGCTCTAGGTGAAAGCGCGTCCCTCCTGGGGGAGTCAGAGCGCCCACTGTGTGCCAGGCGGGCGCACGCTCGGTGGTTCCCGGGGAGTCGCTGTGCGCACGGCCCCGAGGCGGGTCGCGTCGTCGTCCTGCGAGCGAGCGGAGGGCCGGCCCTCTGCACGGCCACTGGCCGCCGTCCCAGCACTGGGGAGCTGCAGGGCAGGATCCGACCCAGGGTGTCCGACGCCGGAGGCGCCACCTCGCAGGCCGCGCGCTCTGCGCCCCGGGCCCCGGGCCCCGTCCTCCTCTGCCGCACCCGGCGTTGGCTGGGGCTCGGGCAGCCGCTCAGGCGGCAGCGGTCACTGCCCGGGGCTGGACCTGGGGCCCCACCAGGGCGACTGGGAGGAAACTCAGATCCCCGGTGCCCGTCACGCGGCGGGTGGTCACGTGACCAGGGCTGTGCCACGCACGCTCGGCCTGCCGCGCCCCGACAGGAGCGGGCACGTCGGCGTCGGCGTCTGTGAAACGCCCGGCAGGTGTGTCAGCCGCGGCGCGGAGACGGCGGCAGAGAGAGGCGCGGCGGGTGGGCCCGGAAGGACCCCCGGCCCGCGGCCCCCTCCGTCCGCGGGTGGGAGACGGGCCGGAGCCGATGGGCGGGCCCCGTCCTCGTGCCCCACGGTCCCCCTCGTGCCCCACGGTCCCCGAGGCTCCTGAGCAGGGCTCCGCCCCCGGCTGGGGACTCTCAGGAGCGTTAACAACGGGGATGACGGGGATGACGAGGATGGCAGTGCCCGGGACACGTCACAAGGTCCCGAAGAGCCGACCGAGCGGGCCAACACGGGCACCCTGGCTAGCGGCGGTTGGTCGGTGCCGTGGGGGCAGGGCGGCCCGTCGGCTCCTCCCGGCTCGCAAGGCTCCGCTGTGCGCAGCCTCCCTCCCGGCTGACCCGGCTTCGTGCGCAGCCGAGGAAGGAAGGAAGAGTCGACGACTGTCCCCAAACGTTTTATTTAAATATTAAATTAAAAAACACACGCCCACTGACCCGTCGGCAGACGCGCCGCGTGTGGACGCGGGAAACACGACGGTTCAGCGCGGCTGAAACACACACGCGACACGTCTCCGCGCCCCCGCGCCCGGACCGGGCCTTGCACTCACTCGAGGAACCTGCCAGACACGCACGCGCACACGCACCTCACGCCAGGACACGGCGCGACCCACGGGGGGGGGGGGACGCCACGCGAAAGTAAAGTGCTTCGTGGTCTGAGGCCCCGGGTCTCAGCGGGGGAGCCGGCTCTGGGGCATCGACACCCGTCCCCGAGCGGAGGCCGGGCGGCCGGGCTCTGGCCCCGAACCTTCCCCACGCGTCGGCCGGGGCTTTGGTGTCGTCTCTGTGGCCAGGCCCGGGGCAAGGACACTCCTGTCCCCACCCCGGAGCAGCAGCGGCGGGACCAGCGGCAGCAAACGTGGCCCGCGCCCCGCCAGGCGGCAGGGGCCTAGGTGCCCCGCGCCCGAGACGGGGGTCTTTGGCTTTCCCGGACGAGCCCTGCCCCTTGGCCGTCTCCTGCCGAGCGCCTGGGCGCGGGGCCGTCTGTCCCGTCACTCCGGGGCGTCCGGCCCGCCTGAGTCCACCGCCAGGTGCGGACGCACCTTGCCCCGCTCCACGCGGACCCGGAGGCGGCGCTTCGCGACCTTACCAGGGGGGACTGAACCGGGAACACGAAGGTGCAGTAAAAAACATAAAAAATAAGCAGCGTCCGTCGGTCCGCGACGCGCACGCGCGCACAGTGTTCGCTTTAAAAAAGGACGAAGCCTCAACGCTGACCCGACCGCTCACGCTCAAGGACGAAGGCCTAACGGGGGGCCCGGGCCAAGGCCGTGGCCCTGACCGCCCGCCCGGCCGGGCCAGCCTCGGCGTATTGCACATCCCCCCGGAGCCAGCGGCGCGTCCGGACCCCGACGGCGACACGCGGAGAACGCAGCAGCAGCGGGAACGAGACGCGCGCCAGGACGCCGGCCCCTCGGGGAGCCCGACCGAGACGCCTGGGCTGGGCGGCCGCCGCCGCAGGCTGCTCACCTCCCAGGAGGAAGAGCGACCTTCCTCCGGGCTCCGCCGCGGGGGAGGGGACGCCAGGACCGCGAAGGTCGTCCGCGCGCAGCAGGGGGTTCACGGCTTCGGCCGCAGCACACGGTCTCCAGAGGCGGAGAACGGACCCGGGAAGGGGCCACCGCTCCGCGCGCGCCCGGAGACGCGCCCACTTGTCCCAGGCAACGCCCCCCGCGGCCCGACGGCGGCGACACAGCAGCACCGGCCCCGCGGGCCGCGCCTCGGCCGGTGCTCCCCGGCCGCCCACCCTCGGGTATCGTCTTCCTTCGGAATCGGTGCGTCTCCGCTCGCGGCGGCGGCGCTCAGTGCCAGGAGACCGTCGGGACGAACTGAAGAGCCGTCGCGCCCCTCGTATCGCTCGTCGTGCTCCTGGGGCGCTGGCTGGGCTGGAAGCGCTTCACGTGCTCCGAGATTATTGCTTCGAGGCGTCGGCGGCCCGAGGGGCGCGGCCCTCACTGCACCAGGACGAAGGTGCCCCGCTGGCCGGGGCTCAGGTCCTCCCGCTCGCAGTCGCCCTGCGGCAGCCCCACGAGGCCGAAGCCCAGGGGCAGCATGGCGAGGCGGGGCTGCAGGGCCGCGGCGGCGGGGGCCGCGGCGGCGCTGATGCGCAGGTGCGTGTCCAGGAGCCGGGCCGCCGAGGCCACCGGGGACGCCCCCGCCTGCAGGAGGTGGGGCGGCAGCAGCGGCGGGCAGGGCCCCGGCGCCAGCTCCCTCTGCAGTCCAGACAGGAGGAGGGCGCCGTCGCCGGGGGCCAGGAGCAGCGGGGCCGGGGCCGGCGGGGCGGCCGGCGGGCAGCCGGGCGGGGCGGCCGGGTGGTGCTGCAGCTGGAGCAACCTGGGGGGACGGACGGACGGAACAGGTCACCTCCGGCCCCGCTCGCCGCGGGCCGTCCTGCTGTGCACGCCCCTGGCACTGGGGCCGGAGCCGCTCGGAACCCGCAGCGCCCGCCCGCCCGCCCGCCCGCGTGGCTAACCCCGAGCGATTCCTGGCATTTCCACTCCCCGGCGAGCTCGTCCGCAGCTCGGAGGCCGGGCAGACTTGACATTTTACTCGCCGCCCCCTCCGTCCCCACCCACGGGCTCCGAGTGACAAACCCTGGCTGCGCCCCACCTCTGCCGCCAACTGCGGGGAACGAGGCCCCACAGGTCCCCCGCCCGGGGGCAGGGACACACGCCCCCCCGATCGCGTGGGAAGAGACGAGGCTGCGGGGGGGGGCCCGCTGCACTGCGCTGCCGGGGCGGGCGGACCTACCTCTGCTGGTGCAGCACGTCCTCCAGCAGGCCCCGGCCCTCCCGGCCGCCGGCCCCGCAGGGGCTCTGCGCGGGCAGCTGCAGGGCGCTCGGGCCGCCCCGCGCCGCCCGGCCCGGGGAGCAGCGGCACACCTGGCGGGCCAGGCCCTTGAGCTTGTTCAGGCCCAGAAACCCTTTGGTCCGCGCGCTCTTCCTCAGCTGCTGCCGAAAGGCTTTCAGGCCTGGGGGGGCAAGCGCGGGGTCTGTGAACCTCGGCCCCGGCCAGGCCAGGCCTGGGGCCCGCTGGGCTTCCAGGGGGAGGAGGGGGCGCGACGGGCAATGCGCGGGGACGGACGACGGGACAGGTGGGGTTTCCCACAGCGCCCGGGCGCGCTCTGGCCCCCCACCCCGCCCTGGGGCTAGGGTCACCCTCGTTTGGGGTTTGGTTGGGGCGGCAGTTCCCACACAGAACAGCCCGTGTCAGGCAGACCAGACGCCTCGAGGAGGAAGGGCAGAGCCAGCGCCATGGGCCTAGGGGTGGAGAGGCCCCCACCCACAGCCCCGGGCAGCACGGGAGGCCCGGGCAGCCGGCGGGAGGTTGACCCCGACCCCCTCCCAGGTCAGCGGCTGCTGCCTGGCACTGAGTGCCTCTGGCTCTTCGGACCAGCTACCAGGGGCCGGGAGACTGTCTCGGCGACCAGGCCGTCCAGACCAGAGGGCGGGGCTACTCGACCCGGACGCAGCGGGAGAGCGGGGGGCCCCCCGGGACACACACAGCGTCTCCTGGGGCAGGTGGACGTGAAGAGGGCGTCACCTTGAGTGAGCGAGGTGTCCGAGGCCCTCCGGCCCTCCTGGAAGCTGACCGGGAGCAGGACGGCTCCTGCCAGGGCGCCCTGAGCCTGCAGCACCGGCGTGGCGGACTGGGCCGCCAGCAGCGGCGAGGCCAGTCTGAGAGGGGAGCAGGCGCCCGCCAGCCCCTGGGCGCCCGGGAGTCCGCTGAGCCCCGCGGGGCCGTCGCCGGCTGCGGTCAGGCAGCTGTCAGAGCTGGTGCCCTCCGAAGGGCTGGCCGAGGAGGAGATGACCACGCCTGCGGGAAGAGCAGGCTGTGCTCGGGGGCCTCACGCTCCCCGAGGCTGACGCGCCCGCCGGCACCCGGCAGTCTTCACGGGAGGGGGACCGGCTCTGCCACCCTCCCCACGCCCACTGCGCTGGCGCCCAGGCCCTCAGACAGCCCTCGCGGCCGAGGGGGCAGACGGCTGCACTGGCCACCCCGTCTGTACCCCCTACCCTGGGCACTGCGGGTCTACGACAGCCGGAGGCCACCGGAGGCCGCGACAGCCAGCCCGCACGGGGGTCCCGGCTGCAGGTGACCGGTGCAGCCGACCCAGGGCCTGGGGTGAGGACCTGACCCCCAGCCCCTGGGGGCACCTAGACCCCAGCGTCCCCACCAAACCACCACACGGGGGCTTCAGGGGTTACACCGACGGCCGACCCGAAAGCTGGGACGAGACCGCCCCGCGTCAGCCCCTGGCGGTCCCGACCGTGACCCGCTCACCAGGCCGCCCTCCTGCCCACAGGGACACTTACATGGCGGCGCGCACGGGGAGAAGGTGGATACCTCGGCCAGCGTGTGCCTCCGGCCCGTGCCACCGGGCAGGGGCCTCTGCGCCTCCCGCTCCTCGCCCGGGCCCTGCCTGGCCTCCTCGCTGATGGTCGTGTCCAGCAGGCCGCTGGGGGACACCGAGCGGTGCCGGAGCACTCCGCCGCAGCCGGCGTCCGCGGGGAAGAGCAAGGGCTGCGTGGGGCGAACGTAAGCAGTGACCTGGGGCCCCGCTCGGGGTCGTCCCCACCGCTGGGAACGAGACCAGCCCCGGCCCGGAGGCCGCCCAGGGCAGGGCCCACACACCTGCAGCGAGCGGTGCAGCTCGTAGTCCATTTCGGCCTGCAGCATGGACTGGCCCAGGGCCTGGGGCTGCGGGCACAGCGGCGGGGACCGGAGGGCATCGCCGGGGAGGCCTTCCTGAGGCACCTGCGGACGGCAGAGGGAGGCAGACGCCGTCAGGGCGGCTCGGGCGACAACCGTGGGCAGCGCGAGGATGGCCGCGCTGGCCCCGCTCGGGCGCTGACTGAGCTCAGGACACCGTGCTCTGCCCCCGAGGCCGTGCCGTGTAGAAGTGACCGAAAGAGGCAGAGGGAGCAGCTCCGGGGACGGTTAGTGACGAGGGGACACAGGGAGGGCCTGACCCCAGCCGAGTGGCCAGTGTCCCCCGTTCTCCCTGCGGCCTCTGACCTACGCATCACACGGGAACACCCCAGGGCTTAAGGGCAGGGCACGCGACCGGGGGCCAGTGGCCTCAGCCTGCACTCGTCGCGCACGTCCGAGCGAGGGACCCCCACCCGGGGACGCGCTCCAAGCAGGGACGGGGCGGCCGCAGAAGGAGACCCGCTCACCTCCACGGCGCTGTGATCGGCGCTTCCGGGCCTCTGCGGCAGGGCCGGGCCGGACCGGGCCGAGGGCGGGGAGCCGCGGTGGCCCCGCAGGCGCTCCAGGAGGAGGTAGTAGATGGCCGCGAAGTGGTTGTAGCTGCTGTTCTGCAGGGCCTGGGAGGCGCGGACAAGCAGGTCAGCGCCAGCCCCAACGAGAGGGCAGCAGAGCGGCCGGGCCTCGGACGTCTCGGGTCCCCGAGCTCCCCGGCCAGGCCGCTCCCAGGTTACTGTCGGGTGGCCGAGGACATCTTGTAGGGACGCGGGCCTTAAATCAGCCCAGGCTCCCACCGGACCGGACCGGCGAGTGGCCCTCGTCCCGACAAGGCCGCCCCACCCCCAGGCCTCCCCATCGAAGCCAGGCGCGGCGCCCACGCACCTCCAGGGTCCTCTGCCGGTCCACGCCGAGGGTCTGCATGAAGCCCAGCACCTGCTCGTCGTAGCCGCCCAGGCTGGGGACGCGGGCGAGCGCGGGGCCGGCGGGGCCGACGCCCGGCGGGGCGGGCCCGGCCTGCATCCACCTGTGCTGCCGGATCTGGGCGATGCTGATGCGCCTGGCGGGGTCCACCGCCAGCATGCGCCGGATCAGCGCCTCGCAGTCTGAGGGAGAGGGCGAGGGCGCGCCCTGAGTCCCGCGCGGGCTGCCTGCGGGCGCGCCCCGCAGCGCGCACCTGCCCTGCAGGGGGCGAGGCTCCCCCAGGCGGGCCAGCGGACGAGTGACCGTCCTGCAGAGCACCAAGGCCCGGGCGCTGGCCCGTGCCGTCGGCTCAGACCTGCCACCACGGAGGGCTGGGCCTCCGGGGACACGCGGTCCGCCTGGTGGACGTGCAGACCCCTCAGACGCCCGTTCTCGCCACGCCCGCCCCTGCCCGGCGAGTCACACGGAGGAGCCAAGCGCGTGCGGAGTAGGTGACGGGGCGCCGGGCGGGGACTCCAGACCCAGGCCTTCGGCCACCCCCGCGACGCCCTCACCGGAAGGCACGTGCCGCCCCACGAGCGGGGCCGGGGAACACGCCGCGTGGGCTGCGTCCCTGGGAAACACCGCACGGTAGCGCGGGCCTGACTCACGGACCCGCCGGCAGACTCAGAGGACGGTCGCCCGGCGTTTCAGGAGACGCCTCCCGCCCCCCGCCCCCAAAGGCCCGCGCTCCCCGCCCGGCAGGAGGCCGGGCTCACACCTACCTCGAGACATGAAGAAGGGGACGCGGAATCGGCCATCGAGCACCCGCTGCCGCAGGGCGGGCAGGCTGGGCCCGTCGAAGGGCAGGGAGCCGCAGACGAGGACGTACAGCACGACGCCCAGGCTCTGCGACAACCAGACAGCACAGTCAGCGCCGGGGGGCCCGGCCGGGCGCCGCCAGCGGCACCGGCTCCCGCCTCGCGCGACGCACGCGGTGCCTACCCAGATGTCCAGCTGGGGGCCTTCGTACTCCTTGCCCTCGAACACCTCCGGGGCCGCGTACGGGGGGCTCCCGCACCACGTGGACAGCGGCTCCCCCGACTTGTAGAAATTCCCAAAGCCGAAGTCTGAGGGATGAAGCGGCAGACAATTAGTCACGGCCCACGCGGCGGGGGCCGCGGCGTCAACGCCGGGCGCACAGGGAGCAGGGACCGTCACGTGCACGCGCCCCCCCATGTCCCCCACCCCCCGCTGCCCTTCCCGGCGCAGGACGACCCCCACCGGCCAGCTTGATGTCCATGTTGCCGTCCAGCAGCAGGTTCTCGGTCTTGAGGTCCCTGTGCACGATGTGATGGCTGTGGCAGTACTCCACGGCCGACAGGATCTGCCAGAACTTCTTCCGCGCCTCGCTCTCACGCAGGTGCCCGTTAGAGGTCAAGTAGTCTGGGGGGTGACAGCACTAGCTGGAGCCCCAACCGCCTGGGGAGTGGCACACGCGCGGCCCCGCCCCCGCCCACGAGGCCGCCCCGGCCCAGGGCGCGGAGAGGGCAGGCCCCGACACCGCCTCGCGAGCGCGGCCCGAGAGCCACAGACAACGAAGGGTGGCTCACCGAACATTTCTCCGTTCTTTGCGAATTCGGTGACGATGTACAGCATGTCCTTGGTTTCCATGACCTACAAAAGCAGAGACGTGACACTCGCGCGTGTGCAAAGGGAGCGCGCCAGGCTCCCCGGGCGTTGTCAACGTCTCCGGGAGGAGCGCGCTCTTTGCTCGAGGACAGGAAAGAGAAAGAAACGGGCGAAAAGGAAGGAAATAGGGGATTCCTATTCGGAAGGAGTTTTTAAAAACGGGAAGTGAGTTGCTCCCTCGACTGCCTATCCTGACGTGTCCTGACTCTGGAAAGGGCCCCGGTGCCGGCACTCGGTACCGCAGGAGGGGAACGTGGAAGAAGCGTCCGGGACAGCAGCTCCCTGTGCCTCACCCCGCTGGAGAGCGGGAGGCCGCCGCGGGGCCGGCGACGTGGAGGGTGCAGCTTGGGCTTCCTCCCGGAGGGCGGGCAGGCCAGCAGGTGACTCAAGCCCGAGCGCGCCGGGTAGCAGACGGCAGGTACTCCTGCCCCACGTGCCTCGGTGGCATGACTAACTAGGCCGCGAGGAGCCGGCCTTGCCAGGTGAGCGGCCACAGTCTGCTCTTTGTACTGGCAACGGCTCGGCGTGAGTCAATAGCAACAGACAGCGGCAGGCACGCCTTAAAGTTTCCCTCGTCGATCAGGAGCTCTATCTCACCACCGGAAAAAGGGTTTGAGGGGCTGCACGCTTAACTAAGAGCCACGGTGAAACCCAGACCTTCGGTCCCGAAAGGAGCAGGGCTAACTCGGCTCGGAGGGAGACAGGAAAAGCTGTCATCGGGGCTCAAAATAGAGTTCTCCCTTAAAAAACCAAAAATCTTAAAGACGACTGCTCTGAGCCCTGATCCGCAAAGAAACGCGGGCACCGAGCCGGCGGGCTAGGATTTCGCTGCCCTCGCCCCTGAAGGGTACACCGGCGGCAAACCCAGCGACTACAGCTCCCGCCTTCCTCAATGAAAAAAAGTGACGGGGAAAGACCGAAGAATGACTGTGTTTTAAGTTTAAAAAAACGTCAAGGAAGGAGCCCAGTGCCTCGCCCAGGTTCTGGGCCTGGGCCAGCTGGATGAAAACCAGCCGCCGGCGTCCAAGCCGGGGCACTGACACTCGCCGCTGTCCCCCCGCATCCTGCGTCTCCCGCACGGGTAAGGCGGCACACGGAGCAAGGGGAAAATCCACCCCGGGGAAGACTGAACCTGGGACCACGCGGGCAAGGCGTCGCTGAGTGCGCCGGCGGGCGACAGGAGGACAAGGCGGCCACGCTCTGGCTCATCCCCCCGCACAGTCGCAAACAGACCGGGGGCCGCCCACTCCCGCGGAAACGGGCCGGGCGCATTTCTCAGGCACTGACATCAGTGACCGGGAGGAAACGTCTGACGGAGAGGGCGACTTGCAAATGACAACAGAAACAGGACACGAGCCGGCGAGCACGTGACGCGACGCCGAGTAAGCTGTCATTGGGGAAACACGAGCCCCGGTGGGCCCACTCCCACCTCCGTTCACACTGCGCAGAAGAGCCTCGCGCGGGGCACGGTCACAGCCCTCGCCCCCTCACGGGCACCGCGCCCTGCCTACTCCACAAACACACACCGTTCCACGTTCACGTCAGACTCTCCGGGTTTCCTGAGAGCCACCAAAGGGACTTAGAGCCAACCCGACTGGACGAAGAACTGAGCGTTCGCAAAGGACTCGCTCTCCGGCCCTAGACTCGCTTTGTCCTCGCAGGAGTGCTCAGCCGAGTGAGAGATGGCTCTGCCGCCCTAATTAATCCAGCACTTATTTTCCAAAGATGTGACCTCTTAGTTTCAACGGAACAAAAACAAAGCCACCAAGCAAACCGACAGGCAGGCAGGCTGAGGACTGGTCCTAACGTGGGTTAAACGACAAGCTCCCTGCTCCCATCAGGGCGAAAGTATTCTCGTGTCCCCGCTCCTGACGGAAGAGTTTAGACAGGGGAGACGATCGCTCAGCCGCCCCTGCAAAGTCAGGGTTGTGAACCCTGGTGAGAGCAGCTGGTTTGAAAGTTTAATAATTATCTGCAAAGGCGGAAGTTTCCAGTTTCACTTGAATTTGTCCCACACTGAATGCCCGACTCGTAGCTGCAGCACACAGATCTGGTAACCCCGTCCTCTGCACACGTCGGACCAGAACGAATCACAGTACCGCGTGGAGTTTTCCCGGAGCAAAGCTCCACTGACTGCGACCCAAAGGCGAGGGCGCAACTGCGAACACACGGGCCCCGCACAGAAACGAGCCTGCTCACCCTCCCCCACCACCTGCTCTCCCGCTCCCGCGCGCACACGGAGGAGGGCGACCTCCTCTCACGCTGCCAGGAGGACGGGGAGGCGACCCTGAGGTCTCACCTGGTAAAGCTTTATGATGTGAGGATGGTTCAGGAGCTTCATGATCTGAACCTCACGATAGATTTTCTCCAAATTGCTCGAATCGAGGCGTGTCTTGTCGATTATTTTTATGGCGACCTACGGGTTTTTACAAGAAAAAGGTGCATCTATGTTTTAAATTTCCTCCCTTCACCTACTGTGCGCGTTGCCTTTTTCACAGCCCAGTATCTACAGCACTGCGCGGCCCCCAAAACCACCAGCGGTGGGTGGGGACCCAGCCCGGGAACCCAGGACGCGAAGTAGCACGGCCAGCGAGGTGGCCGCCCGGTCCCCGCGGTCGGGGCGAGGGTGGGGGGGGGCGCACCCCTGGGGGATGGATCGGGCCCGGTCCCTTCGCTGTCCCCTGACGTCCGCGAGCCCCCCCCCGCCCCGGGGCACACGGAGCCGCCGGCGCCGGGACCTGGGCCCCCCCATAGCCCCCCCAGCCCCCCGGCCGGGCCGCACCTGCGTCTTGGTGACCCGGTGCCGCGCCAGCTTGACCACGGCGAAGTTGCCCTTGCCCAGGGTGCGCTCCACGTCGTAGAAGCCCACGCGGAGCGGCGCGCGCGGGCCGGGCCCGGGGGCCTCGCCGGGCCCCGACGCCGTCCCCATGGCCGCGGGCGCCTGCGGGGGCGGGGTCATGGGGCCGGACCTGGCCCTGACCCTGACCCTCGACCTGACCCTGACCTGACCCCTGACCTGGACCCTGGTCCTGACCCTGGCCCTGACCTGACCCTGACCTGACCTGGACCCGGCCCCCGACCCGGACCCGGCCGCGCCGCCCCCGCCGGCTGCGCGCGGAGCCGGGGCCCCGGGCGCCCCCGCGACCACGGGGCCGGCGGGGGGGGTGTCTCGGGGCGGCCCCCGGGGCGCCCGCCTCACCTGCCGGCCGCTCGGGCGCTCGCGCTGCGGGGCCGCCTGCCGCTCGGGCCGCCGCGTCCCCGTCCCTGTCCCCGTCCCCGTCCCCGTCCCGGTCCCAGCTCCGCCGCCGCCGCCGGCCGCGCCGCATGTCCGCGCCGAGGCCGCCCGCGCGCCCGCCGCCCCGGCCCCGCCCCCGCCCCGCCCCCGGCCGGGCCCGGCCCCGCCCCCCGCGCAGCCCGGCCCCGCCCCTTCGGCCCCGGCCCCGCCCCCGCCGCCGGCCCCGCCCCCCCGCGGCGCCGGCCCGGCCGCCCCATTGACGTGGCTCTGACGCCGGAGCGACGCGCGGGGGGGCGGGGCCGCGCCGTCGCCCGGAGACCGGCGGGTCTGACGCGCGCGCCCGGGGCCGTCGCCATGGCGACCGCGCGCGGTGACGTCAGGGCGCCCGAGGCCCGCGTCCGCCCGCGCGCGCCCCCTGCCGGGCGGCTCCTCGCCGGGCCCCGGGGTGGGGGGTGCGCCGCGCCCGTCGCCCCCGGGTCACCCCCCCGGGTCACACCCCCGGTCACCCCCCCGGTCACACCCCCGGGTCACACCCCCGGGTCACACCCCCGGTCACCCCCCCTGGGTCACCCCTCCCCGGTCACTCCCCCCGGGTCACCCCCCCGGGTCACCCCCCGGGTCAACCCCGGTCACCCCCCGGGTCACCCCGCCCGGAGGCGCGGGGCCGGGCCAGGGCCCAGGCGCCCGCAGGTGCTGGGGACGTGCCAGGTGCGCTCAGGCCGCCCCCGGGGGCCGGGGACCGGGCGGACGCGGCGGGGCCCCCCCAGGGGCTCCCGGGCCTGGGGATCCCGGGGCCGGAGCAGCGGCCGGCGGCACCCGCGCCCCGCGCCGTGACCCCCGGCCGCGCGTCCGCCCGGCAGGTGCCCCGCCCTGGGGCGTCCCCTCCCCCCACCCCCCCACAGGCCCGGGAGGGGACACTCGGAGGCCCGAGGTCACCGTCGTCCGTCTCGCCCGCGCACCGCACCGCGCGGCCCCCCGGAGCTGCGGGCAGCCGTGGGGCGGGCCCGTGGCCCTCCGGTGCCCGGGGCTGCGCCCGCCAGAGGAGACAAGAGGACAGGGGGACCGCAGGGGGACGGTTTCCTTCGGCGTCGCTGTTTGTTCCCTTTAGGTTCCTTAGGCCCAGCGAAAAGTGAGCCTCTCCTACGGGGACACAGAGGGCAGGGCGGCGCCGGGTGTTTTCTCAGCATCAGGAAGGCGGCAGGTTGGGATTTCCATTCCCGTCCAACCTGGATCACGTTTCCTTCTGTCGCATTACAATGCCACTTCACGGAAGGGCACAGGGGGCACGGAGGGGAGGCTGCGTGGGCAGCGGCTGGAGACGTGGCCGGCAGGATGGATGGCTCCAGCGACTGCCCGTCGCCCCTTCCTGGGCGGTGGTCTGTGAGCCCGTCTCTTCGGAAAGGACTTCAGCGGAGCTGACGATCCCAAAGTTTCCCTTGGTCTTTCCAAAGTGTCCTTATCATCTGCCCCAGGTTCGCCAGCGAGAATCTGTACCCCCTTCCAGCCGAATCGCTCGTCCCCCCTTTGTCCCCGTCTGGGGACCCTGCCAGTCCATCGGTCCCTGGGAGAGTAAGACGCGGAGTGGAGAAGCCAGAGACCTGGAGGCATTCAAAGGCCGGGACTGACTCACCCAGGTGACACCCCGCAAACCGGCTCCTCCACCCGCTCCCATCCCACCCCGCAGCCCGGGGCTAGCCCAGCCTTGCCAAGGACGCTGGCTGTTTGGAAACAGTCTGGCCGCCTGAGCAGAAACTGCAGCCCGAAGAGCTGAAGCCGCCTCCCCAGAGGGGGTCCCCAGCAGCCCTGTGGGGGCCGTGGCCGCCCCCACCCCTGGGTGGGGGCCTGGTCTCCAAGTCCCCCCACGGGGCAGAAGGAGAGGCTGACCCCGGGGCGGCTGCGTCTCCCCCAGAGGGGCCCCTGCAGGCAGGCCTGTGCGTCTGCCCCCCCCCCCCCCGCAGTGGCTCCGGCTGCGTCCTCGCCCCCGAGGCTCTGCTTCCTCCGGGAATCTGAGATTCCTTTCCCGGTGTCTAGTCTCCATGCTCTGCACACGTTACGAGGGGGAAAACCCATAGACGTGATCGGGTGATTCGAGACCGTCTCCACTTGGCGTGACAGAAGACACACTCAAAGTCTGCAAGGACGGGGTTTTTTACTTTTTTAATCATTGCAGATTCTGGAGAAACAGTTCCGTCTTCTTCGTCACTGGACATGTTTTTAGTCTTTCAAACTCTGGGGTGTTTCTGGACTTCGTCTCCCTGTTTTCGGGTCTGGAGCCGAGAGACCCGGTCGACAGGAAGCGGGTCTTTCCCACGCGCGGTTCCCGCGGGGCACCCGAGATGCGGGGCGCGGGCGCGCCAGAAATCCCCCAAAACAAATCAGATCGGTGCACGCGGAGGGCGGGGCTTGGAGCACGAGGAGCCCGGCCTGTCCCCGTGGGCTCCCCGCCGTGACACAATGTGGGGGGACGGCGGGCCCCTTCGGGGTGGCTTTCTCCTCGTCACCACCGGGAGTGAGACAAGGCGCTTTTCTTTCCTGACGCTCTCCTGGACACCGAAGGCCGTTCTCCGTCCCCCTGGCCCGGTGTCATCTGGTTTGGTCTGGCGTATTGACGATGTCAGCCCGGCGATCTCAGGCCGGGGGCGGTCGCCCACAGCATCCCCGGGCCTCAGGGGCGGCCGCGGTCCCTCCTGCCACCTGCTATGCTTGCAGAGCTTGAGGGACACACAGTGTGCACTGTGTCAAGGACACGCAGCGCGCGGCCTGGGGTCCAGAGGCGGGAGGGAAGGGCTGGGCCCCAGCGTGCGGCCTGGACGTTCACGGGCTGACTCAGGAGCCCAGGCGAGCCGGCCAGCCGGGCCCCGGCCAGCGCTCTGGCCTCGGATGGCATCGCCTCCTGTGCCCCGCCGCTTCCAGGCGCATCTGCTCTTCTGTGACTGCCTGGGTCACCCCCGCGTCCCCAGTCCAGGCCCTGCGCGGGCCGGGAGGGAAGGAACCGGGTCCTGGGGATGACGGGACTGGGTCAAGGCAGCACAGGACGGGCAGGGCCGAATTCCGACGTCCTGGGCGTCCGCACAGCCACCAGCAGGAACCTCCCGGGCACGGACCACCGGCGGAGCTCCAGGGTCTCCAGGCCCCACGTCTGTTTCTGACACGGCGAGCTGATGGGGTGCCCGGGATTGAAGCGGGTTGGTGGTCGATACCCGAGGACCCACGAGGCGTTAGGGTGTCTGTGTGCCTGACCCGCTTCTGAACAGCCTTGAAGCTGGTGGTGGGGCCTCCAGATGGAGCGAGGGCAACGGCGAGTCGGCCAGGGCCCCGAGTGGATGCACCGGTACCCGGTGGGGGCTCGCCTAAGAAACCCGCCTGCACCCCAGGAGCAGGCCAGCCGGGAAGCTGGAATGCCCGAGTTTCCCACCGTCCTCCAGGCGGAACCAAGCCGTCAGGAGACACCTTCCAGCTCCTTCTGCGTGCAGAGCGGAAGCCGGGATCGCGCCGGCCTCGTGCAGACCCGGGACCAGGGCCAGAGGCCCCAGCGCGGGCGGCGGTGCCGGCCACGTCCTTTATTCTGGGCTCCCTGCGGGGGCTGCGCAGAAGTTCCTGTGTCATATTTAATTTACGACACCGTTTTAAGTGTTTGCTGTTCCGTTACGTCTAAGGCTTATTTAACAGTTTCACTTATTTGGCATTTCTGCTATTTTTAGACATTCGTCGTGTTTACGCGTTATTACGAACGATGCTCCCATGAGCATCTTTTTCAAACGTCTTTATTCCTACACGAAATTTGTTTGTTAGGACAAAGCCTTAAAAACGAAATCCCTCTTCAAGCCTCGGGTGCCAGGAGACTCCTGGCTTTAAACCGCGCCGGCGTGTGAGGATTGTCGCTTCAGAAGTACCTCGCTCACTGCAGGCGCGGGAGGAGTACCTGCCTTGGTTTCCTGGGGGCTGAGACAGCTGGG
The DNA here is from genome assembly GCA_030015415.1 of Cynopterus sphinx. Taxonomy (NCBI): domain Eukaryota; kingdom Metazoa; phylum Chordata; class Mammalia; order Chiroptera; family Pteropodidae; genus Cynopterus; species Cynopterus sphinx. The sequence goes on along the minus strand of CM057380.1, from coordinate 1,306,876 downwards.
AGGTCGGAGGCCAGGAGTCTGAGGTCGAGGTGCCCCGGGGCCATGGTCCCTGCCCCGGGGGAAACGCACTTCTTATTTATTCTGAAAACTCTTTATATATGAAGGATGCCGGCTGGTGCTTCGGTAAGTGCATTGGCGTTTAAGAGCTCGTCTTTGTTATCATGGACGTCACAGGTCGCCGTGGCTGTGCAGTGACAGGAGAGAGAGCCAGTCCCAAGTCCCCACTCGGCCGTGCAGGTGCCACGAGGGTTGCAGCTCTGACAGAGAGAGAGAGAGAGAGAGAGAGAGGGAGAGAGAGAGAGGGAGAGAGAGAGAGGGACGGATGGTAGGTAGGTGGGTGGGTGGGTAGAGGGCAGCCGGAGTCTGAGGGCCGTGGTCCCTTCGTCAGGCTCCCTCCCGGCAGGCGCCAGGCCCCCAGACCACCTGCTCTCGGAACCATGGTCATGTTCGCATCCCCCCTCCATCTCGTGACGTGACACCCAGGTTCCCGCATGAGCTAGGGACCGGCAGCTTCTGCCGGGGTCCTTTGGTCCATGCTCATCCACACCGGGACGGCCGGTCCCTGACGCGGTCCCAGTCCTGGAGGCACTTGCCACGCCCTCTGACGGCCTTGAACCTGCGCCATGAAGAGCCGTGTCCCGGGGGAGGGGCTTCCAGTCCCCGGCTGCCGGGCGATGGGCGGGCCACAGCGCTGCATGGCGGACTCCCTCCACGCGGGGCGAGGAAGGGCACCGAGTTCCACACTGCGGGACGCGAGCGCCGCCGGGTGGGGGTGACACAGCCCTGCCAGCCTGCTCACGAGGCCCCGCAGAAGAGGGGGCTGAGCTGGTCGGCCCCCGGGACAGGCAGCGCCGATGGCTCAGGGTCCGGGGACAGGAGCCCAGGTGTGCCTTGCGAGCATTCCCTAGGGGACAGTGACCACTGGCCAGAGGTCCAGGGGACAGACTCAGGGCAGAGGAAGGCCGCAGACCACGCTCCCAGAGCCCCAGCGACCCTTCTGCCCGGGGAGGGGGAGAACAAGGACGGCCAGGTGACGGGGACGGCCAGTGACGGGGACGGCCAGTGACGGGGACAGCCGGGTGACGGGGACAGCCGGGTGACAGGGACGGCCGGGTGACGGGGACGGCCGGGTGGTGGACACCGCCAGGAGCGCAGGGGCAGCGAAGTGGAGGGAAGCGGGAACAGATGACTCAGACGGGAAGCCCTGGGATGCTGGAGGGGTTACGGGGGGCGGGGGAGACAGGGCCCCAGCCCCGTGGACATCCCCGCCTGGGCCCAGCTCACCAGCAGCTCTGCTGTGCGCCACCAGCTGTCACAGGTGCTTGCCCCTGGGGAAGCGGTGGTGCCGCCTCCGAGCCACTGTGACGATGGAATGACGAGGCCACGTCGCACACTCACATGGTGCCAGGAGGTCAGAGGACCCCGGGTGACGGGGACCTGGCTCGCCCGTCAGCCGCTGGGGAGCGAGGCCCGGCCTTGGGCAGAACTGCGGGGTCTCCCCTGTGTCGACGGCCCCCACGGAGCCACCAGCCCCGGTGTCTGCGCTGATGACAGGCTCGCGGGCGCCGGGACTCCCTCATCTCCCCGCGGGCCCGATGCCTTTCTGATTCCAAGCAGCCCGGGGCTCCCTAAATGGTCAGAGGCGGCCCGACTGCGCCAGCCGGGCCCGCCATCAGCTCTGGGTTCAACCGCCTGCCACGTGCCGCGTCCCCCAGGAGCCGCGGGCAGGTGGGGAGGGTCACCCACTGTAGAGCCCAGGCAGGGAGGCTGCCCTGGGCCCCGAAAGGCGCCCTCCGCTCCAGCAAGTCACCCAGCGGGCCAGCCCCCGTTGCCACTGAAGAACCGGCCCAGCCCCTGGAGAGGAAACATTTCTGGAATCAGGAGCATCTGCTCCGGAAAGGGCAGAGGACGCGGTCCAGGTGGGGCACAAGGACACGCCACTCGGCCTGGCTCCACCCTCCGCCTCCCCTCACGCAGGGCAGTGGCCGACACGTGTCCAGGGCTCACGCGGGTGGTGGGGACGAGGTCCGGAGCTCATCTCTGTGACCTGAGGCGCACCAGGCCACGCCCACGCCCCTACTGTGCCAAGGCCTCCCGCACCCCACCCAGGCCCCAGGTCACCCTGCTGCCCTCGCGGGGCCAGCTCCTCGGGGCCGGCTCCTGCCGCTTCGTGGTGACAGATGGAGCTGGCTCGCCTGAGCCCGGTACACGGGCTGGCGTGCGAGTGCGTGCGGGGCAGCCCTCGCCTGGCCCCCGGGGGACCGTGCACTGCACACACGCGTATCAGAGCGAGGCAGGGGTCCCTACGGGCAGCTCAGGTCACCGGGACGCAGACCGAGGGACGGCGACAGCGATGGCCCTGCTCCGCCGCCCGAGCGCGACTGCGTCCGAGGGAGGCGCGGCGGGCGGTCTCCAGAGCCGACGGGCCCACGTCCCCGGAGCGCCAGGCGCCGCGGGGCTCAGCCCAGGGGCGCGCTTTCCTGCGGTCGTTTCCGATCGCGCGGCACGAGGTCCCTGCGTGGCCCGTCTCTGGAACTGTCCCGACGCGCTCCAGCGCGCGGACCGGCGTGTGCGACCCCGCAGCACCCTTGGCTCGGGGCTGGGGAAGCAGCTGGCCGAGAGGCGAAGCCCGTCTTCCAGCGCGGGGACACAGCGTCTCCAGCAGGTTCCGGGGTGGCCCCGGCCCCGCCCGACGCTGGCCACCTTTCCAGGACACCCCCAGCGCCCGGGGAGCCCGCAAAGCCCAGAGCGAGAAGCACCCCCTCCGCCCCCCGCCTTCAACGCCCGCTGAGACACTCCATTTGCCCGTCCTGCCCCCTGGCTCAGGCAGGAGACAGAAGGCCCCGCTGCCTCTGGAACGTTCCAGGCTCTGGTCCGACAGCGCGAGGCAGACTGACCTCAGGGCAGCCCCTGCGGAGCTCGCACGCGGTCCCGAGCGAGATCCCTGGCGTGAAAAGTATGCTGGGGAGTCCTGTGTCCTCCCTGCAAATTCTCAAAGCCCTGCGTGTGTCAGGGCCAAACTCCCGGCGTCCAGCCGCTGGGGACTCCCCGGCGGCGCCTGCACTTGGCACTGGGACTGGGAGAGCAGGTGGCTGGCCGCTGTGCTCCCCAGAGGGTGTGGGGGAGGACCTGAGCCCCGGGCCGCGGCCCCCAGGGCCCACGCCCACACCCCCGCCCACGCCACACGCACAGCACACGCCACACCCGTGTCACACACGCCACACCCGTGTCACACAGTCACACACGTCACATGTCCACGCCACAGCATACGCCACACGCGCCTCCGCACCCAGGCCAGCCCGGCCCTTCCCTGCAGCGCGGCGGGGGGCGTCGCAAAGGCCAGCGAGTCCCCCTCGCCCTGGTGGCCCCGCCTCCCGCTGTGCCTGCCCCCTGCTTCCCCTGCACCCTCCGCCACGGGTGTCTTCTCCCCGTCGCCCCCTCCACTGAGGCTGGGGAGGGTGGCGTCCCTCCTGGCTTCTCACTGCCACGCCACGCCATGTCCTTCCGTCCTCCCTGCAACCCCCGCACTGAAGCTTGTCCTCAAAGACTGTCCCCCTCCTGGCGATGTCCCCCGCGGTGCGATTAGGTGGCTGGAAATGGCAGAGCCAGCACAGCTGTTCCCAGGGGACCGTCAACCGGCCGAGGCGAGGCGCCCTGGGTGGCGGGGGGTGCAGGCGGGCGCCCAGGCCGGGCCTGCAAAGGGCTCCCTCGGGAAGCGGAGCAGGCCTGTGGGCGAAGGCCCCGCGGGCTTCTGCTCGCCCGACCGGCCGGACGACCGTCCCCTGCAGTCCCCGTGACTCCGGCCCAAGCTGAGTGCCCGTCGCTGCCGCAGACCGGCCTCCGAGCTGGGGCGGGGGCGGGAGCAGCACGGTGCCCAGGACGGTGCTCGCGGCCGCTCGCTGCCCTGGGCGTGGGACGACAAGCGCCAAGGCACCAAGTGACGTGGGCACTCGGCTCACAGCGGCCCTGACGGGCTGGTGCCCGGCATGGCCCAGGCCGCGACCCCTGGCAGCTGGGCTCCTCGAGGGCCACGTGGCACGGCCACCGGCCTCCCAGGCCCCGTTGCGGCTCGGAGTCGGCCGGGTGCTGAGCCCGCGGTCACGGGTCACCACTCTCCCCGGGACGAGGTGTGAAAGGTCGGCACCCACGAGGGCCAGGCCGGAAGGTGCGTGACGACCGACGGCGCCGTGGTGGGGACGCTGGTGACCGGAGGACAGCTCCCGTCGGCGCCGGAGCCCCGTGGGACGGCGGGCCCAGCCCAGGCGCCTTTCGGGAGAGCTGGGATTTCCGGGGACGGTCAGCTGCTCTTTGAAAGCGGGTGATCCGCCTCCCGCCGCGGTCAGAGCGCGCGGGCAGCCGCGTGGGAGTGAAGTGGCCCCTGTCGGGCCCTGTGCCCGGGGCTCTTCCTTCTCCTCTACCTCACGGTGTGGAACAGGCTGGGAGGCGGGTGGCGGGCTCCGGTCCCACGTGCTCCCCGCGGGGCGGGCCGACACCCAGCTGCACCCGTCCAGTTCCACGTGCACCCGCGACGCACCCCGCGACGCACCCCGCGACGCCAGGCGCCCGCGATTCCAGGGACCGAACCCAGAGCTCGCTGCCGTGCGGTGTCAGGACCTTGTTTGTTTTCCCCTAAGAAAGGACAGGAAGCAGGCGGCTTTCCTCCCATTGTGCGGGCAGTCGGGGCTGCTCCGAGCTTCACCCAGGCCCGGTCCCCGGCCTCGCAGCTCGCGCCGGACGCCACGTTCCCACCGTCGGTCTCCAGAACGTGCCCCGCGCGGCCCAGCCACACCCTTCTGGGGCAGCACAGCAGTCCCCCCGGGCCACCCCGCCTCCGTCCCCTGCAGACTCGCCAGCCCCCGCCCCGGCCCCCCGCAGCCCACCAGGCCGCCCCACCCCCTGAAACCAGCGCCTGTCAGGGCTGCGACCTGGTCCTTCCTGTCGCCCTCTCAGCGCTTTTCTGTCCCCCAAATGTGACCACGTCCCGACCCCCACGACCCGTGTGTGGGTGACCTCATCGGGAAGGAGGGCGTTTGCAGATGTGACCAAGGCAGGATCTCGTTGAGGTCATCATCCTGGATGACCAAGGGGGCCCTAAACCCGGGGTGAAGGGGGGGCCCCCGCCCGCCTGCAGTGAGACACGCGTGCGCGAGTGGGACGATCGCGATGTTGGTGAAGACGTCACCTGTCGTGCATCAGGCGGTGCCTCCCGCACGCCCAGCCGCTCCGCACACTTGACTTTTGTTCCGGGCGAGTATCCGAACGAACCATTTTTAAACAGTGAGGCCTAGAGAACGAGGGACCAGAATCAGAATTCAGGTCAAAATCCTCGCACGTCCTCGCGGGGCCCCAGCGCCAGCGCCAGCACCAGCGCCAGCGCTGGCCGCGCGGCCACCACACCTGCGGGCTGCGGCTGCGACAGGAGCTGCAGCTCACGCGCACGCTCACACACACAGGTGTCAGGCGCTGACCCCTGCGCTGGCCCCGGTGTGGCCGTGGAAGCCTGCCTGGCCCCGGGCACGGGGGCCGTGACAGCGGACGCCGGGAGCAGAGGCCTGCGGCCCGGATGGCGCGTCGCCGCGTGGGGATGCCGGAGGGCTCGCCCAGAAGCCCCACCCAGGACGCTTTCAGCTCCGGAGGGCAGGCGGCGAGAGGTCGGGGCATCGATGGGGGGTACGGGGAGGGCCGGGGCGTCCTGGAGGCCCCGGGCCAGCGCTGACCCGCGTGTGCGTCTCTGTCCGAGCGCCTTCTCTCCCAGGCCCACCCCACCCAGAGTCCCTTTCCTGCCGGAGGCCGGGGCCTTCCGACCAGTCACTCGGCACCTGCCGGCGTCTGTCCACGTCCCCGCCCGCCCGCCCGCGGTGGCTGGGACCTGCCGGCTTTCGTGTGCGGTCTCGTGAGGAGCGCGGTGCGTAGCCAGAGGCTCCCATGTCCAGGGCCTGGGGCCGCACCTGCTCCGCGGCGCTGGCCAGTCCCCAACCATGCAGCGAGCGCCCACTCGTGCCCCCCGATGTACCTCCCTCCCAGCTCTGCCCTCCTACCCGCCACCCCCACCGCCGGCAACCCCACAACCAGAGCCACCCGAGGAAGGCGGGGGACCCCTCCTCCCCCAGACGGTGGTGCTTTGGGATCCGGAGGAGAGACGGGGTGAGGGGCCCGCTGAGGGGCCAACTGGGGGTGTGAGGCCAGGGCAGGGGGCTTGCTTGGAGGGGCCCCCTGAAGCAGATGCCGAGACAGGACCCAGGACAGGTAACGTGGAGGGGACCCCTGACAACCGGGGGTTGTGGGAGGGCAGGAGCCAGCTCAGCCCCGCGGCCTGGGGAGACGGCTCGGGGCTGCCTGCCGGGAAGGGAGGCCGGCCCCTGACCCCCCGCCCCCCAGGGGTGTCTCCATTGTCAGGCGGCTCCTGGAGTCGGCCTCAGGCACGCCTGGCTCCTGTGGCCACGCGGAGCCTTCGGGTGGCACCGTGGGGCTTGCAGTAGAAGCCATCGGCGTGTACAGGACGCTGAGTGCCCTGCCCCCATGCCGGCCCCAGGCTGCCCGCCCCACGCTGGAGGGACAGAGGAGAGCGTGCTCCCGGGGCCCGAGGCACAGGGTCACACTGCAGACAGAGAAGCAGCAGTGACGGGAGCTTCAGCAGGACACCCCGGGACACCGCGGGAAGCAGAGGCGCCCGGCTTCTCCCCGGCTCCCCTCTCGGCCCAACGCTGCAAGGCAGTGAGGCCTGGGACCCCCCGTCCCTGGGGTCAGGCCTGCCCAAGAGCTGAGCTCAGTGAGGGGGCCTGGGGCTCGCAGGAGGCCACGGCCGAGGCCACGGCAGGGCGCCCCGCAGACGCGCAGAGCTGGGAGCGCCCGGGCTCGCTGGGCCGTGCCGCATGGCCCCCTGCCAGGGCCAGGCCCCTGGGACAGCACTGGCCCAAGGTTGCCCCATTGTCTCGCATGTTCTTTGGGGCCGAGACGTCAGCACTGGGGGTGGGATGCCCGCGTCCCCCGGGGCCACCCTCTTGCGTGCGCACTCAGCTGCTTTCGGGGCCGCGGTGTCCCCTTTTGTCCTCTCCCCGCGGCCCGGAAGCCCGGGCTCTCCACGTCCGCACCGATCCCGAGGCCGCGTTCCTTCCCATTCCCCGGGGAGGAAGCCTGCTGCGGCCCTCGGCCCGCGCGGCCGCCCACTTCGTTTCTCTGAGGTCGACCGGCAGGAAGCGCCGTCACCTGCGTGGCCCCAGGCCCGCCCCGGAGCACGGCCGCTCGGTCCCCACTCGTCCCTGGTGACACCCCCGTGGGCCAGGAGTCCCCGAGCGCTTCCACGAGGCCCATGCCAGGCCCTGCTGTCACCCCCATTCCCCAGGGCCTCCCCTCCCACCTGAAGTGCCAGGGGCCAACACGTGGGCTCTTCGGAGGGGCGGGCGGCGCCCGCGGGGTCAGCACTCCCGTGGGCCCTCCTTTTCGTGGAGAAGCTGTTCAGCTGCCTCCACACAGGCCGCCGTCAGCCCGGGCTCATAAAGCTGCCACGAGCCGGCGCTGTCACCGTCACCGTCACCGTCCACGCCCGCCGGGCCTCGAGGCTGGAGCCAGCAGCAGCGCGTGCCCAGCCCGGCCCCCAGCTTGGGTTGCGGGCCCGAGTCCCTGCGGCCCGGTCCCCTCACAGGGGACAAATGTGCACTGAGCGCACTTCACCCAGAACCCGCAGGCCCCGGCCCACAGCGGCCCTCGCCCGGCTGAGATGGCCTGGAGTCGGGCCTGCAGAGACGTCACCGAGGGCCCGCCTGCCGTGCCGCGTCCCGCTGCGCTGCACAGAGGGGTGTGGGGCGTGAGCTCACAGGGCGGCGCTGGCCCAAAGCCCGCACCTGTTTCACGGGGCACAGGGCGCTGGTTTTATCCGTGTTTGTTCATGGCGCCCGGGAGAAGCACAGCGCTCTGTGCCGGGCGTCGCCAGAGGACGGGACCGTGCCACAGGGCGCGGCCCTGGGCAAACCCTCCCACGCTGACCGCGGCTCCCTTCACGGACGCGGGACACGGGACACACGTGCTCACGTGCCCAGAGGAGACTTGGGCCCCGCCGAGGGTAAGGACTGGCCGTCACGTCTGCTTAACAGCAGGTGTGCCAGGGAGGGTAGGGGAGAGAAGGGGGGCCAGGCCACAGGCGGAGATGAGAGGGGACGGGACGCCCTCTGCAGCCCAGCGAGCCCGGGGGAGAGAGCCTGGGGTCCTGGGCGGTGACATGCCCGCGACCCTGTCCCCTGGCCCAGGCAGCCAGCCCAGGCAGCCCGCGGGGCCTCCACAGACCGCGCTTCCCTCCGCCACCCTCGCAGACCTACTGGGGGGAAATGGTTTGCATCACGACACGGGAATCAATCCTCTGAAGGCCAATGAGCCACCTGCCCGTGATTGACCGGTCACTGAGAACCCGTTCTCCCAGCGACCTGTTTACCCAAACCCTGAGACGAGTATGCAAACCCGGTCTGGGCAGTTGGCATTTGCTGGCCAAACACCCTAGCAAGGGTCAAGGGCACGCCCAGAAGAAGACAGTCCGTCACGCTGGACCAAGGCGTACCTGCCAGGAAACAGCCAGGAGGAGAAACCTGCGGGACCGTCGCAGGCGTCACCTAACGGACCACGCGGGTCCCCCGATTCTGGCCCAGATGGTTTCGGAGAACGGGGAGAGGGGACCGCTGAGGGGCCAACTAGGGGTGTGAGGCCAGGGCAGGGGGTCTAACTCCAAAGACTCCGGGGAGGGCAGGGTCCAGAGTGGGGGGCACCCAGCGGTCCCACCTCCGCCAGCCGTGTGACCTCGGGTGAGCCCCTCGCCCGCGCTGTGCCCGAGTTCTCTCTCCTCGGGGTGACGTGAAGATTAAACGAGCTGACACAGCCCCACGTTGGCGGGGTCAGGGACACTCCAGGCCCCCTCTGTCCCTCCGCCATCGGGCACGCAGAGCCACCTTCTGCCCTGTTCGCGTCCGGCCACTCGACCTTTGCAGAAGCTCCTGGGCCAGCCCTGCGGCTAGCAGAGCTGGCCCGTCCCTCGGCCCCGGGGGAGCACCCCCCTGCTCCCTGCTTCTCCCCTGCAGTGCGGAGCCACAGCGGGTGCTGCACCCTGTCCCCACCTGCCCCCTGTCCCCGGCTCCGCTCCCTCCCTGCTACCCTACTGGTCCCCTCGTACGGGCAGATTCTCTAAAGCAGCCGCCCCTTCTCTCATTCCCGCCCCCAGGCCCGTCCCCCAGCTGCCCGGTGCCACCCTTCAGTGCCCTGCGTCACATTCCCGGCCCACGTGAGCCTCGCAGCATTCGTCTGCCGGGACCCCGGCTCCGAAAACCTACACAGACAGGAGGTGGGAGAGGCGGGCCCTCCCTGCTCCCCACCTCCCACCCCCGAGCACGTCCCCCCCCAATGCCCGCTCCGGCCCGGGGCGAGGTGACTCCTCACTTCCGGCCACAGCTGCCACTGGACACACGGGGTGCCGGGGGACAAAGTCAGCTCGTCCTAGACTCGCTCTCGGGAGGCGCCGCCGCCCAAGGCTAGGCACGAGGCAAGCTCCCACTGTGCGCCAGCTCCCACCATCGTGCGCGGGCCCCTACTGTGCGCGTGCCCTAGTGTGCATTTGCCCCTCCGGGGTGTGTACTTGTTCCCACTGTGCACACACACTCCTGTGTGCGTGGCCCCACTGCGTGCACCGTGTAGAGAGGCCTGCGCACACAACCACACTCACGGGCTCACGCTCACACACAGCGCGCCACACGCTCCACGCGCCCACACACGTGCACGTAAACACGCGCACACGCTCCCATGCCCACGCAGGAGGGCATGGGGGGAGGGCACAGGCTGACTCTGGAACCTTCTGAGGGTGGGACCCTGGAACCGAGGTCCCTTCAAAGAGCAGGAAAGCCTTGGCCCGAGGGTGGGGTTTTCCTTCTGGTCCCAAAGCCGCAGGGGTGGGGCCCGGCCAGGGGCCAACGCAGGATCTTCAAAGGGCCCGGAGCCGGGAGCCGCCCGCGGGGTCAGCACTCCCGTGGGTCCCTTTCCAGCTCGGCCTGAGGCACGAGAACCAGGGCTCTGCTCCCGGATGGACAGGGCCAGGCGCCAAGCCCGTGGGGGACACACCCACGGGGCAGCGCGACTCTGCCGGTGGGCGCTGACCCTCAGACAGCCCCGGGCCCGTCCACCTGCGGCCTGTCGCCGGCTGGCCCAGACCGCCACGCCGGGTGTCCAGGCCCTCGCACTGGCCCTTGGCAGACGGCAGGCGGTCTGGCTCACGGCCTCAGCGGCAGAAGCTTCCAGACCTTCCCAAGTGCCGAGCCCCTCCCGAGTGCGTGTGCGGCGCGCGGCATCAGCCCCGTCTCGCGGCCTCCCCCCAGGGCCACTCTACAGCAGCCTGGCTAAACCGCAGGGGGTGACGCTAGGACAGGGGCGGGCTGGGGGAGCGCGGGATGGCTGTGGCCAAGGGACGGGAGGGCCGGCCGGCGTGGGGGCCCTGGAGCCCGGGAGCGGGGGTGCGCGAAAGGCGGCAGGGGATGCCCGAGGGGACCGAGGGGCTGGGTGCCAACCAGGCCCAGCGCAGGCTGCCCCAACCCAGCCCCGGACGAGCCAGAGGGGAGCGGGGGTCGGCGGGGACCTCGGAGAGGGCTCCCGGGGGACGGCGTCTGCCAGGCTGGAGCTTTAGACGCCTGCGGGCTCCAGTGCACACGCGGGCACGCGGGCACACGTACACGCACGTGCACACTCGTGCCCACACCACTCACCCACACGCGTGTGCGCACACACAGGCGCACAGGCACGCATGCCCCAGCCGCTCAGGGCCAGTACTTCCCCCAGCACCAGAGCCTCCGGGGAGCAGGGCCTCCCCCCGCCCCGGGCTCAGCCCTCCCCGTGCTCCCCCCGCTCCCTCTCTAGACTGTCCTGGGCCAGGACCACGACTTGGGCCCCCAGGTGGCCTCCCTCGGAGCCTCTGCAGGGCCAGGCAGACCTGGACCAGGAAACGCGAGGAGAGGGGGGCTGGGGTGTGGACCCCGAAATGAGGCAATGGCCCTGCACTGCCCGTGAGGATGGGTCTACGACCCAGATGTGAACCAGACGCCCCAAACCCAGGCCCCGGCGAACGCTTACGCAGCCACGCACTCGGGCCGCCTCAGTCTTCCCAGAAGGGAACATTCCAGAAACCGGCTTTCTAGGAAGAGCAGCTCTTGGTGACGTTGGTCTCCAGGAAGGGCAGAGCTCAGGGACAGGCTGCTCAAGGGCCCCATGATGCCAGAACCTGCCGCCCCCGGGGAGCAGGCAGATCCGGTGTCTGGTGAGGGCCTGCTTCCCGCCTCTCGTCACTTCCTGGGGAGCAGCACCCACCACCGGGCCTCTCACCCCCCGAAGGCCCCCTCCTAACACCGTCGTGCTGGGGTTGGGGCTTCAGCATGTGATTCTGGGGGACACAGAAACGCAGTCCGTAGCCGCAACGAGGCTCAGGGCCCAGGGGGCCCTCTGCGGGGCTGGGGGAACGCACCCAGCATCATCTGCCCCAGGCCGGGAGCGGGGCGTCTGTGGGCTGCCCCAGGCGGCTGACCAGGTGGGCCCGGCAGCCCACCGTCCCGTCCGAGGGGCCCGGGCTGAGGGCGGAGGGCAGGCCGTAACCGGAGTGCAGATGAGCCGGGGCTGACGGTCGCCCCGCAGAGGCAGAGCTGCTCGGGGTCACGTGGAGAAAGGCTCCGGGCTGCAAAGCCTTTGGGTTCCGGGCTGCAGACCCTGCAAAACCCCTGCCTGCCTCTCACCTAACGGGCACCCGCTAGAAGACGGAGGGGCAGAGGGTGGTGACGTCAGAGGGAGGGACGCGGGGCAGCCGTCGAGAGCCAGGTGAGTCTCGGACACGTCCGCGCTGCAGGCACAGGCCGAAGGCCAGCAGCGTGGCCGGGGGCGGGCAGCGCAGGGGGATCGGGCCGCCCTGTTGGTCACGGTGCGGAGGGGCCGGGCCACCCGGTCCAGCCTCCTCGGGACCCGGCGTCAGGGCCGGCTTGCCGGGCAGCGTCACCTGCCTCGCGTGCACCGCCCGCGGGTCGTCCGGTTCCCGGCCGGGGCCCCCTCCCGCCTCCCGCGTGCTCGGCGCGTGCTAAGGAAACGCAGGCCGGGGCTCACGGGGCGGCGCCGTGGGCCGGGTCCCGAAGCCGGAGTGCAAGTCCACTGGGACTGGGGGTCCCGCTGCGCCCTCCCGCGTGGCCTGCCCCGGCCGCCCGCTCCGGCAGCTGCGTGACCGTCTAGGAATGAAGAACTGTCAAGTCCCGGCGGAGGAGGCCCGGGCGTCGGTCGCCGTGGGAACGCGCTCTCATTTCCTGTGACGCGGGCACCAGGGCCCCACCGTCCCCGCTTTTCCTGGGCTTGCTCCCGAGGGCACGCAGGGCCTGGGAGGAGCATGCTGCTTCCCACCCGAGGGACAGGGCGGCCTTGTGCTGGAGCCACGGGAAATGCCTCGTTCAGGGACAGCTGTGACCGGTGACTTCACTGACCCCGACAGAGACAGAGCACGCAGATCCACAGCGACAGAAACAAGCTGGCCGTCGCGTCCTGTGCTCTTCTTGGGGCGCACATTCTGTAGCCCCCGGGACCCCGAAGCACCACCGTGGCCCCCTTGCCCAGCACGGAGCTCTGGCTGGGCTAAGTGCAGCCCAGAGCACGGGTTTCCAGAAGGGCCTGGAAGAGCGGAAGAGCGTGCTGACCGGGGGGAGAGGCCGCGCTGCTGAAGTGCCCGCTGGGCACGGGCCCTGGCCGCGGCCTGGGGGCCGCCGTCGGAGCGGACGACGGCGCTTGGCCCAGAACCCGCGTGACTCACGGTGGCACAAACAGGAAGGCGGTCCACCTGCCCGGAGCCCGGCCCGCTTCCTGCGGAGGCGATAGCATCGGGAGCCCCGGGGTACAGGCGGTCTTGTTCCTGGCTTTGAGCCTCCCGTGCTGGTGACGTCAACAGGCGCGAGGCAGTGTCCCATCTGGCTGGGCCTCCGACACAGGGATCCCCGGCCCCGAAGCCGCGCCTCCGGCGGGGACCTCGCCCACGCGTCTCCCTGTGACTCCGGCTCCTCTTAAGACGGGGAGGGATGTTCCCAGCAGAGTGGAGGACGAGTTAAGGGAGGGACTTTGGGTCATAGGGCAGGAAGTTCCTGGTTTGTCCCACTGGGCTCAGAGATGGCCTCGGTCGCCTGTCACAGACTCCGTAGGCCTGACCACGTGTCTGCGCACAGTCTACTTGGTCTACGACCAGAAACACTTCGACACAGACAGACATCCCAGGGACAGGGATGCAGAGGCCTTCGGTGTCGACAGCGCAGAAAGTGCCGCTTGGGCACTTCGGGGGTCCTGCGACCCCAGCCCCTCCAGCAAGCACACGGATCCCAGGCCCCGTCCGACACGGGGACACAGTGAGGGGGGGACAGGAGGAGAAATGTCCAGCCTGAACCCTAGTTCAGCCCCGTGGCAGAGGCCCGTCCGCCCTGGAAAACCTCACTACGGGTTCTCTGTCCACACAGGACATGCCCGACCGGGACGCCGGCGAGAACGACCATCCGTCCCTCTGGGGACAGGTAAGGATGGGCAGCCCCGGGCCCGCCCCGCACGAGGTGCTCGGTGACCCAGCCCCGCCTGGGGGCCGCCTGCTCGAGAACATGGCTGGGGCCCGCCCAGGACGCGGCTGCCTCTGGAGTTTTACTCTTCCGTGTGCCTCCCTTCCACCCCCCGAAAGAAGTCCGTGCACAGAGCCTGGGTGTCCTTGTTTGTAGCCAAATTCCCACCTGGATTTCAGGTGCTTGGAGAACAGGCACGACAGGGTGACCTGACTGGACTAGGGGCAAGACCCAGGCTTAGCACTGGAGGGATGACAGACCCACACGTGCACACAGATGCACGCGTGTACGCAGGTACACAGGCACAGGCACACGCACACGCACACGCACACAGAACTCAGGAGACTGAAAACACAGGCCAGTAACTGCCTTCACCCTGTGACGCGTTCTGACACTTGAGGGGCTCCCTGATCCACACCTCAGCCCACCTCTGGGACAGGCTGGAAGGGGCCCGGAGCAGACACGGCCGTGGGCCCTTGATGCGAGTGCTGTGACGACGGGGCTGGGCCAGGTGTCCCGTGCCCTCCCTGCCCGAGCCAGGGCTTAAAGAACATTCGAGGACATTCTCACAGGCTCATTCACTCCACCCCCTGAGTTCGCACACCTGCTCTGGGATGCTGCGCCCTACACTGCGCTCTGCAGCATACCTGGATCTAGGCCCGAAACCCTACCTCGGAGAAATCCTTCTAAGGGGTCTGAGCGCCCAGATCACAAAAGAAAATAACAGGAAAACACAACACAGATGGGGTCCGCGGTGAGGGACCCGGACACAGGCCCGTGTGCACAGCTGAGCAGCGTCCACCCGCTGCACCTGCTCTGACCTCAGAGGCCGGTTCGGGGTGTCTGTCACGTGAACACCCGGCCTCTACCCCGCGTTTGTGGCCAAAGGGACCAGCGGAGCAGCCAGCCCGGGCGCTGCCACACGCGCTCCCCAACCCCAAGCCGAGTCCTTCAGAAACAACCGCTGGACAACGTCTACGGCTTCTTTATTCAAAAATAAGGGAGGCACAGAGTTCCAGAACCGAAAGCCCAGTCGGCGGAAACAGCGGCTCGCCCAAGGTTTGGGGCGAGCTTGCGCTCGGGGGTTCGTTCTCATCACCCGAGAGAACATGAATCCTCAGATGCGTGTCAGGACAACGGCCCACGGGGGGGGTCTATTCGTCTCCCACTCTGGGGGACCCCGGGGGATCCCCTGGACGCAGGAGAGGCTCTTCCAGGTCTGCTTCTGGCCCAGCTGACCATGCCTCACTGGAGGGTGGGCTCCCTCCCGGGGCTCACCGCAAGGTCACCGCCTGCCCGGCCCGGAGGCGGCTGCGCGGACACCGGTCGGTTCATGCTCGTCTAGGCAGGCGCGCCAGGCCATCCGCGGCTCACGGTGCGTGGGGTGCCGGGGCGGTTCAGCACAGAGTGGGGGCCGGGGGAGGGGCAGGGACGCGCCGGTCGCGGGCCCCTACGTGTCGCACCCCAGGGCGTGCAGGTCCTCCAGGAGCTCGCGGGCGGCGGCCTGCAGGCGGGCGTTGCGGCTCTCGGCCAGGGCCAGGATGCGCGGCAGGGGCAGCGAGCTCCGCAGCTCGGAGGCCGAGCTGGCCACGACCTCGGGCTCCAGGACCACCGACTGCACGAGGCGCAGCACGTGGAGACGCACCTCCGCGTCCGGATCTGCGGGGGAGGGCGCTGGTTAGGGTGCAGGTCTGCGAGGATGCGGGGCGCGGCCTGCCCCGCAAGGCTTCGCGGCCTTTCTGAACGACAGCGTCACCTGTCGTGACTCCCGTCCTGGGACGTTACTCACCATCACGTAACTTAACACGCTGGACCGAACCCGGGGGCTTTCCACGCTGCTTGCGCAGGGCCACGGTGCCAGGGTCACGGTTCGCACCGCGCCCCCCCTTTTCCCGTGGGCAGGCTCCTTGCAGTTACACAACCTGGCGGCGCTGCACCCAGAGACTCAGCTAGACAGCGCCTGCGCCGGGTGGCCCAGCATGGCCAGTTCTCCCGCCCCGGAGCCTCAACACGCCATCAAGTCTCTTCTGGATGGGACGCTGCTACCTGGAACCGGGCTCAAACCCGTGCCTCCCGCTTAGCGCCACACTTAGACCCCTTTTAAGTGGCTGGAAGAGGGGACTGAACGCAGCAGCCTCGGTGGGGACGGCCACAGGCCCCTGGGAGCTCTCCCTAGTGAACAAGCACCCCCGGGGCCCAGTGAAAAGCAGACCTGCCGGGCCGGGGCCTGGGGGAGGGGCAGGGTGTCCCAGGCCCAGACCCTCAGAGTCCTGTCTGGGGGGCGGGGAAGAGCGTGGCTTCCACAGGGAGGGCAGGACCAGGAGGCAGGCGCCACCCCCAGGCAAAGGCAGAGGGAAGGGAGGCCTCTCCTCCCTCCTCCACAGGGGGAGCGGCTACAGCTGGAGGGGGCAAAGCTGGGGGTGGGGGGAAGCGAGGGCTGGACAGACCCAAAGGCCAGGCTGACAGGGGAGGGCGGGCCAGGACCCTGCAGAAGGCTGGCTCTCTGGCAACGGTGTCCCCACCCTCAGCACAGGGAAGGGTTAGAAGAATTTGGGCTTTTATCTATTTTATTTCTCACAGTAATGCCCCAAATTTATTTTTCTTTATCAAACGTGTTTTACCTAGTCTAATTTCTTTGCTTTTTCATATAAATTCTAGAACCACGCTGCTTCCCCTGTTAACAGTTTTGCTGAGCTTTGGACTATAATCACAGTAAACCAGGGTATCAAAGAGAACCGACATCTTTCCCACGTTTTTTTTCCCTTTTTTTGGTGTGTGTGTGTGTGTGTGTGTGTGTGTGTGTGTGTGTGTGTGCGCGTGTATCTTCTTTCTAACTAGTAGTTTTCACTCGACATTATGCTTTAGAGACTCATCTGAACTGATAATGGAAACTGCAGTTCATCCGCTTCCCATCCACTCCATTCCATGCATTATAATTTGTCGTCCATTCTTCTTTTGATGAACATTTTGGGGTTGTTTCCTGATTAATGCTATTACAAACAATGCTGCCATACAATTCTTTTAAAGAGCCTCCAGTGAGATATTTTGGGGGACCCCCAAATCCCTATTTTATGTGTTCTCAACGAAGCCTTTAAAAGTTACCGAATAAAGCATACACAAGAGAACACCAATTACCCATAGCCCAGCTGAGCACATCTTAGTGTTTTCCTTGTTTTTCCCACCCATCCCCGACCTCCCCTTTGGGAACCATCACTCTGTTTTCTGTATCTATGGGTCTGCGTCTGTCTTCTTCATTCTTTTGTTTGTTTGTTTTTAGATTCCACATCTAAGTGAAATCATGTGGTCTTTGTCTTTCTCTGACTTATTTCACTCGGCATAATTCCCTCTGGGTCGGGCCATGTTGTCGCAAATGGTGAGATGCCTTCTTTTTATGGCTGAGCGATACTCCATTGTGTATTTTCCCACACCTTCTTTATCCAGTCATCTATCGATGGGCGCTTAGGTTGCGTCCACATCTTGGCTGTTGTAAATAATGCTGCAGTAAACATAGGGATCCATTTGTCTTTTCAAATTAGTGTTTCTGTCTTCAGATAAACACCAGAAGTGACAGTGCTAGGCCGTGCGGCAGCTATATTTGCTATTTTTCTGAGGCATCTCCATGCCGTTTTCCATCGTGGCTATACTGATTTCCAATCCCACCCACAGTGCACGAGGGCTCCCCTTCTCCACATCCTCCGCAGCACTAGTCTGCTGATTTACCTATGGCAGCCATTCCGACAGGTGAGGAGGTAACCCACTGTGCTGATTTGCATTTCCATGAGGATCAGTGATGTTGAGCATCTTTTCATACGTCCGTTGGCCACTCACATGTCCTCTGAGGACATGCCTACCCAGGTCCTCTGCCCATTTTTCATTCTTCTCGCTGCTGTGTGAGTTCCTGACACATTTTGAATATTAAACCCTCACCGGACGTATCATTCGCGAACATCTTCTCCCACTTCAGTAGGCTGTCTTTCTGTTTAGTTAGTGGTTGCCTTTGCTGTGCGAACACGTTTTAGTTGGTGAGTCCCATTTGCTTTTTTCTTTGTTGCCCTTGCCCGAGGAGCCACATCCAAATGGCATCATGAAGACCAACGTCAGAGTTTACTGCCTATGTTTGCTTCAGGGAGTTTATGGTTTCGGGTCTTATTATTTAAGTCTTTAATCCATTTGAGTTGGTTTTTGTACGTGGTATAAGAAACTGCTCCACCAGCATAGGGAGTGCAGGGAGCATTGATATATTCATGCCAGGTAAAAACCACAGGAGGGAAGCAGCAATGAGGGGATCGTTTTAGAAACCATAGGAATGTCTAACCAATGTACTGCGTACCTAAAACTAATAAATAAATGAGTGCTCCGATTTCATTTTTGCAGGTATCTGCAGCCTCAGACAAGAAAAGTTAGAGGAGCTTGAAGCCAGGGTGCACGGAAGGTAACCATGGCAACAATGAAGCCCAAACCCAGCTCAGGCCCTCAAGCGCTGACAAGAGGTGCGCCATGTCTGGGAACAAATGCCATGTCCCCTCCTGCAGAGGCTGGAGCACTGCGGCCCAGGGCCACATGCAACCATGGCCTATTTCTGTGCAGGCTGCGAGCTATGACTGGTTTTAACATTTAAAAGGTTTATTTTAAAAGAAAAAAAATGAACAGAAAAATAATGTGCAACAGAAACCACATGAAGCTCTCCTCCCTCAAAATATTTATTACCCGGCCCATTACACGAAAAGTGTGCTGGACCCCTCACCCCCCACCCACACAAACAATTGTCCTACACACAATGTCCAACATTCAAACTTGCATGGAATGGACAAATTCCTTGGAAGATATGAACTACCCAAATTCACTAAAAAAATAAATAAATAAAAAAGATAACTTGAATAGTCCTATATCTATCAAAGAAATTGAGTGTGTTGCAACTATAAAAAAAACCCTAGGCCCTAAGGGCTTCATTGACAAATTCCATCAAACACCTCAAGAATAAATAATAGTAATTCTATACAAGTCTTCCAAAAAATAGAAAAGGAGTCAACAGGTCTCAACTTTCTTATGAGTCTAGGATTACCCTGATACCAAAACTAGACAAAGATACAAAAAAAGGCCAACATCTCTCATAAATAAACATAAAAATCCTAAACAAGTTGTTAGCAAGATAAATTCAGTAATACATGAAAAGGATAATACTTCAAAAACAACAGATATTTATTCTAGGAATGCAGGGCTGGTTCAACGTTTGTCAATCAATCGATGCCTCTTACCGTGACAACAGACTAAAGAAAAACAGTGATTATCTCGATAGATGCAGAAAAAACCTCTGACAAAACCCAACACCCTATCACAGTGA
The DNA here is from genome assembly GCA_030015415.1 of Cynopterus sphinx. Lineage (NCBI taxonomy): Eukaryota > Metazoa > Chordata > Mammalia > Chiroptera > Pteropodidae > Cynopterus > Cynopterus sphinx. The sequence continues at coordinate 1,287,952 of CM057380.1, read as the reverse complement.
AAGCTCTGAGCCAACTAGCAATAGAAAGAGAAGTCCCGACCTTGAGCAAGAGCATCACAAAAACCACACAGCTAACACCGTTCTTCATGGCGGGAGGCGGAAGGCCTCTCCCCTAAGGTCAGGTGCAAGGCAAGGCTGCGCATCCTCACCAGCCCTGCTCAAAAGCATGCTGGGGATCCTAGCCCGTGTAGCAAGACAAGGAAAAGACCTGAAAGGTTGATAGATTGGAAAGGAAGAAGTTAAACTCTCTCTATTTCCAGATGACATGACTGGCCATATAGAAAACCTCAAAGAATAAAAGCAACTAGAACTAATAGAGTTTAGCAAGGTCACAGGCTACAAAGGTCAACAAAGGTTAATTGTACCCATAATTAGTAATGATAAATCAGAAATGGAATTTAAAAAAAAGACTATCAATTACAATAGCACCAAAACATGAAACACGTAGGCACAGATCTTATAAAATATATGCAAAATCTATATGCTGAAAGCCACAAAACTCTGATAGAAATGAAAAACGGAGAGCTCTAACATGCTTACGGACTGGAAGACCAAATAGTGTTAAGTTGTACATTGATCTATGTACTCTAGACAATCCATATCAAACCCCAGCAGGATTTTTTGTAGCAATCGAGAAGATGATTCTTGAATTTGGGAAAGAAAAGGAACTAGAACAGCCAAAACAATTTAGAAAAACACTCGAGGACTGAGGCTACTAGATTTCAAGACATGCAGTTATTAAATCAGTGTGGTATTGGTGAAGGCACAGACACAGAGATCAGTGAAAGAGAATCAGAGAGTTCAGAAACATCACAGTTTTGTTAAATGTCAACAAAAGTATAAAAGCAATTCAATCAAGAAAGAATAGCCTTTTCAGCAAACAGTGCTGGAAAAACTGAACATCCACATACAAAGACAAGGAACTTCAATCCAGACTTTGCCTCACATATAAAATTACGTGAAAATTAAACACAGACCAAATGTAAAGCCCAAAACTATAAAACTCTGAGAAGCAAACAAGAGAAAATCTCTGTGACCTTGAGTTAGGTAAAAATTTCTTATAAAACCAAAAGCACAATCCATGCAAAACATTAATAAGCTCTATCGAAATTAAAAACATCTGCTCTTCACGAGCTACAGTTAGGAAATGAAAAGACAAGCCGCTAGACTGGGAGGAAATATTTGCAAAACACCTGTCTGGAGAAAAAACATGTTCCAGAATATCAAGAGATCTCTGAAAACTCAATAACAAAACAATCCAGTAAAAATAAGCAAACCATTTGAAAAGAAACAGCTTTTCAAGTGCTTACTTGCCATTTGTATATCCTCTTCGGTTAAGTGTCTTTTAAAATATTTTATTTACCGTGTCTTTGCTTATAATTGCCCAAAACTGGAAATAACCCCACATCCTGTGAATGACGAGTGGATGAAAAGACGACGCTATCTGCACACAGCAGAAAAGTAGTCAGAAAGGAGAAATTAGCACTCATCACACAATAGCATGATGACTCTCAGATGACTTACGTGAAGAGCCAGACTTTAAAACTCTATGTACTTCATGCTTTGGGTTAGACACCATTCTGGAAACAGTACAGGAACAGAAAGAACCCAGGTTAATGGCTGCCAGGGCCTGGGCGCCAAGGAGACGCCGGCAACAAAGGGGCACGAGAGACCATTCTGCGGCGACGGAACTATTTTCCGTCTTGATACGGTGCTGCTTACGCGGCGCGTGCGTTTGTCAAAACTCACAGAACTCTCTACCAACCGTGAGCTTCCCTCTGGGTAGGTCATCAACAAACCTGTCCTTTAAACAGAAGCAGTTACCCCCGGACCCCTCTTACTCTGGCCCTGAGCGCCTTCCCTGGAGGACTGGGAACTGCTGTCCCAGGTACATTAGGCACAAGCGAAGGGACGGGTTCCGTCTGGAAAACACGGGGATTAAGTGACGGCGCCCCCACAGATTCTACCACGCTCCCTCCCCCACTCTGGTTCCGAGTGCACAGGCTTTGACCCTGCGGACAGGAGGCTGAACGAGCCTTCTCTGGACCATCTGGGCTACCCCAGAGGGAACCCCAAACCCACCGACCGGCACCTTCCCAGTGAATGGCTGGGCCAGCCCACACCAGGTGACGTTCACAAGCCCCGCCACCACGGGGACAGGTAGGGCCCACAGCTCAACCACAGGACATGCGGAGGGGATGCTGCCCACCAGTGTACTTTGCTGCCAGAGACAAAAGAAATACTGCGCCTCGTCCCTGGTCTCTAACCTAGAGATTTTAAAAATTAGTGCCAGGCCATTAGCAAGCGACTAAGCAGGCAGCGCCAGTGTGGGTCCGTTCACAAGGACACGGGGGGAGAATGACCAGGCCTGGGGACGGGATGTCTGGAGAGGCCCCAGAGGGGTTGCAAGTTGGACGGGGAAGGTCTGGGAGCATCCCGCGCCTAGGCCGTTAGCTGACCGGCAGAGGGACAGACGGCGAGACGGCAGAGAGGAGGCTGCTTCATGCTTCCAATTTTCTCGTGCGAAATCCAGAGATGGCACCACTGCCACCTCTACAGATTCAGAGCCCCCGTCTCGGCGCTTGCGTGAGCTTGTCCGCTTCTGACCGCACTCTGGCAGCGGAGTCCTCGCTTCCCTCTTTCCAAAGCCACTCCTCCGCCTCCCAGCACGGGGCTTCAGATGGAAGCGACACGTCTGCTCCCTTCCTGAGCTCAGGGCGTGGCAGGTGGGCCAGCTCTGACACGTGTGCTGGTCCCGCTTCAGCACGTCCAAACACACGGAAATGCACAGATTTCCGTAACCGCCACCCAAGTGCCACGGCACAGGGCCTCGGGATGCTGCGCCACGTAGTGAAGGAGGCGACGCAGCTTTCACACTGTCTGGGCTACGCTGTCCACCTGGCACGGCCAGGAGGAGACGCCCAAGCTCGGGCACGCAGTGGGGGCCCGGACATGAACCCCAAGCTTGGGCCTCCCCTGGACAAGCAAGGGCTTCGTGTTGTCCGACGCACAGTGTCCCTGTCACAAACTGGAAGTGCGGCCACCTCGGAGAGTCTCGACAGGCACTTGGTACGTGGTGCTTTCTTCAGCCATGACTGTCACGAACCTACGGCCCGACAGAATTCAGGTGTCTTACCCGAAAGGTCATTCCAAAAGTACCTTTCGGTTTGGTTTTCTAGAACGTTTGGTGTCTGGACAGTAAACGTTGCACATGAGTCCCAGCCGGCAGGCACGTCTGCTGCTGCGCTGTCACGACACAGGAGTGGACACACAGCCCGCTCCTGGACACCCTGCCAGGACAGTGGCGGCCGCGACCCCACGGAAAACAGGAGGCTGCCCCCCCATGCCTTCTAAGCAGCCTGTTCCTGTTTTTCTTTCTACTTAAGTTTCAGAGCTCACGGTGTTTGGACCCACAGGGGCTGTTGCTTTTCAAAGTGTGTTTGTGTCACAATCCTGGGAGCAGGCGGCTAGCCAGGGACAAAGGTCCCAGCGTGTGGAAACAGTGCCTGGTTCAGACGTCCGGGCACCTCACCTTCCAGGTGTGGTCCTTTCACGCGGAAAATAAGAGCGACTCGTCTCAAAGACCGAAGTCGGGAACCTGCCCTGAGGACAGCCCCGTCCACCTGGCCCTCCGGCTCCCCGCAGGAACTCTAGCAAAAGCATCTCTCCAGCCGCCAGGTGGGGAGCTCATGCCCAACCACCGCAGGACGGACCAGTCCCAGCCAGCTGTGACGGCCTGATTCTTTCCGGAAGGAGATGATGATGAAGTCACTTACACGCACTAGCAACGGACCACTGACCACGAGCTTCCACGCACACCGCTGCGTCTTTACGTTGGGAGGAATCTCTTCAGGCCAAAAAGAAAATGAAACACTCCGCAGTCAAATAACCAAATAAACGAGACGCTCACCTCCGCTGACTCAGGGGGATGAAGCAGGGGACCGACCGGACCCTGTGGGAAGAAGGGACTCCTGAGGGCCTCGCTGCCCCCGCTTACAGTGAAGAGAACGGCCGCGTTCCCGGCAAACTGAAGACAATGGTAGATGTCCCTGAATCACAACTCAAAGTCCTTTCCAAGTTCCCATGTCCAGTCACGTCCAGTGACATGACCTCTGACGCCAGACCATCCTCCTGGGCCTGGGCCCAGAGTGGAGCGGCTCCCAGCTCTAGGTGGAAAAGCAGCCGAGGCGGCCACTTGTTCTTCGCCTCTGTGACCACCCGCAGCACTAAATGCCACGTGACCTCGCTTAGGTGTGGAATCTACAAAACAAACGAACACAAAACAGAAACAGACGCAGGTACGGAGGTCACGCTGCCAGCTGCCAGATGGGAGGGGCTCGGGGAGTAGCTGGAGAGGGGGAGGGTTACAAAAACAGACTCGGGGTGTAAAGCACAGCACAGGGGACGGCGTCAGTAACACTGTCACAGCTAGTCTGGGCTGACCACTTGGGCAGTTACACAGATGTCCATCGCTATGCTGGACCCTGAAATTAACGTGATGTGGCACGTCAGCTAGGATTGGAAACTTGCCTGCAACTGCGCACTTAAACGAGCGCCACCCGAGCGCCCACTTCCCAGCCGTGTGGCCCTGGAGAGCCCTACGCTTCCCTGGCATCGTCACGTGTAAAACACACCTGCCGGAAATCTAAACCAGGCGCGATGGGCAGCGGCTCACGCAGGAGTGTGCCGCGAGCGTGCTGCGGGCTTGCTTCCTCCGCTGCCCAGCACAGAAACGTGACAAGGTCACCAGGGATTGAAACTCAGCCAGTCGCTCCTGCTCCACAAAATCCCACAGACGGCGGCCCTCCGCGATCAGCTCAGGGGCGTAACCCTTTCAGAGAGTGACGCACCTATAACCCGGGCCCCGAAGGACGAAGCGCCCTGTGCAGCCTCGGACATGGAGAGTGCACGTGACCGCTTTGGTCTGAACCACGCAAAGCGCGGGGAGGCCTGGCTGTTTACAAAACCTCTTACTGAACGTTTTACTGAAAACAACGCTTTTCATTTTCCTGGTGCCGCCTCAGTTCCCAGTTTTCACTAAGTACGGATGTCAACAGTTACCACCATTGAGTACATTGCTCAGCTACACCATGCGCAGTTGTCATTTTTACTGGTCTAAACGGACGGACACTGGCAGACACCTCACGCGGCCTGGCCCGGCCCTACGCCCGGGCACTGAGCAGGGTGTGCCACGTCAACAGGCTGACTAAATTCCCTTCTTAATCTGGACGGCTTACTGCGAACAGGATTACCCAGCATGCTGCGCACTGGCTGTGACACAGGTTCTCTCTTCCAAATCAGCTGGTCAAAAAGCAGCCTTTTCTGAGAAGCCACAGGGAACGGACACCTTCGCTTGTCTCACGAAGCCCCCCAGGGAGCACCGAGCAAAGGGTGGCACCGGAGCGTCAGTCGCTGCCCATGGACAGGCACAGCCCAGACCATTCGGAGGAGCCCGCCACGTGCCTGAGTGATCCGCTGTCGCTCTGGGCCCAGTGCGGCCATGGGCCACCACCAGGGACCTGGGAGACCACATGTGACTCCCCACCTACCGAATCCGCTGCCGCTCTGCAGCAGATGTCACCGTCACGGTCTTCAGATGGAGACTGGGAGGGGGCCGGCGGACCTGCTCCAGGCCAACGATGAGCAGGTCCGCACCCCCAGCCCACCGCCTCCCCGTGTCGGCCGGAGGCTGAGGCCCCGCTGGCTTCTCCGCTTCCACGTTGGATCTTCGCTTTTGTCAAGAAGAGATCAGGCAGGCGATGCTGGCGGGTGGGTCTCCAGGGAAACGCAGCTGTTAGCTCCAGCTGTCGGTCCTTCTTTACGTCCCTGCGTCCCGCATGTCGAGAAACCTGAGCTGATCTGGGATGACTCCTCGTGTGTCCTACAGAAGCGGTGCGTCACGACACTTCAGTGACCGTACGGAACCTTGTGCGAGGCGACCCGGCCGGAGCAGCAACCTCCTCCGTCACTCAAGGCCAGGCACAGGGCTGCAGGGCTGCAATCCATCAGGCTCGATGATGTCATCGCGGAACTGCACAGTGTCACCTGTGAGGCCATGCACTGACCGGCTAAGGCCTCAAACCCGAAGCCAGTCACATGACTGCCTCCACCCGTGAGACTGTCCTACACACTAGTCACCTGGAGAGGGGCCCCGCTCCTCATCAATCTCTTTACAACCTCTAGACACGGGGACTCAAACTTGGCTACCGAGGCACGTGTGTGTGTGTGTGTGTGTGCGTGCACGCACACGCTTTTCTTGTTTTTTCCCCACAAAAGCCCTATTGGGAGCCTTTCCCAAAATGCCACGAGCCACTAAGGGAGAGCAGAGGCTCGGACAGTTAGGCACAAGGAGGAGACGACAGGGTGAGGGGCACCCGCGGTGCCCAGCACACACAGACACAGCCGAGCAAGGCAGGGGGAAGGCAGTGTGGCTCCTCACCCAAGCTGCAACGGGCTCAGCCATGCTGCCAGCCCCAGCAGCGTCTGGCGACGGTCTTACATCGTGCAGAGTAGGGATGATGCTCTTAGACTCTCAGAGTGCCGGGGTCTGACCGCCGCGGCAGATGGCCTTGAAGAATCCCGGGAGCTGCGTGAAAAGCACAGACGAACCCTTCCAAGCGCCTTTCTGGACGCACTGGGGGTGGGGTGAGGTCCCTGCTTTCTCTGCTGCTCCTGGGGTGAAGTCGTGGTGGCCGCCTGGTGCTCCGCACACGCGTCTGCGGCCTGGTGGGGCACTCTGCCTGGGAAGGTGCTCGGGCTGTGTCCCCTCCATTTCCGGCCAGGACCTCTTCTGGAACATGTGACCCTGGGCCACGAAAGTTTTCTCAACAATTTCAGCACTTAAGATGCTGTATTTATGCCCAAGAAATATAACTCACCAAATGCCTGACAAACGCTAACTCCCTGATCTTCACCTCCTAAAGGGTTTCTTTTGCCTAAGACGTTACATAACTCGTGTCATCAGCAGAATGCGTTCACAGCTGAAAGGCTTGCAAACCAAGTGGAAAATTTCATTAGCTGAGGTTTAATGATCTTAAGAGGAATAACCCTGAGCACCGGATCGCTCATCAGTGCGTTAATGAAGAACACTCTTTTTTTTTTTTTTTTAAGAATAATGCAGAATTCATAGAAAAAAAAACGTTTATAAAAATTATTCTAATACTTGTGGCCTCTATTAAGACAAACCACAAAAATAAATCAAATATCATTTGAACGCCAGAAGTCACCACTTAAAGATGACGTGTAGGAAAAATTCCTAGCCCGAGAAAACGTTAAAGTCACAGTGTGTTTTGAAGAGAAACGTATTAATTCTTTTTAAGAAAATTAAGACTCTTTTTATTAGTAATTTCCAGCTTCACTACACTGTGGTCAAAGAAGACAGTCTGGATGACTCTGATCACCTGAGTTTGTGGAGACTTTCTTCCCAGCCAGGGACCGGGTCACTTGTGCCTGACACAGGCCCACTGACCACTCTGCGCTCGCAGTGGGGCAAATCTGTCCAGTGCGCTTTAGGAGTCACTCAGGCCCTTGCTGAGAGCGGACTTCTTCGCTACCAAGCACCGACAAGGTGTGCTGAAAGCCTCCCCGATCACGGTGGGAGGGAGGAGGGCAATGCCTTTCACCTTATACTGTGTTCAGTCTTTTGTGTTCCGACCACAGGAGGAAATGCGCGGCACACGTGAGTTTAGAACTATCACATACTTCCGGTGCCTTGCTGAGACGTTTTTCCTTTTATTCTCCTTTATGAATTCTTAAGATCGAGATGGTTCTCCTTGAAACAACATATAACTGGAAGACTGTCTTAGCCCAGTCTGACATTGCTGCCTTTTAAGTGGGTCGTTCAGTCCACTGACAGTCATTGTAACTGCACACGCATGTACTGCGCCACTGCATTTTCATTTTTTGCTCTCATCTTTTGAATTATTTTCACATCCGTTTTATTCTATTAATGTTATAGGTGTATGTGCCATTCCTGTCAGCTCCATGGTACCCTAGGAACTTTGACCTGCACACTGAGTCTGAAACTAACCCTTAGTTTTGCTGTCCTCCTTCGACCTGGCCTTCGCGGTGCCGTCCCCGGGCCTCGCCCCTCCAAGGGCACGTGTGCCTGTTCTGCTCTCGGGGTCTAATGCCACCGTTGCTGCATTGTCTGTTTTGCTTCACAAGTTGCTTTTTAGACTTGTCCACACACTGGCTGCTCTCTCTGTCTTTCTTACTTGTGTCTCACACTCTGTACCTTTAGAATCCTCTACTGGGAAGGTCTACTGGTGATGACCCAATTGTCGTCTGTATGTCTTTACTTCGTCCTTGTCCTTGAGAGGTATTTGTTGGAGGGACAGAGGCATACAAACTCACACTGACAGTCATTTTCTCTCAGCTTCAAGGTATTGCATTGCTGCTGTTTAGGCAGCAGGCCCCACACTTTGTGGCACCAGGGACACTGCTCTGATGAGAATCTAGTGCCTGGGGATTAGGTGGAGCTGAGGCGGCGGTTCTGGTGCTGGGAGTTGCTGCAGATACAGATGGAACTTCAACTTCGAAACTCCGAAGCTTCGCTCACTCCCTGGCCACTCACCTCCTGCTGTGCGGCCCGCTTCCCAACAGGCCGTGGTCAGTACCGGTCCACCCGGGGGATAGGGACGCCTGTGTTAAGGTGTCTCTTCTCCATGTCATTGAGCGGCTCTTAGTTTCTGTCCCTCTGCTTCATTCCGGACACGTTCTTCAACTCGTATCAATCTAATCATCTTTTCAACTATGTATAATCTGCTGTTAAGCAGTATGATAAATTTATCATTGCAATCACTATGTTGTTCATTTCCAGAAAAGATATTTGATCCTTTTTTAGATTTTTTGGTTATTTCTCTTACTCTTTACTCCTATAGTAATCCCTCCTTCCATTTCTCTAAACATTTGAATGTCCTTATTTTACGTCGGTCTGAATATTTCCAATGAATAGCCTGATGACAAAAACTTGTTATTTCATGAATGTTTCCAGTGCTTTTTGTGATTTTTAGTATGTGGACTCTACTTCCTGGAACCTTATTTGCAAGAATTCTTTAAGAACCTGGTTGAAGTCAAAGAATCCTCCAGAAAGGATCTGCATGGTTCTCTAAATGGGGACCACCCAGGCGGTTTGAATTAAGGCTTCGACGCTGCATGAAAACCAGCCTATGGTGACTAATTCTCAGAGGAGACTTTTTTCCTACTACGTTCAGCACCAAAGGTCAAAACAGATGGCTTTCCTCAGTCCCCGAGGCTGGGGAGTACCTGCAGTTTACCTTACACTGCTGGTAAATACCTGTGGGGCCCCCTATGTGACTCAACTGGGATGGGATCTGGGCTTGATTCCTGTCCCACCCTCCTCCCTCCCCAACCCCGTGAGGCCGTGGAAACTGAAGGTTAAGTCTAAGAGCCGCCCTCAAAGCAGCTGCCATCTCGGCTCTCTGCTACCTCTCTGGCACTCCACTCTCACTTTGGGTTTATGCTCTGGGTGCAACTACTCTTCTCTTCTTCTAGCTCAGAGGAACATCCTGGCTGTTTTCAGAAGGGTGGCTGGTCCCAGGTCTAACCCATCATATCTTTGGCCCTGGTTTGTGGCCTGTGATCTGCACGAGGCTACAGAGATGACGGCGGCACAAAACCAGGTGGCAGCGGCTGATGGCAGTCATCTGGACACGATTTAACATAGGACCGTCAGGACTTCCCAACAGACTGGATGTGGGTATGAAAGAAAAAGGAGACGAGAATCCCTTTCAGTACTTTAAAAGCCTGAGAAATCAGAAAGAGTAGCAGTGCCACGAACTGAGGCAGAGTTCGTGCGGGGGAGGGCAGGGTCAGACGCACAGAGTCCAAACGTCTGGTAGACATCCACGGGGAGGTGGCAGGTGGACAGCTGGGTATGCGAGTATGCAGTTCAGAAGGGAGGTCTGGGACGGGGACACAGATCTAGTAGCCCTGACCGAAGTTTCATATGACACGGACAAACCAGACAAAGGCAACGCGGGATGCCAACGCCCGCGTGCTACTAAACACTGTAAATGTGGGTAAGAAAGGCAGCATTGCTCTAAGAGGAGTCACCGTAGCACTAGCTTGCACGAACGGTTATACAACACGTGTCACCATGCCAACGCACTCTGTCCTCCTCAGCTATTTGCTAGAGTTCTCTGCCAGTTCTGCTGCGGTTTAGCAGGAATGCGAGGAATGTGGAGAACGCCTGGGAAAAAGCCAGGCGCACAGCTGAACAAAGGGAAGGAAAATGGTGCTCAGCAAAGGTTACAGGAAATGGGAGGATTTGTGCTGAGGGAGGTTCAGGGCAGCGGGTCCCATGGCCCCGGTCAGGGAAATTGGATCCTTGGGAGCGGCATGCCACCTTTTGGTCAAATGAAACAAAAGGGAACGAGCTTCGTTCTGGCATGAGAGACTCAGATGAGAAACCCCCGGGGAACTAACACCTACTCAGCACCTACTACCTGAGGTGCTGGCCCAGGCGCTCCTGCGTTTTAACAAACATTAAGACGCTCGAGGTAGAAACACTACAGACCCGTCAGGACAGAGGGTCCCTGGGTGGAGAGCTCCATCCCCGAGAAGAGCTGCGCTTGCAGTCGGGGGTAACAAATCCGAAGTCCCTGCTCCTTAAAACTGATGGATTTTCCTAGTGGGAAGATCAATATAAGCAGGAACGGATTGCTGAGAGAAGTGAGGAAATCTTTTTTCCTACACCTTTTGAAAATTAGAAGAGAGTTTTATTTGTCTAGAATAAGCCAGTTTTCAAATTCTCTCCCAGTTATAAACGATCATAAACTAGGTTCCTGAAAACCATCACACCAGGGGTGCCAAGCACCACGAAGCACGTCTTATTTTGCAGGAAACGATATTTGCTCCTATTCTGTTTTGTAGTAAAATACGTATTGACTTTCCCAAAATATACACCGAAATAGAACAAATTTCCATTTTGCAGTTAAGGCCATTTCACACACGATTTATGCGTCAAACATCCGGGGCTCGATGGACCTTTTTTGTTTGACTATGATAACAACGCAAGAGACCAAGTAAGAGCACTCGCAAAAGACTTTAGAGTTTGGGCTGTGCTCACTCTGTCAAAAGAACCATAATCACCTTCTCTGACAAGAAAGCCTGGTGCCCCAGGGGCAACAAACTGGTTGAGTCACCTCCCCTGCACCCTGCTGTGCAGGGCCAGGCTTAAGCAGGGACAGCCCACCCAGCCAAAGAGCACCTCCCTGGTGACCGGCAGGACAGCAGCTCCTGGGGGGCTTGCTACTTGGGGAGCCAGCTGTACGAATCACGATGAAACGCGTAACAGTTTTCACTCAGCTCAGGAGAACTCCTGGGGTACGGAGCTGGAAGGGGCCCCAGAGAGCAGTCAGCGTCAGGCCCTCCTTTTATGAGAAAACAATCAACTGGGGTGCAGAAAGCGCTGAGGACCCCGGCTGCAAGCCAGCTGGAGCGGAGGGCGAGCGGCCTCAGAGGCCAAGCCCAGCAGGACCTGAGGCAAGTACAGCTGAGAAGTCCCCAGGGACGAAGGCTCCCGTCTTCAAGGCACTTCCTGTGTGTGGAGAAGCAGCCCAGGAGATGGAACCTGGCGCGCAGCGGTCACAGTCCCCACCAGTTGCTGTATAACTCTAAGCAACTTACGTCACCTCTGTGTGCCTCCATTTCTTTATAACCAAAATCACAACATTCACTTTATGAGCGTATTTAAAGACAGATCTGTGAATTCATGTGAAGCACTTGAAACAGTGGCCAGCACTCAGAAAGGAGCAGGTGCTCGGGGCGGGGGGCGGAGGGACAGAAGGAAGAGGAGACTAAGAAGTGCGACCTTCCAACTGTAAACTGAGTCATCGGTGCAGGGTGCAGCACAGCGACATGCCATTGACTGTGTGCGCTGACAGACGGTGACCAGACTCCTCACTAGGCTGAACACTCTGTAAGGTGCGTGAACACTGCATCACCGCGCTGCACACTCGAAAGCAATACAACACTACACGTCTGTTATAATTAAAAACATTAATTTTTTAAAAAGAAAGTAAAAAATGGTCGTGGGCGTTGTTATTTAATTAGCCTCTCCCTCTTATCATCCCTGTGTCCCTCTAACTGCCATTGTCTGCTTGCACACAGCCCATGACAACCAGCTGGACAGAAACCTATGGGTCAAGGCCAGGACCCACGTCTGACGTATGGGTCTGCTAGTTCACGTTCTCAGGAGAAATAAGCCCTTGGGTCACATATCAACACCGGGGGAAGAGGTTATCACGCAGTGTAAACGCAGGCCCCCTCGGCCTGCCCTTAAACCACAGACGGTCTGGGCTTTCTCCCCAGGTGCAAGCTAACAAGTCGGCACACTACCGATTCGTGGGTGCCGGTGCGAGACACGCGACTTCTGAGTCTGAAGCAAACACTTGCTCACTCGACAGCAGCAGCTGTACAGGGGGCTGGTCTCTGTGTCGGTTCAATGAGACCGAACTCCACGGGCTGAGCACAAGCCACGGGCTGCCCTGCAGAAGAGGAACCCTGAGCTCGGGGAGCCCGAATCTTCCATAATGGTCAGTGGGCCCGCCCGACCTCTGCCCTGGAGGGAAGCGTTACCCTTCCTGCGTGGGTGTAACAAACCCCCTTTGCTCTGGAGAGACACAGGCTCTCGATCCCCTAACGGGTTCACTCGCAAAAAGAGCCCAGAACGAAGGAGATCCGCGCCTCTGCTCTGAAGACGTGAAGAAACGGGAGAGATCCATGTCTCCCAACAGCAGCTAGATAAATGAACGGGGCCCTGTGTTCAGGGACTGGAAGACTCGGTACTGCTAAAATGTCGATTCTCCCCAAAATGAACTGTCGATTTAACACAACCCCAATAAAAATCCCAACAGGATTATTTTTTTTGGGTAGAAAGTGACAAGCTGATTCTGAAATTCATATGGAACTTCAAAAGACTTAGAAACAGCACACACTACATTGAAAAACGAGAACGAAATCCGAAGATTTCTACTACCCGACTTCAAAATTCAAAATAAAGTATGGTATTGACATAATAACATGAAAATGGATCAGTGGAGCAGAACACAGGGTCCAAACACTGCACCCTCACATTGGCTGTTATTTCATTTTCAACAAAGTCAAAGGCAATTTGGCAGAGAAAGGAGTCTTCAAAACAAATGGTGTCAGATCGAGGCAGCTGCACGTAAGACTCATACCTCCCGCCACATACAAACGTGAACTCAAAATGGACGCAGACCTCACGTCAAATGCAAAACTAGAAAACTGCTAGAAGAAAAGGCACTGAAAATCTTTGTGGCCTTGAGGCAGGCAAAGATTCCTATGCCAAAAGCACGATTCAAAGAAGAATGACAAACTAAAGAAACAAAATTCAGAAACTCTGTCCCTCAAAGATGCTCTGAAGAGAATGAAAAGAAAGCAACAGGCGGGGAGAAAACACGCGCCCGTGACGCCCGACAGACGAACGACCTGCGTGCGGAACGTGAAGAACTCTCAACACGCAACAGGAACACAGTCGTCTCTAAACGAGCAAAAGGGACGGACAGACACTTCGTCCCGGAAGAAACGTGGACGACGAAGCAGCACACGGACAGACGCCGGCGTCGTCGGTAATGACGGAAGCGCACGCTGAGCCCACAGCGAGGTCCGACCGGTCCCCCGGAAGGCCCGGACCTACCGCTGTGGCTGAGGAGGACGCGTGCGGCGGGAGCCGGCGCACCGCGGCGGGGAGCGGCCTCCCGGGAAGCTGTCTGGCGGTTCCATGAAAACTGACCGACGCCTACACGGGACCCAGACGTCCCGCTCCTAGGACGTGGCCCACCTGCCGACCACGGCCACTGCTCGCCGCTCTGCAGGGCGCGGGCAGCACCTCCCGCACGGCACTGTTCTCAGGGGAAGGGACAGGTCAGTGGCATCTGCCGGCTGTTGCGTAACTTTTCTCTGTGTCACAGAATCATTACTAAACCGAAAGCAACGCGTCAGAGACAAAACTAGAAATCGTTTGAAATCCTCTTAAGAAATGGTCGTGCCGGGGGACAGCGGCCCCTAAGTTCGAACCGTCACCACCCCCGTCAGCCGCCGGGGAGCTGTGCGGCGACCCCTCCTTACCACTCAGAAGCCACCACAGCAGGGGGACGAAGCCCGGGCTCTCGCTGATGTAGCGCAGGCCCTTCAGGTTGATGCTCACGTTGTACAGGGCCATCAGCAGTAACCTGCAAGGCAAAGGAGGCGCGCTGAGCGGGGTCCTCTGCCCACGCCACCCCGCGCGGCTCCGGGCCACTGGCCCTCCGTGCCCGCCGGTCACTGTCCAGTCTACTGTCGGCTGACGGCGAGCACAGGGTGCGTGAAACAGCCCAGGCCCTGCGGGGCCCGGGGATGACGGGAGCACCCGTGCCACGCCGCGCCACCGCCCCCGGCCACACGCGCCGTGCCCACGGAGCACTTCTTCGGCTGCCGAGCCGCGTTTGTACACGGGCCACCCTCCGTTCGCGAGAGCACCGCACGCTCAGGTCAGCTCGGCTGTCCAAAATGCCGCCCTGTCTTCCCCGGGTCAGGCGACGAGCCTGCTCGGCCCGCAGCACGAGGCCTGAGGCGCGCCCGGCCGCGGCCGCCCCGCACAGCCGGCGGCACGGGACCGGGGAAGGGGGTGTCTTGGGGGTCCTGGGATGTGCCCGTGCGGGCAAGGCGGCCTGCTGGGAAAGCACAGAACTGGTTTGTGACGACTCTGCGGAACGCCGAGATCCCAGAAACCACGCTGCGAAGCAACGAAAACAGGCCACACGGATATTTTGCAAACCTTTATAAGAACAGCTGAGCTTTCCAGAAAGGAAGACGTGGCTGGTCAGGCACGGAGTGAGCGCGCCACCCGGGGAGAGGGCGGGTTCCAGAAGCACGGAGCCCCAGGGTCAGGGGCTTCGTGCACGCGGACAGGAGGAAAGGCCTCGGACCCCCACGAGACGGACAGCCAGGAAAGCGAGCTCTCGAGGTTGCCGTAAGTCCCCACCTTCTTGTGGCCCGAAAAGCCACGAGCCCGTACCTGGAGCGCAGAGCAGACCAGGGACAGGAGCGCCGCCCGCTCCTGGCCAAAGCAAACAGAACTGTCCCTTAACGGCCCGGCCCCTCGGCCCGGTCTCCGGAGAAGCCCCCACCCAGTGCTGACGAATGCGTGCTCGTGGCGAAAACCGCAAAACCCACGGAAAGCCCCGCGGTAAGAAACAGCACGAGGAGCCACTGAAAGCCCGAACAGGAGAAACGAGGTGCCAGTGGCACGGTGACAGTGGGCCTGGTTACGGGTATAAAGAATTCAGAAGGAACTGGAAAACACGGTTGACGGGCTGCCGAGTGTCAGAACGACCAGACGCTGACAGTCAGACTGTCAGCTCCAGGGCAGGTGACACGGGAAGAGGAGACACTGCAGAGAGCGGAGCCAGAGAAACGGCAGCGACCACGGCCAGCCGGGAGGGTGGAGGCACGACGAGGCCGGCGGCAGCACGCGGGCGGGACGCAGCAGCACGGGCACTGCCGGACCCAGCAGGCCGCGGTGGCTCTGCACCCGCCCGGTGAGGACCAGGAGCCCTGGGGACAGTGGGGGCCGGCACAGCCCGAGCAGGCACGGGCCCCGGATGTCGGCCAGCTCAGGGCAGCCAGAGTGGGGGAGCCGGGGGAAGCGAGCTGCCTCCTCAGGGAGACTCGGCGTGCAGGGGCCGCGGCGTGTCTTCGGCTGCGTCGGCGCACGACCGAC
Organism: Cynopterus sphinx; assembly: GCA_030015415.1. NCBI lineage: Eukaryota > Metazoa > Chordata > Mammalia > Chiroptera > Pteropodidae > Cynopterus > Cynopterus sphinx. The sequence continues at coordinate 1,272,204 of CM057380.1, read as the reverse complement.
CCTGCATTTCACCCGCGGAGCCGCCTGGGGCGAGCGGGGAAGGCACCTGTTTGGGGCGCAAGGTTGAGGGGTGCCAAAATGCTCCGTAATCAAGATTTTTAAACAGACTGCAATGCCAAATGAGGAAAACTCAGAACTACTGCAAAAACCCTGTCGTAGATAATATGTCAACATTTTAAATAAAGATGGGAGAGAAACAGTGCCATCGGGGACACAGGGAGGCCCGCGGCAGAAGGAAGAGCAGCAGCAGCCATCGGCCCACGCACGGGGGCCGCCCGAGCAGACGGGGGCCGCCCGAGCAGACGGTGGCACGCGCGCACACGCGGGCCAGGGACGCGCTCACCACGCTCTCTGCTAAGACAGCTGGCCGCCCCACCAAACCACACTGCCAACAGCAAGCCCCATGCTTGTTCCCCGTTACAGCCATGGGGCTCGTGCCGCCCGCGGCCCCGGTGACCCCTCAGTGTGAACAATGAAAGCGACTAACCGCCTCCTGGGGCTGAGCCGCAGGCCTGTGCCCGCAGAGAAGACCCTCTGGTTTCCGGGAGCATTGCGAAGTCTCCGCAGACGCCAACGCCAACACCGGCACCGGCTCCTCAGGAGCAGTGCCCAGTTCTCGTCACGATGCTCCGCCTCCTCACCGGCCACAACATGAGCCACAACTGCAAATCCATTCGTGTTTTCCTGACACTTTTACACACGTCCAGAGTTTCTCACCAGTAACCTGGTATGAGTATTAAGGACTATTCGAAGATCACATACATGAAGAAAATACAGCACTTAATGAGAATGTTCTGAGGTCTCTACTCCAGTACCCCCAAAAGGGAATCCTACCTGAGGTCACCAACACTGACCGTGGGGCCCTACTGCCTCACGCTCCACCAGCAGGACTGAGTCACCGCAGCAGGGGACACGGCCCTCAGAGCCTGGGAGACCCTGTCTGGCCCTTCTCAGAAAGTCCGCCAACCTCTGCTGTGAAGCATGAAAATAAGCAAAGCCAAACTTCTCCGGATCTTAAAAGACAAAGCTAACATCTGGGTGATAACTGCAACATGGGCAAATTCCAGAAAATGTGTCCAGTTGAAATTCTCCAATGACTGTTTAATTTCAAGGTGTCAAAAATGACTCACAACCGACACACACCTTTAAATTTTCATACTGGTCAAAATCGGCCCTTACTAGGAAGCTAAGATGGAACACACGTACTTGTAATGACCACGGGGCCACGTGAGACCCCAAGTCATTGCCAGGCTACATGTCCGCGGTCCCACGAGGACTCAGCAAACGACAAGCCCGAGTGGGTTTCCTACGCTACTCTCAGCATTTCCACTCCAACCCAAAGTGTTTCGTAAGTAACGACATCAAGTCAAGAGAGGCTGCCCGGTCGTTTCGCTCTTCTCGTGCTGACAGACTGGAAGCAAGCGTCATTTCCAAACTCCAGAAGTTCTGGGGCCGGACTCTCCCTAGCGATGACAGAAAAGTGGGCAGATCCTGCTTCCGACCATGAACCGAGGCAGAGGGTCCGTTACAAACGGATCGGTGGGTTCCAAAGGACAACTTCCAGGCTCTGCAGTCTGAGAACCTGAGAGACATCTGACATCATCAAAAAAGGAATGAAAACGAAATTAAAGGTCCCGGGGAGCCTGAAACGAAGCTGCAAAAGCAGCACAAGTACCTCCCCTTCCGTAAAAGGACGCTCCCCTCACCGAGACGCCCAGGCCTGGGGCTGGGCCGCTTCTCCAGGTGAGAAGCCAGGGAGCCCTCCTGACAGTCTGAGTCACCGAAAGCAAAGGACACGCAACTGAACTACCTTACTCTCTGCCTTAAGAGAAATGACAACCAGCAAAGAATGAACTCAGCCACTATTTCAGAACAAACCAGCCCCCCCCCCCGCCACGCACACCGCAGGAACAGAAACGGCAGATCCGTCACCCGAAACGAGCTGAAACCTAACGTAGCCGTTAGCTGCTCGGTGGAGCCATTCTCAGCAACAAGGAGCAGTGCAATCCTGACAGAAGGCGGCCCGTGTCACTGAGAGGAGCCACTGGCAGGCCCTTCAGACCAGACGGCAGACAGCAGCTCGCAGCCAGAGGCCCACCCACTCTAAGGAGCAGAGCTGCCATTCCCTGCTCGACCCGCAGGCCTGGGGTTCCTGTCCTGGCCCGCCCGAGTCAGAACCTACGACCCTGTGGTCTACGCCTCTGGGATCCCAACCAAGCGTCTACAGGCTGATCTTCATGGACTATGTAACGCTGAAGACACAAGATGCAAAGAACCACACACGCTCACGCCCCGCGTAAGGAAGAAAACCTCGTCACCAGAGCGAAGGCCCTCTGCGGACTCCACCCGAACACCCACTTCCAGGAGGTGGGACCCACCATTCCCACAGACGTTCACAAGATCTGCTCCGAAGCTGCCGTGTCTGTCTCAGCGGCAACCCAGCGACTGTCCTCCCACCCCACGGCGAGGCCTGTTCACTGGTCACAGTCTCGTCTCCGGTGAGTAAGTGCCCAGTGTGCACTATCACCAACACGGCTGCGATCTCGTTTCTGTGCAAGCGCCCCGGTGATTGTGCTAAAACTTTCTCCAGAACACACGTGGAAGAGCATCGCCTGTCTCAACCTCACCGGGTACTGCCCACTGGCCCCGCCCCCTCCCACCAGAACAGTGGGCAGGCGCCAGCTCTGCCGGCCTCACAGCCTCTCCTAGGCTCAGAAGCGTCATGCCCTGACTTTTTTCCTGTGCTGGGATGAAAGGTGTCATTATGGCTATAATCTGCATTACAGTCGAGGTCGAGAACCTTTCCCACATTTACAAAGTTTGCCAGTGAACTAACTACCTGATCTTTTGTGAACAGCCTGATTAACTCTTTTGTCCATAAGTGCATCTGCCTTTTTTTAATTGAAATCGTTGAATACAGATTTGGGTATTTGTTGGTTTTTTTAACATACATAGAACAATCAAACTAAATAGATGAGACTGAAACCCTAAAACTGCCTTTCAGAAGAAATGAGGATATAGTCGTAGCACCAGCTACCAGTTTATAACTCAGTACTGGACAATGCAGTGGACATTAGACGTTTTGCAGCTGCAAGCTCTACTGCCTGCGAAATAAGAGGCGTGAGTTCCCAGACCCCGAGTGCTACAGATGAACTCTTAGAAGCTTGGGTGACCTTTGTTAATATCTGGAAATGCTGACATCATATGTCATGAGGGAAATGAAAATGAAAGAGCCACCACCACAGCCTACTGGAGTGGCCCCAAACGGAAACGCTACCAGCACCAAACGTGGGCGAGGACGTGGAGCCGCAGGACTCTCTCTTGTCACTGCTGAGGGACCGCAGCCCAGCACAGCCCTCTGGAAGACAGGCTGGCGGTTTCTTACGGGACCAAACTGACTGTCACACGTGACCCACATGACCCAGCAGTCGTGCTCGCTGGTGTTCACCGAAGGGGGTGAAAACTCCCATCCGCGAGAAGCACCTGCAGGCGGTGTTCACGGGCAGCTTCGTCCACAGTCCCCAAACTGGAAGCGGCCGAGACGCCCTTCGGTGGGTGAACCGGTTGACTGTTAGGTCCAGACAATGGACTGTCACTCAGTGAAAAAAGAAATGCGCTACCAAACCATGAAAACATCTGGAGAAGCCTTAAGTGCACGCTGCTAAGTGCAAGAAGCCCCGCGGAGAAGGCTTCCAACTCTATGACGTTCTGGAAGAGCAGAACGAAAAGGCCAGTGGCGGCCAAGGACAGGGGAGAGAGGACCAGGAAGCACAAAGAGGAGGTTCAAGGGAGTGACAATACTGTGCGTGGTGCTATGATGACAGACAGACGTCATAACACATTTGTCCAAGCCCAGGGCACGCACAGCACCAAGAGTGTCCCCGTAAGTAAGCCGTGGTCTTTGGGTGATTATGATGTGGCAGTGGAGGTCATCCCTGGTTTCAGAAAAACGTCCCACTCTGGCAGGCGAGGATGACAACGGGAGGCCGTGCACCTGTGGGGCAGGGCTTTGTGGGAGATCTCTGCATCTTCCTCTCAATTTTTTGTGAAACTACAAGTGCTCCAAAAAAACAGCCTTTTTAAAAATTCCCACCTCTGGGTGTGAGGCAGCACGCTGAGGCGCCATGCTGTTGAAATGAGTAGCCTTTGATGGTGGAGGCGGCAGAAAAAGGAGGATCCCGAGGAAAGAGGTGAGTGACAGTCAAGGCCTGGAGAGGCCACAAAGAAACGCAAGAAAAGTCCTGGTTCCAGGGGAAGAGAGTGCACAACAGCACACGTACCAGCCAGAGGCCCACGGTCACGGAGGGAGAAGACCCGCTTCAGCCCGTGCAAGCTGACACCGCAGCGGGTGTGCGGCGGCCGTGGGCGCGGTGGTATGCTGGTCTCCCCGAGGGCGGATCTCCCCCCATCTTCAGACCAAGGACAAGAGCTCAGCAGGACACAAAGCCACTGAGCTCCATGCAGGAGCTGCCGGAGGAGGGGCTGGCTGGCCCCGCAAACACTGAAACCCCAGCACTGAACAGGGGAGTCCTGGGGGACCGACAAGCACCAGGGACGTTGTGGAGAATTGAAAGCTCAGAAAAATGACCCCCCAAGGTTGTTATAAACTCCCCGCCTCACCCCAAGCTACGCAGTAGTCGATCTGATCACAAACTGCATACCCGAGACTCCCAGAAGCAAAACGTCAGCTGCCATCCAGGACTCACACTGGCCACGGTGGCACGTGTGAGGGGCAGACCCGGTCGCACCGCAAGAGCTCTCTGAAAATGGAACTGGCACTGGAACTGCAATGCAGAGAAGGCTGCTCCGAACGTCCGGCCTTCCCCCGACCAGGCTGACTGCTGTAACAGAACGTCAGCGTTGAAACAAGGCCCGGGGTCCCCAACATGACATTCCCACGGCTGGGATGTAATCCAGAATGACTCAGCATGTGAAGAAAGAGGACGCACACCAAGGGACATGGGAACAGACGACCGAGACAACCAAGGCCAAGGTGACACAGACGCTGGAGTATCTCACAAAGGCTTTAAAGGCCGCGACGAAAACCGCTCCAAGAAGCGGACACTGGAAACGAATGGTGGGCCACACAGACGACGACAGTGGCCCCCCATTCCCTGCTCTAATCCCCGGGACTGGACACAGTCACACGCCCACTAAGTCGCATGGCAGAGGGACTCTGCAGACGAAACTAGGGTTGCTAACCAGCTGATTCCGAGTCGATCGACGGGGGTCCGCCCAGCTACGTCCAGAGGTTTTCTCTGTCTGGTTGCAGCAGGGGGTCCGAGAGGCCCCAAGCCTAAGGGTTCGGTGAGCCACTGGGCATGAAGGTAAAGTGGGTCGTGCGACAATGAACTCAGTCAGCCCCAGAAGCTGAAAGTGGCACCAATAGCCAGCAGGGAAACAGGAACCTCGGTCCCACAGACACACGGACCTGGCCTGTGCCAACGCCCTGACCGCACCTGGAAGCTGACTCTCGCAGGCGACCCTCCGGAGAGCTGTCAAGCCCACTGCATTCTCGGCCGACAGGCCTGTGCAGCAGGTGCTGTTTCAGCCACCACGTGAGTGGTGAGTTGTGACACAACAGTAGTGAATGGGCAGATTTCAGTACCTGCAAGCAGGGTGCTGCCGTGACAAGGGACTTAGGTTCGTTAGGAGGCGATTAATACCGCCCTGGAGTGTGACGTGACAGCAGTGGGAGTCACCGATTCCCCCCAGGTGAGGACATTCCTCTTGTTTATGTTATCTTACTGAAACAATAGTGAAGAGACAGTGAGTCCCTTAATTCTCCAAGAAATTTGTTCCTTCTATTTTTGTTATAACTTTTGCCAAATGAACTGCCTTCGCTCGAGAAAGCCGCCCGGGCAGCCGGGTCGGCCCCCTCGGGCGAGCGGCAGCGTTTACTGTCGTCCAGCGTACACTTTGAGCTTGGTGCACTGTCCAGGCTTCAGGTCCCCCAGCAGCTGCAGCATGGTGTCCAAGAGCACCCGGCTTGAGTTAACCAAGAACTCACGGCCGCAGGCGATGGCAGCGACATCTGCAAAAGACAGATAAGACAACATCAAAGCCTCTGTGGCTAAAGGATCTAGAAAAGTCTGTCCAAGACGGAGTGCCTGCTGCTGTTTTTCTAACAGAACTAACGCGAACAGTGGATGGTCAGCGAGGCAAAAAAATACAGCGTTACCCACAGAGCTGACTGCGCAGGGAGGCAGGGACCGACAACCACAGCAGCCCCTCTGACAGTGGGCGATGTCCTCTGTGCTTGGCAGACACCCTGGCAGGCCAACAGGGTGTGGGGATTGAAAGGCGTCTGCAGCCAGCCACAGGACAGCACGGGACACCACGCTCCCGCACACTGGAGTCACAGCCGTGGGCAGTCCGGGTCCAAACAGACAGGGAGCCGATGCCTTCATCTGGGACCAAGGACGTGAAAGCCCACTTTCAATTCTGGAAGTGAAACCCACCAGGCCAAACGAAAGCATGAGGTCAAAAAGAGGGGGAAAACTAACTCTGGAAAAAGCCTGCTTTCTAACTTCTACATCCTCTTGTGGGTCGGCGAGTGTGATGTTTCCTCATGCCCGGAGCCCTGCAGAACCAGCACGGAGGCCAGAGCAGGCAGTTACACAGCTCCCCGCGGACGCTGCGGCAGCATGCTGGCTCTCGACAGTCCCCACGCCTGTGACAACACGTCAGTGCACGTCGGTCAGTGTGTCTGAGCTAGGTCTGACGGCAAAGCACGACTCCGAGCGGCAACGGGGGACGAGGGCAGCAGCCCCTTGTCCCGACTGGACGGAAGCGTGTCCAGGACACGCAGTCGAGTCTGAGGGCTGCTTCCGCAGACACCTCTACTAGTTTAGGGACGTTTTCTTCTACTTTTATTGTGCTCAGAACTATCGAGAATGGAGGATGAACTTCACGGCTTACTTGCTCTTCCAAAACTGTCAGCTGAGGGCAGAACAAAACGTCGCCGTGCTGCCCGATCGACGTTATAGGATCAGACCCTGGACGCTCCTATTTATGTTCGTCTACCTGGGCTGAGGAGGACCAAGGGGGATGCATGAGAGTCTCCAGAACCAAACAGACTTTGTCGCCATTTCTGTCGCTCTTTTCAGCATGTTTTGCCTCATAAATTGGTGCTGTGCATTTGGTATGTCACGGTGGCTACAACTTTACTGAAGACAGGGCTCTTCGCTGGCACAAACTTAGTTTCTTTGCTCAATGAATTTGAACCCTATGACTTACTTTTTAGCATATGACATGCTCTAGTTTTCCTAAAGAAATTTTTGGAGGAGAATCAAAGCTTAAAGCATCTGGCATCATAAACTCATAAAAGCCATTTTAAGGTAGTTTTTCAGGGAAAAACATTCTTTGCGTAACTATAGTTAAGTGCATGTTGGAACTCCCAGGGAAGCTAGGAACTTTGGTGGCTAGTTTCCAGGGGTGACCTCCCAAGGAACCATGCCTCTGATGCAGACCCTGGGGTGTCCCCGCCCTGTGACACGTTTGACTAGCAGAAAACAGTGGAACAGACATTCCATGACGTACCAGGCAAGCTAGGAAGCAGCCAACAGCTTCCACCTTGGTCTCCTGCCACTTGATCTAGGAGCTGAGGCCAGAAAAGAGCTCTGACCACCCCGAGGCTGCGTGACATAGAGGCCACAGAAAGACTGCACAGCACAGAAACCCTGAGGCCACAGGCGAAGAGGAAGAAAGGGCCCCTCTGGGCCATGTGAGTCCTGGTCCCTCAGCAATGTGAGTCACCCCAGCTGAGAGCCCAGGTATGGAAGGGCGACAGCAAACCACCCGGCCAACTGGGGTAAACTGCAGATTCGTAATCAAAATAAGTGACTGCTACTGTTCAAGGACATCAAGTGTGGGTGCTCGGTCACACAGCAACAGACATCAGGAACATTGCTAACACGTCCCTGAAGAAAAAGTTACAGACCAAAAATTACCATCATCATAGCAGGCAGGAATGCCCAACAAATTTACTGGTGAGTGAAGTCCCATACCACGTATCTGGAATTATAACAGCAATGCCAATTTTGTATTTCCCTGAATGTCAGAAACTAAAGAATAAACGATGAAATAAAATAAAGGTGGATAAATTCCTATGCAGCCAACTCCAGTGTGTTTCAGTCTGTCTGGGACGCTTATGAGTCAACTCTAGGACTAGAAAGGATTGCTTGTTAATTTTGTTGAAATGTAGTTATTTTTTCTACATTCATTTTTCTTGTAAGTTACCATAGTAATTATATAATTTAAGCAAAGAGACTCTGGTGTCAACTATGTAGCTGATAAAGACGTAGAGTTGAGATGTGTTACGTCCGATACTTTTGCTTTCATTGTAATCACTTTTGTTTCATTTTCAACAGAAATCGTAGTAGGGTCCTAGCATCACGACAGACATACAGATCAGTGGCGGAACTCAGTCTAGAAACAGACCCTCACATTCATGACCAACTGATTTTCAACAAGGGTGCCAAGACAACTGAATGGAGGAAAGTTAAAAGAGTAATCTTTTCAACAAATAATGCTGCAACAACCAGATATTTACATGCAAAGAACGGAGCACGTAGACTCATCCTGTGCCTCCCAAACCCAGTCGTGCGCACGCACCAACACTGGGCCCAGGGTACCCCAGCGCATCGCCGGGGCAAGAGCGACGTGGAACCTGGGAAAGTTCCTGAGAGATGCCTAAGCACACGTGCCCCTGACTGTATCACCACTCTAGAACATACTTAGAACTGTGGGTACTGAGCCTGAAAGGATGACTTACTTGTTACGATTCCAGCCAAGGCAAAGACAAACTGGTTTTCATCAGAATCGGGCTCCCTGACAACCCCATCCAGCGACTTCACGAAGCTCTCCATCGTCTGGCCAGTGATGTTGAAAAACTTCAAAGCTTTATCCTGCAAGTTCGGAAATGAAAGCATCACACTTTCGCATCCAGCATGGAAACATCCTTCAAGTCCAGGATACAGACGGCGGACTGTGTTAACTACAGAAACGATATCTGAAAACCTATTCCTTTGTTAAAAGTTTCTATCGAAAAGATAAGGGAAAAGACTTCACTAGACAGTGAGAATGATTAGCAGAAAAATTACCCTGAAGACTGATGCAAAGAGTAAAACAAAAATACTTATGTGGGAAACAGCTCAAAATGTACACAATGATGGAAGTGCTGGAACAAATTCACCCAGAAGTACACTAAAAAAATACGCCATTTGTCCTAGGCATGAAACCAGAGGTTTTCAAACTTTTGGCAGAACTGCTTTTAGTTACGATTTTTAAAATCTTAACTGAAACTGCAACGTGTAAAAGGGAGAAAGACGGTGAACAGGCTGGGCTGGCTGTTTAAATCTTCATCACTTGGCCAAAAGCATTTCCAGTTGGCACTTCCTCCACCACGTCTGCCGCCCTGTCTTCGGGGTGCTGGGGTTCTGCGGTATCGTTTAAAGCCAACGCATTTACCAAGGACACAGGGAGCCTCGTGGGTGGCACAGGCTGAGACTGGATTATAGTGGTGGTGGCGGCACGGTTCTGCAAATTAGCTAAACACTCCTGAATTGCACACTACAAATGGGTAGACTTTACATCTCAATAAAGCTCGAACTTCTAACAATACTTTTAGTCTCTCCACCGAAAGTCAAACGCAGTTCTAATTTTTGTAAGTGATAAGCAGCTTACTGCCGGCCTCTTGTCAAACATCTCCTCTCGACTTTCCTGTCACGAGACACCACCCTTCCAGAGCCACCCTCCTCGGTTCCTTCGCTGTCAGCCGTGGAGTCCGGCCGGTCAGCCCACTGGCCTCAGCCACCAGGCTCTGCTCTCCTGCCGTCTCCAACCTGGGCCACTGGAATTCTACTTAGTCTCCCTGTCCAGTCTTCAGACCCCAAGCCCCACACTGTCACGGTGACCCTCCCCAACTCTCCGCCTGCCTCACCGCGGCAAGGAACCGGCCCTCCCCCCACTGGATGAGATCACCCCCTGCATTCACAATCCTCCACTCCTTGTAAGCCTTGTCTCCCCACGACTTCACCTCCCAACCGACCCAGTCCCAGACTTGACTGTTCACCCTGCGCCTCCTCCTGCGCTGCCAACCCATTCTCTGCCGTGACGGCCTACGCAAGTTCATGGAGGCCCTTCTCCGATCTCTCTCCCTCTGTGAGGCTCCATGTGTGTGCGCTACGGACACATATGTGTTAAATAACATACAACATGCAGTAAATTAAATATTACATTACCCAACAAATAACGTGTGTAAGAGCACATTAAACGTTGTTAAATGCAAACACCAACTAATAACACTGAAGTGGCACTACTGCCTGACGCCACACAGATTCGGGGAGAGACGGGCTCTTAGTGCATCCATGTTACACACCCAGAGCACCAGGGCACGGTGGACTCCACGCAGCTGACATTCCAAAACCATCCAACGAGTAAACGGAAGAAGGGATACGGCCTGCCCTGGCCCGGACAGACACGCGCACCCCGTCTGGCACCCAGACCGCCCGCGTCACACTTACTCCGCCCAGGATGGCCGTGACGACCTCCTCGCTGCTGGAGACGCCCCAGAGCAGGGTGCAGGCCGCCGCCCCCATCTCCGTGCAGTACTCCGCCTGCTGCTGCAGCTGCTGCCTCGCCTCCTGCAGCTGCTGTCGCAGAGCCAGTTTCTCCTGCAACCAGAACAGAATGAGAACGATGAGCAGCGTGCGACTTCAAACCACCTCCCATTTTCTCATTCGAGGATAAGTTTGAAAAAAAGAAAATGCACACCGAATTACAGAGAACGGTTGTGAAAACTAGTCCTGCTATGTTTACCCGAAGTGAATATTCATACCTAACAGTATCAAGCACAAAACTTTCCAGATTCCTTCAAACCTCTGCTGTCCATTTCTCCATCCTCGGGGGGGGGGGGGTGGGCACTGCTGCTCATCCACCGTCCTTCTTCATGCTCGACTCCATACTGGTACCTGATCTTTCCTTACACACTGGATTCAACAGCTTGCACCTTTCCCTAACGGCTTGCACGCAAGCCGAAGCACTCACTAGCAACACTCTGACATAGGATCTAGTCCTGGGATTCTTTCCTGGTTCTCCACCTCTAAGTTCAGCTTCCAGAGTCTGGCACGTGACCTGTGCAGACCCAGACAGAGACCACAGAAAGGCAGCTGCCAGTGTAGTCTACAGCAAGGGGGGACGTGGCCTTCTCACACACAACTGCAGGGGCTCCCGTCTGTATTAAATCGGCCAGACTAAATTGCAAACAGTTTAACCTAAAATAGTCCCACTTTAACCAAGGTCAAGAGCAAGGGCAGTAACATGCTGGTGGTGTGATGCCACTTTACCACAGCCATTTCTCCCTCCATACTGGCACTTTACCGGGTTGGCTTATTTTTAAGCCCTAGATCTAACCAACATGCCAGCAAAACATGCGTTTTCCCCATGCTTATCAATGAAGCAAAAACAAATCTAAGATCCTGCTCAACTTAAGCTTCACCCTTAACAAGGATGTCTCTGCGACCTGAGGAAGAACTGGACCAACAGACGTTAACATTTACCAAATTCCTGCTCGCCTACCAGTCAACTTCTTTCAGGCCATGGCACGTTTAGGCCCAGATTCACCACACTGCCATGGTAGTGTGCCGTGATGTAAGATCAGTGGCTAAGCCAGAACTTCACCTTTCAATGAGTAACACGCTACCGAACTCAGTTTGAGGCTGAAACTCTTTCCCTAACCTTGCCACTTGCTCAATGTTAAAATCCATTTAAAAAATCCATTGGTTTTGGAAAACCTCTTTGCAGCCACAAACATTCAGAATTCCCTCCATGAGAAGACAGCATGAAACGAAACCCAGAGCACAGGCAATGGGACCCTTGACCAGCTCCCTAACAATCCTGCAAATTGTGGCACCTGCTGCTTCAGCTGTGCAGGGAGAAGCAAGCGAAAGGCCTGGGCAGCTGCTGACCACCCGCCAGCACACAGTAAGCGATACATACTGGCTGTTCTTACTAAGGCAATTACTGTTTTACCATTCAAAACTAAAAATACATCCAAGATCCAAATTTCACCAGGAGTGGCAGAATAGTTCTTGTTTAAGAGAAAAAATAATTTATTCCATACAAAAAGCAAAAATTAATGTGTAATTTTTAAGAAATATTATTAGTCTCCCTTATTATTAAAATAAAATTGGTTATTTCTAAAATGTCAGTAAATGATCTCCTAAATTAATTACATATATTTCTGATGAAATATATCTCTGATTATAAATTATGTGCATTTTTTTCAAGATTCTTATAAGTTTTTATGTTTTAGAATGGTCTTTTAAACATAAAAATTAACAGTAAGTGACCAATAGAAGGCACCAAGTAAATAATGTCCACACTAAAGGGATATAAAATCCAAGCATTCAACTACTTTCCAAACCAATCAGAATATTTACATTTAAAAACATACTCTCCTGAGGCGCAAAGGCTGGACAGACCGCCTTGGGCACACTAGTGGCCACAGCCACAGCATGGCTTTCCTAAGCACTTGTGGTCTTCTTAAGCACTGGTCTCCGGGCCCCCTACCTTCTTCTCTCTCAAGCTGTCGGCTTGCACAGCCTCCAGGCGCGCTTTAAAGTGTTCACAATCCATTCTCAGTTGCTCTAATTCGTGCTCTTTCCTTTCCAGGTCTAGAAGAAAGAGACAGACATCTCAATATTTCAAATCACAAATCTTGTCTACGGCATGCCACCCTCAACAGGCCCAATCCTGTCTGATCTCAGAAGCCAAGCAGGGTCGGGCCTGGTTAGCACTTGAATGGGAGACCGCCTAGGGAGACCACATACTGTAGATGTAAAAAAAAAAATTTAACAAGTAAGGGATTGAAAGCTAACAAGGTCTTTGCAATCTGTGAGGTCAACCAAAGGTTGCCTCACCTAAAAAAAATATAATAATTAAAAAAAAAAACCCACAAACCTCTCCTAAGCACCCGGTTCTGCCTGGGTTCTGCCTGACCACCTCCTGGAGACACCCATGCTGATTTCTCAGGTCGCAGTGTTTGCATAACCAGTCCTTGAGTGACTAGTGCTTGAAAAGTCCTACTTCTTAAGTTTTTGTTGGTGTTTAGGCCACAGTACAAGGCACTTTTTTCATTGTTCTGTTTGTTCTGAAGGCTTCGCTTTACCGCCAGACTTCCACCTGAGGCTTTCGGATGTTGTAAAGGACGGGGGCAGGGCTGAGAAGCCTCTGGCCTCACGGGCAGACTTGTACCTGCTCTGTTAGACGCAGAAGGCAGCTCCAAGAGGGGACAGTGCCTCTGGGGCTGACTCACAAAGCTCAGCCGACTGGCAGACTGACGCAATGGGAACAGCTGCAGTAATAGTCAGTGGAGGGTGACGGAGACAAGAAAAGGCCACAGTGAAAGGTGGGAACTATGAACTCCTTCCTCTCCACCGCATGAGTTTAGATAATGATTCAAATGGCCGATGACATTCCCAAAAGACATCCACGTTAATAAATTTGAAATCAAAAAAGCAAATTAATTTAAAATCAAAAGTACTATCATTTTTAATAAAAAGTATTATGCTGCAGAAATACTGACCTTCACAAGGCAAAAAAACACGAAATCTAAAATTTTGAGTGCTTTGATCTCCGGGACTGAGAAATCAGCACTCCTCATGCTGGCGTGCACCAAGGCGGCACGGGGGCTCAGAGCTAAGGATGGAACCCCACTGATTAAAGTGCCGGTAGTCAAGGAGAGTGACCCTCAGATTTTGGGGTGCATCAGAGTCCCCGGGAGGCCCTGCATCAACAGGCTGCTGGGCCCCGTCCTCAGAGGGGCCTGAGGCTCTGCATTTCTCACGAGCTCCCAGGCGAGGCTGATGCTCCTAGCCTGGGAGCAGACGCTGAGGACAACCGCTTTGGGACAACAGTGTGGACTGTCACCACCAACTAAATGAATTCAAGACAGCAATGACACGACAACCAGCACGGGAATGCTGAGGAGGAAACACGGAGGGCGACGAGCCAGCTGCATAGGCCGCCCCCGGAAATGGGGCCTTACTCCACCCTCGAGGAGAACGTGGCCCCCAGTGACCTGTGGACGAAAGAGAGGGGGTGTGCTGGGTAACCCAAACAGGAAGTTCGGGGGGACCGCCACTCATGGTCATTCTAAAAGCTCTGGAGAACAAAGGCAGTCTGGACATTTCCTAGAGGCCCTTTGCCCCGGGAGAAAGATTAGAACCTAAAGCTAAATATTCAGTTAGAGATTGTGAAACTGGTACAACTTCTCGTAACAGATGTTTCTTAGGAACTGGGGTGAAGTAACGTGGGACCATTTCTTCTCCCTTAAATGTTTCTCTTCCACCCTTTTATGACGCATTATGCCACAAAGTGACTTTCACTGGAATTCTATAATTTGTCACACAAGAAATCAACATCAAGTGTTATGCTTAGAGAATTACAACGTTAAATGAAAACGCACTATTCGTATGTACGCTACTTGTAATTATCTATGAAACACGAACTGCATATGGTCACAGACAAAAAGGAACAAAATGAGAAAAGGAACTAAGTCAAAAAGTTATTGTGGTGTCAATTTTCTGCAGTGAAATTTTTCTTCTACTATTAAACTGCATCTTACTCAAACACAGTGAAGAAAACACAATCCTTAGCACGTGTAAAAATCTGTAGGAATTAATTTGACCGCCCCAAAGACTCTTTTTTATGGTAATTCCGTCGTCTCTCACTCCACACAGCTGCAATAACAAAAGCACAGCCCCAAAGGATTCAGTCCGCATCCGGGATGCCCTGCCCGGCCGCCCAGGTTCTCCAGGAGCCAGGTGCCTTTCCGCAGTCTGAGGCCACCGCCTGCTGGCCAGCTGGGAGCACTGCCGCCGCCACTGCCTCCTGACAAAAATCCCCCCTGGCATTTTCAACTTGGCCCTCAGCACACCTGCCACCCGAAGCACCACGAGGGCACAGATTTTCATGTTTCGTTTTCTAATACCTCCCAAAAGCCTAGAACAGTATATGGTTCATAGCCGGCACTTTATAAATATTGGTCACACAAATGAGATTCTCTTCTTTATACATTCTTCCACTAATCCCTGAATAAAAACGTGGCTACTTTGAGTATATATCTCATTCTTCTATAATGAGAATATATTCCTTTCGCAACTTTTTTAAAATCAGAGTCATAAAGAACATGAACAGCGAATGACACATTATATATAGTCTAGACACTACCTTCCCCAGCCTCAGTAGAACAAGGCGATGCCGCCCGACTACACTTCAGTGGCTAATCTTCAGCATTCGAAATGAAGGAGAAATCTCCATTTAAGTATTAACTGAATAAAGGGTGACCCAGATTGACTGCCAACATACAGAAACAGTCTCAATCACAGGCCACGTCGACATCTCTGTATCTGAAATGTATAATCCTTCTTGATAGTTTTGATAACATGAGAATGACCATTTCTTCATGCTCGGCTTACTTACAAGGATACAGAGAACGATACTCAAGCAGGATAAAGAGGGCTGCACATGAAAACACACCAAAGAAATCCAAACGATGCAGAGGGGATCGATTTCTCCTACTCTTTCTTTGTCACCTGGCATGTTTATAACAAATTAGCAGTTGCTTCATATCAACATGAAAATGTTTTTAATCAAAATAGCCGAATCTTAAATTCAAAACAAAAAAATCTTTTTAGTAGCCATTAACTTTTACCTTCTTTTCGCTCTCTAACGGGTTAGAAAAGAATTTAGAATTAGCTGCTGAGAGATTCCATCTTTACCCTGCGCTGAGCATTCGTTTTCTCGGCTGCAGGCCATCACCAAGTACAGGCTTCCCCTGCTACCTGAAAGCAGACAGTTCCTGTGAACCTTCAGAAGGGGGTAGAACGAAAAAGCAATTCCCTTAGGGCGATCTTGCTAAGGGATGCGCGAAAGGAAATGAGATAACGCAGAGGCCCACAGACACGGCTGCCGAGCATGGCTCCGGAGCAGCGTGGCGTCCCTGCCCGCTCCCAGGGCCTCTGCCAGGGCGCTCTGCAGAGCAGAGTGCTGTTTTCACGCTTGGCCTTTTTTCTCAAAAGTAAGAATCACCTCTGAATTTCTTCCAGGTAGCAAGAACAGGTACTAACAAAGTCAGTCTTTCGTGAAGGTGAGGTGTCATAACGTGAACTTTTGAAAAGTGGGGGGCTTAGCCAGAAATGCATTCTCTCATAGTTCTAGAAGCTACAAGTCCAAAATCAAGGTGTTGGTGGGCCAGGCTCCCTCTGAAACCTGTCGGGGCAGATCCTCCCCGCCTCTCCCCACTCTGGTGGCCCCAGAGACTCCTAGGTTTGTGGGAGCACAGTTCCGAGCTGCCTCCACCTGCACTCGGCCTCTTCCCCGTCTCTTCACATCACCTTCCCTGTGTGGGTCTGTTTTGGTGGCCAAATCCTCCTTTTATAAAGACACTGGTTATACTGGATTAGGGCCACTTAAAGCCCTCATTTCAACTGAATCACCTCCCACCTCAGGGCCACAGGCAGCCACAGCTGAAAGTAAAAGTTGTAAAAATGAAAAATTGAGAATATTCCAGATTTCATTAAAAAAAAAAAAAAACTTGAGTTAAAAGAACTTAAATGCATTTGAAACGCTGAGGCCCATTCTAAGCCAGCCAAACACTTTAATTAGCTGTCACATTTCTAAAACAAACCAAAGGGGGCGGGAATTGGGGCTTGGAACCACAACAAGGAAATAGCACTGTTTCCTACGCTGCCAAAAATCTGCTTCCAAACTCGCTCTTCTTTTTCTCACGTAAAGGCCACTGGAGTAATCTTTCACAAGATGAAGAAAATGTGTGACTAACAGGAATCTGTCCTATACTGCCGCTGCCAATGTACTTGGCATTACCTTGTATCGCTAACTTTTCACACCTTCATGGTAGAGCCCCTCTGTCTACTTATAAATTATCAAAGAAAAAGACTGAATTCTACCCTTTTTACATGCCTGCATGACCCAGCTGTGCCTGACAAATAACGAGCATATAGTACCTACCTTATTATCAACTAAATTCAATTAAAAAAACATATCATTACAAAAAAAAAAAAACTTGCTGAATTCAAATGAATTCTATTAAAGTATTTCCCAAACCAGAGTCAGGGAATTTTGCATTTCATTTCCTGGCATATGAATACAAACATAACGTTAGGATGGGGGGTCAGGAGTGATTCACTCAAGTAACGTAGGTCTCTATCCTCTGTTGGCCTCCCTTCCTCCTCCTGTGTCCACCAGCCCCCTAAGCAGTTCTTTCCCAGCCTGGACACTCTCCATCCTGTTCCAAGCCCAAAGGCTGAAGTCAACGTCCACAGCAACTGTCCTCCCTTGCCGACAGCTGCCCTTTGGGTTTGGAGAACTCAAGGCCCTGCAGGAAACAAGGATAGGAGACGAGTGAGGACACTGCCTCACCCACTGCATCAAGTGAGCAGCAGCGGCACCTTCCGGGTGAGGCCGTGGCCCTGAGCACCCGCCCTCCTGTGAGTCTGGTGGCTCTCCTGCTGCTGCCCAGGCCCCAGGGGACCATCATGCCCCCTCTTCTAGTTCCTGGGGCTTTGTAAGCCTCTGTCCGTCACCTCTTCATTACATTGTTTGCTCACCCCCTTTGTTTCCTGCCTGAACGTGAACGTGATACACCCTGACTTCACCTTATTTGGGCTGCAATAACTTTTGGTCAAATTAAATAATCTCTTCTTGGTGCTCACTCGTCTGTCTCATTGTTCATGACTATCTCTCTCGCTCATTATTTCTACGGACTAAACATAATTCTTCTCTGAGCTGAAATAGAGGTCCCACTTCCTTCTCAAGACCAAACTCTTGGGAACTTAATCTCAAAACATCCCACAAACACCCCAGAAATCATGTATTGCAGTGGTTTTCATCCCCACTGCTAAAAATCCTAGAGTACATCAGGGACACTTATGATTCTATAAACACTTAATTAGTATCTCCATTTTACAGAATATTTTTAAACTTCTTATTTGGAAATAATTTCACTTATAAAATGTTACATAAATAAAAATAATATGAACACCCATATATTCTATGCCCAGATTCACCAACTATTAACATTTCACCCTATTTGTTCATCACATGTGCCATAAACACATACACAAAATGTCTTTTGAGCCATTTGAGGGTAAGTTACATATATCACGGCCCTTCACTCCTAAATACTTCAGTGGCCACTTCCCAAGGGGTAATGTCTTAGATGCCACTATACACAGCTGTCAACTTTAAAATAATACTTAACACTTTTATCTACCATTGACATTCAAATTTTGTCAAATGGCCCCAAAGTGCCCTTTATAGCATTTACTGTCTTGTACCTTTAGCCCCCTTTAATCAGAAACATCGCACAGCCTGTCCTTTCTGTATGACATCACAATATATTTTTGCAATTTAAAAATCACAACACACACGAAAGGACTTCCATTCCCAGCTACAAGTGATGTAGCAGATCGATCTTCCCACCAAGAATAAAAAAGCAGGCTTTAAACAAAAATTGTTCAAAGGTATCTGAGAACTACCAAGTCACACGGGCTTTGAGAACCAAGACCCAGGGGAGCGGGGAATGCCCTGATGTGGGCCGGCCCACTCTCCACCCCTCACGGCCTTCCCCAAGGCGTGACAGAGGGGTAGCAAAGCTAAGCGGGATAGTCATAGCCTCACTGGGCTGGGGAAATAACCGTCAGGTACAGAGCTATCAGACAGCTGAGACTTGGGGAGGGTCTGGTCCTGAAGAGGGAGGAGGCAGGAATCGCAGTTGCCATCAGAGCCACTGCTCCCATCCAGGCACTTGGCAGTGTGAGCCACACAGAGGAGCTGCGGAGGCGAGCAGGCTGAGGGGAGAGGCCAGGGTGCAGGGTGCCAAGCAAAACTCGCAGAACAGATAGATCAAAAGTGAAGGCTGGAGCCTGCCGAGATGGAATTCCAATTCTGAGGAACCACCCAAGCTTCTCAGTTGGACCCCGCGCAAGACTAAACCTCTAGGAGGGAGAAAGAACTAGAAATCGCAGGCCAGCTGGAACGCTGACTGAGACCAGGTGGGAAGCTGCCGTCCCTTGCTGGCTGAAGTGAAGATCTATTCTGACACGGTTCCGATGGGTAGAGACCGGAGAAAAGGACTCTTTCCTGGAGAAAAATGTCATCTAGAGCCTCTTCAAGTTTTCATTTAAAGAATCCATTAATCGATAAAAAGATTACCAGGACTACCAAGGGGAAAAAACAGATAATAAAAGCAAGCCAACGAGGGATCCAGATATTGGATTTACAGACTCGTACTTTGAAGTAACTGAACAGGCTCCAGAAAATAGGCAAACAGAGAATTCCATCAGGGAACCAGAATGAAAAACAAGCAAGTGGAAAATTGTTACAAAACTGATTAATACTAATTAAGGTGGTCAGCTGGTTATTTTTCAAATAGACGTGGACAGTATGGATTATACATTTTCACCACAGAAAGTTCTACTGGACCATGCTGAAAGACGCAAGGTGCTGGTGTACAGATTTTAAATTACACAACATGTTTTTCCACTGCCACAGAAAGTTCGTTAGTCAAATCTCTCCCCCGTGTGTCATGTCTGCGGTGGTTTCTATTCATTGCTGATACTCAATGAACAGGATGCTTCATTGTTTTGAAGGTTAAAAACAACGTTGCAGATTTTAAACATCGGAAACGAGATTGCAATTTTGTTTTGTATCAACATGTAAAATTAAATAACTCTTAACTCCTCAGAATGAGTATCTGACAAACTGCCACTAAGGTGTCAAGTTGTTTTTAAATTGTGTCATTTACCATCTCAAATGCAACATTATGCATTTGAAAAGTGTTTTTCCACAAGACAATGAAAATTTAAGCAGACAAGTGGCCTTTTCATCTCTCCCCAAAAGAGCACTTGCTGATTATTAGACTTTGTGATTCAACCTGAAACAAGTTTCTGAGCCTTCGGATTTCAAACTTTGACATCAGTTTAACTGAAAAGCATCCTGATGTTGCAAGGTGAGCTGTTTAAAACCTTTACCTTTGCAATTCCTTATCTCTGTGATGTCTTTCTCTTGCTATTGAACAACCAAAACTAAAAACAGAAATTAGATGCTGAGGATGGTCCTGCAACTCTTCCAAAATATCCAATATGAATTTTTTCCCATCAAAACACCTGAGTTGTACCCATTTATTTGAAAAATAAATGTTCTAAAACTGAATTTAAAAAAAAAAGCCAAAAATACAACTTTCATGTATTTTACATATATTGGAACAACCATATACCTTGTAAATTTTTAATCTTAAAAAAAAAAAAGGATTCTCCAACTTAAAACAAATTTCTGGACCCCCACACACACACACACACACAGATACAGTAATGTCCCTCGCTGTTGGATGAATATGCACAGGGAGGGATCAGAGAAGGGGAGTGAGCTAGCCTCAGAACTGGAATTCGCACCCAGGTGGGTCTACCCCAAGCCTCGCTCCACCTCTTCTGCATCCGCACAGAAGTGCTCCCTCCCCCACGCCAGTGCCAGGGGCCCCCACCGGAGGGGGTCCTGTTTATCGATGGTGCCCCTGAGCCAGGCGCTGTGCCCAGCACTTCCCAAAGAGGGCCTCCTTTTAAGACCTGCCCCCTCCTCTGCAGTTAGGCTGAGTGTCCTGGTTCCAGACAGGAGCTAGACGCCATGCACCACAAACTCCCATATCTCCACGCAATCTCTTCTTCCCACCTCCCTTCCACTCCAGCGACACAGCCATCGTCCCAAGACCTCCCCTGATGAGCATGCGATCATAATTCTCCACCTTCCGTCCAATCCCTCAAACCTGTCCTACGCTCAGATACCAAAGTCATCCCCCGAAAACAATTTTAATCACCATTCTGATGTCATCTCTACGTGGTAACATCCAGTTGCCTCTCATCTCAATGACCCAGGATTATTTTCCCTCCTATAAACATTGACTGACCTCAGCTCTACTATGTCCCAACCCTTGCTCCAGGTACCAGGCAGGAAAACAGGCTTACTAACCCGCCACTTATCCTGCTCGCTCTTTCGTGACATTCATACATGCCATCTGCCTGGTCTGGAACAGCTTCCCCTTCCCTTCCAACGAATCACGCCTCTCTCCTCAAGGCCAGCTGGTCCCTAAAGGATCTCAGGCAGCGCCATCATCAGTGTTACTCCAAATTCCCCCACTTACCCGCCCAGCCTCTGGAAGGGAGTTATGGGCTCCAGTTAGAATTGAGCTCTACCTAAGTCCTTAGCTGCCTTTCACAGCGGGTGCCCAGCCAAGATCCCAGCCTGGCCTCGGAAAGAGACCTCCCTCCACTCAGCTGTGCGGCTGCGCCCCACTCCTCCCAGCCTGCATTCGCTGCTACCTTCGTGTTGTCCTTTGTCACTGCTGAAGACAGGAGACACATACCAACTCAGAAGGAGCACTGGTATCGGTCAAAACCAAGAGCCCTGCTGGACCACAGGGCTGGGGCAGGCAGAAAAACAGACATGTCTAACAGCTCTGGCTGCCGCCGTGTGACCTCTGGGTTTCCTCTGTGGCATCCATTCCCTGAGCCATGGTTCACATGGTTAGTCTAGGAAGATGGTCCCCTAGGAAGGCCCAAAGAGGACCAACAGACCTAGTCCTTACTAAAAAGGGGGAGTTTCTTTCATGTCACCCAACAGGTAGGAATACGAGAGTGAAAATTACGTGAAAGATGACTTAGGGCAGGCCTCAGGCTGGAGAAATAGAGGTCTTCAAGGGCCAGCTGAAGTTCCAAGTTCACAGTCAAGTTTCCTGCAACCACCACAAGCACTCTGATCCTTCCTTTCTCTACACCCAGTCTCCTATAGCACATTTGGCTCCAGGAGATTCTGCTACAGTTTAGGAGGGTGGGCCCTGCCCCCACCACCACCAACTTGTACCCTAGGATAGAAATAAAACCATGTTGTCTGAGGTAAGAGGACGGGGTGCTCTGACAACCAACAGTGATACATCAGATCTAAGCAGTCAGATGACAGAGTGAGACTGGGCAGGAACTGAGTTCAGTAACACACAGGCTTTCAAGCCATGGCACGGTGTTGTGTGGATTTTTGGATAGCAGTGGGTTTTTTTTGGGGGGTGGCTATTCAGTTATTGGTCTTTATCCTAAGAGCAGAGAGAAATCATTGAAGGCTTAAACAGGGAATGACATAATCAGACTGAATTGTTAAAAATTAAGTGGGCTACAGTGTATGAAACAGGCTGGAGAGCGATGCATAGACACTGCCCAGAGGCAGAAATTCAGGCAAACTGATAGGGGCCTGGACACGGGTGTTGGCCACAGCAACACAGGCAGGCAGAGCTGAGGATGTACCATGAGGGAGTACGGGGCGCACTGGCAGGCAGAGGGTGCTGGACAGTGCGCAGGAGAACTGGGCCACGGGGAGGATCCCTGGTCTCTAGTCCTGATGGCGGTGCCCTAGACACTCGGGCAGCCCAGTTTTGGGTGGGGTGGGAGGATGGACGTCATGAGTGGGGTGGATCTCATGAGTCAGACGTGAGAAAGTCAAAACCAGCTTGCTCTGAGAAAGTGAAACTCTGTCCTAGAATGTGTCAGGCTGGGATAAAACACACATAAAATCAGCTGCCAAGTTAACAGGAAACGATATTCCTCCCAAGGACACACTACAACTGTGACGTGTCAAAATGACCCCTTCTTCCAGCGACTACTCATTTCTTGTTCAGAGAAAGCTCAATCTATAAAATCACATGCTATCAGAAGTTTTGCTTCTGTCAGTAAGAAGGAAACCTCCCTCTCTCGCCTGCAGAATCAAAGTCACTGTAACAAAGAGCAGTGGCCTTGATTTCGAACTAGCTGCAGAGCTCCAAATAAGCATTTCTCAACTCTCTGTTCTGCATCTGTCTAAATTTTTCAGTTTTCCAGGAAATAGGACCAGGGTCCACTGCAGTGGGACCTGATCCTGACCCCTCCACACACAGCCCTGCTTCGCCTGCAGCCCATCAAAACATGCTTCATCTGCACTTCCCTGAAATCCCACCCTGCCCCAAATCCTATGGCAACTCCATCCTTTCCTTTGTTGGCAAGATGCCCACAGTTCCTCTGGAGTGTGGTCTCCCTCACGACAATGAGGCAGCAAACCTAACCTTGTGAGACTATAGGTTTTTCCTGATGGTCACAGACTGACTAGGCTAGGACACTTAAAATTTGACGTGATTAGGACACACGTGAGAAGATACTGGGCCCCAATCCTGGAGAGGTCTGAGCTGTAAAGAAATCCAGGAGACGCTGGCGCCAAGATGGTAACCGAAGCTGTGTGTGCACAGACGGCCCAGGAAGAGGCCAGGGAGCACAGGGAGGAGGCGGCCCAGGCCGCAACCTCCAGCAACTCCAGCTGCCACAGAGGATGAATCAGCAAAGGAGATTGAAAAGGAGCGGCCCAAGAGATCAGTGAGAACGGTGACTGCGTGGCCTGGGGAAGGCCAGGGACTGCGAGCAAGATTCCTGGAGTCTGACTTTGATCAAGTCACCACAGATTTGTTGGTGGCCCTCACTTTTATAAGCACAATGTGATCCGGGTAAAGAACTTATGTCCAAAGACTGACTCATGCTAACCACTCGCGAGCCCCTGACGTAGTTTTCAGAACACTAGTTCATTGATTTGCAGTGAGAAATATAACCATATTCCGCTACTGGTCAGCACTTTCCTTCCCTGTAGACAAATGCATTCGGGATGACTGTTCTGAGGGTGGCAAGATGAGCATGGGATCAGAGCTAGCAAAGTTAAGAAGCCAATGACCTGGAGCTATGGAAACCAGTGACATGGAACGCATCCAGCAGGGTCCCAACAGCAAACAAATCAATCCAGGTGTCAAGGCTTTATGGAAAGGGCTACTCAGAAGGGAGAGCAGGGATGAGAGACCCAACGGGGCTGGTGAGGCACCCAGGGACTAGCAACAGCACCCCAGCTGAAGGAATGAGAGGAGGAAACAGTGGCACTGGAGCCCAGTGAGAGCTGAGGCTGTGGAGCAGACCCCTCGGTGGGAGTTGCGCTGTGAAGGGAGCAGGAAGAACACCCAACCTCTCACTCCACCCACTGGAGCCTTCCACTGGTGAGCCCGTCCACCAGCAGAGGAGCCAGAGGCAAGCAGTCTGCAGGAGTGCACCTCCCGGAGCACACTGGGTCTGAAGATTCCAAAGAGCCTAAACAGGCTGGGGAGCCATGGTAACCATGAGCACCCTCCCTGCAAAACTGGATATGGCTGCCTCTTGACCAAACACGTCTGCACAGACCAGAAACGTGTACTGTTACGGTACCGTCCTGTCTGAACTACTGCTAGAAACACAACCCAGGCTCCCCAGGTGTACCTTTTCTAGAGGTGATGGCAAACAAACACACTGTGCTGAATTAGCCTTAACCACTGAAGACTGATTTGTCATTCGGCCTCAATTAGTTGTTTTTTTGTTTGTTATGTTTGTTTTTTAGGCGAGGCAACCCTTGGTTGACCCCACAGACTGCAAGGACCTTGTCAACTTACAATCCCTTTTTATTTTTTATGCCTACAGCACCTGGTCTTCCTAGGTGGTCTCCCATCCAAGTACTAACCAGACCCGACCCTGATTAGCTTCCAAGATCAGACGGGATCTGGTGTGTTCAGGGTGGCATGGCCGTAGCATTTGGCCTCAATTAGGCAATTGCTGACTCAATTCTGGAACATCTCCAAGAACTTCAATAGGCTCCTAGACTGATACATGACAAAACGGCTCAGCTCAAATCTCAAAACGTGAATGGACACATTCTAGCAAGCCTGAACTTAAGTCAGGGCTAGACACTGACCAGTCCACCAACCTAGAGACAAGCAGACATCCAGCCACCTCTACAGTCATTTATCTCCATGCAAGGTTTCCCACATGGCGAGATCCTTAACTGCCACCAGTAACACTTAATTTCTAGAACAGAGCTTTTCAATTGCAAAAGTATAAAGTTCTTCCCCCAAGGAAAAGAGGTGAGAGAAAGGGAGTCGGTTATCAGACACGCCTGAAATCTAGCAGCCCGTCCTCCAGCACAAACTCACATGTTGCAGTTACTATTTGAGTCCTTTCCTTTCTTCTGTCTTATCTCCCAAATGTAACTGACTATAACTAAATTTAATTGCACCTTAAAGTTTACTGACTGACTTTACAGTTGTTTATATAGGTAAATCTGCTGGAACAGGCTGCTGTCACCAGCGATAACTGCGAGGGATGGAGTAAGACTCACTGTTTTCTATAATCTTTAATTTCTGGAAGCTTTCTAGTACTTCCCCGTTTAGTATTCTGGGTAAGAAGTCCCGGATTTGCATCACTTCGGTCGTCAGCCGTTCCAGGTCCTTCTTTCTGACTTTCACAAATTCTTCTTTAGTTTCCAGGTGCTAGAGAACAAGCAGACCTTCAGATTATTACATGTCTCCTCAGAGGGCTGAAGTCGGCAGCCTGGGTCGGCGTGCTTCCTCGAACGCCTCGGGCCTCTGCTGCGTATGTCCGACCCTAGAACCCAGGGCCCAGCCCTCACACTGGGCGCCAACGGGAAGCGCACACGAGGCCCCAGGCCTGAAAGCCGAAGAAAGAGCCCGCGTCTCTGTCTCCGTGTCACACTGGGTTCCGCCGGCTGGGCCACGCCTTCGCTGGCCCCTCATTTAGGGTTCAGGGCCCCAGGGGTGTCCGGGTCAGAAATGGAGGCGCGGGGCGAGGGAAGGGTCATGGGGGGGGGCTGGGTAACTGTCTCTGAGGTGCAGCCATGAATCGAGGACACGATCAAGGTCCGAAAACGGATCCGGCCACGTCTCCATCGCGCACCACGGACGGGAAAGCGGGGACCCCTGAACCCGCACGACCGCGGGTCCGGGAGGCGGGCCTCGGGGTGGCGGGGGCGCACCCCCACGGCCTCCACCCGAGCCAGCGACCCGCGGGGCGGCCCCCTGAGGCGCGGCCCTCCAGAGCCCCCGCCCGCTGCCGCGGCCCAGAGCCGCCACCCCCGGGGAGGCGGACGGCGGCCCGCGGCCGCCTCACTGACCCGGCGGGCCTCCTCGGCGCCGGCCGCCTCGCCCATGGCCGCCGCGTCGCCGGCCCCTGACGCCGCCGGAAAGCGCGGGAAGCCTCGCGAGAACACGCCGCGCCGCGCGAGAACACGCCGCGCCGCACGCGCTACGGATGGCCGCGAGGCTCAAACCCCGCGGACGAGGCGTGCGCTCGCTCGGCCAGGCCCCGCGGCCGCTCGGCGGGCTTTAAACTCGTGAAGTGCGAGGGAGAAGGGCAGTTCGACCCAGCGGACGTGTCACGGGCCTTTCATGTTTGGGGACAGGTGCCGGTCGAAGGGGCAGTGCATCGAGGGGACCGTCCCGCCGGGCTCTCGGTGGCAGTGGCCTCGGCCCCGCACCCCGCGCACGCCGCGTCAGCCCCACCCGCCGACCTCCGCTGAGAAGACGGCCGGCCGGGTTGGGCTCGGCGCCACCGCCCAGGGCACTCGCTCCGCCCCGGCAGCCGCAGCGCGGTGGCCAGCTCTGCAGTGCGGGCTGCGGGCGGACGTGCGCCCAGGGCCCGCACCCCAGGGGCCCGGGGTCTGAGCCAGCGGGAGGCCGACGCCGAGGGAGGGCCCCGGCCCCGGCAGGCCGGCGCGCGAGCACACGCCGCACGCCCTGGCCCGGGCCCCGCCTGCACCTGCCCGGCCCGGCCACTCCGGCCCCTGCCCTTTCGTGCCCTGCCCTGTCCCTACAGCAGGACCCCGGGGGACCCCGAGGCGGTGCTGCCTCTGAGGCTGCCCGCAGCACCCCGCCAGGAACCCGGTCGCCGCCCGCCGCGGCGTGCCGGGGCGTCCCGGACCACCGAACGCTGGGCGCGGGGCCGCGGCCGACCTAGGGGGTTGCTTCTGGGCGTGCACTTGGTTCTGGACCATTGACCGTCGGCCATCCGACTCTCCCTGGCCAAGCCCCGCCCCACCCCGGGCGACCCTCCCGCGCTTCGGCGACCGAGCGACCGCGGAGGAGCCCCGGGGCGACGCAGAGCCGCGCGGACGGCGGGGCCGCGGGTGCTCGCGCCGGGAACGCGCGGGGGGGCGCGCGCGGCGGCCGGCGCCTCTGTGACGTCATCAGCCCGCGCGCCGCGCACGCCGCCGCCACCTTGTGCGCAGTCGCGGCCCCGGCTGCTCGGCGGCGCTCGCTCGCTCAGCGGCGGCGGGAGCCTGAAGTGGGGCGCGCCGCCGCCGCCATGCAGCCGGCCGAGATCCGCTTCGCTCAGCGGCTGGCGTCCCGCGAGAGGGGCGTCCGCGAGCGCGCCGTGAGGAAGCTGCGCCAGTACCTCAGCGTGAAGACGCGGCGGGAGACAGGTGGGCGCCCCGCGGGCCGCCGCGCGCCTTGGCCGCCGGGCCGCGCCGCGCGCCCCTGCCGCGGGCTCTGAGCGTCCCGCCGGGCTCTCGGTGGCAGGGCCGAGGCCGGGGCGGCGGCGGGCGCTGAGCGGCCCGGGGCGTGGGGCCGCGGAGGCCAGAGCCGGTCCCTGCGCTCGGCCCGCCGCTCGCCGCGCGGCGGGGGCGGGCCCGCGCCCTTGGGGTCCGCGGCTCAGCTCAGGACGCAGGCCGAAGCCCGACCCTCGGGGGGGGGCGGTGCCGCGGCCGGGCCGCGCGGGGCGTCGGGCCGCGCTGAAGCCCGGGTGCGGAGCGGGGCGGCGGGTTCCCGTTTGTTCGGTGTGTTCCCTGCACGTGCCGGGTCCGCCGAAACAGGAGTCACCTCGTGCCCTGTGCGGACGCAGTCAGTCTAGTTTGACGGGGAATTCCCGAAGACCACCCGGGGAGACGTGGTTTGACGTGAAGTCTGCCAGGAGGACTCTGGGAGGGGTGCCCCGGACAGACCGGATTTTGTCAGGGCTTCACGCATCCTAAGACCCGTTTTCCTCCGCGTCCTCTCTGCCCCCGGCCCTCCTCCTTCCATCCCACCGTCCCCTCAGATTCCAGCTGGAGACACCGTGTTGCCCAGAACTCTCTTCCACACCCACTGCCCCTGGGTCCTGCCCGTGTCATCTGGATGACTCTGCCCTGGCCAGAGGTCTGTCTTTACCTCGCTGCGCTTCTGTGCTTGCTTCCTTCCTAACGGATCTCCTTGATTGACTCCATTTGTGCCCCCTGAACTGGTCGTCCACAGACCCGTGCAGCGTCCTCCTGAAGCAGCTCTGGTCACATCACCGCCTTTCTGGACTTCCAGGTCCGCAGGTCATCTGTCCCCTGTTCCTCTTCCCAGCTCATCTCCTACGCGACTCCTTCTCGCTTCATCAACAGCAGACGTTCTTGGGCCCTGGCCTACAGCAGCCCATCTCTCCCCTCTTTGCCTTCTGTTCACGCTGAAAAACCTCCCACCCTGGATCCACTCCCAGTATTCAGTGCAGCATCACGTTCCTATCGCCTCGCCCCGCTCTAAGATTCTGAAATATCCCGTTTGTCTCTATTGTAGCACTTAGCTACATTGCTTGTTAATTATCAGTTAATGTGTCACTCTTCCCCCAAAGCACTGTAAGCTTCTGTCTCCTTAGCTGGAAATGAGAGCACATCCAGGCAGACAAAGGCCTGGCTGTGTGCAAGAGCAGAAGAAAAGACAGACGCAGTACCTACAGGGCTGAGACAGCCAGACAGCCTGTCGCCCAGACCCCTCTGGTGAGCAGGGCCAGGACCTGGAACAGTGGCACAGGGGCATGAGGTCGCTGGGTGTCCGTCAGTGCCCGGCACATCCAGAGTTCTCATTCAAGACTGCATCCACACTGCAGAATAATAGTGAGTGCAAAGTGACTGTCATAACGGAGGTGATGGGACATAATGAACTTGATCTCTTGATCTCTTGAACTCTGAAACACAGGTTTGGAAATAACTTGGTCTGACATTTGAATCTCCTTGACAGGCTCAAATGTTTTCATGTCTCGTCTTAGGCATGGTAAAGGGAATCTGAAATTTTTCTCTTCCTGGTATGTAAAACTGTCTACCAGCAGCATAGGTAGCTTTGTGATTTTAAAAACAAATAAGAAATCTTGGTACTGATGAAGGCGGCTAAGTACTGCCCTGGTGCTTTATATGTCCGTGTTGCAGTTCGCAGCGGTGGGATGATTGCTGTTAGTGGTTTTAGCCAGGAGGCACACTCGTCCTTATTCATTTATTCACGGATGGAGCAGTCACAAATGGAGTGCTTACTATGTGTCGTCACTGCTGTGTACACGATTCTCAGCGCTGGTGATGCAGCAGTGCACGAAATACAAAAATCTCCGCTTATTTTAACGATTCTGCAACTTTAGCATCTTAAAATTAGGATACATCTTAACATGATCCCTGTGTCAGTTTCTTTCTATTGGTGGCACGTAGAATACCAGTCCGTGCTACAGTTGGTGGGTCTTAGATTCGTCGGCAGTAATGGGGGAAATAAAGTGTTTTTTTCTTACTGACATGACAGTGTCAGGCGTCTCTGGACCCAACAATGATAATAACCAGGACTCTCAGCTGTTCTGACACCAGTGTGACATTCAGCCCCACTGGCTCCTGTGCTCTTCGAGGCAAGAGCAGATGGATTTCTCATTAGTGACAGTTTTCGAGGACCGTATGCCTAGTAAGGAGCGCGCCGAGGTCTAGCCAAGTGTTTGCTTGCACCGTGCTTTGTCGTCTCACGCAGGGTGAGCCGGTGGGCACAGGCCCTACGCCCAGCTCTCATCGCTGCCCACTGCCCGGGATCTGCTGTCTCGCGGTTACTGCATCAAAAAGTCGCGGCTTGAAGCTTTGCCTGTTGCAGGCCCAGGTTGCCCAGGGATACCGAGGCACAGCCAGTCATCAGTGAGAGGTGGTTTGACAGGCTGCGGCCTGGGGAAAAGCCACACACCGTGCCGTTCTCACGCGGGAAAGGCCGCAGTGCAGAACACATGGTGCTGTTGCAGTTACACGCACATGGGTGTGTTTCAGTTCGGGCGTTTTGCTCACTGTCTCCCGTAGTCTCATTTGACGTGTTCCTCTGTCCCCAGTATTTCCTGCAAACTGGTATTAATAGTTAGATCTGACAAGAAGAGTTCAGTGTGGGGAAGGAAGAAATCTCTGTTCTTCTAGATTCTTCTGGCTAGTCTAATAATTAAATCAACATGTGACATATTAGCAGGTAAATAAATTTAACTGCCTATGCATGTCTGGGAACCCCACATGCAAGAGGGGTTCAGAGATAGAAAGTTAGAATGAGATCTCTGAGCTAAGGATGAGGCAAGGTGCCTGGGGCTTCAAAGGGGAGGAAGGTCACTATGGGACAGGACGAGCAGGTGTCCAGTCACTACTAATTTGCTCTGCCCTACAGATAGGTCAAAAAATTTATTTCTCGTGATAAATCTTATGAGCAAGCCCCTATTTTAAATTCTGTAAGGGACAGAGGAAGGTTTTCACGAACCCACGGGGTCTCTGTCACCCTTAGCTCAAAATTATCTGCATACCACAGAGGCGCATCTTGGGGTGACTCATTCTGAACCCGACCGTTAGTTCGCGTGTTTGTTCTTGTGAAAGTACCTAATGTGCGATGCTGTGTTTGCTCTGTCGCGTTGCATCTGGCACCTGGTGAACAGTCGCTTCTTTGCCAGCTCAGGTGAATCGGTGGGTTGGGCTGGTCCACACCAGCCATTTCCAGGTTCTAGCCATGTCCGGCTCCTCAGTAATTTTTCACCTGTTTTCTCAGCCATTGGTGATCCCTGTGCAGACCCACGAGTCATTCATCTCAACATAAATGGATGTAAGCGCAGCTTCCTATGACAGGTTCCTCCGCTCATGACTGCAGTTAGCTCGGCGCTGATGGAATTTGTCGCTCACACTGTCGTCGTGTGGAGTGCACGGGAGCAAGCTCCCCAGATGTGGCTTGTTTGCAATAAGACGGGCGGAAAATCCATTGGTCCATCGTTTGCCCAACCTCTAAAGGAAATGCACATTAATGAACGAATTTTACCGCAGTTTCTGGTATATTGGTTTTAAGTGAGACCTCACCAAGAATCAAAATGCACTCCAATAATGCTGTTGCTATAAGAAAAGTTTTTAGCTTGGAAAGCAGTACCCGTAAAGGTACAAAGCTCACTCTGAATCCACTAAATGAGCTTCAGTCCATAAAAGGATCTGTTTGTTACCTTTTAATTATCGCTGGGAGTACTGAGATTACATTGATTCCGAATGTGTGCTTGTTAACATTCAGCCTGTCATCCTGTGTTGCTGCTTCAAGCTTTTTTCTAGTATCTCCTCGTGAATATTAATAACAACTATTCGAAAGATGCATTAAGACTTGAGGGTCCTTTGTTCTCCGCAGGCTTGGAGCCTCTAAGAGTGTACATTTACCTGATTTTATTATTCCTTATGTCACTCAGCAATTATTCCACGACACCTGGGGTCGACCCATAAGAATAGAAGACTGCGTGACTTGTGGCTTGGTCGTAGGTGGTACAGGCAGAGGTAGAAAGCTTACATAATGAGTCAGAACAAGCTAACCAAGGTGGTGCCACTTAAACAAGACTAAAATTGCCCAGTTAATGAAAACTGACGGGAGGAAGGGAGATCAGGGTACAGCCAAGCATGGCCTCATAGCAAGATCCTTAAAAGGGTCACCCTAGCGAAACTGTTCCACAGCTTTGCCAGTTTCCCCAGGGCCAGTTGAGTGGGACTTACGCCAGTTCTGCATCTTTTGTCAGATTTGTCATTTTACTTTGCAAGACCAGTGAAAATGGTGTGCAGGGCAAGATGCTAGTTTGTGCACTTCTGGGGAGCTCGTTTTATAAATGACCACTCTGTTAGTTCTCATCGTGACATTTGCTTCTTTACGTTACTTGGGTAATGAGCACACGCCACCACCACTACCCGCCCCGTAGCCAGTGAAACCATGATTTATATCTGTTTGTTTTGTGATGGAGGAAATGCATGCTTCAGCTTTAAAAAGACGTTTGCAGGTAAGAGAATGAGAATGTATGTGGTATTATTTTCACTGCTTAGATGGCAGTTCTAAACTCCAGGCAGAAAATACGAGGACTCTAAAGTAAGGTTTATGTGCTGTTTTGCCCTCCAGGAGGTTTCAGCCAAGAAGAACTCCTAAAAATATGGAAAGGGCTATTCTATTGCATGTGGGTGCAAGATGAACCCCTTCTGCAGGTAACATGCCGTTCCCTTTGTCATGTTCTGGATTTGGGGCGTAGATGGGTTAAAGAGACTTGCTCGTTTTATGCTGATCGGTCCCTAATGTGCCCAAACGGAAAAGCATTGCTTCAAGGATTCCGTCTCCCCTCTTATCATACAGAAAGATGCTTTGGTGCAGTGTCCAAGCATCGAGGTTAAC
The DNA here is from genome assembly GCA_030015415.1 of Cynopterus sphinx. NCBI lineage: Eukaryota > Metazoa > Chordata > Mammalia > Chiroptera > Pteropodidae > Cynopterus > Cynopterus sphinx. Next base: position 1,239,848 of record CM057380.1, on the reverse strand, counting down.
TATCTCTTCAAATAATGAAGGAAACACGGAAATTAAAGACTTTATTTCTCCGTCACAGTTTCATAGTTCCATGGTAGGTTCTACATTGCAGAGTTTCTGTTTCATTTTCTTTCATTTGTGTCCCACGTGTCACGGCACTGTTGTGAGATCCTGTAAGCGACCCGGGCTGGGCAGCCACCTTGCTGGGGTCAGGGTCTCCGTAGAGCGTGACCGCAGTCATTTCAGAAAATGGTCTTCACTGTTACGCAGAGTAGGGGGCTTTGCTTTGCAACGCCATTTGCCTCCTCTGGTGGATAAATATCATGGGTGGAATTTACTTGGCCGGGTTTTAATGCACAGCTTTGCCACTTCCCCCGAGCCATGTCACAACTCACCCTGATTTATCGCGTTTCCTCCACTGAACATATTTGGAGTAGGATAGCAGAGCAAAATATTTTTAAATTACATTCAGAAGAGAAACCCAACAGCTTTGGCAGAGGAAGAAAACATAAACAGGAACACTTTCAACTCTGGGACTTTCTTTGAAATGGGTGAGGAAAGTTGGCAGGCGGAATGTGGGCTCTGCTCGGGAGGGCCTTTTCTTCCAGAACTTGGGACAGTGCCTTGTCCACGCTCCCTAGGGGGATTCTCTCCGCCAGTGAGCTGCCGCTGCGCAGAACATGCTGTTCTGGCGGTGATTTGCCCAGGACAGCCTGGGAGGGTGCCTTTGTCCAGTGCTTCCCCACCCCCCTGCCACTAAAGCCTGTCCTTGAGCAGGCCGGGGAGAAGGCCTTCTGCTTCCACGCTCGGGCTCTGGGGGTTGTGGGTCCCTTGGTCTCCCTGCCAGTGACAGCCCCCTGCTGGGGTATCTTTCATTATTGGGAGGATTAGGAAAACATCACAATTTTTAAAGTGATGTTTTTTTTCTGTAGGTCTTTTGAACACATAACTAGAGACACGTTTTTAAATATGCAGCTTAAACAAACCTTAGAGGCATATTAAGTGGGACAAGTGTCCATAGAAATTGCGGGTTTCACCTTTGGTAAAATTTGGATATTCACATGCACGCTTCTAAGTGGAGGTGACATTGTCACAGAGGTACAGGTCCCCGCCCGCAGTGTGTAACCCGCTGCTTCTCCCCCACGCGTCTGTGCAGGAGGAGCTCGCGCGCACCATCTCCCAGCTCATCCACGTCGTCAACACCCCAGAGGCCCGTAAGTCCTGCAGTTGTCGCGACCCCCTGTTGGTCAGGCTCGGGGACACGCCTGGAAGAGACAGTCCTTGTTCCTTCTCCCACCCCCAAGGTTCCACCTTGCAGTGTTCTAGTTTAACAGGAACCTGGGGCTCCCGGTGTGTAGGTGTCAGGCGACAGACCGTTCCCTGGGGAAAGCGGGGGTAAACTTAGATGCTGACTCTGACAGCGTGAAGAAGGCGTCTTGGGCCTTCAGAGGTTTCCACAGAATGTCTTAAGAGACATTAACCCTCCAGAACCTCCAAATTCTGTTGCTGACACATGCAGAGAAGCTGGTGCGTGTGGCATTTGCAGTTGTCTCTGGGGGCCAGGTTCACCCTCAGGACTGGAGTTGTTAAACCTTGGAGTGACCCCTCTGCTAGAATGAATGAGCAAGAGGAGACGCTATCTCTGGGGCAGTTAGGATCTGGTCACTCACAGAGGACGGAAGGGACAGCGGAGTGAGTTTGGTGTGCTCGCCTCTCCTGGGAGCAGAGCCACCCTCGTGGCCTAGGTGCCCCTCGTCTGCGGTCCCCAAACTGGGCCAGGCTCCCACTGATGCCCGACACACAGTCCCACACATGGAACATAGTGTCATCTGTCAAGAAAGACTCACGAAAACGAAGCAAAGCAAAAAACATCAGACAAAACGACTTTTGGACCAAAAAAGTGCTAGTTTCGTGGTTCAGAAAAGAGACGTAGAATGTTTGGCTTACCCAGCTGACACTGGACGTGGAACAGCGCTGGGTTTCTATGTGGGCCATCAGGGTCCACGAGAGTCACTGGCTTCGGAGCGGTAGGTGCAGGCGGGTGGGAAGGGCCGGCAGACGTGGCCCGGAAGATCTCTGATTCCGGTGGCAACGTGGCTTCGCAGGGGACAAAGAAAAAGGCTCCCGAGAGAGCCCCCTAGTTGAGCGCTAAGATGCTGGCAGCCAGCCTTCCCGTTACCAGAGAACGCGCTTACCTAAGGGTGAAGGAAACGACCACGCGTGTTCAGCGGCTGACCCCCTCGTCCAGCTGCCCAGGGCCTCCTAAGGGAAGTGCAGAGTAGGTGCTGCCAGTTGGCGCGGCTCGTGGCGCCCGCGCACCGGGAAGGCACGCGCTCGAGGCCTTTTGTTCACCGCAGAGCACCTGTTCGTTCAGACCTTCTGGCAGACCATGAACCGGGAGTGGAAGGGCATCGACCGCCTGCGCCTGGACAAGTACTGCATGGTGAGGCCGCGTCCCGTTTGCCCGGGCAGCTCAGCGGGGGGAGGGCGTGTGGGGGTCCTTGGTCAGCATTTCGTGACCTAGAATTAAGTCTGATTACTGCGGATGCGCTTTCGTTTGGGGTCCAGGCCACACCAGTGGCATTGGTCTCCTTGTTCTGCTAAGGGGGGGTCCTTCTCCCCACCTGTGACACAAGTCATCTGTCCTCAGCTGATCCGTCTGGTCCTGAGGCAGTGCTTTGAAGTCCTGAAGCGGGACTGCTGGGAAGAAAGGTGGGTACCGTTTGGGTTGGCGGTTGGTGGCCTTAAAACCCGCAGTGTGATGGCGTGCTCTCTAAGCCTTGCAGTCAATTGACACATGTGACTGGCCTCTGCTCTGCTGAGTTCTATGACAGGCAGTGTCCTTCCACCCAGAGGGCCTGAAGCCCCGTGGCGGAACACGGGAGCTGCACCTACAGGGCAGGCCACAGCGTATACTGCGTCCAGCGGTCGCCTCTCCCCCTGTCCGCCACGGCGGCTCATGCTGCAGCACACACCACGACGTGCCACGTCCCCACCACGGGGAGGGGAGGGTTGGCGCTGCGCCCACGCACCTGCATGTGTCGTTTCCTCAGCCGCATCAAGCTCTTCCTCGACGTGTTGATGAAGGAGGTCCTGCATCCTGAGAGTCGGTCTCCTAACGGGGTCAGGTTCCACTGCATCAGCGTGTATCTGGATGAACTGTCCAAAGTGGGCGGGAAAGAGGTGAGCGACGTGTCGTCCGCCAGTGCTGCTGCCATGGGGCTGGGGGGGACCGGGCTTCGGCTGTTCTGCAGACAGCCCGTGCGCTGGGAGCGGGAGGCCACGGCGGCACTGTGTCACCAGCCACAGTACAGCATGAATCGGGTCAGCCTGTCGTTCGACCTAGTTCTTTTCTGTCTGAGAATGTGTCCTAAGCAGCTGATGGGACATGGGCACGGACATGCGCTAAGGGTGTGCGGGAAGTCTCCTGAAACAGAATTGACAGCCACCTGCACGGTCCAGGAAGGGATTCGGCCACCTGAGGAAACGCTCAGGACACTGGGTTTTGAAAGGCAGAGGGCAGGAGAGGCTGTGGCCGAAGCGTGCTCGGCGTGCCCTTCTGTGTGACCAGGCAGGGCTGGTGAGGGGACCATGCTTCAGCGTGCACGTGCTTATCTGAATTTCGGAGGTCGTGAGCAGTTTTGCTTTTCCCTTTCGCAAGTGTTCCATGGTAAACGTACTTTTTTAACTAAAATCATAAACATTGTATTAACAAAGCAGTTCCTCCCTCTCAGTGTCTGACGGTCGAGCGGAAGCACCTGTGGAGGCAGATGGGGACTCGGTCCCTGCACTAGGTGCCCCGGGGGCTGGAGGACAGTGTGGTCTGTCACCACACCGGGCCGTCTGTGCAGAGTACCCTGGGCACCGTGAGATCAGTGTCCTCAGCCTGATTCGACCCGTGCGAGAAAAGCAGGTCTTTCTCAAGGACACCTCACAAACAAGAAAGCTTTGCTTTTCCCTTATTATTATTTTATTTTCTGTTTTATTTCTGAATTGCAGCTTCTGGCAGACCAGAATCTCAAGTTTATCGATCCATTCTGCAAAATCGTTGCCAAGACTAAGGAGTAAGTGGTTCAGATGTTTGCATTGCTTCGTTTGGCACCTGCCGGGGGGCCCTGGGGTGGCTTTGTGTTGGCAGCGTGGTGGAGGAGAGGCCTAGCTGGCCGCCCGGCGCCGGGAGCGGCCGCGTGCTTCTTCCCGTTGGCAGAACGCTGGGAGATCTGCGTCGCGGCTGGGCCCTCCTGGCTGCGGTTTGACCCAGAGTCCTGTCTGCTGTCGGTCCCACTGCTTCCGTCACAGAGCCTTGGCTGGCTCCTGGCAGCTCCCGATGATTGGCATGGAGGTGTAGTTGGGGGTGCAGGTGCTGCTGCCCCGTTGATCGGCCCCACCAGGCACTAGGCGGCTGACGCTGCAGGTGCGGTGACTGTCCCCTTCTCACCCTGCTGCGCCGTCAGGGCTGAGGTCCAGACCGCCCGTCTGATCCCACCCTCTCGGCTGCGTCCCGACCCCCCCCCCCAGCCACACACTGGTGCAGACCATAGCGAGGGCCATTTTCAAAGTCATCGTCGATCGGTCTCCCTTCGTACCTGAAGAGACAGTGGAGGAGCAGGAAGCTCTGGTGGCGGATGGCAAACTCTCTGAAGAAGGGACATCCGAAAGGGAAGTGACATGGAAAACAGCATTCAGTAAAAAGAAGACAGGTAAGAGAATTCCCTTGAATAGTCTTTCTCTTCTTAGGTGAAGTCCTCAATCCACATTCCAAAATGCTTTCTAGCACGTTTGCTGGGCTCTCACTGACCCTAACCTAGATTTAGGCAGAGGTGGCTTTGCCGTGGACGCCACCCGAGGACGGACACAGATGTGGATTCAAAGCCCTGCCTGTCCAGGGCCCTGGGGGATGCGCCAAGGTCTTGGCATGCTTCTCACCCCCTAGGCTGCCTCCCTGGGCAGCGGGACGTTCGCTGCGGCCTTTCCGGTCATTGCCGTTACTTTGGGTTTTGTCATCTTTGGTGTGTTTGCTCTTTGGATGTGTGCAAACATCGTGACGTGGACTCGGATCCGTGGCGGGTCCTGGACATGAGGCCGATGGACACTTGCATCATGAACACACACTTGTTTACACTCTCCTTTTCGATCTCAGAGAGCCTTCAGGGCCCTTAGTCTCCAGGTGTGTAAATGCCCACTGTGGGCTGTCTGCTGTCCCCACTGCTTACATCCATGCGTTTGCGTGGACAGCGTGCACCAGAGTCGCAGGCCCATTGAAGCTGACAGTGGCATCTCGGTGCCCAGCGGGATGTAAAATGGTCAGTATGCCCACGCTTTTGAATGTTATGTGGCCAGTGAAAAGTCAAGTTTTCAAACGCAGGGGCTTTTACAGCAGGGCACAGAACTCTGCGCAGACGGCTCCAGGCTCGTGTTAGCGCCTGTGTCGCCTTAAACACCCTGGAAGGACTCGGGTCATGTTAACAGTCAGCCTCGCGGGGCAGCATTCTGGGTGATTTGTTTCTATTTTTGTGTTCTCTTGTCTGGTTTTCTCCGTTTTCTACATCGATCACATGTTATTTTTTAATCGATAAAAAAGAAGAAACGTTTTAATTTGAAATTCCGCCTAGGTACTGGGTTAACTAAAAACCCTGAGCCAACTGTCTGTGGTTGTGGCATTTGTCTCTGGATCCCCCCTCCTTGCCACGTCCCTGTCTAAACCAGAGGTGTCTCACTGTTGGGGACTTCAGAGTTCCCTCCCAGTTTTCTTCCCTGGACGAGCCCTGCGTGGGGGTCCTGCTCTGCTCCTGTGGCTGTGGCCTGAGCCTGCGCCGCTCGTGAGCCCGCAGGATTCCAGGGCAGCATGAGTGTGAAGTTGCGCGTTTTCGTTAGTAATTTTTATCTGCTTTCCCGTGGGCTTTAGTGCTCTTTGAATTATTTTTGAATGTTGAGTTACATTGAGTGTTATTTTGTTGCTATTGGTTTCCAGCATCCGATGCCTTGGTTAGATGTTCGTGTGGTTTATGAAGTGATCCCCAGTCGCCTTAACTTTAATGGGTGTTTCCTGGGGCGGCCGCAGGAAGTTAGCGCTTTTACCAGGGCGCCTGTCCCGCTGCTGAGCCCCCCCGGGAGCCCTCTGCCCATCACCGTCATCTGCTGGGATGGCCTCATGTGCCACATGACGTTGGGGGCTTTCTGGTGGCATTAAAAGGCAGAATGTGCAGTTTATTTATTTTTTTTCACATTCAGGGGCTGAAAAACCATCAAAATATCTTTGGGAAATTACAAATACGTCTGCAGGGTTTTTCTCTTTAAAGAAATTTTCTTTTCCACTGAGAGACACTTACTTAGACGGCAGCTCCTTTGGAACTAATCGTTGCCACGTGATTGAAGAATTTGTCTTTGGTTGTGTTTCCATAGCACTGGGTAAATGTCACTCCAGAAAAGACGGAATCAGTGATGAGGGCGAGAGAGACGGCGGTGGGAACTTGGAAGACACCGGGCCGCTTCTCCAGGTTGGTGGCCGTCGTCGCTTTTTATAGAACAGAGATTTACCGTGGAGCGGCCTGACTAATTGGGAATTAGGGTCAGAGCTAATCAAACTCCAAGGCCTCACACGTAAAGTCCTTTTCATCCCTTCTGTCTCCACCGTCACCTTCCTCATAAGGAGCTTATTGGAGACAAAGGCGTTTAGATGTGGTGGAACTTTGAGAGATGTCATTGTGGCTTGGGTTGCTAAGACCTGTTGTGCACCACGCAGCAAAGCCGGCGGGCGCGTCTTCTCGCGTGGGGAGAGCTTGCTCTTACCAAGTGCCGGTGGGACGGCTGGAGGACGTTCGCTGAGGAGCGCCCACCCCAAGGAAATTCTGGGTGCTATGTGCTGCCACTTTCTTTTCTTTTTTTAAGGAAGAGGGATGACAACTCACTTCTTTCAGGAAAGAGAAAGGACAGGTGTTTTAAAGATCCTGCTTAAGCCTTTGGTCGCTAAGTCTTAGCACGTGCCATTCGCACGGTCCTCTGCAGAGTGCGTCCAGCGGCCCAGACCGCGGGCTTCTGTCACCGGCAGACGTGCGTTTGTCTCCACGTCAGGCGGTGACTGCCGCGGTCAGCGTTCGTTTTTCTTCTCACGTAGTTTGACTATAAGGCCATTGCTGACCGACTCCTGGAAATAACCAACAGAAGAAACGTCCCTCCCTTCAACAAGAAACATCTCTTCAGACTAATCAAAAAGTAAGTGAGCGGGCGAGAGGGTGGCACTTGATTCTCATTCGCGTTCAAGTCCAGCCCTGCCATTCGTCTCGCGGTGTGGGATGAGCTATCACCGTGTCTGTTACCTCTTTTCCGGTCCTTTAACGTGCTCTTTTACAGCAGCGCAGTATACGTGTAAGCGGAAGTGTTTAATGACGACACTGCCTGCCGGCCCCTCAAGTTCATCAGATGCCGCCGCGCCCACACTTAGCTGTTTGATGATGATGTAGACAGTCTGGGTGACATCTAAAATTATTAGGTGAAGGAATTACAGCGTAGACGTACTGCCGAGCTAGCCTGTCAGCTCACTGGAGACGGGTGGGGGTGTAGCCATTTGCCTGTTCCCCACCTCCTGGCATGGCGGCGCTGTAGTCATCGGTGATGGTAGCACTGGACCCTTAAGTCACCGCAGAGCCCTGTGGCCCGTTGTGATTGGCAGTATGCAGCAGCTGAGTTTGATCACACCGTCTTCGGCGGATGCTTTTCTGGGCACTTTATGTAATTTCACGTTAAGGAAAGCCCCTGAGTCCAGAGGAATTAAGATGCTTCTATAATTTCCCCTTTGGACACGGGTTAACTTGGGCACAGGGAAGGTCACTGGATCGCCCCAGGTCGCATTTGCCCGATGCAGAGCTGGGCTCAGACCCGTGTCCGCTCCCCCAGGGCTCTGCCCTTGAGTCTGCCTCCCACACTTCCCTCGCATCCTAAAGCACCAGACCGCGTAGAGCGGAGTGGCGCTGGCATCTGGCCACCTGGCAGGTAGATGGAGCATCACGTCCCCGAGAAACTGGGAGACAGGAGGGAAGAGGGACTTCTCCAGCTTTGTTGACAGACTCCGATCAGCGTGTCCTGGAGGACATGGTGACACTGAGGACGACTCTGTCTCTGTCTTTGGACTTTGCATCACACGTCACACCACTTCTTTAGCCTCCCCTTCTAGAAGGAAGGGCCCGGGAATTAACAAATGCCACGTTCTGAAAGTTTCGCGCAGTGGTTCTAGGAGACAGGAGGGGCCTCTCTATGCACTTCTGCTTTCTTTTTCAGATTCCAAGATCTGTCTGAAGGTGAGGAAAGTCAGAGGGTTAGAACCGGTGATGTTCTCCCTGACTAGGACCCCACCGAGGGCGTTGATAGCACCTATTCAAAAGCACGGTGGGAAGACAGTGATCGAAAATGCAAGAAAGGGCAGCCTTCACCTCTGCGAGTCATCAGTCACACTGCTTGCTGCCCAGCTGATTAGAGGCCCTGGGAGGAGCCAGCGTGGCCTTCTCTAGCCCTCCCTCCCCTGGGACCCACACTGAGCCAGACGCACAGCTGTCCTCCCTGCCAGGGCCAGGGCAGCCCCAGGGGGCGGGGAGGGGCTGTTTTAACAGAAGCGTTTCTATTGGTGTAGAAGGTTCCAGGTTGACCCTTTATGAAGAACAGTTGGTCTCTCAGGTTCCTTTCACTTGCTCTTGTGATCAGTTGTCCCCGAGAAAAAGCTGCTGTCTGTGAACTAGGTTACATTTGAGCAGATTGACAGGCCCACTGCCCCTGACTCTGGGTCTCTGGGGTACTTGGAACCGGGGTGTTCGGACCTCGCTGGTTGGCAGGTGGAGATGGCATGGCCAAGCCCCTGAGGTTGAGCCAGAGACGATGTCACCCAAGGTAGTCCCTTGCCTTGCGAGCAAACCACAAAGTTGTCTTAAGTCTAATCCTGTGTCAGCAGCTTTGAGCTTTGGGTCGGAGAAGTAACGAGGAACAGCGATGAGGCCGAAATTGATAGGAGGCCCCTGGGGACAGTGGTGAGGCTCTCAGAGAGCTGACTGCATGCGGCTTTGGTCTCCAGCAGGCAGCATACCTCAACTCAGATTCGCTGAGGACATTTCTGCTGATGAAGACAGCCAGGCCCTCAGCCAAGGAAGACATAAGAAGAAAGGAAATAAACTAGAGAAGACCGATGTGGAAAAACAGAAAGGTGAGGTATGAGCAGGCGGGGTGGGCAGCCCTCAGGGGGCATCTGCCACTTTGCCGTCCTGGGGACCCCTGAGCCAGCATCTTTATGGGTCCCTACAGAGCAACAGCTCTCGCTTTTAATGGCTGAAAGTAAGGGTGGTTCCGAGCGTTGGGTTTTCGGTGGCACCCGCGTCCCCTAAGCAGAAGGCATTTATTGCCCCGGAGGCAAGGATGTAGAGATGCAGGAACACACGGCCCTGTGGAGCGTTTGTTAGATGACCACCTGGCCCCGGGGGTTTCACTTTGGGCGTGAAAGTCAGTAGGAATCTGAATACGTTTCAGATGCGTTTATGTCGAAAGAGCCTTCAGAAGGTTTCTAGTTACAGTTGGGAAGAGGGAAAAATGGGACCAACTGAGAGAGCCGGTGGAGCTCGGCTGCATCCAGGGGGACCAGAGCCTCTGGTGGTAAACGCCGGGGAGTCGTGCCAGCCATTCACAGAGCCCAGAATCCCCAGCGGGACCTGCTGTCCGCGTGGCGTTGGGACACCTGTTGACTGGTTTACGTGTCTTTGTAGGAAACAAGCTCTCTCTTGCTGAGGAAGAGGAGGGTGAGGGCGATGGTCAGAAGAGAAAAAGGAAAAAGAAAACGAGCCACCTCCAGCCTGCGCGTTCCGGGTCAGGGGTCAGAGCCATGCCGCTGGAACAGAACAGGGGCAGCGAGCCAGAGGCAGGTTCAGGAAGGGCCCAGAAGCCAGGTGCGGTGGTGCTGGGGGTGGCCGTGCCCTGCCCCCGGGAGCTGAGCCGCTGGGGGCACCCCCACACACACGGTAGGAGGAAACGGCCCTGGAAGAGGAGCCTGAGGGCCCAGGGAGAGAATGCAGAGTCAGCAGCGTCACCTCTGGAGGACTCATCCCAAGGCAGCCCCGACAGTGGTCACGCTCAGGCGCCTGCCCCCCAAGCTCCCCCAGCCGGCGGAGCCCCAGCCCTGAAGCGGAAGCGGAAACTTGGGGCTCCCCTGGTCAACGGTGGCGGCCCACCCACGCCCGCCTGGCCCCCGCCGCAGCAGGAGGGCCCTCCAGCGAGCCCAGCAGATGGTGAGGCCTGTCCGACCCCCCTGCCCCAGAGCGGGAGACTGAAGAATAAGGGGGGGGCCAGCAGCCTGGAGCTGCACGACCCGTCTGCTCAGAAAGCTGCCATCTTCAAGAAGAGGAAGAAAATGAAAGAAATGTTCAACCTGAAGTTGGTGGAACGGAGCCGAGTGTTGGAATCCGAACTCAAGCTCGTCCGGGCTCTGGTAAGTTGGCCGCCTGGGGATCCAGGGGGACAGGCCAGGCCCCTGGACTCAGGGGCACTCAGGGTTCGTAACACCCTTTACCAACAAGGAAGCAGGTGACCTGTCTCGGTTGCCAAAACCATCAGCCGCCTTCCCGGCCCCGCGGTGTGAACGGCAAACACGCGTCCTTCGGAGGCTGGTCTTGTTTTCCTTTGAATCACGGCCAGTCCTGGGCCCAGAATTCCCTCTGCTTTCCGCCTGACTCTCCAGAGCCGGATGCGAGTGAGAAGCAGGCTCTGCGCCTGCTTTCCAGACCCCCGCCCCGAGGGCGCGGTGCGTAGGCACCCCTCGTCACCCCTGGTCAGCAGATGTGCCCTGGCGCCCGGCGCCACCTGCTCGTGTGCACGCCGCCTGGGCCGCTTCCACTCGGGGGCAGAGACGATGGGTTGTGACACAGACCTTGCGGCCCTCCAAGCCAAAAGCACGTGTGCCCTGGCCCTTCGCGACAGACCCCGTGCCACACGTGTGTCCGCGCGCTGCTTCACAAGGGCGACACTGGCCTGTCTTCACGGCAGCTTGTGGGCCTGGGCAGGCACCGCTCTGGGCCCCTGAGGTAGCTAGCTTCTGGTCAGTAAAAAGCCTTAGCTGGGCAAACAGGCCCCTGCCCTGGGGTTCAGGGAGGCCACTCTGACTCCAGACGTCTTCCTGACGGGCCGTGGCACCTCCCCTCGGCGCGCAGCCTCTGTCCTTCTCGCAGTGGCCATCCCGTGCTCTTTTTCCGCTAAGAGTGTCAGGATTCGCGTTGTGTCTTCCTCCTCAGCCTCCCGCAGCCTCTCAGAGGTCGGAGCAGTTGCTCAGCGGGTCACAGAGTCAAGGGGGCTCTTCCTCCTGGAGGAGCTGTGTGTGCCGAGCACCTGCCAGCGCGGGTGGGAGGGCGCAGGACAGAGTCCCCTCACCGAACATTCCTCAGTGTGTCCCGTTAAGCAGCGAGCGACTCAAGGGCTTTGAAGGGCACAGGACCTGAGTTTGAAGGCAGAGAAACGGGGTTCTGAAACCCCGGGAGACCCCGGGGGCCACACCTGGGGGAGCAGTGCTGTCTTGCCCCGAGGTCGGGCTCTGCTGGGCGCCGGGGTGTCCCGAACCGCGGTCCGAAAGGGCCGTGTGCACGTCGCAGCTGCTGGGTGGGTCTCGCCTGGGACGCCGCGACCCTGTCCTGCTGCAGCTTTCTGCGTGTGGGTGTGACACAGGTGGCTCAGCGTGTGACCCCCCTTCTCGCCCCTCACACAGGGGAGCCCCGGGGCGCTCAGCCCCTTGAAGAAGAAGCTGAGGGCGGAGAACGACTTCGTGAAGTTCGACACCGCCCCCTTACCAAAGCCCCTCTTCTTCAGGAGAGCCGAGAGCGGCGCCGCCACCCCGGCCGGGAGCCCCGCCGCACAGGTGCGCAGGGCCCGCGCGCCCCGAAGGATCGCGGGGGTGGGGGGGGCTTCGGGTGCAGCGGCGGACCGGCTGCCGCGTTGTGGAATTGTGGGGTGGGGGATCGGGAGACACGGGGAGACCCGCGCCTGTAAATCAGGACCAAGAGGGAGAGGAGGGGCCGCCGTGCAGCCGCGGTCGGCGCCCGGGGTGTAGGCGGAGTGGACGCTGGGTTTGTGCCCTGGCGGGGGAGGTCTGGTGCCTGTGCTGGCCCTGCTGGGGACACCCACAGGGGCAGGTGAGCGGACGTTTTGAGAAGGAAGTGGAAGCTGTTTAAGTCCCCTCACCCAGCGGTGACTGCTGCCTGGGCTCATCTTTACACGTGCGCTGTTCGGGGGCGTTCGCTGAGTGGCCTCGTGCAGCCAGGTTCCCCTCGTAACGTGTCGCTGTCAGGTGGAGTCCCAGGGTTCACACGGAAATGCAGGGATTTGAGGAAGTGCTCCTAATGCAGAACGGGTCGGCTTCTAGAAGGGTTCAGATAGGAACCAACGTGGTTAATTTTGAGGAATCGTTAAATATTCAAATCATTTTGGAGTCATGGTGCACAGAAGGTCTGGAAACGCGGCCGCTTTGCCACCAAACTCCAGTCCCGTCGTGGCTGCCGTCTGAGTTAAAGCTTCCGAGCCCCAGGGCAGAGGGACCCGGAGTCCTTACGGGGGTCAGCAGTGGCCCTGTCCTCTAACGCAGTGGTTCAGCTGTGGCGACTTTGCTCGGGTCTGCTTTCCCTTCCCGGGAGGCCGGGCCTGCTGGGCAGTACCGGTGCTGGTACCGCCTGTCGCAGGGCTGTCACGGGCTCCTGCAGACACACTGCGGGCCCCTCGGGTGTTGGGGGTGCCTCGGCCACAGCTGCTGTGCTCCCCCGTCATGGCTTGCTTTCTTCTGCAGCTTAACAAAACGCCATCCAGCTCCAAGAAGGTCACCTTCGGGTTGAGCAGAAACATGACTGCAGGTGAGTGTGGGCTTTGTGGCCGCAGGCCACTCTGGGGAGCGGGGCGCTGACAGGTCCAGGGACAGAGTCAGCCCTGGCTGAGCTGACGGGCAGTCAGGGGACCTGCAAGGGACAAGGGGACTCTGGAACGAGATTGCCTGTGGAGGGTGATGTGAAAGGCCCCCTCCCCACTGCCGCCTGCCTGGGGTACTTCGGCCACCTTGGCCTGAGACGCATAATGGGCTGTCGGCTGTGGCCGCCTCTGTCTGAATACGGAACCGCCCGGCCCAAGAGGAGGGATGGCTTTTAGCATCGGTGTCATTCACTTGTGTTGTTTTTCCAAAGGAAACCAACGTTTTTAAAAGTACAAGACGAGTTTAAGACCTGACTCTGGAGGGACAAGTTACTGTGCAGGGGCGGGGGTGTCAGGCCAGGGGCCCGCTCACCCCAAGGCTGTGTCCTTAGGTCAGAGGCACTAGGGGCCCAGGTCCCCAAAAAAAGGGCTCCCCTGCCGCTCTGTAAGCCCCGGTCTCACTCCCTGTGCGTGTCCCGCAAACACCCCTGCCCCCCTTGGGCTCCCCATGTCTGTTCGGTGGCCCTCGGGCATTGTCCTTGGAAGAGCAAGTTCGTGCGTGGGAAGCAGCCTCGCCAGTGACCTCCCTTTGCTCAGAAAGCCTGCCCTGCCTGCCTCACGTCGGAACACTGAGGCGGAACACCGCCTGGGTGGGTGGACGGGACGGAGAGGTGGTTAACATGTGGCCTTTTCGCCGGGCAGAATTCAGAAAGACGGACAAGAGCATCCTGGTCAGTCCCACAGGCCCCTCCCGAGTGGCCTTCAACCCCGAGCAGAAGCCCCTCCACGGAGTGCTGAAGACCCCCACGAGCTCGCCCATCAGCACGCTCCTGGGGACCAAGAAGCCGCTGACCACCGCACCGAGGAGAAGGCCGACGGCCATGGACTTCTTCTAGGCCGCGCAGAGTCCCTCTGTGAGGCTGACGCACTGCCCGCTGCGCCGAGAGGGCCGCTGGAGCTGCTTTTTACAGACTGCTTTTGTACAGAATGTTCTATAAATTATAACTTTTGACAGGTGGGGCCTTTTTACAGTTTTATAAATCCCCAGATGACACCTCCAAGGGTCTGTGTGAGCTGCAGCGCCGCGGCCACTCACGCCTCCCAGTGGGGGCAGTGGGCACCACGATGGAGGCCTTTGCTCCACACGTCGTCGGCGCCCGAGCTCTCCGGCAGTCCGCGCTGGCGGGTGACTTCCATGACCCCAGCACACTGGCCACGAGTCGCAGTCCATGCTGTCGTGGGGCGGGGGCCTGGAGTTGGGCCCCGCCGGCCGTCCGCGTGTGCGGGCGCTCGGTCCCGCGTGCGCCGTGCCAGGCCGACCTCTGGTGCTCTTCGTCGACGGTCTTTGTTCTTTAGAGCAGGCAGGGCTGTGTTCCCTCGTACTGTGGCTACTTGGCAGTTTACGATCAGGGGGACACTTGCCAGCAAATCAGCAGTGCCGTCCTCCTCCTACAGGGGCCGTGTCCTCCCCTGAGTTCCTACCTCTCAGCTGCTCGCGCGGGACCCCGGCCTGCAGACTCAGCCACCTAGGTCGCGCTGAGGCTGCTCTTTGTATTCAAATGTTTCAGCCAGGGCTCCAGGTAAACGCCCCGCGTCCGCCAACGCAGCCTTCCCCCTTAGATTGGCCGCCTGTCCCCGGACGCGTGGCGGCGGCAGCTGGAGACCTGCGCCTCGAAGAGCGTTGGGGCGTATTTATTTGCCCGTAGCTCCCTGACGTCTGAAGTCCTGGAGCTTGCACTGGCAGTTTATGAAGTTCTAGTTTAAAAATCGGGGCAGAGGGCGCACCGACTTCAGTTGGAGAAACAAAAGCCAGTCTGTGCAGTGCCCCCTCGTCTGACCACGGACCTCACCCGGGGAGCCACGTCGGCCCCCGAGCCTCCGTGAGGGATGAGACGCGGCTCAGGAAGGGTACCGGCCGCTCGCTCTTGAGTCCGCAGGATGACGAACTGCAGACCTAAAGGAGGGCGTGCCTTTTGCCTCGGGGGTGCCCCGTGCTTCCCCCACCCCCCTTTGCTCAGGGATTGTGGGCCTCCTGGGAACAAAAGCCCCCGCCCGTGCAGGAGCCCCAGGTTCTCACCAAAACCAGGGCCAGGCCCGTTCTGCTCCCCAGCTGCCTTGGCGGGCGGGCCCTGGCTTCGGGGAAGGGAGGTCCCCTGGGCCTGCAGGGCCAGGTTCCCTTAATCACAGGGCGGGGTGCGGGTCAGGTGGGCCCGACTTCTGGGGCAGGGGAGCCTCCTCCTCCCCACTCTGGAACAGTTTCACAAGCCATGGGGCAAGATGACCTGCCGTCGGGCGGTCCCCGTACTGGGAAGTCACGTGCGAGAGCTCGGTGGCCCGGCTTCAGTGACAGGCCACGTGCAGGACAGCTTCCTCGTGCCCTGGTTCCAGTGCGCTCGAGTTAGTGTCGCACTCGAAAGTCACATTCAAGACCAAAACAGTCGTGTGAGTGGTCACGTACGTTTTGACTTTGTTTAGAAATGCTTCGTTAAACGTTTTTAGGGGTCAAACTATTTTTCTAACAACCTTCATTTCAGCTTTAAAGATGGGTCTCACGGCCACGTGGGCCGAGTGAGCCAGTGATGTGGAGACACCTGAGCGAGGTGCTCCGGGGCAGGAGGGCACCCCTGTCCTGCAGACGCGCGCGGGCCCGGCCCGGGCGCACCGGTGCGTCTGCCGCCCCCTCTGAGGCACCGGCGGGGCGGGCCCTGGAGACGCGCCTCCTGCCTGTGCACTCGGGGCCAGAAGCGCCCGCGAGTCCGGGATTCCGTCTGTCTTTGTCCTTCGAGCCGGCCCCACTTCCTCAGCTTCAGGGGTATCTTCAGTCGCTTTACTGGGGCGTATTTTTAACGTATAGATTTTGGCTACAAAGAAGAAAAATGATTTTTAAAAAATCCTCATTACACGCGTAGGCACACAACAAGGATGTCACGCAAGTGTACTTAATTCCTGCAGCTTTCTGCGTGGCGCGTGTTGTTCTCTAAGGTAGAACCGCCAGGGGGACTCGGCAGACCAGAGAAGGAAGTGGTTTGATGCCGACGGCCTCCCGTTTTAGGGTTTGGTATCACACTCGGCGGCGTAGCCCCTTTCTAACCTTTGCTGAACTGGAAGCGCGAAGGAGACTGTCAAGCAGTTGTGAGTGCTGAAAGAAAAGGAAATTGAGTCCGTCCATGCTCCGATCTTTGTGTCTCTCTGAGTTGGCCTGCCCGCCCGCACGGGCTGTGTTTACAACCGACCAGTTTGTGTTAGCGTCCGCGGGCTCGTCACCACTCGTCACAGCCAAGTTCAATTAAAAGAAACCTCTTTGCCCTCAGCTTTGTACCGAGTGTTGAAAATGCGCCTCTTTGGGAGGTGACGGTGCCGCGGCGGCCGGAAGCTGTTGGCATCAGGGTTTGCACACCCTGCCGGGCGAGGGGACGCTGGGCCAGCCGGCCCTGCCGCGGCCAGGCCTGACGCGTGGACCGGGGAGAGGTGCGCGGCCCTGGGTAGACCCCCAGCTCCTCCTGGGGACGTGGCCTCCCCCAGGGCGCAGGGGAACGACAACACCGCAGTGAGGCCCGCCCCCGGCGTCCCCGCACCCTGACCTGTGGCCCCACAGCGGCCACCCCACAGCAGTGACTGCGAAGTCCCAGCAGGCATCTGTCCTCAGGGACCCCGTGCCCGTTTCTGTCCTCTCCGGGGTCTTGTTCCCTGTCCCTCCTTCGTCCTAAACATAGGCACAGGGCCTTGGCCTGGAAGCCTCCCTGCTGGCGTCAGGGAGCAAACCTGTCCTGAAGGTTTGGGGGTTGGGGCGGGGTTGCGTCACCCCCTCCCCAACAACACAAGATCACACTCCGAACAGCGACCTTCGGAGATGGCCGTGGGCTGCTCGCCGTGTCCACGCCTCCAGCTCTGAGCCTTCGGCCGGCCCAGCACCCCCCATGCCCCCCCATCCCGGGAGCGCAGGCCTCAGCTCCCTCCAGCCCCCGTGGCGCTCAGCTGTCCCCACTGTCCACACACGCTCGCGTGGAGCCTTGCGCTCCCGAGGAGACAGGTCGCCAAGCGGCCGCTTCTCTCTCCGTCGCCGACAGTGTCCTGCACGCCACCCGGCACACACTCGCTGAGCACCCACGGGCGGTGCGACGTGCCGCAGACACAGCCGTCAGCAGACGAGGTCCGTGCCCTCCTGGCGCTGAGCGGGTACCGCGCTTGTCATCGGAGACAAGGGCGCCCGACGGGGAACGGGCTGGGGCGTCGGGCTCGGTGCCGTCCCGTAAATGACCGTAAATGACTGGAGAATTGGAAGAGCCGCGAGGAGAGCGGGGACTGCCAGGTGACAGCCCGAGGGGGCAGGGAACCTCCGCGAGAGACGTCCCACCCGCTGCCACAGTCAGCGCTGACGGCTTTCGGGGGCCCAGGGTCGCAGAGGGGCTCACGACACGAAGCGCTGGTTCTGCGCTGCGCACAGAAGCTGGGGGGGGGGGGCGGGGGCACTGCAGCCCGCTGCGGCCCGTCGCGGCTCCGCCCTGCACAGGGCCGCCTCGGTGGGCGGGGGGCAGCCGAGGGCAGTCCCTCCCGGCTCTCTGGCCTGGAAGAGCCATGCCGGGCGCATCCAGCAGCAAGGGGACCGATCGCTGTCGCGCTTCCTCAACTGCAGAGGGAGCACAGGGAGGGCCGGCACGGGTGCCAGGGAGGTCACCCCTTCCGAAACTTCGCCACGGGGACTCTGCGGCGCGGCACAGACGCCTCTCCAGCCCCCGGGAGGTGCAGGAGCTTCTCCCAGGGCCTCCGTCTCCGCCGCCAGGCGCTGCGATTCTGCGATGTCCCCGCAGCTTCCCAGGAGTCCCTGTGCACAGACGAGGACCCGAGGCCAGAGGAGCACGGGTCCTGGGACCTCCGCCCTCGGCGCGGCCGTCCCCACGGACTGGCCCTCGGCAAGTCCTGGCTGCGTCGAAACGACCAGAAAAACCACACCCCGAAGGGCTTTCCTTGCCGGACCTCCTCGGGGTCCAAGCCGGACACACTCCTGCCGGCCGCTCGGCCTCAGCCCCCGTCCCGTACACCAGACACCCCCAGACCGTCGCCTCACGTGAACGGGGTCCGCCTTGCCGGCGTCCCGCTTGCGTATTTTTCTCTACTGGACGCGCTCGGGGTGAATCATGGGTTTCCCCCAGGCGTCCCCAGACGCACCGTCCTGGCCAGGAGGTGACCATAGAGGGCGCGTTGCATTTGCTCGTCCTGTCCAGAGTTCCCCTCACGTAGCACCTCCCTCGTTTTTTCTCAGGACGTCGCATTTTTGAGGAGTGTGTCTCACCCCGACCCCGCAGCTCACAGGCGGGCTGGGGTCGTGACCTGTCCACGTGGCTGTGGGACCCCCCCTGGGGGAAGCCCTGGCATTCTGACCCCACCCGCCCCACTGGGCTGGGCCAGGCCAGGCCTCGGGGTGGGCGGCTTGCCATGGCAGCTTCATCTCCAGCCGGGACAGAGAGGGCCTTTATGTTCAACTCCAGGAAGGGTCCTCGAGATCTGGGCCCAGCGCACGGGTGGGCCTGTCCTGCGTCCCTAGAGAAAGGACCCACGGAAGCCGGTTCCTGCCTGGCCAGGGGCTGAGCCAGGCCCTGCGGGAGCACGGGGCCCGGCAGGTTTCACGTCCCGGGGGCCCTGCCTCTCTGGTCTCGCACAGGTCGCCGCCTCCCTATCGTCTCAGCTGTGGACCGACCAAGGCCCTCGCAGGCCAGTGAACTCGGGTCGGCGGACAAGCCTGGACCGCGCCCCGGTCAAGCATGTTTTCCGTAAACGAGACGCGGGCCAAGTCAAAGTTTTGCTTAAAAACAGCATGACCGCGAGGAACCGGGCGTGGGTCTGTGTTCGGGCCTGCTCTCTGCGGGATCGGGTCCGCACGCTGCGGTCTGAATGTCGAGTGGTGACCCGCCGGGGTGTGGAGAGGTGGCAGGGCGCCCAGCCGCCCCCAGTGCCGCGGCCACGTGCGCCCGGCGTCCAGATCCTGGGAAGCCCCCGTTCCCAGCACCCCACGCTCGCTCTGGAGAAACGCTCTGGGGTGCTGTCTCCCTGAGCACATTTGCCGGGCACAGGCAGGAAAGGGGGCGCCCCACACGAGAGGCACCCCGAGAAGCAGCGGGGGCTGCCCGCAGAAGTGCGGCCCAAGCCCCGGATCTGAGTCCTGTGGCCACGTTACAAAGGAAAAAGAAAGAGGTGGAATCAATTTTCATCCGACATTGCATTCACCCCAAAACCCGAGATACCGCAAAAACCGTGAGTGAACTGCTTTGCAGCCTTTTTGTACCGAGTCTGGGAAACCCAGTGTGTAGCCTGACGGCGGCACTTGTCACTCAGGACCCCGCAGCCCGGCACCCCGATGGCACGTGTCACTTAAACTGGGGGCACGTCTGCCCGGAGGCCCTGGGGGAGCCACTCACGGCCGAGCGCGCAGAGGCGGGGTCAGGTCAGGGACGGCTGTTTCGCATAAAGGGACCCCTACACTGCATGACCTGCGTGACTGGCATCTGTGTTCCCCGGGAAAGAAAACCGTTTACCTCCTGCCTGCTCCTAGCCTGCCCCGAAGCCCAGATCCTCCTTGGCCAAGTGAGGACCTTCTCGGCCTGATCCTCGCCCGAGGGCAAGGACCAGCCACACTCCATCTGGCCTCTGCGGCCAAGCTCCTGGCTCACCCCGGACAGCGACCAGCCGAGCCTGGGGCCCTGGCCACTGCGTGTCGGCCACCAGGCCCCCCAGCGCTTTTCACCTGGGTTTGATCCCATCGCATCTGCCCGTGAGGACGGTCTGCCCAGGACGCCGTCCCTGCCTCCTGCCCCGCAGCCGCCCTGCGTCCAGCACCCCACAGAGCCGGACAGGAGAAGGCAGGGCACTTCGGAGGAAGCAAGCAAACAGGCTGGTGGGGGGACGGACGGGAAGTGTTCGAGAAAGGAGGGACGGCACTGGGACGAGGTTGGGGGGAGAATCGAAGGGAAGGGCAGGCTCTGGGGGCAGGCTCTGAAGGAAAGCCCAGTGGCAGCATCCCGAGTCTCCCTCCATCCCCAGCCCAGGGGAGCACGAAGGGCAGGCGCCAGCTACTTCCCCGGGGGACTTGACACCTGCGGGGACTGGCTGGAGCACCAGGCCACCTCCGGGTGTCCAGGCCGCTCCCCAGGCGGGAGGACTCTGCCTTTGCACTCCCTGCAGACCCAGCCCGCAGGCCCCGCCCCTCCGTGCCCCCCCAGCAGGGGAATGGACCAGAACACCCGGCCACGCCCCGGGCTCCCCGGAAGGAACGATCTGCCTTACCACCCCGGGCTTGTGTGAGCGTTTGGCTTCCATCTGAAGTGCAAGCTCTCCGACTGCGGGGGGTTTGCCCTCATTTTACTTGCTATTGCATCGAGCTTGTTTAGTTTCATTTCAGTAAAATACACAAAACTAAGTTTACCATTTTAACCATTTCTGAGGACAGGGCAGTGGTTTTGAGTGCCCACGCCCCTCTCGGCCGTGTCTTGGCCATTCCCACCCTCCGGCCGTCGCGCAAGCTTCTGTCGTGGAAGGCGGAAGGCGGGCGGATTTAAAGCTTTTCATTCTTTGCGGTATGTCCCTAGAGACAGAGGAAGACTCGCTGGGTCACCTGGTCGTTCTGCTTCGTCTTTGGAGAAACTGCCTTTTCTAACCAGTCGATTCGCACGTCCCTCCACTCACCACCCACCCCTCCCCCGCTCATCCCTCTGTGCGAACGCTACCGTCGGGTGCCGACCGGTGTCCATCGCACGCTTTCCTGGAGTCCCATCTGGAGTAAACGCTGAGTCCAGACACGGAAACGCCCCTTTACCAGTCACTCCGCGTCACAGTCATGCTAAGAAAGTAATAAACTAAGAAGGTGATGCACACGGAGGTCTTTCTACCAGAAAGTGAACTATGTTTACCCGTGCAAGCTGGAAACCACCTCACTCCCCAGCGGCAGGGGGGAGGTGACAGGACTTCTATCTCCGTGTGACAGAAACGGCGCAGCCGTGAAAGACGACTGCGCAGTCCCGGAGGGCGTGTGGCAGGCATAAAAGTATAATCTCATGTATAGTCGCCATACGTTGCGATTCCGATTTTTTAAAAAATCTGACATCAATGTGTTTCTCGAGCGCTTGAGATGGCCCAGCGCTGAGAGCAGACCTAGGACGGGTGACAGCCAGCTCACTGACTCGGGGACCGCGAGGCGAGCCGCCAACCGGACAAGCACATGTGGGGATGAAAACGTCAGATGCACCCAGACCGCTTGGGTTTGCTCGTGTTTCCGCAGACACCGGTCTAAAGCGATGGAAAGGGTTCCGAATAGGTGGCTCTTCCCAAGAGGAGAGCAGAAAGGCGACTGTCTAGTCAAACTCTAAACAGAAGGCACGCACGGAACGCCGGCGCCCAGGCTTCGGGTTCAGCCAGTGCCGGAGAGGAAGGCATCCCGAGGCGGGACGCATCCCGAAGACTGTTCTCGAAAGGACAGGGCCGCTTCTTAAATACGGAAGGGTTCCCGATGGATGCTGCATGAAAAACGACGGCTCGGCCTCAGGCCGGCAGCCGTGGGAGGGGGTGGGATTTTCCCCACCAGGGCGCGCGTGTGCGTGTGCGTGCGCGTGTGTCCCAGGTGAACAACGAGCAGGCAGCTTCCCTGAGCACCCCCCGTTCTCAGTTTCCACGTGGGTGACTGCCGCAGCCCCTCAACAGCACTTTGACTTTGATGGACGCGCTGTTATTATTTCTCCATTCCAGGAGAATGGGGGTCACTGAGTCCCAGGGTGGACCTGACTTGTCCCTCCACGTTGACAGGCCATCGAAGGAGCTGGACTTCAGCCTGGGTGGTGTGGCTCCGGGATCCAGTGTATTAACTACATCTTCTTGTTTTCTGCATTCTGGACACTCCGGCCTCTGGGGATTTGGGGCCTGTGAGTGACACCCCTCCCAGGGTCAGTCAGGTCCTAGAGACTGCAAGTCTGCCTTTCACTTGCAGACTGACCAATCAGAGCCCACGCTGCAAGCCATGCCCCCTCTGCGGTCTGCACACCGACAGGCACCACCCCCTGCCCTAATCAATCACCCAGAACCAGGGACTAGACGAGCAGACACAGCCCCGTGGGCCAGCGCCGCTGAAATTATTCCAGCCTGGCCTGGCCTCCTAGTGGAAACCCCATAAAGGCCCTCTCCTGGCCCCACCCTCAGGCTTCTCCAGACACCCTCTCTTCCAGGGAGCCTTCCAGGTGCTGCCCCTGCAGGGCATTTGCGGGGAACTAGGATAGGGCCCTCTGCCAGGGAAGGCTGCTTGGCGGCCTGGGGGCACTGGGAATGAGTGGGAGGGGTTCTGTGGGCCGCGCCCCACCCCAGTGCCATCAGACTGGTGGTTTCTGGAAGGTCTTCGCTTCCTGATTCATCAAGGAAAGAGGTTTGTTCTCGGGCTGCTGATTACTGGCAGTCGACAGTGCTCATATCGATACAAACGGACTCGGTTCCGGGACAGGGCTTCTGCTCACACGTGGGTAGTCAGAAGCACTTGGGAGCCGAGGGCCCGACAGGCCCCAGCTGCTTCACCAGGTTCCTCAGGTGACGCTCATGTGACCAGCTCGGGAACCTCAGGCCCTGAGAACAGGAACCGAGATCCAAAAGCCCGCGGAGAAGTAAATTCACCCCAATGCCATGCCCAGGGCTACCTGGGCCCGCCTCAAGGAGGAGGGTTCCGGGGCCCGGAGGCCTGCCAGCCCCTTGCCCATTCTTAGTGCGCTGTAAGTCCAATCTGGGCCCAGACTGTGATGGGGACTGAGGGTCGGGGAGGGTGCTGGTGGGGTTTGCCCAGGGAGAGGGACCTAGGTGATCAGCTGCAGAGGGTGGGCTCATCAGACCTTGCAGGGGAGGAACAAGAAAAGGACGGTGAGGGCAGTGGCAGGCGCTGCTGGCCGCCACCCATCCCAGGGCCTCACGCCCAGCGACGCGTCACTAGCTGTACCCTTAGCCCCTCCTGTGTAGGGTGGGTATGAAGACTGTAAAAAAAAAAGGAAAAAAGAAGAAACAACCGCCCAAACGGAGCCACCGGTGCTAAACCATGCCACCAAAGCAGAAACCCCATCGCTAGCCTCACTGCAGGTTCAGCCTCTTCCGGGAGAGGGTTTATAGCCGAGCCTTCTGGAAACTCCTGAACCTTGGGAGTTGGGTAACCTGCCTGACAAGGCCCGGCCCTCCCCTAGGGACAGGCGTCCAGGTGTCTGGGCCTGAGTAACCTCTGCCGCCCCTTCTGGCTGCGGCCTGACTCCTGAGCCCGGTGGAGCCCGTTAGATCTTCAGATTTTCTTGGTTGAACTCTGTTTTTAACGAGATGAAGCGTGCTAAGGCGTGTACCGGGCTCAGCCCACAGGCGCAGTAAGTGCTGCTGCTGTCAGTCAACAATCACTGACCAGATGGACACACGCGGAGCGCTGCCCTCCTTCCCCCGGCCTCTGCCGCCTCACCGGGCGGAGGGGTGAGACAGGCCGCCTTGGGTCACCGTGAAGGCCCCATGTCGCCATGTCTGGAGGCCCAAACCCGAGGGGTGGGCTGGGGTTGGGCGGGGGACAGCCAGGGGAGGTGACAGGGAGCCGCTGGGCTGCGGCCAGGGCGGGGTCCTGACAGCCCGGCTGGGCCCCAACCCGCGGAGGCGGGTTCTGAACGCAGGGACGGGGCGTGGGTGTTGGGGCGCAGGGGCACGTGGCCAGGGCTGGGGGCTGAGCTTCCCGGTGTCCCCAAGGGTCTCACGGAGCTGCGGGGATGCCCGCCCCCAGGCCTCTCGGGGAGGCCAGGTCCCCGCCCGCCCACGGCCCCTCGTCCTTCGGCTCTGCGTCCTGTGGGGCAGGGCAGGACCGGGCGGCCCTGGACCCCCGTCCTCAGGCCGGGCGCGGGGCTCGCGGGTCCTCGCGCCGGTTCCCGCCCGGGTCCGAGGGTCTGTTTCAGAGAAGTCGATGCGGATTCCGGACCGTGCGGGGGCCTCAGTGGCCCCGACACCTGGGAAGCGGGTCCCGGCCCTGCGCGGAGCCCCTAGCGGGGTCGAGGGGGCCGGGGGGGTCGGAGGCGGGGCGTGGGGGGTCAGAAGGGGGGTCAGAGGGGGGTCGGAGGCGGAGGGGGGGTCGGAGGCGGCCTGGGCACCCGCGGGCCTGCTGCAGGCCTGAGTCGTGGATGAGGCGGTGACCGTGACCGCGTGGACCAGTCGGGCGGGCCCCGCGGGGCGGGAGCGGGGTGGGTGCCGGGGAGCCGCAGGGGTGCGCGCGGGGCGCGCTCTCGCCGGCCCGGGCCCGGGGCGGGGCCCGCGAACGCCCCGCCCCGCCCCCCGCCCCGCGCCGAGGTCACGGCCGCGGGCGGGAGCGCGCCCCGCGCCTGCGCGCGCGGCGGCAGCGGGGCGGGCGGCATGGCGGAGTGCCGGGTGCTGTCCATCCAGAGCCACGTCGTCCGCGGCTACGTGGGCAACCGCGCGGCCGCCTTCCCGCTGCAGGTGCGTGGGCGCCCGCGGGCCGCGCCCGACCTTGGCGGCGCCGCAGGGGCCCCCCGGGGCGCGGGGCGCCGGCCGGACGCACCTGGGGGGGGCCGCCCGCAGGTGCCGTGCGCGCCCGCCGGCTCCGGGTCGCCCCTTCCCCCCGGCTCCGGGTCGCCCCTTCCCCCGGCTCCGGGTCACCCCTTCCCCCCGGCTCCGGGTCGCCCCTTCCCCCGGCTCCGGGTCGCCCCTTCCCCCCGGCACCCAGCCCCCCGGCGGGCGGACGCGGCGCGGGGGCCCGCGCGGAGGGGAGGCGGGTGACGGGCAGGTGTGGGCGGCGGGAGGGGCCGGAGCACAGAAGGCGAGGCCCCCCCATCCCCGGCCGGCGAGGGTGACCTTCCCGGAGGTGGTCGCGGGGGGGGGGGTGGCGGGAGGGCCGGCCCGCAGGGCTGGGCGCCCGAAGCTGCCTGTGCGGTGCGATCGCCCTTCCATCCTGCCTGTCCCCACGGCCCCGTCCTTGGAGGGGCGCTGGCCCTGGCGCTGGCCCTGGGCCCCCACTGCCCCCTGCTGCTGCTGAGGTCATGGCTAGGTGGCCCTTGGAGGGGCAGGAGGTGGCCTGGGGGACGGGCGGGAGGCCAGTTACGCGAGCGGCCCGTCCTTGCCTTGTGGCCCGCTCCCCCAGAGCCCTGCAGGGTCCTGGCAAGTGGGTGACTTTCCCAGACGGCCCACCTTAGGCCCGTGTTTGAGCGAGGAGCAGGTTTGGCAGGTCCCGGGGCCCCTGCTGTGCGTGCCGGGTGCCACCGGACACAAGGGCCCCCGGCCACGACCAGGGGCCTGCAGGGAGCAGGCTGGCGGGAGGGACCCCAGGGGGGGCTGGAGCTGTCGCTCGGTGGGGTGTGAGGGCTGACCTGAGGCCGGCATGCCCGATGGCTGCGGGAGAAACAGTGGAGCAAATGCTTGAAGGCGGAAAGGTACAGGGGTCCAAGTCCAAAGTGACCAGCGGCCCCGCTGGACTGTGAGCACCTGCCGAGAAGCTGTGGCACTCGGCGCAGGGTCTGCTTCTTGCCCCTCCCCTTCCGGGCTCGGGGTGGGGGGTGCAGAGCAGGGGGTTTGTCAGGTGCCTGCCTGGGGCTGTCCCACAGCTCCCCGCACCATCCACGGCTCGGCCTCACCCCTAGCTTGTTGGGGGGAGGGCGAGTGGCCGGTATTCTGTACTCAGGGCCACTGCGGGGTTTTGGGGTGCAATGGGGGCGTGGAGCCGCAGGTCCCGGGAACAGAGCAGGGGCAGCGTGGGAGGAGCACCAGGCGGGGCCCCTGGAGGCAGTGTGCAGCTCCCGCTGGCTTCCCTGTGCCCTTTGCCCCGTCCCTCCGCCTCCCCATCCACCTGTGGCCGCATCCGGCTCTGTCAGTCCTCTGCTCACCTGGGTCCTGCAGCCCTGTCCCTTGTTCCTGAACTCACAGCACCCGCCCTCAGTTCCCGTTCCGAAACCGTCCCTTTCCCGTTACTCGAGGGAGGGGACACCCCAGGCCCCCACCTGGGGGAGAGCCTCTAAGGACACAGCTGCGGTTTTTACCTGGGGTCTCCCTAGGGCCCAGCCTCCTCGTGGAGGCATGTGTTGGGCTGATGGGACTTAGGCTGGGGAGGAGTCACGTCACCTCCTACTTCCTGTCATGGGGGCACCCCTGTCTCTGATTCAGTCCAGCCTTGCACTTCCTCCGCTCGGGGTTTGTGAGGCCCCGGAGGCGCATGGCAGGACAGGAGTCTCGGAAAGCAGGGTGACCTGGTGCTCGGCCGCCGCCTCGTCTGTGGAATGGGCGTGATGCTGCTTCCCAGGCGCTTTAGGACCGGGGCGACGGGGGGCGTGCAGGTCTCTCTGAGGTGCTGGCGGCAGAATGAGATGGGCTAGCAGCACCCCAGGGTGCTTTGCTCACCTCTCCCCATGCAGAAGGACCAGACAGAAGGGCAGGGCCAGGTGGCACCGCGTGTGTCTGGGGTACCCGCAGAGGCCCGGAACCCTGTTGGGGGTGAGGGTCGGGTCCCACTGCCTTCCCTGGGTCTTTTGCCTACACCGTCTCCTCCTTCTAAGCCCAGAAGTGCTGCGGTGAGGGTTGGGCTGGAGAGGCCACTTGGGGGGCTGACCTGCGGTCCCCTGCTTTGGAGTTCCTACTCGGGACTAGCCCTGCCGTCTGTGCCTTTCTCAGTCTCTCTGCCAAGGGATGTCAGTGAACAGAAGACTCGAACCTTCGTGGACTGAAGGGAGCGTTTATCTGGCACACACCCCTGAGCGGAGCTCCAAGGAGCCCCGAAACCGGGTGTCCCTCGACTTAGCAGAGCGAGGGACACCCACACAGACGGGAGGGCAGAGGGACGCAGCCGAGCGCCGACGGTCCGGCCCGGCTCCCCGGGCCCAGGTGCCCACAGGGCGGGGGCCGGTTCTGGGGCTCCCGCCGCTCTGTGGGGAGCACGTGCCACCAGACACCTGCACGTGTGGGCTTCAGGGCCTGAGGTCCCCAACTGCTTTTGGCCGGGTCCCTCACGCACCGTCTCTGGCCGGCGCCCGCCCTGGAGGGAATGTCCAGGGGAGAAGGGAGCGGTCCCGTCCCTG
The DNA here is from genome assembly GCA_030015415.1 of Cynopterus sphinx. Lineage (NCBI taxonomy): Eukaryota > Metazoa > Chordata > Mammalia > Chiroptera > Pteropodidae > Cynopterus > Cynopterus sphinx. The sequence goes on along the minus strand of CM057380.1, from coordinate 1,212,903 downwards.
CTTCTGCTTTGTTTCCAGCCTCAAGTCCAAAGCCCATTTTAGTGTCCGAGGGGCACCACGGAGGTGGCTTAGCCTGAAACCCATTTAAACACTGTCACCGAGGCAGGAAGGCACCACCACAGGGGCCCCGAGGCCACCTTGGGGGCCTGCTCGGACCTCAGCCCCATTCTTTGCCGGCTGAGGGGCTCAGGCCCCGGCCTGCCGAGTGGCATGGGCCGCAGTGGCCGGGGCAGAGGTCGAGGGGCCTGCCGGACGGCTGGGCCCGCCACTCTGGAGCAGAGCAGAGGGTGCAGAGCTGCGAGGACCTGGGTGCGGGGCGGCCCGCCTGCTCGTGTGGGCAGCTCAGCCGGGAGCCACCACTGGGTCCCCAGGGGTCACCTCAGGGCCATAAGGAGCTGTTCCCACCCTCCCGCCTTGGAAAACGCCCGGGCCGCAGGCGGCCTTCCTCAGAGGCCCCAGATTAGTCCTTTGGGAGGTTTTTATGGTTTTCCTTAGAATCCCTAGGACAGGAAGGGTGGTCCCCACCCCACCCGCATTCTGAAGATGCCAGAGACGGTCACCTGCCCCTTGAAAGACCTGGTTTTTGCCTTAACGGCTGTTTGTCACCACACGTCATTAGCAGACAGCCTTAGACCTGCTGCCCGAGGCGGCCGCCGTCCCCTCCCTGGGAGGGATGTTACAAGTGGCCTCTGGAACCTTCTTTCCTGGCTGGGTCCGTGCTGGGCGTGCCCGCCCCTTCCCTCTGGAGCCCCTGGCCCGATCCGGATGGTTCCAGTCCTGGAATGTGGGTGTTGACTTTGCTGTTTCTCCAAGAAAGTCCCGAATTGCTTAATGTCCTGTTTCTCAACCTCCCCGTGTGGGACCGAGGTTTCTGTTCCACTTGGCCTGTCCCGCGTTCTCGTCCTGGCGTGTCCGTGGGGCTGCCGTCGCGTCGCTGTGCCCCGCGTGGGGCCCTGTCTTCGGTTTAGGCGACAGTCCTCAGAGCAGCACCGGCCTCTCTGGGGGGAGGGCGCACCTGCCAGCAGGTGGCTTCCCACCGGCCTTGCAGCCCTCAGGCCCGGCGCACCCCGGGCGCACGAGGCCCACAGGGAGCCTCCCTAGGGTCAGGCGGTTCCACTCTCAGGGTGAGCTGGGAGAGGGCCACCCGGGGACCGAGCCCGTGGGGTTTCTCTAGGCAAAAGGAAGGAGGGGTAGGGACACGGGCCGCCCGGAGCGGCTGCCCTGGTCCTACGTCTTTACCCGGGTGCCATCAGGAGCGTGGGGGGAGACCCCCCTCTCGGCCTCGCAGTGCACCCGGCAGCACCTGGCCGAGGCGTGGGGTGCGCTGCACAAGCGTGCGTGTGCCGGGGCTGGGTCCACGGCTGTGACGGCTGAGGCACGGGCTCGGGCACACGCGTGACCTAAGGCAGGCGGGGGGCTGGTTCAGGGGTCCCGTTGGGGGCTGAGAACGGGGTGTGGGCTGAGCTGAGCTGTAGGGCCGACTGGTAACGGGTGGTGGAAGGGACACAGGCACTTGGCCCCGAGGCTGGTCGGGATGACAAGTCACGTGACACTGTCACGTCCCCTTTCCTCATTGTGTTTCCCTCTGAAAGTGGCTGACCGTCCTGCACGACAAGCCAGGACAAGCTGGGGCGAGCGTGTCAACGGGAGGGACCCCTCTTACTGCCGACGGCCTCCCCCAGAGGAACCAGGGCGTGTGGGTGACAAGGGGGGCCGAGAGTCCTGTCCGCCTTCCTGTCGGTGTAGGGGGTTGACACCGCAGCCGGCGGCAGGTGTGAGGCCGCTGGGAGCCTGTGTCCCCCCACCCCTGCCCCCACCGCCCCGGGGCTGCCGCAGGAGCCGGCAGGGGAGCCGGTGTGGGCCGGAGCCCCTGCTTGTGACCTGCGTCCTCTGTCACTGTGCCCGCGGAGTTCTCCAGCGCACACGCTCTGGGTCACGGCAGGTGCCCCCCGCACACCGGCAGGAGCCACTCCCAGGCTGGCCACTGGCCTGGGCCCTCTGCGGCCCCAGAGCGGGGCTGTCCGAGCAGCGTCCTCTGCTGGCAGGTGCGGTGCTGCCTGCGGACCCTGCACGCGGCCCCGCCTCGTCCCCGCCTCGTCCCCGCCTCGTCCCCGCCTCCCTCCAGCGGCCGGGCCCCTGCCACGGGCGGGTGTGGGCAGGTGTGGACGAGCGTTGACGGCAGCGTGTCCCGGGCAGGGACCTCGCCGGTGGAGCCTGGTTTGGGCTGGCCGAGAGTCCCAGTGGCTCCTCCCGGGTCTGAGGCCCGTCTCCTCGGCGTGGTGCCGCCCGGGCCACCACGTGGCCAGGCGTCCGTGGCGGCAGGAGTGGGCCGTGTCGTGCCCGTGCGGTGGACGTCACGGCCGCGGGAGCGCGTCTGCCCGCAGAGCGAGCCGGGGCCCTGGCCTCCGTGGCCTTCATTCGGGACGTGTGGGGTGGGGACTCACCCTCGGGGGCCCCGAAGCCCTGACAGCCCCAGGGAGGGCAGGCGGAGGGGAGGAGCTCGCGCGGGCGCCCGGCCTCTCGGGGTCCAGCGCTGGCCAGCGGCTCTGCGGCCACAGCGTGGGGCCCGGGATGGCGTGACACAGGTGCCGGCGGCACACGCAGCCCGGGGTCTGGCTTCCGCCCAGGGCAGCGCCAAGCCCTCGAAGGTCGGGGTTCGGCGGGGCGGATCCGGGGGTCGGGAGGGTGCGTGGAGGCTCGCGGGAGTGGGATTGAGTGAGGAGCCGTGGACCAGACCCGCTGGGCCGTCACAGCAGATTTGGGGTCCTGGGGGGACTCGCGGGAGCGCCTGGCCCCCGACTGGGGGTGGGGCAGCCGGTGGGAGGAGGGCAGTGCTGGGGGGTGCAGGAGTGAGGCCGGCAGAGGGGCCCCTCCCCCCACAAGGCCTTCTGCCCTCCCCGCCCCCGCCCGGGCTGAACTAGTCACTTCTTCCTCTTTTCCCCTGAAACGCGCCTGTTCCGGCCTGTCCCGCGTCACGTGCCGTGCGGGTACATGTACAAGGTTGGCCGGGGGCTGGGAGGGCGCGTCCCCTGGCCGGCCGTAAAGCAGCCCGGGTCGGGAGAGGCGCACGGTGGCCTCCCGTGCACGCGGCCACCGGACGGGGGGTGACCCGGGTCCCCGCCGGCACTCGCGTGCGCAGTGGGCCGCTTGTCACGAGGCCCCAGCTTCAAAGCCAGCGACAGGCGCTGAGTCCTTGCCTCAGCCAGACCCCTCGTTTCCTCTCTGACCATCAGCCCGAACGCCCCGGCCCCGAAGCGGGCACGGGGCCTTTCACACAGTGCCACCCCCTTCCCGCCGACGGTGCCGTCCCCACGGAGCCCTGTAGGCCACCGGAGCCCCGGGTTCACTGTGGAACAACGTGATTCTCCCCACGAGAGTCCCAGACCAGCCACTGCCCCGATACGGGGTGGCCTTGTCACAGTAGGGCCCACGGGCATCTTGTTCTGTTCCCGGGGTGATGGGCTGGAGGCTGTCAAGGGCCGGGAACGAGGCTCTGCCCCACAGGCTGGGCCAGAGGCAGACCTGGGGGGACCAGGCTGCTCGCTGCGTGGGGTGCAGGGGGGCACCTGGGCCAAGGATCAGTCTGTCCCTGGGGTGTTCCGGGGAGGGCCCAGTCCGGACACAGAACCAGAGCCGTCATTTTCAGAGAATTAACGGGTGCCGGGGAGGTGCAGAGAAGGTGACCGCGGCCGCACGAAGACACGGGCCGTGAGCAGCACACAGATGCCTGCGTCCCCCGACTCGCCGCGAGGGGAGGGAGTGGTCAGCCCGCGGGAGCCCTGGCCTCGTCGGCGCACCGGGCGGGCGAGGGCTTCAAGCCCCAGGTGGCCTTTGGTGCAGAGACTTCTGGAAGTGATGCAGAGGCCCGAGTCTCGCCCCTCTGGCTGGTGGCTCCCCGACACTCTACACTGAGGAGCGAGCGAAGCCCGTCCCTGGCCGTGCGTGTGGCCGTGGAGCCTGACTCCGGCCCTCCAGGGCCTGGCACACGCCCGCCCGGCAGCCCCCTGCCTCCGGGCCGGCCTCCGGGCCGGCGTCGGGCACCTGCTGTGGGCGGCTGCCGCCTGGCAGGCTCTCACGCCTGGTCCTTCTCTCTCTGCCTTGCAGGTTTTGGGGTTTGAGGTCGATGCCGTGAACTCTGTCCAGTTTTCAAACCACACAGGTAAGGGGCTGGCTCAGCTGCGCGGCCCTTCAGAAACCCAGCGGTCGCCCCATCCGACGGGTGGGGAAGAGGCGCCGGACATGGCCCCTCCGCAGAGGCCGCCCCACGCGCGAGGACGAGGGCGAGGGCTGAGGTGGGCCGGGCTGCAGCTGTGGACTGCCGCGTCCGAGTCTCGTCTCAGCGCCTTTGGGCCGGCTCCCCCAGGCAGGCGGCGCCCCCCTCCCTTCCTTGAAAAGCAAGGACACCGGGACGGCGATCCCAGGGCCCACTCCAGGGCCCCTCCTGCCCCCTGCACACGCCTGCTCTTGCCCCTCGTCCACCAGGTGGCCCTGTGGCCGCCTGGAGGGCCCCCCCCCGTGCAGCAAGTGGACGTGTGGGTGTGGCCCGATTGTCTCTGTTTGACACCAGTGCCCGAGGAGCATGTGGGCGCCTCAGTGCCCGGGGCCGCCAAGGCTTTCTGGGCACGGAAGCCTGGAAGCGGATTAGCTGGCCCAGGGGGGCGTGAGGGTCCGTGGCCCCGGCAGGCCCTCGTTGTCGGGGCGGGCCCCACACCCCCCAGCTCCCCACCCGGCCTCGGGGCGGGAGGACGAAGCCACTGCGGTTCTTGGCAACGTCCCCACGTCGCCTCTGCTGAAATGACTCTGAGCCCGGGCGGATGTTGGGGCACAGAACTTCCCAGAATAAGCCGGAGGCTGCCCCCCCCAGGCTGTCCCTAACTCTCTCGGGCTCTGTCTTTCCTGGAAGGGAGGGGGCATCGTGAGCCGTGACAGGCGGGAGGGACCGCTCGCGGGTTTGGGTGAAAAGGCGGCGGGCAGCTCGCCGCTTTGCCGGGGGTGCTGGGCGCCTCGCCCCTGGAGCCGTCCCAGAACGTTCGCGGGACCCAGCGAGCTTCCCAGGAGCAGCGTGTTTCCACCCTGGCCCACACCCAGCCTCCGGTTTCTCTTTTCTTTCTTCGCGAGAGAAGCCGAGCCGGTTTGGGCGCTCCCCACCGGGGTTCGACCCGCCCCGCGCGGATGGCGTCAGCTCAGCCTGGCCAGAGACCCTGCCCGGAGCCCCGGCGCCCTGTGTCCCGGACTCCAGGACAGAGGACGGGAGGGGCTTCTGGGCCTGCGGTGGTGACCGGCCCCTTCCGGGCTCCGGGGACCGTCCCGGGCGGTGGTGGCCGACTGGCCTTGCCGAGGGGTTGGAGGCAGGCCTGGTTAGCCCGTGGGGCCCCCGTGGTTCCTGGGAGGGCCTTAGAGGAGCCCGCTGCCCCGACCCCAGGCCCCTCCAGGTGCTGCGTGGTTGCCGGGGACCCTTCAGGTGGGGATCCCACCTGCGGGTGGCTGTGCGCCCTGTGCTGGGCCCGTTCTGTGCAGCCTAATCGGAGGGCCACCGGGGGTGCCCCCCCAAGGCCAGCCGTGGCTCAGGGGCCACCTCCCGGCCCCGAGTAGCCACGTGAAGTCTCCCCGTGCTCCTGAGCCCGGGGACCCCTTCCTCCCATCGCTCTGCTCTGCCCCTCACCCTGGCCCACGCCCGGCCGCTCAGAGGAGAGGCTGGCCTGGCTGGAACCCGGCCCCCGCGGGAGGTGGCACGTGGTCCCGGGCGCCAGGGAGCCGTGGGAGCGGGTGGTTAGGACGAGTGACCCAGCCACCCCCATGTGGCCACGCAGCCCCCCACTCCCAGGGAGCAAAGCCGCGTCGCCCACTGTGGGTGTAGGACGCCCGCGGCGGCCTGTCTGGTCCGTCCCGGGCGTTGGGCGTGAAACGGAAGGCCTCGCCGCACGAGCCCCGCGACACTCGGGGGGGGGGGGCAGGGGTGTCCCGACTCGTGGGCGTCCTGTCCAGCGCCGGGCTGCTCGGGCCGTCCGGCGACGGCCTCCCTGGTTTGTCATTTCCGCCACGTGGTCCTACTGTGTGCTGGCCTCGAGCGTTCGGCCACGCTGCCCGCGTGGGTCCCCAGCGCACTGCCATTGCCCCCGGGACACGAACCCAGGCCAGGTCCCCGCGCCCGTGAGCGGCCGCCGGCACCCACCCATCGGCGCGTGGGTGCCTGGGCGGCCCGGGGCCGTCGGGCGGGGCCGTCGTGCTGAGCCCAGGCCCTGAGCGCCCTGCCGTCCCCCAGGCTACGCCCACTGGAAGGGCCAGGTGCTGAGCTCCAACGAGCTGCACACGCTGTACGAGGGGCTGAGGCTGAACGGCGTGAACCAGTACGACTACGTGCTCACGGGTAAGGCCCCGGGGCGGGCCCGGTCCTGGGACACCCCGCCCCCCGCCCACCAGGCTCCACCCTGGCCCCCACCTCCTTCAAGGACGGGTGACGTGTGCCGCCCAGAACGCGGTGGCACCCTGGCGACCACCAGGCCCCGGGGCCTCGCTGTGCCCGCCCCGACGATGACTGCCCCGGCCGAGCCGGGTGTCACGTCTGGGCCGCTCTGGGGTTCCGGCGCCCCGGGGAGGGGGCAGGCGGGGTGTTCGAAAGGGGTGGGGGGTGAAAACACCCAGGTAAGCAGCCACCGGTGTCCTTTGGGTGGAAACAAGCGCCTGAGCGTGTGCGCGCGGGGTTAACGACGCGGTTGACGTGACCGCTGCCTAGCGGGGAGGACAGAGGAAGACCCTGCGCCACCCGCCACCGGCGTCTTCCTCTTCCTGAAGCCTTAGCGTGGCCTTTGGGAAGTGCCCGTGGCCCCGGGGACCACCACGGCCGTTGGGGGGGGCACGGCTGCGGGTCCGAGGCCGCTTTCCCCTGTTGCCGAGGTCGGTGACGGAGGCGTCCGGTCCCCCCCGCAGGGTACACGAGGGACACGTCCTTCCTGACCATGGTGGTGGACATCGTGAAGGAGCTGAAGCGGCAGAACTCCCGCCTGGTGTACGGTAGGCGCTGGGCTGGGGCGGGCGCCGGGCATCCTACCCCCGCGGCCGCCGCCCCCACCCGCAGGCCCTGTCTGTGCCGGGGGTGAGCGGGTCGACGCCGTGAACCCCGCCTCTGGGCGTGAGAGGGAAGCAGGTCGGGCGTGCGAGGCCCCTGCCCCGTGGGGGGCGGTTGGGTGGGGGGTGGCCCCGGGGACAAACCCGAAACGCCGGGTGACGGGCCGAGCAGAGGAGGCCGTGCTTCCGCCAGGCTCTCCGGGGCTGATGAGCCGCCTTTGTGTCTCCGCAGTGTGCGACCCGGTGATGGGCGACGAGAGGAACGGCAGGGACACTATGGTTAGTGCCGTCACCAGTGCCCAAGCGTCGCGGGGGCCGATGCTGACCGCGGAGGCGGGACGGCGGCACCGGACGCTGCCGGGGAGGGGAGTGGGGCTAAAGGGCCAGATCGAGGTCTCAGAGCCACCTGCTCTGCTGCTGCCCGGAGCAGCCCGTGTGCCCGGGAACGGACGTGGCTGTTTCTGGCAAAACCTCACGTGAGGACACGGAACCGGACTCGCTGTCGTTTCCACGTGTTGCAGGGTTTCCCCCCTTTTGACTTTTCCCCCGTTGGACTCGCTCCTGGCCCCGGGCCCGCTGGCCCTGTGGGGACAGGGCGGGTGACGGCGTGGCGTGGGGAGGGCGGGAGCCGTGGGGCGGTCGCGCCGGGGCACCCACGAAGCCGAGGCTGTTAGAGGAGGGAGCCCGGCCGCCCCCCGGGAGCCCTGCGGTCGCCACGCACGGCCCGCGTGGTGGGACCGCGGTCGGGCGCCCGTCCACAGTGGGGCCCCGGCCTGGACGTGAGCGTCCGGGCTCCGTGTCCTCCTCCGCGTGCGCCAGCCCTGTCCCTTGTTCCTTCAGTACGTCCCCCAGGACCTCCTGCCCGTGTACAAGGACAAGGTGGTGCCGCTCGCAGACATCATCACTCCCAACCAGTTCGAGGCCGAGTGAGTAGCCTGAAACGGCCCGCGCCGGCGGGTCCCCTCGAGGCGTGACAGGCCGTGCGGGGAGCACCCCACGTGGCCCCGGGGCCTGCCTCGGGGAGCAGAAGCCTGGCAGCGGGTGGGGACGGGCCGTCCTGTGCGATGAGCGCCCGGGCCCGACCTGGCCTCGGAGGCGGCGGCAGCGGCAGGGGTCACCCCGCCCCGACTCCCTGTTGGGGGAGTGCTGACCCCCCACACACAGTTCTCGCGAACGGCAGGGACCTTGGGGACAGGAGGGGGACGGGTGCCTGGCATGGGGCTGACGCAGGCAGCCACCTTGGAGCTCCGAGGCCCACGCCCCCATCCCTGTGTGAGGCTCAGGGTGCGGCCAGCCCCGCCGCCCGGTATCGCGTCCAGGGGCTGTCCTTGGACTGCACGGCCCCCCGATGGGTGCCAGAAGCGGGCGCCCACGTGTGCGGGGCTCCTGGGTGTCGTGGCGGCGGAGCCGAGCACCAGGCGGGTTTGTCTCCAGCCCGGTTTGCTCCGCTGGACCGTCAGCTGCGGCCCCTCAGTCTCCAAGGTCGCTCTTTGGAGTAGGGGAGGAGCCTGGGGTTCCCTTCCCCGGGCCTGTCCCTCCGGGGGGTGAGGGTCACCCCCAGGACCCTGACCTTTGCTGGGCTAGCGGCGGTGCTACGTTAGCCCGTGGTACGTGCACCCGGGTCAGGCTTGCTGGCCCCGCGTGTCCTGGTGTAGGCTGCTGCTGTCGTCACCGTTGTCACGTGTGCGCATCGAACACGGCCCGGAATCCACACCCTGAGGCGCGTGGGCGTCCCCACGTGTAACTCGTTTGCCCTTGACGGCTCCCCACACGCGGCACCTGGGCTGCGACGGTGTCAGGCTCGGAGTCAGTTCCCTTTCGGAGTCCTGAGTCGGGAACTGGGGGGGGGGGACAGAGTCACTAGCTTTGGGACCGTCACGGGCAGGACCCGGGAAGTGACGTCGCTCCTGTGCCCTTGTCTTCCAGGTTGCTGAGTGGCAGGAAGATCTGCAGCCAGGAGGACGCGCTGGCGGTACGGAGACCTGCCTGGGCTTGCCGCGGGACAGGTGGCCCGCCGACGTGGGGGCGAGGGCCGCCGCACCCCCACAGGGGGCAGACAGGCACCCTCCGGGCCCGGCATCTCGGCCTCTGGTGTGCCAGCCCGGGGCGGGGGCGTAGGGACGCGCTGTGAGTTCCCTTCCGGCCACTTGGCTGGTGCCCTGCAGCTTCGTGCGCGTCAGGCCCCGGTGAACCCACCGCCCGCCCCGCCCCTACCAGCGGCCCCTGCCTGGGGCAGCCGTGACCAGTCCCACGGGGTGGGGGGCGGGGACTCCCCCCCCCGCTCTGAGGGCCTGGTTTGGAGCGGGCACAGTGCTGGGGCCTCTGCGTCAGGTGGCAAAGCCGTGGGTGCAGCCATGCCCGGCTGTGCCCGGCGCAGCACGGGTGCTGGGTGGGGGGCCCGCCCCGTGTGCGTGGGGTGCGTGGGGCGGACACGTCTCCCACACTCAGCTCCGAGCGGAGGGCGCCGCTCGTGACCACAGGCCCCGCTCTGAGGTGGCGGCACAGGCCCTCGTGCCCCTTGGAGAGGAACCAGCTTAAAGGGGGTCGGTTCCCCGTTGCCGTGTGACCCTGGGGCGGTTCTGCCTCGGCGAAGGCCCTGGGCTGAGAGGGAGGGACGCGGCCACCAGACTCTCCGGGCCCGGGTCAGCACGGGGCCCCCGCAGCGTGACCCCACAGGCGGGCCGAGGGCGGGTGAGGGTGACGCGCCCCCCGCCTCCCACTCCGTCCTCCCCAGGCCCGGCCCCGGCCGTGGTCTAGCGGGCCCTCTCCCGGGCCCACGTGGCCCGCGGTGGGCCTTTTGTCACAAGACGTCGAGCCTCCAGCCCCTGGCGTGTTGCTGGGCACGTGGCAACGGGTTTGTTGAGTGAAGAAGCGAGTGAGCGAGTGGCTCCCGGGGAGGGCGGGAGGCGGGAGCCGTTGTTGCTCGGCGGCTGCTGGGCGTGGAGCCCGGCCTGGGTGGCACCTTCCGCCCGCGCTCGGGCACCGCGGGGAGCCCGCAGGCACACACCCTCAGCCTTCGAGCCGGAGGGAACGGGCGTGGCAGCTGCGAGCCAGCAAGACCGCCACTGGGCAGAGCGGCCGCTGCAGGGCCCCGGCCAGGCAGGGCCAGGTCCCGAGTCCTCGGCCCCCGTGGTCTCCCCCGCGTCGAGCCAGACCCCGGGAGAGCACGATGGAGGCTTGAGAGCCCGTCGTCCCCGGCCGTGCGGGCTCGGGGGGCGAGGGCCGGGGTGACGGGGCGGGGCTGACGTCTCCGGCCCCGCAGGTGATGGACGAGCTGCACTCCATGGGCCCTGACACCGTGGTCATCACCAGCTCCAACCTGCCCTCGCCGCGGGGCAGCGGCTACCTGATCGCCCTGGGGAGCCAGAGGAAGCGTGAGTCCGGCCCCTCGCCCCCGCTGGGCCCCCACCCGCCTCCGCCGGTCCCTCGAGGCTCCCGAGGACGCTTTTGGTTCGGTGCGGGGGAACCGGGCCCTCCCCCCTCGGCCAGCGGCCGGGTCGCTGCGCGCCTGCCGCGGCCCCCCGACCCCGAGAATGGCGCGGCCGGAAGCCGTCGGGACCCTTTCCGTGAACTGGTGCAGTGGAGCGCGGGGGCCCCCCGAGGCCCGCGGCGGAGCTGGTGGCCTGAGGAGATGCCTGTCCTGCGTGTCGGGGTCGCGGGGAGCAGCCTGGCTGGACGCAGGCTCCCGGGAACCAGGTGTCCCCACGCCCCACCGCCCGCGGAGCCGCGACCGGGCTGACCGCCTGCCCAGGGCCCCGTTTAGCCACGCAGATGCCACCTGGGCTGGCGTTAGAGCGACACCGGAGGCCGGGGCCACCCCGCGGCCCCACGGAGCAGCCCCACAGGCGCCTTCTCCCCGCATCCTCTGCGTCTGCGCGCAGGGACACGGGCGCACGCCCGCTCCAGCGGGTTCACACGTCCCTGCTGTAGGCGCCGCGTCGCCGCGTCATGCGGGCTGGACCCCCCCAGCCCGTCCTGGCTGGTCCTCTGGCGCGGCAGGTGGGGACAGGCCGCCGTGGAGCGTTGGGCGCACCGGGCGGGCCCCGAGGCCCGGGTTCTGTCCGAGTGAGCCCCCGTGGGTGACGTTAGCCCTCCAGGTGCAGGGCAGGGAGGGCCAGGGCGCAGGCGGGCAGGCGGTGCCCGGGCCTGGGCTCCCAGACAGCCTGCCCCCCGCCCCCAGGCCACCCCGACGGCTCCGTGGTGACAGAGCGCATTCGCATGGACATACGCAAGGTGGACGCCGTCTTCGTGGGCACGGGGGACCTCTTCGCCGCCATGCTCTTGGCCTGGACACACAAGCACCCCAACAACCTCAAGGTCAGCCGGGCGCTCCCCTCCCGCCACGGAGATCCCGGTGCTCTCTGGGGAGCTGGTTCCCAGTCCCGGAGACTGGGAGGGGGCCGGGGGTTACGGGGAACGGGAGGTGGCGAGGCCACGTCCAGGTTCCGGGGAGGGACCGGTCCCGGAGTGGGAGGGGGTGTCCTGCTGGTGTCCCAGCGCCTGCCGAGCCGCGTCTGGCCGGCCCCTCCCCAGCCTGTCAGGTCCGGAGGGCGGAGGGCCTGGTGGATCAGTGCGGTGAGGGCGCTGGTGGCACCCGCCGCGGACGGGCCCTCCTGCGGCGGGGCAGGGCCCAGCCGGCGTGGGGCACGTGAGGGAGCCCGCGCCTGGCGTCCCGGAGCGGAGCCGGCGCGCTCCTGGGCGGCTGTGGTCAGCACGGGGCAGCGGGCGGCCGCGCGTGGCAGGACTCAGCGGCGCTGTCCCCTGCAGGTGGCCTGTGAGAAGACGGTGTCAGCCATGCACCACGTCCTGCAGCGGACCATCGCGTACGCGAAAGGTACCGCCTGCGGGCTCGGCGGGGGGGGCCGCCCGTGGGGTGCCCAGGGGTGCCCGTGGGCCTCTGCGTGCCGGGGCCTCGGGCGGAGAGGCGACGGGGATGGGAGCACCCGCTCACGGCGCGGTGGGCGCGACCACGTGTCCTGCTGCAGACAGGCTCCCCGTGGCCCCCGTCGTCCCCCCGGCCGCGGCCTGTGCCGCGGGGGCAGGGGCGCTCCCGCCCGACCCGGGGACCCCGGGAGCAGCCCGTCCCGGCTCGCTCCCTCACGCGCCACCTGCCCTGCAGCCCAGGCTGGGGAAGGACAGAAGCCCAGCCCGGCCCAGCTGGAGCTGAGGATGGTCCAGAGCAAGAGGGACATCGAGGACCCGGAGGTCGTCGTGCAGGCCACCGTGCTGTGAGGGCCTCGCGCGCCGCCCCAGCGCGCCAGCGTCTCCGTCTCCGTCCCGTGCCACGTGTAACGTCTGCCTTAGCGCCGCGGCCGAGGCGCGGTGTTGTCCTTCCTCCGTGAGTGTCCAGCATCACCCGTCTTCGTCGTGACAGTGTGCTAGTCGTGCTTTCTAGAAGTGACAACGCGGCCACGAACTCCTGACTTGGAAGCCCTCGCCCCGAGGCTCCTGGGCCTGCCTGGGAAACCAGCGCCGCGGCCGCCCTCCCGGGCGCCCTCCCGTCCCTGGGGTGCCTGGGGGAGGGGCCGGGGACCCGGGTCTGCGTCTCTGGGACCAGCGTCTTCGCGTCCGGGCCGTGCGGACGATGCCTCGTCGCACCCGGACACTCCCCCCCACCCTGCTGCCGTGTTCCTCGTTCCGCTGCTCGGTCCACCCTTGGGCGCCCCACATTCCACTTCCGCTCGCCACTCGGGCAAGTTCACGCCCGCCGGCCCAGCCACGTGCCGACTGCTCGGTCACCCCGGGGGGACCTGTCCAGGACCCTGAAGATTCAGGGTGGTCCGCAGATCCCACGGGCGTCAGCGGGGCGCCCTGTGGTGCACCCACTGGTGTCTGTGGGGACCCGCGGGGCCGGTGACGGGGGGCGCGTGGGAGACACCCCGCTGGGCTCCGTGCGGGAACCGTGGCCAGCGTGGGTGCGGCAGGTGCACCCAGCGCCGCGTGTGTGGGCCCCGGTGACGGCGCGTCGGGTCCTGGTCAGCGGGCGCTCGGGCCCGCAGGGCAGAGGCAGGCTCCCGCCCCCCTGCTCGGCGCGTTGCGGCCCCGGGTCTCGCCACTCGTCCGGTCGTCCGCTGCCAGTGAGACCTCCTTGGCCACAGCTGCCCAGAACTTGGGGGGCCACCGTGCACGGCTGCAGACAGGGCTCCCCGTTCTGAAGCCTCGGCCGGCCTTGGTCTCGCACCCCGCCCCAGCTTCGGGGTGCAGAGGTTTGCCTCCCCCGGGAGCCCACAGGCTGGCGGGGTCGGGGAGACGGAGCGACCTGGGAGAGCAGACTGAGGGCCGCCCCCGTCCCCGGGCCCCGAGGCAGGCCCCCGTGGGGACCACGCGTCCTCTCTGCCGCGCGGCTTCGCCCCGTGGACGACGCCCTTGAGGGAAGGGGCGACACTGACCTCCAGCGTCCCGCCGTCTCCTTCCCTCTTTGCTCACTCCTGAATGTCCCCACCCTCGTGGGCGTGCTCCAGCGCCCGGTGTGTGGGAGCCCGGGCGCCCGCGTCCTGGCCCCTTCCCGCCCCTCTGCGCCCGGCCACCGGCAGGCCCGTGGGACCAGGAGGGGGGAGCGTGGCCTGCAGCCTCCCCAGCAGGGCCAGCCTGGGCGGACAGCACCACCCAGGGCCACCGGGGCCCCGGCCTGCACGGCAGCTTTACTGGAAACGCCACCACTGCCAAGTGGGCCGGGGAGGCGGCAACCGGGAACAGCCTGTTTATTTTAATGTCGAGAGCAGTGTAGGGTCAGGGAGGGAACCTAAAGGCGTCTGCTGTCCCGCATGGGATGGAGAGGAGCCGCCCGGGAAGGACGGTGCGGGTGGGGCGTGAGGAGGGCCACGCACTCCGCCCCAGGGGACTGCTTCCTCACGTTGCACGTAACGGGACGAGAAGAGTGGCTCCCCCCTACCCCCTCGAGTGTGTGTCCTCCAGGGGCTCTGGAGTGACCTGAGATGTTCTCCTCTGTCCCCTTTGGCCATAAAGCCGTGACCGGGGGAGACACAGCGGCTGAGCCCCCTCGCCCCACTGAGAGAAGGGATCCGGCCTCCTGCGGGACGCCTGTGGGAGTGCACGCGTGTCTGCGGGCCGTGTCCCTGGTCCCCACTCCGACGATGCCGTCTCGGGTGACGTCTCTGAGCGGGAATCCGTCCGTCGTGACGGTGGCAGAGGCCCGGACGCCGGCCCTGGTCCCTGGCAGTTCAGGGGCACGGGGACCAGGCGTGTGGCCGCGGGGGGCGGGTTGGCCCTGGGCCGCCGGCCGGCTGTTGGACTGGCGATGGCGCCGCCTTCGGTGCTGGTCAGGGTTTCGTCCTCCTCCCGTAGACGGCGGAGAGGAGTGGCGAGACGGGCCCCACCTTTCGGCCGGGTCCCGCTGCGGGAGCCGTGTCACCCGCGTTCTGTCCGCGACCGTGAGGACGGTGCTTTGTCTGTCGTCCTGTCCTCACTTACTGGAACCAGCTTGTGGCCCCTCTAGTTTCCCAGCGGGCCCAGCCGGCGTGACGCCCGGCTCTGGGGAAGGCCACCTGCCCGCCGCCGGCGTCCACGCCGAGGGAACGGCACTTGGCGTCGGAGCCGCAGGCCGCCCTGGGGAGGAGGCGGCTGGGCCCTGGCTTAGGGGGTCCCTGGCCCGCTCCCACCCTGCTTGAAGCTGGCTTGCCCCTCAGGTGACGTGCGCAGAAAAGGAGGCGAGAACGTTCTGGCCGCCGGACCTCCACCGCCCTTCCTGCCGCGGGGGGCCACCTGCTGCGGGCGTCGGGGTCCACCCCCTGACCAGGTCCCGTGACCGTGCGATTGGGCTGTGTTTGATGCCCAGATGCCCAGCAGTCCCTGTCTTCCTTCTCTGCCACACGCCGGTCTCTCCGGCCTCCCCGGGGGCAGGGGGCTGCTCAGGAGCACCCCCGCCCCGACCCGCAGCCAGGGGCCCCCTGGGCCGAAGGAGGGGAGGGGAGTTCGGAACCGAGCAGAGTGGATCATGGGCACGCGGGGACACTGGGGGTGCGGTCCTGGCTTTGTGAGTCCGGGCGGGAGCCACGTGGCCCTTAGACTCAGATCCACCGGTCAGCAGGCCCCGCGGCCAGTCCCCCTGTCCCCAGCCCGCGCCGCTGCCTGCGGCCAGGCTGCAGGGCTTCCCTTCCGCGTGCCCGTGTGGCCCTTTGCATTTCGGCTCCCTGGGGTCGCGGGTCGCAGGCGTCAGCCGCCGTCTGCGGTGTCTGTAGAGCGTGCCTTTCTCCGGCCCGCGACGGGAGCCAGGCCTCGCCGTCTGCGCTGCGCGTGCCCCCCGCACCCCCGCGCCCCATCCCAGCACCGCAGTCCGCAGCCCGGCTGGGTGCGCGGGCCTCCCCGTCGCTGAATCCACGGGCTTCGCGGCGCCTGCGTGTCTCCCTGTGGCGGGTGCGGTCGGGTCAAGTGCGGAGCGTTCCGTTTCGGACGCGGACCCGGTCCGGCCCCTGCTGCCCGGTTCCTTCTGGGAGTGAACTGGGCTGTGGGCAGCTTCTCGGGGCCGTGAGGCGGCCCCGGGTCCCGGCGGCGCGGGGTTCGGCCGCGAGGCTCCGGCCAGCGCGGCCCGCGAGCGTGCGACGGGCTTGGACGCGTGGAACGCCTGCCCCTGTCAGCGTCGTAGAGCCTGTCTGTGTGCCGGTCCCGTCGACGTCGGTTCTCCACAAATAAATCTCTCCATGCGACGGAGTCCGAGTGAGACGCTTTCTTTCCCCCGCGGGGCCCCCGACCGCATCGCATCAACGTCCCCCCACACCCCCCGAGGGAGGGCCGGTCCTGCCCCGCCCCCCGCGGCCCAGGTCCGCCCCGTCCGCCCCGCTGCCCTGGTCTCCGTCCTGGGGGCTCGGCTCCCGCCCGCCGGTTCCTGCAGGACCCCCGAGGGGTGAGAGCAGCCCTGTCTGCGTTTCAGGTCCTTCCCGCCTCAGTGGCTACAGCGCTGGTCCCGCTAGCCCAGCGGGTCCCGCCGTCTCTCCCACGCCTGTGCGGGTTGATCCTCAGGTCGCCCCGGCTCCGGGACAGAGACGAGGAGGGAGCACAGGGATCTGCGTCGTGTCTGAAGCACCTCTGACCCCACAACTGACCGCCCGGCGCGGCCCTCCTGGCCCCGAGGCCCACTCCTCGCGGGTGACCGTCCCGTGGCTGCTGTGCCTTTTCCAGGGACGCAGTGGTTGGTCGAATTCATCCCTTTCACTGTGACCGGGCGTCGAGTCAGCACAGTTTTACTGTGTTTAGTCTGGGGGTCGGACGTCTGACAATATGTCGGCGAGGCCGGCGCCTTCCGGAGGCTCCAGGGGAGAGGCTGTCCCCGCTTCCGGGGCGCCCGCGTCCCCTGGCTCATGGCTCCCCCCCCCGGGCTCTGGCAATGACCCTCCTGTCCCGTTAGAGGGACCCTGTGGTGACACTGGGCCCGCGGATCATCCCGGATCCTGTGCCCATCTCAGGACCCTTAATCACACCTGCAAAGTCCTCTTTGCCCTCTGAGGTCACGTTCACAGGCACCAGGCACCGAGACGGGGACATTCGGGGCGGGAGGCATCATTCAGCCCACCATGTCCTGTGTGGGGACAAGGCGAGCCAGGGCGAGACCTGGCCAGGTCACCGCTCTCTTTCTGAGGCTCCGAGCCCATGTCCTGTGGGGGATCAGGCCCGGCACCCCTGGTGGAAGGCCACGGGCCCCCCTACACTGGTCTCAGGCACACGAGACGCGTGGATCACACGCTCCCCGCCTCGTCGGACGCGCACCTGCCCTCCCTCAGGGCAGAGCAGACTTGGGCTCTGGGAAAAGGGAAGTTCTGGAGAATTCTGGGTGGAGGGTGTGGGGGCAGCTCGGAAAGGGGGCCCTGCTGAGGGGTCAGACAGCTTGGGAATGAGGGCCTGTGGCTCGGGGTGGGGGGCCTGTGTCACCCTCCTCAGCGCTGCTACTGACAGGTGCTTGAGAAGTGCTTCGTCGAGGGGCGGTTCAGGGCAGTGAGCACCCCGGGGCGGGGGGACACGGAGGGAAGGGAGCCACTGGCACGGAGGGCTAACGGGGGGGTCAGCCACCAGGACCCAGAAAGGGAGGCCTGGGGACCAGAGGCCCCGGGGCGGGCCGGCAGCGAGCAGCAGGAGGACCGAGGACCAGGGCGACCCCGCGGGTCAGCACCCGGGACAGGTGGGGGTGAGGTGGGGCCCGGGGTCAGACGGAGGCACTCCGGCCCGGCACCTGCCCCTGCGCCCATGCCAGGGTGGCCCCCAAACTGGCTCTGGG
The DNA here is from genome assembly GCA_030015415.1 of Cynopterus sphinx. Lineage (NCBI taxonomy): Eukaryota > Metazoa > Chordata > Mammalia > Chiroptera > Pteropodidae > Cynopterus > Cynopterus sphinx. The sequence goes on along the minus strand of CM057380.1, from coordinate 1,195,613 downwards.
TACTGCCCTGGGCCGAGTTCGTGGTGAGGTGAATCCAACGAGAGAACGTCTTGAAGGGCGCGGCTCGGTGGCGTTTCGTGCCGTCACGATGTCCCCCGGTCGCCACCTCTCTGGCTTCTGAGCTCCCTGATCACCCCAGGATCGAGCTCACAGCGCTCAGCCCCCTCAGTGACACGCCTCCCGGGGGGCTCCCGGCCTGCCAGGCCCCCAACGCGCCCCGATCCCGCCTGGGAGTCCCGGGGGAAACTGCATCAGCCCCCGCCTAGTGGGAGGTCGCCGGCCCGTGAGTCCTGTCCTCCCCGCACAGGGGGCCGGGCCCGCAGCTCCTCGTCGCCCGGGCCCTGCCGCGGCCCCGGGCCATTCCCCGGGAGCATCGTGTGCCTGACGGAGCCCGAGCGCACCCGGAGGGGATGCTCTGCAGCTGGGCTCATTCGAACCCTCGTTTACGGGGTGGGGGGGCTGAGACCCGGGGACGAGGTGCGGGGTCGCGGCGCGCAGGGCTGCAGCGGGAACAGACTCACGGAGTCCGGGGCCGAACACCCGGTTATTGTGACCTGGGGGGACCTCCCCGGGGACAGGGCTGGTGGGGAGAGACCTTCATAACAGGTCTGGAAGCTTCCACATTGTGGTTACGGTTTCAGACGAAGAAAAAAGTCCAAAACAGAAGGGAATTTGCACAGACTCAGGAGCACGTGTATTGCCGTGGTTCAGGCCTCTTCGGAAACGGTTTGGTTAGGGTCATTGATCGAGGGGAAACCACAGGGGGGTCGGACAGAGACACAGGAGTGCGTGGCGTCCCTCCCCCCGGGGGCACAGCGTGGAGATGACATTTATGACCCCGGACGTGACCGCAGAGGACAGAGAACCGCGTGGATTCGGGCTCAGTTCCGCACCGGGAACTAGAAATACTTTAGCTCGTCCCCCCTGCTCTTGTTCGTCTGGTAGTCGGTCAGGGACACGGGCTTGTTCTCATGAGGGAGACTCTCGTACACTCGGATGTGCACATATTCGTTGTCACCTACTTGAACCTGCAAAGACAGAGTCATGTGAGGAAGGCCCGGGGGTGGCCGGGGAGCCACGTGCCCATCGAGCACCGGCCATGGGCTGACGACGTCCCCGTCTCCCTCCTTCGAGCATGGTTCCCCGGCCAGCGTCCCCGGCACCCCTCGTTCACCCCCCTGCAGGCCTTGGTTGCCCCCAAAGCTCAGACCTGACCTCCATAGAGGCTGGCGCACGCGCACGCACGCACTGGGGCTGCCACAGGACCCCCCCGGACACGCCTGTCCTGGCACCGCAGGCCCCGCCACCCACGTCAGGCCAGGCCCTGCACGGGGCGCACACCCCACCTTGATGAAGTAGTTGGTCCCCGCGACCGTCTGGGTCTGGTATTCCACAGCCTTAAACATGGGGTACTTCCTCTTTGTCTTGGCCTCCAGCTGGGACTTCACCTAGGAGCGGGGACAGAAGGGACGGCTCAGGGGCGTCCTTGCTGTGGCCGTACCGGGCGCAGGGGCTTCTCCTCTCACGTGAGACGTGAGGACCTGGACTCCAGTGACCGCCCTCCCCGCCCCCGAGTTCCTCCGACGCGGCCGTTGGGACGCGTGACGTCGTTGGCTGAGCTCCGGGACGATTCCTCAGTCCACCACCTGTCAGGAGGTTCGGGCCCGGGGCTGACCTCAGAGTCTGGTGCCACAGCAGCTAAGGCTCTCGCTGGCCTGCCCCCTGGGTCCTGGCCTTCTAGAAACTGGCCGTCGTGTGGAGGGAGGAGGGAGCAGGTCTGACTTTTACATTTTTCTTTCTTTTCCTTTTAGGCGAGGCCCCCTTGGCCGACCTCACAGACTGCAAGGACCTCGTCAGCTTATGTCCCTCATCATTTTCCATTTTTTACGCCTCCAGCCCCTGCTCTTCCCGGGCGGCCTCCCATCCGAGGACTGACCAGGCCCGGCCCTGCTGAGCTGCCGAGGTCAGACGGGATCGGGCTTGTTGGGGGTGGCCTGGCCGCAGACTCCCTTTTTTCTTGGTTTAAAACCTAATCTAGTCCCAAGGCATCCCTCTTTGCCAGTTTCCAGCGCCCCCATCTGCACACAAAGGCGGGAAATCCCAAAGGCAGGTGCGGGGCCAGGGAGGTGGCCGCCTCGCATGTCCTACCTGGTCGGCGATGGCCTGGACCTCGGCCGTGGCGGGCTTGGTGTCGGAGGGCCCTCCTAACTTCCTCCCGGTATCGCACATGGCTCAGCAGCGGGCACGGAGCAGCGGGCACGGAGCAGCGGGCACGGAGGAGCGGCGGGCACGGAGGAGCAGCGGTGCTGGTGCAGGTGCAGGGACCCCTCCGCCTTATCAACCCCAGGCCACCTGACTCCTGCGGACTCAGCAGGGGGCGGTCCGCGGGCGGGGCAGGTGCCGCCTGCGGGCCAGTTCCCTGACCCCTGGCCCAACCCAGCGATTCCCAAATCCCAGATCCGGGGTGTCTCCGAACCTCCTGGGGCCTTGTCAGAACCGAGCCCTTCCCCGCCCGAGGTCCTGCCTCTGCAGGTCTGAGACTGCGTGTCGGGGAGGAGGAGCCCGTGAATCACACAGGACGGGTGGGTCGGGAAGGGAGGCTCTGCGAGCTGGCCTGGCCGGGGTTGGAACAGTTTCAGGGCGGGAGAGTGGCTGAGTTCCCGGGGCGGACCCCCCCTGGGCCAGGGAGGGTGAGTCACTGGGAGGACCCCGGGCCCCAGCACGTCGCGTGCCCGCGGCTGGGGCTCACTGCGGGGCCGGCCACCGTGCCACGTCAGCACAGGGGGCAGCAGGCACGTGGGGAGGCGTCGGGGGCACCCGCGGTCCCCGGGCCCGTCCCCCGGAATCGCACAGGACCCACGCCCGGGCTCGGCGCGGTGACAGCGCTTACGAGGCGTCCGCTACCGGGACCGCGTTGGAGACTCTGTCAGGGCTGGTCGCGCGGCACCGCTGCCCGTGACCGACTCCCCGGGAGAGCAGGTGTCCGCGTGAAGCACACGCGTGTGCACACAGGGGCCCCCGCCGGGTCTGCGAGAGGCGAGTCCCCGGTTCTGGACTCCGCGGGGCCGCCTTGCGCGCAGGCCTTTCCGAGGACGGGGACGAGGACGGGGACGGGGACGGCTGTCAGCAGGGCTTCCGTGCCATTCCCCCGGGCTCCACGCCCTCCTCCAGTGGGCAGGGCCACCCCCTGTCCATGTCCCACCCTGGGAAGGGGAGGCCCCGCACCCTCCCTCCAGGCCTCAGCACACGCCCCAGCCGCCCTGCCCGCCCCACCTTCCTGCCAGGTCAGCGAGGCTTTCCTCCCTCGAGCCCTGAGGGGTGACGAGGGTCACCAATGGGGGGGCCGGAGGCCCTGGGGTGGGGGTCCCTGCCTGGGACTCAGCCAGAGGCCACCCGCTCGCAGCGGCCTCGGGAGCGGGAGGGGGCAGCCCCGAGCCGGGGGCTTGGCCTGGGCTCCCTGCCCGGCCCCTGTCCCCACGGTACCCGGCTAACAGGTCAGTCTCCGTCTGACAGGCTCACGTGTCACCCCCGCCTGTGTCCCCACCAGCATGTGGTTCTGTGTGGCCCCACTCAGCGGCCATGCTGCCCTGTGCAGTCCCTTCCCCAGACGTTGACCTTGGTCCCCGACGCCACCTCCAGGGAGGCCCTGCTCCTGATCACGGCCGCCGTGCACGTGGCCAGTCCCCACCCCGCGGTCCCTGAGGAGGGTGAGGGGACCAGCTCTCCAGAGGATGTGCTTGGAAGCACGGACCGTGGGGCGCTGCCCGCCGCGGAGAGGACACCAGGGGTGTCCCCACAGGGAAGTCCAGGGTGTCCGCCCTGCTGAGCCTGAGCCTTTGGCCTACGCCCCGAGACTGCGAAGCGGGGGTCCCCCGTGGCAGGCAGTTCCAGGACGCGCACGTGTCGCCTGGAGCAGGCGCTTCACCTGGCGGCTGTGGGGCCCAGGGCAGGCCCAGCACCGCTGCCTCGTGGTCCGGGGCTGATCCGAGAGTGGCTCTGGCTGCATCTCAGCCTCGGGGGGTGAGGTGGGGCTGGACGTGCCCCCCCCCGCCAGGGTGCCCGGGTGACAGTGGTCACGCAGCTCGGCCTGGATGGGGAAGTGAACACGGGAAGGCAAGCGGCTGCCGCGGGGACGTCTCCGGGCTCCCCCACTAAAGACAGGGGGCAGCTATGCAGCTACGAGGGCCTGGCGTGTCCCTTCCGTCGTGAGTGTCCCTTCCCGCGTCCTGTCTGTCATGTGACAGGTTCCACGGGAGCCCCGGGGCCGGCCTGCAGAGCCGACAACCTCAGTGCCCCGGGCTAACTCCAGGGGACACTGGCAGTGGCCTGGGGGGGACCCTGATGTCCGCAGTGACAGCCACAGACGGTGTCGGCGCCCGGAGTGCCGTCGGCTGCGGGGAGGCTTCCGGGCGCCCACCGAGGCACCGCGCCCGGGTGGCCTCGTTAGTCCCCGCCTCCTCCGCCCGTGGGGCGGGGACCACGCGGCCGTGCCATCGAGGGCACATCCAGTCAGCTCCGGTTCTCTGTGTTTAGTCTGGGGGTCGGACGTTTGACAACGTGTCGACGAGGCCGGCGCCTCCCGGAGGCTCCAGGGGAGAGGCTGTCCCCGCTTCCAGAGGCGCCCGCGTCCCCTGGCTCGTGGCTCCCCCTCCGGTCTCTGGCACTGACCCTCCTGTCCCGTTAGAGGGACCCTGTGGTGACACTGGGCCCGCGGATCATCCAGGATCATCGAGACCCTTAATCACACCTGCAAAGGCCTCTTTGCCCTCCGAGGTCACGTTCCCAGGCGCCAGGCGCTGACACAGGGACATTCGGGGCGGGAGGCATCATTCATCCTTTGCATCCTGTGTTGGGACAGGGAGGGGCAGGGCGAGTCCTGGCCAGGTCACGGCTCTCTTTCGGAGGCTCTGAGCCCATGTCCTGCGGGGACGTCACGCCCGGCACACCTGGTGGAAGGCCCAGCTCAGGGCTCCCGGTCTGGCTTCCTGCAAGGGGCGGGCCCGAACTGGATGTAGAGGTGCAGAGGTGACAGTGCCCTCTAGGGGTCCGGGCTGAGGACGGAAAAGGGGGAGCCGCAGGGAAGGGGAGAAGGGCGCGGCCTCGGTGACCCAGCTGGCTGTCCGAACGTGCGGGGCGCGGGGGCGCCTCTGGCGGGCCGCGGGGGCCAGCTCCTCTGGCCTTCAAAGTGCACCCCAAAGCTGGGCACAGGGCCTCGGGTGTGCGCCTGGCCTCAGGGCAGCCGTGGGTCCCACCAGGGTGGGGTGGCGGTGCAAATCCAGGGCCTGTCCAGACCCGCCAGGCTCGGGAGGCCCGGACTCGCTCCGGCGCCGAGCTGGGAACGGGCGCCCACGGGGAGAGCCCGGATTAGACGAGGCTCCATCCTGCTCCCACCTGGTCCCTGGCCGCTTGCCTGCCAGGCGCCAGGTGCGGCGGACACTGTGCTTCTGGTCAAGGGGGGGAGGCAGGCGACCAATACGTGCCCCGACAATCCAGGGTCGCAGGCCCGTGTGCACGCGTCGTCTGCAGAGGTCACCCGGGTCTCGCACGGGGTGGCCCCGCCGTGCGTCGCCCCAGCAAGGCCGCGAGGCCGAGTCCCCACAGGGGCCCCAGGGAGCTAAGTCAGATTCCAGCGTTGGCCCCCGACGGGACAGACGGGGTCCGGGTGGGGCTCACCGTGCACCGCCCCCCGTGGACTCGTTCGGGGACGTCGCGTAGGTTCGGGAATCGCCCGTTCTGGTCTTCGCCCTTTCACTGTGGGATTTCTCCTCCCTCCCCCACGCCCCCACTTCTCGTACATCAGGCCTCTGCGCCCCGTCTGTGACGCGTGCGAGCGTCTGCTCCCCTGTCGCCTGACTGACTCAGACTCTGGCCGGGCGGCCTCCCCGCGGTGCTTCTCTCCTGTCTCCGCGGTGGGACGCGCCGCGTTTACTGTGGCTGGACTCTGCGCTGGGGACGAAAAGCCTCCAGCTGTGCCCCGTCCGCCCGCCCCCCTGGGATTCTAGCATTTCCTTCGGGACCTGTAGCTGGAGCCGGGTCTGGCTCGGGCGAGGACGGAGCCGTGATCAGCGCTGCCTTTAGGTGGCAGCGGGGCCTCCGGGTGCTCTGCCAGGGTCGGGACGGTGGCCCCAACCACACTGGTCTCAGGCACACGAGAGGCGTGAATCACACGCTGCCCGCCTCGTCGGACGCGCACCTGCCCTCCCTCAGGGCAGAGCAGACTTGGGCTCTGGGAAAAGGGAAGTTCTGGAGAATTCTGGGTGGAGGGCGTGGGGGGCAGCTCGGAAAGGGGGCCCTGCTGAGGGGTCAGAGAGCTTGGGAATGAGGGCCTGTGGCTCGGGGTGGGGGGCCTGTGTCACCCTCCTCAGCGCTGCTACTGACAGGTGCTTGAGAAGTGCTTCGTCGGGGGCGGTTCAGGGCAGTGAGCACCCCGGGGCGGGGGGACACGGAGGGAAGGGAGCCACTGGCACGGAGGGCTAACGGGGGGGTCAGCCACCAGGACCCAGAAAGGGAGGCCTGGGGACCAGAGGCCCCGGGGCGGGCCGGCAGCGAGCACTAGGAGGACCGAGGACCAGGGCGTCCCCGCGGGTCAGCGCCCGGGACAGGTGGGGGTGAGGTGGGGCCCGGGGTCAGACGGAGGCGCTCCGACCTGGCACCTGCCCCTGCGCCCATGCCAGGGTGGCCCCCAAACTGGCTCTGGGTACTGCCCTGGGCCGAGTTCGTGGTGAGGTGAATCCACACGAGAGAACGTCTTGAAGGGCGCGGCTCGGTGGCGTTTCGTGCCGTCACGATGTCCCCCGGTCGCCACCTCTCTGGCTTCTGAGCTCCCTGAGCACCCCAGGATCGAGCTCACAGCGCTCAGCCCCCTCAGTGACACGCCTCCCGGGGGGCTCCCGGCCTGCCAGGCCCCCAACGCGCCCTGCCCCCGCCTGGGAGTCCCGGGGGAAACTGCATCAGCCCCCGCCTCGTGGGAGGTCGCCGGCCCGTGAGTCCTGTCCCCGCACAGGGGGCTGGGCCCGCAGCTCGTCGTCGCCCGGGCCCTGCTGCGACCCCGGGCCATTCCCCGGGAGCGTCGTGTGCCTGACGGAGCCCGAGCGCACCCGGAGGGGATGCTCTGCAGCTGGGCTCATTCGAACCCTCGTTTACGGGGGGGAGGGGGGCTGAGACCCGGGGACGAGGTGCGGGGTCGCGGCCGCGGTGCGCAGGGCTGCAGCGGGAACAGACTCACGGAGTCCGGGGCCGAACACCCGGTTATTGTGACCTGGGGGGGCCTCCCCGGGGACAGGGCTGGTGGGGAGAGACCTTCATAACAGGTCTGGAAGCTTCCACATTGTGGTTACGGTTTCAGACGAAGAAAAAAGTCCAAAACAGAAGGGAATTTGCACAGACTCAGGAGCACGTGTATTGCCGTGGTTCAGGCCTCTTCGGAAACGGTTTGGTTAGGGTCATTGATCGAGGGGAAACCACAGGGGGGTCGGACAGAGACACAGGAGTGCGTGGCGTCCCTCCCCCCGGGGGCACAGCGTGGAGATGACATTTATGACCCCGGACGTGACCGCAGAGGACAGAGAACCGCGTGGATTCGGGCTCAGTTCCGCACCGGGAACTAGAAATACTTTAGCTCGTCCCCCCTGCTCTTGTTCGTCTGGTAGTTGGTCAGGGACACGGGCTTGTTCTCCTGCGGGAGTCTCTCGTACACTCGGATGTGCACATATTCGTCATCATCAACTTGAACCTGGAATGACAAGTCGAGTGAGGGGACTGGGGCGGCCCCTGGCCCAAGCCCCGAGCCTCAGGGCTGTGTGAGGAAGGCCCGGGGGTTGCTGGGGAGCCACGTGCCCATCGAGCGCCGGCAATGGGCTGACGATGTCCCCGTCTCCCTCCTTCGAGCATGGTTCCCCGGCCAGCGTCCCCGGCACCCCTCGGTCACCCCCCTGCAGGCCTTGGTTGCCCCCCAAAGCTCAGACCTGACCTCCATGGAGGCTGGCGCACGCGCACACACGCACTGGGGCTGCCACAGGACGCCCCCCGACACGGCTGTCCTGGCACCGCAGGCCCCGCCACCCATGTCTGGCCAGGCCCTGCACGGGGCGCACACCCCACCTTGATGAAGTAGTTGTTCCCCGCGACCAGCTGGCTCTGGAATTCCAGAGCCTTAAACATGGGGTACTTCCTGTTTGTCTTCTCCTCCAGCTGGGACTTCACCTAGGAGCGGGGACGGAAGGGACCGGCTCAGGGGCGTGAGGACCTGGACTCCAGTGACCGCAGGCGACGTGCTCTGTGGTGAGGAAGCGCTTTCCTGTCCTGTCGGGAGGTTCAGGGCCGGCCGGGGCTGCCCTGTCCCGGGCTGGGCTGACCTCAGAGTTTGGTGCCACAGCAGCTAAGGCTCTCGCTAGCCTGCCCCCCGGGTCCTGGCCTTCTAGAAACTGGCCGTCGTGTGGAGGAAGGAGGGAGCAGGTCTGACTTTTACATTTTTCTTTCTTTTCCTTTTAGGCGAGGCCCCCCTTGGCCGACCTCACAGACTGCAAGGACCTCGTCAGCTTCTGTCCCTCATCATTTTCTATTTTTTACGCCTCCAGCCCCTGCTCTTCCCGGGCGGCCTCCCATCCGAGGACTGACCAGGCCCGGCCCTGCTGAGCTGCCGAGGTCAGACGGGATTGGGCTTGTTGGGGGTGGCCCGGCCGCAGACTCCCTTTTTTCTTGGTTTAAAACCTAATCTAGTCCCAAGGCATCGGCTGCTCACTGGTCGGCGCTGGAGCGACTCGACTAGTCTAGAGGGTGAGAAGATTCTAGTTGAACCAGCGACAGAAAGCAGGCCGGCCGGGGAGTTCCGAGTGAGTCACCGTGGCCACCTGGAGCGAACAAAAGCTGTGTGGCCTTCTGGCGCCTCCGGGGAGGGGCCGTGCCTGGGGGTGGGGATGGAGAGGAACCTGGAGCCTGGGCCGTTGTGGCGCGACCAGGACCCCGGAAACCGAGTGCGATTCCTCGTGAGCCTGTGTCAGCCGCCGGGACTGAGCCTCTACCACGCAGCGCGGGTTAGAGGGACCGTCCGGGTTCCCGGGGGCGGCAGCGCATCGAGCCTCTCCCTCTGCTGCAGCGGAACCGAAGCTGCAAGCCAGAGGCGGGCTGGGGACAGGCAGCAGAACTGAGTCATCTCGGAGAATCGCGCCCTCGCAGCGCCTTGTTTCCCGGAACGCCTGGCCCCCAGCCTGGGAGCTCGCGGACGACAGGGCGCGGGTCGGCGTCCCAGGGACTGGGCATTCCTGTCCCAGGCAGGAACTGCTTCGGGGGAGCCTTCCTTGGTCTAGCGTCAGGGCTTTTAATGAACTCTCACCCTCACCACGGGTCAGCAGGCTGTCCCCCCGCAGGAGGGGACGGGGCGGGGCGAATGGCCGGCAGGGCTCCGGACGGGCCTCCCATTGACGGGGCGGCCTGTCAGTCTGCAGGGCCCTGGTCCTGAGACTGTGGGTAAGCCCAGGGGGGTGACTGACACCCACAACCCCGCCCAGGGGCCTGGGGAGGAATCGCATCCCTCTTTGCCAGTTTCCAGCGCCCCCATCTGCACACAAAGGCGGGAAATCCCAAAGGCAGGTGCGGGGCCAGGGAGGTGGCCGCCTCGCATGTCCTACCTGGTCGGCGATGGCCTGGACCTCGGCCGTGGCGGGCTGGGTGGGGGTGGTCCCGCCCACCATCACCCTGGTCTTCCTCATGGCTGCGGCGGGCACGGAGGAGCAGCGGAGCTGGTGCAGGTGCAGGGACCCCTCCGCCTTATCAACCCCAGGCCACGTGACTGTGGTGGACAGAGCAGCAGGGGGCGGTCCGCGGGCGGGGCCGGGACAGCCTACAGCCGGTTCACTGACCCCTGCTCAGATCCCTGGGTGTCTGCGGGATCGCCTGGGGCCTTTTCAGAACCGAGCCCTTCCCGGCCCGAGGTCCTGTCTCTGCGGGGCTGAGACTCTGCCAGTGGGGAGCGGAGGGTCCACGTCAATCACACAGGACGACGGGTGGGTCGGGGAAGGGAGGCTCTGCGAGCTGGCCGGGGTTGGAACAGTTCGGGGTGGAAACAACAGCTGGACTGAACCAGGTGTGAGCTCCAAGGCTGTGAGCCGGTGCCGGCCTGGCCAGGAGCAGCCCCGAAACCCAGAGGCACAAGGTGTCCGAGCCCGAAACCCCGTTCCCCTCTCTGTCCGCGCACAGAGGTCTGCTTTTCCCCCTTCAGCCCCCGCCAGCCCCCTGGCCAGGTGTGCCCGCGGGGCAGCAGAGGCGGAACGCTTCTTGCTGGAACGTTCTGTCCCTGTGGGCGACAGCCTGTGTTCCCACGACGGTGGCCAGGCAGCGTTTCTGGTTTCTGCACAATCGACTGTTCCGCATGCCACGCAGCTGAGCCGGGGCACGCGGGCGGTTGGCATTTGCGCTCATCGGTACGAGGTTCCAGATTCACAGACGTGGCACTGGGGTGGGAGGGCGCAGCTTTTATGGGGTCACGTGGGGGTAGGGTATAGGGTGGGGAATGTTAGTGGAGCATCCGGATTAGGGCGGTGGTGCCAGGGCTCTGGGGTGGGCCCTTATCAGCCGGGTGTTCTGGACTTGGGACTTCCATGTCCCGCTGTAAGGTCTGGATTCCGATGTCAAGCAGGGAAGTCTTCAGGCGGGCATCTGGCTAGCCCTTCCCCCCCGCCGACCTGACACAAAGTGGACAGTGCCATCTCAGGGGTACGGGCTGAGGACAGAAAAGGGGGAGCGGCAGGGAAGGGGAGAAGGGCGTGGCCTCGATGCCCTAGCTGGCCACAAAGTACACCCCAAATGGGGGCACTGGGCCTGTAGGGTGTGTGCCTGGTCTCAGGGCAGCTGTGGGACCCGCCAGGCTCGGGAGGCCCGGACTCGCTCCAGAGCCGAGCTGGGAACGGGCGCCCACAGGGAGAGCCCGGATTAGACGAGGCTCCATCCTCCTCCCAACTGGCCCCTTGCTGGTTACCTGCCAAGGGGTCAAGGAGGGGGAGGCAGGCGACCAAAATGTCCCCCAGCAATCCAGGGTCACAGGGTCACAGAGGCTGGCAGGGCTGTGCACGCGTCGTCTGCAGAGGTCACCCAGGTCTCGCACAGGGTGGCCCCGCCGTGCGTCGCCCCAGCAAGGCCGCGAGGCCGAGTCCCCACAGGGGCCCCAGGGAGCTAAGTCAGATTCCAGCGTTGGCCCCCAGACAGGACAGAAACGGGGTCCGGGTGGGGCTCACCGTGCACCGCCCCCCGTGGACTCGTTCGGGGACGTCGCGTAGGTTCGGAATCTCCCAGGGCACAGAGCGCATGCCACAGAGGCCACGTGGGGCTCGACACCGGGGAATGGACATCAACCCCCGGGATCACATGCCCCCAGACCTGAGCCACTGCGATGTCACCCATTGAAACCCTGACAGTGTCACGGGCGCCGTCCTGACCTCTATTCCACACGGACAGGGCAAAGCGACCACCAGGCACTTGCAGACAGGCGGGACACCCGTCGAGTCTGAGCGCGTCGTGAACAGACGGGCTCCTGTCAGGTGCTGGCGTCGAGCGCACGCCACTCAGTGACCGTGCCCGACGGCATCAGGCCAGCCGCGTGGCTCCTGGCCACAAGCCCGTCCCTGCAGTGTCACTGTGTGCATTCCCCGGGAGCGTCGTGTGCCTGACGGAGCCCGAGCGCACCCGGAGGGGATGCTCTGCAGCTGGGCTCATTCGAACCCTCGTTTACGGGGGGGGGGGCTGAGACCCGGGGACGAGGTGCAGGGTCGCGGCCGCGGTGTGCAGGGCTGCAGCGGGAACAGACTCACGGAGTCCGGGGCCGAACACCCGGTTATTGTGACCTGGGGGGACCTCCCCGGGGACAGGGCTGGTGGGGAGAGACCTTCATAACAGGTCTGGAAGCTTCCACATTGTGGTTACGGTTTCAGACGAAGAAAAAAGTCCAAAACAGAAGGGAATTTGCACAGACTCAGGAGCACGTGTATTGCCGTGGTTCAGGCCTCTTCGGAAACGGTTTGGTTAGGGTCATTGATCGAGGGGAAACCAACACGGGGGGTCGGACAGAGACACAGGAGTGCCTCCCCCCGGGGGCCCAGCGTGGAGATGACATTTATGACCCCGGACGTGACCGCAGAGGACAGAGAACCGCGTGGATTCGGGCTCAGTTCCGCACCGGGAACTAGAAATACTTTAGCTCGTCCCCCCTGCTCTTGTTCGTCTGGTAGTCGGTCAGGGACATGGGCTTGTTCTCCTGCGGGAGTCTCTCGTACACTCGGATGTGCACATATTCGTCGTCATCAACTTGAACCTGGAATGACAAGTCGAGTGAGGGGACTGGGGCGGCCCCTGGCCCAAACCCCGAGCCGCCAGGGCTGTGTGAGGAAGGCCCGGGGGTTGCTGGGGAGCCACGTGCCCATCGAGCGCCGGCCATGGGCTGACGACGTCCCCGTCTCCCTCCTTCGAGCATGGTTCCCCGGCCAGCGTCCCCGGCACCCCTCGTTCACCCCCCTGCAGGCCTTGGTTGCCCCCAAAGCTCAGACCTGACCTCCATGGAGGCTGGCGCACGTGCACACACGCACTGGGGCTGCCACAGGACCCCGCCCCCCAGAGCACCACTGGCCAGGCCCTGCACGGGGCGCACACCCTACCTTGATGAAGTAGTTGGTCCCTGCCACCACCTGGCTCTGGTATTCCACAGCCTTAAACATGGGGTACTTCCTGTTTGTCTTCTCCTCCAGCTGGGACTTCACCTAGGAGCGGGGACAGAAGGGACGACTCAGGGGCGTCCTTGCTGTAGCAGTACCGGGCGCAGGAGCTTCTCCTCTCACGTGAGAGGTGAGGACCTGGACTCCAGTGACCGCAGACGATGTGCTCTGCAGCGAGGAAGCACTTTCCTGCCCTGTCGGGAGGTTCGGGGCCGGCCCGGGCTGCCCTGTCCTGGGATGGGCTGGCCTCCCTGACTGCCTCCCAGAGGCAAAGACAGCTTCCCTGGGCCTGTTACTTTCAAGTGACCAACAGCGAAGGAAGGAAGGAGCCGGGGGATGGCCACTCTCTGTGCTGAATGGGCTCAGGGACGATGGACGAGCACGGGACCGGGAAGCATTTCTGCGGGACACCCAGGGGCCGCGGGAAACACTGGGCCCGCGCGCGGCGGCAGAAGGCCCCGGGAGCCCCCGCCCCGGCGGGCGCGGCACCAGCGCCTGCGAATTCCCCATTTCCCAGTCTCGTGGGACTGAGTCACCGCGCTTCCCCGTGCTTAGACGGCCACCACCCCGGACCGCAGGGGGGACCGGCGCTGGCCACAGGCCGTCAGGGTCGTCGGGGCGAGGCAGGGAGCGAGGGTCAGCGGACCAGGGGTCTGACTCCCCCGCCCCCGCGCGCGAGGGCGGCGGCTCCCGTGGCCCGGCCCGTGGGGAGGGGCCTCGCTGCCCCATGCCGACGGCGGCCCGACCCGGCCCGGCCCGTGGGGGGGGCCTCGCTGCCCCATGCCGACGGCGGCCCGACCCGGCCCGGCCCGTGGGGGGGGCCTCGCTGCCCCATGCCGACGGCGGCCGGGCCGGACCGTCCCGCTGCCCAGAGCGGCCCGCGCAGGTGCCCGGCCCCGCCCGCCTCGCGGGCCGGACCGGAGGAGTCGCCGCCGCCCGAGCGCGGCCCCGGCGGCCCGGCCCGGTTCCGTCCGTTCGTCTGAAAGCGCCGTGTTCGCGGGGGGGGGGCCCGCCGTGCGCCCCGCCGCTCCGGCCCGTCTTCCCGGGCGCCCCCCCGCCCCCCCCGGAGCCCGGACGCCGACCTGGTCGGAGACGGCCTGCACCGCGGCCGTGGCGGGCCGGGTGGCGGAGGGCGCGCCGCACATCATCCCGGGGCGGCTCATGGCTCGGCTGGCGCGGGGCGGGGAGCGGCGGGGCCGGAGCCGGGGAGGCACCGCCCGGGCCCCGCCGGGTTACGTGACGCCGGCGCCGCGCGCGGGCGGGCCCGGGGCGGGGCCAAGCAAGGGGTGGGCGTGGCCAGCGGCGGGCGGGGCGAGGCGAACCACGCGGGCCCATTGGTAGGCGGAGCCTTGGGGGCGGGGCCATCCCGGGGGCGGGGCGGGCGCCCGCGGCGGCCTGGGAGTCGCGTCCCGGGTCCCCCGGGGGCACCGTCCCGGCCGCGAGGGCTGTGTCCTCGCGCCTGTCCCCGCCCACCGGGCTCGGCTCGGGCCTCCTGGCGGGGGCGTCCCGAGCCCGGGAGGCGGAGGGCGGGGCGTGGGCCCTGGCGGTGGGTTTTCTTCCGGCTCCTGGGGCGGTGCGGGCGGTGCGGGCGAGGGGCGGGCAGGAGTCTGAGCCCCTGGCGGGCCGTGCGGGCTACAGGGCGGCGGAATGTCGCCGCCCTAACGTGCGCCGCTTTGGCGTACGCGTGACTGTGAGCCCGAGGACAGTCGAGCCCCACCAAATTGCTGGAAAACGTTCAACTGCCCCTTAATTGCCTCAAAGGTTTAGGCAGGGGAGCTGGTCCTGAAAGCAGGCATCGAGATACTTTCTCAGCCGGAAAACTCACCGGCGCTTCGGGGCCCACGTCCGAGCCTGAAGTGCAGTCTTCGAGCCGCGGACCCCGTTCCCGGTCCTTAGCTCTGGGTGGCTACAGGCCTCAGCGACCTGGCTGCCTCTGCATCTCTCATTTCTATGGGGCTCCGTGGGCACAAAATTAATTTTTTTCTCCTGTTAATCTGTCCTATGCCAGTTTAATCATTAGGTCAGCCAAAGAAGCTAGAAGGGAAAGGAAATTTTTTCCCTCCTGGACTGGCCTTGGAGGGGACAGTGGAAGTAGGCCCTGCTCGGGTGGGTCTCGTAGGGGAGAGTCATGTTGGGCCCTATGGGAGGGGGGTGTCTGTGGGTCTTGCAAGAGGAGATAGGGGTCTGCTATGGTGCTGGGTTGGGTGTGGCCCTTCAGGGTAAATTGGGGATCCCAGCTTTGGGCAGGGCTAGTGTGGGCTTGCAGAGGAGATCAAGGGTCACCTGCGTGGGGGGGGTGAGCCTGGGCCCTGGAGGAGCCCTGGGGTGGCTGTGGCTCTGTGCAAGGCAGGATACAGGGTGAGGGGGTCCTGGGGGCAGGTAAGAAGCTGGTCTTGACAGCTGCTGAGAGCAGAGGAGAGAGGAACCGGTGCCCAGCAGGCATCAGGAGTAGCAGGGGGACAGGGGCAGGGGGCTATGAGGGTGTCCTGGGGTCTAGGATCAGGCCTTGCCTGGCTTCACTCCACAGTACATTTCACTGCCTCATTTGCAAGGCCCAGCCCAGCACCCCCTTGTGCAAGCTGCTCTGGGTGTCACCAGCATGTGACCCGGGGACACAGTGAATGGCTGACATGGGTGGACAAAAGAAGTACAAAGGAGCCCAGTGATGTGATGACTCCCAGAGCCTCATGTCAGGGTGGGGGTGGTGCTCCAGTTATAACCCCTTTCCTACCCCCACCAGGGCTGCAAGTCAGTGGGTGCTGGGCCTCTCCCATCACTGGGTGCCTACTGCAGTAGCAGGCCGAGCTTTGCCTCCTGGGGGGCCCAGTGCAGAGCTCCAGTGGGGGTGGCCTCTGAGCAGGTGTGTGGGGGAGGCAAACCTTTCCAGTACCTGCCAGCGCAGAGACTGGTCTGTAACTTCAGGGAAGGGCAGGAGGCCAGGTGCAGTTGAGCCTGGGAAGGCGGGGAGGAAGAGACCTGCACAACTCACTCATAAGTGAATGAATGAATGTGTGAAGGCAAAAAGGGCTGCACAGTGGGCCTGACCAGCTCAGCTGACCATAAGTAACCACAGGGTGATCTGATCATGAACTTCTAGCTCAGCAAGTCATGGTGAGTTGTCACTTCCCAGCCCATAGCTTCCTCAGTAAAAGGTCAGTCTTTACGTTAAGTGAGCTCTGTCCATTGTTCTTATGCATCTAGGATAACAGAGCTCGGAGAAGTCAGAGTAATTTTCTTTCCAGACCCCTTTGAGGCATAACCACGCCATAGGCAGCAGTGGACGACCCGAAAACTGTCACATACCGTCTACACTGTAAATGCCCACCTACCATCTCTATATACTGTAAACGTTAAGGGTTAACCATCATGTGCCCACCAGTGTAAAAGCAGTGTGCGTTTCTCCGTTTTGCCCCCTGGTAGTTGGTATCTGACTCGTTATGGCTCCTTGCTGGGGAGTTAGCATGGCCTCCGTGACTCTACCTGGAGAGGATTCTGGATGCTTCCTCTTGGTGTCCCCTAGGCTCACGCCACATGCCTTTCCCTGTGCTGATTTTGCTTTGTATTCTTTTGCCATAATAAATCAGTGTCCCCCTAGCTTTGGGTGTCACCAGCATGTGACCCTACAGATCAACAACAAACCTGGTCTTGGGGTTCCCTGACACATGGCCCTTCACAGAAAAAAAGCCTGCGGAGCCCATGCTGCACAAATATAAACATCACATTGTCACACCTCAGAAAATAATTGTTCCGCACAATAATCTAACACCTAGTCTACGTGCAAGCATTCCCCGTTGCCCCCAAATAACTTTTTTAGCTTTTTCTTTGAACCAGGATCCAATCAAGGTTTGCACATTGTATCTTCCCCCTTTCATATGCATTCATTCATTCCCTTGTCCGTGCATTAACTCTGTGAAGCGACCAGGACAGCTGTCCTGTGAACTGTCCCAGACCCCCGGGGGGGGATGGTCTCCCTGTGCACCATGCACAGCCTCCCTCCTCGTCCTGAAAGCCCCGGTGCAGACCTAAAGGCTGGCTGAGGGCCGCCGGACTGGCCACGGGGGTGCCGCTGCGCGGGAAGGGACGGTGGCAGCCCATTTGTGTGTGTGTGTGTGGGGGGGGCTGAGCCTCGTGCAAAACCCGACCCTTTCTCCAGCCCTTGCGCCAGCTTGGATGGCCGGCACCTGAATCCAAAGATTCCTTCGGGGCCGCAGAGGGCTCCCTCCCGGCCTTCCGTTCCCTCTGCCCGTGCGCGCTGTCATTTGCTGAAGGAGCCTTCCCTCGGCAGCCGGGCCCACCCCTGAAACGCGGGCGTCCGCGCCTGGCGGGCCTCCCCCTGATCACGATGCCCGGCGCTGTCATTGCGGGGCCCGGCCTCTAGGTGGCGGAGGCGAGCGGCGAGGGCGAGGCCGGCGCGCGCGTGACGTCAGCGGCGCGCCCGGGAGCGGCCGGCGCGCCCTGTGACGTCACGGCGCGCGCCGCCGGAGCCGCGCGGTCGTGGCCATGGCTCCGCGCGTGCAGCTGCCCCCCGAGATCCAGCTGGCGCAGCGCCTGGCGGGGAACGAGCAGGTGACGCGGGACCGCGCGGTGAGGAGGCTCCGGAAGTACATCGTGGCCAGGACGCAGCGGGCCGCAGGTCGGCGCTGGCGGGGGGAGGGGAGGGGACGGGAGGGCGCGGGGGACCCGGGCCGGGCCTGGCGGGAGGGGGCGCCTCGGGGCCCGGCGGGCCCGCGGCCGTGCTGTCCCCCCTGCGGCGCCCGTCAGCGTGGGGTCTCCCTGCGGGATGTCGGGGCGGCGCGTGCGTGCCCTGGGCTGGGCGCCGCGCTTTCTGGCAGCGGCTTCCGTGACGGAGCTTCCCGGCGCGCGGGCCCCCGCGGGCGGCCTCAGCCCCCCGGCCGGGACGCCCGTCCGTTGCAGAAGCACGTTCTGCCGAGTCGGGCCTGGCCGGAGGGTCAGCGGTCAGCGTGTAAGAAGCCCTCGGGGGTCCCCATGCCGGGGCTCCGGTCCCGGGACCCCGCCCCGGCAGCGCCGTGCCGCCCCGACTCGGAGTCAGGGGCTCAGTAACGTGGAGAGATTCCCTGTAGCTTCCTCCCTTACCAGCCTGACGAGGGAACCTTTTCTCTAAACATCCGAGTGTCACGTGTGTAAACACACACGAACGCCAGGTGTGACGCCGGGTGAGCTGTCGCCAACAAGCTCACCTGTCGTCGCCGCCATCCAGCTCAGGCACTGGGGACTCCCTCAACTTCGGTTTTCCAGAGTCGGGGTGCAGTGCCTGATGCTTGCAGGTTCTCATTGGCGTGGCAGTCCCCTGGGGGAGTCCCCCACAGACGCAGGCCTCCTGAGTTCTGAGTTAAGAGGGAGGCGTGAGGCAGGAGGGCCAGGTACTCCTGCAGTGATGGGACTCACGTCTAGCTCAGGCACTTGCATTTCTCTGGCTTTGTTCCTGGCGCTGAAAGGTTGGGTTCACCCGTCTGAGTGTTGCTCTTTCTGGCGCAGGTGGGTTCACTCATGATGAGCTGCTGAAGGTCTGGAAGGGACTGTTCTATTGCATGTGGATGCAGGACAAGCCGCTCCTCCAGGTGAGTGTGTGGGGAGGCAGTGGGAGAAGCTGGAGCAGCAGTGTCGGGGAGGACAGAGGGGTGTGTGGTTGACCCTGGCTTTAATGTGGCTGAAAACGCTGGGGGAGGCTTTATAACTTTTGATGCTTTTTTTTTTTTTTAATGGCCGGGGGGCCAGGATGTTTGGTGAGAGTGGATCTTACACTTGCTAGTTGAGCACCTTAGCCACACAGGTGACCACCAGTGCAGGTCATGGCCTGGGTTGCCTGTCATGTTTGTGAGAGATCTGAAACAGAGCACTGAAATGATAGAAACCAAGAGAGAGAGAGTCCAGTCTTCTCAGACAGATTTCACCCAGTCTTTTTGAAAATTATTATTATTGTTGTTATTATTATTATGCTTTTTAGAAATAGACTATGTTTTAGAGCAGTTTTAATTCACAGCAAAATTGAGGGAAAGGACAAGATTTCCCATACACCTCTACTCCTGCACATGTCCGGCTGCCTCTGTTGCCAACATCCGCCCCGCAGTGGTACGTTTATTACCATTGATGAAGCTACGTTGACGCATTGTCATCGTCCAAAGTCCATAGTTGACATTGAGGTTCACTCCAGTGTACTTCCTGTGGGTCTGGACAAATGTGTAGTGACACGGATCCGTCATTGTGATGTCTCACAGTCGTTTCATGCCCTAAAATGCTAGCCTTTTTCGAATAGTGTTTCTCAGAGTATGAATTGTTTACTCTTCTTCAAGCTCCCCTGGGCGGTGGGGGTAGTATTTAAAATGCAGATTCCCGTGCCGTGTTTCATGCCTCCTAAGCGAGAGTCTCAGGGAGGCTCTGGAATTGTCTCTTTAGCAAGTGTACCAGACAATGCTTGGCCAGTGACATAGGCAGTGAGTAATTTATAGGGGTCTGGTTGGCCCCTCTTTGTCACGAGGGCAGTTACTGCCCCAGTTGCAAGGTTCCGTTGGCCCCGGCTGTTGGGGCAGGGGGGAGGGCTTTCACAGGAGGGGTGTAACTTGCAAACCTCGGCCCCCTGGGCTGGGTGAGCCCGTGGAAGCCGGTTCCTGTGATGAGTGGACAGTCAAGTGTGTTTATCTTCCTGCCGTCACTTGTAAAGACCACGTTTCTGTAGGGGCTGAGGGAGTTTTTTTATTGTTCCCTACACAGGAGGAACTAGGAAGGACCATCTCCCAGCTCATCCATGCTTTTCAGACGACAGAGGCACGTGAGTATCCTCGCTGCGGTTGGGCCCTCTGTAGGACCGAATGGCTGGGGCCCGGCTGGCCAGCACATCTCAAAGGCTTGGGTCTAAGATCTAGAGCAGGAGAGGGCGTGTCATCTGGTGACTGCAGTGCCTATGTGTGGGACACTAACGTGCGTTCACTTATTTACCCAAAACACGCTCAGGTGCTGTAGGCGTAAAAAACATAAGGGAGTGTCAGCTGACAAGGTTCTTGCAGTCTGTGAGGTCAACCAAGGGTTGCCTCGCCTAAAAACGAAACAACAAAAATAAGCAAATAAAAATAGAAATCTCTATATCCAGATCTTGGTCTTGGAAAATCAAGCTCCAAGGGTGGGGCCTGGGCAGCGGCATTTCGGTGTCCCTGTGTGGTGCGGAGGGGAGCCCAGGCCAGCACTGACGCTGGCACCGTTGCCGGCGGGTCCTGAGCGCCGAGGGCAGGCGTGGCTCAGTGAGACCTAAGTAGTCAAAGGAGTCAGAGCTGGGGGTGTGCAGGGCATCACAGTAACTGCGCTTTCACGTCGGGGGGTCCCCGCCTGCACTGGCATTGTCGGGGGCAGGAGACCACCCCTTCGTGCCCTCACCGTCTCGAACCAGCCGGAGAGCGCCTGTGCGGGGAAGGCCAGGCGCAGAGGGCTGGCCTGTGACATGCATGGGTTAGTGGCCCGTCCGCTACCGAACCGTCTGACCAGCCCTTCACGGTTGGAGAAGCCTGTACCGGGAGCTTAAGCCGCCCGCCGTGTGCCAAGCTCGGGGTGGCGGGGTAGTTCCTCCTGAGGCCTCTCTCCTGGTGTCCGCACGTAGTCGTCCCTGAGTGTGTCCACGTCCCCATCTCTTCTCATTAGGACACTTGTCAGACTGGATTAGGGTCACCCTAGTGACCTCATTTTATCTTAATTACCTCATTAAAGGCCTCGTGTTTAAACGAAGGCGTGTTCTGAGGTGTCGGGGTTAGGGCTTCGGCGGGAGCTGGGGGGACACAGTTCAGCCCGTAGCACTCTGGCATGGCCATTCTCAGCTTGATCTGGCAGGGCCAGTAGCGAGGTCAGGCCTGGGTGTCAGGCGGGGCCTTGAGCTGCAGCCGCCTCTCTTGCTGCTGGCTTTGCTGTCTCTCTGCGCCTGTCTTTCGGAGAACATGGCCGCCGTTCGGGGTTGTAGGTGAGCTCTGCTTTCTCTCCGGGGTCCCCCATAGCCACTTCTAAGCCAATTTGTGGCACAGCCTCATGGCTGAGCACTGCAGGGCCTGGCCACACTGGTGTCCCGACCAGGTTGTCTCGTGCACCCGCCTCCCTTCTCAAAGCGGCTTCCACGTCCCCCTGTGACTCTGCTCCCTTTCCTTCCAGAGCACCTGTTCCTGCAGACCTTCTGGCAGACCATGAACCGCGAGTGGACGGGCATCGACCGGCTGCGCCTGGACAAGTTCTACATGGTGAGGCCGCGCCCGCGTGCCCCAGCGGGGTCTCCTGAGGGGGCGGTGGTGGCGAGGTGGGGCGTGGGTCGTGCTGCCCCGCAGAGCCAGTGACTGGCGTGGAGTAGCCTGGTTCCTGAGCCGCCCGCCCCCTGAGCAGGGCAGAGGCGAAGGCTGCGGGGCAGTGTGACCGCCCTGACGACAAGCCTGAGAGCTGGGGGCCTGTAGTGTCTGTCCAGGCTCTGTGGGCTGGCGAGGGGCGAGGAGACAGCTCCGGACACACTGAGACTGTCCGTTCCAGGCTGCGGGTTATGGCCACCCCCTTGGGACTTGGCGGTGAAGCTGTCGCTCACGCTGTGGAATCCCTGAGCAGGGGCGTGCCAGACGGCCTCGGGGTGCCAGCCTCTGACAGCAGTGCCTGGGCGAGGACGGCAACGTGGCGGTTGTTGCTGAGGCCCGTCCGGCTCTCTCCAGTCCACACTCCTGCGAGTTTAGGTGACTGGTTCACCCTCAGACGTTCAGGAGGACCTGGGTCGCACAGACAGGCGTCCTGCTGCTCATCCTCCATCGCTCCCCCCCACCCCATGGAACCACATCTCGCGGCCACATGGTGTTCCCTGAGGCTTAGGACAGTCCCTGCATGAGGAGACAGTGTTGGTTTCTGACAGCAGGTGGCCCATCGGACAGTCCGAATGGGGCCGTGGCCAGGCCTCACTGAGGACAGGTCCCCTGAGGGCTGTGGTGACTTGTGATCTGCCACTCAGATCAGCCACCCACTGGGCCTTGGGCCAGGGTTACGGGGACACTGCATGCCCGGTGTCGGTGCAGACAGCTGTGGCTCGCAGCACAGCCCCGTGCAGGCCCGAAGCGCTATGAGCCACTGTGGGGGGGAAGCGGGGCTCGCAGGAGACGGGCCTCGAAAAGCAGCAAAGCAGCAGATTGCGGGGAGTCGGGGCTCCATCTAAGGGGGAGGCCCGGGAGCATCTGAGCACCTGGACCTTTCGCTGTTGGGGTTAGAAGTTCAAGGGAGAGCTCGGAGGAGATGGGCTGTCCCCAGAGCTGGGTTTTCGGGGCTCTGCCTCCCGTTGGGGACCCGCGCTTCATTCCCCGTCATCACTCCTGGAGCAGGGACTGGTCCGTCTTAGCGGCTGTTGGGGCCTCTACTGTGGCTACGCAGTTGTCCTTTGTGAGCCTGGTGCGCTCAGAAAGTGGGGCCTCTGCACCCTCTGCCTCTGCGCATTCTCTGTGCCCAGGGTCCCCGGTGTCCCGGCTCCCCGAGGGCTTGGTGTCCTGTCCACCAGCAGCACTGGGGGCCCCGCCGCGCGTTTGCGCGCACAGGCGACCTTGGGCAGCGGGGATGTCTGGGTTGCTGTCACTAACGGGGACTCCTCCTTGTGCCACAGCTCATGCGGATGGTCCTGAACGAGGCCTTGAAGGCCCTGAAGACGCAGGGCTGGGAAGAGAGGTTGGTACCCACTGCGCGTCCTGAGGCTGCCGCCCGCGGGCGAGTCCGGATGCGTGTCCCTGGGGGACTGGGTTCACGTGTTCCCCTTTTAACGATGTCGCGAAGAGATGGCGGCCTTTACGTTAACGGGGGACCGGATGGCACTTAAAACGAAGGCGTTTTAAAAATCGGTTCGCGTGTTCGAGGAATGTTTCCAGCTCGACGGTGGGTCCTGAGTCAGGATGGAGTCTTCCGCGGTGATGTACGTCGGGTGCAGTGTGCTCCGCTCTGCGGTCAGCGGTCATGGCTCCTCGTTCTAGAAATAGTTAATTGGTGCAGACTTTTGTCGACGGTGGTGCCTGCGGTGGGGTGATCTCTGTCCCCGCAACTGCAAGGGGCCTGCGTTTCTGCCGACACCAAGCAGCTCTGGGCTCTGCTGGGGCTTAGCTCCTTCCCCTGTCCCTCCCGGAGACCCTGGGACCACACAGACGCCTGGTACCTGGATGCCGCCAGGTCACGGGCAGCAGCTGTTCCAACCTCCGGGGACACTCACAGCGCAGAGTGGGCCTCTGACTGCACACTTTGAAGTTTTTTAAATTATTTGAAATTTTGTAACTCTTCTCTAGTAGCAGGGGCTCAGTGTAAACAACCGGGAAACTTGCATGAGGTTAGAAAGCAACTTTAACTCTAACGTGTAACTCTTACGACGACGTTGCGTTGTTCAGTGCGGGTGGTCCAGTGGCATCGTTCACACGGGACGTCTGCAGGCCGCTGCTGCTTGAGCTGACCCGTGTCTGTCTGTAGCACGATCCTTCGTGGGAGTGGGTGAGGGAAGGGGGCGCAGAAACACTGCAGTGTGGATTGGCTTGTGACAGGGCACACGTGAAAGGCGCGTGTGTGGGTGCCGAGACCAGCCCTGCCGCGGGGAGGCCGGCTCGGGCCCGGGCTGTGCTGCCACTCGTCTCCCCGACGGCGCGGTCAGCAAACGCGGCGGGCTCTTGGCCCCCTTTCCCCGTGGGAAACAGCCAGTGGGAGTTGGACTGTAGCTGCCTGAGCTTTTCCAAGTTTAGGAGTCCTGTGGGCGGTTTCCCTTCGGGGCAGGCGTGTGTCTGGCTCTGAGTGGTTTTCGTCTTTGAATGCCCTTGAGGACCGTGGGCTGTGGGTTCCCAGTCGGGAGCTGGTGGCTGAAACGGGATTAAGGGATGAAGAGGACACCTTTATTTTAGTTACTTTCTTGCTGGTTTGCAAGTAGTTCCAGCCTCCGTGTCCTTCGTAGTTCAGGGCAAAGGTCATCTTGGGGCAGTCCGTACCGTCCCATTGCCCGGGGGTGACCAGTGCGGCTGGGAGATCCCTGGCCTCTCCCGCTCTGGCAGCAGCTGGACTCTGTTTGTTCTGGTCGGTGTTGGTCGTCAGCCCTTCCTGGCCCTGGAGGAGGCCCGCGCACCTGCTTGGCCGCACACACCATCACGTTTCCTCCCGGGACGGGTGGGTGCCGCTGTTGCCCCGCACCCACAGCAGTCATCAGGCGCTGCTCAAAGAACTCTGCAGCCCAGGCGGAGGGCCCGGAGCATCCTCCGGCGCCCAGGAGCGCAGATGTCTCTGGGCCACTGCCCGCTGGTGTCTGCAGCTCCCTGTCCCAGGCCGGAGACCCTGGGAACCAGTGTGCCAGGAGGTGTGGGTGACCTTCGCGGGCCGTGTGCTCTGCAGCAGGACCTGGGAGCAGGCTCGTCCCCTCTGTGGCCTGCATCTCCTTTTCGGCATTTGCTCTGTCCCGGTGTGCCTCCCTAAGTGGGTCCCAGTGAGGACAGCAGGGAGGGACGTGCGACACGGTGGTGGTGGCCTCCTGACAGAAGGGGGCCTGTGTCAGTGCGCGCATCAGTCGCGCTGTGCGTTCTACAGCCAGCACGGTCGCGTAGGTCTGGAATTGCAGGGGTCCTTTGTGCGGGAGCGGACCCGTGTGCACGTTGCGTGTTGGAAGATGGGGCGCTGCCCCGATCGAGGTCCTGTCGGAGCCCCCGTTCGCGCGGATACCGGGGCCCTGTCAGTGGCGGCTGCTGCTCTATTTGCCTGTTTCCCCTCAGACAGATGGAGCAGCTGCTGCAGCTGCTGACGACCGAGATCCTGCACCCCGACAGCGACGCCCCCAGCGGGGTGAAGAGCCACTTCATCGAGATCTTCCTGGAGGAGCTGGCCAAAGTGGGCTCCCACGAGGTGAGGCGCGGGGCGCAGGGTGGGCGGCTGAGCACACGGGGGCTGGGAAGAGGGGCTGACGCGGCCTCCCGCCCGCAGCTGACGGCAGACCAGAACCTCCGGCTCATCGATCCCTTCTGCAGAATCGCCGCCCAGACTCAGGAGTAAGTGCCAGGCCTCCCTCCCCTGGGTTCTTCCGGGAACTGTCTGTGCCAGGTCGCTGCTATGTCCCCAGGACAAGTCACCAGGGGGCCTGCTGGCTGGCGGGTGGGAAAGGTGGGCACGGGAGCCACAATCTCTCCCCCAAGAGTCCCACCTGCCATCACGCCTGCTGCCCCTTCAGCCCCGTGGTCTTGAATAACATCGCTCGAGGCATCTTTGAAGCGATCGTGGAACAGGCCCCGTTCGCCATTGAAGACTTGCTGAACGAGCTCAGTGAGGACGAGGCGTCAGAGGGCGCCGAGCAGGAGCAGGAGGCGCGGTCCCAGGAGCCGTACAAGAAGCCCAAAGGTGGGGGTCCCAGGGTGTCCGGTGTGACTGGGGCCGCCTCGCGCCACCCGCCCTGGTCCCAGCCAGCAGCGGTCCTGTTGGGGTCCCCGCACACTCCTCCTGTCCGGTCCCCTAGTTTCTGACCTCGTCCCGGCAGCCAGGCGTACTTTAAAAACGCGCACACGCGCCACTCGCTGTCGTAGCCCTCGCTCCAGGCCTCCCGTCCTGAGGCTGCCCGCTTGTGACCCCACCCTGCTCCTGAGGACTGATCAGTCCTTTAGGACGTCTCCTTGTTTCCAGGCCTGTGGCGTCCCCACCCCTCTCAGTGTGAGGAAGTCGGGGGCCCCCAGCCTACTCTGTGCTCGTCCCAGGTCCCGGGCCCTGGCAGACAGTACTGTCGGTCCCAGGTGTACGTGTCAGGGCCTGTGACACCCGGTGTACGTCCCTTGATTCTAGGCTCCTTCTGTGGAGCTGAACCGGACGAGGGCGAGGAGCAGGCCGGAGATGACGAGGACAGTGCCGGTGCCGTCCTCCAGGTGGGTGGCCTGGGCGTGCGGGCGGGCGCTCAGCCTCTGCCGTCCACTGACTGCCGACCCTGGGAGCCGCGGGGCTGGAAGGGAGGAGGTGCCAGTCTGGCCGAGACTCGGGGGACCCCTTGTCTGCAGGAGCACGAGTCCTTGGGAATGGTTGGGGGCCAGGCGGCGGGGACTGGGCTCGGAGGCCTCCTTTGGTATCGGCTGCCCAGGTGGGCCGCAGCCCGCCTCCTGGGTGCTGGGCGGGCCAGCGGTGCAGGCCGAGGGGTCGGCGCTGGGGCCGAGAGGCCGGACCGGGCGAGTAGATTTTGAGTCCTGCCAACTTGTGGACTTAGTAAGAGTTTGTTTATTGGATTAAAGTCTGTCAGAGTTAACTCCACTTGTCCTGACGTGGCCGTCAGAGGACTTAAAGTCGCAGGGGCTCGCCTTGGCCCCTCACGTTCCTGTCGGGCGGCGCTGCCTTGGGGCCCGTTTGCTGCCTTGTATGCTGTAGACAGTCCCTTGGGCCGAGGGGACAGCAGGAGGACATCGGGGCGTGCCCTCGTGGTCTGGACACTCCTCTCGGCCCACATACCGGGTGGTGACTGACACTTCGCCTCCATGGCGTCTCTGTGACAGTTCGACTACGAGGCCGTAGCCAACAGGCTGTTCGAAGAGGCCAGTCGCCAGAGCACCCCCTCTCACAACAGGAAGCGTCTCTACAAAGTCGTCCGAAAGTAAGTGCCTGGGGTGCCCGGCCCGTCCGCCCCACCGCCCTTGTGGCCTGCGCCAGGCGGGAGGGCTGTCCTCGGCGTCTGAGCTCGGTGGGGAGAGTCGCCCGCCGGTTTGGGAGGCTGGAGGTCGCGGGGCCGCCTCCTCCGGTGCGGCCACCTGCGGGAGCCGTGGCCTGCCGGGTGACCGCCTCTCTCTCTTCCAGGTTGCAGGACCTCGCGGCAGGTGAGCCCTGGGCTGTGCATCGGGACTGCTGTGGGTGGCAGGCATTTGCGCTCTGTGGGCGGAGGTGGGGCATTGGGTCACTTTTGCCCTGCAGCAGGGACAGTCGCAGAGGTCCCCAGGCGGCCGGGGCTCTGTGGCTCTCGCGAGTTCAGTGCTGGGCCGGGGTGGGGCGGGGGAGGCGTGCTGGGATGCCGGCTGGACCTCCAGGCCTCAGTGTGGCTGGGGCAAGCGGCGCCTCCTATTCTGAAAGACGATCTCCTGGAAGGTTCGTGAATGGAGACGTAGCGTTTCCCCCCAGCATTTTATTATGAAATTTTTTACGCGCGTGACAAAAGGGTTTCACCACGAAGACCTGCACCTCCCCTTCCTCGATTCCGCGTCAGCGTTTCACGGTCCCTGCCCTGTCACCGACCTGCCCTTTGAGCCCCCTCTCCCCCGTGAGGCCGGACACGAATGCTCCGTGTTCGTCGAGAACGAACGCCTGGCGTTGGTTGGACGTTTACTTGCACTGAAGTGCGCGGACGCTGGGCACGTGGCGCTGTGACCAGGCCAGAGCGACGTGAAGCCCGTCCAGTGCGGGCCCCAGCGTCGCCCCAGAAAGGGCTGTTCTCCACGTCAGCGTGAAGGGGGCTGTGACGTGTCCTAGTTGCCCCGAGAACGGTCCTGCGTGTGTCGTGCTGAGCGCGGCTTCCAGCCAGCCGAGTCGTGGCGGGCACCAGGCTGGGTCTCCTCGCGGGCGGGGCGAAGCGGCGCACGCGCAGAGTGAACCCGGCCTGCCCTCCGTGCTGACCCCCACTTGGGTCCTTAGGCCTCTTCCCCGAGGACGACGTCCCGGAGAAGGCCTACAGGAGTCTGCGGGAAGGACGGCGGGAGACGAGGACCAGGAAGCGCGGGCCCCGGTCCCGGCTGCAGGACGAGACAGGTAGGGCCAGCGCTGTCGGCCGGCCTCGTGCCTCCACCGTCTGCCTGCCGCTGGCCTCCAGGCGTGTAGCCCCGCGCCGCGCCCCAGTCGCCCCAGCCTGCAGGTCCCGGAGCCGTGGGGCTCCCCCTGGGGCAGTGCCTTGCGCTTGAGCTGGTGGCTCAGGGTCACTGCCGTGTTCCCCGCTTCCCTCGTCTGCACCTGCCACTTGCCGAGCCTTTCCCGTCCTTCATCTGGGTTCACGCGCTGGGTTGGACTCTCCAGGGTCCTCCCGGCATCCCGCTGTGCTCCTTGGTTTCCGACTTCCTCCCTCCCCTCTTCCCGCCACTGCTCCTCTCCCTCCCCAGCTTGTGCACCGTGTGGGGCGGTGTGCCAGCCCGCTCCAGGGACTGCCCTGTGTCCTCATCTCTCGGGTCCTGTACCCGCTGCAGTAGGGCTGGGCTGTGCCCGCAGTGCCCGGCAGGGTGGGGCACCTGGGCCCGCGGGGCGTCTGGGGGAGGGAGAGGGGGCCCCACCGCTCATTCCACACGTGCCAAGCTGGCTCCAAGGTCTCGGGACCCGCCCTTTGAAGGGTCTCGATTCGCCCTGCTCTAGCCCAAATCTCTCCTGTGTGCGTCACAGCTGGGCCCTGGCCACAGGGACAGGGCCCGCTGCCCGTGGACGCCAGGCCAGGCCCTGCTGCCCGAGCCCGTCCCTCAGTCAGTGTCGCCTCCAGCCCCACCCGTGAGCCGAGGTCCGTCCACCCCCCGCTGCCTGTGCCACCCGCGTCTGTCCTCGCTCTGTCCTCTGTCCAGGGCCTCTTTCTGGTTCCGGGAGCCAGCACGCCCACAGGCGCGGGGACCCCATGTCTGTTCCTGGGCTTGCTGGTGCTTCTGTCAGACGCTCCTGTGTCCTCTGCTGCCCTGGGGTGGCCCCTTCAGTCAGATCCGAAGCGAGGTGACCCTGGCCTTCGTGGCTCCTCGCTACGTGGCCTTGCTGTTCCAGGGCCACGTGGACGGGCGGGCGCGTGTGCGGACCCGAGCTCCAGACCCGAGAGGACGCAGCAGGGCCCCGGGGCTGACCCCCCTGCACCTCAGGAGCAGCCCGGGGGCCGAGCCAGGAGAGGGGCTCGCAGGAGAAGGCGGCCTCGGGCCGGGGCCAGGAAGCAGGTGCCGGGCCGCCGGGGGCCAGAGGTGAAGAAGCAGCGGACGCGGGAGAGCGAGAAGTGACACCCGCCGAGCCCGAGGGAGGACGGGACAGGCGAACGCGGTCGGCCCCGCACTCTGCCCTCGGTGCCCACGGCCCGGGAAGTGCCACTCCGCTGACCTCAGCCAGGCCGCGGACCCTGGGACTGGACACTCCCCACAGACGTCCCTCCCCAGCAGAGGCAGGGCCGGCCACGTGCTGCCGCGGTAAATAAAAGGCCACTCTTTCTCCAGTGGAGTCCCCCTCTGGCCCGCACGCCCACGGGGCTCTGGCGGGTGAGTCCGCAGGCGCCGGTCTCCGAGCAGAGTGTGTTTTACGCCTGTTTTCACGGGCGGAGACCTGTCCCCGTTTCCCAGACGATGTCGGCAAGAGTGTGCCAGGTGCGCTCGGTGGGTGTCTGGACAGGTGTCACAGACGCGTCTGGTGGGCCTGGTGTCGCCTGTGACTTGGGGTTGTGGCCCCGGAGGCTAGAGGGGCGGCTCCTGCCCGCCCTCATCTGTGACGTGGAGGTGGCTGGCACCGGGCCTGGCGTCCAGCCCGCACACCTGCCAGATTGCGCCCGTGCACCCCCCAGCACACACGGCGCCTGGACATCCGGTGTCCGCGCCGCGTGGCCCCACGGGGTCCGAGGCTGCTGCGTATGCCTGACCCCGAGTGGAGCGCGTGCGGGCACGTGTGAGGAGGCCCTGGCCGCAGAGTCCCAGTTAGAGGGCAGACGGGAAGGCGGCTGTGCCGCGGGGGCACCCTGGCTTCCAGGTGGGGCTGTGGAGGTGACAGGCAGCGTGTCTCAGGGTCAGCCCACGGGCATCCGGCCACCTGGGGCAGTGCCGGGCCAAGGCGTGTGGGTGAGCCCAGCAGGGCCCCCCCGGGAGGACCCACAGAGGCCCGACCTGAACCCGAGTTCCCGGGGCCTGGCTTCCTGCGCGCACGTCCCCTAGGGGAGCCAGCACTGCAGACCCCTGGCTGTCCAGCTGGTGGCAGACGGTGGCCTGGGCAGGTGGTGCTGAAGGCGGAGCTGGGTTGGGGGGAGAAGGGAGCCCGCGGTGTCATTAGGTCCGCAGCTCCCCTTCCTCAGAGTCGCTTGTGGAGATGCCCAGCGCCACCTGCGCTGGCCTCGGCCCAGTAGTGGGCGGTGACCTGGCTGCCTGTCCAGTCCCCTTCCCCAGCAGGGCCCGGGGAGGGTGGGGCTCTGCAGGCGCCTCTGTGTGTGCGTGTGTGAGTGTGAGTGCGCGTGCACGTGCGTGTGGCGGGGTGGGCTTCCTGCTGTCTGGCGATGTCCCTTTGGTCAAAGGAAGCAGCGTGGTGCGGAGAGGGGGCGGGACGGCGGCAGCCCTGACACAGCCCCGCCTGGAGCCCTCCGCTCGCCAGTCTCCCGTTTGTCACCTTCCCCTCCCCCCAGAGTCCGCGCTTCACGTTTCGCTCACGCCAGGACTGGGGGTGCACACGGCTGAGAAGACGGGACCCTAGGAACACGCTGCGCCCTGGCCTCAGGCCTGGTTGGTCCGGCCCCCGCCGCCCCAGGCCCCGGCCTTGGCTGGCCGGGCGGGGTGGGGAGGCCAGCGGTTTCCTCAGCCGCCCGCAGGGCCGGGCGCCCAGGGGCGGGGGTGGCAGACGCTCTGGGCAAAGGTCTGAGTCCCGCGGGGCCTCCCGCTCAGCCTTACAGCCTTGCCCCCCCGCAGAGCCTCTGCGTCCACCCGTGGAGGACGAAGGTTGGGGGACCTGAGGGCAGGAGGCAAAGGAGAAGAGTGGCCTCGAGTGCCCTGGGGAGTTCATTTTGGGGGCCGAGGCGGGACTTCGGGCGTCCTGTGCCCCTCCCGGCAGTTACCCCCTTCTCTCCTGTTCCCTTCCCCTCCCCTCCCCCAAGTGTTGATCTAGTCCCACAGGAGAGGTCTGTGCTGCAGGACAAGGGACCGCAGGCTTGGCCAGGAGTCGGGGCCCAGCCTGCGGGGGAGGGGACACCTGCTCAGGGTCTCACGGGGTGAATTCCGGTGTCAGCTGGGCGGCTGTCTCACGCGAGGCTCGGGCTCCCCTCCCAGCTCCCCAGTTGTGGGCAGAATTCAGTATTTTGCAGCCCGAGGTCTAAAGTCCCCCCTTCGTCGCCCGTCACCCATGGTCACTCAGCTCCCCCGGCCACTCTCAGTTCCTGCCACCTGCCCGGGGCCAGCAGGAGGAGGCCTCACCCGAGTCCTCTGCTGCTGCGTCTCCGCTCTGACGCGCCCAGCCTGGTCAGGTCCAGCCTACCGGGCGGCAGGGACATGCAGGCCGGACGCCAGGGTGGGCCTCTCGGACGCCCCGGCTGGAGAGGGAGAGGAAAACACTGGGTCGTTGGGAGCTTTGTGGCCAACGGAGCCAAGAAGTGGCCCCAAGGCCCTTGGATGCCCGAACGGGTCCTCCTCGCCCAGCAGTGCTGCCGAGTTCCCGGGCCGGGGAGTATGTCAGAGGCCACCCCGTCACCCCACCGTGACCTGCACCCCCGCCGCCCCTGCCTCACGGTCGGTCGGTGCCCCCAGCTCTGCCCTGCCCGCCGTCCCAAGCGCCGGGCACCCAGCCCTGGCCAGGCCTGCGGGGAGCTCCTGAGTCGTGGAGCACAGATGGGGACGGGCTGTTTGCCACCCGACCCGGTCGTGGCCTGGCGCCTGGTCTGCAGGTGCAGCCCACGTCTCCCGGAGGACAGCGTGTGCCCGAGCTGTCCGGGAGGGCGGCCCCGTCTGCCCCCAGGCTGTGCCAGGCGGGCGCCGCGCTGGCTCCTGCTCCATCGCCGACCCTGAGCCTTGCTCCCGGGGCCGAGTCCCGCATCCCGGCCACTCGCAGGGCTCAGCCCGCGCTCCCAGCCTCTGCACCCATGCCCCTCGGTCCTCGCCTGCCCCAGGGTGGTCCCCTGGCTCGGGAAACCGCCACACGCCTCGTGTAACTCGTGCCACGTGCTCACGCCTGCAGAGCTCGGCGTCTTATTTCAGAACGCCGCCTGCGGGGGGGGTCCCTCCACCTCCAGAGGCCCCCACGGCCCTGTGTCCCAGGGCGAGGAGCACGGGGCGAAATGGCACCCTTAGCTTCGCGTCGAAGTCTGAAGGGGTGGGGACTGCAGCAGGTGGTGGGGACACCAGGGGTCTCGGCCCAGGGGCTGCGCTTGTTCCGATAACAGCCAGAGAAACGCAGATGAGGCCGAGCCCGGGGTGTGACGCCCTCGCGACCCTGATGATGCTGAGGTATCGCTGTTCGTGGGGGCAGGGGGGTCCAGAGACCTGACTTCGAGCTGGACCGTTGGCTCTCGAGGATGTCACTGGCCCCCGGGAGTGAGGGCACGATGGTCACACTGCCTCGGTGTCCCCCGCCTGACCGCGAGGCGGCCTTGTGGGGAGGTGGGAGAATGTCCTCGTGTCCGAGGGCGGGGGCCCTCGAGGCTGGCGACGGTGGCTGGTGTTTATCATCCGGTTCTTTCTGCTTTCGTCTCTGCGTGTTTCTACAGAAAAGAGAAGAAAACGAGTCTGGGAAACAGCGCCTTCACGGTGTCCGTTTTAGTGTCACCTCGGGCGTCGGGGGTGCGTCTGCAAAGCCCGGCGCTTACGTGAAAGCAGCAGCTTTGCTCTGAGACGGCCTGCTCCGGCTGGGACAGCGTCGGAATCTAGGTGCGGCGTGAGGGCCGTGTCGGGGCGGGCCCCGCGCGTGCATCCGGACGGGCCACAGGGAAGGGGCGCCGGGGTGCCCCTGGGGACAGAGGGCCTTTGGGAGGGAGGCTGTGGGCGTCGCACCCCGGCGGGTGGCCTCCTTCCAGCCCGAACTGGAGGCAAACGTGAACATTTCTCGTGTTTAGTGGTTTCAACTCCCTCTTCCGCCCCCTTCTGCCACCTGCACGCTCAGCATCGTCACGTGGGCACGGCCTGGCGGGCCACCGTTCGCTCTGACCCTTTTGCTGGATGTGCCCATCCCCGTGGGTGGCCGGTGGCCAGAGGTCCAGGCGCCGAGGAACTCACCAGGCTCCGGGCACGCAGAGCAGCGTCCCTGCCCGCCCTCCCCTGCCTGATGTCCCCCACGTCACTCAGCTCCGTGCTCGCCTGCCTGGCCCTGGGCGGGACCCCAGGCTTCCTCGCCAGCTGGCTTCCCGCTGGTTCTGCCCTCGGGTCAGCCTGCCCACCCCTCAGAGGCCTCAGCCTGCATCTCGGGACCCCCACAGCTCCACCCTGCTCCCGCCTGAACCCCACTCCTGCCGCCTGACCCTCCCTGTTTCAGGTTCTCTGACCCTGCCCCTGGGGCCCGGGGCCTTGACCTTGAGAGGACAAAGCACACAGCGTCCATGCTCACCTGTTCAGTGACCCGCAGACCCCGGGCTCCCTGATAAGTAACTGGGGCACGAGGCCGGGCCTGGGCCTCGGCACATCTGTCCCTGGGCCCAAGCTGGTCTGCAGGTTGCCGGGGGAGCCAGAGGGCCGTGCCTCGGTTTCCCCGTTTGTCACACAGGGATTGGCAACAGCCCGTGCCTCGGAGGTGGGTGAACGACTCAGTAAATTAGTACCTGTCGAGTGTTTCGTGGCACAGCATGTGGGCGAGCCTTAGCAGCTCGATTTTTTATCTTTTATTTATTTTTTCCCCACTCTGCCTGTGCCGAACCGACCCAGCCCCCAGGCTTTGGGAGGAGGTGGCCGTGGAGTGGGGGCCACCAGCGCCGGAGGGAACCTGCATGTTCTCTCCCGGTGACAGGTGACGCCCTCGGGGAGACACAGTCAAGCGGCTCCTTTCAGGGAAGTTATATTTTTGGAAAGACCTAAGAGCGCATCGTGGCTTCAGAAAACAGGCAGTTTTAGTGCTTAAAGCCGGAGACAGGAGGCCCACCAGCCCCCGTGTCAGCCTCGCCCCCCTCGGCGCCCTCCCTGCAGATTCAAAGGCGGCGACAGTCGTCACGTGTGCCCCTCAACTAGTCGACTATAAATAGGACGGACTGCGCCAGCAGCAGCAGTGAACGGCCCCCAAGGTGACTCGAGTCAGGGTGACCGATGGCCGCAGGGAGAGAGCCAAGGGCCAGCCCACTTCGGTCCCCGCTGCCCCGGGCCCTGCAAGAATGGGCGCTCCTGGCCTGGGGCTGGGGCGGCTCCATGCTAGGGCCGGCGAGGGCCACGGTTCTGACCCGGAGCTCCCTGTGGCCCCGAGGAGCCCCGGCCCAGCCCTGTCCCAGGCCACCATCCACCCCGCGGTGCGGGGCTTCACGGAGACAGGACGGCACAGCGAAGGGACACCCCGGCCTGAACAGCGGGGGGTGGCGGGAGCACACGGTGGACCCGGGGCTCCTCGGGGCCTGCCGGGGACTGAGCAGGAGGCCGCCCGCCGAGCCCCCGACCCGTGCTTCCCCCTGCTTTGGGGGCGGTGAGTGAGGCGAGCCGGCAGGCCGGGCCGGACTTGGCGTTTGTTTGAAACTGGGGTGTTCTGTTTGGCGTCGACTTTAACTATTAACGCATCGCGGTAAAGTGCTCGCTCACCTCGATTGCGAAGTTTTGGGGCCTCTTAAGTTTTCATGCAGATGAGCAAGGCTCTCCCGCCGCCCTGCCATCCTCGCGTGTGCCCCGGCGGACCCAGGCCGGCCCTCCCCGCCCTCTGTCTGTGTCCGCTGACAGGGCCGCACCGGGGCTGCGTGAGGTGAGAGGGCGAGAGAGAGGACCCCGTGGTGGGGAGGGGGTCCGGACCCGGAGAAGCGCAGCGGGTCTGTGGGCCGCAGTGCCTGCCCCTGCTGCTGCGCCGGGCCGGTCTGTTGGCTTCCTGAGAAGTGAAAATAAAGGGAAACCAAGCAAACGCCCGGCCCGGGCGACGAGGATTCAGCAGTTAAACAGCTCGGGGCGACACACAGGTTTGGCTTCGTTTTGCGTCTTTCTTGTCCCGCCTCCAGGGCATCCTTGGGCATCAGAGCCGCGGGGCGGGAGGAGCAGAGCGCGCGCTGGGCCAGAGTGAGCGGGTGTGCGTGCGGGTGTGCACGAGGTGCGCGTGAGGTGCGCGTGCGTGTTGGCAGGGAGAGCGGGACGGGGCAGAAGCCGGAGGCGAACCCTCCGTGAGGTGCGTCTCCAGGGTGACGTGTGTCTGCTCTGGTTGGGGCCGTGAGCCAGGGACGGGCGTCGTCTCCCAGCCAGGGGGAGATGCAGGCGTGTCCCCTCCACGGCCGGTGGACTCCTCCTGCAGTGCTCTCTCCTCTCCAGCTCACCTCCACCCCGTGGGCTCGTTCAGGGCTGGCAGGGCCCGACGCCCCGGCGGAGCTCCGGGGAAGGGGCGCACCGGTCAGGGTGCTCAGCTGAGAGCAGCAGAAACCAATCGGGCTAGTTCGGTTTGAAGGGATGTCGCGGATGCAGGGCCTGAGAAACAGATGGAAGCTTCTGGAAGCAACTCCCAACCTCGCTGAGGCGCAGCCCATTGGAGTCCCTGCTGCCGCGCACTTGGCTGGGAAGCTTCCTGCTGGCCTGAGCCCCTGAGCGGCCGAGTCCTCCTGCGCCCCAAACACGCAGGGCCCCCGCCGAGCCCGGCGCCCTGGGCCCCACCCAGTGGGAGCTGGAGCCAGGGCCTGCGCCTGGCGCCAGCGGGTGGGGACCGGAGCTGTGGCTCCTGCGGGCAGCTCCGGTGACCAGGGCACGTCCTGAAACAGAGACGGGCCTTTCCTAATACATTAAAAGGGACGGAGCTGACATGCACAGGCAGCTGGACAGACCCCCAGGAAGTCACGCTGAGCCAAAGGCCAGTCCCACGGGGTTGTGCGTGTGGGGTCCACTTAGAGAACGTTCCAGAAAGGCCGAATCACGCGAACAGGACAGGTTGGTGGTTGGAGGGGGCTTGGAGGGGTAGGACGGAGGAAAGTGGGGTGGCTGTGTGTGGGCGGCGAGGGGACCCGTCGGGGTGGGACGAGCCGCGTGTCCTCTGCGCCCGTGTCAACAACGGCTGCGCGGCTGCTTCCCGGGACGCTGCTGTCATCTCCTACAGCTGCGTGCGAGCGTCCCGTTATCTCAAAATAAAGGTGTAAGAATAATAAGGAAGGGACAGTGGCGGCCAGGCCAGGCCCGGCGCCACCCTCCTGGGTCCTCCGCCACCCAAAGCGCAGGCCGGGGACGCGGCTTGGTTGCCACCCGCCGGCGTCTCTTGGCCGGAGACTGGGGGTGTCACCAGGAAGACGAGCCCCCGCCTCGCTCCTCCTGGCCCCCGCCGCGTCACCTGCCATCAGTCTGATGGCTTCAGCGTCAGCGTCCTCCCCGGGGCAGAGCGGCGCCCTTGGCAGCGCATCCCATGGGGCGCGCGCGCTTCCGAGGGGCCTGGCAGCCCCAGAGGCCATCGGGGCGCCGGCTCTTCTGCCCTTGGCCTTTCCTCCCCTTCAGCTGGCCGGCGTCTGAGGGCGACTTCCGCTGGGCTTTGGGCACATTGGCAGAGAAAGGCGAGCGTGGAGGGGAGGGCGCTGGCCTTGGCTGACCTTGGCCGTGGACCTGGCGCCCACTTTTGGGTGGGCCCGCGTGGGGCCCTGCCGGTGTCCTTGCCGCACGGACGTGGCGTCCGCCGAACGCAGACCCTCACGGTGGCCACGTGTCTCCTGACTCGCATGTCCCTGTGCGGCCTCGGCGTCCGAGGCAGCGCCTCACAGGGCACGTGGGAGTCCGGAGTGGGACGCACTGCGTTTGCACCTCGGGGGGAGCTGCCGCGACGCGGGGCTGGAGCCGGGGTTGGCCGGGACCGCTCCGCGGTGCAGAGCCCAGGGACGCCCAGCGCCCGGGCCGGCGAGCGGAGGAAAACCCAGCCACGCGGATGCCCCCGCTCTCTCCGCGGCTTGCGGCCGCGTCTGCGCCTTTGTCCCGTGCGTCGTTTTCTGTTTGTGACCTGCTGGTGCGGCGTGATTTCACCCCGTCACGGTCACGGAGAAGAACTGGGGATCTGAGTTCAGAGACGTCAGTAGCACAAGCGTGTCTGGCATCTGATGGGGCCGGGGCGCCAGGCGCTGGGGAGTGGCAGGCGATGCCTGGCATTGGATACGGGGATTCGGCCGGTGCGAGAGGCGTGGACCCTGGTCCGGTGTCCTGAGGGACAGGCCCGGCCAGGCAGTTGGTCAGGTGCCACCGAGCAGATCCTGCCCGGAGCCCAGGCGGGGGCAGAGTGGGCACACGGCCATGTGGTACGCACAGCGGGTCTTCGGGACCCCGACCTCACCTCCGCCAGGGCCTGGAAGCGCGACCGCTCCCTCAGGCGGGTCGTCAGCAGAGGAGCGCGCGCTGGCCTCCTGTCAGACTCAGCGTCGCCTGCCGCCCTGTCGGCCGGGGTTAGGTGACAGCCTGCCTGGTGTTTGTGTGGCCCCAGCTGGCCCGGGACTTGCAGTGACAGCGACTTTCGTTTCCCGGGGGGGGGGGCGCGGCTGGAGCTGAGGGGCTGGGGGGGAGAGGCCCAGGGGCCGGGGACTAGCGTCCTGCGGGTCTCAGGCCAGCGACCCTGGTGGCTGCTTCGCTGTCGGGCCTCGTGTCACCCTCAGACAGCTCTGCCCCAGGATGTCTCCACCATTCGCCGGGGCCACCAGCCCCAGCCTGGGGGGGTTCTCCAGGGGCGGGGCGCCGGCCCTCCCTCCTTTTATTCAGCTGAGTCACCGGAGGAGACAGGTTCTCCAGCCAGGGGACCAGGCTTTGCCCGTCCCGGCTGTGCGAGCTCAGGCCCGTGACGCAGCCGCCGTCGTCAGCCCTGGGGTGGCGTTGGGGAGTGGGTGAAAGGCACCTGGAACAGGACTGCACCCGGGGGGCAGGCCGAGGGCGCAGGCTGCCGTCGCGGCCTCGTACTTGGCCCTGACTCTGGTTCGCCGGGTCGGTGGGCGAGCCCTGGCTTGGGTCAGCGGGTCGCGTGTCCTCCACCTTCCTTCCTTGTGTTCCCGTCACCTCCTCCTCCCAGAGCCCCACGGCCCAGCGGGGCAGGTCCTAGCTGGGTCGCAGCGCCTGTGGGCCGAGGGAAAGAGCGAGGACAGGGTCGCTAGATGATGACGAGCGGCTCCCCTTCTCCGCGGAGCCCCCTTCTGCTTTTGGGGGGCGGCTCCCCTTCCCGGCGTCTGCGTGGATGAGACACGGGCCACCCGAAAGCGCCTTCCCGTCTCGCATAAGGAACACGTGTGCGTTGCAGAAACAGGGAGAGGAAGGACACAGTGCTGGGCTGAGTATTTGGGGGGCTCCGTCACCCCCCAGTTCTGTGTGTTCGAGTCTTGTATTCGACACATGCTGGAAGAGACTGCACTTGGGGACGGTCCTGTAAAGCAGTGTCTGAGGTCCAGTGAGCTCCCCGGGGTGGCCCTGACCCAGCGCTGGCGTCCTCGCAGGCCGGGGGGTCCGGGCACACGCGGAGGGGAGAAGATGGCGTCCATGTGCCACTGCCCGGGAGGGGCCCCAGAGGCCCCAGCCCCCGCTGCACCCGGCCACACCTGACCTCGGGCGGCTGCTGTTTAGGCCGCCCGCGCGCCGACCCTTGTTGCTGCAGCCCCGACAGGCCAGCTCGCTACGTGAAGTTGAGAGCGCCCGCTTGTCCCGGGGACCCACCGTCCAGGCCCCCAGGGTGCACTTGGCTGCACGGCCTCCCAAGCGTGGACGCGTGTGTGCGTCTGTTCGCGCTGACGGCGCACGGATGGCGGCGGGGGCCTGCGGCGGGGCCGGTGGGCGCCCTGGGGGGGTGGCGGGTGGAAGACGGTGACCAGGGAACACGCGGTCTGACTCGGATCCTGACGGGCCCAGAGGACTTTGGTAATTGATTTGGGAGAGACTGAGAAGGCGGGGGGCGGGGGGTGCTGGGGGGATGGGAGGGGTGGACCCTGGGAGGCCGCCCTGCAGGGGAGACCTGGGGCGGGGCTTCAGAGAAACCTCCAGAACGGCTTTCCTTGTGTGAATTGACCTGGTCCTCCCAGCCATCTTACGAGGCAGGCGAGTGGCTCTGTCAGCCCTTTGACCACGCAGGAAACTGAGGCCCAGACGGCGAGATGATCAGCCCTGCCAGGGGCCGACCCTGTTCCCCAGCTGAGCCACGCAGTGACAGTGAGCTCCAGGGAAGACCAGGCGCCTGCCCCCACCTCTCTGTGTCTGGAGGCGGGAACCCCAAGCCCTAATCGCCCCGGAGAAGAAAGAGGGGCGCACAGCCCGGCCTGTCTGGTCTGTGTGTGTGACGATGGGAACAATGATGTCAGGAAATGAGCCGTGGGGACCGAGGCTGACAGGAACAGCGCTGACGTCCGACCTCTCCGAGGCGTTTCCAAGAAGTGACGTTGAGGGCCTTCCACGCCCGGGGCGGTGGGCAGGCCGGTCTGTACCCTGGCCAGGGGCCAGTGGGGGGTCCAGGGGAGCGCGGGGTGGTCCAAGGGCCAGCAGGGGGTGGTCCA
The DNA here is from genome assembly GCA_030015415.1 of Cynopterus sphinx. NCBI lineage: Eukaryota > Metazoa > Chordata > Mammalia > Chiroptera > Pteropodidae > Cynopterus > Cynopterus sphinx. Next base: position 1,156,664 of record CM057380.1, on the reverse strand, counting down.
AGGGAGTGCAGGGTGGTCTAGGGGAGAATGGGGGGTTCAGGGGAGCGCGGGGTGGTCCCGAGCCACTCGCACTTATCCACACCTCTTTCTTTTCCTTCCAGAAGCAACTCTTCTGTCATTCTGAGCATTTGGATTTCAGAGCACTGTATTTCCAGGGAAAGCACGTCAGGCTCTGGCACCGAGGCCGGTACCTCTGTGCCGAGGTGTCCAGCAGCCCCCCAAAAGCTATTGAGCTGCCCCCTCTGTCCGGGCGCTCCGGGTGGGTTCCCTGGGAGTGTTTCCTTGGTCCCGTGGGGAACTCCTCCCCTTGCTCAGGGAGCGCCCGTGTGCGGGGCCTGCGGGTGGGATCGGGGTCTCACACGTCACGCGACACCAAACCGAACAGGTGCGTAGTTAGAAACAGAATGCACTTTTTTTTTAAATCCCAGAGAACATTCGAAAAAACGATTTGGAGCAAGAAAAACAAGTTTTTGCTCGAGTGTGTGCGTGCGTGTGTGTCGGTTGGGGTGAGTGTGGGAGGAGGAAGGGAGACCTTCCTTTGAGAGGTCACACTCACGCCCCCACCCCGGGGACAGGGCCTGCCCAGGGCAGCAGCCCCCACCTTTAGGCTCCCACCTTCACGGGCACTTTCTGGCTTAGGGACCTTCAGGGCAGAGAGGCGCATCCTGCAGGTGCACAGCAGAGTTGGGCTCAGCTGGAAGGCCGAGGGCCGGGTCCCGTGGCATCTCTGAGCGGCAGGGGGAGGCGAAGCCTCTTGCAGGCCCCGGTGTCGGGTGCGGGGCCTCCAGGGAGTACGCACTGAGTGGGGTCAGGGTGCGAGGGGCTTGGGCGGCATGGTAACACCTGTGACAGGTAAGGGGGGCGGGAGAGGGCTGGCGGAGCCTTGGACCTCCATGCGGCCGGCCGAGGCTCGAGCAGAGATTGGCCCGCCCTTCGCGTGATCTTTGCCCTTGCAGAAGCCTGTGTTTTAAAGAATTTGTCTCCTGAAAAAATCACATTTGTCACTGTTTTTTATTACGTGTGCAGAAGAGCAGCGTCTGTCTGAGATCAGTGTCGATGCGCTGGGGTTATCCATCCCTGGCTGCGCTGCGGCCCTCGGTTTGTGGACTTACATCTCGGGTGTACGTGACGTACCTCGGGTATAGTTTGCCTCAGACCATTGGAAAGGCCTGGGTCGGCCCGGGCCGTGGCTGTCTTGCACCGTCTTGGGGATCGGGGGAGTCTGCGTTGGGGACTCCTTGTTTTACAGAAAAGGAAACCGAGACCTAAAGGGACAATGACCTTGCACAAGGTCACAGGCTGGCTCTGAGGTTCCCGGCCGTGGCTACAGCCTGATGTCCGGGTCCAGCTGCCCCAGGAAGCCTGCCCTGGGGCCGTCTGTGCCAGCTGGCGTCTCTGCCCCTGCGACTCACCTGGAGGCCACACTCGTCCATGCCCCTAGCCGGGCCTTGCCAGGAAAGTTCTCCAAGGACAGTCTCAGGACTGGGAGACCCCCTGTGGGCTCGGGGTGGGCGCCGTCTGCCATTCGACCTGGGGATCGCCTCTTCGGCCCCCGTTTACTTCCCTGTGAAATGGGATGCCAGCAAGTCCGTCCTGGGAATGAGAAGCAGCCACGAACCGGGCGTCCCTCTCCCGGGCCCAGCCGCGCTCACGGCGGGCACTCAGATGCCACCCTCCTTCTCGTCGAGGGCGGAAGGCCCCTCGCTCCACACACCTATGCCAAAGTAACGCTCTAGCAAGATTTCCTTTCCCCACTTGAGCGGAGGCAGCGGGCCGCGTGGGTCAGGGGACTTGCCCGCACGGCCACCGGTGTGTCCCGGTGGGGGAGGCCTGCAGCTTTGCTGCGCCTCGGTTTCTGCAAACGTAAAGCGGGCGCCACCGTCTGCACCCACGGCCTGTGTTTGTACGTGGGGGCAATGGTGCCTGCACACAGTAGGCTCCCTGTGAATCCGGGCGATGACCACATCTCCTGTCACCGTCACCGCAGGGCCGGCAAAGCAGCTAAGGGCTGGCCAGCTGACTTCCGAGCTTCATTTAGACGTTTACTCAGCTTGTGTTCCGATGAGTTTTTCCAGAGCCGAAGGCCTGCTCAGCGCAGGCCTGAGCCATCGATCGTAGGTTCTAACTGAACGTAGTTGTTTGTACCCGTGACACTTGACACCGTTGAGACAAATACAGTGTTTTGAGCTGATCTAAAAGCTCAAAGTAACTATTAAGGGGCCGTCAAATACCTGAACGATGAGATACTTTTTAATTAATTTTTAACAAGCAGTTATTACAATGTGAATGGCAGATGAACATCCCCACCCAGCGCAGGGCAAAAGCTGCTCTCCCCGGCCCTGCCAGCGACGCTGTCACGTTGATCCTTTCGGAAGTTTTCTGGACGTGGAAGTGCACGTCTTGCTTTTTAATGCATGAAAGAGATCACTGTACACCTATCGCCCTGCATGTTTGTATTTTAAATTTAACGCGTCTTGAAGGTTATGTAATGGCAGTATGGATAGAATTACACTGTCTTTTAGTGTTTAAAATGAAAGATGCTGTGAATGGTTTGGAGTTTGTTTAACCAGATCTACTGGTCGTTTTCAGTTTGTTTTTTGTTTTTTTGTAATTACGGACTGTAGGTCGGAAGCCTTCCGCATGTGCAGGTGCCTGTGGGAGCGAGGCTGCAGGTGACCCCTGAGAGCGGCAGTAATAGGGTCCAAGGTTTTACAAACATTAAATTTCCACAAACATTGCCAAGCACAATTCCCTTTCCAAGGGTAAGGGAATGGGGAGTAGAGCAGGTGCATGTGTGTGTTTTATTATTTTGTATTTCATTTATTTTATATTTATTTTATTTTATATTTGTCTAGGCGTTATCTGGGACAATTCGAGGAAGCTTAAAGTCAGGCACAGCACAATAAGAGCACCTGGAGTTTTAGGCTCAGGAGGCAGGCGCAGGTGGACCTGAGGACCCAGCAGGCATCGGGTGGCACCCAGGAATGGGGCAGAGCCCGGGGAGGGGAGCTGACCCTCAGCAGTCGCCAAGGGCTGAGACGCAGCCTCAGGACTGTCTGGCCTGGCCGCCTCTTGGTGCTTTCCAAGCTCACCCCCTGGGCAGGTGCCCCCTGGGGGGGCGGGGGGCTGGGGGCTGGGGGCCACTGTTCCCGGGGAGGGGACAAGGGTCAGTGACCGCAGGCGAGGGGCGGGGCTCGGAGGCCAGTTTGGGGCGCCTCCCCCACCCCTCGGGGAAATGCCCTCCGGGGTCAAACCCCGAGACAGAGTTGCCAGCAGGTGCCACCCACACCTACGTCAGAGGGCTCGGCAGGTGGGTCTGAAGCGGATTCTCCCAGGACGCTCCCCTCCGTGCCCCACCCCTGCGGGGACCCCCAGACTAGGAGGCGGGGTGTGGGGAGCCATGGGCGGCCCGAGGGCCGCGTGTGTCAGGGCCACCCCCCCCCCCCGCCAGGCCGAGCCCTCTGCACCGGCTCCCGTCTGCGCCCCGGTCCCGCCCCCGGGTGCACCTCGTTGGTCCGTCACCCCCGAGCCCAGACTCGGGCCTGGCGGGGTCCCCCGCCCGCGGCAGGTACGGGAGGCGCCGGTCCGCCCGGTGGGGCCCCCCAGCTCCGTCCTCCCGCGCGTCCCGCCCCGCCCCGCCCCCCGCGGCGGAACTGTGGGGCGCGCGCACAGGAAGTGGCGGGCGGCGGGGCCGCGGGCGGCGCGGGGGGATGGGGCCCGGGGGCGGCGGGCGCCGCACTCGCTGAGGCCGGAGCAGGCCCGGGCCGGGCCGCAGCGCAGGCCGGAGCGGCCGGACTCGGCGCCGGGGCCGCCGCCCGAGGGGCCCCCGAGCGCCGGCAGGTGAGTCCCCCCCGCCCCGTCCCCCCCCTCCCCGGTCCCCCCGTCACCCCCCCGGTCCCCCCCACCCCAGGCCGCCGGGCCCGCCCCCCCCCCCGCGCGGTCCGCCCCGGTCGGACCCTCCCCCGCTCGCCCCCCCGCCCCTCCCCCCGCCCGGGCCCCGGGGTCTCCCGCCCTGACCCGGCCGCACCGCGGAGGCGCCCGCCGGGCCCGGGGCCTGCGGGAGGCGGGGGGGGGGGGTGCGCCGGGGCGTCCGGGCCTGGGCCCCCTCCCGGCCTCCCCGGGCCTTGTCCCCCAGGCCCCGGGCCTCCCTGTCCGGCTGCCGGGCCGCGGGGAGGGAGCCCCCCCCGCCCGTCCCTGCACCTTGCGGGGACCCCCCCCCGTGCGTCCTGCGTGCGCCCCCCCACCCAGCACGGGGGGGGGGCGGCCCTGGGGGCCCGGGCCCCGCGGCGCCCCGACCTGGCTCGCAGCGCCGCGTGGCGCCTGGGCCTCTGGCCTCTGCTGGGCCCCGGGCGGGAGGGCTGCAGGTGCACCCCGGGCCGCGTGCGCCCACTTCTCAGCCTCCACCTGGGCGTTTGGGCCCAGGACCCACTGTGGATGTCCAGGCCCCGGGCACCTGACCAGTCCTAACCCAGGAGCCATGGGGAGGAAACGACCCCCACCCCAGGGTGGCCCAGAGGACCCTGGAGCCCCTGGTCCCCGGGGCCTCGGGAAAGGGGGGTTACTAGCACTTGGCCTTGAGAATGTGTCTGCTCTTATTTATTTTTTAACTTTGAGACAAGTTCAGTGGAACAGGGGAAACGTGTTCACTATGGCTGCCCCGATCTTTGATTTTTAAGCCCAATACCATCTCGTCCAGGAGAATTCCTGAGCCGTTGGGATCCTTTCTGTGGGAAGCGTGATCTTGTGAGAAGGAAAAACGAGGGCTCTTGGTCTTGAGACGGACTGGAATGGGAATTGAAAGTGAAAAGCACCCCAGAGGACCCAGACCCATGCTGGCGAGCCGGCGCGGGGGGCCCAGGTGTCACCCCCCCATCGTGGACAGTCCCTGCGTGGTTTTCAGTCACTGCTCTGCCTCAGGCTGCCTAGACTCATTCACTGTTTTCCGTGTAAAAGCTCCGCAGCAGGTGCGGGTGGGATTCTGAACCTTCCCTAACTCTTCACTTCCTTGCTGTCGCCCCCAGCCGGGTTGTGCCCGCCCTTTCCCCCGGCTCAGTTAGCTTGTTACCACCGACGTCTGAGTGTATCCATCTCGCGCTCCAAGGAACCGTGTTGGTTACAATGTTTAAAGAAGCAGCTTCGGGATTACATGGCGATCACACTGGGCATGGGGCCTCCCCCGGCCTTGGCGGGGGCGTGCCACGCGTGCTGCACCGTTTAGGACCGGCCTTCACGAGCTGGTGCGGCCCTACCTGGGCACGCTGCCGAGAGGCCTGCGTCTTAGTGGCCCGAGGAGAGCGAGGCAGAGCGGGGCGAAGTCAGCGTGGTGGGTGGCGAAGGGAGATGCAGGAGGGGACCTCGAAGGGGCCCAGGTCCTGATGTAGAAGCTGAGTCGGGGCGGGGGGCCGCCCCCCCGGGCTGGCCCGCTCGCCCGCTCCGACGCTGTGTGTGTCCTCGCGTCCGTGGGCCTCGGCTGGGCGGCCACCTGGGGCTGGTCGTCTTGTTTTGGAAGTTGGAGCAAGCACGTCACCCAGGTGACCACTTTTGCTCCTGCTTCCCACGTTCACTGGGGGTGGGTCCCGAGGCGCTGGCTTAACCCTTGTCGTGTCATCTCTGATCGAACTTTGACCCCGTCAAGGACCGGCCTGCGGAAACGGGAGGTTCGGTTTCCGGTGGACGGGCAGGCCACGGATCGGCGTGGCCAGAATTTAGACTAAGTTCCACCGACTCCCATCTTCCCGGAATCGTCGGTCTGAAAGCCCCTTATCCCTGTGAACTCAGAGGTGGCAGGGAAAGGTCGAAATCCTCATGAGCAGGGGTTGTTTTCGGGAAGAATATAAGGTTTCCTGGGGTTTTACGGGGAAGGGTCTGGTGAACTTGTGCAGTCACATGTACCCTGAAACACACCCCTTCCGTTGACGTTCTGCCCAGCTTAACACGGGAGACACGAGAGGGGGCCGACAGGGCGGGTGAGGTGCCCGGGCCCCACGGCGGGCACGCAGCCCCTCGTCACCTTCAGACTGCACCTGTGGCCGAAGCCATGGCTCCTGGCCTTGTCCTGCCCTCTGGCCTTGTGTCTCACCGCCACAGGTTGTGGCTGGCCGAGGATGATGGGCATATGGGTTACATTTCTCTGCCTTTTGAAGGCCTTGACGTAACCGAGGCCTTTATTCCCTGGCGTCCTCGTTGAGAGGTTCGCAGCACAGGTGACCCGACTTCTGTAAAACGTTGATCAGAACCATGGCTTTCACCTGTGGTTAACCAAAGCCGTTTTCCACGACTCATTTCAAATCGTAAAGCAAAATGACCGTGACTGAAATTGGCGTCTGTAAAACCACTTAATAACAATCTCGAAATTTACCCTAAATGGCCAATTTCAAAAAGCTCCGTTTTGCGCAAACGCAGCAACGGTTCCTTCTCTGGCAGCCTTTCGCCCGGCCATTCGGAGGAGCGTGCGGGTTTGACCACGCACAGCGAGCAGGAGGCCGAAACCCTGATCCCCTCGGCGGCGTCTGTGCGTCGGCTTTGGTGGCGCGGAGGAGGGGACCGTCGGCCCGGGCTCCCACCCCCAGGCCGAGGTCCCTAACTGGCCCCGGGCGTGCGTTAACCAGGCCGGTCTCTTCCCCAGTAGCCAGAGGGCTGCGGACCGGCTACTCGGCAGATGCTGCCAAGTTGCAGGAGCACGTGACCTTGAGCACGTGACCTTGAGCACGTGACCTTGAGCACGTGGCCGGCAGGGTTTCTCCCGGCCAAGTGCTTTGCATCACACAGGCCTGGGCAGGGAAGCCGGGCGCCCGGGCGGGCGGGGGCAGCGCGCCAGCAGTGGAGAGGCCTGTCCCCAGGGACGCGGGACGGCCATGCATCATTCACGGGGGCGCCTGGATGCCGCTCGGGAAGCGGGCGGGGAGGAGGCCGGCAACAGAGACGCGGCCCCCGCAGACCAGGTGGGGCCGGGCGGAGGCGGGGGCGGCCGTCTCCTTGTCACGTGCCTGTGGACCTGAAAACTTTAAGTCCCTCATGCCGCCGGGAAGCGTGTCCCGCTGTGTGACCGAGGCACTGCGTGGGGTCTTCTTAACCAAGCCGCGACGGTGGCGCCTCCGTCAGGCACTTCACCTGCTTCCTTGTTGCATGATTCTCGGAGCAGCCCCGTGGGGACCGTCGTGTCGCCCGTTACTCAGATGGCGAAACCGAGGCGGGCGGCCGGGGCCAGCGCCGCCCCGGGAGGTTTCCGATTTAGACCGCGATCCCAGCCTAGCTGGGGGGGCCACGGAATGGATGAATGGACGAACGAACGAATGAACCTTTTACGCGGGAGATTCGCGGAATTCCCGCAGCTGGCGAGAAGCTACCCAGTTAGTAGACCTGGCAGGTCTGGTTCGGGAGCAGCGATTTTTGCCCAAATAGGACAAGTCAGATCGTTCAGCGACGGCTGCATCGGCTGAGGTGCGCGGATGCTGCGGTGGGAAGGGCCGCCGTGGAGGCGGGAGAGCCCTGGGGACCGCCGTGACACCCACCTGTGGGAGGCGGCGGGGAGGCCAGGGCCCTGCGAAGAGCTTCAGGCCGGGTCTTCAGGCCGGGACCCCCCCAACCGGCCCGCGTCCCTCAGGCCCTGCGCGCGCCCCGGCTGAGCTGCCCCCTGGGGTCCCACAGGCTGTCGCCTCCCCTCCCGCCGGGCGGCAGGTCCTCTCGCTGCAGGTCTGAGCGGCTCCTTGACGGCCTCGGAGGCCAGGCTCAGCGACGTGGTAACCCACAGCCGTGCGGTCGCCTGGCTCGGGCGGCGTTTGGGTTTAGGGTGGGAAGAAGCCCCGTGGTTCCCACAGGTCTCCTTAGGCTGTCACTCGGGCCCCTTTGCTGTGACGTCCGCAAGGGTGGGTGTCGGCGATACAGGCGCCTGGAGGAGGACGGGAGTCTGGGTGCACACGTCGCCGTCGGGGTTGTTCTCAGCTTTCCAAATCGAGGCGCACGCGACTGTGACTTACGCTCCAGAACCTTCCTCAGGAGCCGCCCTGGAGGCCTGCGGTTCTGTGCCAGCTCCCGGTTCGCACGCACTGACCCGGACCCCCCAAAGCCGCTCTGTTCGTCTCACTGCTTCACGTTTTGGGGAGTTACTGGGTATGAACGTCTCTTTTTGGGGGAGCAAAGCTGTGTGTGAGCGTTGTGAGCACAGATGCCACCGGTGACCAGGCGGGAACGTGGGCCAGTGGCAGGGTGGTGGCGGTGGCCGAGCAAACCTCGGGCGCACTCACCGACCCCAGCCCCGACGGCCTGCGTTCGCTGCCGGTGACGTCGGGCGCCTCCTGTTGCTGGTCGCGCAGGGGTCCTCCGTGGGGTCTCTCCCCGCGTTCCCACCGGGCTGTGTCCCTCCGTGCGGTCCTGTGTGGCGTGTTTTCTTACCCTTGTGTCGTGACGCGGGCGTCACGTGCCTTTTCCCAGTCGTGTCGTGTCTTCTCAGTGTCGCGGCGAGGTCGCCCCCACCGTGGGCTGCGCCCCCCCCGTAGAGGTCTGGGGGCTCGGCCTCCACCCGGGGGTCCTGTCTGAGTGTGCTGGGGGGCAGGGAGCTCGGCTCTCCTGTCCCCAGTGCAGGACCCGTCGCCCTGACGCCAGCCTCCGCCTTCCCTGCCGACCCTGGTGCCCGCCTGGCCGTGTGCTCCCCTCTGGCCCCGTCCACCGGTCAGGGCGTCTGCGTGGGCGGTGGCGTGGCCGCCGGCCCTCCCCCTGCCTGGCCGTCCGCACGGCCCTCCCCGTCCTTGACCGCCGCTCCCCTGTGTACGTGTTGGAATCGGCTCGTCGGGTTTCGTGCAGAACTTAGCCAGGGTTTGGACCGAACCTGCACTGACTCTGCAGGCCTGACCGAGGGACTTCGTTGCCATCACGACACGAAGTCTTCCCGCCCTGAACGCGGCACACGTCTCCGTCCACGTGGGCCTTCCTAGACGACCTCCAGTCGGGAGCTGCAGTCGTCCACGGACCGTCTTAGCCTCTGGCGTTGGGTTTATCCCCGGGCGCCCCGATGTCTCTCTTGCTTTTGTAAGTGATTTTTAAAATTCACTTTAATTAGAATCATGTCTCTGACTCCTCGTTGGTGTCGGTTCGGGGTGTCGACTTTACAGCCAGTCGCCTCGCCAGTTCTGATGCCGACGGTTTGCGGATTTGGGGGATTTTCCGTGCGAACGTCCACACGGTCTGGGGGTGTGGGGGGTTGTGTTCCTCCTCGGACCTCTAACATCTGTTCTCCCTCCTGGGCCTTCGGGGCGGCCTTGACGGGGGGTGTGGCTGGGCGTCCTCGTCCTGCTCCCGACTTGAGGGAGATGGTGCCGCCCCCCTCATCAGGCTGCTTGGCTCTGAACCACCCACTGCGCCTCCTCCGGGGTCAGAGGGGAAGGGACGGAAACAGATGGAAGACGGCGCTGCTGTGGCCATCAGGGCCATGCAAAAACGCCACCCGGGGAGGCCGAAGTGTGACAAGCCAGCGCCTGGCAGACCGCGTGGCCGGCCGTGGGCAGGAGGCTGCGCGTGCGGCCACCGCGGTGCCGTGACAGTGCGCGGGGCCCGGGGGAGCTCTACGTGTCCGTCTCCAGGTAAAAGAGGCGCTGACTCAGCGGGAAAGGGGACGAAGTGGCTAGAGGCGCGGGCAGGTGTGTGTCCACTTAGGTGGGCCGAGCAGGAGGCGTGAGGCGCAGGTGCGTGCCGCCCGCCCACGGACACGCAGCGCGGGGCAGGTGGCTGCGGGCCGTGCTGACGGACACGGTTCCGGGGGACGCTGGGGACCACGGGGGGGGGGGCGTGCAGGGCCCTCTGGGGACGCCGGGAGCACGGTTTCTCCATCCAGGCCCTGGGGACTCGGCCGTGCGTGGTCTGTGTGGGTTTAAGCGACAAGGTCGAGGTGTGTGCGCCTCCCTGTCGGTATGTTTCGTTTCAATGACAAGTTTGAGGGAGCCCGGGTGGGGGTGCGGTGGGCCCTGTGCCCCCGGGAGCGCCGGCAGGGAGGGGCCTCGCGCGGCCTCTGGGAGGTGGTCCCCTGCCGCGGGAAGAGAAGCAGGTGGCCTGCGACTCCTGCGCAGGATGAGGGACACCCGTCACACCCGTACGACGTGGCGGAGGGGCAGGAAGGCCTCCCCCGCCTCTGCTGCTGGAACGGGACGTCCCGCGCGGCGGGGGGCGCGCGGCGCGGCGGGCTCGAGGCGTGCGGACGTCTCCTCGCTGTCACCCCTTTTCAGCGGGGAAATCACAAAGGAGGGGGGTGCTCGCTTTCCGCAGCTGCCCCGTGGCAGGTTAGGAAGCTCCCCCGTGTCTGGAAGGATTCTGCGGCACGTGGCGTTTCGGCGGGGGCCTTCTGCGCGTGCCGCCCGGCGCACGCGGGCGTCGCCGCTCCTCCGCGAAGCCAGGCACGTGCGCCGGTGCCCTGGTGCCCGCGGCCGGTCCCATCCTTCCGTTGCTGCGTTTGCTCTGTTGACCTTGAGCGCTGCCCACGTTCGTTCAGAGGCGAGTTTGGCCGACCGGGCCCTCGGTCGCGCCGGCCCCGCCCGGGTTCGGGGTCTGGGTCGGACGGGTCTCACGGTCTCCGTGGGTGGCCTCGCTCCCGTCCTGCTGTGTGAAAGAGCTCGCGCTCGTCCGCCCGAGGGCGCCTGGTTCCTCGTGGGTGCCCGCCCGTGCCCGCTCCCGTGCAGTGCCGGGCCGACGTCCAGGTCTGGTATTTTCTCGTTTTGCCAGGGCCGTCGCAGAGCACCGCGCTTTGACTCGGGTTAAGATCGTATCTACAGAGAATTGTTTGGCTGTCCCTAGGTCCAGCCCCCCCGCCAGGGCAGGGGACCAGGCGAGCCGTGACCGACCGTGCGGCCGTCGCACAGCTGTCCACCTCACCGTCCGTCCCAGTAGCGTCGGCGGCTTCTCGGCACGCAGGTCGTCCCAGGTCCCTGCTCCGTCCCACGTGGAGCTGCCCCTTTCCGTCCTGAAACGCTTGCTACCCTCGTCCCTTCCTGAGTCACCTCGCGGAGGTGTGCCCGTCTGGCGACGGTCGTCTGCAAAGCCAGCTTCTCGCGTTCGAGGCCGGGGCCGCCGTCTCCGTCTTCCGAGTCATCGCTTTCCGCTTCCACGCTCCGCGGGGGACCCTGGCGTCCCCCGTCTGGGTTACGGACTGCCGGTGTGGCGTCTTCCCTGCCCTTCCGAAGTGCGGTCTCCTCCTTTCTCAGACTCGATTTCTGGCCTAAGCTCGGAGGCCGTAGCCTGCCGTCCTGGTCGCGCCGCGCGGCACTCTGCGCGCGGCGCGGAGGGGCTTCGGTCTTCAGCTCCGAGCGTGTAAGGTTTTCCGACGTCGTCCTCCCGTGCCCCGTGAGCGGTACGGAAGGCGTTTTTATTCTCTAAACGCGGAGAGACTTTCTGTTTTTAGCGTTGGCTGCCCGCGGCAGCGGACACGCGGCGTGTGCACCGACCGGGTGGAGGCTCGGCCGCCGCGGGCCCCCGCGTGCTGTCGGCTCGGCGGTCGCCCGGCTCATGCCGGGCGCGCGTCTGCTTTCCCGCTTCACCGTGGTGCCGCAGAGCAGTTCCCTTTCTCCTTTTTCATTAAATGTGGCTGTGGATTGAAGCGGCCTCCGGAAGACAAAGCCGTGTGCCCCTCTTCAGTCCTGGCCTCGCTTCCTGGAGTTCCGCTCCGGCCTCGTGCGGGCTCACGCCGCCCCTCGGGCCGCTTCGACGCCTGCTCGTGTTCCCTGCTCGTGCTCTGCCGCGTTCCCAGGCACCGCCTGGCCTTCCTCTCCCCGTTTCACAGCTGCCTGCGTCCCTGTCTGGTCCGGTGGTTCTGTTCTTCATCCTCAGGCCTCCTCTCTGCTGCTTTCCCGGCCCGCCGCCCCCGTTGCTCGGGTGCTTTCCTCCGCGCACGTCTCAGTTTTCTCTTCTGTCTCTAAACGTGATTATTTCACGCGCCGCAGCTGGCGGGACCGAAACGTCAGCGAGACCGCGCGGCATGTGCACGAGCACGCGTGCAACAGTGCACACAACACATGCGTGTGCACGTGGCGTGTGCACTCACAACACTCACATACGACACATGCACACGCACACTCGGCGCACTCAACACGCGCGCACACGTGCACACGTGCACACAAGCACCTGCACGTGAACACACACACACGTGCCCTTACACAACGCATGCACACAAAGTGCACACAGCACAGTGCACTCACATGACACGCACACACATGCACTCACACACGTGCACACGCACAACACACAGTGCACGCATGCAGCATGCACGCACGGCACGCGTGCACTCACGTCACACACGTGCACACACCTGCACACACACGCCTTTAACACAGCGATGGGCTCCCTGCGTGCGCGCTCCTTTGCAGCCCGCTGTCTTCGCTTCACGCTGCGGGGCCGACCTGGCCGACCGCCCTGGTTAGGTCCGGGGTGGAGGCCGTGAGGGCGGCACTCGGCTCCGCGGGCGGCTGTGTGCGCATCCGCTGCTCTGGCCACCGCACCCAGGCCGGCCGCGGGTCACCCGGCGCCCCCCTGCGTCTCTGCCGGCTTCTGGTTTCCTGTCGCTGGATCACTTCGTGGCTCAGCAGGTCCGAGGGGAGCAGCTCTCCTTCCCTCGAAGCCACCAGCCAGGACAGCTGCGACCGCTGGTTGCCGAGCCCGCCGCGGGGCACTGGGCGGCTGCTTGGTGGGGACGGGTCAGGCCCCGCTGGGGCTTTGCTCGTGTCCGGTCGTCGGGTGCTGGGGCTCAGTCCCAGGCCAGTGCGGTGGCCTGTCCCGCGTCACTGTCAGGGCGCCCAGGGGACACGTCGCCCTTTTCTCAGCAGTCGCGTTTGTCCCCGTGTGGTCACGCGCACACCCGTGCCTTCTGGAGGTAAACGTCTGCGCTTCGCTTCACGTTCAGGGCAGGGCCGGCGTATTCCACCCAGCGACACTGCCGGTCGCTCTGTTCGTGCTCGCTCGCGTGCGCCCACCAGACAGTGACAGGTCCCCACCCGCCCGGGCAGCGTCCCCTGGGGGTTTCAGAGAAGCTCCGTGTGACGCTGCGCTCGACACGTGCGACGGAGCCGTGTGCGGACCGCACAGCAGGAGAGACCCGTGGCCCGGCCCTGGTTGCTGGGGGGCCGGTCCCTTCCGAGGCGGCGGGGGCGGGGAGGGGCAGACTGTGAACACGGAGGCTCCTCCCGAATGAGAACTTTAGGGAAAATGGAGAACTGGAAAGGGAGGGCTGGAGGTGACGAGCCTTTGTGCTCCCGCACTAATCGGGCCCCTCGTTCCAGAGAGGAAGCAGCGTGTCCTTCGTCCAGAATTTATGGAAAACTGGGCGCGCTCGACCGTCTGTCATCGCCTTTATCTCGTAGCTGGTTCCGGGGGGGGGGGGCATCGCTGTAGACACCTCGGGGGCCAGGGGTGGTGAAGCTCAAAGCTTCTGAAGTTCTGGACACGTGAGCGGGAAAGGTGGCGGCGGGGGGGAGTGAGGGGACTAGCCCTCGGGGAGCGCGTGGGGTCCGAGCCCGCGGCGTCCCACCCGTAGAGGCGCCGGCTCACGATGCACACCCAGGGCCGCGGAGCACACTCGCTGTCCCGGCTGGTTCCGCGGACCCCGGGGCCCGGGACCCCGCACGCCTGGGGGCCACGCCGAGGTGGCCTCCGGGCCCCCGGGCGGGGCGTGCAGCCTTGGCTCGTGGCCCCTTCGCTGACACACAGGAGGCCGGGAGCCTCTGCTGCGTGACCCGTTTCTGCAGTTTTTCACCGGTTTTTCTGGCCCCTTCTAGGATGGTTTTCAGGTTTTCTTTCTCTCCTCCTCCTCCTCCTCTTCCTCGTGCGTGGACGTTGGAAAGGGGCCTCCCCTCCAGGCTGGCGTGGACCTCGCTCTCCGCAGCAGGGGGCGCGGCAGGATGGGGCGCGAGGGACCCGCTCGGCCCCGGGGGAGCCGTCCGCCTCCCTGCAGAACCGGGCAGTCGCCCCGAGGGGCCAGGTCTCCCGTGGGGAGCCGGAGGGTGCAGGGCGGGTCCCGGGCGGCCAGGACTGAAGGGGGTTTCGTGCCGAGCACGGGCAGCGCCCCAACGCCGGGCCCCCTCTTCGGTGGGTCCCGGAGCGCTGCGGGGCCCCGGGTTCTCTCCGCCTCTCCTGGGGACGGCGCCCGGCCCCGCGCCCCTGCGCGTTGTGCTGCGGCTCTGGGCGCGGCCGCCACACTCCGCTCGTCCCGCCTGCCCGCCTCAGTCCAAGGCCACCTCCGGGCTCGGGGGGCGGTGGCGGCGGCACCTGAGCAGCGGCCACTGAGGGAGGCCCCAGGGCGGGTCCCGCTGGCTCTGGCTGCGGTGCGGGGCAGGGACCAGGGCCCGGACTTGGACCCGCCGGCTCGTGAGAGGGCGGCTTCCTGCAGCGTCAGCTTTTTCCTTAGACTCACCCCAGCCGAGGGCAGGAGGGCAGGAGGGCAGGTGGGCAGGTGGGCAGGCTGTCCTCAGGCCGGGGGCGGGGGCAGGCGGAGGCTGGGGGTGGACGGGCAGCGGGGCAGTTCCTGACGCTTAAACGTGAACCAGGAGCGGGACGCACACGGGTGCGAACTTAAGCCGACCGAGTCTAATCAGTCGCAAGGCCGCCTCCTCCCCCCCGCGGCCCAGGCCGCACGCTCCCCGGCACGACCTCCCCGGGCCGTGTGCGGTCTGTGTCCCGGGGCCCAGGCACACGGACAGCAGCCGGACACGCGCACGGGCCCCGCACACCCGGCGGCCCGACGCGAGCCGCCCTACCCCGTCTTGTGGACGCAGCGCGCCGCTTTGTGCGTGTCCCGTGCAGCGTGCGTGGCTCCGTGCACGGGCGCACGCGGCTGCGAGGCGGTGGGGCGGCCCCAAGCCCCGGGGAGCCGGCACGGCGTGAGGACCCGCTTGGCCTCTGAGACTTAGGTGTGCGTGTGGCTCGCGAAGCCTGTCAGGCGGGCACGCCTGTCCCCGCACGGCAGGGCCGGCCGGAGTCCGTGAAGGGGGCGAGGGACCGTGGCCTCGCGGGCTGCGGCGTCAGTGAGCCCCGCCCCGCCCGGGGCCGCCCGCCGCTGGGATCGGCCGTCCGGGCTGCCTGGCCCTGCCCCTGGCCGGGCTGTCGGGGAGTCGACGGGCCCCGGGGACGGTCCTCGCAGACAGCGGCCTGCGCCGGTTCCTCTCCCGCCGGGCGCGTGTCTGGACCGTCCCACGCCGCCTTCCTCCCGCCGGGCTGCACGGCCACCCGCTCGGCCGCCCCCTCCAAGCACCCGGCGCGCAGGCTCGGCCCCTCCGGGCTCGGCCTGGCCAGGGGCCGCCGTGTCGGGGCGCCGCCTCGTCTCAGCCCCCACCCGCCCGGCTGCTCCTCGTCTCCTGGGTCTGGAACTAAACCTCGGAGCCCCATGAGCGGCCACGCGGCCGAGCGCAGATGTCGCGCCGCGTGCCGGCGGCTCAGCCCTGTGCGGAGGCTGAGGTGTGGGGACGGGTCGTGGGGACGGCCCCGCGCCCGTGGCCCGGCCCCGCGTGCTGAGCGGGGTGCCCGGCCCCACAGCCGGCCCCGGCGTGCCTGGCGTATGAGCTGCCGTCGTGCGCGTGCGGCCTCTCGTCTCTCCCTGTCCCTCCAGACGACGGTTGAACTTCAGCCCCGGCCCGAAGCCCACGGAACAGGGTCGGTTCCCTTTTCCCCTCTGAGGGTCCATTGTTAGATCGAGGGGTTTTCTGTAGGAAGCCGTCCCGGGGCCCTGGCAGAACTGAACTCGGCCGTCGTCGTCTGGTCCTTCCTCGGCCGCGCGGCTGCACCCCGTCTGCCAGACGTGTCCGTCGGGACCGGTCCACCTGCGTCCGCGCCGTGCTCGGTGCAGGGAGGGGCACGGGGTGCTCCCGCTGTGAACCGGGATCCGGGACGGCCCCTGCCATGCGATCGTTCCTGCGTCCGTGGAGCAAACCGTACCTGGCCGCGGTGCTCCGTCTTCCTGACGTGCCGTCGGGTTCTTGTGGGCGGTCTCCCCGGGGCGCAGCTCCAGGCCCTGCTCGCGCGCGCTCCCCGCGGCCACCGGACGGTGCGTCCGCTCTGGCCGGGGGGCCCCGCGGGCGCCCGGTCTTCCTGGGCCTGGCAGCGCCGCCTGCCTCCGCCGCGCTCGGGTCGCTTTGTGTGGCGCCGCCGCCGCGGTCCTGCCGCGGGACGAGTGCTGCCGGGCCTTCGGCACTTCGCGGGTTTTAGGTGCCCGCGTTCCACGCGCTTCCGCTGCGTCTCGTTTCACCCCGTGGCCTGGTAGGTCATCGTCCGATACCGAGAGCTTGAGCCCCCTCGTCTGCGTCCTCTGTCTCCAGCCCTGCCGACCCGCCTGGGTCGCGTGCTTCCGTGGCCGGCGGAGAGGGTGTCGTCCGTGCGCTCCCCCCCTTCGGGCAGGCGTCCTCGTGGTCCTGTCGGTCCACAGGACCCGGGGTTCGGTTAGCGCTGTCGGTGTCCGAGCGCCGCGGGGCCGCGGAGGGCGTGTGTGCCAGGCGCGCCTGTGCACGCGCACGTCGCGGGGCCGGGGCCGCTCCTCGCCTTCCCGGGGGTTCTGCGCTGCGCGTGGCTGTGGAGCGTGACCTAGCGTGACCGGGAGGTGTGCGCGCTGCCTCCGCGGCTCCCCCGCGCGAATCCGACGCGAGCCTCGTCCCGCCTTCGGGTGGCGTCCGGTGTCTCTCTACCGAGGGGGACCGTGGTGAACCAGCCCGAAGCCCCGCGCCCCGCGCCCCGCCCACCTTCCCACGCTGGCCACCCCGCTCGCTCCCTCCCCGCCGTCCCGCGCTCCGGTCGGCTGTCACCGCCGTGAACGCTCCCAAGCTGCGCTGTCACCCCCGCCTGCGCGGGCATCTCCCGCGGGCGAATACCCCACGGCTCATGCCTGGGTCTTCCCGGCGGCTCCGGTGCGACCCCAGCTCCGCCGTGGGCGCCAGTTTGGACCCGTAGCAAAGGGGGCCGCTCGCCGTGGCCGCCCTCTCCCCCCGCCTGAGGCCTCCGGCCTTCGGGCCTGTTTCGCAGCCTCATTCGTCCCGGGACTCGCGCGTGTGCGGAGTGTCCGTGTGTCTCCTCCCGTGACCTGGCCCCGCCGTTCCGTGGCGAGCTGTTCCAGCCTTGCTCGTCTCTCGCACATTTAGGGGACTTTCCCCGCCGTGCGCCGTGAGGCGACGGGCCTTCTGCGCGAGCGTGGCCGCCGCCCCCGTTTACCACCTTTCCCCGTGCGCCCGCCCGCCCTTGGATTTACCTGTTAAACCTGTGAGTCCCTTCCCGCCCCCGTCGGTCCCCCCCGCGCCACGGGGACGCGCGGCCGACCTAGCCAAAGTCGCCGTGGTCTCTGCCTCCTTCCCGAACCGCGCGCGGGCCCTGGGTCAGGCTCTGCTTTCCCGGGGTTTGCAAACGCGCGTTTCCCGGGCCCACGCAGCACGCTGCGGGTGCGCGCCCTGTGCCCTCACGGAGTCGCCCCCCCCCCCGCGGTGGCCCTGAGAAGGCCCCAGAGCCGGGAGGCGTGACGCTGCGGGAAACCGCGGGGCGGGGCGACGCGGGACCGGGGGGGGGGGGCCCCGTGTGCGGCGGGCCGGGCCCCGTGGCAGGTGCACGCGTTCCCGTGCGGGGCCTCTGTTCCCTCCCAGTGCGGGGCGGTGTGTTCCCGAGAAAGCCAGGTGCGCGGGGCTGGTGTCCACACTGGCGGGAGGAGAGGCGAGGCCGGGGGGCGGGGTGCCCCGGGGAGGCGGGGCGGGGACTGCAGCCCGCAGGGAGCCAGGGCTTGGGCTGGCTGGGTGCAGACCTCACCCCGTGCCGCTGTCCGGAGGCTGGGGTGCTGCTGGAGCCGGGACCGGGGGCGCATCCCCTGCTCGCGACTGGGGCTTCGCAGCTGCTCAGGAAGGCGTCGGCCAATCCGGCCCCGTCACACCCCGCTCCGCGGGCCCCGTCTGTCTGTCTGTCAGGAGCAGGCGCGGCCCGGCGGGACCCATGGGTGCAGGCCCGTGGCCCCCCCATCCCCGTCTGCAGACACAGCCCCCGCCAGCCCCCCGCCTGCCGGTGCCTCTGCGCTCCCCGAAGGCTGCTCCTGCCCCGCCCACTGCTGCGTGCGTCCCATCCCGTCCCGTCCTGTCCCATCCCGTCCCGCCCTGTCCTGCCCCGTCCCGTCCCGCCTGGCTCTGGCTCGGTCTCTGCGGAGCTGAGGACAGGAGACGCCGACAGCCGGGCCTGGGGCAGGAGGGGGCGCGGGGCTGGCCCTGTGCCTGGGTGTGGGAGCGGCCGGGCTGGTCAGGGCTGTGGGCACCGCGGGGAGCGGCCCAGCCGGCCGGGGAGTGCTCACCCCGCCCGCACCCCACCCCGCTCCTGGCTGCTCCCCCTTCCCGGCACAGGGAGTGTCTCCCCGTGGGCCCCACCTCCCAGGCTCCACCTGCGCGGGTGGGGCCCAGGGAGCCCCCAGGTAAGGGCGCCGCGGACTGGACGGGCCGAGGGTAGGAGAGGGGACGGGGTCCAGGGCGCACGCCTCTCAGACCCCGCAGGCTCCGTCCAAGTCCGCACCCCGGGCCTGAGCCTGCCCCAGGGAACCCGGACCGGCCTGAGAGCATCTCCTCCTCGCCGGGTGGGGGCCGCGCGCCCGGCGTCCGTCCACCTCGCCCTGAGCCAGGCTGCCCCCGTGGGAGGCACCCGAGCCGCAGGGACTGCTCAGGAGTTCGTTTGGGCAAAGTGACCGCGGGGCGCGCGCTGTCGGTGCCGGATTCTTTTACACACTCGGAACTGGGGAGGGGACGTGAGGAGGTTGCAGGGACCCGGGGAAAGGCAGGTCGGGGATTAGATTACAGCAGGGGTCCCCCCCCCCGCCCGCCCGCCCGTCCCCGTCCCCGGGGCACAGACAGGTCCTGGCCCAGGGCAGCAGGAGGGGAGCAGCCATGAGCGCGTGAAGCTCCTTCTGCATCCGCCCCCAGCGCCGGGGTCACCGCCTCAGCCCGCCCCGGGTCGGCAGGGTCAGATCTCACAGCAGCCCCGTCCCCGGTCCCCGGTGCGCAGAAGGTTGGGGACGGCTGGGTGACAGTCGGTTGACAGATCCGTGCTCGCCTGAGGGTGGCTCCGGCGATTTCAAAGGCGTGAGAACCTGGGTGCGCGGGGCAGAGAGGCGCCCGTCGCTGGAGAAGCCGTGCCCCTGCCCACCCCGGAGTTCCAGGCCAGGCCACCCTGCCAGGCCTCAGAACCCCTCTCTGTCCGCGAGGGGGCGGGGACGGGGGGAGCGCGCGGCGTCGCGCTTGCGTCGCAGACGGTCAGGCCGGGCGCTTGGGCGGACGACCCCGCTCTGCCGTGTCTCCCGACCAGGGTGGTCAGAGCTTCCGTCCGCCACAGACGCCACACGGGGGACCGAAACGACGGGAGCCACGGCCGCGTGCGACGGCCCAGCCCGAGGGGCGCCGGGAGCCAGACGCACACGCGCGCGTCCCGGCCCAGGTGACCCGGGGACAAGGTGGCGCAGCCCCCTCCGCGGCTCCTTCGACGTGGCTGCGCCGGGCTCAGCGTAACACGTCACTAGAGGCCACCTTCCCCCTCATTGGCGCGGCCCCCGCCCCCCGCGGCCGGCCCGCCGTGGTGTCGTCTGCCCCCTTTGCCGGGCGCAGGCTTGTGTCCGCGAGCGCGGGCTCCGTCCCCCGGAGCTTGTGAAACCGGCGCGTTCTGGAGTCACGTGTGCCCCGGGAGGGAAGGCGCTCGGCCGCGCGGGCTCCTTCCTTCGGGGCTACCTTCCGAGCGGCGCCGCGGCGGCAGGAAGGGTGAGCCCGGGCGGGGTGACGCTCTGGGGCCGGGCTCCGAGGAGAGGGGTGCGCAGGGGCCCGCGGGCCGCACACGCGCGAGGATGAACTTGAACCCGTGTGCTCTCCGGGGGGTTTCGTGGGGCAGCAGAAGCGCCCGGCGCCAGAGAGGGCTCCGTGGCCTGGCTGGTGGACGAGCGTCTGTCACCTGGACTCTGCGTGACGGCGGAGCGGGGGGCGGAGGGCCGGGCCGGGGGTCCGAGGGCGTGGCACGGGCCTCGCCTGGCGCAAGGGGCAGGAGGGGAAAAGATCCCCGGAAGGAGCGTGTGCCCGGCCCCGTGGGCGAGAGGGGACCCGCCCGTGGCAGAGCCGGCCGCGGCGCTGTCCCGTGCCGGGGTGGGGTGCCGGGGACCGGGGCCGCCAAGGCCCCTCCTGCCAAGACTCGCCCAGTGACTACCCCACATCTGACTCGGCCGCGTGGGTCTGTGCCTTTCGCAGTCGGGTTTGGCTGCCGGTGCTGCCAGGGCCCGGCGCGGGAGGGGGCGCAGGGCCGGCCGCGAAGGGCGGGCCGGCCCCCGGGCACCTGTCGGAGGACCACGCCGGGGCGGGGGCGGCCTCAGAGCCTGCGTCCTGCCGTCAGGGGCAGCAGAGCTGGGCGCGGGGTGGGGCCGGGGCGCTGGAGGCTGCGCGGGGCCCCCCTCTGCGGAGGCGGCGAGAGGTGGGCGCCTGGGGGGTGCGCCCACCACGCCCAGGGCTCGGCACGCTCGTCCCCGCCGACCCTCTGGCCTCCTCAGAGCAGCGGCGTGTGCGGCTGCGGGGTCGGGACTGGCGCCCTTCCAGACACCTGCCGGCTCTTCCGTTCCGACGGTTGTCCCCTCCCTCACGCGATTGGCTCGCCCGCCCCTCGCGCTGCAGATGTTTCTAGAGGACCCAGCCCCGCGTAAAGGGGACCGCCACTTCCTCTTCTGCTCGCGCGCTCCCCCCGGCCCTGCCGTCCCCCAGTCAGGTCTGCAGCTGCAGGGGCGCTGTGGGGCGTGGGCTCAGACGCCGCGATCCCTGGAGCCGGAGGGAGCCGGGGGGGGCTGCCAGCGGCCATGGGGGCCCCCGTGGGTCGGGGAGCCACGTCGGGGGGGGGTCTCCACTGTTCCTAGAAAGCCCTTGGGGTTTGTTAGCAAAGACGGCTCGGCCGACACCCGAAGTGTCGATGTGACGGGTGAACTGTGGATGTCACGTTCCCCCCCAGGGAAACCAAAGCAGCAGGAGCCGGGCGCGTGGCCGCCGCCGGGCCAGGGAGGGAACCGAGGTGCCGAGCAGTGGGGCCACGGCCAGAGGTGCCGCCTGGAGGCCCCGCGCCGGCGGGGACGGCCGCCCAGGTGCTCTGTCCCGGAAGGGGGCGCAGACTGAGGCCCGGCTGTCGAGGCCGACTGGGCAGGGAGCCGAGCGGGGGCGGGCGTCTGGCAGCCTCTCGGGGCTGGTCCTTCTGGAACCTGCCTCCGAGTGGGTCTGCGTCGTGGGAGCCGTCCCTGCAGGTGTCTGCACGCGGCCGGGGGCAGGCGGGCAGACCTCGTTCCTCGCGTCACACTTCACAGGCCCCGGCTCTACCCTGTGGGCCCTGAGAGCCGGGCGCAGCCCACGCCGAGGCAGCCCACGCGGGTGCCCAGGCCGGGGGCCAAGCGGGGAGGCTGGGAGGCCCGGGCGCTGCCCCGCCGGGCCGGTTTGGCGGCCTGGCTCAGCCCCCGGCCCCTTCCCCGAGGCTGGAGGAGCGTGGGCGGGCAGCGTCGGGCCCGCCCCGAGCCGGGGGTGGCAGCTGGGAGAGCAGTCGCAGAGCAGGGCCAGGAGCGGCGGGACCTCGGGCGGAGGAGAGCAGGGCGGCGGGCACCCCCGACCCCCAGGAGCCCCCCGGGAAGCGCCGCCGTCGGGGCCTGCAGAGGTTGGCCTTGGTGGCGGGCGGTGGGCGGTCCTGCGTCTGCTCCCTTTTCCGTCGCAGCCTTTTCCCAGACGGTTGCTCCTCTCGGGGAAGGGTCCAGTGTCGGCCGGCGAGGGACCGTCCGGACAACACCTGGCCGCCCGGGGCCGCGGGCACGTGCTCACGTCCCACGGGGCGGGGGGAGGGCGACTCCACCGCGGGGAGAGACGGGGGGTCAGGACTCGGGGCTGAGCGGGCCCAGAGGCTGCTCCAGGGCCACGCGGGCCCCTGGCAGGGCTCCCGGAGGCTCGGCGAGGGGGACGGGCCCGCACGAGACGGCTCCCGCGTGGGGCCGCGTGCCCACAGCCCAGGCTGGGCCCTCGGTGGCCCACACCCCCGACAGGGGCCGGAGACGCGCTCCTCGGCACGTCCCTGCAGCGTCTGCCCTGCGGCTGGTCACAGGTGCAGCCCCCAGCCCTGGACCGGTCCAGGTTCCGGGGCCTCGCACGACCCGCTCATTTCACCCTCGTGACCCGGTGACGTCGCGCTGAGCTCCGGCCCGGCAGAGGAGGACGTGGAGGCTCGGAGAGGTTCCGGAACTTTCCCCGGTCACACAGCAGGCCGGCGGGGGGGCCGGGGTGCGAACCGAGCCCGAGTGCCCCGTGCCGTACTCTCTGCGACCTCTCGCAGGAGGCACAGGTCCGTCCTGACCCGAAGGCTTTCCCGGGGCCGTGTCTGGGCCCGTGCAGGCGGCTGTGGCGGGACGCACGCCTGGGTGGCCGCTCACAGGCAGACGGTGCTTTCGCAGCGTCCAGACGCTGGAAGGCCAGGACGAGGCGCGTCCTCGCGGGGTGGGGGCCCTGGAGCCCTGCGGGGTCTCCTGTAAGGGGACCGAGCCCTTCCCGGGGGCTCCGGTCACCTCCCAGCGGCCCCGCCGGCAGCACCCCACGGGGCACGGGGTGTCGACGTGCGGATCGGGCAGGGACACACACGTTCAGGCCGCAGCCCAGGGCCCTGAGCGAGGAGTCGCCTTACGGGGTCCCAGGGCGTCGCTGTGGGGCGGCGTCCGAAAGCCGCTGGCCTCAGAGGCCCGGCCGCAGCTCGGCGCCAGCCCCGGGCAGGTGGCCGGGGGCGGAGCTTCCTCCTCGGACAGGCAGGAAGGCGCCACCCCCTGCGAACTCGGGCATCTCATCACCACACCTGTTCGGGAGCGGAGTCCGGGCTGCGGTCCCGTCCGTTTGCCGCTGCAGGGCCGGGCGGCCGGGCGGCTGGGCGGCCACGGCGTCTTGGAGCCCCGGGTCGAACGGGGCCACCTTTGGCGTGTTCCCGGGTCCGCCCAGGCCTGGTCTGAGGAGGCTGCGTGGGGGCCGCGGCCTGACCGTCCCGCGCACCGGGCCCCGCCCCGCGGGCTGCGGCGGCTCCTCCTGCTGCAGGCCGGAGTCCTCCTCCCCGTGCGGGTCGGGGCAGCGGCCGCCGCGGTGTCCTGCGGGATTCCTCGTGGGCGCAGTGGCTGTGCGGTCAGGATCCTGGGTGGGGATCCTGTCTCCACCGCTCGCTCACCGCGTGACTCTGGGCAGGTCGGTTACCCGCTTTGCGCCCCAGTTTGTCTGTAAGAACGGGTGCCGCCTCCTAAGGGTGCAGTGCGGGGTGCGCTGACCACACAGAGCCAGAGGGGCGCCCGGCGACGTGACCAGCGTGCGCGCAGGGGCGCTCAGGACAGGCCTGGGACCCGGCTCCCCCTCCAGGGCTGGGGCGGACGGGCCCCGCGTCAGTGCGCAGGGCAGCTGAGCCAGCGGGCCCCGCAGGGCCACGCGGCTGACCGGGGGACGGAGCGCTCTGCGGGCGGCTGGGCCGCTGCGATGTAGACTGGGTCAGGGTGTAGATTTGGGTGGGTGGTATAGCCGGGGGGGGTTGTAGTCTCCGGCTGGTGGTATAGACCCAGGCAGGTGCTGTAGACGGGGAAGGTGGTGTAGACCGGGTGGATGGTGTAGTCCCAGGCGGGTGGTGTAGACCCGGGCGGATGGTGTAGTCCCAGGCGGGTGGTGTAGACCCGGGCAGGTACTGTAGACGGGGTAGGTGGTGTAGACTGAGGTCAGTGGTGTAGACCCGGGCGGGGGTGTAGACCGGGCCAGCTCCCGTGTGACAGCGCTTGCTCCTCGCGGGCTCCCGCACTCAGCCCTCGCGGGCTCCGCTCCCCGCGCGGACGCAGCTGCACCGAGGTTCGCGGGTCTGGGGTTGCGGACGGGGCCAGCGGCGCCAGCTCGAAGTAGCACACGCGGGCGAGCGGGGACCCCGCGCCCAGCGGAGCCGCCACTCCCTGCGCTGACGCCCCTCTGGGCGGCAGGGACCCGGGGGGTCCTCGTCTGTGCCACTTCCCGCAGCCTGAGGCGGGGCATGGCCCGAGCCCTCGTCCTCACTGGAGCGGGGAGGGAGGGCCCGGCGCACGGCGCACGGGGGACGCCACAACGGCCGCCGCCGCCCAGGCCCTCGGCTTCCAGGCCTCTCCCCTCCGGCCCCTCGCAGGGCCGTGCAGGTGGTCGGAGCCGGGGTCCAGCCCGGCCTCCCCTCCTCCTCTCGTGAGAGGCCCCCCCCCGGGCCGTCCACACCGCGGACACGCGTGTCATCCGGCGCGGTCACGCTCTTGCGTGGACTTGCACTCCAGGACCTTGTGGGCCGCCGGCCAGGCCGCCGTGGGCTCGGGCGTCCCTGTCCCTTGAGCAGGCGGGCACTCTTCAGACGGGGCCGCGTCAGCCGCGGCCGAGGCGCCTCCTGCCACTCCGCGCTCCGACGGCCGTGAGCGCCTCGGGAAGCCACGTGCCCGCAGCCTCACGGCGGCCTCGGTCTCCGGTCTCGTCTTGCTGACCTGGGGACGCGTCCCACCGAGAGGTTCCGACGACCCGTGACGGCGCGGCGGCGGGCTGGGGGGCAGGTACGCCCGGCCCAGGCGGGGGCCCGACCGCGCGTCCGCGCGTCGCTCAGCCTGACGGTCTGACAGAGACGTGAGGTGGCGTCGGCTGAAACGCTGAGGAGCGAGGCCGGTCCCGTGAGTCCCAGGGACCACGGTGACCGACCGCGCGAAGAGGTTCCACGTCTGAGGCGACGTCTCGTTCGGAGACTCTGCTCTGCGTCGCAGTGTTCCTCTGGGAGCCGCACGGCGCGCTGGTGGCGCCGGCCGCGGGGCCGCCGGGCTCACGGGGAGGGCGGGCCTGCCCTCCAGGGCGTGTCGAAATCTGTGCCCCTCTGCGGGGCCCCCCGGGTCATTTGCCCCCCGGGTCGTGGCGGAGCGTGTGTCCCTTCTTACGCTCCTACCGGGGGCTGTGACCGCCTTCCAAAGGCTGCCCACCCGTCGAGGAGCCCAGAGTGTCCCCGTTATCCCAACCCCCAGGCCTGCGTCCTCGGGCAGCTCTGCAGGCGGCCGCCCCCTGTCCCTTTCCCCGAAGGCACCGTTCCTCGCCCCGCGTCGTGCGCTGCAGCCATCGTCTCCGCCCC
Organism: Cynopterus sphinx; assembly: GCA_030015415.1. Lineage (NCBI taxonomy): Eukaryota > Metazoa > Chordata > Mammalia > Chiroptera > Pteropodidae > Cynopterus > Cynopterus sphinx. The sequence goes on along the minus strand of CM057380.1, from coordinate 1,131,569 downwards.
CCTTAACAGGCGAGCCCCCACGCGTGGCGGCGTCCCGCGCGGCCCGTGTAGACGCAGGGGACCGCGGCCGCACAGACAGCGTCGGGCTCGGAGGGCGTCTGCCTCGGAGGCACCCGAGACCGGGCCGCCGGCCCTCGTGGGCCCGCGCGCCCGCTGTTTACCCGTGTTTGGTTCGCATGGCAACCGCGTCCTCGGCGCGTCCCCGAGGGGCTGGGGAGGACGCCGTGCCGGCCGGTCCCTGTGAGCGCCGGCCTCGGCCCCGCAGCCTCGGCCGCTGCGTCCCGTCTGCCCGGAGTGAGTCGCAGCGAAGAGCCCGCCCTCGCGGGGTTGGTTTCCTTCCCCCTTCGGGTGCGTGTGGGGCTGTGGAGGGGCGGGGTGGGTGGGGAGTAGGGCCGCCTCCCGCATGGGGTCGCCGCGGGTGGGAGGTGGCCCCCGGGCACGCCCTGGGGACGGCGTGGCTGTGAGGGCACCCTGGGCGCCCCTCTGGGGCACACCTGGGCCGTGTTCTCCGCCCCCTGCCCCTCGCTGGGACCCGGGGAGAAGGCCCACGGAGCTCCCAGCCTTCCCAGGGGCCACGCCATCAGCCGCCAGGCGCCCGGGGCCCCTCGGCCGGGTCTGCTTCAGCCTTTCTCCTCCTCGGTGCGGGTCCTGATCCGGCCCTGACGCTCAGTCTGGGTAAACAGCCGGGGAGGTGGTGTCCCCAGGGGCTGGCAGCGTCCCATTAACCTCGTAAATGCCGGACTGTGGGGAGCGCCTGGGTGCGGAGAGCGGGGGACGGGGCTCGTCCTGACCCCAGCGCGCCCGGGGTTCGGGGGGGCCCGCGGTCTCGAGGCCCAGGCGGTCGGGATCGACGCGGTGCCCGACGGGGGCTGGTTCCTGTGAAGTCACAGAGTCTGAGGCGTGGAGAAGCGGGACAAAGTCCAGGACGCCCTGGCCCGGGGCCGCCTTGAGCCGCGTGAGCCCAGAGCCCCTCCTGAGGGCCCGGGCGGAACCGGCCTGGGGTGTGCCGGGTGCCCGGAGCCCCGTGCAGGGGGCAGTGGCACCCAGAGAGCGGAGCTGTCGTGGCCGTTGACGGAATGACTCCCGCTCGCCCTGTCACTTAGCTTGGCCCCGGCGCGGTGTCCGTGCCGTCACCCCTGTGCGTGGACACGGTCCCCTTGGTCCGTCACCCCGTCTGGGTGTGGCCGTCCTGATCTGTCAGCCCCGTGTCTGGACGCGGTGGCCGACCGGTCACCTGTGTGCGAGCGTGGTCTCCCTGCCCTGTCGCCTGCGTGTCCGGGCGTGGCCTCCCTGGACTGTCACCTGCGGGTCAGCGGGGCCGGCGCGGCCTTTCTCAGCGTCCGCGTCGACCTGCCGCCGCAGACCTCGGCGTAAACGCGCCCGCCCTGGGCTCTCACAGGCTGCCGGCACCTGGCTCCGGATGGTTCCCGGTGGGGCCCTCCCTGGGGCCAGGAGCAGGGGGTGAGGCTGGCAGACGGGGCCCCCTGGGGACTGTGACCCGCACAGCCCTGGACAGGAGGTGAGCAGCGCCGCGGGCGGGGAGGCGGCTGACAGAGGGCGCGGGAGGGGCGGGGACCGAGAGAGGCCGGGGTGTGGGGCGGGTGGGATCGTCCTTGTCCTGGAGGCTGCGGCCTGCGGGATGGCCCACAGGGCGCGCGGCTCCCTCCCCCAGCTCAGGCGCCCGCCCGCCCGCCTCCCTCGTCCTGCCTGGCGTCCCCCCGGCCGTCACGCTCGGAGGAGGTGGCCGTTGGTCCGTGTGCTGGTCACTCCTTGTTCCCAGGGCGGGGCTGGCGGCTCCCGCGGGGGGGCTCGGCCGGCAGGTGGGACCGTCCCCTGGACGGGGTGTCGGCGGGGACGAAGCCCGCGTAACCGTGACGGGCGTGTCTCCCCCCACGCGCCGTGCCTGGTGAGCGCCGGCTGGGCAGGAGCAGTCGGCCACCCCGGCGTTTCCGCCCACGCGGCGAGAGGGACACGTGGAAACGTCTCGAGGAAACTTCCCCGGCCAGGACCGCTTTCCTTAAGCGTCGGAAGCGTAGCTTTCGCGTCGCTGCTCGGGGAGGCCCGCGGAAGGTCCTGTCAGCGCAGTTTAGCGTGGACCGTCCAGGACCTGGCCTGGGCCGCGGCGTCCCGCGCCGTGCCCTCACGTGCCGTGTTCCCGCAGCTCCATTCTCCTTCGTCCTGAGAGGGCGGAGAGCGGGACCGGCAGGGACCTCGGGCGCTGGCGGCTCGCGGGCGGAGGCGACCGCCGGGCCCTGTGGACACGGGGGTGGGGGTGGGGGCAGGTTCTCCGCCCCCTTCACTTCAACACGAATGGAACCGAGATCCCAGACTCTGGGTCCGCTGTGCTTTTCACAGGTGACGCGAGGGGCGCGACGACAGCGACCTCAGCAGGGTCCCGGGAGTTTCCCCGACGCGGGGCTGCCTCACAGGCCCGGGGCTCGGAAGGGGGCCCTGCAGGGCTGGCAGGGGCAGCCAGGGTGGGCCGTGACCTGATTTCTGTTCTCGGTGAGGCCGGGCGACAGCTCACGGCGCTGGAGGAGGGTGGGGCCACCCCGGGTCCCTTTCTAATGGGAACTCGCCGTGGGGCGAAGGTCGAGCCCGGGGCCTGTGGCTCACGTCAGGGGCACCTGCCGCCCCGCCCCAGGGAGGCCTGAGAGAGGCCCCCGTGGGCCCCCGCGCGCAGCCAGGGCCAGCGTCCCTGCAGCTGAGACGCACCCGGGGCCCCCAGGGCCACGGGGCAGCGTCCTGCGTGAGCCGTTTCCCCATTTCCCGTTGCGGTTTAGTGGTTTAGTGGGAAGGCAGAGGCCTGGTGGCCCGGCCGGGGCGTGACCGTCCCCCAGGCCTCCCCGAGGGCCCACACTGCCCGCCCGGCAGGGGCCAGTCCTCCCAGCTCAGCCCTTCCTGGGGCCGCTTCGGGATTAAGGACTTGGAAAGCCTCAGCCGGCAAGGTGACAGGCGGGGCAGCCCTCTGACGTGACGGCCGCCTCCCCTCCCCACGGCTTCTCGGGCCCCTGGTCTAAGTCCCAGGCCCGTGCCTGTGGGAGGACCTCTGGACGGGCCAGAGGCCCCAGGGCCGGGAGAGCCCTGGGGTGTGGGGTGCGTTCGGGCTTCTGCAGCCTCGGTCCCCCCCCACCCGTGCAGGGTGGGGCTGGGCTGCACCTGGCCGGCCAGGTGGGGCGTTGGCTGCGGGGCTGCCCCCTGTTGTGTCACGTGCCAGGGGAGATGCCCCGAGCAACGCCCCTCACGTCACCCCAGCCCCAGAACAGCGCGGTGACCCCGAAGGGAGGCACAGGGCCCCCGACGTCGCCCGGCAGAGCCCTGCCCGCGTTCCTCGCGTGTCTGGTGGGGGCCTCTGCGCCGCGTGGCGCGCCGTGCTCGGTCTCCGTCTCGCGTCTCAGCTCCTCCGTGGGGACCCAGAGGCTCGGGCGGGCACACGTGGGGGGAACAGACCGTCTCGCATCCGCCCGTCTCCCCGTCCTCGCCATCCAGCCCTGTCTGCTGCCGGATGAGGCGTGCGACCCCCACGGTCTCCGCGTGGGCCTGCCCGGGCCCGCTCAGCCCCGCGGCCTCGCGGGGACCTGGGTGTCACGCGCGGCCTCTGGCGCGCGGTCGCTGTGGTGGGGAGCCGGGCGGCCCTGCCCGGGGCCGGGGAGCGACAGCCTGGGCCTTGCCCGACGAGAGGGCGTCCGCCCGTCGGGGTCCTTCCCCGAGGCTGAGCCTGGGCCCGCCTCCCCGGCCCGCCCGCCCGCCGTGAGCTGTGGCTCTGCGCTCCCTGTGGGGGCTGTCGGGGCTGTGACGGGCGGGCGGGGGGTGGGCCGCTGACCCGCGTCCTGGCCGAGCCCCGTGGCGCCACCTGTTCACAGCAGCTCCTGCCGAAAGCCGCTTATTGGATTAGTGCGGCCCCCGCGTCTCCCACGCTGCCTCGGGGTCCTGCTTTCTCTCGAGTCGGTCTCCGAGGCTCGCAGGGTGCTGCGGGGCCGGCAGGCAGCGCCCCAGGGCTGTGCACCCCCCTTTCTGCTGAGCACAGGCCCCCAGCGCCCAGGGCCCGTCTGGCGTAGGCAGTTCCCGGGGGGGGGGACCCTAATCCCTCCTCCTTATCCCGGGGCCGAAGGTGACACGGCGCCGCCGCCTGCCTCATTCTCGCCGACTCTCGGAGGCCCCGGGACGAGCGCCGAAGATGCTGGCCAGCTACTCCACCTGCCTGTTCTCGGGCGTCTGCGCGGCCCTGGTGGCCGTGGCCGTGGCCTATTACCTGTACTGGTGAGCGTGGCGGTGCCCGCCGGGCCGTCCGGGGGGGCTCCGCGTGCTGGGCTCGTCCCCACCGTCCAGCCCTGCGAGTCCACGAACCGCCCCGACGGGGGCCTGGTGGCAGGCGGGAGCCGGTCACCTCTGGAGCGAGCACGTCCGCCCCCCGCCTCGCGAGGGCCTTTGGGGGTCGCCCTGGCCTCCAGCGGACGCCGTTCTGTGTGGCGCGTCCCTGAAGAGCGTCCGGAGGCCTCGCGCCCCCTCGCCTCCCGCCCGTGGCTCCCCAGGCGGGCGCCGTGGCGCTGCTGACCGCCACGCGGCCTGTCCCCGAGCAGAAACCCCGCAGTGTCCATCCAGGGGCCGTGCCCCCTCGTGCCCCTGAGAGACGCGCGGCTTGGTGGGGACTCGCCCGCGACCCTCTGTGGCAGCCGGCGGCGCACAGCGCTGGCCGTGGACGCGCACGGTCCGGCGAGGAGCCGCGGGCCCCCGGCCTGGGGTGCGGGGTCGAGCGCCGCACCTCACGCGGCTGTGGCGTGAGCTCTGTGCCCAGTGCCGTCTGCGGGTCGGGGTGTCGGCTGCCCCGCTGCTGGGGCGTGGCCGGCGAGCAGGACAGCGCGGCCGTCGTCTCGCCCGGTCGCCAGGCCTGTCTGGGGCCTGCGTGTCACAGTTCGGAAAGCCTGGAGTCGTGGGGCCGGCGGGCGGCCAGCTGCTGGGGGCCAGGCTCAGGAGCCGTCCGCTGAACGGGTGTCGGCGCCGGCTCGGTCTCGCCTTCGTCGGCCTCGGGCGACTCTAGCGCAGCTTTCAGCTCAGGGCGGCTTTCGTGTAAAAAGGAAAAGCTTTTGCAATTCTCTAAACAGTAGTTAAACGGCCCGAAAGGCGTCCACGGGAAGCGGGAAAGCACGAGCTCTCGTGTTGCTGCGCACGGGGCGGCCACCGTGACGCGTTGGTTCCCGTCGTTGCAGGGTGCGTGTCCCCGTCGGCCAGCGGTGGGGAGCACGCAGCGTCCCTGCGTGCGGGTGCGCTGACGTCAGCGGCTCCCGCCTCGCGTCTCCGATTCTTTGGGGTCGTCACAGCCAGCGCAGGGACAGGCCTGACGCGTTAGCGCGGCCTCTTGTGGGTCCAGATCATCAGAAAAGTCACCTGTGGGACTTGAGGCCTCTGGAGGCGTCTTCAGAGTCACGGGGGCACTCACCAGATGCCCTTCGGGGCGCTCGCCGTGCCACCTGGAAGCTTCTGGAACCCACGGGCTCCTGCGGCCTCTGCCGATGCGGTTTGACCCGGAGGGCCGGCCGCTTGGCCCTCGGGAAGCCGGCTCTGTGCTCGTCAGCCCGAGGCTGTGGCAGAGGGACAGGCACGGGCGTCTCCAGGGCGACCTCTCCCGTTCCTTCCCGGAAGGAGGAAGGGACGCTGCGGGGAGGGGACAGGGAGCGGTGCCCTCGGGGAAGCCGCGGCCAGAGGCCAGGCCAGCAGTCCCATCACGCGCATTCACCGCGCATCCCAGGGTGCCGGCCATCCTGGTGACGTCCCGGTGACGGGACAGGGAGGCCCTGGAAGCCCCTCTGAAGGGCGGGGTCGCAGCCCGCAGTCCTTGGAGCCCCCGCCTTCCCGGTGTCCGTCGGTTCCCGTGGGACGTTTCCAGCCCCGACCCCGGGCGCCTGTGACCTCGGCGCAGGGAGAAGGGGACACGTGGTGAATAGCCTCTCAGGAACCCGCCCGGCTGCCCCCTGACGGCTGGTGACGAGGAGGGAGATCCAGGCCGGCGGGAGGGGGCCCGGGCCGGCCAGGGGGCGAGGGCCCCGCTCCCCCCAGGCAGGCCGGGCTCCGGCATGAGCGGGCAGCGCCCCTTTCCCCTGCCCTTCATGGGGGGCGGGGGCGGCGTGGGCAGAGCTGGGCCGGGGCCGTGCCGGCGCCGGTGACACGGCCGTGCCGGCGCGTCCGCACGCGTGTGACGGCGAGCCGAGCGCGAGGGCGCCGAGCCGAGGCGTGTGCGCGCGGTCCCGTCGTGCGCCTGCGTTCCCGGAGTTCGGCGCCCCTGGCGGCGGCGCCTTGTGGCCAGGGCGGCGTTAGCAGGCGCCGCGCTCAGGGCCCCCCGAGGGTGCCAGCCTGGCACCGCCGCCGTTCTGGCCCCGGCTGACCTCAGCGCCGGCACGGACGCCGGCCTGGCCCTAACACTTCACCCACTTGGCAGCGCTGTCCCCAGGTCACTCCCGTGACCAGGCGCCCTGGGGCCGCGGTGCAGGCGCAGCAGGCTGTGGGGGGGCAGCGCCGCGTGGGCCTGGGCCACCCCGGCCGCGGCCCCGTGACCTGGCTGCGTCTGCGGCAGGACGTGCAGCCCGGCCCGGGACTGAGCAGCAGAGCGAGGAGGAGGGAGAGGAGGCAGGTAAGGGCCCACCCCCCAGCCAGCTGTCCCTGTGGCCACGGCGGGGGCGGGGAGGACTGAGCCGCCGGGCCGGCTCCCTGAAAGTGGCACGGACAGAAGTGTCCCTCCCAGGGCCAGAACCTCTCTGGTTCCTTCTCAGGTCCCCTCTGGGAGACAGCGGGGACGGCCTTGGCAGGGGCCGCAGGAGAGGGAAAGGGGCTCGGTGTGGACTGGGGCCGCGGGGGAGGCGGAGGAGAGGGAAGCCCGAGGAAGGGAGGAGCTCGCGGCTGTCGGCCTGACCCTCGCGGCGGGCGTGGGGGGCGGGGACGCCTCGCAGACCCCCTAGGTCCTGGTTTTGCTGGAGGAGGACTTCACCGTGGGCACGTGGGCCCTGCCCCCCCCCCCGGCCAGCGTCTCCTCGGGGTCCTGCTCCCTCCCGGGTCCAGGGACGCGTGCGAGTGTGAGAGGCTCCGAGTTCCCACCGGGCCAGGGGCCCACAGGGGCCCACGTGACAACGGGCTGTGGAGGGGCGGGGGACCTCCCGGCCGACCTGGGAGAAGGTGGGCACCGGGGTGGGGGGCTGGGGCGGGGCCGCACAGGGACGCGGGGCTGGGAGCGGAGGCCGAGGGCGCGGACCCACAGCCCAGCGGGTCCGCTCCGGTCCCGACCCCGCGCTTTCGAGCTCTGCCCCGTAAGTGTGGGCCTGGCAGTGCCTCTTCGCCGGCGGACGCGACCCTTTGATCTCTGGGTGGCTTGGTTCGCCCTTCGGGGTTGGTTCCCATCAAGGACCGCGGTTGGGCACCTGGCGTTCGGGGTCTGCGTTGGAGACGCCTGTCCCGGCCTGGCCCAGGCATCGCTCTCACGCCCCGTGGGGGGGGCTGGGGGCTTGGAGGACAGCCCGGGGGAGGCGGGAACCCCTGACCCCGCCCCGGGCCGCTCGGGGACCTCACCCTCTGTCAGCCGCGCGGCCTCCGCCCGGCCTGCTCCCAGCTGTCCTGGCCAGAGCCCTCTGGCCACGTCCCCGTCGGCCCCGGAACCCAGGGCTCAGCGCCGCCCCCCGCGGCACCCTCCTCGCCCGTGACCTGTGAGCCGGTCGTCCCGCGACCTCAGATCCCTGCTGCGGCCAGGGGGGCCGTGGCCCTGTGGCCGGGCCTGATTCTGGGAAGGGCAGGTTGTGTGCGTTCCCGGGGAAGCGGGGCTGTGACGCGGCGTTCTAGGTTGTGAAACGCGTCGCACGTGGACAAGTTCACCCGCACGCGGCGTGCGGGCGGCCACAGCGCGGACGCCGGCGCGCCCGGGAGAGTGGGACGCCGTCGTCACGGTCGGCAGTGCGTTGTCACAGGGTTGGCCTGGGTCCAGGGAGCCGTGCCTGCCCCGTGCGCGTGTGCGACAAGCGCGTTCTGGTCCTCGGTCCCACGGTGCCCCCCCCCCCCGGTGACCACTCGCGTGCGGGGGCCCTGCCGGCCTCCGTGGCGGGAGCAGCGCGGGCTGCGTCCCCAGGGGCTCGTCACAGACCAGCCGAGCAGTTCTCCGGCCCCAGGAGCTTCTGCACCGTCCCTGCACCCCCCTCGGGGACCGTGCAGGGCCGCACCTGGCCCGGGCGCCCGGGGACGCCGCGCGGCCTCTGCCCCGCTGGCCTGCGCGTCGGGCCACAGGCCGGGGCCTCGCGCTGACCCTCGGGGCTTCGCCGTGCGTCACGGTCGCTCGGGGCCGTTCCGGGGTGCGCCGTCTGGTGTCCCGGGCTCCGCTTTCCTGCCCGGTTTCCCGCGGGGACCGCAGGGTCCGCCGCCTAGTTCTGGGCGAGGGTGGGGGACCATGGGCGTTTCAGTTAGGACCCGCCGCACTTACAGGCGACCCTGGAAGGGACACTTTTGTAGCGTTTACGTGTCACTTTGTGACAAACCACCTCGAAACGCAGCACTCCGAAGCCACCGCCGCGGTGCCGGCCCACGGTGCCGGGGGGGCCCCAGCACGCGGGTTCCGCTGGTCGCGCCCGCCGTCACGCGTGCGGCGGGGTTGCCGGGGCCACGGGTCCGGTCCCGCTCCGTGGGCCCCCCTCCGGCAGGCTCGGTGGCCCCGGGGGTGACAGGGAAGTGGCAAGGCCTCCTCCGGGCCCGCTCGGGGGTCACGGGACGTCACTCCCTCCGCGCTCCCTCTGTGGGGGGGGGCCCAGGCGACCGCGGGGCGGAGTTCCCAGGCCACCGGCAGCTCCCCCAGCGTCCACACGTGGCTCCCGGGTGGCTCCCTCGTGCGAAGTGACCCCCTGGGGTCGGCGGCCGGGAACCGTCAAGGCAAAGGGACTCTGTTGCCTTTGTCCCTCCTGAAGGGGCGGACCTCTGTCCGCGTCAGTCAGGGCCGTGGTGGGAACGCCGGCTTTTGTGCGTCGCGTTCACTTCCTTCCGACGTGGCCGTGACCGCGCCGCGTTCAAAGCGTCCTTTCGGTCGCCGTGACTCGGGTCCGCAGGCTGCAGGCCTGCCACCTGCGGAGAGCGCTGCGCTGCCTCCCCTCGCCGCCCTCGAGGCCAGCGAGGTCGGGCTGGCCACAGGCGGTCATCAGCCAAGAAACGCGTCGTGGTTTTCAGCCTCATTAAAGGATAAGCCGGTCCCCGTGAGCGGGTTGACCCCGAAGCTGCAGCAAAGCCCCTTTAAACCGCAGAAGCAGGATGGCGCCCGTCCAACCTGAGGTCTCAGTTGGACTCTGGACAATGCCCCCCGCTTCCCGGCCTCGCTAAAGGCCCCTCTCTCCCTCCGCCGCGGGGGCGGGCGGATAATCGCCGGATTCTGTCCTCATCCGTGATGTCACGCGGGGCCTCGGGGTCTGCCGCCTGCCCCTGGCACGGCGCGCCCTCCCGGGCGGTGCTGCCCGGGTCGCCGGCTCGTCTCTGCCCCTCTCTCCGAGCAGCTGCCGGGAGGATGTCTGCCTCCAGCACCCCCTTCCCCCCCCGCCCGCTCTCCCCCGGGGCTTCCGATTGGCCGCGGCGCGGGAGGCCGCCCGGGCACGCTGGCCCAGGCCGTGCTTAAAGCGAGAGCGAGGAGGAGCCGGCCGAGGAGCCCGGGTCCCCCGTGAGAACGGCGAGTGCCGCGGCGACGCCTGCGCGGGGGCCCGTCCCTGGTTCCTGGCGGTGTTCGGAGCAGCGAACGGCGGCCCCTGAATTAAGGTCCTTGGACCACTCGAGGCGACGTCACGTGGCTGCTGTCCTCCGCCTTTCCCAGGCCGGCCGCCGACGCTCGCTTCCGGGGCATCCAGGCTCGGGACGGCGAAGCTGTCCACACGCCGACTGAGGCGTGGGGTCGCTCTCGTCTCCCCCGGGGCCGGCACAGCCCTTCACCCCGCTGCCCCGTAGTGGGCCAGGCTGCTGGGCTGAGGGGCGGGGACGCCGGCCCGGTGTCCTCGCCCCCGCGCGCGCGTCTGCGCACGGGAGCGGGTGGGTGCCGGCCCGCCTTTCGGCCCTGGCGGCCCTGGGGGCGGACGGACAGCTGGGCTCTAGGCCCCTTCTCAAGGGGACCCTCGTCCTCACGTACCAGACGCGGGAGTCGGGAGCGGCTCGTGGCCCGGGCCTCGCTGGGGCCTCCCGTCCTGCGCTGCAGGTCCCAGGGCCTTCGACCCTCTGTCCTCGGTTTCCCGTCGATGACCCGTGGAGCTGTAGGGCCGTCGAGCCTGCGGGGTGGAGTTGGGACGTCACGATCACCGGGAAAACGCGCATCAGCGCCCCGTGTGCCGCCGCCCTGCGCGAGATCGGCCCGAAGCTCAGTTCCGCCGGGAGAGGGGTCTGCTGTGGGCGGCCCCCTCGGAGGCGGCTTAGCCCGTCCGGGGACCGTCCCGACCGCGGGCGGAAGCCCCGGCCGCACGTGGTCGCGGCAGAGACTGGGAGCGACCGTTCCTGGCGACCCGGGCCCCTGGGGGACAGTCCCTCACCGGCCCCTCCCGGCAGCCAGCCCGACCCGCGGCGACCCGCGGCGCGTGGAGGGACTTTAGAAACGAGGTGGAGCAAGCCAGGGTCGCAGGAGCCGGAGTCTAAGCAGCGAGGCCTGCGCGCGCGCCTGGGCCGGGCGTGGGAGGGCTTTAAGGAGCGAGTTCGGGGGGGGGGGAGCCTCGGCTTTGGCTCCTTTAGGCTCCGGAGTTTACGAGCGAGACAGACGCGCCCTCCTGTGCTGCCGCGTGTTGCCCAGGGATGGCCTCGTCTGTTGCTGCCCTTTCGAGCCCCCGTCTGCGTCTTAGATTGTCCGAGGGGCGCGCGGGCCAGCGCTCTGGGCTGCTGAGAGGCCGAGTGGGGAGCCGAGCGTCCCCTGCCCCCGCCCGGCGCAGGGGAGGCACCCGCCGTACGGCCGGCTGTCACGGCCAGGTGGCGGGGGGAGGCGGTGTCGTGAGCACGGGGCTGGCCCTGGGTGCGCACGGCGTGGGCAGGCGGGAGGGACCCCTGAACGGCGGCCGCTGACCTTCCTTCCCGGGGCGGCCGCGTCTGCGCAGACACCCCAGGCGGTGGGCACCGGCAGGGAGCACGTGGCGGGCCGCGATGGAAGCCCGGCGGGCGGCGCGTCTCCGGCGCGTCACCCTCCTCCTCCGCCTGCACGTCGCCGCTCAGCACGTCGGGCACTGTGGCGCCGAGGGGTGACACGGGAGCATGCGACCCAGCGGAGCCGCACGGCCGAGGGCGGCCGACGCCGCACCTGGGAGCCGGGACCCAGCCTGGTCCGCACTTGCTGCCGGGCAGGCGGGCCCCACGGTGGCTCGCTCGCCGGCACGAGGCCGTCCCGCCCGAGTGCCCTCCCCTGGTCCCATGGGGCTGGCTTCCCCCAGAGCCGGGGCCCTCGGAGTCCCCCGGCCGCGCGTGGTGTGGTCGGCCCGGGCGCCGGGCCGCGGGGTGGCCCCGATGCCCCCGGGGGGTGTGCTCAGCTCACGAGGCGCAGCGGGGCCAGCCCCACCCCCACCCCAAAGGACCGGGTCACAGGGCTCGCGGCCGGCGGCCTCCGCCGTGTCACATGCCCGCTCCGAGCTCGCCGGGTGAACTCGGCTTCCGTGTCCCTGAGGGGGGGGGCTGTCCCGGAGCGGGTTCGGCCTTAAACCCAGCCCCGGCCTCGCCTCCGGCTTCGGGATTAGGGGCGAGGAGGGCGGAGGAACCGGTTCCCGGGAGCCGGCTTTTGTGTCAAAACGAAAACAAAGCTTTCGGGCTGAGGCGGCTCCGACGCCCGCAGGCACGGTCACTTCGCCCGGGCGCGGTTCCTCTCGTCCTTTCCCGTGTGCGCGTGAGCGTGCGTGGAGTGGGGGGCAGGCGGGCCGGCCTGCGGCGTGCGCGTGGGCGGCGTGCGTGCGCGCCTCGGCGTGGCTGCGCGTCGGGCCAGCTGAGCGTCACCTGTGGGGGGAGGGCTCCTCCGCGCCCGCGGGCACCGCGGCGCGGCCCCTGACGGCGTGTCCCTGCCCGCAGGACGGCCGTTCTCAGTGAGGGACCCTGCACTCGCTACTGAGTGGCGACCATGGGCCTGCTCGCCTTCCTGAAGACGCAGTTCGCCGTGCACCTGCTCATCGGCTTCGTCTTCGTGGTGAGCGGGCTGGTCATCAACTTCGTCCAGCTCTGCACCCTCGTCCTCTGGCCCCTGCACAAGCAGCTGTACCGCCGGCTCAACTGCCGCCTGGCCTACTCCCTCTGGAGCCGTGAGTAGCGCCCGCGCCCGCAGGCCGGGCTGCGCGTGCCGATGGGGGGGGTCTGCGTCACCCGCACGAGAAGGCGCTCGACCCGAGACGCCCGACCCCGGGGGAGCCGCGTGCCGTCCTGCAGCGGGCGCTGGCCCCGCAGAGGCGGCGGGTGGTCTAGCCTGGGGCCGGGGCGTGGGGTCGGCCGTCATCTGGGTCCCCGTGACCCGCCCGAACAGCTGCCGGGACACGGCCCGTCGGTCCCCCTCACCGGCCCCCGCCGCCCCCCGCCAGGGTGTCGCGAAGCACCCCGGGCGTCGGTGCTTCGGCGTCTGTGTCTGACGACGGGGACGCGTGCGAGTCTGTCGCCCTCCGTGCGGCCGCCGTGGGTCTGCGGGCGAAAGCCGTCCCGCCGTCCAGGTGGGAGGGCGGGCGCAAGGTGGCGGCGACGCGCTGCTCCCGGAGGCGAGCGCTCATGCCGTGGCGGGGGGCCGGCGCGTCCCCGGAGGGCGCGTCGCCAGAGGCTGGCAGCAACCTGAACGGCTGTATTTTTTGGGCCAGTCGTTCCCAAAATGAGCACGAGACCCCGCGAGACGTGCGCCGAGGCACAGACGCGCACAGGTGTCCCCCGTCAGCGTCGCAGCGCACCACCCGTCACCCGTGTCTGCGAGGGGACCCCACGCAGCCGCTGGGGAGACGAGGCGGCCCCTCCTCACCGACGGGGCCCGCCCCCCAGGTCACCCGAGGGACAGGACGGCGTCAGCGAGTGCCCGACGTGGCACCGGAGCGTGTGGCCGTGCGTGCACCGCGACGCTGGGGGCGGGCGTGGCTGGGACGCCCGTGGTGCGGCTCACACTCCCCGGCACGAGGACAGGTTTCCCCCGGGACGGAGAAAGATAAATACGTTTCACGTCCCACGGGCAATGGCTCCCGTCACCCTTCCCGGTGAGCGCAGGTGGAGCCGAGGGCTGGCAGGTGTCGGCGCGTCCCGCCGTGTCACGTCGCGGCTCACGTGGCACCGTGTTCGTCGTACTGATCACGTCGCGTCACGTCGCCCTGTAGCGTGTCGTCGCGTTACCTCTCGTCACGTCACGGGGAACGAGACACGGCGTGACGACACGGGCGCCGAGTGCGCGCGAGTTCCCGCTGCCCCCGAAGGGACCGGCCAGCCAGCCCCCGGCCTGAGCCGTGGAGCAGCTCCCAGGGCTTCCCCCCGAGGGAAGGGCCGCTGTCCGTACGGGAGGGGGCGCGCCAGGTGTCCTGTGGCGTCGCACACGCCGGTGGGCGGTTTGGAGTCTCGCGGGCACGAGGGACGCAGACCAAACGGCAAACGCTCAGCGCCAGCCGCCACGACCGCAGCAGCCTGAGGTCACAGCCCGCGAAACAGCTGCCCCCGGAGAAAGCGGCTTCGGGGAAAGGGCCTCTCCCGGCCGGGCCCCCGCCCCGTGGGCAAAGCGGGGCTGAAATGGCTGAAATGGCTGAAATGGCGTGAAAGGCAGAGAGGGGGCCGGACCTACAGCCGAATTCCTCCTCGGAGGCCGCGGGCCCGGGGGTCGGCTCGGACGGACAAGTGCGCGCCGGCGACAGAGCCTCCGCTTCAGGCCCCGGGGTCCGCGGATTAAGCCAAACGAAACGCACTCAGAGCCCGGGGACGAGAACCGCGCGACTGTAGGTGTAGACGCGAGATCACCCGGAGCCCAGGCCCGAAGGATCCGAGCAGAAGGCGCCCGGGGGGTGGGACGGCCGCGGCCGGGCCTCGCTGAGCACCCCCCGAGCTGACGAAGACCCCGAGTCGGGGCTCCGGGAAACGTGCGCCCGCGGGGAGGATGAACGGGGGTCACGCCCGGGCCCGTCCCCGTGAACTCACGAACCGTCAGAGACGCCGAGCGCGTCCCCGGCGCCCAGGTGCCCCGCAGCGGGCACGTCCCCCATGCGCGGGCAGGGAGCGGAGCGCGATGCCCACGTGCTGGACGCCACACGGCCTCGCGCAGGAAGCAGGCCCCGCCGCAGGCAGCCGCCTGGGCGAGCCCGGGGGACGTCACGCCGAGGGAAGCCGGCTGGCCGCGGAGGGACAGTCCTGCGCGGCGCCGCTCACGTGGCCACCTGGGGCCGTCCAGCCTGGGGGAGCGAGGGGCGGGTGGGCGAGGGCCGCCGAGCCGTGGCACGAAGTCTCAGGACGCGAGGTGGCGGCTTCCGGAGCTCCGCGGACGGCGCGGCCTGGGACGGCGAGGGGCGAGGGGTGTGGCCCCAGCGCGAGTCCCGTGCGCCCGAAGTCGGCCCCGGGCCGGCTCCCGGCCACAGGCTCCGGCGGAGCCGCGCGGGGGTTTAAATCCGCGTGTTCGTGCAGGCGCGGCCTCACCGGGCCGATTCCGGACGCTGTCGGCCCCCAGGAGAGCCCGCGGCCTTTCGCCGCGCCCCGGCCCCGGCCCCGGGCGGGCAGCCTGCCGCGGTCTGTCGGTGGCCGCCTCGCCTGCCCCTGCCGTGCGGGTGGAGCCCGCCAGGACGCGCGTGGGCCCTCGGCACCGGCGGCTCACGCGCGGGGCGTTTCCAAGGCCCTCGCACGCTGTGGCGGGTGTCGGCGCTACGCCCCGTCAGGGCCGAGTGACGTCGCACGCCCGGGCCCACGCGGCACCAAACAGTAGCCTGTGGGGAAGCCGCTGCTGCCCCCTCCCCGACCCCTCCCCGCAGAGGGAAACCGAGGCGCGGGGCTGAGCCGCCTCCCTGTGAGGCCGCCCTGCCCAGGACACCCGGCCGCACGGGCCCCAGGCTGGCCCACGAGGACGGTGTCCTCCGCGGCCTCCGCTCGCTCCCCCCCTCGCTGTTGCCGAGCGGTGACCGTGGGTCAGGGGAACTAGAAGCCGCGGCCCAGGCGCGCTCCTCGCCCAGCCGGTGCGGGCGGACGTGCTGCCCCGCGTGGCGTCGCCTGGGGGGGGGGGCCTGGCCGCCTGCTCCGCCGCCCCAGCCCCCCCCGTGTCCGCAGAGCTGGTCATGCTGCTGGAGTGGTGGTCCCGCACGGAGTGCACGCTGTTCACCGACCAGGCCACCCTGCGCCGCCTGGGCAAGGAGCACGTGGTCATCATCCTCAACCACAACTTCGAGATCGACTTCCTGTGCGGCTGGACCATGTGCGAGCGGTTCGGCGTGCTGGGGGTGAGTACGCGGCCCCGCCCCCGAGCTGGGCGCGGGAAGCCCTGGTGTCCCCCGCGGCCGCCGCCCCAGAGCCGCCGCTGCCTCCCCGCCCACGGCCCCGGGGGCACCCCGCGGCGACCGCGGCTGGACGGCGCCCCGCCCCGGGCACCTCCCGCCCGCCAGGCCCGCGCCCAGGTGTGCTCTGGCGGCCGGCCACCTGCGTCCCGGCGGCCGGGCTGACCCCGCGGCCCCACACTCGGTGTCAGGGAGCCCCTGTCGACAGCGGAGCCGCACGCCAGCCCCGGGGGGACCCTGGGCACCTGGAGCAGTGCCTGCCCCTCCCCCCAGAGCTCCAAGGTGCTGGCCAAGCGGGAGCTGCTGTGCGTGCCGGTCATCGGCTGGACGTGGTACTTCCTGGAGATCGTGTTCTGCAGGCGCCGGTGGGAGGAGGACCGCGACACGGTGGTGCAGGGGCTGCAGCGGCTGGCCGACTACCCCGAGTACATGTGGGTGAGTCCGCGGGCCCCGGCGCGCGCGCGTCCCCTGCGTCCCGATGGGGCGGCCAGCCGGAGAGAGCCACCGCCTCTGGGGGCGCCCTCAGGCCCGGGCAACACTGTCCTTCGGCGCGCCGCAGAGGCCCCGGGCACGGGCCTCGCCCCGCAGTGGCGGCGGGGCCTGCGGGGTGGGGCGGGCCCAAGGCCCTGGGTGGTCCGACGGACAGCGGGCCGAGGCGCTGGGGTCACGACTGGGTTCGAATCTCCCGTGCGCCCCTGCTCCCCCTTTCTTGCGTGGGGCAGTCCTTTGAGAACCGGCCCCCCGTTTGGTGTCCACCTGCCGTGTACTGTCCACTCGCTGCCCAGGGGCTGCTGCCCAGGGCCCTTCGTGTTTCCTCCCTTCTGGAACGTTCTCCTTGGCGGCCTTTGAGCAGCAGTGCGCCGCTCTCAGCTGCGGGGTGAGGGCGTTTGTCCCGAAAATGGGACCCAGGCCCCGGCGTGCCACGCGCACGTCCTGGCGTGGCGCTGTCGTTTCTGACCATCGGGCAGCGAACGCTTTGTGGCGGTCAAGGCCGCCCACCCGGGCCCGCGTCCCCCGCCCCCGCCCCGGAACGAGCCGTGTCCCTGTGCTTCGCCCAGTTCCTCCTGTACTGTGAGGGCACACGCTTCACGGAGAAGAAGCACCGCGTCAGCATGGAGGTGGCCGCCTCCAAGGGGCTGCCGGTCCTCAAGTACCACCTGCTGCCTCGGACCAAGGGCTTCACCACCGCGGTCCAGTGCCTGCGCGGGACAGGTGAGGCCACCGCCCCGCCCGGCCGGGACGCCGCTGTCCCCGGCTGCGCGCGCAGCGAGAGACGTGCGGCAGCGGGCAGGGAGGGGGCGTCCCCCGAGTGGGAGCGGCCGGCGTGTGGCGGGCCCTCCTTCCGCTTTCGAGGTGACGAGAGGCTGGTTGGGACGTAACACGACTTGGAGCGTAGCTGCAGCCCTGTGAGGAGGAGGCGAGGGCCGCACGGGCCGCGCCCGGCGGTGCCCGGGCGTCCAGGGGGCCCGGCCAGGCGCCCGGCGGGAGCGCGTCGCGGGGAGCGGGGGCCCACGCTCAGGGCCTGGGTCCCGTGTGGGGGGCGGGGGCGCCGGCTGCCCCTCACCGCCGCCCCCCGCCCCTCGGCCCGCAGTCGCAGCCGTCTACGACGTGACGCTGAACTTCCGGGGGAACAAGAACCCGTCCTTGCTGGGCATCCTGTACGGGAAGAAGTACGAGGCCGACATGTGCGTGAGGTGAGCTCGGGCCCCTCCCGCCGCCCGCTGTCCCCACACGGAGGTGGCCACAGTCCCGCCCCGCAGGCCGGGCAGACGCGGGGTCCGACGTGGGAACCACGGGCCATCGTGAACGCGTGGCTGTGGGGGCGAAGGCGGAACATTCCGGAGGGCTGGGGAGGACTGACACAGGTGGAGACTCGCGCGGTGGCTAGGGCTCCGCGGCGGGGGACAGCCGTCCCGGCCGAGGGCATCTGCGGTGCCCCCCGCAGGCTGCGCGGCGAGTGGGGTCTGCGGTGGCGACCGCCCGGGGAGAAGGCGGGCTCCGGGCCGTGCTGACCTCAGCCGGCTCGACTCCCCCCGCCCCCCGGGCGACTGGGCCCGGGCCCAGCGTGTCCCTCTGCGCCGCCGCCAGCCCCGGCTCGGAAGCCCCTCCGGCTGCTGAGGGCTGGAGCGATCGCCCGTCCACGCCCCGCGCTGCCCCGTCCGCGTCACTAGAGCTTCTGCCGGCCTCGGCCGCCGCCTCGAGTCACTCACCTTTCGGGCTGGAGTGAAAGCCAGCACCCCGGCGAGGAGAGGCGCGCTCGGCGTCCCACCAGCCGGGGCTCTCGCGGCCCCGGGGCTTTTTGCCTCGTCCCCGTGCCCTGTGGGCGACGTGCCCGGGGTCCGTGGGCAAGGCCGGGGCCGTGGCGATGGTGGCCGGAGCCGCTCCTGGGTCACGCTGCGCAGCGTCCTTCGGGTGCCCTGGGTCAGCCCCGGGAGAGGGGCGCGTGGGCGTGCGCGTCACCTCATCGTTCAGGGCCTGTGTGGTGTGTGTCACGGTGCGCGTGCCAGACACGCTCACCTGCTGTGGCATGGCGTGCGCGCCGTGCGTGAGCCAGGGAGGCCGGCCGGCGCGTGGGCCCGAACCTGCAGGGAGCCTTCCCCCCGTGGGCAAACCGCGGCCCAGCCCGGCTGCTTCCCGGGCGGCGCCTGCTCCCAGGGTGCGGTCCGGGGCCCGGTGCACGCGGCGTGGCACCGGCGCCCCTCGCCGTCCGCCCGCGCCCCTCGCCGCCCGCGCCCCTCGCCGCCCGCGCCCCTCGCCATCCGCCCGCGCCCCTCGCCGCCCGCGCCCCTCGCCATCCGCCCGCGCCCCTCGCCACCCGCGCCCCTCACCGCCCACGCCCCTCGCCATCCGCCCGCGCCCCTCGCCGCCCACACGCAGCAGCTTGTGAAGTCTCAGTTTCCCTCTCAAACGTGGCCAAGGTCGGCAGGCATAGACCCGCACAGACCAGCGGGCCCAATTTTTAGAGCAAAAAGCTTGAGTTACCTTAAAACGTGGCGATGTACATCAGGCCATGGCTCCCCCGGCTCTCCTGCCGCTGTGGGGCGGGGGCAGCCAGCCCCTCCCCGTGGTCCCCGCGACGACCGTCCCGCGGGTCAGTTGTCCCGGAGCGCGGGCCTGGCACCCTCTGCCGGCGCCTGGCGGTGCTGCGTCACCCTGGGCTGCGCCCGGGGCCCTGCTCGGCCCACGGCCCGGTAGCCGCCCCACTCGCAGGCGGGCGACTGGCCGCGTCAGGTTTGTGAGTCGGTCAGCGTCCTGGCCGGTCGGCTGTTCGGTCACGGAGGCTGCGGTTCTCAGCCTCTTGCTTTCCGTCCCCGGAGCAGAGGGTTCCGTTCGGAAGCGGGTGGTCTTCCTGCCCGACGACGGGCCCTCCGAGCTGCGATCGTTCAAGGAGAATGAACCTTCAGAAAGGCCCAGGCCCCTGCGGGAGCGAGCGGTGGTCACGCGTCCCCGGGGGTCTGGGCCGTGACGGCGCGTCCCTCGTGCCTCGCGTCCACCGTCTGGGAACGCGGGGGCTCCCTGGCCGCCCCGCGGGGCTCTTTGCTGCGGGGAGGGGTCGCCTCGATGCTCCTGTGCTCTGGGGCCTGGGGGAGGTCGGGGAGCGGCGGCAGGCCGCGGGCCACCCCGAGGGCAGGTCCCCCTGTTCCGCTGGGTGCCGGGCGGGCGTTCACTCTGCTCTTACTCTGCTTCGTGGAACAGGAGGTTCCCTCTGGAGGAGATCCCGCTGGACGAGAAGGAAGCGGCCCAGTGGCTCCACAAGCTGTACCAGGAGAAGGTAAAGGCGCGCGCCCTGCGGGCCGCGGGAGGTCTCCCGGGGCGGCCACCGGGCCGGCTGCCGCGCGTTGGCGCGCTCCCGCCTCAGGGGCGCTCTGCGGTCCTTTTCTCCTTCCTCGTGCGTTTTCCTAACCTTGCAGGAGTTAAGCAACTAGAGACGAGTGGGAAGGTCGCATGGCGCCGGCGCAGCCGCGGCTGGTGACGTTTTGTCACGTTTGCTTCGTGTTTTCTCGGAAAGGAAAGTGCAGACGTGCGCAGACGGGGACGGTGTCCGTGTGAGTGTAGGAGACGTGGCTCGGACGAAGCGGTTCTCCAGTCACCCCAGCTCGCTGTCTGCCCCGCCGCACGCCTCGGCCTGGCTCTGACCTCGGGCTCGTTTTCCGTGCGCAGGCGTGCGGGACGCTAGACCTGTTTTCGGGTTGTGAGAGGCTCAGATGCGCCCCCCGGCGTGTGACCGCTCAAGGGCACGGGCGACCTCACCAGGAAGAAGGGGGCTCTCGGGGGTCAGAAAGGAGCGGGGACTCAGCCCAGGGTGAGCCTGTGGGCCACGCTGCCGCGCTCTCCCGGGGCAGTGGGCTGGTGGCCGTGACCGAAAGTCTCGCGTTTTACCGCCTTCCCGGAGAGGAGACGGGGTCTGGCTTCGTTCAAGGCGGCAAGGGAGAACCGGAGACCCTTCCCGCAGCCGGGCCCCTCGGGAGGGTTAAACTGAGAAAGCCGTCCCCGCCGGCGCGGAGCGGCGACGCCAGGCTTCCCTCTCTCGGTCTCAGGAAGGTTCCCCGGATGATTCCCAGTCTCACGCCTGACCCCAAACAGGTTCCGGGGTTTCCACGTGCCGGCGACATGGTTCACGAGGAAGAAAGACAAAACGTCGCCATAAAAAGCGGTTCCGGGCAGATCTCTCCGGAGTGTCTGAGAGAAGCACGTGCAGAGCCGGCAGGACACGGCTGCCCACGGCTTTCTTCCAGAAGATTCCGCCGGGCACGAGCTCAGAACCACAGCTGCCGTGGGCTCCTCCACAAACAACGAACAAAACTCAGACCCGGAACAGCCCGAGCTGTGGGCCCCGGCAGGCAGAGACCGAGCTCGGTCTGTGTGAGACGGTCCTTCCCGAGAGACGGAGCTGCAGCGGCAAGAGGCAGACCTAGGGGGAAGGAGTCAGGTTTGGGGAAAACCGGGTCGCGCTCAGAAGCGGGCGGAAAGTCGGCATCGACGGAGGCATCGTGGCAGATGCGACGGCAGATGGGGGAGGGCGGGCGAGAGTTAGGGAACCAGAAGGGTGAGGGGACGTCGCTGTGAGTGCCGCGCGGAGGACGCGCGGCTCCGAAAGGAAGGTCCAGGCGTGGGCAAGGGCCGGGGCTCCAGCCGGGGCAGGAAGAGAAAGCAGAGCGAGCGGGGACCAGCAGGCGTCAGCGACGGGGCCGTGACGCCTCAGGTTCCAGAACTACGCGTCGGGGACACGCGACAAGCTTCGCCCCCGCTGGGCTCGCAGGTGGCAGAAGGCCACGGCCGGGGAGGAGACGTCCCGCCCACGAGGACCGTCCCTGCGGTCCGCGCTGGACGAGTCTCCTGCCGCGCGCGGGTCAGAATCCCTTCCACGTCTTGTCCCCGCATCGCCACGTCCCGGCGCACCCCCTCGCGCGCACACGCCGTACGCACGCCCACGCGGGGTACGGTGCGCCCGAGCAGGGCACGACCAGGCCGCCCAAACGGCCTTAACCGCAGCGGAGGAACTCGGCTCCCGCAAGACCATGACGAAGCGGAAAGCCCGGGCAAGGCGGGGCTGTCGACAAGGGCGCCCCCAGCGCAACGGGGACGGCGAAGGTGGCCCGAGCAGCGAGCAGACTGGCACGAGGGTGGCGTGACTCGCTCCCTGCGCACACGTCGGGACGCGCAGACGGAAAGCGTCGTCTCCGGGAACAAGACAGCCCTCTCCGGGGGAAATGCGGCCTGAATGGGAAGGCGGGGGCCGCGGCCACACCACCCTGAACGCGCCCGCCCACCCCTCCGCTCTCGAAGCGAAGCCGGGTCGGGCCGGGTCCGTCCTCGGCTGGGAGGCCCCTGGGAGGCCCGGTGCTGTCGGCGTGAAAAGTAAAAAGTGAGGATTTGTAAGCCGACAAGGTCCACGCGATCTGTGGGGTCGGCCGAGGGCTGCGTCGCCCGAAAAAGGCGAAAAAGGACGGCGGAGCGTGGGCCGCGCCGCGGGCCGCAGAGGTGGCTGCGGCCCTGATCCGGGTCGGGCTTGCAGAGTCCGAGACCCTGACGCAAAGGGACCTCGGCGAGCGACCGTGTTCGTCCGGCAGGACGCGCGGTCAGGTGCGCGCGCACGGGCGGGGGTTCGGGGGGAACGAGCTGCACGTGATCGACCCACGCGTCTCGAGGGCACGTGTGAGCGAGGCAGACTGCCGTGCGTGTGCGTGTGCGTGTGCGAGCGGGTGAACTCCCCCGGTCGGGAGGGGCGACGTCCGTGCCTCCCGTGACCCGAGGCCCGTGCAGCGGAGACCCGGTGTGGACGCACCCGGGTGACTTGGGGTGTTCGGGGCATCTGCTCCGCTGGTCCAGGACGCCGACGCACGTGCCGTGACGGGTTGCGTAGTTGGGACAACGGAGCTGAAAACAGCGCGACGTCCCGATCGCTTTTCACGGCGCCTGCGTCCTAACCGCCATCGAAGACGCCGCGCTGTGTCGTCCTCCCGTTTTCTTCTTTTTTCTGTCACCTGGAGAGCCGGCGTCGCCTTCTACGTCTGTCACAAGTGCTAGAAGCCCCCGCGGTGCGGGGTGCCGCCCCCTGCGGTGCCCGTTCCTGTCGCTGGACTCGAGGCCCTGGCGCTTTGCCGCTGTCGGTGCGGCTGGTGCCCGTGGCAGCGCCGGCTGGAGACCCGCTGCGGAGGGCGCTGTCCCCCTGGGAGGTCGCGCTGAGTTGTACCCCAAAGAGCCTGCGCGGCTTGCGCCCCCAGCCGGGCACGAGAGCCCCGTGTCCTCCCACCTTCTGAGTAGAGGGTCTGGATCGCCTGCAGCCCCATCGCCCCCGGCCCGGACGGTGCAGAGACCCCACAGGGACCCACCCGGGCGCCGCGGGGCTGGCGTGAGGCTGCACTTCCCGCACCACAGCGCCTCCCGCAGCGGGGCACACCCTGCATCCGGGGCTCTGCTCCCCAGTGGTGCCCAGTGGCCCGGGCTGCCCACACAGCACGTGGGGCGCTGGGCAGGGGACGGGGCAGGCCCCTTGCTGCCGAGGGTCCCGCGGGCGCTGGAAATGGCCACGTGGGCCGGCACATGGCGGGGAGGAGGGTCACACGGGCTCCTGACCCCACGGGGCCTCTAGGCGGGGGCGCTGGCGCCTGCCCCCAGGCTGGACGTGGCCGCGAGGCCGGGGGTGTGTCGGGGCCGCCCCCGTTTCGGGCGGCGCAGAAAGTAAAATGGGAAGACGCAGAGACGTGGCGGCCCGCTGCCCGGTGATTGGGACCGTGGGGGCGGCCCCCGCACTCGTCCTGCTGCAGAGTCCGCGCCACGTGGCGAACGGAGTCACGCGGCGCCTCAGACAACGCGCCGCCTCGTCGACGTGTTCTGTGCGACGGCGCGGGGCAGCCTGCTCTGTCAGGTGTCCCCACCCGTCCCCCCGCTGCCGGCGCCCTGACAGCGTCATCCCCCGCGGCATTAGCCCACGGGGGACGGAGGAAGGAGGGGGCGTGGCTTTCTGTGGGTGTCCCGGGACCTGCGCCCAGGCCGCTGGACGCCCAGCAGGTCGTGGCCACCTCCGCCTTTGAGCCGACGACGACGGGGTCACCGTCCCCGGCCTGTGCCAGGCAGACTCGTCGGTCTCCTGGGAGACGTGCCAGGGCGCCAGGGTCGGCTTGCTTCGAGCTCCCGATGAGAGCAGCCGAGGTCCCGCCGCGGTGGGGCCACCGCGGCCGCCCAGCCGCACGTCGGTCCTGCTGCTCCCTGTCACCCGCTCCCGCGTGGGAGGACGGCAGGTCGCGACCCTGCCCTCCGCTGGACTCTTGCAGGACGCGCTGCAGGAGATGTACAACCAGGAGGGCGTGTTCCCGGGGCAGCAGTTCAAGCCGGCCCGGCGGCCCTGGACGCTCCTGAACTTCCTCTTCTGGGCCACGGTCCTCCTGTCCCCTCTGTTCAGCTTCGCCTTGGGCGTCTTCGCCAGCGGCTCCCCCCTCCTGATCCTGACCTTCCTGGGCTTCGTCGGGGCAGGTAAGGGACGGGCGAGGTCCCGCGGCTCCGGGCGAGGTCCCCGGGGCTCAGGGCGGGGGGCAGCCGGCTGAGGCCGAGGTCGGGCCCCCAAGGCGCTGGGTCTAACCTCACCTTCTCCTGTTCTGAAGCTTCTCTTGGCGTCCGCCGGCTCATAGGAGTAACCGAGATAGAAAAAGGCTCCAGCTACGGAAACCAAGAATTTAAGAAGAAGGAATAATGAACGGCCGTGATTGAGCACACGTAACCGATGGTGGCACCGATTAACTCGCTTAGGCGCAGGACGGCGCGCGCAGCGGAGAGGCGGACACTGGGGACTGTTTTTCTCATTAACTGGTGACTAACGTTAACCAATAAACTTGAGCCAAGCGTAGAGGTCGCAGGCCTGCCCGGTGGAGCCGGCCGCCGCGGGCCCGCGGGCCCCGGGCACGGAGGGCCACGTCTGCGGGGTGGGGGCGGCCCCGGGGTGCCGCTGTCACCGACGTCCTCCCCCGCGGACTCCGCCGGCCCTCGCCGGGGAGAGCCCCTGATGCTCTCTCCTCAAACTGGGTCCCGTTTCTGTTTCTACCTGTGGTTTCGGGGACTCGCCCGAGCCCCTGCCCGCGTCCCCAGCACACGCCCCTCCGGCTCTCTCCCCCCCTGCCCTCCTGGCAGCGGAGGGCACAGGTCCCTGGCCCCCAAGGCGGCCTGCGCCTTCGCTTCCCGAGGGTGGGGGCAGGGCCCTGCGGAGAAGGTTCTCGGTGAAAAGCACACACGGGGGTGTCACGGGATCCGCAGCCCTGCCCGGCGGCCCCCGGGGCACAGACACCTGCGGGTGCGGTGACACCGTCGGCCCCCCCAGGCCGCAGCTCCCCGCACAGTCCTTCCTCCCTGGGCCGTGGACCCACTGGCAGCCGGGAGGCCACAGGGAAGGACGCCCGGAGGCGCCCTACAAAGCAGGTCCCCAGACCTTTGTGTCCTAAAGGTGGGTGGACCCTGTCGGCCCAGAGCTTGCTGGCTCGCGAGGTGGTGTTTCAGGGCTGACCCGCTGATGGCTCTCAGCCCCCTGAGGGGAAGCAGAGGTGGGGGCTGCCCCTGCCTCCCCTGCGCGGCCCCTGGGTCCCCGCCTGCTGCAGGGCGTCTCCCAGGATCCCCACAGCCCCTCCCCGGTCCTGGCAGCGTCCCTGTGGGCCCCGGCCCTAGTGGGGGGCGTTCATGGGCAGGTGGGGCGTGTTCCGTGCACCGCGGGGGTCCGGGCTGGGCGCTGTGGGGACGGAGGCCACCCCCACTGCCCACAGGGTCCGCTGAGTCGCCCCACTGTGCCGCCCCCTGCAGCGGGCGTCGCTCCCAGGCTGGGTTTTCAGGCATCGCCCCATCTCCTCCGGCCAGGGGAAGGGAAGTGCTGGGCGTCCTGTCCGCTGCAGTCACCAGCGTCCTGACCGGGCAGGTCGGGTCCCAGGAAAGCCGGGGTGGGAGGGAGCGCGGAAAAGCTGCAGACTCGTCGGAGAATGACTGCGGCCCTCAGCGTGACCTGGGCTTGGCCAGCTGACGCGGGCAGACGTGAGGGTGCCCGCCGGGCGAACGGCCCGAGGCCCCCGCGGCCCGAGCGTCAGGACCGCAGCTTGAGGCTGCTCCCCCCCCCCGGAGCTGAGGCTGCTCCCCCCCCGGAGCGCGCTCAGCTCCGGCCCGCAGCCCGGCCCCTCGGGGTTCGTCTCCGCCCGTCGGGTCCGCGTCACGCGTGCGGCTCCGCGTCACTTGCTGAGTCACTAACACCTGCGGCCCTTGGGGGCGAACGGCGCGAGGGGTCCGCCCTGCAGAAACTGCGGTTCTGCATCGGTGACCACCGAGTCAACACGCTCTTTCCCAGAGACGCTCCTGCCGCTCGGCCCGGCCGCCGGGTGTGACGCCCACGTCCGGGGGTGGCGGGCGGGCGGGCCCCTCGGACCCGAGGCCACGGGCAGGGCGCGGGGCTGAGCCCCCCTCCTCCCCCCCCCACGTCTTCCCGCTCACGCCCTGGACTGCGACCCCCACGCCGCCGGAGCGTGTGTGCAGAGGGGGACCTGGCTCTCGGCCCCTCCGGAAGGAAAGGGGGAGGGAGGGAGCGCCTTGCACTTCCCGCGTTAAACGCCCCGAGTAGCGCTCGTCTCTCCTCCCTCCCTCTGCACCCACCACCGAGCGCCCCTCGCTGCCACGGTCCGGTCAGGCCGGGTGGACAGGCCAGGCCGGTCCGAGGCACCAGAGTGGGCTCGGGCTGGAGTCGAGGGCGCCCGCCACCGGGTCAGGCTCGTGGCGAGTCTCCAGGGAGCCGCGCCCTCCACGGGAGCCCCACGGGCTGGCCCCACGCGGGGGCCGCTGGCCACGCGCTTCTCAGCCCAGGCCGGGGCTTTGCCCTCAGGGCCGGGTCCCGTGTTCTCTGTCCTCATCTTCCCCGAGCGCGTCCTGGCCCTGCCAGGTGAGAGGGCTCCAGCGGGCAGCCGGTGGGTCCGGCCGTGGGCCCGGCCCGCACGCCTGGCCGGGGCGAGGGCCACAGTTCTTCGCCCTCTGGGGCGTTCTAGGGCCTTCCGAGGTGCCGCGTGGCTTTGCAGCAGCTGCCGGCGCCCGGGGACTTTCCGGTTCCCTGCCAGGGTCTTTCTCTTAGGGCCGTAAGCGGCGGCTGCGCCCTGCGTGCCAGCAAGCGGACGCCGCGGGGCGGCTCGGCCGGTGCCAGGGGGAGCGTGTCACAGACTTGCCAACGCGCTCTGTGCGCCCTCTGCCCCCAAACCGAGCCTCGCGGGGGGTTCGACGCGGCTGCCCGTCCCCGAGTTTTAGCCAGAGAAGGAAGCGACGTGGTCCCGTGCCCAGGGACAGCGCACTGGACGCGCAGCCCCGTCGGAGGGGCCCGGCCCACCCCGTCCTCAGGGAGCACAGTCTGGCGGGGAGAGGAGCCCCGAGAGGACAAACCACTAAAC
Organism: Cynopterus sphinx; assembly: GCA_030015415.1. Lineage (NCBI taxonomy): Eukaryota > Metazoa > Chordata > Mammalia > Chiroptera > Pteropodidae > Cynopterus > Cynopterus sphinx. Next base: position 1,105,234 of record CM057380.1, on the reverse strand, counting down.
AACGGCGTCAGCCACAGCATGAGCAGCACCTTCTAGTAACAAAGCAGTGTGGGCGGCAGCACGGATCCACCCCACCCGCCTGCCGCCCGCCCCGCGCACCCCGGTCGCCTCTCCCGACACCAGCTCGGTTGCGGAGCGCGAGGCTGGCGCGGAGGAGGCCGGGCCGCGCAGGTGTGCGTTTCGCGGCCGCCTAGGCCGCCGGCCCCGCGCCCCCTGCTGTGTGCCAGGTCGGGAGTGAGGGCGAGCAAGCCCCTGCATGCTGCTTTGTCTCTGCCCGAGACACCCTAGGACGAGCCGGAGACAGCCCCCCAGCCCGGCCGCCCCCGCCGCACTGTTCACCCCGGTGCGAAGGCCCCCGGAGCGCATGCCCCCCCGCCCCCAGGTGCCACGCTTAGCGTTCACGGGTGCCACGTGGCTTCCATGTGGCTTCGGGTGACACAGTGGGCGCGGCCTGCCCGCCACCCTACTCTCTGGAGACAGCACGTCCCGGCCCGCGTGCCCGCCCCTTCTCCAGCGACTCAGCCCCCCAGGCACAGGCCGGCCTCTCCGAGAGCCTGGTCCTCCCCGGCCGCGCCACCCACTGGGGCGGGCCCGGCTTGGTCCCCACCCTGCGTGGGGCCGCCAAGGTGCATGCGGACGTTCCGGCTTCACATTTGCTCGTCAGGGCCAGGACGCAGAAACGCAGGGACAGTTTGGGGAGGGGATGTCACCCCATGGCGTGCTCGACCGAGGGGGCGGACACGCGAGTCGGGCTTGAGCACAGGCGTTCGCCGCCAGCTGGTCCCGTCCCAGTGGCGGCGTCCTCACAAACCTCCCGGGGAAAAGCAGGTCGAGGCCGCGGCCAGGGGGCCCGGGGGTCGGCGGAGAGGAGAGGCGCGCGAGTCAGCCCGGGCGCCGCGCCTTCTTTGTGAAGACGACTGAATCGCTTTAATCTTTGAAGCCTTTTAAGGAGTGCGCTGGCGCCGGCTCTCCCCGTCGAGTTTTCAGCTTCACTTTCCGCTGGGACGGGCTGGGCCGGGAGGCAGGCCGAGCGGGACCCCGAAGTGCACTGAGTTGTGTTACGTTAACCTGGAGCTACTCGATTCCCCGCGGAAACGCACCGCCTGCTCGTGTTGCTCGTCTCGGCACTGTGCGTTGTGACAATCAGACGCAACTTCCCAAACGCCAGGAGGCCCAGCCGGCGTCTGGTGCAGACGGCCGGCCGGCGGGGCCTAGGCGCAAGCCCGTCATGGGGCCTGGGCTTGTCCGCGAGCACCGTGGCCGTAAGGAACGTCTCCCTCGGGAGAACCACGGGACCGTGGACGCGAGCGCGCGACATCTGCCACACGTGGCCACTGGCCGCTTGCAGAGCGTCTGCTCCGCGGCAGACGGTGCGAACGTGTGGCAGGGACGGCCCCTTCTTGCAGGTTTGCTCACTCGGAGCTTTGTGCGGTGGAGGATGGCGGCGTCTGTGGTGGGTGGGAGGCCGGGGCGGGGGCTCACGTAGACTTGGAAAGCCCGCGTCCCCCGAACTGACTGCGTCCGCCGTGCGGCGGGGTTTCCCAGGGACAGCGCTGCGGGTGTCGCCCTTGGCTGTCACAAGCGCTGCTCTGAGGGGGACAAACGCCCGTGGTGTAAGTGCAAGCGGCTGGGCCTCCTGCTGTTCCTTGGCTCCTGGTCTGCACAGCTCGGCCCCAGGGGAAGCAGAGGCCTCGGGCGCCCCTGGCCTGTGGGGTCGGCACCTGCCCGGGTCGCTGCGGCCCGTCCTCCGCCCTCCTGGCCGCCTGGGCTCAGTGCGCTTGGCAGCTCCTCCTGTTCACTCCGGAGGCCTCCGGAGGGAAAGGGGGGGCGCCACGCTCTGGCAGAAGCCAGGGAGACAATCGGTGCATAAAGTACGCAAAAACGACAGGCTGCCTGAAAACGGGTCTCAAAAGCCATCGAGAACAAAGTAGGCATGTGCACAGCTAAACGTATTTTTTGTAAAAAAAAATTTATTCTGTGAAAACCTGAAAACCGAGGATTCCCTTTCCTTCTTTATAAAGCGAAGAACTCTTGTCGGAGCCAAGAGCTGCTGTCCGGGCTCGTCTGTCTGTCTGTCTGTCTGTCTGTCTGTCTGGAAAATAAATGGAGCTCCGAGAACCCTGGCGTCGCTTGTGCTCAGGACCCGCCGCGGTGACGTGCCTCTCCGCCCTGGGCGGTCTGGTTCCAGTGGCGCCGGCGGGCCGGGCCGGGCCGGGCCCACGTCCACGCTCAGCTCAGCCTCCTGAGACCTAGGGAGGCCAGGCTCAGACGGGCCACCTGCAAAGTCCCACCTCTGGCCGCAGTTACTCATCACACTACATCCTGAGCGTAGAGTGTACGTGTGCCAGCGCGTGCACACGCAGGCACAGACACACACAGGCACACATGCAGGCACACAGACACGCGTGCACACACGCAGGCACAGACACACACGTGCACACGTGCACACACGCGGGTGTGGAATTCGGGGAGCGGTGGTGCGGGGCATGAAACCGAAGGGCCGTGGTGCCATGTGGCCTTTTGGAAAGGTGGGGCTGGGTCGGACCCTCGTCCCCATGCACACAGCTCTGCTTCGCTTGTGAACGCGAGTGCCCACGGGCAGAGACGGGAGGACACCCTGGACCCCCCCGCCCCGAGCTTCACAGGCATCTGGACACCCAGGCCAGGGGCAAGCTGAATTCTGAGGCCCGCTGGCCTCCGCTTTCACTCTGCTTCGGGGGCTCGGTGAGGATCGGCCTCTGACCACCCGACGTGATGAGGAGTGCGTGTGAGCGCGCACACGCGCATGCACACGCACGCACACGTGTGTACCGCACGCGCGCACAAACCCGCTCTTGCTTGTACGCAGTTGCATGTGCACACACAGCCCCACACGCACACACGTGCCCCGTGCACAGACGGGTGAGCACACACACGCTGAAGAGGAGGGGGAGGCTTGGGGTGGTCGTATCGCAACAAGTCATCGGGACGTGGGATGCCATCCCCAACCTACGCTCCGGGATCTCCCTTGTGTCCACCTGGTGCCGTGCCCGGGGACACCGGGCTGCCCAGGCGACCCGCACAGCGGTGAGCTGGGTGGGAGGGAACGTTCCTCGGGGACCTGCCTGTTCCCAAAATCACTGCAAGATCTAAGACCGCCCCCGGGGAGCAGCTTGAGGCCGGGCTCTGCTTCCGTCGGCCCCCGAAGGGACAGACCTCGTGCCCGGGTCACCTTACAGGGATGCGGGCGCCGTCAGTGCTGGTGGCACAGAGCTGGGTGCGCCCCCCCCCGCTGACTGCGCAGGCCCCACTCGTCTGCCCGGGTTCAGTCCGGCTCCTCCGGGTCCTCACCTACCCAGGACCGGGAAGCCCCAGCAGGTGGATCCCACAGGCCGTTTCCTGGCGTCTCACCTCCCGGGAGAGCATCCGGCGACATCCCTGTGATTAAATGGCCGGTCCCAGCTGCCCAGGGCTCTGTAAGCAACGTGACCCATGGGGCCAGCCCAGGCCCCTGGACGTCCCTCCGCCCTGTGCAAGACTGAGAGGCAGCTGCTGCCACCTGCAGTGACCCAGCCATCCGGACGGGCCAGGACCCGTGCACCTCGGGGTGCGGCCTTCGGTGCCGACCGTGCCTCCTGCTCCCGACCGGGATGGCGACCTGCAGTGCCCCCCAGAAGGGCTCGGTGCAGAAGGAGCTGGGTGGATGCTGTGGGCTTCAGTGGGGCCTGGGCTTTCGGGGTGCCCTGTATTTGGGGTATGTCCCGCCCCCCTTTCCCGCCTGCTCCCCCAGGATGCGGGGCTCTCGAGACTCTTATGAAACCCTCCGTGACAAGACCAGCAGGAGCCTCCTTCGCTCTCATGAGGTGGCTCTGGGTGGCTTTTGATGGGATGTGGGGGAGTGAGTGGCCACCAAGGAGACAGGCCGCGACCGAGGCTGGGAACTCTCAGCGTCACTCCACCCAGAAGGGAGCGAGCCCGGGGACGAGGAGTGATGGATGGGCCTGTGAGAGGAAGCCCCGTAACCCCAGCAGCACGGGGCCGGGGGCTCGTGGGGTCGGGCGCACCCGCGCCGGGGTTGAGGCCTGCGGGCAGCTTGGCCAGGACAGCGCCCGGCGCCCCCGGAGCTGCGGTCCTCATACGTTGCTCCTCGTTCCCTGAAGGGGACCAGGACGCCCCGGGTTTCCACGAATGACCACTAGGTACCCTTCAGGTTCCCGACGCAGCCTTCGCTGCTGTGGTTCTGAGCCGGCCCGGCTCCGAGGCGGCGTGCGAAGCCGCATAAGTGAGTCACTGGCCTTCGGCGGCGACCCTGGGTCCCCCTCCCGGGGTGAGGGCGGCAGAGCCACATCTGCCACCGACTGCTGCGTCTTCAGAGAACAGGAGCAGGGACTCGGGTGCAGGCGGTTCACCTGCTGGTGGCCCCAGAGGGGGAGGGATGAGGACGGTGACCGGACAGTGCCGCTTGGCTAGGGCGGGACGCGTGGAAGTCGGGGGCAGATGCCACCCTCCCGCCTGTCCCAGGGACGTTCTGGTGGCCCTGGAGGTTGCATTCTGGGCGGCCCAGCCCGTAACTAACTGCGCCGCCTGCACCTCCACTCCCCCACCCGTGAAATGCAGCGAGGAGTTGCTCCTCGCGGGGATCCGGCGGGGATCAGGCGCACAGAAGCCCCGTCTTGGAGGGGACGCTCTGTCACGCTTTCAGATGAGAGCGCTGCGACTCGGGAGAATTAGCTTAGACGCCGCGCACCCCGCTCGGGATCTGCGCCCTGACCGCGCGGGCCCTTCGTGCAGGCGCCAGGCTCCTTCCAGAGACGCAGACAGACAGCGCGGCGGCGACAGCAGGCGGCAGCAGTCACCTGCAGGCCAGGCCGGTCTGCACGCGTTCCGGTGTGTCCCCTTCGCGTCTCCTTTGAGTTTTCGCTTTTGTGTCGTGATCATGTCACATCACACCCTCCCTTCCTCTGAAGAGCTCCCCCCCCCAGCTTTTAAAAAGCGACACTTATTCCTTCTGAAAGGTCAGAGGCCTGAGAGATCCAGGTTTCAGGTGGGATCACAGGCAGGTGCCGACCCACGGCTCCTCCCCTGCAGAAGCCGCTTCAGGCCTGTGCCGTCGGGATCCTTCCAGGTGGGGGTGGTGCGTTCCTCCAACGTTTGGCAAATTCTGGCAAGGGTGACCCCCCCACAGCCGCGGGAAAACAATGGCAGCCGCGGTCATTGTCACAGCCGTGGTCATTGTCACAGCCACGCGGACTTTTAGGGTCCAGGGATCGACTTTTCTCGAAGGACCTTATAGGTGCTTGAGTCTCAGAGTGTCAGAAACCCTTTCCGAACTCCATTTTTCGTTTGTGTGTTTGTTTTTGTATTTTTAGGCGAGGCAACCCTTGGTGGACCTCACAGATTGCAAGGACCTGGTCGGCTTGCAGTCCCTGGGTTTTTATTCTTCACGCCGACAGCACCCTGTCTTCCTAGGGGGTCTCCCATCCTAGGACTCAGCAGGCCCGACCCTGCTGAGCTGCCGAGATCAGACGGGATCGGGCCTGTTCGGGGTGGCGCGGCCGATGTAACAGGTCATCGAACGCAGGTGGCATGAGCCACGTAGCACAGTTATTGACATTTTAGGTCGTTCGTTTTCGGCTGATGCTGCCAGCGATGCGGCCAAGTGTGTTTTTATCCACGGATATTCAGGGGAGAATGTCCTGAAAGAGATGGAGACGTGGAGCTGCTGAGTCAAAGGACGAAATGGGGTGGCAACCTTTTCAGGTGGCACCTCAGAGGCTTCCAAGGCACCTCCCGGTCCTCCCGTCTGCCTGGTCCATGCCCTCACCTTCTGGCTCTTCTCTCTTTTCTCCCCTCCCAAGTTCCTGTAGTTGAGTAGGGGAAAAGTTTCCATGGCACTTCCTTGCTCATTCGTGAGGAAGATGATTTCCCCGCCTAATGGTCACTTTCAGCCCCGTCTCGTGGCCTGTCTGCCCGCCCGGGGTGCTTCGGGAGGCCTGGTCAAACGTTCACGGTCAGGGCACGTGAGGAAACCTGACCCGGAGGCCAGCAGTGTGCCCCTACACCCCGGGGGGTCGCTTAAACAGAGACAGGGGCGGGTGGCAGACACATGGGTTACCTCGTGCAGTCCTTGGCGACCCATGTCGGGGAGACCAAGCCCCTCACACAGAGAGGGGAGGGTTCTTGGCGGAGGGGGCAGAAAGAATTCAACACACACGCCAGTCTTAGAGTCACAAGGAAAGGTCACGAGAGAAGGGGTGATGCTCCACCGATAGGGCGTGGTCTCTGGGAGGCAGAGCGAGAGGGACCAAGAGACAGGACAGTGAGAGAGACGGAGGAAAGGCCCCGAGGGGGACCGAGAAAGACCAGTTCCCAGATTTCAGTTTATGCGTCATCCTTCAGCGACGCTTGTACCCGTTGCCTTTGACGTGGGCATACAGCGAGGAGGGATGGGCTATGTCGTGCGACAAGGCCAGGACACGGGGAGTGAAAGGCCTCCTGGCAGCTCCCAGCCCTCGTCCCCAGGTCCCCCAGGGTTGCAGCCGCAGGGGATGGACGATTCTGCGCCACGGAGATGCTGTTGTTCCCGTTTCCCCCTCCCAGGTGCGGGGCGCGGGCAGTTGGCGTCCCAGCAGGGCTTCCCTTGTTCTGCAGGTGTCCTCGGCCCTGGCTGCAGGGAGGACGGGCCGAGTTCCTGAATGTGACGGATTTCATATTTGAGTTCTCTCGCCTCCTCCCTGTCATTACCCCCTTCCTCCCGCCCCACCCCGACCGGAACCCCCATCATCCACCGCTCGTCCCCGTTCTGTGACTTGTCATTCCAAGAATGTTCTCTAAGTGGGACTCACAGGAGGTGACGGCCTGGGGTTAGATTTTTTCCATCCTGCCTCCTTCTATCGAGGTTCATCCAGGTGGTCGCGTGTATCAATGGTCTGGTCCTTTCTGTTGCTGCTTATTGTTCCGTGGTTGGGCGGACCACTGTTTGTCTAGCTAGTCACCATCAGAGGACAACTGGGCCGTGTCCGGGTCTTGGCCACTACAGATAGACCTGCTGGGAACATTCACTGGCTGGCCTCGGATTTTCATTTTTCCCAGCCCCCTGCAGAGAGGACCTGAGCAGCGAGCGGGGCAGAGCCAAGCCCGTGGCGCCTGCCTTCGGAACGAGCACAAGCAAAGACCCAATACATAATTTAACAGGCTCTTTGCAGCCTGGACGCAATGCAACGGGCTACCCGGAAAGGCCATTTGGGCTCCAGTGCCAGCCACCCTTAAAAAGCCAGCAAACAAATGCTGTCTCAGGACAAAAGGCTCTGAAAAAAGAAAGCACTTCCATTAACAGGGCTGCCGCCATTTCGCCATTATTAAAAGGAATTGCTGAGGCAGTATTTGTGCTGAATTCAAGCATTTTCTCAATTCCCATGTGAAAAAAGGCATCTGAGAGTTCTGCTCGGGGGGGAATAGCCAAGAGTCCCCACGTGCCCGAGTGTCGCCTTTCCTCCTTCCCTCTGAGAAAGCAAGCGCTTCTGCGCCGGACCTGGCCCGCCTGGCTGGGACGAGGTGTCTGCATCGGCCGGACAGAGGGGGCTCGTCGTTCGGGTCTGTTTTCTGAGTCTCTGAGAAGAGACTAATGGCACGGAGCTGGGTGTGGGGTCTACCCTGGCCACTGTCGGGTTTTAAAAAGATGGTTGAACTACTCCAGGAGACGCCCTATTCGAGTGAGATGTCCCGGTCGCTTTAACTTGCATCGCCCCGATTTGTAGAGGATGCTGAGCCCCTGTTCGAGCGCTGACGGGCCCTTTGTATCCATCCATCAGTCCCATCCGACTTCCGTTCTTACATCTTCCTCTCCTGCCTTCTTCGGCTTAATCAGGTGTTCTGTATTTTTCCATTTGATTTCTTGTGCTGGCTTCTTGGCCAGACACTTACTTACTTACCGATCCATCCATCTATCCATCCATCATCCATCTATCTATCTAATCCCTCATCTATCTCATCCATCCATCGATCGATCGATCGATCCAATCTCCGCACTTCGCTCTCCGGCCTTCACAGGCCGGGCCGGGGGACTCCGAGGAGCGGCGCGGGGGCCGCCTGCGCGCCTCGGCCGGGCTGGGGGTCAGGAGGCCTCGGCGCGGGCGCCGCCCTGGGCCGCCTCGGGCGCCGTGAGGGTCCCTCCCGGGGGGGGGGGCGGCGTCCCACCCACACGGGCCGAGCCGGGCCGAGGCCGGCCGGGGCCCCCGCGCCTGAGCTGGGCCACACCGCGCGTCTCGCCGAGCGGCCTTCCCCGACCCCGGGGCGCACACGCGGGAGGAGGAGGCTTCCCGGGGGACCCCGCGCAGAGGCGTCACGTGGCGGGAGCGTCCCCCCGGGGCCGCCGCGGCCCGGCGAGCAGCGCCCGTGGGCGCCGCGCTCGGGTCGGAGGGCAGCGGCGCGGCCGGCGCCTCCCCTTTAAGCCGCGCGCCCCGGAAGCGATCGCGCGGCGGCGCGCGCGCCCCGGAAGTGGCTGCGGCGGCGGCGGCGGCGGCGGGCGGCCGGCGGGGAGCGGCCTCGCGACCGGGCGCGCGTCGCTGTCGCTGTCGCGGCCGGGACGCCGCGCGGGCTCAGCGGGCCGGGCGGCCGGGCGGCGGCCCATGGAGCGCGGGGGCCCGGGCCGGTGACGCCGGGCGCCCATGGCCGCGGCCGCGGAGCCGCTGCCGCCGGTGGTCTACACCATGGAGAACAAGCCCATCGTCACCTGTGAGTGCGGGGGGCGGGCAGCCCGGTCCGGTCTCGGCCCCTCCTCGCCCTCCGCGCCCCGCCCCGGCGCCCCCGGCCGCGCCGCCTCCCGGGCGGAGGTGTGGCCGGGCGGCGGGGCCTCCGACCCCGCGGGCGACCTCTGGCCCCGCCGGGGCGACCTCCGGCCCCGTGCGGCCTCGGCGGAGCCCGGGGCCCGCAGGCCGGCAGCGCGCGGCGGGCGCCCCTCGGTTCTGGGCGCCGACCTCCTCCTTTCCTCCTCCTCCTGCCCAGGTGTGGGCACCCCCGGGGGGGCACCTCTCCGGTACGAGAACTTCGTCTGCACAGGCGCACCCTGAGAGTTAAGTTTCCCCGGGAACGCCGGGGCGGCTGACCTCCGGAAGACCGGCCGGCCGGCGCCCCGGGCGCTGTCCTGGGCCCGCCCTGTCCCGCAGGAAGCGCGTCCCGCGGCCGAGTGCGGCCCCGGCCTCGGAACTCTCACTGCCCCCGTCTGACGGCCGCGGCTCCTTGTCCGCCCCCTTGTCACAGCCCCGAGAGTCCAGTATCAGAGTCGCTGTGTCCTTCGTCTCTGGATGGTGGCCTTTCCTGGGGCACTGGACCCTGGCGTCTCCATTTGGACACTTGCGGCCTGCGGCAGCGGCTGCGTCCTCCCCCCAGAACCCTTGTCAGTCTTATTCCAGACCCTGCAGCTGGGGTGCCGGAGGACAGGGCGCACCGACCCGAGGCCCTGTCAGCGTCCTCGGGGCACAGGAGCCATGCCGCTGTGGTCCTCATGGGGGTGGGGGGTTCCTGAAACTCCTCCCCACTGCAGGGGCGCCCACTTACCTGCTCGCCTGTCGCCCCGTAGCGTACCTCTGGGCAACACGTTTCTCTAGGCGTGTCACGCGTTTCTGGGGACAAGTTCCCGCAGCGCTGCTGGGCTCGCTGTGACCGGGGTCAGCGCTTCGTGTCTGGTTTCCCACACACGGGGGTACAGGCGCGACAGACGGCTGGGGGACGTTTCCTCTCCTCCAGATGGGTTATGTCGGGGGAGATTGTCCCTGTCGTGGAAAGCATGAGGAAGTGCTACCTGTGTGACGGCGGCTCCGTCTTCCGGGGCACAACCTTCCATTCGCTGCAGCCCCAGGAAGGTGGCTTCATACATGGTCAGAGGAAGTTGGTGTGAAGCACGGAAAGATCCCTTTAGAAGTTCCAAACTTTTTAACTTTTAGAAAAGCCTGCCTCCCGAGCTCACGGTCGAAGCGACATTTTGCTGTGTCTGGGGCTGAAGCTTTGGTGAGCGTGTGTCCCAGCTTCGCATCATACGTCACCTTGTCCCGTCTTCCAGCTGCGTGCGCTCTGAAGGGACAGCTAGCCTGAGCAGGGCAGGCGGACGGAGCAGGAAAAATCCGTCCAGGGACTCTTTGCTCTGGGCGCGAGTTCTCTCACTGTGCAACATTTTTGTTTTCAAACGTCCACTTACCTCTCTTTCTGGACCAGGTACCTAGCTTTTGTATCCTTCTGAGGTCTGTGCTTGTTTGTTTTAAAATGAAACAGAGTTTCTGCTTGTTTCCAATTTTTCTCATGGCCTAGAACATTTTAGGTGAAGTGGAATGAATGGTGCATAGATCTTCCTGAGAAGAATGTAGAATGGAACTGTTTGTATGTGGCCACCAGGATGGAAAGTCCCCAGAGATTGGGGAAAATAGAATCCATTATTATTTGAAAACTTTGCTGAATTGTTTTAATATCCTGAAGCTACCCAGAAGTTTTAATGGCCTTGGGTCCATGAGGTAGTTTCTGAATCTGCCACCAGCTGCCTCTGCTTTAGGGACTGCCCCAGCAGCGGATCTACCGAGACCCAGGACTAAGCTCGCGACTGCTGGAGCCCTGTCCGAGAGGTGTCTGGCAAGTGACAGCGGTAAAGTTAGTGCTATTTGTAGGGTGCTGACATGGGGTGCTGAATTACCTACTCATAGCAGTTTGAATACCTGGAGTATAATTTATTAATCGTGAAAATGCACAGTGAAACTGAAACAGATCCAGCAGATCCATTTGATCTAAATTTAAAAAATTGTTTTAGGTTTTTTTTTTTAATCGCTAGGTCAATTCTCTGCTGTAGGATAAAGACTGAGGTTTCTGATCCCAGGGTACGTGAGGAAAGATGTGTTTCTTTCCCAGCTCCCTCATTCGTGGACGAAGCTATTGTAATTCCACTGATTTGTGACTTCTTTTCTTTGACGTCGGCGTCACACGTAGTAGAACATGTCACGCACTGTCAACGTGGAGTCGGACAGCACCTGAAAAAATAGCAGCGCTCCGTTTCGACGGTCTCTGCTCACCAGTCACGTCTTGTGTTGTCTGCTTCATTTCCCCCTATCTCTTTTTTGTAGATCTGACACAGACTTTGAAATGGGAAAAGGCAGCAAAAGTGAGCAAGTCTATAACCATTTGTGGAGCTTTTCACCCCCGTAGGTTAAAGTGTTTAAATTTGCACGTCACAGTTTTCCACCAAGCCTGAAAGTATGGCTTCCGACTTAACCACTGTCTCAGTTTCATTACCAGAAAAGTCACTTAAAAGTCTTTTTTTTTTTAATCGACGTTCGTGAATGCAGGTCGTGGTCCATGTTGAATTCTTAAGCCCGTAGCGAGCAGAGGGGTGGGTGAGACGTGGGCAGGCGGTTCTTCCGCAACCTCAGTTGTTCCGCGGGGTGTATTCAGAGGGCAGGGGCGCCGCCGGAGGTGCTTACCTTGCTTTGTGTCACTTCTCCTCGTGTCTGGTAAAAACAGGTCCGTCCTCCACCGTGGCCTGTGGCCTCAGGCATTGCGCGATCCCTTCCTCACCTGCAGGGGAGAGTGAGGGTGTCAATCTGATGGGATTGACGTGGGGTTAGTAGGATGAACGTGTGAGCACTCAGGAGCATGGTCAGCAAGCAGAAAAGGTTAGCTGCAGGGAGAGTCCGCGATGTCCTCTGCCCACGATGGCTTTGGTGTCTCAGTAACTTTTTCCTGGCACCTCTAGGCCAAAAGGAATACTTAATAATTCCATTTATCAAGTAGTTGGGGCCGGATAGTTTTATTAAGTGTTAGGTCCTGACAGTAGGTATTTGAAAAAAAAAAACCACACACATGCATTGGAAGGAGATGTTTATTTCACTGGTAGATAACCATGGTGACAGACTGCCGGGTGGCGCAGCCGCTGGAACCTGCCAGTGGGACACTGCTGCCCTCTTTGATCTTCGTGTGCGTGATGCTTGTCTTTTGTCACAGCAGCCACCCTATTTCGTGAGGGCAATGACCTCACCGAAGGGACCCGCCGTGACCTGACACCGAAACGGCGGTGCCTCTCCAGCGCAGCCGTTTGCGCATGGATTTCAGCTGTCTCAGGGGGCCTCTGGGTTTGCCGGTCCCCGGGGCACCTGGGCACACGTTTTGGGGACTCGTGTCGTCAGTGCGGTATCCTGACTCTGGGGCGGATCTGAGCTGACATTCGGGAGTGGACCGCTTCCTTTCTGTGCGAAGGTCAGCTCGCTTACCTCATTTACAAGATGCCTTTCTGAAGAGCTCCCAGTAGAGTGAAATTTGGTTTGTGCGAATAAGACTCAAGGGTCCGACTGTTTTCAAGTGCGGACGAACCTCTGAAGGACCCAAGTGTGGCAGACAACGCACGGGCCAGGCCTTCCGAGAAAGGAGCTGACAGCGCGACGCGGCGGTCCGCAGTGGCAGAGAGAGCAAGGGCTCCGGCGGCCAGCGCGCGCGGGACACGTGAGCGGTTTACTGAAGGTGCTTTCGTGTGAGGAAGGCTCCCTGCCCTTCGACAGTGTCTTCTCACAGGGATCGCGTGACTCAGCGCGCGTGGTCTCGCAAGGGATCACTTGATGCCCTATTCCCTCTGCTCTCGCCCGGTGGCTTCAGATCTAGAGGACGGACCTGGGGTGGCAGGAAAGACTGCATGGCCTTAAATCTCTGTGGGGAGGAAGAACTTTTCCGCTACCCTTCCAGGTTCTCCCAGCCGGCCTAGAACCAGTCAACGTGAGACGGGTAGATGAGGAAAAACACCAGCTTCAGTTATCTACGTGTGTGTGGGAGCCCCGCATACAGGACAGGTCCAGGGACAGATGGGGCAGATGAGGTAAGGCGCCCGGGGCCTCCGGCGGGGGGTCACTGCACAAGGACGAGAGCAGGTGTACAGTCGTTAGAAGTCGGCCCTGACCTGCAGAGAGGTCCGAAAGCTCATTTGCGGTGATGACTCTTGTGACGGGCAGGGCCCCAGTTTACACTGAGGGTGAGGTGCCGGTTTCTCGTGAGCCCGGTCGCCTTTAGCTCAGAAGAGCCCACGTGCCAAGTGGCCCAGCGTGGGGAGGCGGGTTCTGAGCCCTCAGGGCCTCAGGGCCCTCCTGCGGCTCTCCGCTCTCCTCAGGGCTCCCCTCTCCTGGCGTTCCTCTCTTCTGCCATCACACCTCCCGTAACTGCTCTCACCGTGAATGGTCAGTGTCATCTCAGTGTGTGGGATTAGAGGACATCTGGTTTTTAAATCCACAGTTGAGGACCGCGGAGTCGTTCTGACTCCCCTTTTCTCTTAGAGCGGACAGTCTATCAGCAAATGTCGCTTTAGCTTTGAAATTTATTCAGAATCTAGTCACTCCTCGTGATCTTGATTGCTGCTCCCCCAAACCCAAGCCACCTTTATCGGGTCCAGGGCCTCCCAGCTGGCCCCCCTTTCTGCCCTCGCTCCTCGAGCCCAGTTAATGGTGATCGCTCTAAGAGAAGGCACAGCATGTAATGCCACTGCTCAGACCCCCCCAGTGGCGGGCCACCTTCATGGCCTGACATTCACAGGCCTTTCCTGGGCTGCGAGGCCCTCCGCGATGCACAGCCCTGGGCACCCCCAACACTGGCTCCCTGGCTGTGCCTTCAGCCCCCGCAGCCTGCACCCACCGCGGCCAGGCACGCACTGCCGATCCCTCCGTGGTGCCCGTCCTCCCTCGGGGCTGCTCAGAGGCCGGCCCTCGCCCCACTTACCTGTGAGCCTCCCTTTGACTGCATTCAGTCCTCTTGGTGCAGTACCTCCCGACACATCGTACAGACATTTATGTGTGTGTGTTTTGTCATTTACTGTCTCCGTCCATCCCTGACCGAGGCTGCCTGCAACCTGGAATGTGAGGTTGAAAACTGCAGGAACTTCTATCGGTTCCGTTTGCTGTTTCCAACACGCAGAATGGTGCTTGCACATAGTGGCTGCTCAGGAAACATCTATTGGCTAAATTAAACGAGTCAGCATTTCTCTGAAGGAAAGACTATGCTGTATGTCATTTGATGCCTCTATAGGTTAGAACAGGAGTCCCCAGTCCCCGGGCTGGGGACCAGTACCGGTCGCTGGCCTGTTAGGAACCGGCTGCACAGGAGGTGAGCGGTGGCCTGTCGAGCCAAGCATCTGTGTCTAAGGCTGCTCCCCATGCTGGCCCCGCCTCAGCTCCACCTCAGCTCATCAGGCCTTAGAGTCACATGGGAGCACCGCTTCCTGGTGCCACGAAGGTTGGGACCACCGAGTTAGAAGCTTCTGATGGCATGCCATTTTCTTCAATGCCTTGTTTTTATCAAGATGAGGTAGCTTTGTAGAAGACTCTCGGAGAGTTTGAATCTTCATTATTTCAGACTTGTTTTTAGGCAAACTTTTAGCTTTTTTGATACTGGAACTTTCTCTGTTCAGAGTTTTAAACCAAGGAAAAAACTGTTAATCCAGTAAAAGAAAGTTACCGCTTGCCAGAGCCTGTGAAGCGGTCCTGAGTTGTGTTCAGACACGCTCACCACGGACACACACGCCCGTGGAAATGTAACCGACCGAGCCGAGACGTTCCCAGTCGCCGATTCAGCTTCTGAAGTGGGCCTTCGGTTGGGGGCCCTCGGCCTGGCGTTCGGATGATTCCTTGAAAGAAGATACAGCTACAGCTTTTCAAAACCAAACTTTACCCCTTAAAAATGCGTGAATAAAACAGGAAGACACTTTGATTATAAAGAATGGAAGCTGGGCGTGGACTTGCTAGGCCTGAAGGGGAGAGCGGGTTAAATTTTTAAAGCTGCTTTCGAGTCACCCTGTGTAACAGGTGTACGTACTCCAAGTTATACTTACCTCACTGGCTTGGATTCACTTTTTAAAGTTTTGCTAATTGGATGGATGGGGGAGAAAACTACCATAATTTTTTTAACAGCTTTAAATTCTTTTAAATTCTTTTCAACAGCTTACAAGTCTTTGATTGTTAGTGTACTTTAGAGTTGTGTGGCCGGCACCGTAATGTAATTTTAGGGCATTTTCTGTCGCCCCAGGAAGACCCTTCATGCTTGTCAGCACTTCATCCCAGCTCCCATCTCCAGGCACAGGCAGCCCTCATCTGCTTTCTTAACATATAAAGTTACGTTTTCCGGACAAATCCTAGACATAAAATCATCTAACACAGCCTCGTGTCTGGCTTCCTTCCCACAGCACTATTTTTGAGGTTCATCCCGTTACATCTTTTACTGCTTTTCCTCCTTCCTGCTGAGTGTTCCATCCCGTGGATGGACCACATCTTGTATGTCCACCCGTCAGCTGACGGACGTGGAGGTGGTTTCCCGGTTTGGGCTGCTGTCAACATTTGCACGTGTGTCTGCGGGGACGTGTGTTTGCGTTTTTCGTGGAAAGAGTCTTAGGGGCAGGATTGCCGTGTTGTACGATAAGCTGACGTCTAACTTCAGAAACACGTTGTTTTCCGGAGCGGCTGTGACCGCTCACCCGTCCCCCAGCAGGGTTTCAGGGCTCCGGTTTCTCTGCCTTCACCCATGTTTCCTTACAGCCACCCCAGGGGGCAGGAAGGGCGTCTGACTTTGGTTTTAATTTGCATTTCCCTAATGACTAGTGGTGTCGAGCATTTTTGCTCGTGCTTTTATTAGCCATTTGTAGACCTTTAGTGAAATGTTTCTTCAAATCTCTCCCCGTTTCAGAAGTAGACTATCACCGAGTGGTAAGTGTTCATTGTATTTTCCGGGCACACATCCTTTACTGGATACATGATTTGTAACTATTTTCTCCCAATCTTTGGTTGTCTTTTAATTTTTCTTAACGGTGTCTTTTGAAGCACAAACGTTTTGATTTTTATGAAGTCCAGTCATCCATCGTTTTTCTCTTATGGATTGTGCTTTTGATATCTGAGAACTCTGTCTGGCCCAGGGTCATGGCGGTGTGCATGCACCTGGTGAGAGTGAGGATCTTTTTGTGTTTATTGGGGATTGTACCCCTTCAGCATTAACCTATTCGTCTGTGTTTACCTGACGTTTAAGAGGTACACAAAAGGTGGATGAGAATGTGGATGTCATCTTTGTGCTCTATACCGTACCTACTAGTTGTTTTCTAGGACTGGCCCTCAGGGTGCTGCACGGAAGGACGCGATATTTTTACTCCGCTCAGCCCTCACAGAGAAGACCCTTCCCAGGGAGGTCAGCGGAGGAGCGTGGGCTGGCCTGCGGGGGCCCGGTGTCCAGTGCGGACGGGGAAGGGCTGGGCAGCCCCGCCCCGCGGGTCCGGCAGCCCAGGTTCGGCCTGTCATGTGCTGGGCTCTGGGTGGTCGGTGCACCTGGTCACGTCCGCGAGCAGGACCGGCATTCCGGGGTGACAGGCGGCGCTCCCACACGCTTCCGACCTGGCGTGTGCCACTGAGCCCCAAGTGCAGCTTGCTTTGTCGCCGGCCTGCTCAAAGAATGGCTGTCGCAGCAGAATCTTCCGTAAAGCAAGGGTTAGAAAAGTGTATTTCCTTTGACTCTCTTGTTCAGAAGTAGACTCACAGACTCGTGCTCGGAAGGGCCTGGGAAAGGTCCCGTCCCAGGGCAGTGCCCCCCACACTGTGCCATCTCTAGACCTACGGGGCCTCGGGTGCGGGAGACCCCCTCCAGGGGCAAGCTCCTCGCCCGCACACGCCATCGCCCCTCCTGCTGTGCCCGCTGGTGCTGCGGAGCCTCTGCAGCCCGGTCGATGACTCGGACCCTTTCCCGAGCGGGTGGACGGCTGCATCCTGTCCGCGGGCGCAGATAACCGGGCGTCGGCAGCAATTCACGGTAAAATGAGACGTCTGTTTTATTGGCAAAGGTACTATTTCTCTTTGAGATTATAACAAAGACCTCGGAGGAAGGGACCAACAAACACGTGAAGTCGTTCGGGTCTTTAACCCGCCCGAAGTCTCGAGTAGGAACGCTGACCTTGACAGTACCGGGTCGGGAGGTCCGGGGAGGCGGTGCGCCCCTGCAGGCCGGGGAGCGCTTTGTTTCCTTGGCCACTCGTCCTCGTGTCCTGCCCCTTTCGTGTTAAGACGTCACGACTTTGCACGTTTAAGGATCAGCAACAGTGGGAAGCGGACGACAGATGTGTGCGCTCTTGGTGGGTGGAAGGTCTTCTGGAGCCTTTGTTTTTAGCCGAGCAGTGTCCACGCAAACAAGAAAACTAAGAAGCGAGAAGCAGGGCAGGGCAGCAGGGAGCGCCGAGTCCGGGCCTGGCCGCGTGGGTGGGACTCCGTCCCGCGTCCCTGCTCCTTAGCTGCTTGGCTGGCCCAGCGGGGGCGGGGCCTGGTGCCTCCCAGTCGGTCAGTGGAGTGACACGCTCTCTTGGGGCTGGCGGCAACTAAGTGCTCGGGGCGTGCCCGTGGGCGCACAGTAGACAGCTGGCCCCTCACCTGCTGCCGAACCCCCTGGCCTGGTCAGCCCTCCTGTGTGACAGGTCAGAGGTATTACGGAGATTTTTATTTTTGGCGAATTAGATGCTTTTATTTTTTCCCTTTAAGTCTTTCACGTGCTCTTCATAGTTGCGTTAGTTTCCCGCGGCTGCTGTAACAAACTGCATCGATTTAGCGCCTTAATACAACACAGGTTCTTGGAGCCTGGAGGTCAGACCGAGGGATCTCCTGGGACTGAAAGCCTGCTGTCAGCGGGGGGGCCGCCCTGGAGGCCTGGGGGGACCGTCTGTTTTCTTGCCTTTTCCAGCTTCTATAGGCTCCCACTTGCCTAGGCTCCTGGCCCCACTCTGTCTTCCCAGCCAGCAGAGACCAGTCCGAGTTTGGCTCTGGCTCTGCGGCCTGTCCCCTCACCCTTGCCTCCTGCGAGCTCAGTGGGCCCAGGTGGACAATCTGGAACCATCTGTAAAGTCAGCTGGCTGGCAGCAACCTCACCCACCGGCATCTAACCCTCCCCCGCCAGGTAACAACCTGTTCACGGGCCCTGGGAGCAAGACGATTACAGAAATTTCTGAATGCTCTTGGCACGGGTCTGGAGGAAAAAGTCACAGGAAGTACTGATTTTGTAAGCGTGAAGTGCTGTGTCCCTCCCAGCTGCGAAGCAGCTTCAGGTCAACCTCGTGTTTCCCCCCAGGCATAAGGCATAGCTCTCAGGCATTCAAGCCACGTGTGATAACCTTCATCACCTTTTTTGTGGACTGTTTGGTTAGCGTCGAATTCAGTCTTCTGTCATAGTCCAGCCCTAAAATATTTTCTAAGTTATTGCATAAACGTCATCAACATTAACAGTGAACGTGTAGCTCTTCATCCTGAGGACAAGTGTTTTCCCTTAGGTTGAAGAGACGCGAACATTGGTTTGGCTCGGTGTAGCTGGCCTGTATTCCTGAAAGCAAAGTGAAGACCTCAGAAGAGAGCCGCTTCGGGCAGGTCGATTTGGACACAGATTTCCTGGGGGTGAACCCCTGGCTCTGTGTCTCGTTTGAGGCATTTTCACACAAAGCAGGGTGTCCTGGAGCCCTTCGTCCTTTTAAGTGTCAGCTTGGTTCTGTTCTAGTTGCAGTCACATCTGTAGTCACATGTTTTGTAAATTGGACACTTGTTAGTCTTTTTAATGTTGTGACAAGTTGCTCATTACTTGCCCTATAATTTATTTCACAAGTCCTTCTATTTTCAAGATTTTAAGAAAATGTTAAATGGTTTGTTGAAATATGACTCATTTATGCTTTAGTCACTAAAATTATCTTTTTGAATTCTTTTTTATCCCGCGTTTAGTTAGATCTTACCTATTTTTAACGTAAAAAAGATTTAAATTACACGATTAGTTCGTGAGTGTGTGCTAGTGAAGGTGTCGGAGGATGCAGTGATGATTCGGGAAGCAGCGACGGCCTGTTCCGTCCTCCGACTGCAAGTGACGAAGTCCAGTCGCAACTGGCATAGGAACGAGAAAGAGTCGGTGTCCCGTCACCAGAAAGCCAGGGTGCTGGCCGCCGGTGCCCAGCAGGTGTGGGCAGCACCGGACAGAGCGCCCGTGTCCCTCTCTTCGGAGCAAGGCGACCGTCCCCCGACCTTTCCTTTCACATTTGAGTATCGCCTGTGCCTGCTCCTCAGTCACCCTCCTGCCAGGGCGCTGCCATCATGGGTTCTGGCAAGGGTCAGAGGACGCCGTGGTGGTCTGTGCACAGCCCCGGAGCCGCCTACGTGGGCAGGGGCCACTGACGCTCAGCCCTCCTCATGTCCCCCAGTGAGTGATGAGAACTGGGGGCACACATGTCCCCGGTGAGTGGTGAGAACTGGGGGCACACGTGTCCCCCTCTGAGTGACAAGCACGGCGTGCTCACGTGTCCCCGGTGAGTGACGAGCGCAGGGGGCACACGTGTCGGCACATTCACAGCTCAGCTGCCCGGAAACGCCGTCACTCGGCAGCGACTTGACAGCGCCGCGTGGACTGTGGGAGGTTTGTCTTTTTTTTTGTTCTGGGCTCTTCGTGGCAGAAATAAGCAGCTGTGTCGATGGCCCCCGTCGAGTCCCGATGGTTTCTTTACGATCAACATAAAAGCGACTCGGAAAATGGTTTTGCTTGCGGTCGCAAGGTCCTCTGAGGAAAAGAATTGAGGTCACCTCAGCCGACAAGGTCCTTCTCGGTGTGAGCGTGACATGGTCGTGCCGAAATCCGGGTATTGTCCTTGTCCCCTGGGAGTGACCGCAGGGCCGGCTCCGTCTCCTGCGCTCGCTCGCGGGCCGGTCACGCCGCCTCTCCGGCCCTCGTGGTCCTCGCGGGGTCCGTTACGTCACACGTGGCGAGGGCCGGGTGTTCTAGAGCCCGGTCATGCCCCCTGTGAGACCACCTCGGATGTCATCGTACCGCATAGAGAATTGGCTGGTGACGGGTGTCCTAGCGTCACAGCCTGCTCTGCCTACGCCTGCCCACAAGCGTCGTAACCGGGTCTCTCTGCTCCGCTGCAGGTGCCGGGGATCAGAACCTGTTCACGTCTCTCTACCCCACGCTGTCCCAGCAGCTGCCCCGGGAGCCCATGGAGTGGAGAAGGTACGGTGGCTGCGGTGGCTGCGCCCGCTTCTGGGACGCCGGCGAGCACGCGGCCGGGCCGGGCCGGCCTGCGTCCTGGGCTGCTGCCGAGACCCCGAGGGGCGGCGCAGCCCCTGGGCCGTGACGAGAAGCAGCACAGTTGCTTTGAGTTGCAGGCCCGCTTTCCCGGGCGTGACTGTGTCGGAACGCCTGGAAGGCACAGGCGTGGTGGGCAGGAGCCGCCACTCCGACCCCACGGCCCCACATCAGGTTAGAGTGGAAGGCAGGACCTTGATCTGCCGTCTGAGCGGGAGCTCTCTCCACCTGGAGCACCTTCCCACGGGCTCTTTCGTAAGGATGAGAAAGCACGTGGGGAGACGGTTCGGGAAAGTTAGGGGAGCAAGGAGAGGCCGCACCAACCACCCCCGCTGCCCTGTGGTGCCCATTCATCTAAGGACGCGTTCAGAGGGACTGACTGACTTTGAACTGTCTCACTAGAAAGCTTGCTTCTGGTAAGGTTTTAGAAAACGTTTGGAGTTTGGTTTGTTGATAGGTAACCTGATTTTAACCCAGGTGGATCAGTTTCCTTTTCTTCAGGTTCACGTACTTGCGATTCTAGCTGCGTTATGCCTTTTTGGCCACCGGTTTGTACCCCAGTAGAATTAGTGTGGCTTTCTGGCGACAACTCACCCCGGTTCTCTATTCTTGTCTAATTTTTAAGCCCAGTTGTTACAGGAATGTATTTAATTCCTAACATTTAACGTGGCGTACAGGACGTGGGAGAACTCTCTACAGAAAAATTGCCCAGGCTTCTGAGGACACCCAGTGCTGTGAGCGAGAGAGAGTGCTCAGTGGGTGGAGGAGCCAGATGCGTAAAGAGTGGGGTGACCTGACGTGGGCTTCACATAAGTCTATATTATTTAAATAATAGAAATGATAAAAGAGAGTTTGTGAAACAAGAAAGGGGTTATCGGGGGAAAAACTAAGTCAGCTGCATAGATTGCACCTATTTAATATATGCATCCATCCCTTCACATCCTGAAAGCCCACTTAGTGAGGGAGACACATAAATAAATGCACGAGGACAGAGGAGGGGGATGCAGGCGATGGCAGCAGAGAGGTGTGGACACTTTTTTGGTGGAAGCAGGAGAGGTGGAGGAGTTGGGAGAGAAAGCTGAGCCCTATATGTCTGCGGAGGTGGCTCCCCAAGGAGCAGGCGAGTCCCCGACAGGCGACAGGGCCCTGGACCTTGGTAGGCGAGGGCAAGAGCAGGCTGGGAAGGATGGTGGCAGACGGCGTGAGCAGGGAGCAGTGAGAAGCAGGGTATGTGTGAGAGAGAAGAACGTACTTTGATAACGACTGATTAGTTCCTAGAATTAAAAAGAATTGAAGCAGAACCTTTGCTAGATGCAGCAAACAGCTGTGGAGCTGAAGAGCAGATTAGTGCGCTGGAAGCCTGAGCTTGGAAACGCGGGTTCAGTGCTCAGAGCTGGCGACGGAGAGCAGGGAGGCAAAGCTGGGACGTGGAGGGTCAATCCAGAAAGCCCGGCGTCCCTCTGCCTGGTGTTTCGGAGGCGGGAACAGAGGATGGAGGACAGGCAGATTGGAAGAGCCAGAAGAATCGAGTCGGACTGCAGGAGCCTGCCGAGAGGCAAGCAGCGTGAAGACGAGGCGGGAATTGAGGGAAGAAAAACCAAATTTGTCATTTCTCACCTGTAAAATGCAGCATAAAATGGTACATTCAAGAGCAGTCTTCTCTAGGTGCTGAGGGGAGATCCCTTTGACCCTAGAACTCTCTGCTGGAGGGAAGACCGTGTCAGGGCCTTCCGCCGTGGGCCCGAACCAGACAGGTGCCGGGGGCGTCTGATCCCCCAGGCCTTGGGGGCCAGCTGGCTCAGGACGGCCCGGGGCCCCGGCCTGTCTGCGCAGAGCCTCCCGTATCTCCTGCAGAGCGCCACTCGCTGTCCTGCTTACCTCTGGCCACCCGTGGAGGTGGGTGGGGAACAGCGCAGTAAGGAACAGTTTAAGGCGTTCCCGATCAGACCCTTAGCACCCTGTCTGAAATAAGGGATGCGTCTCACAGGAGGCAAAGGGAACCCGGGATCCACAGGATGAAAGAAGCAGCTGCCAGCAAGCAGCTCATCCGAATATTTTGCTGAAGTTACGGTAATGTCCTTTTGACATTAAAAAATCGAAAATTCCAGACCTTTGGAAGAAAGAAGAAAGCACACCGTCTTTCTTGTCTGATTCGAAGAGGACGCACGTGTATTTTAGCCTTTGCAAGAAAATTTAAGTGGGTACATCTTAAAAATAAAAACGTAACGAGCAGCAGGATAGAAATAGGTGGCTAGACTCTCAAACCCGCAGAGAAAAAGGACGGAAAAGGACTCGATCAGTCTCAAAGGACAGGAAAAGGTAGCCTCACGTGGGCTGTAGACGGTCACGTCGGCACGGCTGGTGTCAGCTCCTCCACTGCGGCCACCCCTGAGATCGGAGGCGCAGCTACTTGTGGTGGAAAATAAAGGTGCGGGAAGAAGTCGCGTGGTGTCATTCGCTTTTAGACGTGTGACAAAGTCGCACTCACGGCCTTGGCTAGCCTTAGCGTAGGCGTTCGTAGCTTGTGCGGTGTCTCTGCTTCCCCTCTTGGGCTGAGCAGAGGCGCGCGGGGTTCCGTTCGTGCTCTGCAGGCAGCACCCTGTCCCGCCCCAGGCAGCCCCCTTCCCGGAGAGCACAGGGCGTCCCGGAGAACCCGTGCGCTTCAGGGCTGTTGTGGCTTCAGACTGCGCTCTGCGGGCCGGGGGAGCTTGTCTGTGGCGACGGACGGGACGCAGCGGGCGAACCCCGCGGGAGGGCCGCTTTTCCCAGGCCGGCAGCCCCGGTCACACGCTGTCGCCGAAAGGATGTCATGGGGCAGGAGCTCGGACGTGAGAACGTGGCCCGCGCTGAGCACAGCCGTAGGCGCTTTCCCGACGGGCCGTTAGGGACTGACTGCTCGGGGAGCGGGTCTCGTTGGCGCTTCTGAGCGCTTCCGCCGCTGTCGTGGTTTGCGTGTCCGCTGACCGTTCTCCAGCCTTTCTCAGTGGCTTCTCAAAACTGTTCCAGGTCGTACGGCCGGGCGCCGAGGATGATTCACCTGGAGTCCAGCTTCGTCCAGTTCAAGGAGGAGCTGCTGGCCAAGGAGGGCAACAAGGCGCTGCTCACCTTCCCCTTCCTGCACGTCTACTGGGCCGAGTGCTGCGTGAGTTCTCGTCGGGCGGCCTTCACGGGCCTGCGTGTCCCTGGGTCTGCTGTCGCAGGTGGCGTTCAGTGTCGTTCATGCAGTTCCGGTTCACTTTTGGACGTTCTCTTCGTCTCGGTGGTTTTCCCTTTTCTGCGGTCCTCGGCCAAGTGTATGGCTTTGTCGCGTGTTTCCGCCCCGGCCGGCGTGTCGCCCCTGTGGCAGTCACTCCGCACACGCTCACTTCCTGTGTTCCAACTCCCCGTGGCCTTCTCACTGTGCCCTCGTGGTCACTTGGTGCTTTTAGGACTGGCTTTTGGCTTTGTTTTCGTAACCTCGTGTCTTTGCCAGCACAGCGGTTACTGGTCATACCTGTCCTTGCTGGTTTGTAGACTTTCTGTGGGCTGTGGCCGTGCCCTTCTTCCTCATGGTCAGTGTCTGTCCCAGGTGGCTCTTGGCGACTGCCCAGGTCGCAAGCAGACGTTTCTGCCCTCGGCGTCGTGACCTGTGCTCGCACTTTGCGTTTTTGTGTTCCTGAATCCAGAAGTAAGCTTCCATTCTTGGCAGAATTCGTCTGTCATGAACTAAAAGTCTGTGGGTCACTCTTCCTGTCTGTTCCTTCCTGTCTGTTTTGACTCTAATGAGCCATATTTAGCAATATACAGAATACACAAATCGTTGCACATTGTGACGGTTTAGCCTGAGTCTGAGGATGCAGAAGTAGTTTTCCTAATTTTAATGGGAAAGGGCCCAAAGCCACACCTGCTTTCCTCGGCCCTCACCCCGAGCGCCTTTGGCCTTTTGCTCAGCAGGGAGTGTGACAGCACCTGTGAGGTGTCTCTCAGGGAGCGCTATGCCCAGGATTTTTATTGGGCTGGTCACAGGGCACCGCTGCCTGGCACGCCCCCACGTCCCAGACTCCAGAGGGGGAGCAGGTGCCAGCACAGCCATCGCATCCGTGCGGAAGGTTTACGCCCCATGAAGCACTCTGGTCACACGGTGATGGGAACTGTTCCAAAGTCCACATTCCCAGAGCCAGCCTCGGGCCTGTGTCCAGCTTGGGGACAGCGCGGGGACAGTGTGGGAACAGCGCGGGGACAGTGTGGGAACAGCGCAGGGACACCCCCCCCCCCCCGCCTGGCAACTCTTCTCTCTGCTGCCCCCAGTGGTGACGTGGGGTTGGAGTCGTGGTTAAGGGGTGGTCGGGTCTCCAGGCTGCAGCTCTTTCCCCCGTCAGCACCAGCAAGCAAGCCGCCCCGGAGCCAGCGCGCCGCCTCGCGGGCCCCTGCTCCTCCCGCCGTTGGCGCTGAGACCGGCCCCTGGCGGCGGCTCTCCGGCCAGTCTCTACGCAGGTCGCAGATGCCTCGCTCCGCTCCGGGAAAAGCCCGCCTGGGGTTTCGCTTAAGTTAGTGCTTCGAAGCCAGTTCGCCTTACTCGCGTGGTGTGATGCTCGGGTTGTCCCGGATGTGGCGAGTGAGGGCCACTTAACACTGGTCCCGCGTCCTTTTGAGCATTCTTACCTCCCAGCACAGCAGGGTGTCCCAGAAGCTTGTGCCTTTGCTGCTCTTGTTCTGGAATCTGCTGTCTCCTCCCAGGGCGCTGCTGCCCCGGCCACCACAGGCCACGACAGGCCACCGTGGAGCCGCATGGCAGAGGGGGCCGAGGAAGGCTGTGTCTGCAGGCCGCGGCTCGGGACTGCCGCCCGTGGTCCTAGCTCGTCCCAGGGCTGTTTCTGGCCTTTCCTCCTTTCGCGTCTGTGTCCGCCCTGACTCCTGACACCGTCCACGCATCCGCCTACGCACTCTGTCCTACAGCACGCGTAGAAGATTCCGCACGTGATGCCCTCCTTACCCTGCTTGAGTGATGTCCAGGCAGAGCTGCTCCCCGCTCAGGCGGCCTCCCGGCCCCAGCCCTCCGCACTAACGGGTCCTTCTCTGTTGGCTTTCTTTTCCCGAGAGACCCTCAACTCACTGGCTCACCTGGGCTCCCTTATGAGGTCACCGAGTCTACTTAGTGCTGTCCCTGTCTGCTTACTGTCGCACGGGGCGGTCTCGACCATTACCCCTGAGTCCCCCCAGAGCTTTGGGGAACCCTGCTGCCTGCTGCTTGGAGCTCTTGCCCAAGCAGAGCAGGGCGGCTCAGAGGGGGTGCAGCAGCCCTCCCCAGTGCGGGAAGCCGGGCGGGGCTGGGGCCGGCGGTGGGCGAAGGGTCCCTGGGACCAGGCCCTGTGCTTCTCGGTTCCTCGCTGCTCCTTGGCCAGGTGGGGCCTTGTGGATGGGGCGGCTGGGGTCTGTGGCTGCCGGCCCTGGCCTTTGGTTGCATCTTCTGGGCGGGATGATGCATTTGGGCCTCAGGGATCTGGCGGAATCCCCGCGACGTGAAGTCTGAGCTGAGAGTCCGATGCCTTCATGCTGTGGGGAGTGCGCGGGACCCGAGGCCAGTAATTCTCAGGAAATCGACTTTCGCAACGTGGTTTTCGGTTTTCCTCTCAATTTTTAAGCCAAAGGTCTTGCTTCTAATTTAAATCAAGGACATGGCAGCGTTTAAACTTAGGCTGAACGTGGTAAGAAGTGCTTGTTGGAACTTTTCACGTACTCATTGACCCGAAAGCGGGGCTGGACACAGAACTTGAGATTTAACCCATTTGTGGATCAGTCGCTTCCCACGTGTCTGCGAGAGTGTTTGAGGGGGACGAAAGAACCTGGGGAAGGTTCGGGCGGGATAGCAGGGGATCGCGCAGGAAAAGAGGCGCAGGTGGGTGTTCCAGCCGCGGCTGTTAGTGGCGGCTTCCGAAGGCCTGGTTCTAAGACGCGGTAGCGTGTTGGTGTCCGGCGTCGGCTCTGAGTCTTCAGTGCGCCTGAGTGGAGGTGCGGACTGAAGGGCAGTTACACATGGTAACGAAGAGCGAGGGGAATCCCCGTTCCCCTGCTCGTCTCTGACGGGGACCGGGCCGGGCGCAGCGGGTGGTGTGCGGGCCGGTGCCCTCCGGCCTGTGCCCTCCGGCCTGTGCCCTCCGGCCCGCCGGCGTTGAGAGCGCTGAGGCCAAAGCAGCGCTGGCTTTTGGGACAGGGACAGCTCCCGTCAGTCCGTGGGAATCAATAGCTTTCAAGAAGGCTACGAGGTGGCCCTCATTCCTTGCGTTTGCATCTGAAGCTTCTTTGCCCCTGCTGTGGTCCGTGAGTGGCATCGAGGTGGCAGTGGCCCTGGGGGCTCACAGTGCTGAGAGCCTGCGGAGGGACCTGCTGGGAGGCTGGTCTGGGCTTCGTGCGTGTCGCCAGGGCCCTGTGATGACAGCCGGCCTGTGGTGGGAGGGGCTGCTCACCTCCGCCGTCAGGGCGGGGCACACGACGATGGATGGCTGCAGTGCCTGGGCACCGGGCCTTCGGCCATGCCGACCTGGGTTTTAAAGTCCCAACTTCCCTAGCGAACACGTTGCTGTCGGCAGATTCCTGAGCTCTGTGACTCAGTCGCTTCCTCAGTGACATCGAAAAATTATCCGTCAGTGTCCTCAGCGTTCGGGGAGGCCGTGTGCCAAGGCCAGGGCACTGAGCCTGCCCACAGCGTCGCAGGTGCGGCTCGGAGCTAGACGTCTCCGGGAGCGTCCCCACCCCGAGCCGTGGCGCGCCATGGCCACCGTATCCCATTACTAGATAATTTTGCCGTGTAAACGGGGGAGTTGGTTAACTTCTGTTCACAGTGACGTCTTTCTCGTTAGGATACCGAAGTGTACAAAGCGACAGTAAAGGATGACCTCACCAAGTGGCAGAACGCTCTGAAGGCGCACAGCTCTGCGGACTGGTTAATAGTGCTGGTTGAGAATGACGCCAAGAAGAAAAACAAAACCAACATCCTTCCCCGGACTTCTATCGTGGACAAAATAAGAAATGACTTCTGCAATAAGCAGAGTGACAGGTACGCGCACCTTTGCTTTTAGCTCTCTGGGCTGGTCTCTGGGTGTCCGGACTGCTGGCTGCCGCTTAGTGACGTCCGCTCTGTGCGCCACTGGTGTCCCCGCCCTTGAACATGTGATGCTGGAGCCGTCGAGAGGACCAGGTCCCTCGTGGAGTTCCTGGTCCAGCAGCGGAAAACCTGTGCACAGGGAACCTCAGTGTCCTGCCTGGGAGGAGAGGTCCTGTGGCCCAGTGACCGAGGGAGGGGCCGCAGCAGGTTCCCTTTCTGAAGGCTGACACTGGGCCTTGGCGTAAGGAGGGCTTAGTGAGGAGTCCCACAGTCCCCGTGGGCAGCACGATCCCTTAAAGTTGTTGTCTTTGGGAGCCCGTGTTTTGTTTGTTTGCCTCCACACCCGTTAAGAGATCCTAGGAGCAGACATAAGATGCTGGCTTGAGCTCCCTCACGCACGGTGAGGCGCCACCGGGGTGCTGACCTCCACGCTGCATGGGCTGAGCACCCCCTCAGGCTCCCTGCCCGGCCCATGCACTCTCCTGGGGCGCACACGTACCCCTTGTCAGCGGCACCCTGGCCAGCATGTCCCAACACATGGATTCCAGCCCGTGTCACGCAGTTTAGCACGTTAACTCGTCCAGGTCCTGGGGGTGCGGTGGGGAGCCTTGTCCCCGCTCTGGTACTGTGGGGTCTAGTGGTGGAGGTGGGCGCTGCTCACACCCAGGTCATCTCACCCGTGGTCACCAGGGTGGCATGTGCTCAGGCAGAAGGCCCAGAGTGTGGCAGGCGCCCGGAGTAGGGGTGCTGGCCCGCTCTGGGGTGGGGGGCCCCCCTGAGAATGCAGCGCTGGGCGGGGCTGACGGAGCCGAGGGGAGGGACTCTGGGGCTGTGGCCGGGAGTGCCAGCCAGACCGCCCTGGCCAACTGACTCTGCCACTCGTCCTGTGTCGGGGCCACCAGGAGCCACAGGTGGCTTCCTTTCTAGTAATGTTCAGACTTCCTTTATTTATAGTTTGAATAAAGTCTTAGATTGTTGAGCTCATCGTTTATCTTAGAGAAATTTCGTGGAATCTGGACTTGTGGGCATTTTTGTTTAAGGGCTGTCATTCATAAATTCCCCCAAAGGAATCGGCTTAGCCTCCTGACGAGATGCGCTGTGACCGAGTGCCCGGGCCCTCGGCGTTCTGTCCTCAGAGGAGGCAGAGCAGGTCGCTGCCACGGCCCGGAGGGGCCGGGGACCGGGAGCGGTGAAGGGCAGGCCCAGGTGGCCCTGGAGTGGCTGTAAGGGAACGGAGGAATCGTGTGTTTGGGATTTTATTCGGTGAATAAATTGGTATTAATGGAGCGCGTTAGTCGGGACTCGAGGGAAGTTCGATTTGTATAAGAGTTCGCAACGTGCCTGTTGATTACCTTTAACTTGTATTTTTTATCGAATTGCCCGAAGTGTTTCTGGCGAGCCCATCTAAAAGTGAGTTGCCTTTAACGACCATTCTTTACGTGTAAAATTTAACTTACTGAAACTCTTAACATTCTTCTTCAGTATTTAAACGTGCCTTCTCACATTTTGATTTTCATTCATTTCCAAAGTCACTGTGGACAGATGTTTATTTTTGGATGTAAAAAGCTGGGTCAGATTTTTATAAATTTGAATTTAGTGGCATCTGTGTTGACAATTGTCTTATTTGACAGCATAATTTCTGCCTTTCGAAATACTGAAACACTAGGTCCTGAAGTGGCTTACTGTATTTCTAATCTCGTATCTAATTCCTGATTAGAAATATTGACGTGTTCATTATAGAATTATTAGTAAAAGGTAACGAGCAAAAGGAAAGTAGATATTCTTAGTACTTGGTTTGTTTTTCAGGCTTTTTCTCTTGCGCATACGTCCGTGTGTGCCAGCAGTGTGCTACGCGTAATGTCTTGTACTTGCTTTTTTTACTTCATACGTTGTAACAGCTTCTCCTTTTAGCGATAAGTGTATGTCCGCACCGTTACTGTTACGATAAATCGCCCACACGGCCCTCCCTCGGCCGGGCTCACAAGCCATTGCTTGCTGATTGTCGCCCTCTCCCAGGGTGCACGTGCCCCCCTCATCAGGGAGCTCCGATGCTGTGTACATTATTATTTCGTCCTTGGGATGCATCTCGCAAAGGAAAGTTGCTTGGTAAAAGGTTTTGTGCATTTTTTAGGCTTTGGGTAAGTATGGCGAAGTCAGAGCGTTGCCTTGTTAGTCCCCTGTGCCCGCAGCGGTGCCCGTGACTGCGGAGCCCCCAGGGCTGGGCCCACTGCACCTCTGTGAGTGGCGGGCTGGACTCCGAGGATGCTGCTCCTCCAGCTCGGCCCCGACCTGAGTTAGCTGTCGAGACCCAGTGTGACTCTGAAGCATCTCGCTTTTTATTACAAAAGATCTAGAAGCAGTGGGAGTTGAGGGGCATAACGAGGGATAGAGAACGTAACTGAGTCGGTCGTCACTGAGAGCCAGGTGCCCGGGCAGGGTACTGTTGGGCGGCTGGTGTTTGGGGCAGTTCCCTTTCCATCCACCCCTCGGGGTGGGGGGTCTCTTCTGTGTCTCCTGTGTGGTCGGGAACAGTGCTGGTGATGACACCCCTGAGGGTAAACAGCTGAGCCACTGGCTTCCGGCAGTTTAGTAGTGAATGAGCCTCTGTCCTTCAGGGGAAGAAACAGTCCCCAGAGGGCTGGAGTGACAGCGCTTAAAGCCAGCCCCCGTGCTGGTGTCTCCCCTGTGGACCCTCGAGACTGGGCTGAGTACTCCAGACTGAGCTCTTCCTCCGAGGGGGTGAGGGCCACAGAGAAATGAAACTTAGAATCTGCTCATTTCGCTTCTTGTGAATAATTCGGGTAAAATACGAACCGAGGAGAGGCGGTGAAGCTTACAACATCGGATTCTGGCGTTGTTTCTGAGCTCAGATTTTTGCACCTTCCTAAACCATTATCAAGGATAAAGAGAGTTGCCCTGTCCAGCCTGTGGGACACGCTGCCAGGTCCTCTGGAGCCGTCGCCAGGTCCCCTGGGGACTCCTGCAGTGTCGAGCCTTCGGTGTTTTCACAGCCCGGGTGCGGTTTTTGTGGTGAGACTACATCGTCCCTACGTGTTAAGCCACGTTCTTCTAAGCCTTGTTTATAGCTTGTCCCCCCATCCTCAGGCACGCTCTGGGGGGGCTCACAGTCTAGCGGGAGAGACAGACCCACAAAGAGGACGCGTTAACAGCAGCACTTCCTGGGGACCAGTGTCGTCACAGCAGCTGAGAGCGCAGGGCAGCTGGGCGGGGTTCGGTGCTCTGCGTTTCGAAGGGCAAATAGGAGTATGCTCAGTGACAGGAGGGGACAGCACAAGGAGCTCAGTGGGCTCAAACTGGGAGCAGGGCAGCTAGACGCACCAGGGGTGGCGGTCCTCCCGCGCCACGCCAAGGAATCTTCGTTTTTTCTGTCCCGCAGCCAAAAGAGGCTTCTGAGGGGGACAGGGGAAGAGATTTGGGAACCGACTGTGACACGATCACTTTCCTTCGCAGAGAACGCGGAGGCAGAGTCTTAAGACCCATCTCGAATCCTTTCCTTTCCAGGGCTTTCCACAGCAGCTCTCTGGAGCAGCCCTTACTGCTCACGTGGCGTCGAGCCTTCCCTGATCTGCCTTCTCAGCACCTGTGTCGTGTTTCCCACCAGTGGGAGGGAGGATGGGAGCGGGGACGGGAGGGGGGGACGGGTCAGTGCGCACGGCGGGGAGGCGACAGCCGCAGGCCGGAGCTGCGCGCGCTTGGTGAGCACGTTCCACGTGTCCCGCTCGTGTTTCCGCAGGTGTGTCGTGCTCTCCGACCCCCTGAAGGACTCTTCTCGAACTCAGGAGTCCTGGAACGCCTTCCTGACCAAACTCAGGACGCTGCTGCTCATGTCTTTCACCAAGAACCTCGGCAAGTTCGAGGACGACATGAGGACGCTGAGGGAGAAGCGGACGGAGCCCGGCTGGAGCTTCTGCGAGTACTTCATGGTCCAGGTACCGGCTGCCGCGCCCGTCCTCGTTGGCCGTTCTAGAACCAGGACGGCAGCGCAGACGTTTCCGCCTCCCGGCCTGTCGTGGGTGCGGGGGCGCAGAGGTGGTCTCCCTGGTGACCGACATTGCTCCCTGCTGCTTCGCGGCCGGCAGCTGGCCTCGTGCTCAGCGTCGCTGGGTCCCTCAGTGCCTCGGGCCTCCTGGGGCGTCTGCAGTCTAAACCCAGCGGTACTGGATTGGCATGCGAGATACCAGTGTGAGCCCCTGGTTGGTGGGCGGGTGGGCGGGCGGACGGGTGGATGGATGGGTAGGTCGATTCGGAAATACCGACGCGTACGTGCGTCCTGAGGGTTAGCACACCCCGCACACGTACCTCTGTCCTCTGACAGCCTAGAAAAAAGTGATCCCTCAGTACCAGTGAGTACACCTACTGCCAGGATCTTGGTGTCTAAACTCCATTCTCCACTAAAAGGTGCCAGGGCTCCTTGTAGAGTGGCTGGTTCCAGGCCTGGGCAGGAAGGTGCCAGAGGGCCCCAGGATATCTCGTAGAACCAGCAAGTAAGGAAAAAGATGGGGTCCGTCAGGGCACGCTGGCACCACCTAGAGGGGTCTCTCCATGGCGAAGCTGGGACACTCGTGGGACAAAACGGATAGTGACAGATCGATTTAACCCGCGGAATGAAGTTAACAGGTGTGGGTCTCCGTAGGTCTCAATAAGTAGCCGGCTGAATGCGTGAGTGGGGATGCACCAGCCCCCCACCCGGAAGAATCCCAGGTGGCAGTGAGTCTGAGGTGGCAGGGGGAATTCCAAGGACAGAGGGCGACGGTGTCCCGTTGCCGCTGCCAGGTCACGGGGGCTCCAGGACAGGGAGGGGGCCTTGCCCTGTCCACGCGCCCCTCCGTGCCTGCGCAGACGTTGGCACGTCCTCACACTGGTTTCTCCCGCACAGCGGCCGCGGTGTTCACAGTGCTCCGCGCCCTCCCGCGGTAATCTCCGGTAGCCGCGTCTCAAGCGCTGACGTGTGTCTTTGCTTTTTTCCAACCCTCCCGGCCGGGCAGGAGGAGCTGGCCTTCGTTTTCGAGATGCTGCAGCAGTTCGAAGACGCGCTGGTGCAGTACGACGAGCTGGACGCCCTGTTTTCTCAGTACGTCGTCAACTTCGGTGCTGGCGGTGAGTCGTGCCGTTTGAGAAGCAGACCCTCCCCTCGGCGCCGTTCCCCGCTTCCCGATAGTCCGAGCATGCCGCTCGGTCACCACGTGATGACACCACCTTTCCTCACTGCTTCTCTATGCATTACGTAGGGTGTATTTTCACGGTTCCGGTCGGGAGTGAAATGAGGATTGAGAATGAGTCGCTTTCACCTTAGAAGAGTCCTAAGGAACGAAGCGTTTACGAAGTTGTTTTTTAGCTGTTCAGTGTCGTTCTCACAACTTAGTGCTGGCCGGTGACACCCGATCGGTGCCTCCCTGCTGGCACGCGAGCGGGAGCCCCCTCGTTCCATCGAGAGGTCGTCTTTGCAGTGTTTGAGAGTTCGCTGCAGCGAGTTTTGCGTGACACCGTTGTAACGGGTGTTGATGAACTGTAAACTTTCCGATAATTAAATTCTTTTACAAGTACAAAACTGGACCAGTGAAACCGTGTGCAAGGAGGAAGGCTGTAATTGTCCCCACTGTTTGGTGATCGACACGTATTTGGATGGAAATGGCATCGTATCGCACAGACACTTGTAGCTCGTCCTTGCTGTCAGCGGCCCATCGCAGGCACCAGGTTAACGGACGAGGAGGTCCCGTCATGTTTGCTCATGGCCGCGCAGCTTCACAGTGTGGATTCGTCAGTTTGTTCAGCTGTCCCCTGCTGCTGGACGTTTGGTTCTTTCTGCTCTTGCCCCCACACACAGACATCTTTGGTGCGTGTTCTCTTTTTGAGAGAACCCTTGTCATGATGACCGGAGGAAGGAGTGGTCCCAGGGAGCGGTGGTGCCTGCTAGAAAGCTGGCGGGAGGGTGAGGACTGGGCAGCCCGCCAGAGCCCTGGGCACCAGCCGCGCCCTGGGAATGGCGACGAAACGCCACCGATGATTCCCACTCCAAACTGGTTTTTATCCAGTCAAGGTTTGAACCCTTATCTTTGCTAAGACGCAAGTAGAAACGTACAACCAAAGCAAAGTGCTTACTAATCTAGTTTTTCAAATTCGGCAGAAGTGAAATTACATTTCCCATGTTTCCCATGTTTCCATCACACACATACGTCTTTTAAATATCTCACGTGTTTCTGAAGTTTCTTCGTTCTCGGTTTTGAAGTAAATCCGGGCGAGTTAAAATCCGGAGGTCAACCTGGACCAAGTGTTGCAGCCGAATGATGAGACTGTTCACTTCGCTGCCTTCGTTTAATAGATACTGTTCTGATACAGCAGGGAGCGAGCAGCACCCCGTCCTTCACGGGGCTTACGTGAGGGGATCGGGCGCAGAGAGAGGTGCTCGTTGAGTGAGAGGCAGGCAGTGCTGAGAGGGGAGGGGCGGGCGGCGGGAGTCGCTGTTTGAGACTGGACGGGGCAGTCCGGGGGCCCTCTGAGCAGGTGGCATTGCCACCGAGGCCTGAACCGAAGGTGGAGGTGAGTCGGGAGAATCCTGGGGGCGGAGACAGCAGAGGGCCCTGCTGGTGTAGGGACCTGCTGGGCACCGCCTGTGGCGCGCACCCTGACAGCTCTGAGTTCAGATCAGCTGAGGCGCTGCGGGTGGCGGTCGCACTCCAGATTCCCAGATTCATCGGCCACCAGGGTCGAGTTGCTCGCAGACAGGGCCATAGAGTGGAACGGTGAAGACGTCTCCCTTTCGGGGCGAGGAAAAGAGATTGGATTTTTATTTTCTGTTTTCGTAAAGGTCGGACGACCATAGATTCTGACGTGTGTATTCAGAACACGTTTGTGTCTTGGGGTCTAAGTTAAAATCGGGAGCCTCGTTGGACATTTTGACAAGCAGGGCTTGCCCCTCCGCTTGCTCCTCCTACGTCTCCCTTGTGCCTGCCGTCCCTCCTTAGGAATGGGGCCCAGGTAGTCGACACAGTGGGGTCAGAGGCGAATGAAGAAGGTGGAGACGGAGAAGGCGGGCAGGCCCACGAGACTCGACAGCAGGCCCCCCTCCAGCTTGGGCCTTGCGCCTCCCCTTGGAGCCCGCTGAGCATGGCCCCCAGCCCCTGGCCCCCAGCCGCTGGGCTGTCCACGGCTTTCCGGCCTAATATGACAGCGTGCCTGTGGCCCAGGCCATGTACCCCTGTGCCCATCATCAAATGCCACATCCGGAGTGGGGGCACGGGTGGTGACTGCCCTGCCCCGCGTCCCCAGACTGGCTCTCTGCCAAACCAGGGGGCGGGCCAGTGGTCGGGGGCAGCTCGCAGTCAGCTGCCCGTCGGCTCATGGGTCCCGGAGCCCCGAGAGGGGGTCAGGTGAGGGGATGCGCCGTCAGCGCCTTTCATGCTGTGTGTTTGTTTAGATGGTGCCAACTGGCTGACTTTTTTCTGCCAGCCGGTGAAGAGCTGGAACGGATTGATCCTCCGAAAGCCCATAGATATGGAGAAGCGCGAGCTGATCCAGAGGCAAGAAGCCACCCTGCTAGATCTGCGCAGCTACCTGTTCTCTCGCCAGTGCACGCTGCTGCTCTTCCTGCAGAGGCCGTGGGAGGTGGCTCAGCGCGCCCTCGAGCTGCTGCACAGCTGCGTGCAGGAGCTGCAGCTCCTGGAAGTGAGTCGCCCCGCCCCGCCCGGTCCGCACAGCGCCCGCCCCGACGGCCCGGCCCGAACGCGGGCGCCGGGACCGTCCCCCCGGACGTCGGCGGGTTTAGCATGTGTGTGGTTACTCTGGGCGCTGGTTCCGTCGTTGCTGGAGAACACGGTTTCCGCCCTCAGCACGGCGGGGTCCACGTTGGCCCGCGCAGGCCTGCTGGACCGCCTCGTCGTCAGCGTCCCTGTCACAGCGCCCGTGGTGTGCTCCCCGGGAGCAGCTGCTCACTGCTGGGCTGCTCGCCCGTCGGACACGCTCGCCCCGCGTCGGTTTTATTTCGGCCGCCCACGTGCTGCGCGTGAGCACGCAGGTAACGGTGCGAGGGGCACACGGGCTGCGCAGTGGCCGAAGTTCCACGGAAGGTGCATGATGGTTACGTGTGTGCGTGCGCGTGAAGGGGACGAGTCAGTGAGCCTCACCGCCGTGTGTCTGAGGCGGCCGTTCGCCCCGGCCCCGGAGCGCCTTCCCTGCCGTAGAGCGAACCATAAAGACGGCAGGGCGCGGCGGGGCCCCGACGACCCTGGGGTCCCGCCGTCTCGTTGCAGCGGCCCTTGACCCGGGAAAAGGCACGTGCGCACATCCAGAATGTCACACCCTCACAGGGGTCACGGGCGCCCCCGGCCACCCCCCGGAGAGGACTCAGTGAGCGCTCTGGTTCCACCTCCCAGGTGAGGACGGCGGGTCTGGAGTGCGCACTCAGGCATTTCAGAAGTCTTGCCAAAGTGTTTTTCTTGCCTTAGTTAATCGAGCAAGCGAGGGAAATTAAGTTTCCACCTCGAAAGCCGTCACCAGGGGAACCAGGAGCACGGAGTGGGGTCAGGGCAGGTTCGCCTGGTGACGTCTCCGGACGCGGGCACGGGCGGCCTGCCCGGGGTCGCAGGGCTGCGCGCGTGTTTGCTGTGCGGCTTTGCACTCTGCGGCTCTGCGAGGTCCCCCTTGCGAGGCGCTGACCCGGACTGCGTGCTGAGTGCAGGGTGAGCACGGACCGCCCAGTGTTTGCTCCCTCAGCCCCTGTCCTTGTTCCTGTCCCCAGGCTGCACAAAGCCCGATGCCACTGAGAGACAGCGTCGTCACGCGGCGGTGTCCTTGTCCTCCATGCGCGCTGGCCTCAGGTGCGCCGTGCCTGTCAGGCCGCCTGGGACTTGGCTCTTCCCGGGACGAGCCCGCAGCCCTCACGGGGCGTCTGCTCCCCCGTGTGGCAGCTGACTGAGTGCCATCGGCACGCGGTGCTCCATGGGGCCTGCCTTTGCTCATCGGAAGCATTTTCCTCTGGTCTCGTCGTGTCCTTCAGGAGGGTCTTAGGAAGACAGTCCGGCACAGGCCTGGAGGACGGGCTCTGCGGCCAGGCACGCGGGGCCCACGGAGCGACCCCTGCCCACTGGGACCTGGCTCGTCGTCCACACGCAGGTCCCACTGAGGTGGAGGCCGACCAGGAGCTGCCATTTGGCTCTAAGGACACACGAGACGACACGTGTGCAGGGTGCGTGGCAGAGCACTGGGCACGTTGTCAGCCCTTCACATGAGCTACGTCGCAGCGTTACCTTCTTTGCTCTCGTGTCTTCTTGAATGTTTCACGCACACTTACGTAGGAGCACGTGTAGCGGGCTAGAGGTCACGTGACACTTCAAGCACGACATTTAATCTCTTTTCTCATCTAAGTGGCTTTTTTGAGTGGGAGGGTTTTTATGTCTTAAATACGTTTTGCAGTTGGCACTTAAAAAGTTTATTCTTAGTTTCTTTTGAAATCTTCTGGAAACATTCAAAAGTGAAAAGACAGTTATTTACTTAATTTTATGCATTTGATTTTACTTTCAAAAATAGACTCGTTTTCCTGCGGCCGGGCTGGCCTGCTGGTGGATTGCTGTTCATATTCGTGTCAATGGCCAGAGGCCAGTGTTGATCTTTGGCTCCTGACACACAGGGCTGAGGTGGCTTGGGACACTGCCATCCCCGGCCATGGGCGAAGCTGTGGGGACAGAGGCCAGGGACTTGGCGAGCTTGCAGTCTGGGCCGGTGTGTGGTTCTTTTAGGGTTTGGCTTATGTTTGTTAATCCTTTTTAAGCCCAAAGTGTGAGCATTGTAATTGTTTTGTGCGTGTCTGACGGTGACAGCCGTAGCGGAAAGTGCTGTACGTGTTTTGCTTTTGTGGTTTGTAAGGCTTATTCTGGTAACTTCCAGGTGGATTCATCAGCTGATTTAAAGTATCTTCTTTCAGAGTAGGAGAAAGGGTGGTGGCCCGATGCCGTGGGAACCGGCCCCACCTCTGCAGTCACACCCCGGGGGTGCCCCAGGGGTGTCCGAGGAGAGCCGTGGGCCAGCTCCCCTGATGGCAGATGCGCGAAGGGGACCTGGTGCCTGCCCTGTACAGCTGTTGGGGTCAGGGAGGCGCGTCCACAGCGTCACAGCGGTTCTGCGTGAGTGCCGGTGACTCCATCAGTGGCTGCTTTTCTTCCTGCGACGCTTGCACACTTTTTTCTCCATTTACCAAAAACTGACTCTACGCATGTTTAGAAAATCCAGACAGACATACAGAAGGAGCGCTGTGGCTGCTCTCCCGGCTGGTGGCCCCGGTCGTGCGGCCTCCGAGGCTCAGTGGCTCGGTCCTGTGCTGAGCAGGCTGGCTGAGCCCTGCCTCCACCACCGCCTGTGTCCAGCGCGTCACCTCCATGCGACGTGATCGTCATCTGGATTGCTGGTTCAAGGGTCGAGTGTCCTTAAAGCGTTCAGCGTCCACTGTCACATTGCCTTCCAGGAAGATCTCCCCATTTTCAGTTACACCAGCAAAACCTACGTTTTATTCTTTACCAAGTAGTGAGAGCAACGTGAGGAAGGTACTTTCTCGAAGGCCATCATGTGCTCGTTACAGTGACTGCCCAAATGATTTTTTCTTAATGCGTTCACTTTCGTCAGCTTGCGCTGTGATTATGTACACAGATGGGGTAGGCCGAGAAGGGTCAGGACTGTTCATGGTCCCAGAAGAGCCACCCGATCTGGAGACGGGCAGAGCCACGCACGGGAGGCAGTCAGTCGACCAACCGGTTTGTGAGCAGGGGCCGCATGTCATGGAAGCTTCCAGGTTAAGCGGAGAAAGCAGATAAGGTGTGCCATCCAGGCTGGCCCGCGGGGATTGGTGTCCTGAGGTGCCCTGCAGAGGACAGAAGCAGAGGTGTGGCTGAGGACTGTAACTCGGGGTCATCGAGTCCTTGCCATGTACCAGGCGCCCTGCAGTGTCCGCAGACGGAGGCTGCTGCGCGGCCCAGAGTCGTGAGTAAAAAGAATCTTTGATTTTAGGCTTTGCCAGTGGTACGGCCACTCCTGCCGGCGCCGGTGACACCAGTGCTGGGGTTGGCTCCAGAAACTCGAGACTGTGGATGAGGCTGTTGCTTCACAAGGGGCTTGTCCGGGGACCCAGAAGTCTGTGGAGAGGTGCTCAGCGTCCCTCACTAGGGATCACGCTGTCAGGAGTCGCGGAGCCTGTCACGCGGCGCCCAGTGACATGACAGCCCAGAGCTCTGTGGTGGGCTCGGCCCTCCGAGTGGACCAGAGGCTCACACTTTGCTGGGTTTGGGGGCCGTGGCCACCGCTGCCTGCAGACGTGTGGCTTCTGGGACAGGCCCGTGCGGGCCACTTGGCACTGCTGGTGTGTCGGTCAAGGGCGTGCGTCTCACATCGACTACCATAGGAGCGAGGGCTGGCACCCCTGGACGGGCTCCCTGAGGTGAGCGCACCGTCATTCGACAGGTGTGAGTGGTTCTGGTGGCTGCAGAATGACCCCTGACCCTTAGAAAGGTGGACAGTACCCCGTGCTGGCGAGGGTATAGAAGCGCGGGAACTTGACTTTGGTGACACACTGTAGATTTGGGAAACCACTTTGGGAAATTCCCGGTTAGCCTTCGGCGCACGCCTGTGACCCAGCAGTCCCGTCCTGGGTACCCAAGGGTAGTGCGTCCAGCCGGAGGACGAGGACGGGAGTGTGCACAGGAGCCTGCGACCTCGCAGGGGCTCGGGCCGGTCGGTCTCCTGGGAACAGAGTTGGTGCAGCTGTGTACTGGGCAGCGGCCTTTCCATCAGTCGCCTTTGATGAGTGGACGGTGCTGGGCAGGGAAGCTTCCAGATGCCTGAGCGAGGCCATGCGTCGGGCTCCCTTGCTGCCCTCCCGGTGCCGCTGTTACGGGGCACAGTGACTCCGTGGGCCACGAGGCTTCACAGGCGACCTGGCGCCGGTGTCTCCTGGCACGCGGCTGCAGGGGCCCAGCGGGAGGGGCCCGGGGCTGCCCGCCCGCTTCCTCCTGCGTAGCCTGCTGCCTGGGGCTGGCGTCCCCTGGGCCTGAGGAGCCCCCTGCCCCACAGGCGCAGCTTCCCCGTAGTTTTCCCCGCCGTGGCCAAGCCTTGGGAACAGCAAATGCCTGTCAGCGGGGGACGGATGAACGAGTTGTGTCGCGTCGTAGAGAGGCCCAGGGCCCACGGGAAAGCAGAGCAAACTCTGAGCCCCACAGGGCGGGCCCGGGCCGTCACCTGCTGGACAGAGGGGCCGCGTGCAGGCAAATGTGACGGTCGCTGTCAGGT
Organism: Cynopterus sphinx; assembly: GCA_030015415.1. Lineage (NCBI taxonomy): Eukaryota > Metazoa > Chordata > Mammalia > Chiroptera > Pteropodidae > Cynopterus > Cynopterus sphinx. The sequence continues at coordinate 1,065,804 of CM057380.1, read as the reverse complement.
GAGAGGCATGGCCGGTGACAGACAGAACGGGGGCTGCCTTTTGGGGTGGGTCTCTACTGGGGAGGGGCTCCAGGATAATGGAAATGGTCTCTGAGTGATGGGGACAGATGTACCTATTCCTTGAGACCTAAACTTAGGATTTCTGTCTTTCACAGTTCCGCTGTGTGTTTTCTGTAACTGTTTCTTTTAAAGCAACGGAAAACGTCACAGTCGTACGTGTGTTTCACTAACGCCTCCTCTTAAATGACCTGAGACCGAAGTTCTGGCTGTCCTGGAGCCAGCTCTGTCAGGCCCTGGCAATGTGGGGAGAAGAAACAGGAGGGCTGGTCCCTTCGGGGTATGTCCTTGGGGTCCTGTTAGGGGCCAAGATGGACACGTGCACGTGTGTGGCAACATCAGAAGTAAATGCCACCGGGAAGCAACAGATCAGAGGTGTCGTGAGATGGCGCATGACGTGCTGAGGAGTGTGGCTGTCCTTCACTGAACCCTGAAGTTTGACCAGGTGGATGGTAGGATGTGCGGGAAGCTGCGGAAGTCGGGCCAGTGGAGGCGCTGTCGTCACCCGGGGCCGGGCTGGCGGCCGCTCCCAGTCTCGGCTGGGGGAGCCCGCCCGGCGTCCAGATGGCAGAGCGGGCCCCGCACGCCCACGTGCCGGTGCAGCCGCCTCCAGGATGCAGGCTGGAGCTTCGGCGGCCCGCGGCTGCCACTGGATTTGCCCCCTCACCCCAGGAAAGCTGCCGCTGACGGATGGCGCTGCGTTTCACACGCCGTTCGCAAGACTTACCGAGGGGTCCCTGCTCTTTGCCGAAGACACAGACCAAGAGAGCATCTCTCGTGCAGTCCTCCCGCAAAGGAACCCACTGTGCCCGTCACGGCGTGTGCCTCGATTCTTCCCTACTCCGCTCCTTTCGCTCCCGTGGGTTTTGGAGAGGGACCCAGCATCCAGGGGTGTGGGCACCCCGGTCCCGAAAACCGGCGGCCTGCAACTGGCCGCTCGTTCCTGCAGCTCCCGTGCCCCCCTCGAGCGCCCGGCCTGGTGTGTGTAGCAGAAGCTCCCCCCAGGACTGGCACTGTGTGGTGATGTCGAGTGAGGTGCAAATACCCAGGCTTCCCGGCACCTCAGAGCCAGGAGCACCCTCGAGGCGAGGCCAGCCCCCTCAGGCCTTTCCTGGTCTGAGGAACACGCTCTGTCCGGGGCCCCAGAGCTGCGTCCTGTGACCAGCTCTTCTGTGTCCCTTTGGGTGTGGTCCATTGTCCGGATGAGAAAGTTGAGCTACTTGATGAAAGTAGCTTCTGACCACGTGATTTTTTTCTGTGCTGACTTTTCGAAGGGTCTAGGCAGTTTAGTTGACCTCGTTCAGAGACTGGGCTGGGCAGTTTAGCTCTCACAGGATCGCTAAGTGGCGCCCTCCAGTTGGCTCCAGATCCTCTTATTTGTGCTCGGTGCGTCGAAGGAGCCATTACAGTCAGTCCTGTCCGCATTGCGTGTCTCTCCACTTGTCAGCTGACAGTGAATTCTTCTAGGTTCCCATTTGCTGTAGACCAATTGCTGTCTCACCAGAACTGGGGCACCCGTTGTGAGACACCCCATGACGTCGTGCCACCAGGAGGGCAGGCAGCACGGATGCCCCCGATCGTGAGGCACATGCCTGTTTCAGAGACGCTGAAATGTGGAGAAGTGTGCGTTAGCCCAGCCACGTGCAGTAGATGCTTTTCCGTAACGGCACGCTTGTTCTCTTACTTTGTAACGGAGCTGCTCGGAAAGGTAGAGGGATGCTCTAAGGGACCTCTGGGCCCCATCTCCAGCGACAACAGTTACCGGCCAGCGTGTGGCCAGCCTCTTAGGTCTCCTTCGTCCCTGTCCCCTGGCTCGTTTTTTAGGCCAGCCCTGGACAGTGCGTCTCATGTGTGCGTAAATATTTCAGCGTATTTCTTTGGGCAACAGGAGCTCTTTTTTACATAATCTCACCTAAAAACATGAGCAGCAGTTCCTGAACACCATCTAGCATCTGCTTAACGTCCACGTGTCTGCATTCGAATGGGACCTTTCTGACCTGCGACCCCAGTCGCCGGAGGTCGGAGCTTCCTCCCTTCGTAACGTGTGCTCCTCAGCCGGAGCTGTGCCCAGATCTCAGACTCAGTGATGGTAGCTGGCCTGTCCTCGGCTGCTTTTCTCGTAAGCGGGACAGAATCTATTTCTGAAAGTGACAGCCCCGCCAAGGCCCTCGTCGTCATCTGAAATCGAAAGCCAAGCCACGTGTTTGGACGTGGACCACTGCCTTCCTCTTCGTGGGTGGACCGATGTCAGTGCTGTCGTCCCCTTTTCTGTAGTTGGCAGGCGACGGCAGCATTAGGCTGGGTGGCGGCTCCGGGGCGGCCGAGCGTGCGGGCGCGGGCCGCCAGCGCCCTCCTCACGCGCCGCCCTCGCGCCCCCGCAGGTGTCCGTGCCGCCCGGCGCGCTGGACTGCTGGGTGTTCCTGAGCTGTCTGGAGGTGCTGCAGAGGATAGAAGGCTGCTGTGACCGCGCGCACCTGGACGCGAACAGCGCCCACACCGTGGGCTTGTGGAGCTATGCCACGGAGAAGGTAACGGCCCGGGCGCGGCGGACCGGCGGGGGCAGACGGTCAGCCTCGGGAGCCGTGTTCGCTTAGTCCCCGCTTAGTCCCCGGGCGGGTGGTTCTGGTTCCTTTGGGTGTGTCTGGTAGCCACGGGGACCAGCCGCTGGGGACTAAATGGTCCCCTGCCGGTATCGCCTTACTCAGAAGAGATCAGGCACTTGCCCCCGTGCCGAAGGCGTGGCCCTCTGCCAGCCGGTGGTGGTAGGTACAGGGAGGGCAAAGTGCAGAGCATGTAGAAAGGCCGGGGGCTCCTGCCTAAGCGACTGACCGTAGTCCTGGTGTGCGGCAGGGTGGCCTGCCGGCGCTGGGGTCGTGGCCTGCAGGCTGGGCAGGGGGCTTAAAGCCTGGCCGAGTGCGGGCAGGTGAGTGGTGTAGGCGAGAGATGCCAGCCTCAGCTCCTCACGCTTACCGTGCAGTGGTCTCAGTGAGATGTGTCTCTGTTTCACGTAAGCGTCATTTCGACAAGAAACTAAATTCGAATTCAATTAGATCTCCTCCAGGAGATGGAATGTCTCCTAGAACTTTTTTGGATTTTCATTTTATATTAAGTTGATAAATTCTCTGCTGACTTTCATGGCAAGTTCATTGAAATCGTGGGCTTATCTCAACAGCTGAAGTCCTTGGGCTACCTGTGTGGACTGGTGTCAGAAAAAGGACCTAACTCGGAAGACCTCAATAGGACAGTTGATCTTTTGGCGGGTTTGGGAGCTGAGCGGCCTGAGACAGGTACTTTCTGAGTCGTGTGCCTGTAGGTGGGATGACAGCACCTTAGGAGATGGTTGGCTCTGACGTGGCTCACGTGACTTAGCTCCGACCACGCCATTACTCACCATTTGGGAAATTACACTCAGTATTAGCTGACTAGGAAAATGGGTAGGATATTTTCCCTTTTAATAACAACGTAAAGAAACGTTAGAAATAGTTGAATAAATTGTTGAAAGCGTTCTTAAAAAATGTGTCTGAGTTTCTCATAGGCTCAGATGAGCTGAACATAACGTTTTATAGCCCACGTGACATTTACATGCACCAGTCGCACCCTGTGAATTACAGACGATCTGTTTTTCTAATTATGGCCGGGCTGTTTCCTTTACTTGATAAATTACCCACCGGTAACACAGCACTTTGAAGAGGGCATTACCAGTTCCTTTAGGTACGAGTATGGTCTTAGGAATGTGTGATTTAGCAACTGTTGCTGAAGTAAAGAATGCTCAAAGGACTCGTATTAAACACTGAATGCATTTGAGAGAGGAAGTTATGCTGTGTACGTTGCACTGTTTCACCTTGAGACCACTCACATCATTCTGGCAGTAATTTAATCCCTCAGAGGATTCGTAACTTACATGTTACAAGTTACGTTTTTGCAAATCCTAATCGCAGTCAGAGATGAGTGTCACGTGAGAGGTTCAGACCGTTTCATGCATATGTTAATCAGACAGGAAGGTAGGTAATCATGCAGTCCCGGTGGGCCTGGCCACGTTTGTAATGCCCACAGTGTCTGATAAAGCCATCTCCCTCGAGCAGGGAGGGACGATGTAAACGCACACGACTGGACGTGGGAAAGGTGAGAACATAAGAACTCTTCTTTCTTTCCGTTTAAGCAAACACAGCTCAGAGTCCTTACAAGAAACTCAAGGAAGCATTGTCATCAGTAGAAGCTTTTGAAAAACACTACTTGGTAAGTATTCCCCGTTCTCCTCTGCCTCGAGCAGAAAACCCAGCGCTGCTGCGTGAACTTTGAACTGGGATGAGCTGGTATTCGGGAGCTCCTTCCAGTTGGCTTGTTGCGTTTCTTTGGTGCCCTAGGGAGTTGTGGGTAAGAATGGAATGATTCATCAGATGCTTACTAGTGTCCATGGTGCCGTAAGCAAGCACAGAACACTTTCAGGTAGTTATGATTGTGTTCAGAGTGGTGCTGCTCTTTCCATGGAGCAGAAACCAAAGCGGAGGACACTGAATGGTGCTCTGTGCACAGAGGAGTAACTTGGGCTGGGACAGGGCTAAGGGTGGGAGCGACCTCAGAGTGCAGTGGTGAGGCAGCCGCGCACCTGGGTCTCGGTTAACCGAGAGCATTAGATGGGGGCCTCTGAGAGTTTGTCTCCGTCATCCAAAGAGTGAGGAAGAGACCAGGAGCGTCACTCACATGGGGCAGGCACTCCGACAGTCAGAGGTGCTGTGCCTGCTGAGTTCGTTTGCTTTTATTCACGCTTCGTAATTTTACGTACAAGATAATGACTTTGTACAGATCACACACGACATAAAAACTCAACACGAAAGTAGATGCAAAGGACACAGTGATGCTAGTGCTGTGTCAGAAAGTCTTCAGCTTCAGCTTGGGGTGAGAAGATGTGGGATTTATCTTGCACTAAAATTGAAGTGCAGAGTATGATGGTTTTTACTTTCCCGCAGGAGCTGTCCCATGCCGCCATCGAAATGTACACAAGCGTCGGGAGGATTCGGTCTGCTAAGTTCGTCGGGAAGGATCTGGCAGAGTTTTACATGTAATTGATTTTGAACTTCCCTGAATTTCCGTCGTCTCGCACGTGCAGTGAGAGAAGACTCCACATCAGAGTGGAGCTGGTGTGACGTGCACGTCAGCCTGTAGAATGGAAGACGCGGGGTTTGTTACTCAGTCGCCATCGTTTCTTTTCCTGGTTCTTGGTAAACCACATGGAGAGGTTTTTAGTGTTACTCTTAATAGCATCTGTCCCGTTAAATTACCGTAATGAAGTTACGTCATGAATGACAGGTAGGTGTAGGTACTTCATGTGACGTGTGGTATTATAGTTACATCTGTTTCATTAAAGAACCACGAGGGACATTTAAGAACCTACATGCAGTGGCATCTAAGTTGGGATGTAGATTCTGAATATTTTGTCCTGTAGCATTTTCTCCAGTTTACACCAAATGCCCCCTAGGAGGATGGAACGCCTGGATGTCAGTGACGTAACTGCTTGTGTTACGTCTGTGAGAGAGGGTGACCCGTGACTGAGCGATGGCGTGTACAGGTGCTGGGGACGTTCCCAGGCTAGCTCCAGCTTTCGAGTCGGATTCTGGAGAAAAGACGCAAGACTGAGTGTGTTTCTCACGTGTGTGATACGGTCAGCCTGGCGGTGCCGCTGCGATGGGGAAGCATCGGAGAGAGACACAGGGGACGGCTGTTTAACTTCTTCCCAAAGGAAAGGTGTTCGAAACGGTATCTTGAGTCTGTGATTAAGTAGTTTCATTAGATGAAACAGGGAAGAATATTTTAGCTGATCGAAGTGAGTTTTCCAGATGCGCTCGGAGCAGCTGGCCAGTCTCGCGACCCATCGACGGCAGTCAGGGCTAGAAATCGGCTCGCTCGGGCCTCCATCTGGTGTCCTCTCAGGAGGGAGCTACTAGTTAGAGGAGCAAAGAAGCCGTAGCCTCAGCTGCCGTGAGTGGGGCCCACCTGCACACCAGGTCCTGAGGCCAGCCCTGCTGCCTGGAGAGCTGGGTCCTGCTTCCTGCTTGGCCACAGACTGGCCGGGTGACCATCAGCCCCTGTCTCCGGGGGCTGCATGGCGGGGCTGTCAGAATCTTCGGCTACACAGGGTTCCTGAGGAAGCGTTGGGGTTCGGGCCTCGTGGAAGTGGAGGGACCGGCACAGTAATTTCTAGGTGGAAATTTTGCTGTGAGAGTTTGAGAAGTGTTGCTGGGGGCTGCGTGGGGAATCCGGGCTGTCTGCCAAGGACGCTCCTTCGCGTTAGCCTTCGTCCCGTGAGCTCAGGGAACCTGCGTTGTCCCCGAGGCTTTGGCGGGTCCTCGCTAGTTGTGCTGAACTTGGTTCTGTTCTGCACTTCTGGGAGTTTACGTCGGGACTGCGGAGAGCCTCAGTTGGGAGATGCACGTCGCTCCTTAAACCCTTCCTGCTCCTCTGTAGAGCTCTGAGCTGCGCCGTGCCGTTTGGCCGAGCTCCACAGTTGGCCACGTTCCCCTCTCAGCCGGCCGTGTAGCGGCTCCCGTGTTTACCTGTCTTCAGTAGGCAGGTGGCACCGAGCCCCAATTTCATCTCCTTCTGCGAACTAGCTGCATCCCTGAGGGCGAATCCGGCACCTCCTTTGCCCTTGCCTTGGCGTGCTGACACGTCAGCGTGAATCGGTGAACGGCGCCCTCCCTTTCTCACCCCGAGGGCCAGCTGTCGGGGTCTTTGACCAGTGTGCGGTGCTGGCAGGCCGGGTCTTAGATCCGGTTCAGCTGCTGACGCGTGCTGGTACCAGGGCTGTGGCCAGGGCAGGGCCGTCTGAAGGTGGTGCCAGGTGGGGGGGCTTGAGAAGCCTGGGCCACGTCGCGACAGATCACGTCCAAGTTCCTTGGTGATCGTGAACCATAACGAAACTTCTGTTTGTTGATTTGCAAGGAGGAAAAAGTCGCCACAGAAGGCGGAAGTCTACCTTCAAGGAGCCCTAAAAAATTACTTGGCCGAGGGCTGGGCGCTCCCTGTCACCCACACAAGGAAGCAACTGGCCGAATGTCAGAAACACCTTGGACAGGTTGAGAAGTATCCTTTAAGGCAGGGGTCTCCACACCCCGGGCCGAGGACCGGACCGGTCTGCGGTCTCTTAGAAAGTGGCCACGTAGCAGGAGGTGAGCGACGGGCGAGCGAGCAAAGCCTCATCTCCCCAGCGCTGGTGTCTCAGCCCCACCTCAGATCCTCAGGCGATAGATGCTCACGGGAGCACCGGTCCCTGGTGCCACAAAGGTTGGGGAGCACTGCTCTAAGCGTGGTATTTTCATGAAATTGGAAAATCGCTTTCTGTTTGGACAGCAGCAATGCCCAGAGTTGTGTTTACTAAATGCCTAAGAATTACGAGGAAAAGCCTACCTGTGTGTGCATAGGTCCCCTGTGGAGTATAAGTCAAAGCCTAGTGCACAGGTTTGATCCCTTTTTGAGTTCCTAATGACTTAAAAAGAAAAAAGACTCCTGGTTGGGCTGTACCCCGAAAGCTCTGGGGCCTGCAGAAGCCGGTCGAGCCCGCAGCCCGGGGGGAAGAGGTGCTGTCTGCAGGCCCCTTGACTCTGTGCCCAGCTACCTTCAGAGCAGCAGCCTGCTGGCCAGCGATCGCCACCTAACTGAGGACGAGCGGAAGCACTTCTGCCAAGAGATACTCAGCTTCGCCAGCCAGACGGACAGCCCAGGTGAGACGCCAAAGCTTTTTACGACGAACGTTCGCAGGTTAACACGACGTGTAGAGTGTGCCAGTCACCTGGAGTCAACTGGTAGCATTCCCCACCCCGCACAGCAAACCTGTATCCGTGCTTTCCTTTTTCCTTTTTTTGCTGTCCACGGGGAAGACCTCACCCAGAAGCAGTGTAGCACAGTCTTCTGAGAACAGGGGGTCCCCTGACCACGCCCTAACCCACAGCCTGACCTCAGCCTCTCCGCAGCCCAGGTTCAAATCTCATCATCTCGGGGCGTTTTCATGCGCCATTTTTAGTCGGGTCTGATCAGGGGGCACGTGTTGCATTTGACTTTGTATCTCAGTTCTCTTTTAACTTGGGATAGTTCTTCCCATCTCTTTTTCTTGTTTTTCAAGACTTTCTTTCTTTCTTTCTTTCTTTCTTTCTTTCTTTCTTTCTTTCTTTCTTTCTTTCTTTCTTTCCTTCCTTCCTTCCTTCCTTCCTTCCTTCCTTCCTTCCTTCCTTCCTTCCTTCCTTCCTTCCTTCCTTCCTTTACCATGTAACAACTTTATTGAGGTAGAGTTCACATGTGGTAGACTTCACTGATTCGCAGTGGCGTTTAGTACATTCACGGATATACGTGCAGCCATCGTCACAACCTCCTTTTTCTACGGGTACCTGTTCTGGATATTTCATGTAAATGGAATCGTACAGCACGTGCCTTTTTGCATCTTCAAGGTTCTTCCATGTTGCAGCACGTTAGCGGTTTGTTCTTTTTCATGGCTGCATGGTATTCCATCATATGGGCAGACCGCGTTGTGTTTTCTCCTTCATCAGTTGTGTGACATTTGGGGTGTGAGACTGACTTTCTGCAGACCCGGAGCCAGTTGCCTCACAGACTGCCCCACCTTCTGGAATTGGTTGAGTGTCTCGTGGGAGTGTCCACCAGGGGATTCGGGCTAAGGGACTCGGCACGTACACTTTATAGGCAATGCCGGGGAAAGATTAGACTTACTGTAGCGTTTAGCTCGTCACGTTTATCAAGAAGAAGACTGATTTAAAACAGTTACTGTCTCAGCTCAGTGGCCTCAGCGAAATGCCGCAGACCAGGTGCTTAAACGGACGTTTATGTCCTCACAGCTCCGGAGGCTGGCTGAGCTCAGGATGCCAGCAGGGTTGGCTTCTGAGGAGGCCTCTCCTCCCGACCTGGCCTTCATGGCAAGGACAAGGGTGGGAGCGGGACTCAGGGCTTCAGCAAAGAATCTGGGGAACACGGTTTCATCCACAGCATTTACTACTAACCACCCGAAAGCCAGTGGTTTCGCGGGTTTTGACTCCGGGTCATTGACTGCTGTTTGTGACTACATCCAGCCATTTGCATGGGTTTTTCAGGAGCGCATGGCAGCAGTCTGCTGTTTGTTTAGATTCCTCAGTGTGCCCGAACTGGTCACCGGTAGAGCCGTGTCACGTCTGCTGTGTGTGACGTGAATGTGAGACCGCAGGGATGCTTCTCCTGCCGACATTTCCTTGTCGTCCCTGTGTGAATAAAATGTCCCGTAGTTGTCCACTGTGTTCTTGTGGCTTTATAGCATCGACCTCAGCAAGGCCCTTAGTGTTTAATACTCCCGGTCGGCCCTGTGGGCTTTCCGGACAAGCAGCTGCTTGTAGAGGGAGGCGGGAGAGAGCGGTGGGGTCTTCCTTAGCGACTGTGGGTCTGGGCCTCCCTGGCCTGGGGTCCGGGAGGCAGGCCCCGCGCTGTGGGCTGGCTTCACAGGCTGCAGACACCAGGGTTCGTGTCTAGACCTGTGGGGGGCGGGGCACAGACATCTTCACCCAGGACTTTCTTTCCGTAGGTGAGAAAGTGGCAGAGCTTGAAATAGCTCTAGGGACCGGATATTTACAGGTTTTGTTTTTTGAAGTGAAGACATAGTCGACCTGCATTTCTCTTAGGTTTGCCAAAACAGAACTTGGAAGCCTCAGGTTCTTCAGATTCCACGTTCCAGGCGATATCTGTGCACGCGTTTACATTCTGCTTTCGGCAGAACAGCGCTTCGCTGTTAGCTGTTCGTGTGTGGAGGCGGCTGAGGTTGGGAGGTTTTAAGCTGTCTCTCTCGAGCGTCATCGCCGGCCGCAGGCTGTGCGGCTTCTGCAAGTGTGCCTGCGGGAGTGAGCGTCGCGGTCTGTTTCCAGGTCACAGGGTCGTGCTCCCTATGCAGTCTTTTGCACAACTGAGGGACCTCCGGTTTACCCCGACCAATGCCGTGGTCCACGTGGGCGGTGTTTTGTCCGTGGAGATGACCGTGTGCAGTCAGATGCCCGTCCCCGTGCACGTGGAGCAGATCGCCATCAGCGTCCACTTCAGCGTCGAGAAGAACAACTACCGGAAGACCGCCGAGTGGCTCACCAAGCACAAGACGTCCAACGGGATTATTCACTTCGCGGCGGAGACGTCGCCGTTCCCCGCGTCCCAAAACAGCTGGCCCGCGCTGGAATTGTGTGAGATGTTCGAGAGGAGCCCTTCCGATAACTCGCTCAACACCACTGGGATCATCTGCAGAAACGTCCACATGCTCCTGAGGAGGCAGGAGAGCAGCACGTCCCTGGAGACGCCCTCGGCGGTGGCCCTGGAGGACGGGGACCACGTGCTGAAGTGCAGCAGCGTGACCCTGCAGCCGGGGGCCAACACCGTCACGTTCACGACGCAGGTAGGTGTTGGGGCTGGGGTTACTTGACCTCAGAGGTGGCCGGGAATGGGCGCCGGCAGCCGGGCCGTCTGCGGTGTGGTCAGGGTCAAGCGCAGGCCTGGCCCCTGCACCTCATTCGTTTTTATCCTTAAAGAAAACGGACGTTTAAAAAATCTCTCATGCAGTTTTAAGGCAGTTGCTGTGTTTTATATGACGTTCCTAGCGTCGGTAATGCTTTGCATCCTCACTGGACTTAGATTGTTCCCTGTGTGTTCAAATACAGCCGCGTTCGTTACACTGAGATTTCAGAGGAAATGGCAGACTTTGACGTTAAACTTCCTTTTCCTTTGCGGCTGCATGGACGTCACACAGTTGCTTCTGCCCCGCTCTGACGCAGCTCTCTCTCCTCTGCGGCGTGAGCTGAGTCCACTAGCCCGGGAGGACGTGGCCGGTGGACAGTCCAGCCGCTTGTCACGTGTGTTAGTCTTAGAGCAGGCCTGTGTCTCGTGCCGGATGGCTCCGTTACACACCTTTTCAGAAGAACGTCGATGGCATTGAAAGTGCAGTACTAGGAGCCCAAGGCCAGGTGTCGGCGGCAGTCAGGCGCGCACACGGCGGGGGGTGGTGGAGGCCAACAGGCACGGGCGCCGCCGCGCAGAGCCGGCAGTGCAGCCTCCTCCTGGGAAGCGCGCGGTCGCGAGAGCGGTAACGACTCTCCGTGGCCGCTTCTGACCGTAGGCCAAGGAGCCGGGGACATACACGCTGCGGCAGCTGTACGCCTCGCTGGGCCCGGTGCGCTTCGTCCTCCCGCACATCTACCCGCTGGCGCAGTACGACGTGTACTCCCAGGAGCCGCAGCTGCTGGTGGAGCCGCTGGCCGGTGAGTGCCCGGGCCGCCGGGGCCTTCGTTCCGGTGGCTCCTCCCTCCCTTACGGGGGTCCCGTGAAAGGAGCCCTTTCCGCACCTTCCGACCTCCAGTGCGTTGTCGCCGTGTCCTTCGTTAAGAGACGTTCGGGGTAGCGCGATGGAAGTTTTGGTTGGGAGCTGATGGTGGCTCCCGCTCGCTGAGTGTTTGCTTCCCTGAGGTTGCTGACTTCCACGTCTGACACACGTGGTGTATGTGAAACTAAGAGAGAAAGATGAGCGATCGGTCCGTGTTCACTGCGGAGACGCAGTGACGCAGGGCCTGCCTGCAGTCCACTTCAAAGACAGAGCGACAGTTAGTCCTGTCCTCTGATCAGCGTCTCCTCCTTTGAGGATGTCGATTAAACTTGACCCCACCCGCAGCACGGCACGTCAGAAACCCAGAGCCGCTGTCCTCCCGAAGTCCTAAAAGCGGAAAGGGTCGACGTAAGCGTTATTTAAGACCACGCGTCGCTTAATTAAGACAGTAACAGGTGAACGTCTCTGTCGTTTAGGCCGAACAACGTATCTATGGACTTGTTTCTTCCATCTGAAAAACACCAAGGGCCGCATCCTTTCTGTTTAATCTCCCCATACTCCCTCTCTCTCTCTTTCGAGCTTCTCCCGTGGCCACCAGGGCAGGCCCTCAGATACCGCGCAGCAGTGCCCTGGGGACGCGAGTGGGCAGAGGGCAGCAGAGCGCGCTGGTGGGGGGGCTCTGAAGGGAGCCCGCCTGTTCCAGAAGGAACAGTGCCCTTTAACTGCCCAGGAGGCCCGCCCCTGGCACCTCTGGTTGGCAGCGATGCTAATTGGTGTCTCTTTCCCTTTAGATAGCCTTCTGGCTGGTATTCCTCAGAAGGTCAAGTTCACTGTCACTACCGGCCATTATACCGTAAAAAACGGGGACAGCCTCCAGCTCAGCAATGCGGAAGCCATGCTCATCCTGTGTCACGCGGACAGCAGAGCAGTGATCTACTCTAACACGAGAGGTGAGTCCCGCCGCGAGGGTGGAGGGAGCCGGCAGCCCTGCCGTCCTCGGGCGGCCCTGAGGCCCGCTTCTCCCTGCGTGGACTGGGCCGCCGGCCGGGCTGGTGCACTAGGCCTGAGTCGTGCGTGTGTTCCGTGGCCAGGTGGCGCCGACCTCGTGAGGGACTTGTGTTGTTTCAGTTAGAGTTGACGTTCAGTACTATGTTCTGCTGGGCTCAGGGTACAGCATGGTGGTTAGACGTTTACGTAATTTACGGAGCCACCCACCGAGGAGTCCAGTCCCCACCTGGCACCACTCTCAGTGCTGCAGGACCCGTGACCGCACACTAGGGACTTGTGATGCAGTGTGGGCCTCTGCTTGGCAGCGGTGCCTCCCGGTGCCAGCCTCCGTCAGTCCTCCCCAGACCCGCTCGCCACAAAGCAAAAGTAAATCTGCCTTTCTCAGCACTGGTCAGAGGCCCTGAAAAATCCTGTGTCCCCAACCCCCAGGCGTGAGGTACGGAGGGAAGGCTGCTGCTCCTTGCCGGGGGGGGCTCATTCCAGTGTTGTGACAGGGTGGGCTCACGCTGCGTAGGGGGACACGCAGGAAGCATCCCCTTTCTGTCTGAGCACAATGACAGTTCTCTGGGCTGTGACCAGCTGGCTTTCGTGCAGCGTCACCGTGTCTCGGGGCTTTCGTTCCTCATTTTCCCGCCTCTCCTCCCCCCATCCTTCCCAGATGCACTGTTACACGGGAGAGGAGCAGCAGGAGTCCCTGGTGGGCCCGTCGCCTGCTGGAAGGGAAGGGAACGGGGAAACGGAACGTGTTAGAGTGACTTTTTCTGTCTTTCCTAGAAAAAGCCTCTGACGCGCCACTCCGAGTGCAGTCGTCGGACAAGGTCACGAGCATCAGTCTGCCGGCTGCGCCTGCATACCACGTGATCGAATTCGAACTGGACGTTCTCTCTCTGCCTTCAGCTCCAGCGACTGGAGAGGAGAGCGGCGTGCTGGGGCCGACAGAGCCCCAGAGGAAGCCTAAGGACACACAGAAAGCTGGCCACTGCATGGCCACCGTAGACCACAAAGTAAGGGGGGCTGGCCCCGCCTGGCCTGCTGGTTCTGAGGGACGTGTGCATGCGAGGCGACTTCTGTTGAGGTGGCAGGTTTTCAGTTCCTGATCTCACGTGCTCTCGCCACGCAGAGCATTGTCTGGGAACCGCGGCTTCTCAGATGAGGGTGGTCTGGGGAGGGCAGAGGCAGACAGGCCCTAGCTGTCCTGTCCCCTCGAGAGGAAGGACAGTTTATTACGAGAGAGAGAGAGTTTGCTTAGCAGAGGTAAGTGGGTCCGTAGTCTGTCCTGGCGATGAGGCGAGAGGGAGCTGTGTGTCTTGGTGTCAACTGAAACATCACATCACGCTCTGCAAGGAGAAAGCTCCTTCGATACTGGTATTTGTTGACGCTTACGGGAGAGATCTGAGACTCTAGTCCCAGACCCACAGGCCGTCAGCTCACGGGACGTGCTGGTAGCGTTGTGCTGCTTTCAGAAAAAGAACCTCGATGAAAGGAAAGCGAGTAATTTACCTGATAAAGAGTTAAGTGACATTTATAAAGATGCTCACCGAGGTGAGGTGAAGAGTGGTTGACGCAGTGAGACCTTCCACAAAGAGATGGGACATGCACGTACCCGGCGTGAGTCACACAGAGCTGGAGGACACAGTAACTGACCCAGCAGCCGACCAGACGGAGCGGAAGGAAGGGCTGCTCAGCCTGACGACGAGCGGCAGAACTCGCCCACTCAGAGAAGCAAAAGGGAAAAGAGTGAAAGACGGTGCAGCAGGTCTGCGGGGCTTGTGGGACAGCACCGGACAGACCAGCGTTCGCAGGAGAGAGGGAGGGCTGGAAGTCGTCTGTGAAGAAATAGTGGCCGACACCTTCCCTGGCCTGGTCAGTAGACGTCCGATCCAGGAAGCCCAGGGAGTTCCAAGTAAGCTGAACCCCAAGGGACCCACACCAAGACGCGCCACAGCGAAAGCGTCAGAAGGTAAGGACAAGGCGAGACTCTCAACCCACTTCCCGTTGGCCCCGAGAGTACTCGCCAGCGGTGCTGGCGGCTGCAGCGTTTACCCCAGGGTGACTCGCGGATGCAGTCCTACCTGACCTCCACGATCTGCCGCGAGACCTCTCGCCTTTGTTGGTGTCCTATTCGTAGCATCCTGCTTTCGCGGTGCTGTTTCCACCGGGAAAACGCGGTCACTCTCGATCGCATCCCTGCACGTGATGTCACATCAAGGCTGGCAGCGAGCTGCGCTTTTTTTGTCTGAACAGGAAAAAGGTGAAAAGCAAGAGAGAAACCACTTGCTACGTACGCGAGAACTTTCAATAACTTACCAGATTTTTCAGCAGAAACTCTGCAGGCCAGAAGGGAGTGTCACACACTTTCAAAGGCTAAAGGAAGCCTAATTTCCGACCGTGAATGTTTTCCTGACAAAGTTGTCACTCAGAAGCAGAGGCCGTGTACCAGACAAGCAAAAGCTACAGAATCCGTCGACCCTCAGCCTGCCGTACGGGACTCAGCGTGGATTAGGATTTGAATGGAAAACCTAAAAGCAGAAAACCCCTCGAAGAAAACAAGCAGTGACTTCCTTGGCCAAGGCCGATGCTCCTTGGATCTGACACCAAAAGCGAAAGCAGCGGGAGCGAAACAGGTGCGCCTACGTCAAGCCCCAAAGCGCCTGACAGCGAAGGAAGCGAACAGGATGCAAAGGCAGCCGCTGAAGGGGGGGAGATACTTGCCAGTCACGCCTGGTGAGAGGCGAACATCCGAAATACGCGAACTCCTGCAGCTTAATAGCAGAAGCATCCAAGTTACAGGTGCGCGGATCCGAATGGAAATTCCCCGCAGGACGTGCGCGTGGCCAGCAGGTAGGTGCGTGACGAGGCTCAGCGGCACAGTCATCAGGGACGTGCCATCGGAGCCACCACGACATACGCCTCGCTCCTGTCAGAGTGGCCATCACCAAGAGGGAGCGAGAGCCGGCGAGGAGGAGGAGGAGCCTCGTGCGCGGTTGCGCAGGAATGGAGGCGGGAGCGGCCACGGCGGAAAGCAGGACGGAGGTTCCGCAGGAAGTCCAAGCTGGGACTGCCGCGTGACCCAGCAGTGCCCCCCCTGTTGACCCAAAGGAAACAGGAACACTAATTGGAAGAGCTGGCTGCGCCCCGTACGTCCCCTGGGGATTGTGTGCAGTGGCCAAGACGAGGTCACAGCCTGAGTGTGGATGGGTGAATGGATAAAGTGGACCCCCCCCGTCTGTCCCCCATCTCCCTCTTTCCCCCTCCCCCCCGCCCCCACACGCTCCAGCCGTAGGAAGGAACGGAGTCCTGCCATGTGCAGCAACTGACGGACCTCGAGGGTCCTGTGCTGAGTGAAGCAAGTCGGAGAAAGACAAATGCCGTGCTGCGACCTTCCACGACGACGACGACAGCGAAAGCGAGGTCGAAGATGCAGGGGACAGGCCGCTGGTTGCCTGAGGCAGAAGGTGGCGGGTGGGAGAACCGGGTGAATTTTTCCTTTGAGGGAAAGATGACCAATTTTTAAAACTGTGTACGAAAGCGCTGGGGCAAAGGCTTGGAAATCCAGTCGGCTCCCAGAGGTTATGGCATAGACTCTCAGACCAGCCGGCACCGAAAGACGTGGCTTTGAATTTTCAGTCCCCGAAACCGTCCCCTCCCCCGACAGTTGCGGAGGAGACAGAGGTGACGTTTCCTCAGTGGGCACCCAGTCGTGCCGCACTGTGTCCCCGGACGCATCGCTGTTCGGTGACGTGTTCAGCGTCGTGTGGGTTTAGCGTTTTGATGACTCGTTTTGTGTTGTACGGATTCGTGACGGGTTGGCGCCGTCTGAACACACGTGACTACGAGCACTTTGTCACAACCTCCTGCTCAGTAAGAAAGCACGTTTGGCGGCGTGGCCACGTGTGTGAAGAAGGCGGGGCGCTCCGTGCTGCGGCCACGGCGTCTGCTCCGTGGCCGTCGAGACCACTCAGGTGGCTCCTGGTCGGCCTGCCGGCCCCACCTCCCTCTTTCTTGTCCGTGTGCGCAGCTCCGTGTCTTCCCGTTCGGTGCGTGTGCCTGACGGGCTCTCGCTTTCCGGGTGAGGAGTCGTGAAGCCGTCGGATGTGCAGGAGGTCGGCGGCCGTGGCGGCCGGTGCTGGCTGCGCCGTTGGCGAGTGGTCACAGCGTGTGTCCCCGTTTCTCCGCAGGTGTCCATTGATTGCCCGTGGTCCATCTATTCCACCGTCATCGCACTGACGTTCAGCGTCCCCTTCAGGACCACGCACGCTCTGCTGTCAGCGGGGACACGGTAAGGGAGGCGTGGACTCGGGCCCGGCCCCCGTCCCAGGCTCTCTGACACGGAGACCCTTGCTGTTCCGAGTGTGGCCTCGGCGACCTTGAGCATGTTTTCTTACCTGACCGTGATGTGGTCCACCTGCTGAACTTCACAGCAGTCCCTGGTGTCCTGTGGCGCCCTGTCCGTATCAGATCGGTGCAGCTGTCTCGGGAGTGGCTGCACAGCTGGTCTGGGGGGAGGTGCAAGATCCCAGCAAAGTCCCCGCTTCATTCTAGGGCCTCCTTTATGCCTCCCCGCCTCCCACCCCACCCACCCCACCCCCGTCTTCAAGCCCTTGACTCATGGACACGTGGGTCAGCTGTCCCCTGGAAGGTCCGCCACTCCGCATTTGACAGGTCACAGTCCTGTGGGGTTGTTCAGCTGGCTCCCCTGTGAGCCACTAGGGACCCCTAGAGCAGGCTGTGTCCCCTGCAGCACAGCTGACGCTTCGGGCCAGATAACGCCTTGCCGCGGGGGCTGTTGGCAGCTCGCCCGCTTTATGCCGGTGGCACGCCCCATCCCCAGTGTCACAACCGAAAGTGTCTCCAGACATGGCTTGATGCCCCCTGGGGCAGGGGGACAAAATTGTCATCAGCTGAGAGCCACTGCTCCAGAGGCCCGATCAGATTCAGAGTCAGGCTTCAGAACGGCTGGCCGTGTGGGGGTTTCACGTGTCACTACCCGGGAGACAGCGGGGTCTGGGTGTCCCCCGTAAGGGGCGATGCTCACGCCACGACTGGTCTCAGGCGTGAGTCCGCCTGTCTTCGTAACCGCCCCCTCCTGCTTTTATCCACTGATGACATCTGGGTGACGTGGAAACAGATGTCAGAACCGACTTCCGAGCGGAAACTTCCAGCAGCTTCCCCCTTCAGTTTACAGCGAGGAGCGTGGACGTCAACGGCCGGAGCACGGGCAGGCCTAAGCACAGCCGCGGTCGCTTTAAGACCGGCCCTTCCCAGCTCCTCTGCCATGGCACGGAAACGAGAGTGAGCCCGGCACCCAGCTTCCGGTCGCGGTGAAGGGTGCCCACGCTGTCCTGCGGGACTCGCCGCGGTCTGTGTGATGCAGGAAACTCGGTTACGGCCGTGGGGGACACGAGTCGGCAGCAGCGTTCCGATGCGAGTTCCCCAGAAATGCTTGCTGTCTCTGACCCTTCTGCGTGTGCAACCACAGGAGGAATACACTACAGCTGGGTCTCACGTTGCTGTCGCTTTTTCCGTTCCCCAGGGAGTGTCGTCGTGACGTAGCCAAGATACGTTCGATAAAGGCCTCCAATTCAGTCAGACTGCGTTTTTCGTTTTTCTCTGTAGGAAGTACGTTCAAGTTTGTGTCCAGAATTTGTCGGAGCTCGACTTCCAGCTGTCGGGTAGTGACCTCGTGGACACGCGGGGGAGCACCGGCCTGCAGCTGACGCCGCTGAACACGGAGTCTCAGCAGGTACCGCGCGCCGGCACGCACGGGAAACCGCGAGCGGGGTGTGAGGGCGCAGGCGCCGTGTGTGGTGACGCTGACCGTGTCCTGGCGTGAGCCTTTCGGCTCGGAGAGCGTGCGGACGGCGGCGAGTCGTGCGTGCCGCGGAGGCCGCCCCAGGCCACGGCCGCGCTGCCGCGGTGCCCTTGGGGCTCGCAGGCGCAGTGGGGCAGTTGGGGACTGGGTTGCTGTTGGTCTGGCCGCACTCCACACGGCTTCACGTAACCACGGCTTATTCTTGGGTCTCACGTGGACGGGAAGTGGTGGCCGTGCCGTTGTGCCCGGCCCCCGGAAGGATCCGAGGTCTGGGTGTCAGGGGTCGTGACCACGTTCACGCTGCCCGGCTGAGTCCTGACCTTGCTTTTCCGTTTCTCTGCCACGTGTGTTTTTAGGCAGTGCGTGCTGAGTGTTAGGAGGCCGGGGGTTTTCTTAATGGAGGCCTTTTACGTTGTCAGAAGGTTTTCCCCACCGTTTGACTGATGTCAGACACCGCCCCCACGTCGGTCGCGGTGCTGCGGGTGTGCACGTCACGCACGCGGTGGCGCCGCATCTGCGTCCTGTTGGTACAAAGTGCCCGCGTGGGTAGACGGGGCCTTCTTACTCGGTCGGTGCGTTTCCTGTTTCGGAAGCGTATGGGACGCCAACAAACGCGCTGTCAGCTTTGGGAGCAGCCTCCTCCGCTGGGAGGCTCGAGCGGTCAGAGAAGCGCAGAGCCTGGCTAGCAGCCTCGCGCGGCCGCCTCTGGGGTCAGGGCCAGGCAGCAGCAGCCGGGGCCGCGGTGCGTGCGGGGCTGAGGGCAGCACACGAGCACCGGGGCGGCAGGGCTCTGCGGCCGCTGCTCTCTCGCGCTTGTGCCCTTTGCAGGAGGTGCATCTCGGACAGAGTGGCTTTTGTGCCTGTGTGCAGTGGCAGCCAGCGCTCGGAGGGAGCGTTCGCTCTGTCCTGTGCGTGTGTCCTGGACGGAGTGCTTGCTCTGCGCAGTACGGCCGACTCGGATGGCATGTTTGCTCTGTCCCTGCGATGACGCCGACTCTCTGATGGCGCGTTCGCCCCGTCCCCGCGCGGTGACACCGACTGTCTTGCAGCACGTGCGCAGCCGGCAGTCGGTGTACTTCGTCTGGGAGCTGACGTGGGCCCAGGAGCCTCCCCCCTCCCTGCGTGGCCGGTTCTCCGTGGGATTCTGCCCGGCGTCTGAGGAGCGGCTGGCTGTCTCCTTAAAGCCCTACACTTACGACTTTCACCTGGAAAACTTCTTCGTACGTATCGTGTCCGCTTTGGTGGGAGTGTGGCTGGGGAAATGGGAGCCGCTTCCTCTTCTTTATAATCGAAAAAAATCGGACAAAACCTTTCCGTTCAGCGAAGCGGCAGGTTGAGGGACGTAGTTAACCCTCGGAGGTTAAATCCGGGACTGGGAGACTCGGCCCCAGGCCCTTTCCAGGGGACCTGCGGGTCCCCGCGCGCTCCTGCTCCCGCTCCCAGGAGGCGTTACGTCCGCAGGAGGCTTTTTAAAATTCCCAGATCCCTTTGCTCGGAACGTTTGACAGTTCCGCCAGCGTACCTCTAAGTCGTACCGCGGAGGCTTTATGCCCCTGCTCCGGTTTTGGCGAGGTCGCGCCTGCTAAGTGGGGCACCTGCTGGACCGTGAGCCGTGGCTCCACGGTGACCAGGAGGGGACTGGGGTAGAGGAGGTTGTTACTACTCACAGGTCCGGGAGGAGGTGCTGGGCACCCCTCGAGAGGTCACGGGGGGGTCAGGCCGCGAGCAGACTGAGGCAGGGCCGATGCCTTTCTTGGGGCTGTGGGCGGCGTGCTTTCGGGTTCCCGGGCTAAGGCCGGATTGCTCAGTTCCAACCAAAGAGGGGGGCTTGGGTCAGCCCCCCGGGGTCTTAGCTAAGGGGCACACGCGGGGCCGTGGGAGGCGGGGGAGACTGTCGACCGCAGGTGCTGGAGAAATCCCGCAGGACTTAATCTGCTGTGACTGGCGGGGCTGTTATCTAGGGCGTGCATTTGCAGTAGGGACCAGTGTCATTTGGGGGTCCCTGCTGGCCACGGGGCTGAACAAAATGGAAGGGTGAGGCCGTCGTCCCCTGAGGGGTCCCCGCTGTGCTGCACGAGAACGTCGGGCGTTAAGTAAAGCAGGGTTTCCGAGACTGTCCCGTTTCGCAGCAGGCGCGCAGGGCCCCTCCCGGGGTGCGGCCTGCCCGCCCCGCACGGCCTTCTTTGTGCTTCATACGCGCCCTTTGTCCTGTCCCTTTTCTGGCCCAGACATTGTATAACGTGAAGGCCGAGATCCTGCCGCCCGCGGGGACGGAGCACTGTAGGACGGGCTCGCTCTGCTCCCTGGCAGTGTCCATCACGCGCCTCGCGGACCTCCTGGAGGTGGACAGGGACGAGGCGCTGACGGAATCCGACCAGTGCTTCTCCACCAAGCTGATGTACGAAGGTAGGCCTCGAGGCTGCTTTTTCTCCTGTCGCGCCAATCCGGTTTCTCACGAAGTGTAACGTTCCTCATCCAAAGAGAACGCTCTCGAATCGAAAGGTCCCGTGGAATGTCGCCCTGTACAGTGTGGTCCCAGGCGCGTAAGAGGTTGCACTTGGTTTTCGTGGGGTCATTCTCACCGCAGGTGCACTAGGCCGTCGTCGGGCTCTGGTTGACAGCGTCAGGGTGGTCTTCGATTGTGAGGACACTGTCAAGTTCACGTGGCAAGTGCAGGTTCTCCCAAATTCTGAGTTTCAATCAGAATTTCAGGTTGTATCATTGGCCACGTCTTTGAAGTGACAAGCGCGTGCCATTCGTCTTCAAGGAAATGTCTGCCGATACCCAAGATGGGGTCCACGGCTGGTGGAGGGGCAGCGGGCTCAGCAGTGCGGCACCCTGTGCCGTCTGGTGGCGGAGAACCCGGGCCGCGCGCGACCCTGAGCTGGGGCCTCAGCTCTCGCCCAGGCCGTTTTCCTAGCAGCACACGTGGTGACACAGCGAGGACAGCAGGAGAGCCAATGGGCTCTTGACTTTACGGGTGCCCTGGGGACCACCCTCCGGGACCTGCTGCTCCAGCGTGCCCCTTCCAGATGCTGTGTGTCCTTTGTGTACCCTGCACGTCCTCGGTACCACTGGCCTCAGAAGTGCCCGCATCGCCATCTGCAGGAAGCCTGCCCTCTGATCCCTTTCGCTGCTCATGGGACTTCTAGCACCTGCTCCCGGGCTCTCGCTTCGTGTCCCTGTGACGGGGAGGCTGCGACCTTTCCGCTAGGTCTGCGACGGGAGGACGCAGTCCTGTGTACTTCGGAATGGCTGCTCAGTTGGCTGTTGGAATCGCACCGAGTCTCATCGCAGTCGAGTGTCATGGTAGTGTTGGTAACAGCACCTGCCCCGTGTGAGGACTCCCACGTGCCGGGGAGGCGGGGTGGCAGCGCCGCACGTCTTCAGTTGCGAGTCAGACCCACGGGTCCGACGCCTCCACTTAGCAGACGCCACCGCCCTGTCCCGCCCCCATTCCTCGTTGAACGGCCGGCGCAGCCATGGTCTTGGAGCCCTGCACGAAGGCTGCGAGGTCACGTCCAGTCAGAACTGAGCCGCCGTCCGCGCGCCGACTGGCGGGGAAGCGTGCTTTCCCTGTGCGCGGGACGCGGACCTCGGTTAAACCGCGTGGTCCTCGGGCAGGTGCCGTGCCGAGGCTTTGAGCTGGAGGGTGTGTGCTCCGGCGTCGAATCCGACGTGGCCGTGAGACGGCCGTGGCTTGTGTTGCGATGACGTCGCGTGCCCTCCCCCGGCGCAAACCAGCGTTCCCCCTCTGTTTCAGTGGTCGACAACAGTAGCAACTGGGCGGTGTGCGGGAAAAGTTCTGGAGTCATCTGCATGCCGGTGGCCGCTCAGGCCACTCACAGAGTCCACATGGAGGTGGTGCCCCTGTTCGCGGGTCACCTGCCCCTCCCCGACATCCGGCTCTTCAAGTACCTCCCGCATCACTCCGCGCACTCCGCACAGCCGGACGCTGGTAAGGACCGGCGGGCGCGGGCCTGCGCGTTCATAGCGCGTGTCCGGTGCCAGCGGGGACTCCCAGGACCTAGTCAGGGCGACAGGCCCTTGCCACCCGGCCGGCGAACATGCTGCCGCACCGAGGGCCGGCTCGGGGAGGGTGGGGCTGGCGGCCGCGCGGCCTCTGTCTCACTTGGTGTGCGTTTCGCAGATAGCTGGATAGAGAACGACAGCCTGTCGGTGGACAAGCACGGGGACGAGCAGCCCGACGGCGGCGGCGGCAGGAGCAGGGGCGGCGCGCACTCGGCCAGCAGCAGCGAGCACCAGGGCCTGCCCATGCCCCGCCTGCAGGCGCTGCCGCCCGGCCAGGTCTTCAACTCCGGCGCCAGCACGCAGGTCCTGGTCATCCCCAGCAAGGACGACCACGTCCTCGAAGTCAGTGTCACATGACGGCGCCTCGGGCCGATGCGCCCAGGCCCGCTGTGAGCACACTTGACTTGAAGGGACTCTGACTCGGTGGTTCTGCGCTGCAGCGTCCTCGCTCTGAGCAGACTTGGGGACTCCGCCTGGCCGCACAGGCGCCGGAGAGTCCCAGTGTGCGGCCGGCCAGTGGAGTCCCAGCGTTATGTTTGTGTCATCTGTGGTGTCACATCGCGGTGTTTTCTCATCTCCCTGTCCCCACCCTGGGGTCCCCAGGGCTGGCCGGACCCCATGTCCTTACCCCTCACTCCCTGCCCATGGAGGGTCGCCGGGGGCCTCGCGCCTGGGCGGTCTTGCAGTCAGGCTGCTGGCTCCTGACAGAGGTCCGGTGCCTCAGGGAGATACAGCTGGCCTCGCAGTCCTGTTGGTGACGTGTGTGTGCCTCTCTGGTCACACAGCACCCAGTGTCTGGACCAGGTGGCTTTGCAAGACTCGAGGAGTGACTCCAGCTCATCTCGTTGCACTTTTCTAGAATAACAGCCTTTTAGGGCAGGAGGGCGGGGCTGAGGGTGGGGTGGGGGGGGACACAGCCCCTTCTGTGCCTTGGGATGTCAGGCCAGGCGACCTGGAGCACTCGTTCCTGGAGCCATTTTAAAGGTACTTTGAGAAGACTAGAGCAGGGCGGAAGGAACAGGTTGGCATGGAAGCAGTCTGGGAATAAATGTTTCTGGAACCCTTTTTTCCTCCGTGTTGATTAATAGCATATGCACTTGAAATTAAATATATTTATTTTAATTATCATATGTGTGGGGGTTAACATGTTTTCTCTCACCTTTAAAGTCTTTACATGTAATTGTAACTATATGATCAATATTTTTTTTGCACCTTAAATCTTAAAAACTAAGAGGTTCCATGTAAATGAAGATTAGAGGGGTGCTCTCAGTGCATTTCTAGTCAGGTTGTAGGAGGGACAAGTCTTGGAATAGTCTCTACAGGGCCACTAAGCTGTAGTCATACCACACCAATGGATTAATTTGCTTTTGGTTGTAAATTTAGTTGTACATATGGTTGATTTATTATTTGAAAAAATACAGACTAACGGATGTAATGTTTCTGTATAAGTTGCACCAAAAATCAAGGACAGAATAAACGTTTGTTTTTATCGGTGTGAAGATCACAGCTTGTAAATAAGCGTTGTACGTATTAAACCTTTTCCAGCTCTCCAAAGCGATGTCTTTTTGTACATAGGAAATAGAGAACTCTCAATTCCCTGGGAAAATGTGGTTGAAATTTAACTTGACCCGATGAATGCCAGTGAGGGTGGAGCCTCACGGGTGACCTCAACTGTGTGAAGCCTTAGAGAGGAAGAAGCATCCTGCAGCTGCTACTGGCCCCACTTGTCGCCTGCTCGAGCGGGGCCGGTGCGTGGGGATAGAAGGTCCGGTGGGTGGTGACACGTCAGAGTGCTCGTCGCTCTTCTGTGTGTGGTCTGTCTGTTCATCCGGCAAGGAAAGGTGGTAGGATTTCCCACTTTGTCTTTTCCGTTTATAGGAATTGGAGAAGTGTGTGAAGAAGATAACGATTTGTGTGTTTAAGTAAATGTTCCAGAAATCAGTCTTCCTTAAGAGCAGTTTAAAACTCATAAACTTAGTCAACTAGTTAGGCAAGTTAGAGCTTCAGAATATAATGATAGATTAGGGTTTCTAAAATAAATTTGATTTTTTGTAAGAATTAACGATTGCCCTTCGGATCTGCCGAGCCCTGTGAATGAAGAGATCTTTGAGATTCGATTGTGTCAGAGAAGGCTCTCGTGGGTGTGGTGAGCCTGGGAACCAAGGGAACAAGCCCTCCCTCCATGCATAATGCCACTCCCCCTGCTTCTGGGAGGGGCGTGTGATTAAATGATCACCTCATTTCTGTTTGATTTCCGTGTCTGGGTTCTAACCCCAGGACGAAATGCTCCAATTACATATAGAGAGGGAAAAAATGAAAGGGGGGTCTAAAATGTTATGGTTGTTTCTTATTATCTGGACATTGAATGAGATCAGATGTATCACAGGTTTTTTTTTTTCTTCTAATTGCCCGAAAGATCTTTTACTATTTAAGTTACATGAGCGTGTTTTTATCTTTTACACAAAAGGTCACTTTTTTTTTTTAACTCAAAGGCTGTAATTGGATTTTTGTTGTGTTTAAAATAAGGCTTATGTGTTTGAGACAAGCCGGTTTTGTTAATAAGGAGGTAGCAGCTGTTATATAATTGGGAAGCCAGATATCAAATGTGCATCTAAAAAACAACATGCAGCCATGTCGCAACTAGCGTGGAACGTGTAAATACTAGCAAATGGAAAAGAAACGTTATAATTTTGGTGAATTTCATGGGGGTCTCCTGTGATTGGAAAAATTATAACATCCGATTATAAGGTGAAAATTATTGTATTTAATGTGAAAATGACTTCTCCCAGCAGTGTGTTGTCAGCACAGGCTGTGCCGCTCTGGGTACCGTGTCAGTAATTCTTGGTGGGCGAGGATAGAGGTCCCACAAAGAACTAGCAGAGAAAGTGCACACAGGCTTCTCCCACTCTTCCTTTAGGGTTTAAAATGAGATTGGGTTATGAGATAAAGATCCCAGATGTGTACATAAACTGATGTTATACTACTTTTAATAAAAGCGTTCTTTTATTAAACATCCAGGCTGATCTAAATGTTTTACTTGTCACCTGTGATCTTTAATCCAAATGATTTTCAACTTTGCTTCTTCTTGGAAATGCCCCCTGAATCCTGTATGTCAGGCTGTAAGGCCAGAAAGCCTCAATGCGATTTGCTGGCATTGTGGCTGGAAGAGGTGGCGAGTGGGTGACTGACACCGCAGGTGTTCTGTTTCCATGGTTTACTACACACGGAAGTCATGTTTCACGTTCTGTAACATTGTTCGACTAAAGCCGTTGTATTAAGACTTAAAAATGTAAGCGCTATCGTGATGAAAATACACGTTTTGAGAAGACACGTTGCTGCTCTAGCTTTGTTTTTCGGCTGTGGGGCGTGGACGTTTGCGAGTGTGGAGTTCAGGATCCTCATGTTTTTCGGACCCTGGTTCCCCACTCTAGGTGTAGATTATTCCCTTTGGGGGGCAGCATTAGGGAGTGTCTGCATAATTTACTGCCCGGTAGCTCCCAGGAACGAAGCCATCGAGTCTTCAGAGTTTCTGGGGGTTTGCAGACGCATTTACCAACCTAACCTTGACGAGGCCTCTGGTACCTGCTGGCATCGCCAATACGATGGTTCCGGGAAAGTGGCTTTCCACTCGGATCCGGGGCCCTGTTCTTTTCGGCCCCCTTCCTGACCCAAAGCTATCAGCTGAGCCGCGGGGGGACCTTTCCACCCCCGTGAACGGTTCCGGGCGGCGAGCGCGTCTGGAGCCCGGGGGCCCAGAGGACCGTATGGACGCGCCCCGGGCCCGGCAGGTGCCTCGAGGCCGGGCGGCGGGGGCGGGGCCGCGAGCCCAGGCTCCGCCCCGGGCGTGGCCGAGCGGGAGTGGGCGGAGTCGAAAAAGGCCCCGCCCACGGATGGGCGGGGAGCGGGCGGTCCCACGCGCGGGCCCCCGGGGCGGACTTAGGCTCCGCCCCCGGGGCGTGGCCGAGCCTCCCCGGGCCTCCGGGCCGCGCGGGGCGCTGCGGCGCGGGGTCAGGGCGCGCCCCGGAAGTGGTCCCCGGGCCGGCGGCGGCGGCGGCGCACGTGCGGCCGCGCCATGAAGTTCGCCTACAGGGTGAGCCTCGGGCGCGCCGGGCCCGGGGGCGGGGGCGAGAGCAGGGGACGCTGCTCGGGGGTCCCCGACCCCCGGGGCCCCCATCGAGCACGCGGGGGGCGGGTCCCACGGCCCCGAGGCCGGGCCGCTCCTCCCGGGGGCCGCCCCCGCCCCCCGCGCCGCCCTGAGCCCGGGCGGCCCCGGAGGACACAGGGAGGGAGCGGGGGGCCCGAGCCGCCGCTGCGCACACGGGCTCGGGAGCCCCCGCCGGGGTCGGGCCCCGCGCCCCCGCAGCCCTGAGTGGACCGTCCGGAGGGCCCGCCGCCCCCCCCCGCCCCCCGTGACCCAGACCGGCGGGGGCGCCTCCCCCTCCCCCGTCCCCGCCGGCCCCGCCGCGGTCCGCGCTCCCGGCCCCCCCCCCGCCCCGTCGTCCCCGTCCCCTTCGCTGTGGAACCGCTCGGACGGCCGCGCGGCCTCCCTCCCCGGCCGCTGCCGGGCTCTCCGGACGGCGGGACCGGGAGCGCGGGCGGCGGGCCTCGGGCCCAGACCCCCGGCCTCCCTGACACCCTGGAACCGCGCACCAGGTCCCAGCCCAGGCCCGGCCACCCACAAAGTCCCTACCCCTCCCGCCGCCCCGGGGTCTGCACGCGCTCCTACTGCTGTCCCCCTCACAAGTGCTCGCCGCCTCGCCTGGCAGCCCGAGGGCCCTGGGGACAGGGACCGAGGGCACAGCCCTCTCCAGGCAGCGCTCAGTGTGGTGGCCCATACGTGGGGTGCGGCTGCCCCCGTGTTCAGGACGCCTTGAACCCAAGGTGCCCCTGGGCCCTGTCCTCCCGCCCTGCCAACACCTCCTGTCCCTGGAGGCCTCCCGGACGCTCACGGTGCCCTTGCCCCCATGGTGGTGCCAGGGGGCCCCGTGGCTGGGGCTGACCTCCGCTCTCTCCTTCACAGGGCTGGGCCACGTAGGTGCCCAGGAAGCGTCCCAGGGGACGCCTGGAGGGACCCGGGGGTGGGCAGGGCCCCCGCGGCGGCTCTGCGCCCTGTCTTCGCCCGGACGCCTCACTTAGCTCTCTCCTGGGGTTGACGCTCTGTTTTCTTTCCAGTTTTCCAATTTGCTGGGGACGGTGTATCGGCGTGGCAACCTGAACTTCACGTGCGATGGAAACTCAGTCATCAGTCCCGTGGGAAACAGGATCACGGTGTTTGACCTCAAGAAGTAAGTGTGCTGAGACGGTGCTGGCCGTCGCGGCCATCGTCGTCCGCTTGTGAAACTCGGTGCTGTTCTCCTCGGTTTCCTCTGACAGGACCCGCTAATTAGGGTCGCAGGGTCCTGTGGAGTTGGCGGGTCAGCACTGGAGGTGGCCGTGGCGCCCCAGCCTCTGCCTCTAGTTCCTGAGCTACAGCCCGGGTTGTCCCTTTCAAGGCAGACGTCCCGGGTCGCTCGCTAAGCTGTGGGCAGGGGCCCTGGGGGTGTGGAAGTGCCCGGCCCCCGCTTGGCAGCGCTGTGCTCGTCGCTCGGTTCCCGCTGTCCTGACCCAGCGCTGGCCGCGCTCCTTGCTGAAGGGGGGACTCCTGAACGGCCGTCACGCCCAGACCGCTGCGGCCTGGGGAGAGCGTCCTGTCGCGGAGTTTGCCTGGGCCCCTGCCCCTCTGCAGGCCTCTCTGTCCCTGGGGCAGTGCCCAGTGCCCGAGAGCAGCGCCCATGCTGGCCTGGTCCTCACTGTCACTGTCATTTAAATGACATCTGACGGGCGCTGTAGAGTAGCAATCGTGTTCATCGAAGGAAATTTAGAAAATAAAGAACGAAATTCAAATCTAACTCAGGGGTTACTTGTTTTTATCATTTCTTATTTTCCCATTTTGCATATTTTCCAATTCCTGTAAAGCCAGTTTTTGTCAACATCCTGTCCTTGTGGTTAGTCCCTTCTGTCGGGCAGTTGGCGTGTTCCCGCTGTCCGGCCTCACACGTCTGCAGAATCCTCTTGGGATGCGGGCCCCGAGGCAGAGTTGACGTCGCCAAAGCCCGTTTCCGAGGTTTTGGGACATCGTCGTCTTTCCTGTCCCTGCGGCAGGGGTTGAGGATTAGGGATGAGCTCTGGCCCTGCAGTCCCGCCGGACAGGAGGGGCGGGTCATGGGGGCAGGCGGGCTGGTGGCCCAGCCGCCCCTCTGACGACACGAGGCCAGCTGTGTGGCTCTGTTTTTTTTCTCTCAGCAACAAGTCCAACACCCTGCCCCTGGCCACTCGGTACAACGTCAAGTGTGTGGGGCTGTCCCCGGACGGCCGCCTCGCCATCATCGTCGATGAAGGTAGCCGCCCTGGAGAGGAGACGGTGGCACGGGGTGGTGACCGGTGACGTGGGGGGGGCGGGTGTGGGCGTCTGGGGACGAGGCCACCCCCGGGTGGTCTCGGCCTGCACAGTCCTCCCCGCCGGGCGTGTCCGCGTCTGGGGCCCTGGCGTGTGGCGTGTGTGGGTGGACGTGCCAGGCCCCTCCCTGACTCCGTGCCCCTGGCATCGGGGGATGGGGTCCATGCCCCAGGGGCTCACTTTCCCGAGTCCTGGTGCCCGCAGCGGAAGCACGTGGGCCCTCGCTGCGTTCCGGCCGCGTGTCGGTGACCGCGCGCTGCCACTGTCGCGTCCTGCAGGGGGCGAGGCGCTGCTGGTCAGCCTGGTGTGCCGCTCCGTGCTCCACCACTTCCACTTCAAGGGCTCCGTGCACAGCGTCTGCTTTTCCCCCGACGGCAGGTACGGCGCCCGGGCAGGGCCGAGACCCGGGGCGCCGCCCCGCAGGGTGGCTCGCAGGCGGCCCTCCCCGTCCTGCTCCTGGGGCATGACGGTGCTCTGGCCGCAGAGTCACAGTGAGGAGCGTGTCGTGTGGGCAGCTTCCAGGCCCCAGGGGAGGAGAGCTTGTTCCCAGGCTGCTCACCCCTGGCTGCCCCAGGTGTGCCTTGGAGGGGCGGCTCCAGGTGCCGGCCGTGAGCCCACCCATCCCACTCAGAAACCCCTCGAGCAGCACCCAGCACCCCGGGGCACCATCACGCAGGGCCCGTGTCTTCCTTTCGGTCACACCCAGGGCCGTGTGAGCTTGTCCTGGCCTCGGTGACCGGCCGGTGGGCCTCCGCTCTGGGCAGGGTGTGGCGGGGCCCGCAGGGTGTGTGCAGTTCTTCCCTGACGGTCCACCGGCCCCCTCTGGCCTGGGTCCCTGCGGGAGAAGCGGGCACTCGGGCTGGTGAGGGGCAGCCCCAGCTCTGCCTGTCGTAGGAAACTGGCCCCGGAGCAGAGGGGCTGTCCTCCCAGGGCCCCGGCCGGCCTCAGGCCTCGCCGGTGTCCGGTACCAGAGGCTCCCGTTTCTGCCTCAGGAAGTTTGTCGTCACGAAGGGCAACATCGCGCAGATGTACCACGCCCCGGGGAGGAAGCGAGAGTTCAACGCCTTCGTCCTGGACAAAACCTACTTTGGGCCCTACGATGAGACCACGTGCATCGACTGGACAGACGACTCCCGGTGAGGCCGGATGGGCCGAAAGGACGCGCCTCCCCAGCCCCCTGTGGGGCGACGCTGGGTGACAGTCGTGCCCCGCAGTTCCTGCCGTGGCCTGTCCTGAGCCGCCTGGGGGCTGCATCAGGGCGGGCTCCCGGGGGGAGGGGGTTCCATTGGCCACGGAAACCAGGGAGCAGGACCTGGTCCCTGAGAACTCTCTGTCTCGGCGTGTGGGCCAAGTTCGTGCCGCCGCGTCTGCGGAGCCGTGGTCGGCGGTGGCGGCTCCTCCCAGCCTGGGTGCTGGGATTGCCCGTCCTCTGAGGGTCACCAGGCAGTGGTCAGCGGGACACAGGGGTCTCACTCCCGGGGGACGGGGTCTGCGGGGCAAAGGCGGGCTGCCCCGAGGCCAGGCCTCCGCGCTCTTCAGAGAAGCAGAGGCTGTTCCCGACGGGGCTGT
Organism: Cynopterus sphinx; assembly: GCA_030015415.1. Taxonomy (NCBI): domain Eukaryota; kingdom Metazoa; phylum Chordata; class Mammalia; order Chiroptera; family Pteropodidae; genus Cynopterus; species Cynopterus sphinx. The sequence continues at coordinate 1,035,564 of CM057380.1, read as the reverse complement.
GTCTGCCGTAAGCAGGGTTCGCTCCGCTGGGGTCTCGGCTGGGTCGGGGAGGTGTGAGCAGCAGGCCCCCCAGGCGGCACCAGGGCTCGCTGGTCAGTGCTCGGTGCTTCTCCGGGTGCCCCTGCGAGAGGCTGCTTTCTGAGTTAGGATATGCATCCCCGAGACTCCTGGTCCCGGGAGACGCGCAGATGGGGTCCGGCAGCACCCTGAGCTGTCTCCACGCGTCACCCGGGAGTGTCTGCCCTGGGCTTGGGGCGGCACTGGCTGGGGGCCCCAGGGCTGAGCTGTGTCCTTTCTGTCCAGGTGCTTTGCAGTCGGAAGCAAAGACATGTCCACGTGGGTGTTTGGGGCCGAGCGCTGGGACAACCTCATCTACTACGCGCTGGGGGGACACAAGGACGCCGTGGTGGCCTGCTTCTTTGAATCCAGCAGCCTGGATGTACGTGCCTGCACCCAGAACCCCTGGAGCCACTGCGTCCTGGGTCACAGCCGCGACTGGGGTGCTGGGCCCTCCCGCCACGTCCTTGCAGCGATGCTGGGGACTTGGCGGTGGCCGTGGGTTGCCCGTTGGGAGTCATCCGCCCCAGTGCACAGGGCAGGCTCTGGCGGAAGGACCGAGGCTACGACGGAGTTCCTGCCTCGGCCGCCTGTGCTCGGTGGGGGCTGCGGATCGGGGTGACCCGCAGCCACCGCGTGTGCATTTCTCTGCAGCTGTACACGCTCAGCCAGGACGGAGCCCTCTGTGTGTGGCAGTGCGACACCCCTCCGGAGGGCCTGAGGCTGAAACCCCCCAGGGGCTGGAAGGCAGACCTGCTGCGGAGGGAGGAGGAGGAGGAGGGGGGCGAGGCCGAGGAGGACGGGGCGCGGGAGACCACCATCCGAGGGCGAGCCGCGCCGGCCGCGGAAGAGCAGCAGGGCAAAGTGAAGTACTCCCGGCTGGCCAAGTAGGTCCCCGCCCTCCCGGGCCGAACTGGGTGCTCCTGTGGGCTCCCGGGCCTCAGAGGGACCCGGATGTGGGCCATCGGGCGGGGACCCGGAGGACAGTGGCTCTGCAGGCCGGGAAGGCTTAGGAGGGCAGGGCCACGGGCGCGAGGCAGCGGGCGTCCTCGGGGCCTAGGGGCAGTGCGGGCAGGGCTGCCGCGGCGTGGCCCTCGGGTCCCGGGCGGGACCCCTGACCAGCCTGGCCCTCTGGTCCTCCTTCCCCAGCTCTGCTGTCCCTGTCGACGCAGGTACTTTTTCAACAAAGAAGGAGACTTTAACAACCTGACGGCTGCAGCGTTTCACAAGAAGACCCACCTCTTGGTCACTGGTTTTGCTTCCGGAATCTTCCACCTCCACGAGCTCCCGGAGTTCAACCTCATCCACTCCCTGAGGTGGGCGCCTCTGCCCTGGCGGGTGGTTTGCCGCGCTCGCAGGTCTGACGGGTGGTGGCAGAGCGGGCAGAGGCCGTGCTGTGCCCCCTCCACCGCTGGCCCTGGAGTCCGGGGCGGCCACAGGACAGCTTCCCAAGACGCCGGCCCTCGTCTTCGTCCTGGCCAGGAGGCAGGGGAGTGGAGGGGACTCAGGTGATGCTGCCCCGGTCCCCAGCTCAGACACACAGTGTCCCACCCCTGGCTTTGGCCCCATCCGTGGAGTCACGTCACTTTTAATTTAATTTTTGTTTCATTTTTTTGGCGAGGCAACCCTTGGTTGACCTCACAGGTTGCAAGGACCTTGTCCCCTTACAATCCCTCGTTTTTCACTTGTTCCATTTCATTGTTTTTACACCCGTAGCACCTGGCCTTCCTAGTACTCAGCAGGCCCGACCCCGCTTAGCTTCCCAGATCAGACGGATCGGGCACGTTCGGGGGGGCGTGGCCGTGGACCACTTTTATTTTTCATTTTTGTGCTTTCCCTTCTGCTTTCATCTTTGGGGCGCAGAGACAGTGAAGATACTGGTTTCGTAAAATCCTACAGCCTCGTGGCTTTGAACGCAGGCACCGCCCTGGGTTTTCTGGCCTTAAGGGCGCTGAGTTGTCGGCCCCTGAGCGGGAGGCAGAGGGGAGGCCCCGCCGCCCCGAGGGTGCGGTGGGGCTCCTCCCGAGCTCACCAGCCCCGCTTCCCGCTCCCCGCTCCCCGCTCAGCATCTCGGATCAGAGGGTCGAGTCCGTCGCCATCAACAGCTCCGGGGACTGGATCGCCTTGGGCTGCTCAGGTCCGTCTTTCCGCTGGGTGGTGAGGACGAATTGGTGGTCCCGTGCTCGGATGGCTGCCCGTGGCCCCCGGCCCTAGGGGGCGGGTCTTCCCTGCCCACGGGTGACTCTCCTCGCTGGGTCCCCTCGCGTGGCTGGAGGGCAGTGGCGGGCGCCTGCCTCGGTGGGACGGGCTGTCAAGGTGGCAGCGTGAGTCAGGGCCCCACGAGCCTACCCGGGATCCCGGGCAGTCAGTGCCCCGGCTGCAGGGCCGGCTGTCCCGCGTGGTCCCAGCCCCCGCCCGTGCGCCCTGCAGGCCTGGGCCAGCTGCTGGTGTGGGAGTGGCAGAGCGAGTCCTACGTGCTGAAGCAGCAGGGCCACGCCAACAGCATGGTGTCCCTGGCCTACTCCCCCGACGGGCAGTACATCGTGACCGGCGGGGACGACGGCAAGGTGGGCCGGCCGCTTTGGGGTGGGGCTGCTCAGTGGACAAGGGGCGTGGCCTGGGCGGAGGCGCTGTGGCCGTCCCGTCCTGACCTGCTGGCCGGGGCCCTGGGACACTGGCCAGGCCCCGGCTGCAGCCTTCAGCCCGGAGCTCGCGGGGTCACCTGGCTTCGTCTAGGCTGGTGAATCTAGCTGGGTCTGTGCAGAGAGGGTCAGGTGTCGGTCCCCGTTTTTGGCTCAGGGTCCCGTACGTCTGCAGCTGTTTAGCTGAGGGGTCTGCGGTACAGTAGCCGCCATCGGGTGTGGGTGGGTGCTTGCCGCACCTCCAGGGGTGCTATAGAGCCCCCACGACCCCCAGATGTCTCATGGGGTGAGGGAAACGGGCAGACGGCCTCCCCAGGCCTGGGTGCCTACATGGGACCCGTGCATGTGGGGGGGGTCCCTGCCTGGGCCCACCGCTCCTCACGCGCCCCCCCCACCGCAGGTCAAGGTGTGGAACACCCTCAGTGGCTTCTGCTTCATCACCTTTACGGAGCACTCGAGCGGGGTCACCGGTGTGACCTTCACCACCACCGGCTGTGTCATCGTGACCTCTTCCATGGATGGGACCGTGCGGGCCTTCGACCTTCATAGGTGACCTTGCGGCTCAGCGGTCGTCCCTCTGCTGTGCTGCGAGAGGCGGGTTGGGAAGCACGCGGTGGAGGCAGAGGCGCGGGGCGAAGCCCCGGCCCTGGGGCCCCAGGAACGCACGCGGTGGCGGGGACCAGGGCCGGCGCCGCCAGCCCAGGGCTTCCCTTCCCGGCAGGTACCGGAACTTCCGCACCTTCACGTCCCCGCGGCCCACCCAGTTCTCCTGTGTGGCAGTGGACTCGAGCGGGGAGATCGTTTCTGCCGGGGCCCAGGACTCCTTCGAGATCTTCATCTGGTCCATGCAGACGGGCCGGCTGCTGGAGGTCAGCCTCAGCCCGGGGGCGTGCTCTGGGGGGGCGGGGTGGGTGGGGGCCACATGCCACATGCCGTGAGGGCACCTCCCAGTGGCCCGAGGGAGCCAGTGGGTGGAGGTCACCGCTGGTGCGTGTCTTCTGGCCTGGCCCGCCTGCCCCCATCCCACGGCCGAGGCCGCTCGGAGGGGCCGGGTCTCCGTGGCCACGGTCTGCACGTTCGGTCCAGTGCGGGCCGCCCCCGAGGCGCTCACCTCAACCCTCCCTGTGAACGGCCGCAGGTCTTGTCCGGTCACGAGGGGCCCATCAGCGGTCTGTGCTTTAGCCCCACGAAGTCGGTCCTGGCCAGCGCCTCCTGGGACCGGACGGTGCGCCTGTGGGACATGGTGGACAGCTGGAGAACCACAGAGACGCTGGCCCTGACCTCCGACGGTGAGCTGCATGGCGGGGCTGGCCGGCAGGAGTCGTGACCCGGACAGGCCTGGTCTCTGCCTGTTCTTCCCACCCGGGCTGAGCGTGTGGGTGCAACCCCAGGACCCCCTGTTGGGGTTGGTGGCCCAGGCACGTCCCTTGGTGTCTGGCTGCCCTCGGGGAGCGCAAGCTGGGGCGGGGGCTGCGCCTTCCCGCCGCTTTCTACCCTCGTCTGTGGGTCCACCATTGTCCCCATGTCTGTGGGGTCCCCCCGTGGCCAGGCGGGGTGGGCCCTGCTGCCCAGAGTCCCGTGGCCTGTTTAAGCTTGCCACACGTGGGCGTCCCTGCGTGGTTGCTGCCCCCTGCGGGCAGCGTGGACCGGTCACAGCCGAGACCGGCTGCCGTCGGGCCCGAACATGTTTGCCGGGTGCGGGACTCGCAGGTGCCCGCGGGGCGCTCTGCTTCATGCTGCCCGGCTCAGGTTTGGGCTCTTGGTGGCCGGCGCCTATGTCCTTGTGGCGCCTCCGCCCTGACCTCCACCTCCACTTACCGTTTCCAGTCTGTCCCGCAGTTCCCTCGGCACGGCTTTTGCCGTGACCCATGTGGGCTCCTCTGCCCGGCCTCGCCCCCACCCTGCGCCCTCCCACCAGGCTGGCCCTGCTCGGCCCTGCCGCGCCCGTCCTGTGGCAGCTGGGGCCCCGCCCGCGTGTGCAGCCACGTGGCCCTGAGCTGTGGGTGCTAGGGCCCGGGGCCTCCTGGAGAACCGGAGCTTCTCAGCCTGCACGCCCCCGTCCCCACCTCCCCGGACCGGTCCCTCGGGGAGCCAGTGACGAGGACCTGCAGCGCTGTGGTGCGGCCGCCGGAGCCCAGGGCCTCTCTCAGGCCCCGGTTCTGCATCTCTTCACAGCTCTGGCCGTGACCTTCCGCCCCGACGGTGCAGAGCTGGCTGTGGCCACCCTGAACGCGCAGATCACCTTCTGGGACCCCGAGAACGCGGTGCAGACGGGCTCCATCGAGGGCAGGCACGACCTCAAGACGGGCAGGAGGGAGCTGGACAAGATCACCGCCAAGCACTCGGCCAAGGGGAAGTGAGTGCCTCGTCCCACTCTGCGGGGCTGTGCGCATGGGGCGCGGGCGACCTTCTGGGCCGGCCCCCAGAGCTCAGGAGCCTGCTCAGCAGAGGGCGCTCCTCTGCCCAGGGGCAGGGTCGCAGCTGAGGGGCTTGTGCCGTGCGGGATGGTGCGGGCCAGCAGATCGCAGTGTCCCGCACGCCCTGGGCTGTGAGCAGCCCTCGGGGCGGGTGTGAGGACGCCTGTGTTGAATTCCCTCGGGAGTGTCCCTAGGAGAGGAGATGCCGGGCGACCTCAGGGGACTGTTTTGGTTTTTGAGAACTGCCAGGCTGTTCCCAGAGAGGCGGCGGCAACAGGTTCTGATTCTTCCATGGCCACCGGCTCCGTCTGTCATCCTAAATGACAGCCACGGGGGGTGGGCAGGGGCGAGGTGGGTTCCGGGGCTCTGATCTGCACTTCCACGAGGACCCGTGTCCCTGCTCACCTTCTCATGGGCACGCTGGGCGTTTTCACGGTGGCTTCAGGACACGGAGTCTCCAGAGCGTTTGCCTGTTTTTCTTGGGGTGCCTGACTTTATCTTTGAGTTGAAAGAGGCCTCCACAGGTCACAGTGCGAGACCCTTGTCACCCGTGCGATTTGCAGACGTTTTCTCCCGTCTGCATCGTCTTCACTTTCTCGGTGGCGCTCTTTGACGTGCAAAGGTTTTTCGCTTGGAAGACAGACGGTTCATCTTTTTTGTTTTTTCTGTTGCTTGTGGTTTTGGTGTCCCACGTAAGAATCCGTCGTCGGGTCCAAAGTCACCGTCTCGAGTCCCACGAGCAAACGTGCCTGGTTTCTGGCGTCGCAGGACTAAGACAGTCCAGGGAGTGGGCACCGGGAGGGTGGCCGCCGCCTCATTCTGACTCCAGCAAGGACAGGCCCCGACTGGGCCACACGGCCCTTGTATGTGGCGTTCGTGCCTGGGGTGGCTGCAGTCCACGCCGTCCGTGGGCACGGTGCCGCCTCAGGAGTGGGCCTGCACCTTGGGGACTGTGGGGCAGGGTCCCGCAGCGCCTGGGCCGTGGGCCGTGGTGGGGGCACACGGGTGGCGACTGAGCCCCAGTCCCCTGCGCCCAGGGCCTTCACCACTCTGTGCTACTCCGCGGACGGCGAGAGCGTCCTGGCCGGGGGGATGTCCAAGTTCGTGTGCATCTACCACGTCAAGGAGCAGGTCCTGAGGAAGAAGTTCGAGATCTCCTGCAACCTGTCGCTGGACGCCATGGAGGTGCGTGTGCGCTGGGGCGCCACGGCCTGGCTCATGGGCTGCTCGGGTCCCGGCCCGGGTCTGTGCCACGCCATGAGCTTCTGGGTGTTTCTGGGGAAACTCCTCGGCATTTCTGAGGTCACGGGGCCAGGATGGGCCTTGCAGGTGGGCACCTGCGGGAGCAGCCACCTGCGTGTCGGCAGACACCCGTGTGCACCCTGCTCGCAGGGGCTCCCGGAGCCCTCCAGAGGTCGCGTGGAGAATCTGAGCACTGTGGTGGCAGCGGGGACTCCGGCCGAGCAGCGCCAGGCCCTGGGGGAGGTTCTGCCGTGAAACGGGCTGTCGCTGTCTCTTCTCGGGTCCGTGTGTCCTGTGCGCGTCCCAGGCAGGGCGGGGCTCCCCTCCAGTGCGCATGCACACAGGCACGGTGGGGACACGCGCCCCTCACTTCTGACGGCGAGACTTCTGGGCTTTGGCTTCTCTAGGAATTTTTGAACCGAAAGAAGATGACAGAGTTTGGCAACCTGGCGCTGATTGACCAAGACGCCGCGGAGGACAGCGGAGTCGCGATACCGTTGCCGGGTGTCAGGAAAGGTGAGCGGAAGACCCGCGTCCTCGTGGGCTCGCCCGCCGGCCCGGGGTCACAGCAGTGCCGCTCCCTCGTCGGGCTGTGCCCGTCGGTGTGCGAGCATTCGTGATGCACGTCGTGTTTTGCTGGAGTCTGGGGTGCGGGGGATCCTGCTCTCTGGGCCGGGCCAGCCCGGGGCCCCGCCATCCCCCGGGTGGGCCACAGGGAGGACTCGTGATTGGAGCTGGCAGTCTAGGCGGCTCGAGGGGTTTACGTGCCTCACTGGGACAAGGGCAGTAGACTTGGGACCCTCGGGCCTGGGTAGACCGTCAAGAAGGGTCACCTGTCACCCAGAAGGGCCATGCGTGGCACGGTGCCACAGCAGCTGAGCCGCCCGCCCGCTTCGCCTGGCGCTGGCCCAGGCCACACTCACTCCCGCCCTGGCTCGACCCTGCTCTGGGCATGCAGGGCCGCCCTGCACTCGGGGAGCCAGGGCGCCTTAGCAAGTGGGGGGTGACCAAAGGGGATCGAAGGGGCTGGTGCCGGTTCCAGAGCAGCTCCCGGCACCGCCGGGCACAGAGCGCACGCTTCTCTGCACCTGCTGGCGTCTCCGAGACCCCACGGAGAGCGTGCTTCTGGTTCCTCGGTGTCAGCGGTGGCCTCCGCCTGTCGGGCACTTTGACTGTCACAGGTTGGGGGCGGTGCTGTTGGTATCGAATGTGGGGATGTCGGGGTCTGTAGGACCCACAAGGACCCGTCCCCAGACGTCGGCCATCCCGAGGTCGGAAGCCCCCCCGCATTTCGGGTCGGGCTCCAGGGAGGGCCCAGGCGGCTGGGGCAGGGCAGCCAGGAGGCCTCACAGATCGCTCCTGTGTCGCTGAATTTCTCACCCGGGACCGAGTCACCCTTTCCGAGGCTAAGCTGGAAACGAAGTGCCAGGTGGTTCGTGCGCCGGTACCCAGGGACGAGGGGCCCCCACTCCCGAGCTGCCTGGAGCAGTCGTGAGCCTGGCGCACTGCACCAGCAGGCAGGTGGGGACAGGTACACGCTGCCTCGCAGCCCTGGGCCGGGCGGAGGCCTCTCCCCAGAAGAAATGAGCCATCTGCCTGCCAGGCCGGTGCCCGCGGGACCATCTGCCCCGAGGGCTCGTCTCTGGAGGCCGGAGGCACCCGCAAAGCAGCATCCGAGGCGCAGGCACAGAGCTCACCCGCTGCGTCTGGGGCAGGGTGGGAGGGCTAGGGCCACCACTTCTGGGCCCGGGGCCACCCCAGCAGCGAAACGATCCCAAGGGCCCTCCCTTGTCTGTGAGTGGCAAGGGGGATGCTGCCTGTGACAAGTGGTTCCTTTGATTTCCAGGTGACATGAGCTCTCGCCACTTCAAACCTGAAATCAGGGTGACTTCACTGCGCTTCTCTCCCACTGGTGAGCCCCGAGCAGCGGGCAGCTGGTGTGGGGAGGGGTGCGGTTGGGTGTCAGGCCTGCAGTGTGCTCGGTGGGCCTGTCAGCTCTGTTCCTGGGGACGAGGTCGGTCTCGGACCTTCTGGCTGGTTCTGGGCGGCACTGGCCCACGTGGGTAAGATGTGGCCGCCTGTCCTCTCTAGAGAACGGCTACAAAAGCCGTGACCTCAGGTAGGCCGGGCTTGGGAATGGGGAGGTGGGCGCCTGCCCTGCGAGCCGTTCACGTGTGCCGGTTGGGACCGTCCTGGGGGGCTGCCTCCGGCCCCCACCACAGAGTGTCTGCGGACGGCGTCTGAGGGGTGCAGGGCGGGCTGGGGCCTGGGCATCAGGTCTCTGCAGGGGGGTGGGCTTGTCTCTGGGTGGGCAGCTGATACCCCCAGCGTAGGTAGGGTGACAGGAGCAGTAAGGTACAGGGCGGCACGTGGCATTGCACCGTGTGGGCCAAGGGTGTGGGCTGTGGCCGAGGGACAGGTTCAGCGACACCTGGTGCCGTGGTCAGTTTACAGCCCGGCCACGTGTCCGCCTTTGTGCACGGTAGAGTCGAGACGTCACAGCAGAGCGCGCGTGCCCTGCGAGGCCAGAGTGTCCCCCGTGGCAGGGGGCCTGCCGGGTGGCGTCCAGGCAGGGAGGGCCCGTGTGCATGCGTTCCCGCGTGCTCACTGGCTCGGGAGCACGGCCTGTGCCAGCGACCCGGGCACTCCTCCCCGGGAGGACCCGCTGGCGGGGACGTCCCCATTCTGTGCTGCTGCACTGGGGACCGTGGGACCGTCTCACGCCGTTCCCTAAACCGCGAGGTGAGGCTAGCCGGTCAGGGAGCCGCCCGACTCCCCCCGCAGGGCGCTGCTGGGCGGCCACCAGCACCGAGGGGCTCCTCATCTACTCCCTGGACGCCCAGCTGCTCTTCGACCCGTTCGAGCTGGACACCAGCGTCACCCCCGGGCGGGTCCGCGCGGCGCTGCGGCAGCGGGACTTCACCAGGGCCGTGCTCATGGCCTTCCGCCTCAACGAGAGGGAGCTGCTGCAGGAGGCCCTGGAGTCGGTGCCCTGGCACGAGAGTGAGCGAGCGCGGGGCGGCCAGGCCGGGCGGGCGGGCGCCGAGCTCTCCCCGCCTGGGTTCTCCGCACGAGCCCGGCTTTCCTCCTCTCGCGCAGTCGAAGTCGTCAGCTCCTCGCTCCCCGAGCTCTACGTGGAGAAAGTGCTCGAGTTTCTGGCCTCGTCTTTCGAGGCGTCTCGCCACCTGGAGTTCTACCTCATCTGGACGCAGAAGTTGCTCATGGCGCACGGACAGAAGCTGAAGGCCAGGTACCGCGTGCTCACCTGTGCCCGGCTGCGCCCGTCACGGCTGCTCCTCGTAGACGAGGACAGCGGCGCGCACGGGTGGCACGAGCGAGGCCTCTGCAGGGAGGCGCGGCGGGGGCGCCCGTAGCTGCCGAGCCTGAGGGTCCTCTCTTCCAGAGCGGGGACGCTGCTGCCGGCCGTCCAGTTCCTGCAGAAGGGCATCCAGCGGCACCTGGACGACGTGTCCAAACTGTAAGTGTGGCCGGCGTGGTGGGTGGGCAGCGTGGGGCCGCCGCCCACGTCGTCTGGTTTGGGGACGAGGTACCGGCGTCGGAGGTGTCTGCGCCCTCGCTGCTGGTGAACTAAACCCACCTGGGCCACCGCACACTGGGACTCGGGGCTGGCGGGCTTCAGGTGTGGTTGGAGCTGAGATCAGCGAGTATGTGGGGGGGGGGCGTGTGCCGCGGGGCTCACAGCCGGGCCAGGTGGAGCCCGAGGGCCTCGCAGCTTGGACCATCCTGGGACCGGGCGAGTACAGAGGTGGGGACAGAGGTCTGGACCCAGGGGTCCCACGGCCCTCCCGTGCTGTGCTCCTCCACCTTCCTGAGTAGTTTTTCGCGGGGGCACAGAGGCGGCGGCTGGGTGCCAGGGGAGCGGGGTTCTGCATGGAACAGCGCTGGCCGCTTGCACCAGCGTGACCCCTGTGCCCTCACAGCTGTGACTGGAACCGCTACAACATCCAGTACGCGCTGGCCCTGTCCAGGCAGCGGGGCGTGAAGCGCCCCCCGGAACCGCTGGGAAGCGACGACGAGGCAGACGCGTCCGACCAGGACAGTCTGCAGCTGCTCGGGGCAGGCCCCGGGGACGGGGCCGGGCTGCAGGTGTAGAGCCGCCGCACTGCAGCCCCATCGTCTCGGTGAAGACCCTGGGCGAGATGGAAGCGAGCGCACGGCAGTCCGGAGCTGTGGGACCACTGTCGCCAAGGACCTGCTCCTCCTGTGAGGACCAAACTCGCCGCTGGCGGCGGTGGCGTGGAGGGGCAAGCTGACCTCAACCCAGAGGTGTGACGTAAGACAGGCTGCGCCTCGGCTCACACTCGTTCCAGCTGAAAGGCCGAGAAGTAACGAGCGTCTACTACAGAAAACGCCTTTCCGGGAGGCAAACGGGTTCGTGTTTGTAGACTCAAACTCTGCACGGAAGTTATTTATGTTTTAATATAAAGTTTTGATGATAAATTTAGAGATGAAAAGGATGGGGTTTTCTAACGTGTCAACGTGTCTTGAGTCTAAACCAAATATTTTTTCCTGAGTGCGGTTGTCATGCAGGGGGCTTGGGGCCACCCACACTCCAGCCCTCAGGGCATCCACTCAACTCTGACCCTGGGGGGGGGGCACACAGGAGCCCTGGGGCCTGGCCCGGGTATGCCTCCTGGGAGCTTGCTCACTCGGACCTGCCACCAACGCTGCTTGGGTGGCTCCACGGTGCAGTGCTCCACGGGGTCACTGACTGTGGCTTTGACCCACTTCACCACAGCCAGGCACCTGGTCCCCATGGCTCAGTAGCCACGACTTCCAGGATTGAAACATGGACTGCCCCAGGTGCAGTGTGGGCAGACCCCAGCCTGTCGATCACCAGAAGTGAGACCCACAAGTCACAGGCTGGCACCCACATCTCCTGTGCTCACCTCGAAGTGGAGCCTGCCTCCCCAGGCTGACATGAGGCCTGACGGGTCAGGTGAGGGTTGATGCACGTGACACCTGGTGCACCGGAGCTGCCACCACAGCCACCGTCCCGTTGGAGAGCCCTGCCCCACTCTCGGGGCTGTGTCCCGAGTCGCCCATCCACTGTGAGCTCAGGCTGGCAGAACCCTGGCCCGAGTCGGTGTGTTCCTACACGTCGTCGCCACACGTACCACGGCCTGGCCAACCACCCCTCCTCGCCTCGCATTCTCAAGACGTTTCAGGTGTGCACAGGGAAGGGCAGCTGAGCAGGTGCCCGGGGAGGGGACGGACAGGGAGGGGGAGGGCTGTGGTCAGGTCCCAGCAGGAGCACCGCCCTTGAGGCAGCCTGGTCAGGGCGGGGGCGTGACTGCCCGGCTGACCGGGTCAGACTGTGCCTTCCGTGCCATCCGTGGGGTCGGCCGAGGTGGACGGCGCCGGCTGGTCCCCCGGGTGCGGGAGAGGCCTGGAGCGGCTCCCCGGCCCGTCCGCAGGAGTGGAGAGGAGCGGGTGGAAGCTCGGGCTCGCCCGCTGCAGCCTCACAGCGTGCGCGGTTCCCCCGGGACACCCCGCAGGACGTGGCCGTGACGCTCAGGACCGGCGGAGGCGCGGGCGCGCCCGGGGCCCGGCGTCCGGCTCGGCTGCTCGGGAGCCCGCGGGGATCCCGGCGTCCACCAGCGCGGGGGCTCGGCCGCGGCCCGGGCCCGCGGGAGCCGGAGGCACCGGGCCGGGGGCACGGGGCAGGGGGCGGGGCCGGCGTGGGCCGCGCGGGGCGGTGTCTGGCGACAGCGCAGGCGCGGCTCCGCCCCCTGGCGCGGGGCGGAATCAGAACCGAAACTAGACTGCGCAGGCGCGGCTCCGCCCCCTGGCGCGGGGCGGGATCAGAACCGGAAGTGGGGCGACTGCGCAGGCGCGGCTCCGCCCCGGCGCCCTCGCGGAAACCGGAAGTGGGCGGTGGCGCGGGCGCCCTCCGCCGCGTGACCCCGCGACCCCGCGGACGCGGCGCGGCCATGGCGGCGGTGCGGGCCCTGGCGGCTCCCCGCTCGGCCGCGGCCTCCTCGCTGGCGTCGCTCCTCCGCCTGGCGGCCTCGCCCCGCGCCGCCCTGCACGGCTCCGCGCCGCGCGCCGGGCCCCGGGTCGCGCTGGTGAGTGCGGGGCCGCGGGGGGACCCCGCGTGGCCCCCCCCCCCGGGCCCGGCCCGGTGCTCGCCCTGACCCGCGCCCCTCCCGCAGGTGCTGTCCGGCTGCGGCGTGTACGACGGCACGGAGCTGCACGAGGCGTCCGCGTGAGCGCCCGCGGGGCTGGGGCGGGGAGGGGGGAGCGGCGCGGGGGCGGGAGTCTGTCCTGAGACCCGGCGTCGTCCCGCCGGAGCGGGGTCACCACGCGTCGGGCCCGTCGACCCTCGTCCGCGCTGCTGAGGCCTTCACGTTCCGGGCCGGTAGGGCTGTCCAGTTCAGGGTGAACTCCAGGGGCAGGTAGGGGCGGGGCAGGACCCCGCCGCCCCAAGCTCGGGGCCTCAGGGCGCCCAGAGGAGCCTGACGCAGGTGGCGGGGCCGGGCCTCCCGCGCCCCGTCCCGCAGCCGCTGGCACGCTGTGCGGCGGCTCTAGACAAGGGGCGAACTTGGGAGTGTGGGCGGCAGAGGGCAGGGACCTGGGGACGGCACAGCGAGGGAAGCAGAGGAGGAGCTGGCAGCGGCTCGGACCCTCCCAGCTGGGCTGGGAGTTGTGTGTGGGGTGCCCGGTGGGGGCGGAGAGCAGGGCCCGGGAGTGCCGGCACCCCCTCTGCAGGCTCGCGCCCCTCGCGCCTGCCAGAGGGGGCCAGGGCCGGCGCCGGTCCGGAAGGATTGGTGGTGATTGCGTGCCTGGCGCGGAGTACCTCTGGGTGGATGCTGTTGCGATCGCCAGTCCTTGGGGAGACTGCGTGTCTCTGTCTCCCACCCCCACGACAGCAGAGTCGGTGGAGACCAGGAGTTGAACGTACTTGTCACAACCCAGAGCCGCCCTTGAGCCCCGCATCGGTGGGCATTTAGGAAGGAGGCGCCCTGCAGCAGCCTGGGAACCCAAACATCCGGGCTGCGACTCCAGCAGGGTCGCCCCGTCCCTGCAGCGGGTTCGTAAAGGGAACCTGGAGACCAGTCCAGTGCCGGCGATTTCAAGTCGTGGCCCTTTGGGTCTTTAGCGCGTCGTCATAGGTTTTCACAGAGTGGGTGGGATGTTGGCATAGCCCAGGCACTTAGACCTGACCCCACGCTGAAGCCCTGTTCCGCAGAAGCCCGTTTTTAAAGTCGCGTTAACGGGTGAAGCTGGGGTGGGCACATCTCAGGGAGCTTCGGTCCCTTCCCCCGCAGCGTGCTGGTGCACCTGAGCCGTGGAGGCGCTGAGGTCCAGATCTTCGCCCCCGACGTCCCTCAGATGCACGTGATCGACCACACCAAGGGGCAGCCTTCTGAGAGCGAAACCAGGTGAGAGTTGACCCCCTCCTCCTCTGTGAACGGGGGCGGGTCGGAGTTTGAGGACCTGCAGTGTTGTCGCATCTCGCCAGAGCCGCGTCTGTCCACGTGCACGTCCTTCAGGCCTCGTCCCCAGGCTGACCTGCACTCACCGGCCTCGGAGTGCTACCTTCGCGTGCTCGCTGACCACGGTGTGCGCCTGTTTGGCTGCCCCTCGTTCACCTGCGTGGGCTCCACGTGCCTTTGAGTAGCTTCCTGAAGCATGTCTGGCCCCAAGGCCCCGCGTGCTCTGAGGTCCCCCTCGCCCCCTCCTGCCCCTGGAGGCGGTGGTTCCCAGACCCTTGCAGCGGGTCAGACGGTGATGGGCGGTGCAGTCCCCGTCGGTCCCCGTGCTCGCTTTTAGTGCCCGGGCCTGGCCGTGGCAGGCGCCGGATTGCTGCCCTCACCCCAAGTGGCAGCCTCCTACCACGGCCCGTCCACCGGACCCCCACGTAAATGCCGTCTGCTTCAGACGCTCGGGGGTCTGTCGTCTTGGTGGCCCCTGACAGGTGCAGGAGGCTCCGGGTGACTTGGCGTGGGTTCTGCAGTGCCGACCTGAAGGTCCCGGAGCTTTCCGTCCTCGCGTCTCTTGCCGTTTGTGCGCATTGACCTGAAAGTCTCGCGGGAGCACCCGTCCCTGGGGCCACCAGGCTCCACCCTGCCGCTTCCCCCGTCACGCACTGACGCTCTGGGCGCCCTGTGCTCTTTCCCAGGAACGTCCTCACGGAGTCGGCCAGGATCGCCCGCGGCAAGATCAGCGACCTGGCCCAGCTGCGCGCGGCCAACCACGACGCCGCCATCTTCCCGGGGGGCTTCGGCGCCGCCAAAAACCTGTGTGTGTTTGCGCTCGGGGCCTTGCGCTTCTCCCATGAGTCGTTCCTGGGGTCGCGGGGTCCGAATGATGCGCGCAGCAGCTGTGACAGGGACCCGCTGCCGGTGGGGTTGGGCCGCGTGGCAGCAGGGTGCCGCTTTCCTCCCTGCCCCCCTCGGCCCTCCTGGCATCCGGCCGCTGTCCTGGGCATGGCTCCCTCTGACCGGGCCACAGCGTGGGCGTCCCCTCGCTGCACAGCGGTGCCCCCACAGGAGTCCTGCAGACGCCCGTGGCTCGTGGCCTGTGCAGCACGGAGAACTGCGTTTCAGGTCACCTGACCATCCTGACTGCAGGAAGGAGCCTTCCTTGCCTTGCTGTCTGCGTAGCTGTCACGGTCACTGGGTGGAAGCCTGGGAGGTGTCGCTGTGACGTCTTCGGGTTTCAGACCCCCCCCTCTATCCCTCGTACCCGTGCTTCACGGACATCCGCTGTGCCAGCCTCTTCCGTCCTGGGCACAGGGCAGCAGTGACGACGGGCTTCACCCCACAGCTGTCGCAGCTGCACAAATGTGCGGCGTGGCATGCGGGGCAGCGTGGTCACAGGTTCTCGATGGAAACAGCGGGTCGGAAAGTCAGGCCCCAGATCAACCATTTCTTTGTGTCACAGATAAGAGGGTTCCTCTGGCCCAGGAGCCTTTGGTGACGCCATGCCTGGCCGCGACAGCAGGCAGCGGCCCTGGGGCTTGACTTCCTGCCGACCAGGCCGCTCCTGGGGGCTCTGCTCCCCACCTGTGACGGCACTGCCTGCCACCGCAGGCCAGTGCTGCGGGCTCACCGCTCCCTCTGTGCCCTTCGCACTCAGGCTGGGTGGCGGTGCTGTCCCACCCCCGCCCTGCAGGCCCTGCCCCTCGGGTCCTCGCGGTGCTGTCCACGCCTCTACTCCGCTGGCCAGTACCTGCCTCATCCTGGAGGCCCCGCCTCTGCTGCCCGCCCACCTGTCCTCTGCCTCCCGCGCTCCCTTTTAGAGAAGCGGAAACGTGCTCCCGTGAGAAGCCCCGCACGCACGCGTGCACACGTGACCAGTGGCCGAGGGGCCGGGTTGCAGACGCACGGGGGCTGTGGGACGTCAGGCGCCCTCTCCCCCGCAGGAGCACGTTCGCCGTGGACGGGAAGGACTGCAGAGTCCACCAGGACGTCGAGCGCGTCCTGAAGGAGTTCCACGCGGCTGGGAAGCCCATCGGGTGCGTGGCCTTGGCGGGGACGGGTGACCTGGTTGGTGGGCTGGACCCCGTGGCCCCGAGCCAGCAGCTGCCACTCTGAGCCCGTGCTCCTGGAGACTCTGGGTCGCTTTCCTGGCTTGAGCCGAGGAGATTCACGCCCTTTCACAGGTGCCTTCCAGCTCCGAAAGTCCTGGTCACGTGGTTACGGTGATCCCTCACGGTGGCTTACTAGGGGGGAGATCATCCGCTTCTAGAAGGTTCCCCAGTCAGCCTTTGTCAGGGCCCCGTGCTCTGGCCTGGCCTCCGCCTTCCCGTCCTCACGCAACAGGCCCGCTGGCTGGCCCTCGTCTCCGCTCTAGGTCACAGCCGTGAGCGCCGTCCCTGCACACGTCGCACCCCGTGGCCCAGGGTCCGGAGCCTCTGGCCGGCCACACACTAGGGTCCTCCCTGCACCCCAGGCCCGCGGTCAGACCTGCTCTCATCAGACTTCTGAGTCCACGAGCGCCCCGCGGTCGCCCCGTGGTTCTGCCGCAGCGCAGTGTGCGGTCCGTCCGTGGCGGTGACCCGGGACACGTGTCACTCGTCCTTGGAGTTGGTCCCTGCCGGGGAAGGCCTGGCAGGAGCAGAGCGGCACAGACCGGGGCCACTCCCGGCACCCCCGAGCTGCTGCTGCCGTGGTCCTGGCAAAGCAGAAAACCGTGTTGGACCCTTGAGAGGAAAGCGACAGGACGGTCCCCTCGGCGGGTGGCGCCGCAGACCCGTCCCTCACCGAGCAGCCCCGTCACTGTCCCGGGAGCCCCTCCGCACAGCCCGCGCCAGCCTCGGGTCGGAGCCTGGGAAGACTCGTGCCTCCTGCCCACGTGTTTCCAGACCGGGGCTTGCGTGGAGGGGGGACAGTCACGTGCGTCGCGCTTCTCGGGCCGCTGTCACTGAGCAGCCCCGCCTGCGTGGCAGGCCCTGGGGAGGAGCCGGCCGGCACCCTTTCTGTGACTGGTCCGGGAGCCGGGCACACGGGCCCCTGGCCGCGCGCTGTCGCGCAGACAGGCTTCTCGGCTGAGTGGGGCTCCAGAGAACCGAGGCCGGGCTTGCCCGGCTGCCTGGGGTGGGTCGGTGACGCGGGAGCTCAGGCCACCCCTCCTGCCGCAGTTCCTTGGCGTCCTCTTCCAGAAAGGGACAGCATTGTCCGGGTGGTGCCCGAGTCGCCCCTTCCGGCCCGCCTGTCACCTCAGCCCCCGTCAGCAGCGTGTGGGGGAGCGAGGGGCTCACGAGCATGGCCCTGACCTTCGGGGCAATCGCGCCGGTGTCCGTGGCCCCAGACCAAGCAGGCGGTCGCACGAGCCGCCATCGCTGGTCTCCCGCCGGGCTTTGGGTCCCTGTGAAGTCTCAGGATGCCAGATGCGCAGACGTGGCTTCTGCCCCTGCCGCTGTGGACACGGAAGGGGCGGGTCCCAGCGTGCCCTGGGGAGGGGGTGGGCCACCTGGACCTGCTGTGGCTTATGTCACCTGTGTCCTTGGGATGCTTGGGGTGGGCGCCTGGGAACAGCCTGCTTGTGGGTGTGTCTGGGGCTTGGTGCCCGGCACAGCTGCCCGGCACCCACTTGCTGCTGTGTCCCCTGCGGCCCCTCCAGAGGAAACGGTCTGGCTACAGCCCGTCAGCACGGCTGTGGCTGTCACTGCTGTGTGACAGACGCCCCGCAGCTGGGGCTTACGACGGCTGCTGCCATCGGTCACCTCTGAGGGTGGCCTCCGCCCCTGGACGGGTCGGGAGGCCCAGGGCACGTCTGTCTGGCAGCGGAGTCTCAGGTGTCGTCCGAGTGGCCACCCCTCCCCAGGCTGCCCTGGCTGCCACCTCAGTGCTGAGAGGAGCCAGCGTGAGGGTCGGGTCACGAGCCGCTGTCCCGGGCTCCAGGGGCCACACACTGTGGGTGGCCTAGGTTCGGGGGACCGGCCCCCTTCACAGAGTGGGCGGGGGCTCTGCCCCCTGTGCCCAGGCCCGGTGTCCGCCCCCGCGGTCCTCAGCTGACCTTGCTCTTTGCCTTCCAGCCTGTGCTGTATCGCTCCTGTCCTCGCGGCCAAGGTGCTCCGTGGTGTCGAGGTCACCGTGGGCCATGAGCAGGAGGAGGGCGGCAAGTGGCCGTACGCTGGGACTGCGGAGGCCATCAAAGCCCTGGGCGCCAAGCACTGTGTGAAGGACGTGACCATATCCTTCACGCGTGGCGGGGCCTCGGCCTCGGGCAGCCAGTGTCTTCACCCGGGACGCGCAGGGCGCGGGGGGCAGCTCTGCACCCGTCCCTGGCCGTGGTTCCCCCCCCCCCGTAGGCACTCGCAGTGCGTGGGCCCCACTTCCTCGTCAGGTGACGTTTCCTGGCAGCTCAGGCAGGTGACGCCCCATCGCCCCACGTCCTTCCTGCGAGCGGGTCCACCGCGTTCTGGGTGCGGACGGAGGATGCCGTGGGAGCCGGGTCTGCTCCTGGCCCCGGGAGGCCACGTGGGCCGCGTCCTAGAGAGCCCTGGCCCCGGCGTCCCGTGCGGGGAGCGTCTTCACCCGCAGTCAGTCTCAGGTGTACGTGTCCCTCCCCCACCAGGACAGGCGGAGGGGGCCGGTGACCCAGGGTGGGAGCTCGGGTTGAGCCAGGCGGGTCCCCACTGGAGCTGGCTTCCGCGGTGGCAGCGGCCAGAGGCCGAGCTCCATGGTTCCAGCCTCCGTCTGGGGAGCTGCGGGGCTGTCGTGGGGTCCGCGTGGCACACTACCATGCCGTGCCACAGCGTCACGAGGCCACCACGCGGGTCAGGGCAGAACGTGGGGCTGAGATGACACCGGGGAGACCCTCCCCCGGGCACAGTGGGAGGGGCGGGGCGCGTGCCCGTCGTGCCTGCCGCCTGACGTTTTCCCTAACGCCTGGGCACGAAGCTCACGTGGACCGGAAGAACAAGGTGGTCACGACCCCGGCCTTCATGTGCGAGACGGCGCTGCACCTCATCCACGACGGCATCGGGGCCATGGTGGCCCAGGTGCTGGGCCTGGCCCGGAAGTGACGCCCGCTGTGGCCGCCGCCCCTGCAGCCCCCGGCGGGAGTTTCTGTTCTCCCTGAACCTGGAGACGGTCGCCGCCTGACAGCTCGTGACGTGGGGGGTCGGGTGGCTGGCTGTGTCCCCGTGGACTCGGCTCGCTTCCTTCAGGGAGGAGGGCGCTCGGTGGTCCTGTGGCCCTCCAGGGGGGTCACGCCGCAGCCCTGGGTCGGGCTCGTCCGAGCGTGTCGCGTCCGGGGGGCGGGGGGAGGCGGTGTTGGGCTCGCAGACCTGGTGACGGGAAAACCAGAAGCGCAGCCGTCGGGGGCGAGTGCGAGCCGGTGGGGCGCCGCGGGGGTCCCTGGCCAGAGAATAAACTCCACGGTGGGCACTGGCGGCTGCGCTCGGCTCTTCTGGAACCGGCGGGTGAGGCACGTAAATGAGGCTCCTTCGGCCAGTCTCGGTTCCTTAAACTTCGGAGGAAAGGGAAGCGGCAGGCACTCGGCCCGCCCACGCGTCGCCCCGCTGGGTGATGGCGCCGGGGGGGTGCGCAGCGGCAGAGCCGGAAACGCCCGGGCGCACCTGTGCGCGGGTTCTGGTCCCCCGAGAGCCGTGGCACCCTCGGGACGAGCCCTGTGCAGGGGCGGCACCAGCTCCCCCGGGCTCACCCTCAGGGCTGGGGCTGGCGTGTCCAGGGAACGGCGGGCTGGCGGGCTGGCACCCCTCCTCACCAGTAACCCAGCCAAAGGGCAGGTGACCGCACGGGGGAACCTGGGAGGAAAGCCCAGGAAAAGTCTGTCTGTGGGGCCCCAGGCGGCCAGTTCACCGGGCCTTTCCTTGCGACCCCACTGCGCTGGGGGACGGGGCCAGGGCCCCCTCCTCGTCCTGGTCCTAAGGCAGAGCTGGACTCGGGTCCCCCGGAAAGAGCCCGAGGCGCTGTGGGCCTGCAGGGCCCCCGCTGTGCGCCCAGGCGCGGCCGGGACCCTGTGGACAGTGGAGGCCACGTGGACACGCTCAGAAGGGGAGGGGGCGGGTGGCTGTGGGTGGAGAACATTCCAGACGGGGGGCCAGTGCAGAGGCCCAGGGGAGTGGCTGGGGAGTTCGCATGAAGGGCCAGCAACAAAGCCTGGGGGGTGGGTGCCTGGAGGCGCCTTGACCAGGAGGCCAGGCCATGGAGCCTGCCTGTGGTTCGGGCCTGGCCACTCCAGGTGCCACAGCACCGGCCCCACAGAGCTGGCCTCTGGGCTGGCCCAGGCGCCAAGGCTGACGCAGCTGGGTGCGCTGCCAGGGTGAGCTCCCCCCCAGGACAGGCGCTGTCTCCCAGGGGCTCTCCTGACCCCCCACCCCCTGCGCCGTCCCCTACCTGCGGTCCCCTTCGTGGGCACCTTGTCCCCCCCCGCCCATCCCTTCCAGCCAGAGAGCCCAGCCCCTCTCCTGCGTGGCGGCTCCGGCTTCAGCGTCCCTCTGCAGGGGACGTGTCCCTGGGCTGCTGTGGGCTCCTGCTGCAGCTGCACCCGGGGCTGGAGGAGTCCTGCGCGCGTCGTCCGTGCGCCCCGTGGACCAGGGGCCCCAGCAGGGGGCCAAGCCTGGGCGACACACCTGCCTCCCAGGGCCGGGCGACAGCCCTGAGGGCGGGCACACGCCAGTGGGCGCTGGAGGCCACGAGGCGGCCCCGCCACCAGGCAGACGCCCCTCCCTCCCCGGGGCTTCCTTCCGGGCGCGTTTCGGGCTTTGTGGCCTGTCTCAGGGCAGTCAAGTTCACGGAAGACTGGCCGGCAAGTCCGGACAGTTCCCACAGCCCCCGCCACTGTCGCGTCCCCGCCCGGCGGGCACCTGTTGCGGTAGCGAGTCTGCCCTGACTGTGCTGTTGCCACCAGGGCCCGCAGTTGACACCCGCGCCGCCGCCGTGCGTCCTGCGCGTCTGGACAGACGTGCAGGGACACGTACCCGCTGCAGCGTCCCCCGCCCAGACATTCGCTGGGCCCCGCCTGGTCCCCACTTCCCCACGACCCCCGGCAGCCACTGGCCTCGCTTCCTGTCAGATGCCGGAGCCTCAGACGCCTGGGACGCACGGGCTGGGACCTTCGCCCCGTCGTCGTCGTGTGCCCTCAGGTCCTCCGTGTCTGCGCGGCGTGGTGGCTCCTCTCATCACTGACCGGCGGCGCCCCCCGCTGTAGGCCGTCTCGGGGTGAACGCTCCGAGTCGCACCAGCTCTGGTGTGAGCTGTCGGACGTGGCGGCCTTTCCTTATCGAATTAAAGTCCCGAAATTCCCGAAAACGTCCGTCGTGCGTTGGCGTTGGGATGTGCGGGTGCTCTCTCTGCATCTGTCACGGGGTCGTGCGACGTCTCTCGTGCGGCCTGTTGCCAGGCTGGGGTGCGTTCGCTGGCCCTCAGGTGGGGGCCCCCTGGTGGGGACGGGCCTGCGCTCACGTGGCGGGGTGAACGGGCCCGGGGTTCGTCGGGGATGGTCGCGTCCGCGTCCCTGACGCGCGCTGGCCAGTGGTCCTCTCGCGGTGCCGTGAGCATGGATGGTGTCGGGGCGACGCCGGCCTCTCAGGACCGGTCAGGAAGCGTCCCCCCCGCTTCGTCCCCGGAAGGGAGTGCGGGGCGGGCGCCGTGGCTCGGGTGCTCGCCGGAGCTCCCCAGGGACCCCGCCGCGGCCTGGCGCCTTCCGTCGGGAGGGCTGGCTGGCAGGTTGCCGGTGCAGCGTCTGTCACAGGCACGGGGGACGCCGGCGCAGGCGGCTTGCGTTCGGGTCCCCTCTGGGCCTGGCGGGCCGTGGCTGTGTCCGCTCACTTCGGCGTCTGGCGGCTGCGGTGCCGGTTCCTCTCGTCTCTGACGCCAGCGACGTTCCGTTCGCCCGGCCGGGGGCTCAGCAGCGCCCACCCTTCCGCAGGAGCCCCCGCTCGCCGTCCCGCCGAGCCCCCTCCTCCCGTGTTCGGCCCCGCGGGAGCTGCCCAGTCTCCGTTTCCTCCTCGTGCTCGGAGCTCGCCCTTGGCTTTCCTTCGGGCTCCTGGGGTCGCAGCTCGGGGCTTGGCTTCGGGGCTCGTTTCCCGGCCGGTGCGTCCCGAGCTCTGCGTTGCGTGTTGACCTCCGCGTCCTGGTGCCGCTTGCTCTTCGGTCTCGTTCAGTTCTGTCCGCTCGGGTGCCGCCGGTTCCGTTGACCGGCTCCCCTGCGGCTCCGCGGGAGCGGGAGGAGGTCACGCTGCCGCCTGCCGCCGGCCCGCGCGCCCGGCTCCCTGTCACTGCCGCTCAGCTCACCTGCCACCCCCCTCACCGCCTGTCCACCCGTCGGCGGTGACTGACGTGGCCGGGCTAACGGCTGCCACGGCGTCGCTGCCTCCGGTCGCCACCCTTGGCCGCCCCAGAGGCCCTGCTGGTCCCCAGGGGTGACGTGCGTGCGTCCTTGGTTCGGGGCCCCTGGTCCCCCGTCCCTCGTGTCAGCGCGGCGTCCGTTCCGCCCTGAGGAACCGTCACCGCGGGCGACACTGCCGTCGGCCTCCTGAGCACTCTGCTCCCCGCCAGGTTAACAGGGGGAGAGGACGCCTTCGTCCCTCCCCCGCGCGTCCCTCCCCGACGCGCCTCCTGCGTGCGGCTGCGAGCTCTCGCCGGGCGCCTCCTCCCTGACGAACGTCCTGGGGAGGCAGGTCCGGGGCGGCGAGCCTGCCCGGTGTCCGTGTGTCTGCGAACGCCTTGCCCTCGCCGTGAAGGACGGTCTTTAAGGGGGTGCGTTCTGGGCGGGGGGCCTCTCCTCTCCCTTCTTGCTCCGTGGCTCTGAGACGTCGGTGTCGTTCGTCCCGTTGCCGCCGCGGGCCAGGGCCCGAGCTCTGCGGCTTCTTTCGGGACTTTGCCTCGGTTTTCTGCAGCGTGACGAGACGTGGCTTGTGCCCGACCCCTACACGAAGGCTGCGACGCGCGCGGGTTCTGGGCCCGGGGCCCGGCGGGGCCCGGCGGCGCCGCGACCGTCTCCTTCCTGCCGCGCGTCTGCAGGGTGGGGATGTGGCTGCGGAAGCGCTCGCTGCCCGTCGGGTCTGGACGCGCGTCTCTGCGGTCGGCTGCTCCCCCGAGGCCGGCAGGAGCAGGTGGGGGCTGGGGGCAGCGGCCGTGCTGGCAGGTGCCGGGGCGCTGCCATCTGCGCTGTCCCTTAGCCCCGAGCCCCAAGCCAGGTGCTGCCCGAGGGACAGGAGCTGGGGTCTCTGCGTGTCCTCCGACCGCGGCCTGACAGCCGTGAGGCAGACGGTGGCTGCAGGGGCGGCGTGGCCAGGCGACCAGCCCCAGCAGGGACTCGGGCCGGCGAAGGGACCAGGTTCAGAGGCTGTTTCCGGCCATCAGTCCGGGGGGATCTGACCCCCCGACCCGAGGCGCCTGTGCCCCGGCTGACCCCCCCAGACGGGGCTCTCCTTGCTCCGATCGAGTCGCAGCCCCCAGCTCGGGCCCGGCGTGAGGGACGCACTGACTTGGCTCGTGGAGCCGACGAGGGACCCCTCGTCCCCACAGCGAGGCTCTGTCTGTGGCCGATGGCAGCAGGTCCCCGACACCCGCACGGGCAGCGAGGTGGTAGCAGGAAGGGAAGTGAGACGGGGTGGCCGGGGCACAGGGGGGCCCCGTGCCTCGGCAGGTCACCGGGACAGGTTGTCTGCAACTGCAGGTGGACGTCGCAGCTGCCCAGCTGGGCTCAGGTTGTCCTGCCTGGGCGGCTGGCCCCACAGGGCAGAGGCCGGGCCCGTGGTCGTGCCACTGCGTGTGCCCCCAGCAGGCTCGCTCTCAGCATCAGGACGCAGAGCGCGGGGGGAGCCGCCAGGCGGGGGGCGCTGCTGGAGACACCGGGCGGCTGCCGGGTGCGTCCCGGCCCCGGGGGTGACCCTGCCGTGGCTTCGGGCAGGCCTCGGTGCTGTCTGAAGGCCGGCCCCCACCCTTGGCCTCACAGGCCCGGAGCGCGCTCTCCCCCTGCTGGGTGCATCCTGTTTGGGGTCTCCCAGACCCCCCGGCAGCCCCTCGATGGCGCGGGCCCAGCCTCGTGCCTCAGCCATGGGTGTGCCGGACGCTCAGGACCGGGGCCCCGCGACCACGGCCGCCGGCACCCCAGGCCCTGTGCCCCCCGGTGCGGCCTGGGCCCTCGGCCCCAGAGGAGGAGGCCGCTGCTGCGGGAGCAGGGAGAGGGCTTCTGGAACCGTCTCGGGGGGGCACAGCCCTCGCTCCGGCCCCTCAGTGCTCCCCGCTGTTCTCTGCCGCGTGCTCACGCTCCCTGCGCCCCGGTCTGCGCCGGGGTCGCTGCTGTCTCGGGCACAGAGTTCTGCGACACGTGTCACCGCGAGTCCCTGCGTCCACCGTGGGCGCTGCACGTGGCCTGCGTCCTGAAGAGACGCTCAGACCGCCGGCCCGAGGGGCCCGTCCCCAGCTTGGGCCATGTCGTTTGCTCCCCGGGGCGAGGATGGGTGGGAAGCCAGGACCCAGCGCGTTGGTGTCCTGGGGCGGCCGTGACAGGCCGCAGGCGGCCCAGACGCACGGGCCCGCCCTCCCGTCCACAGCGGAGTCCGGGCGGTTCCTCCCGAGGCCGCGCTCCTTGGGGTGCAGACGGCGCCCTCTCCCTGTGTCCCCCGTGTGTCTCTGCCCATCTCATAAGGACACCAGTCAGGTCGGGTCGGGGCCCCCCTAGCGACCCCGGTTACCTTCGTCCCCTGACCAAAAGCCACGACCCGGGGACCAGGGCTCAGGGCTGCAGCACCCGGATTTGGGGGGGACAGCCCGGCCCTCAGAGCCACCTTTGGTTTTCTCGGGTCGGTGCAGGGGCTGACGGCGAAGCGCCCAACCGCCTGGGCCAGGGCAGGTGCCCCTCGGACAGCGGACGGGACGGGGGAGGGGTCTGCAGGTGTCCCCCCCAGCCCGGGGCGGGACCGGCCCCGCCGCTCCTGCGGGGTCGGGGCCTGGGCCTGGGCGCGCGCGGGCGGAGGAAGTGGTCCCTGACGGGGATTCTGGGGGGGGTTTCCAGCAGCCTTTATTGCTGCTGCCAGCGGCTCTGAAGGTCAGCTCCGTCGCACGAGGCACCCCGGTCCCACGCCGTGCCCGGGAGCAGGGCGGGGCGGCGGCGCCCGTCGACGGTGCCCGTGTCCACCCACTGCCCCGTCCACGCGGACCGTGGCCCGGACCGGGGCTGCGAGGGCGCCTCCTGAGACGCGCGCTCGGTTTGGTGGCTCAGCCGCCCCCGACACCCCAGCAGAGCCGGGCCGGGCCCCGCGCAGCCCGAGACGCCGCCCGCGGGTGGGCGAGGGTCGATGCCCCCCAGACTCCCCCGGCCAAGCCCAAGGACGTCCGGGCTCGGGGCTGCTGCCACGGGGCCCGGCCTGACGCCCGGCTCCTCTCCGGGGCTCCCGGGCCCAGCTGGGAGACGGGGTCCGCGGCCGTGAGGTGGGCAGTGCCCGTGCCGGGGCGGCCGGGGGACGTGCCCACTGCCCTGGCAGACACGCCCTCCCGTGGAGAAGCCCCGAGCCACCCCAGGATGGCACTCCCGTCCCACGGGGCCACCGGGTGGCGACCCCAGCCTGGGGGAGCCGGGGCAGGGGTGGTGAGCCCCCTGGGAGCTGGGCTGCTGCGCTCCCCATCTGTCCCGTCGTCGCTGAAGGGACGTGGCCGAGCAGCTGGACAACGGGCAAAGGAAACAGGCTTCGCCTCATCCAGCGGCCTGGGGCCGCCGGGCCTCGTGCCCTTGGGTCTCAGCATGGGCGACGGCCCCTCCCGACCGCGGAGTGACCGTGGGCGCAGCCCCCGACCGGCTGGGAGGCCTTACCAGGCCTCGGCGTCTCCTGATTAAAGACGTTTTGTCCTGGGAGCCTCGTCCTCGGGGGGTTTTCTCGGAAACAGTGACAGACCCAGGGACGCTGTCCTCCGGGGCTTCCGTGCGGGGCCCGCTGCCCGCCCACTGCAGGGCCCCGGGGCCGTCTCGGGGCGGGGGCTTCCGCAGAGACCCTTCTCCCAGGAGACGCTGCCCCAGGCGGCCGTGGCTGAGGGTGGGGGTCCCCATAGCCCGAGTCCTCTCCACAGCCCCGGGGGGGGCTCACAGGCGGGGTCGGCTGCCTTGGGGGTGCAGGGCCCCCCTTTACAGTGGTCCGGGGACGCCCGCTCTGGGCGCGTGGACGGGCAGCCCACCTGAGGGAAGGCGGCCGCTGTGGAGGGTGGGCTCGGCCTGGGCCAGACCCGCGGGCCGGACGGGCTGGTGGCACGTCCGTCCCCACCCGCCCCGTGCTGAGTGGTGGGCTGGACCCTCGCTGCCCAGACGCAGCTGCCCTCCCCGTGCCCCGGGCTCCCGGTCTGGCCTGCGGGGCCCCGGGCAGCCGACACCTGCCGCGCGTTGGGAGAAAGTCCCCCTCCCCCTCCCCACGTGGGCTGCGTCCACAGCGCGTGTGTCCTGCGTCCCCGAGTCACGCGTCCAGCACAAGGCGTCGCGTCCGGGGAGCGGGCCTGCTGGTTGGTGTCGGCGGGAACAGGCCGGTGGCCCTGGCTGCTTCAGCTCAAGGCTCCGGCTCTCCTTAGGGGTGTCCCCCCTGGTTGGGGGTCAGCCCTGCGGGACGGGGGGCTCGCGTGGAGGGCGGGCAGGGCCTCCCACCCCGACCGGGCACCCCCCTCTGTGCCGTGTGGCTGGGGCGAGCTGCCCGCCTCGGCCTCACCTGTGAAGTGGGGAACGAGGAGCCGCTCGTGGGTGCATGGGGTGGGGCGGGTTAGGTGGGTGCCGCAGGCAAGGGGCATAAGGTGTCCCACCGTGGACGCTGACACACGGGGACGCGGCCAGCCTGTCGGGGAGTGGACTCTGCAGAGCGGGACGGGGTCGTTCATGTCCCAGCGGCTGGCGTCCACCACCACTGCCCGCAAGAGGACGCGGTCCTCCTGCCCAGGACGCTCCTGCGGGGTGTAGCCGGGCAGAGGGGCACGAGGCGGCGGATGCCGGGGAGGGGGCCGGCCAGGGGCGGGGGCCGTGTTGGCGTGGGAACCGGGAAGGTCACAGGGTGTGGAGTGGGGCGACTCAGTGGACAGAGCGGGGACGGGGGGGCAGTGCCCCAGGGCATCGGTAACGGGGCGCAGTGAAGCTCGTGCCCCACGTGAGGCGGAGGGAGCAGGCCGCGGGGCCCTGGGGGGCAGGCCGCGGCACCTCTCACCGACTCCGCCGTCACGTTCTTGTCACTGTGGGCTGGCCCGCTCCGGTGGACGGCAGGGGTGTCACCTGGGGCGTGCAGGGCAGAGAGGGCACAGGACACCGGCTTCCCCTTGAGGAACGAGGGCCCAGCGAGAGCTGAGCTCCAGCTGGGGGAGACCGGAGGGCCTCGGTGCCCCCCGGGAAGGCCGTGGCCGTGGGCTTGGCCAGCACCAAGGCAGGCTGCCCCGTGCGCGGGTCACCTCGTCCGTCCCTGTCTGCGGAGAGCTTGTCCCTGAGGGCCTCGCGGCCCAGGCTGCCTGCTGGGTGACCCCAACCTCCCGCAGGCAACGGCAGGGTCAGATGCCCACCCCCTCCTCCGCCCAGTCCCCGCCCACCCGGACACTCCGCCCGTGGCCACGCCCCCCCCCCCCCCCCCCGCAAGCCCAGGCGGCGGCTCTGGCCTGCCCGTCCTCTGGGGCACCACGGGGTCCCTGTGCCCTGCGGCCAGACCTCCAGCCGCCTCGGGAGGCCGCGCGGGCACAGCGGGCCTGGAGCCAGCCTTTCCTCGTTGACTGGCCGGGACTTTCCTGGTCTGGCTCCTGGGCCCAGACGCGGATCTGGGGAAGTCCCGTGTGAAAGTGGAGTCGTGGGGTCAGTCAGCACGGGGCAGGGTGGCCGGGCCATGCCCGAGGGGTTGGCGTGCCCGTGTCAGAGGCACGAGGGCACCCGACACCTGGGCCAGAGCCCGCACGCTCAGCGCCGGCTCAGCCACATCCCCCCGCGTGGCCCCTGCCCCCGCTGAGCGCGGCCGTCCACCCTGTCCTGGCGCCTTGGCCCCGGGGCCTCTCCCCGCTGGTCCCCCCCCAGGGGTGGGGCTCTCTCCCACGGGTGCTCGCCCGGGCCTGGCCATGCAGGCGCTTTGCACACCTGCCGGGTGGAGGTCGTGGGCACCGGCACAGACTTGTCCCGAGAGGAAGACGGCAGCGCCCGGGGGAACCCCCAGACGGGACACGGGGGGGAGCACGGCTCTCCCTCGGAGGCCGGAATCCGGGCCGGGAACAGGGCTCCTGGGGCTGGCTGGGGGCCAGCACGCCGTGCCGTCAGCTCCCTGTCACCCCAAATGTCGCTGCAGCGGCCCCCATCCTGGGATCGGGGCTCCAACCTCGCTTGGGCGACCCGCTCTCGCCTGCCAAGCAGGGGCGGGCCCCTGAGAACTGGGAAGACACGATGCACCAGGAGCACGTTGGGGGGCGGGGAGCGGGGTGTCCCCCTGCCTCCCCCAGGAGCGCTCCGCTGCCTGGAGGCTGGGGAACGAGCGGGTGCTGGGCGGCTAGGACGTGGGCCGGGCAGCCGACGCCTGCCGGGCCGCCAGGGGAAAGACCTTCCCCGGGCGCTGCCGAGGGCCGCACGCCCTCCACACCCTCTGGCACAGAGGCCGGGGCTCGGCCGGGGCTTTCCTGGGAAGCGGCGGGGACTTGCCCTGACTTTCGTTTCTCCACATGGGAGCCGGCCCTGCCGGCCCAGCGGGAGGAAGTGAGCCGCCGCCCGGCACCCGCCTGGCACCCGGCCGGGCGCAGGGAGGGTCCTCTGCCCAGGGGAGCGGGGACGCGCTGGCACGGGGCAGCCAGGCCCCGGTCGTCTCCGGTCCCGGCCTCCGAGGAAAGCTCGCAGCGTGCGCTGAGGGGCAGGCTCGGGCCCCCCCGAAATGGGCAGGGAGGTTGGCAGCCTGAGTGTCCCCTCCTGGCCTGGGGACAGGCTGGCCTCTGCACCTGACCAGGCCTCAGTCTCCCCAGTGGAGCCTGCAGCCTCGGCCGTGGGCACGGGGACGGGCTGGAGTGGACGGCAGGCCTGTGGTTTGCCACCCACACTGGCCACTGGGACCCCTGCCCCTGGGACGCCTGGGACCCCTCGACCTTTCCCAGCAGCTGGGGGCCCGGGTGCGCGTGGCGTCCTGCCCGTGGGCCGAGTGGCAGAGAGACCGGCGACAGCGGCACGGGCGGCGAGCCCTGGGCCTGAGGGCCGGCCCTGAGTCTGAGACGGGGGAGACACCCCCTGCTCTGTCACCCCAGGTCCAGGGGGTCAAACAGCCGCCGCCCGGCAGCCTCCCCCGGGCCCGGACGGGGCACGTGACGACTGGGGTGTGCGCGTGACCCCTGGGCAGTGTCCCGCATGGAGAAGAGCGGCAGACGACAGCCCCTTAGATCTGGACGGCTCAGGGGCACCCCGGTGCTCTCACCTGCTCCCCCCGCCCAGCCCCGCCCCCACAGCGCCCTGAGCCGTCAGCGTCTGGCCCCCGACCTGGGGGCACACGGGGGGCTTCGTGCGTCTGAGCACAGAGCCGCGGGGGGAACGCGGTATCCGCCACGGAGACCCCGACTCGGGGCCGAAGCTACAGGCGGCGGCTTCGCGCGCCCGTCCCCGGAAGGCGCATTCGAGGGTCCCGCGTGTCAGCGTCCCCAGGCGGGGGGGGGCCTTCTCGCCCAGAACCTCGCCGTCCTGGGGAGCGGGCCCCGATGGGGAGGGCCCGTGCGGGCCTGACGTCGGGCTCCCTCCCTGTGCGGGGACCCCGCACCCACGCTTCCTGCGGGGGGCCGCCCCGCCCGAGGCGGAGCTCGAAGGTGACCAAGCCCAGCCAGGTAGCTGCTTTTTCTTTTAATTTTAAATTTTATTTAATTTTTTTAAAATTTGTGCTTTAATTGCGGTTGGCGTGCGCTGCCGAGCGAGGTGCAGGCGGACGGCAGGGCGCCGAGGCCTTCACGGGAGAAGGGGCCCGCCCTCGGCCCGGCCCGCCCCACGCACACCGTGGCCGCGTCATCCACCCACGTGTCCGGGCTGTGTCCTTCACGCCCTCGTGCTGACCTCGGGGGAACCGCCGGGCTGTGCGTCTTCGTCGTCGCTTCCTCTTCTCCGCCCGCCCGGCCCCCTCCCGTGGGCGCCCCGCGCGTCCGCCCCGCGCCGCTCGCGTCCCACGTAGAAGCGGCGGCATCGCGGGGCATCGCGGGGCATCGCGGGGCGCGGTCTCCTCCTCTGACGCGGTCCACCCCGCGCCACGCCCCAGGCCCTTCCCCGCTGGCGACCACGGCGGGGAGTGACCGCCGGCGGCGGCACGCCGGGCACTTTCAGCTCGCCGCCTGTGTTCTCCGGGACTTTCCAGCCCCTGCGAGGCGCATCCACCGACGTGCCCGGAGGGAATCCGTGGGCCTCAGCCGCGGCGGGGCGCGTGGCGGCCGCGCGGCTCTGCCTGTGCCGCAGCCTCCCCGCGGCAGACGCTCAACAGGACAGCGGGCGCGGGCGGCGCCCGCACCCTCCGCCGGGGTGCGAGGTCCCTCCAGCAGGGCTGCTGCGGGCAGCGGAGGTTCCGCGCCCCGGGCCTCGGCTCCTGGACCCCTCCGCAGACCCCTATAAGCCAGCGCCGTCCCCCCCGACGTCGCACGTGAACGGCCGTCAGCCGAGGGGACTCGCGCCGGGAGCCCGCGCACCCCCGGGCCCAGGCCCTCCATCCGGGTTTCCCGCGGAAACGACGAACTCTGAACCCGAGCTGGGGCTGGCGGGCTGGAAGGGGGCGCGGGGCTTGGTCCGCGGCGTGTCCGGTCGTTCCGATGCGCGGGACGAGGATGCTCACGGGGCCTTAGTGGGGTCAGAGTCAGAGGAGGCCCCGAAGCGGCCCCGCCGCACCCCGTCTGGTCCTGGGGGCCCGTGCACTTGGCTGGGACGGGTGGGGACGGGTGGGGACAGGTGGGGACGGGTGGCAGGACGCCTGGGCAGGGGGGGCGCCGCGCTTGGCTCTCCAGGCGGGAGGCACGCGTGTGGGGACCCTGTCAGGGGCCCAGCGGGTCAGAAGCACCGAGCTGACCGGCCCGGAGCCTGCAGCCTTCTGCGGGGTTCTGGCTGCGACCCGGGGCCAGCCCAGAAGCGGAGCCTGGGGTCCTGTCAGCCGCCACGCGCTCCGAGTCGGGCCAGGTGTAGGCCCCTGCTGGCCCTCGACGCCCTTCTCTCCCCGCCACGGAGCATGCCCGCTCGGGGCCCTCTGGGACAGGAGAAAGGGCGCCCTCGCTTCCTCGCCGTCCTGTCCCGAGGCTCCCGGCGTGGGGTGTGGCGTGGGGTGCGGAGTTCCCCGGGGCGCCCGCGGGAGAAAGTGAGCACAGGCGGGGCTTGCCTGGAGGAAGCGACCCCGGCCCCGCGGGGACTTCCCGAAGAAGCTGCTGTGGCCTCCGGAGAGGCCCGCAAGCACTTTCTCCAGCCGCGTCCTGGGTTCTGCTCCGCCGGCCAGTGTGTGGGGGGGAAGGTTCTGGAAGCACACAGGGGTGCCGGCTGCACAGAGCCGGTGTCCTTAACGCCGCCGAAACGTGCACTTGAGGATGGTGAAAAGCGGTCACGTCGGGTTGCGCGTGTTTTACCAGAATCAAAGCGAATAGGTCGACGCGAAGAGCCCCCCCCGTTTGTCACCCGCGCGGCCTGGCTGGGCCCCGAGGCTCGCGCCTGAAACCAGGCCGGGGCCAGGCTGGTCCTCGGGGGCGGCCCGTCCCGCTCGCTCTGCAGAACCCGGAGTCCCCGAGCCAGAGGGCCGGGGCCTTTGCCTGGTGGCCCTCAGCTCCGGGGCCGCCCCCGACCCTTCCCGGTGGCCCCTCCGCACGGCCAGTCCCGACTCTGCCTCCTGTCCCCCAGGGTTTGTGACGCGCCCAGGTGAGGTGCCCAGCCGCCTCCCCGGGACGGTCGCTCACTCAACCACCTTCGGGACCGTGACCGCTGCGGGAGGGAGGGGCGGAGGCCACCGGGACGCCCCGACGCCCCGCCCCGGTCCCCCTGCTGACCAAGCTGCCGAGGTCGGCTCCTCGTCCCTTCACCCGGGGGCGTGTCCGCTCCTGGGCGTCTCGGAAGTGGTCGCGCGGGAGTCGTGTGGGGCCTGTCGAAGGCCGAGGGTCGGGGTCACGCGCGGTGAGGTCCAGACCGTGAGCAGCGCGTCCAGAGCCTGTGGCCCTCCCCACGCCACCCCGCCTGCCCCACGGGCACTCCCCACCCCCACCTGACGCGGCGGACACCTCGCCCCAGGACTGTCAGGGTAGAGCCCCCCACCCCGTGCTCGACGCCACGTGTGCGTGCGTGTGTGACACCCGTGTGCATGCGTGTGCGTGTGTGACACCCGTGTGCGTGCGTGTGCGTGTGTGACACCCGTGTGCGTGCGTGTGACACCCGCGTGTGCGCGCGTGTGCGTGTGTGACACCCGCGTGTGCCGGAGCCTGTGCCCCCCACAGACTGGCCTGGCTCCAGGGACGCCCGGAGGTGCCTGGCGAGGAGCCCACGGCTGGCCCGGCCCCACGGGGCCTCCTGCACCGTCCCGGTCGCCCGCTCCAGACCGGGGTCCTGCACAGGAGCACCCGATGGCCGAACCCGGGCAGGCACCCAGGGGGCCTCTCCTGTGGCCCCTCGAGCTCGGGCTGGCAGAGCGCCAGCCCCCGCCTCGACGACGTGATTCAGGATGCGACGTCACCGTCGTGACAGACGACGACAGATCCGCGTAACGGGCGCAGCGCCCCGCGCGTGGGCGAGCGGGGGCGCCTCACTCTTGGGACGGGGACGTCTGCCCGTCCTCGCGGTTGCGAAGACTCAGTCCTAAAGGACCGACGAGGCGTGACCGTTAGTTTTGTGTCGCCTTGGCCGGGCCGGGGCGCGAGTGCGGGGTCACGTGAGCCAGCGCCTCCCGTCTCTGGACGCAGGTGCAGGCGTGCCCGTGGGGGCAGGAACGTGGGTGCCGACGGGCGGACGGACGGGCGGACGGACGGACGGTGGAGGCAGACGGATGGAGGGGCTGGATGTGTCCCCTTCTGGCCCCGTCTCCCTGGCAGGAGGCAGTCGCCAGGGCCGAGGGCTCAGCCCGCGGGGCAGGACGTGCTCTCCTCCGAGGGCCGGTGCTCGCTGTGACCCCGACGGCGACCTCACCTCCCCTAGGTGCCGCCCGCCGTGCGCAGCCCGTCCCCTCGCCGCTCCTCGCCGGGCGGAGCGGGTCGTCGTAGCTTGACTCGTCCACAGACGCGACTCGGACCCGACGCCACGGCCCCGTGTGTGGCCCCTCGGGGGGGCCGTGCCTAGAACCATCCCTGAGGCCCCCTGGCGTGCGGCCGGTCGCCCGCAGGGACCTGGCCAGGCCCGGAAGCCCGGGGGCGGCCGTGCTCCCCGCTGCGCGCTCGCCGACACTGATTCTCGTAAGACGCGCAGCGGTCGTGCTCGACGTCGAGGGGGCCCTCTGCCTCGTGGCCCGAGATCTGCCTTCGGTTCGGGAACGTTCCTCCTGTCACGTCCGTCATGACCGTGTCTGTCCCCTCACGTGTCTCCCCTGGACCTCAGCCGTGCCCCCGGCGGGCGTCCCTGTTCGTCCTCGACGTCCCCTGCGGCGTCCCGCGCCTCACTCCACGTGCTTCCCCGTGTCCCGGCCCCGGGCCCGTCCTCCCGACGCCCCTCCTCGTCGCGGCGGCTGCTTCCCGCCGCCGTCCCTGCGGTGGCCGGCGTTTGCCGTTCGGTTCGCGGCTGCTGGGGGCGCGGGGGGTGGAGGGGCCCGGGGAACCCCACGGGAACTTCGGGCCCGTGGTTTTCTGCCGCGGCTCAGAGCCCCGAGGGCGGGCCGGGCCCTGGGCCCCCCGCCCGCTCCCTGCGCCCGCCGCCGTGTGCGTGGGGGTGCGGGGCTCACGGGCTGGGAGCTGCGTCGGCTTCGGGGCCGCTGGAGGAGGCGTCCGGCAGGCGGGAGTCTGCGTGCCCGGAGCAGGGGGCGCCGTCGGCCCCCGCACCCCGGAAGTGCCCCCGCGCACAGCGCCGCGTCCCAGCACCCCGAGACCTGAAGACCCGGCACGTGCCCCGCCCGCCCCCGCCCGCGCGCGGGCACAGGGAGCTGCCGTGCAGGGTGCACAGGGTGACGGGGGAGAAGGGCGGCAGCGCCGAGGGTCGCCAGTGACCGCGCGCCCTACGGGACCTGCCAAGACGCAAGGCGCTGCGGGGCGGGGGGGCGGCGGCTACATCGACGCGGGGCGGAGCGCGCGCGCCCAGAGCTGACGCGCTTTCGGGTGCCGGGTCCTCAGTCTCCTCCTCGCCCCCTTCTGATGCCCGCTCAGCCCTGTCGCAGGGCGTCGCCCTCGCGGCCTCCCGCGGTGCGAAGGCCCTGCCGTCCTTCCCGTCTCCGCCCCGACCCCAGGGGCGCCCGAGGCCAACGTTTCCTCGGGAAGCTCCGCCGCGTCCTGTTTGTGGCTCCTGAGTCGCGTGAGGGGGGCGCAGGGAACCCGTCACTGCGCCCGGCCCGGCGTGACGGTGCGGCGGCGGCGAGCACCCCCCGGCTGCGGGACCGCCCCGCCGCCGTGCCCAGGACTTCCCACCCTCGCCCCGAAACTGTCCCCGCGGCCCCCGGCGGCCGCCGTCCTACCGTCTGCCCCACGAGTGCGCCCGGCACCTCGCCCGCGGGGAACCCTCGGTCCCGTCCTTCCGCGACCGGCTTCCCCGCTCAGCCGGACGTCCCCGCGGGCGTCCACGCCGGAGCAGGGGCAGCGCACGGCCCGCGCCCCGTGTGTCCCTCCCCCGTCGGCGGGCGGGCCTTTGGGCCGGTCCCTCCCGCGTCGAGGCCCCCGCGAGGGGTGCCGCTGGGGGCCTGGGTGTGCGGGCGTCTGCTCCGGCCTCTGCTTCCACGTCTCCGGGGCGTGCCCCGACGTGTCACCGCTGGGTGCCGACGCGGTGACCCCGTTTCCTTTCTCCGTGCCGTGTCCCCCCCGCGGGGCGCCCTGGCCCGCGCCGGCCGCGTGTCCGTCGGGGTCTGCTGGTTCGTCGTCCCCGTGGCTTCGTGTGGCCGCCCTCCCAGGTGCGCGTGCGGCCCCCTAGGTCGGGGACGTCGAGCCTCTTTCCGTGCGTTTATGCGCATTTTTATATCTTCTTTTTGCAGGAATTTCAGTCGCCCCCCAAGCCATGGCCGTTCGGGGTTCTTGCTGCCGCGGTTGGATGGGAGGAGTCCTCCGCGTCCTCGGGGTTTCGTCTCCCCGTCCTGTGGTTCGCCTCCGCCCTCGCTGCCTGCCCTTTGGGGAACAGGAGGTTCTGATTTCGCCGCGACCTCATCTGCCTGCTCCTTCCCGGGCGGTCGTGCTTGTGGGGTCACGGCTGAGATCACGTCGTCCACGCAGCGCCACGAGGCCTTTCCCCTGCGTTTCCGATCACGGTTTTGTCGTCTTTCCCTGGGGCGCGGGGGTCACCGCGTGCCCACGTCGTCCGCGTGCGGTGGCCGGGGCCGCGGCCTCGCTGGCGTCTGCGGGACGCGCTCGCCCTGCTTCCTGCCGGGGTGCGGCCGCGGCCGAGCGAAGTTTAATCAGGACCATTTGTCGAGCCTTGGCTGGGGTTTGCGCGTAAACATCCTGGGAGCCAGACCCGGCCGTCCCGGCCCACGACGAGTCTCAGCTGAAAACAGGCGGGGACGCATCCGCCGTGTGACGCGGTCTCGGCGGCGGCGACGTAGAGACGGGGGGCGTGTGGCTGCTGGTCTCCCTCTCGCCGGGGTCGCCAGGCCTAGCGGTCTGCAGGCCGCCCTCTCCCGTGGCCCCGTCGCCTCGCCGTGGTCTCCGTCCCGCCTTAGGACCCGGCCCGTGTGCCCCCACGCGAGGCCGCCCTGAGCGCCTCCGTCCGTCCGCCGACCCGGCTCAGGAGTACGGGGGGGATGGGAGGTCGGGGGGGTCGGGCCGGACTGCCACGTCCACCGGGCGTGAAGCGTGGCCACCCAGGCCTGCGTCCCGCCCTCGGGGGGCTCCGTCTGCAGAGTCGCGCTCTCCCCGCCGAGACCTGGGTCTTGCCGGGTCTGGCTCGCGGACCACAGGGCCCGGCCTGCGCCCAAGAGCAGGGACCAGCGACCCCTCCGCCCGCCCCCTCCAGAAGGGAGCGCGTGGGAGTCCAGGCTCCGCCCCGGCCCCTCCCCGTGCCTCTGAGCAGCACCCAGTGTGGGGGCCGCCCGCTCAGAGGGCCCCTCTGCCCCCGCCCCCGGTCACCCGCCTTCGCCCCCGCCTCGCAGGCCTGTCCACCGCCGCCGCGTGCCGGGACCAGGGACAGAGCGTTTCCCTTCATGACCGAGGCCTCGTCGTTAGCGACTGCGCTCAGTGAAGGGGGGGAGGGCTGACCGGCTCGCGGAGAGCCGCCGTGCCCCCTCCCCCGCGTGGGACCGGGTCCCTAGGAGAAGGGGGCAGGGCAGTCGGAGAGAAGCTCGTGGGGATGCGGCAGAGGCCGGGGCGGCGGGGAGGGGGTCGGAGGGGGACATGGAGCCAGAGGCGGGCGCCTCCGGAGCCGGGGACCCTGGCTCTAGCCCAGCGAGGCTGGCGGTGGCTCTCTGACCCCGGACGCAAATCAATAACCACACGACGCTTGCGCCACCAAATGGCGGGGGGGTTAGTCCGGCCAAGGGAGGACGCGAACGCGCCGCGGCCGTGGAGCGGCTGAGTCCCGTCCGGACCCGCGGCGGTGGGTGTGCCTCACTCGGCGCGGGCGGCCCCCCCGGAACGGGCCGGCCAAGCGGCACCGGCGGCCTCGCGCGGCTGTGCTCGGTGCCCGCCTCGGCGTGGGCACCGCCGGCCGGGCCGGGCCGCCGCGTCCCACTCCGCGCTCCCGGGAAGACGGGCCCCAGCTGGCTTCCTGCGCGACAGGGCGGCCCCTCGGAGGAGAAGACACGGAGGCCGGGCCCCGGGCCAGGAGGCCTGCGCGCAGCTGGGGACGCGGCGGGGGGGGGGGGCGCAGAGGCCGGACAAGCCGCCCTCGCCTCGCCGCCGGCCCCACCGCGCTCGCGACTTAGAGGCGCTCCCCAGGGCAGCCGGCGCCCACGCAGCTGGAGAGGCTGTTTGCGGGGGGAGCGACGCGAGGCGAAGTTCCCGGTTTTCCCCCAGAAATTCCCAAGGAGCGCCCGTCCCCGCGGCGGCACCGGGCGTCGTGGTCAGCGCTCCTGCTCCTGCTCCTGCTTGGGAGGAGGCAGCCTTCGGCCCACGAGGTCGGGGCCGGCGGGCCGCGGAGGAAGGCAGAGCCCAGGCTCCGGCGCGTGGGGCGTCCCTCAGCGCCCCCGGGGGTGTCGGCCCGGGGCGCACCCCGAGCCCCCCGCGCGTCGAGGTTCCCTCGGGGCCCTGCGCCCGGGGCCCTCAGCCCCCGCGGCTGCTACTTGCTCCTGCGCGTGAAGCTAGCCCCGGGCTCGCACGGCAGGCTTCTCCGGCCGCCGCCCCGCACAGGTGCCGACCCGCAGCGCCCTCGCTGGACGTGGGCCCGCGGTCCGGGCCGGCACGCACCTGCCAGGTGTGCACCCCGGGAGGGGCCGTGAATATCGACGCTGCAACGGCAGCTTCCCCAGCGGTGCCCGCCCCCGGGGGCACGCGGCAGAGCCCGGAGCCCACGTGGCCGAGGGTGTGGCCGGCACCCGCGGGTGGTGGCCCGGCAGCTGCTGGACGCCCGCCGTGCGCAGGCGGCTGTGGCGGGCTCGCGTCCGGCCCGCCCTCGCCCCCCGCCCCCGAGTGGCCGCCCGGGCCCTGCGTCAGGGTCAGGCCTAACCCTGTGTCCGGACTCTCCCCCTCCCCCGGCCCCTCCCGGCAGTCCCAGGACCGGGTGCTCTTTCGGACGGTTTTGTGTCCCCAGCTCCTCGCAGGGACCCTGAAGGGAGGGGGCCAGAGCCCGCGTGAGGACAGGGGCCTCGTCCCGTCCCGTCCAGCACCGGGCGGGCGGACGCCCAGCGAGCGCCGGGAGGAGCCTCTGTTCGCTTTGCTGGGAGCGAGGGACACGGGGGCTGACCCCATGGCTCGTGGTCAGAGCTGAGCTTGGGACGCGAACCCCGCGCCGGGCTCGGGGCTTTCTGAGTCCCCCGGGGCGCGTTTGGGGAAGAGAAACGCTCATTGGTCTGAAAATCCCTGGGATTCCCTCCGGGACCTCCGGCCGCTGTGTCCACGTCCTCGGGACGCTGCCCAGCGCAGCGTCGGCTGTGCCGGCCCCGGGGAGCTGCCCGAGCACAGGAGAGGCCCCCCCGGGGCAGGACGGCTGCCGCAGAGGCCGGGGCGAGGCTGGCTCCGGCCCCACCTGCCTCCCTGCACTGGCCCTGCAGAGGCCGGGTCCGGCCTGGGGACCCGCCCGGGGGACCCGCCCGGGGCCGGGCACAGCCCTGCAGAGCGGCGCCTGGAGGAAGGCGGGCCCTGGCTCCCGCGCCCCTCAGGACCCCTCCCGGCACCCCCCACGCAGCCCTTGGTCCCTCCCCAGACCCTGCTGGCCTCGAGGGGACCCAGACGCCATGGACCCAGGGTCAGCCAGGTGGGCCCGAGGCCGGCGGGTCCACACTCGGGAGGGACCTGGGCCGGGCCGGAGGAGGGAGCCGTCACCCCGGGGGCTGGAGCGGGAGGGCTGCTCGCCCCCACGTGGTCGTGCGCTTGCCGAGCCCACGTGTCGAGGGGTGCGGCCCCGGGACAGGCCGTTCTGGGCGCTGGGCACCGGGGTGGACAGGACGGTGTCCCCGGCAGAGCCCAAGGCCCGAAGCAAAAGGAGAGCCCGGCGGGGGGTGGCGGGTGCCGTGGGGAGCGAACAAGAGTGGGGAGCGGGAGCCCCTGGGGCGGGGGCGGGCGCGGGGGCGGGCGGAGGGGCGGGCTTTCCAGGCGGCCTGCCTGCCTGTCCACGTCTTCCAGGCTGAGGCGCGGCTGGGGGACGGGAGGGCCCCCGGGCCGGGCGAGGGAGTCTGGACCGAGTGGCAAGGACTGAGAGGTGCCGGGGCGTCTCCGGGGGCTCCGGTTCCAGCCCTGCGCTGCCTCTGAGCGCCCCCACTCCCCGTGGCTGACGGACGGGACGGAGCAGCAGGTCCCTGAGGGGCGGCTGGGGCGCCTCCCGGGGCCGGAGCCGGTGCCGCGGTCCGCGTCACTCCGCGTCACTCCACGTCACTCCGCGTCACTCCACGTCACTCCGCGTCACTCCGCGTCACTCCGCGTCACTCCGCGTCCGAGGCCCTGTGTCCACGCCCTCGCTCCCGGGCCCTGGGTGCAGCTGGTTTGGGGATCTTGGGTCTGAAGTCCTCCCGGCCCGGGCCCACCCCGCGCCCCGCCAAGGGCCAGGAAACAGGTGGGAGCCGCAGGACGCCGGAGACGCGCGGGACCTGGAGCCGCGCACGCGCGGGCGCCGCGGGCTCCAAGGGGGGGAGGGGGCCCCCGCGCCCCGCTCCCCAAGGACCCCGACTCGGACGGGCCCCGGAGCTGTGGGTGCTGGGTCGCAGCGGCCCCCGGGGAGGACGGGGGCCTGCAGGCCTCGCCCCTGCACCCTCAGAGGCCGCCACGTGAACCTTCGGGTCCTCACTTCTGCTTCGAGCCGCTGGTCCGCTCCCTCGAACCGGGGCCGCGGGCGTGCGTGCCCGTGCGTGGCAGACGTGACCTGCCCTCCCGAGGGCTCTCCCTTACGAATCCTCCGGGGACTGCGGAATGGAAACTTCTGGACGCAAAGCCAGGCCCTGGGCGGCTGAGCCGGCCGCTGGCTCAGGATGTGGGGAAACGGACGAGCCTCAGCGCTCACGGGGACACGTGAGGCGCAGCCGCCTGACACCAAAGGAAGTGACCCCGCACGCCGGTGGCTCGGGTCTGGCTTGGCCCCGGATGTGGGCCCGCGGAGGAGACACACACGGGGGCCTCAGGAAGCGGGGACGGACGGCCGCGTCCGGGGCGCCGCGCGGGGGCGGGGTGGGGGCGGCCGCTCCCCTAAGGCCCCCGCCCAGCCAGGGCTGAGCCTGCAGCCCCGTCCTACGTCCCTCTGTCCCCCTCACCCCCATCCCCACGCCTCGCCCGCTCCCCCGCCACAGCCGCTGAGACCAGTAATGGCACTGACAGGGTCAGGGACAGGGACTCTGGAGGGCGTTGGTGGGCGCGGGGCTCACGGAGACCCCACGGAGACCCCTTCGGGGACCTCAGCCCCAGCCCCGAGGCTCGCTCTGTGCTGGGCCCGCCCGGTCCCCCCAGCTGCAGGCCGGCCGAGCGGCGCCCGCGACACCAGAGGCCCCCGAGGCTGGAGGCAGAGCCGTTGGCGCTGCCCGGTGCCCTCGGGGAGACGGCGGGCCCCGGCGGGCACCCCCGCCCCAGAGGGCCCGGCCCCCGTGGGCGCCGACAGGCCCCGCTGCACTGCCGTCCGCAGGTGGCCGCCCGAGCGTTCGCGTGTCGCCGCTGTCGCCTGTGTCTCCCCCGAGGAGCCGCACACCTGCGCTGCTTCCAGACTGTTCTGAAGGGGTTTTCCGAAGGTGACGGCGACTTCGGCTCCAGGGCACGGATGGGGGACGGACGCCTCCCTCGTCCCGACGTCCCCTCCCCGCTCCCTCGTCCTCGCGCGGCTGCTTCGTTCGTTCACTCGTTCACTCGTTCGTTCGTTCGTTCGCTCCTCCGCTCGCGCCCCCGTGCCCTGGAGAAGCGGCCCCGGCTCCCGCCCCGTCCCGCCGGCCCCTGCGTGGGCTTCCCGTCCCCTCTCCTGGGACACGCGGTGGCAGGAGGGCCTCCCCGGACCCTGGGCCGAGGCTCTGGGCAGAATGAGGCGGCGGCACCGGGAACGAGGGAGCCGCCCGCACCGGGAGCCGCGTCCCTGGCGAGTGGCCCACCCGATCGGCGGCCTCGAGGTCGAGGTCGGCGGTGGGCCGGGCCCTCCTCCGCCCTGGGGACCGGTTCCCGCGTCCTGCTCCCCTCCCCGCCGGGCAGGACTGGCGCGGACACGACCTGACCCTCTCCACGGCCCCCGCGGGTCTCCCCGCCCGCCATGGGGGCGGCAGCCCCGCCCCGGGAGGCGGCAACGCGTGAATGCGGGTCCCCTCTGCGGCGTCGCCTCTCGGCGGGAGACGTGAGCGCCAAGGTGCCCAGACCGATGAACCCACGACCGGGGGACGGGTTTGGACACTCGCCACCTCCTCAGCAACCTCTACAGGAGGCGAAGACGGCCCCGCCCTCCGGGCCCCTCCCAGAGCCCAGCCCCAGCCTTGCCGCCCGCCCCGGGCCGCAGCGACCGTCCCTTCGCCCCGCGGGGTGGGGGGGCGCGTGAATGGACAGAGCCCCCGAGCGCTGTGACAGGGCGGGTTCCGGGGAGCCTGGACGTCACGAAGGCAAAGCGGGCCCTCGGCTGAGCGCGTTACCAACGGGGTCGCTGGGGCGGGCGGGCGCTCCCTTCAGCAGGGGCAGCTGCCGCGGGAGGGCCGTGTCCGGCCGGGCCGGGGTCGCCCTGGGGAGGCCCGCCCGGGCCGCGTGCGCTGGGGTCCGGGGCCACAGAGACCGTCGCTGGCAACTGATTGCTGGGGTTTGCTCGGGACGAGGGGCCCCGTGCGCAGAGTCACCAGGGCACGCCCTGGGCCAGCTGGTCCCAGGGCGTTGTGGGATCGGGGCACTTTGGCGGGCAGGGCCTGCGGCCGGGGGCGCACAGGGGCAGGCCCAGGCCTCGTGGAGGGTCCAGGGCTGAGAGCCGGGGGGCGGGGGCGGGGGCGGTCGGTGCCACACGCTGGCGCCCGGGACACACCCCGAGCCCCGTGCCCGTCCGAGGG
This sequence comes from Cynopterus sphinx, assembly GCA_030015415.1. Classification (NCBI taxonomy): domain Eukaryota; kingdom Metazoa; phylum Chordata; class Mammalia; order Chiroptera; family Pteropodidae; genus Cynopterus; species Cynopterus sphinx. The sequence goes on along the minus strand of CM057380.1, from coordinate 994,093 downwards.
CACACGCGCTGATACGACGTTACGGATCCCGCGCCTCGGGCCCCGCTCCGCACCCCCGCGACTCGGCCCGTCCACTGTGGTCCCTAACCCCTTCCCCTCCCGCACCCGCCCCAGCGCCCCCCGCCTGGCCACCCTCCGTGGTTCGCGAGTCGATCCTGCTCTGTCCCGTGGTTCGGCCGTTTCCCTTCTCCGATTCCGCACGTGGTGGAGTCAGGCCGCGTCTGTCCTCCTCCGAGTCCTTTCGATGCTGCGTCGCGACGATCTTCTCCGCCGGCCTGACGTCCCCCGGCAGAGTACGTTTCTCCACGGAGGACGCGGGGACGGCCGCACGAAGAGACGGACGCGCGGCGTCCGGGCACCCGGGACAGGCAAATGGAACGGAGCGAGGTGAGGTGCCGCCCCACACAGCAGACGGCCGCGCCGGGGAGGCCGCGAGCCAGGGGCCCTCGGGCCCCGCTGGCGGGAGTGTCAGCGGGGGCAGCCGCGCCAGAAAGCGCGTTGGCGGGGCGCGGGGCAGGGGGCGTTTCTCAAAAGATAAAAAATAAAGCCAGAGCGCTCGTCGGACCCGGTGGCCCCACTTCTGGGGGTTCGTTCAAGAAACCGAAGCCCCTGATGAGAAAGGACACGGCCTCGGGGTCCGCGGGCCTCAGCGCCGGCTGGTGGCGAAGGGCGCCCGTGGGTTCAAGTGCGGCCGCGGCCCCGGGGGGCAGCTCCTGTGCGGCCCTGGGTCCCGGCCCCGGCCTGCCCCCGGCCGCTGAGTCAGGGGCTGGGGTCCCCGCTACGCTGGGTGACGAGCCGCCTGCCCAGCGCCCGGAGCCAGGCTCGGGGCTGTCACTGACAGTGACACGGTCAACCCGACCCAGGCCCCACCCGGACCTTCAGGCGCCCTGGGCCCAGGACGGGGCGGCCCACGGCCTCCGGGCTGTCCGAGCGGCCCCCGGGCTGTGCGCCCGCAGCTGTACCCGCTGGTGGGGGCGGCGCGGGGACGCCCGGGAGCTGCAGAGGGACGTGTCGGGCACGGCGGGCAGGGAGGGGCCGGATGTGGAGCCGGAGAGGGGCCGCCGCACGCCCGACCTGCGGGCCAGTGTCGCGTGACAGGACGAGCTGTGACTTCCGCCCCCGGGCGCAGGTGCTCGCCGTTCGCAGTGCGGCTCTAGGGGGACGCGACCGGCTGGGTGCAGGAGGCTCGTTTTCGAGGCGGGGGAGTCGGCACCCACGGGCGACAGAGCGTGACGGGCTCAGCCCCCGGGCGAGCACCTGCAGAGCCCCCCTCCCCCCCCAGCACAGCTGGGCCTCTCGGCGGGGGCTGGGCCAGCGCGGTCCTTCTCCTCTGCCCGTCCCATCCTGTCCCGTCCCCGTCCCGTCCCTGTCCCGTCCCCGTCCCGTCCCCGTCCCGTCCCGTCCCTGTCCCGTCCCGTCCCGTCCCCGTCCCCGGGGCTGGGAGCAGCCTGGCGGCAGAGGCCCGGCTCCGGGTCCGCCCCGCAGGCGTCCCTGTCCCGGCGAAGGAGCCCGACCCCTTTTTCGTGGCGTGAGGCCGGGAGAACCTAGGCCAGCGGGTCCGGCGGTTCTGGGACTTCCCCAGAGAAAACCTCACAGGCTCCTTGGGCTCTGACACGGGCCCTGGGGCAGCAGCTGTGCGGCCACTCGCCTGGCCATTCCTTTGGCCGCGGTTTCCGTCCAGACCGTGACCCGCGTGGCTGCCTCACCCCTGCGCGTCCCTCCCGGCCCACCCGTGCGTGTGCAACCCCCCCCCACCCCGAGGGGCGCGGGGCTCGGGGCAGCTGCGGCCTCACAGGGACGGGCCCTGGGGACGGGCTGCACCTCCTGGCGGGCCGGGGGCCCTGGACAGACCGCCCCTCGGGCCACGCACGGCGCACTGTCCGGGACCCAGGGGCGTCCAGGAGGGACGTGCCGCCCCTCCTGATGCCTCCGTGTCGCACACCTGCAGCCTCTCGGGGGCCCAGGAGCTCGGCGGAGGCAGCGGGCGGCCTGGGGCAGCGACGGGCGGCGTCTGGGGGGATGTGACCTCCGTGCGTCGCCGGAGCCACACGCCTGCAGTCGGTCCGGGCTGGGGGGAGGGGCAGCCCCCCCGCTCGTTCCGGCCAGAGGCCCGGCCGGCCTCTCAGGTCCTCCTCCTCCAGCTGTCGCTGCCCAGTCCGCGGACCGTGGACCCTCGGGCAGACGGGGTCCCGCTGTGCCCCCCGCGCGCTCCGGCACCTGGACCTTCGTGGACTGCGGCCCCGCCCCGCAGGGGAGGCTGGGGGTGGGGGCGGGGTGCCGTCCTGCACGCCCGTCGTCCCCGCACCCCGCTCGTCCTTTCTCGTTTGTCCTCACGGGGACACCCCGCCCCCTCCCCGTCCCCGAGCCCCCGGAGCCTGCGTCCTGCACGGGGGGGGGGGGCTGTCCCCCGGTCGAGCGCACGGCGGGCGGCGCGGCCCGGCTGGCCGTCGCAGGCCCTGGCCCCGAGTGGCCGCGGAGCAGCCCTCGCGCCTCGAACCCGGACAGGGTGCCGGGGAGCGCACGCCGAAGAGCGCCTTCTCCCGCTTGGTGACTCGGGCCACGAGTGTCACTTCCTCTTGTAGGCCCCAGAGGCAGACAGGAAGCTCGGGAGGCGATTTTAGCGCCGAGTCTTGCTTTCTCTTCTCACGGGCCGTCCCCGCGAGGGACGTCGGGGCCGCGTGGCCTGCGTGACCGTGGCCTGGCCCTGAGGGGCGGCCCCTCGCGTCACGGCTGCCCGGGCCTGGGGCCCTCCACCCAGGTCGCACGTCTTTGGGGTCGGGGATTTCTCTTCCTTCAAAATCCGGACACACCAGACCCCACACGCCCTGTCCGTGGCCAGGCCCGTCCCCCGAGGCGCGCGACCGTGCTGGGCCCCTCGGGCCACTGGGCCTCCCGCGCGGTCAGTGAACGGAATCGTCGGGTTCAAGGGTCTACGTTCATCCACCCTCCGCCCCCCTCCTTTTTAGGAAGTGATCTTTTTAAAACGTGACTTTTTCACCCTAAAAACCGGAGCGAGGCCCTGACAGCCTCTTGACTCTGCGTCGGGAGGAGACCCTCATCTGTGACCGTCTGAGCTAAGGTCCCTGCGGCTCCACGGCCACCGCCATCGGGCCCTGCAGGCGGGGGTTTGGGGGGCCCGGGCCTGCCCGCTGGGGCGCCTGGCGCGCGGCCGGGCGGGACGTGCCGGACCTTGGTCCTGGCGGTCCCGGGGCCGACGCCGCGTCTCTCACGGGCCCTCGCGGGCAGCCGTGGCCACGGGCTTGCCGTCTCTCCCACACCTCCGGGTTGGCCACTTCCCCTCCGAAAGACGCCCGCCGGCCTTGCCCTCCGCCCACAGCTTCCTGCAGCCTCCGCCGGGCGGCCGGGCCCCTGAACCCGGCTCCGTTCCCCTTTGCGACAGGGGCCGAGGTCGTCTTGCCCGTCCCTGGGAGGGGGCCACCCTGCGGCAGAAGGGGTCTGACCCAGGAGCCGCGGGGTCTGCGGTGGCCTGGGCCGGCCCCCCGGGCCCTCCCTGCTGGTCGGCTGTTCCCAGCGGCCTGGGCGCCGGCCCCAGGCAGACTCAGGACCAAGGGGCCAGGGACTCCGGGGGGTGACTCAGTCTCTCAGGGGAAGGGCCCAGACCACAGGGGGAGGCGGAGGGCCGGGCGGGCTCGGGGAGGACACCCCTCACCCCTGCCAGGGCCTCGGGCAGGGTCCGCAGGGCGTTTCGTCCTCACACACGTGTTCCGGCCGGGCCCCCACACTCCTGGACGCCGCGGCTGGTCAGTGTTCGTTGCTGGGGCGCAGGGGGCCTCCCCAGGAAGCGCGCGCTGTCCCTTCCCGGAGCCCGGGCCGCACCTCTGGCCGCTGCGGACAGGCTGGTGGACGGGAGGCCCCGGGGTTCTGGACGCTGGCCCCTGGGGCGGGGTCCACCCTCCCCGCCTCCCCAGCCTGTCCTGTCTCCCCGTCTAAGCAGGACGTGGATTCGAGGAGGCGCCAGGCGTCTACTGGTCACCGCGGGGACTGTCGCCCGTGGGACTCGGGGGGCCGGAGACCAGGGCGAGGCTGTTCTGGGCTGGGGGGGCATCCGGCACGCAGCAGGGGCTTGGTGGGGGCAGGAGACAGAGTGGCCGGGGACCCTGGGGACTGCCCCTCTCCAGCCCTGATGACCTCTGGGCCGTGTGGGGGTCCGTCGCCAAGGACAGCACTGTCCCGGGTCGGACGGGAGCGGCTGCCTCCTTGGGGGAGGTGTCCTCCCCGCACGCCTGGGCGTGGGTGGAAACAGCTGGACGCGCCGCCGTGCGGCCAGGGGCCCCAGGGAGGACGGCCGCCCACCTGACTGGTGTCGCCGCCTGGGGCCTTGGCCGCGGCCGCGCTGGGCAGCTTCCTGGAGGTGCCCAGACCTGGACAGTGTCCTAAAGCCACGGCCGAGCTGCCCCCCGCCCCAGCGTGGCGGCCCCGGGCCGAGGGAGCGCCCAGGCTGCAGGAACCAGCAGGCAGAACCTGGTTCCGGAACCGTCCTGGGTCGGGTCAGAACCGCCCCTTGCGTGGTGGGGGGGGAGGCGCACGGACAGGCCGAGTCACGCGGGTGGCTGCTTCCTGTCCGCCCTCGGGCTGGGCCATCCTGTCCGGAGGTGCTCACCGACCGTGTGCGGGCGCCCAGAGACCAGGGTGCGACGGCGCTGGGCCCCGGCCGGCTCCGAACACGCCCGGGGGGAGACGCCGGGCGGAGGGCGCCAGGACCCAGGGGCCGTGCTGGGCGGACCCGGCCATGGCCTCGCGGCACCCGGGACCCAGCGCAGGCAGATGGGGTGCGAGGCGGGGGCTGGGCTCCCCCGCCCGCCCTGCGGAGGTGCCCTTGGGGGCGAGGACCTGCCCTCGCAGCGCCGTGGGCCGTCCGCGCCTCCCCCCGCCGGGACCAGTGGACGGCCTCTAGCCTGGCCCAGCGCCCCCGGGAACAGGGGTCCCCTGGGTGAGAACCGCCGGCTGGCGCGAGGCGGGGGCCCGACCTGCAGGAAGGACGCGCCGCACGGTCAAAGCCTCCGGACACAGTGACGTCTGTATTGGCTCAGGCCAGGTGGGAGGACAGGCGTGCGACACGGGCGTCCGGCCTGCGTGCGGAAGGCCCGTGACAGAGGGGCCCTCGGGCTGCAGGAGGGGGCCGGCGTGCGCCGCGAGGACACGGAGCTGTGTCCGGGGGCCAGTCCCGTCTCCCGCAGGCCCCGCCTGCGTGCAGAGCACCCCGCGGCCGTGGGGGCGCAGGCCCCGGTGTCCGTCCCCGACCCGCCGCCGGCGAGACCCCGGCCCCTGAGCCGGGGCCCCTCCCTCCGGGTCTGCTGAGGGCACGGGGGGCTGGGGCGCTGCGGGGGCCCCGCGGGCCGGGGGCGCGCGTCTGTCCGGCTTCAGTCAGTCTCCGAGGACGAGCACTGCCCGGCGCCCCGGGGCCTCTTCGCTCCGATGCAGTCGGCACCCGGCCCTGGTCTCCCAGGGCTTTCACGGTGAAGGTCGGGGGTCCCCTCGCGCCCAGCCACAGGCGCCGCCCCGGAAACGCACGGGCGAGTCCCTGGAGCGCGTGCGGGATGCGGCCGCGCCTCGGGGCCTGGGCCTGACCTCGGGTCCACGTCGGGGTCTGGGGCCGGGGACGCCCAATGACCGCGGTGGAGCCGCACGGCCCCGTTTTCCTGGCTGTAGGCATCCGGCAGACTCCTCGGCGGAACATTCTGGAAGCGTCTGATGCTCGATTCATTCCGGACAACAGGGCCACTGCCAGGCTCCCATCGCCCGGGAGGGCCCTGGCGACTCGCGGGGTCTCCGGCAGACTCGGGGGGTCTCGGCGCGGGCCGGGCGCAGGGCGGCGGGGCCGGAGCCGCACGCGCTCGGGGAGTTCCTGCGAGCGCCCGCCCTGCCATCGTGCCGCTGCCCCGCGCCCGGAGCTCCTCCCCGTCACTCCCACAGCGGGGTGGGTGCCCGTCCGGAGGACACCCTAGCGGAAGCCGAACGGGCCATTTCCGGCATCTGGGTGCGCGCAGGTCGGGGTGCGGGCTGGGGGGCGGGCGGGCCGGGGCGGCTGGGGGCGAAGGTGCCGTCTCGGGCCCTTTCCGCTCGGCTCCTCGGCAGCGACGGGGGGTCCGCTCCGGCTCGGCGACGCGTCCCAGAGCCGCCCGTGGGCCCGGGGGGCGCCCAGCACGTTCCCCCGGGGGTCTCTGCTGGGGGGGCCTCTGCGTGTCCCCTCCAGGCGGGAGGCTCCGTCCGCGACGCCCCTCGTCAGCGCTGCAGGTCGGGGCGCATGGTCCCCCTCGGCCAGCAGCCTGCTCCCGCCGCCCCTCCTCGTGGCGCCTCACAGACGCCCGGCCACGTCCTGGGGGTGTCTCGCTCGTCACACGTGGTCTGGGAAGGAGAGAGGAGGGGCCGACGTCAAGCCCCGCGCCCGCCCGTCTCCGTCCTGGAGGCAGAGGTTGGCGGCGTCAGGACCGGGACGGTGACTCCAGGGGTGTACGGCCGCCCGGCGCCTGCCAGGCTCCCGCCTCCTCCGGGTCCGGGACCAGGAGGCCCCGAGCCCTCAGCAGGCCGTGCCCCGCTCACCGGGCGCTGCCTGGTGGGCCCGGCCGTGCCACCCTGCAGCCGGCCGCCCCCGTGGCCCAGGCTCAGCGGGGGAACGGGCGGGCCACCCGGGGTGGGTGCTCGGGGCAGCAGGGCGCACCCTCCCAGGGACGAGCCCTTCCCACAGCTGGGACAGGGCCCGGACAGGCGCGGTCATGGCCTGAGGCCTAAACGCTCCCCCCAGACGGGACGGGACCTTTGCTTCCAGAGCCGCGGGGCGCCCCCGCCGGGACACCCCGGACAGCGGTGCCATCACACGGGGTTCGGGGTCTGCACTCGCTGAGACCCCCGTGGGGCGGGGCTGGAGTGCGCAGAGGCAGTGAGGTCGGACGCTCAGTGGACACGCCCAGGGGTCGCCGTCCCAGGCTTCCGCTCCCCGTGTCCGTTTAAAAATTCGTGACCCGACCCCGGCGCGTGTCCCCGAGGACAGGACTGTGCGTGGGCAGGGGGCGGAGGCCGGGGGGAGCTGCCTGCCCTGGGGACTTCGGTGTCTCCGACGATGTCAGCATTTCCGTCCCGGTCACGGGCACCGTGCGTGCCACACGGCAGACGCCGGGGCCGGGGCGCACGTCGCGGCGCTTTCTCCCCGCCTCCCCCGCTCTCGGCAAACTCACCCGTGAGCTCCAGCTCGGGCCTCGCAGCCTGGGGACCTGTTGGAAGGACCGGAGACGTGAGGGCAGGCGGCAAGGGGGGCCTCTTGCTGGCCCTGGGGACCCCGTGCCCACCTTCCGGGCTTCTCAGCCTCGAACCCCCAGCCGCACGTGAACACCCGAGGGGACCAGCCCCTCGCAGAGCTCTAAACGCCCCGAGCACGGGGAGAACGCGCACTCCCGCCCCCACCCGACCGCGCCGCCCCCCCCCTTCCCCGTACCTGCGTAGCGGGGGCAGGGCAGGGGCCGGCCCCGGCACGCCCAGCCCACCGCCCCCGCCACCGCGGCCAGGGCCACCAGGAGCACAGCCACCAGCACGTTGGCGCGCCCCTCGCGGGCGGTGGCGCCGCTCTCCGTGATGTGGCTTTTGTTTCCCGTGAACGTCCCTACGAGAAAGGGGGGAAGCCGAGATGGGCAGGCGGGGAGGACCAGGGCCCCTCCCCGCCCGCGGGAGTCGGCGTGGGGCACCCCGGGGCGCTGCCCTGGCGCCGGCTGGCGGCGTGTGGACGCGAGGCTGAGCGCAGGCCCTTCCGGTGCAGGGGGGACGGTCACGCCTCACTCCGCCCGCCTCACACGCGTGGCGGGAAGGAGGTCCCCCCCCAATTTCTTACGTTTTACTTAACCGTTTAACTCCTTTTCTAGATTTTTATCAAATTTGTATAACGTGACATTGACCACCTCGAAGCGAGCGACTCGGTGGCACGCGGCACGCTCACGAGGTCGCGCAGCGCGGCCACTCTCTAACGCCGGGACTTATCGTGTCGCCCAAAGGGAGACCCCACTCCCATCAGCAGCCGCTCCCCACCCCGGTCTGGGCTGCTACGGGCTTCCCGGGGTGTCCCACGGGCGAGCCGGGGCGCGGCCGCGGCCCCCGGAGGACCTTCGGTTCCCCTCCGGCTGCTAGCCGGGCCGCCCCGCCAGGGAGGATGCGGGGCAGAGGTGGGCTTCCCCGTGCGCCCCGCGTCCTGGTCCCCTTCCCTGCAGCAGGCCGGGCCCAGGGACGCCGCCTCCACCCCCACCCCTCGTCTCAACACCACGGATGGGGACACAGGCCGGGAGCACCCGCGGCCTCTGTGGGGGAGTCAGCGTCCGTGTGGCCCCCTATCGGGGGGCCCGGCCTTCCCAGGGGGCACATGACCAGAGGCAGAGAGCTCGGGTGGGGGCCGTGTGGGCCCGGGCTTCGACCCCGACGCTGTCGCTGCCTCGTCCTGGGCCTCTGAGGCGTCACAAAGGCCCCCAGAGCCTCGGTCCCTCGTCTGCGAAACGGGCCACCAGACGGCCCGTGAGTGACCACTGAGTGGCACGGCTGCAGAGCGCGCCCGGCCCAGCGACCCCAGACGCGGGATCCCGTCAGTCCCCTCCGGCCCCGCCGGTCACCTCGCAGGGACTCTGTCTCCCGCCCGAGAAGCTGTCCCGGGTCACCCGGGCCCCCGCCCGGGGCTGGGGCCGGCGTGCAGACCCCGGGCGGCCGTACCTGTCTGGGCCTGGCTGCTGACCGTCAGGTTCTGGTGCAGAAGCACGTTCTCGATGCAGCAGCCGACGTCCAGGTTGGGGGCCCGGGGCACCCTGAGCACGCTGAGCACGTCGTACAGGCCCCGGCTGTTCAGGGTCACGGAGCTGTTGTGCAGGGCCTGGCTCAGCAGGCTGTTGTCCGTCCTGTTGATCCAGTACACGTTGGGCCTGGGGTAGCCGTCCGTCGACTTGCACGTGAACGTGAGCTCCTCGTCCTGGTGCCGGGGGGCGCTGACCACGGGCATGCTGTAGTTCGCTGTGGGGAGGGGGCCAGGGCCTGAGTCGGACACCGACAGTGCCCGCACCCGGGGCCAGACCAGGTGGCGGGCGGGACCAGGCCTGCGGTCTGGGTTTGGGGCGCGGGCCCTGTTCCTCCCAGGAGTCACGCCCACTCACCCCGGGTGGGGGGACTACCAAACCCGGGGGCGGGAACCAGCACCCACTCCCTGCCCCGAGCGGCCCGCGGAGCTGTGGCCCGTCGCTGCCTCCCACTGTGCCCTGAGCTGCCCCTCGGCTCTAATCTTTCTCCTGAATTCTGATCGCTTCCAGCGCTCCCTCCACGTCTCGTTTTAAAAGCCTCGTGTGAGTCGACATGGCGAGTCCGTGGCCAAGGCGGCGAGCTTGGGGGGCCTCGGGGCGGCGAGGCTTTCCTGTGGGCGGGAGGTTTCCAACCCGTCCCGCTTCGCACGCGGTGACGCGGGAGCCTGCGACGCCGGCGGGTCTGGCCCGAGACCCGCCTGGCGGGCCCCTCCCCGGGCGCTGAGGCCAGCCGCCTCCCGACACCCTCACCTGCCACGTGCAGCGTGACCGTCACGTTCAAAACGCTCTCCAGGTTCCTGAAGACCAGGCAGTTAAACTTCTGCTCGTCCTGGGGGGTGACGTTGTTCAGGCGCAGCGAGAAGGTGCCCTGCCGCATGCCGTCCAGGGACAGCTGCGCCCGGTCCTCGTACTGGCCGTCGTAGCCCGTGGAGTTGTTCCCGGACAGGTAGTGAGCCACGCTCTTCAGTCTGCCGCCGACCGTGATTTGCCAGTAAACGTGAAGCTCTTTCAGGTCAAACATGTTTTCTCTGGGGTCGACGCAGCTCAGCTCGACGCTGCTGCCCACCATCGCCCGGACTTCTTTTTCTCGGACATCTGCAACGGTTCGAGCAGGACGAGAGTCATGCTCCGAGCTCGCAGAACCCCCCGGGACGGCTGGGGGCCTCCTGGGGGCGCGGCTCAGACTCCGGCTCCGACGCGCATCAGCACGAGGGACGTGTCCGCCGCGGAAGGCCGCGCCTGGCGTGTGCCCCAGGGCTGGCGTGCCCTCGGCCGTGACAGGCTAGCCCTGGAGAAACGGGGACCGGGGGACGCCTGGGACCCCGATGCACTCCTGTTGCTACTTCTTCGGGGTTTGTGATGAATTCACATGGAAAAGGGTTTTAAAAACTTCGTCATTCAAAAGGACACGGCAGCTTCTCAGCAAAGGCTGGTGGCGTGGGCGCAGCGTGGCCTCGCCCGCGTGCAGCCAGGTAGCCGCCTGCAGCGAGCGTGGCTGTGTCCCCTGCCCCGCTTCCCCCGGCCGGGGGGCTCGCAGGCCTCGGCCCCGGCTGCAGCGCGCGTCCCTGCTGCTCGCTGTTTGGAAGCTGTGGCTTCGGGGGCTCCCCAGGGCTGACTGGGGCCAAGGAGGGGGAGAGCCGGAAGCGCCCGCCTCCCCCGGAAAGCAGAGGACTGGGACACGCGGGAGGAAGCGCACCCCACCCACGCCCGCCTCCCCGTCCAGCAAGCACCCCAGGGTCCCTGGATCCGCATCCCCGTTGTGGCCTTCAGGCCTACGCACTGCCGGGGCTCGGGCCCGGCTTTCTCACGGGGGCCCCGGGAAGAGCGGGAAGGGCTGTGGGGGGGCCGCTGCTGACGCCTGCACCCCGGGCCCCCGTGGGTGCCTCCGGAGGACTTACCGGCTCGCAGGCCACTGAGCAGCAGCAGGAGCAGGCCGGGGCTGGAAAGGAACCAGAGAGACGGCAGCTGAGTCCTGCTTCCTCTGATGGCCGGCGGCGGCCGGCCCGCTTCTCGTGGGAGGAGCGCGTTACCCCCCTCTCAGGGAAATGTGACATCCACAGCCGCCGGCCGCACGGCCAGACAGGGGGCCAGAACCGTCCCCGCCACCAGCCAGCTCCCTTGCTAAGGAAACCCCCAAAAACCGATGTGAGAAAGGGTAGTGAGAGGCACCGCCAAGGCCACGGCCTTGAATCCTTGGGGGCCCAGTCATGCAGGGAATGGATTCCAAGAAATGGTGTGAAATTACCAAAAATCAACTTCCGGGGTACTCGCCGCAAGAGCTGCTTTTACGTTTTGGGAGACAGAGATCTAAGATGCCCAAGGGCAGAGTGGGGTGCTCTGCGGGCACCCCGGGGGGGACCGGCTCATCCTGAAACAAGATCAGAGGCGCTCCCCAGCCGGCGGGCCGCCGATCGGCAGGGGGCAAAGCCACCGCGGGGCTTCAGAGGCTCTTGGAAACTCCCACAGGAGCCTCTGTGCCCGACATGCTTCGGCCTGGCCACCCCTCCCTCAGGCCTCCCCTGCGCTCTGGACCCACAGAGGCCCCCGCCCCTGAGACCTACCATCCGACTCTGCCCGGAGACGGTGTCCCTTGTCACCAGGGACGCCCCGCACCTCACAGAGGCCACGGCCTGCAGGCGGGCCTGTCCTCGCCCCCTGTCCCCGTTGGGCCCCCCATTCCCGTTTGCAGGGATGGCTGAGACAGCCTCCGCCTGCAGTCTTGACCCCTCCGGCCACCATCCCCAGAGCAAATACAAAGCTGCGAAAAGCCCTCCGTGGCCCCCGCGGCTCCCCCGTGGAGCCCACGCAGTGAGGCCACGAGGCCGGGCACCGGGAGCCCGGGCCTGTCAGGGCCTCCGCAGGCAGCTGGGCTCACACTGGGCCCCTGCTCGTGACAGCTGGTGCCCTCCCTGGCGCTGCCTGCCTACGGGCCCCTCTGCACCCCCTCCCGGGGCCCTCCTCCCAGCCCCGACGTCAAACGCGACCCGCCTCTGGCCCACCGCCCTGCCTGTGCGTCACCACCCTGCCTCCTGCCCCAGCAGGCTCCTCCTGGGGGCCGAGGGCATGAGGCGCCCCAGCTGGGGGTGGCCGTGCCCTTCCAGCACTTGTGAGGACACAGAGCAGCCTCCACCACCTGCACCTCTAGCTGCAGCGGCTGCAGCACCCAGGCGTGGGCAGAAGCTCCCAGGCTGTGCGGGAGGGACACCTGGCGGCCACCGGGGGCCTCGCCGGGTGATCAAGGCGGCCGCGGGCTGGTGACTCCACAGGGCGCCCCGGAGGTGGAACTGGGGCAAAGCGCTGTCAGCCCCGCCCGGGGGGCGCTCCGGGGCCCTGGGTTGGCTCTGCTGATGCGGGGGAGACTGGGGAGGCCACCCACGGCGGCTCCGCGCTCCCAGCTCCGGGGTCGGGGAGGGAGGTGGGCGGGGCGGGGGGGGGAGAGACCGGGGTTGGGGGTGGGCGTCGCCGGGTGTCCCGCTTCCAGCTTTCGCTCGGCCCGGTCCCCCGCAGGTCCCCGCCCCCAGGCGCACCCACGCTCCGCCGTCCGTCCCCGCCCCACCCGGCCCTTCCCCGGCCGGCGGGGCAGATGCCACCGCGGGCAAGTGACCGCCCGCACGCCCGGTCCGGCCCGGCCCCCCGCGCTCCCGCCCCTGCGCCGCCGGGTGCGCCCCCAGAGCCCCCCACGCAGAGCCCCGCCCGAGCCGGCCCCGCTCACCCGCGCAGCCGCATGGTGGGCGCCGCCCGCGGGGCCGGGGCCGGGGCCGGGGCCGGGGCTGGGTCCGGACGCTGCTCGGAGCCGGGACGGGGCGCAGCCCGCTGTGCCCGCGGCCGCGGCCGCCGCGCCTTAATGCCGGAGCTCGCCCCGCCCCCGCCCCGCCCCGGGCCCCCGCCCCGCCCCGGGCCCCCGCCCCGCCCCGGCCCCCCCGCCCGGCCCGGGCACGCCCCCCCCTTCGGGCCGCGGGCGGGGCGCAGCGGAGCCGAGGCCCGGACGGTGGAGCCCGCGCCGCGAGGAGAGGGCCGCCCGCCCGGCGCACCGGGCCCCACCGGGAGGGCGGCCGGGGGGGGCGTGGGCCGGGGGGCCCGGGGGCTGGGGGGGCCCGTGCTGCGCCCCGGAACGCCCGGCTCCGCCCGCGCCCGCCGCACCCCTGCCTGCCCCCGGCGCGGCCCGCGCGCCCCGGCGCTGGACGGTCCCTCCGGCGCCCCCTCCCCCTCCCTCCGTCCCCCCCGGGGACCCCGCTCCCAGGTGCAGCGAGGGCTCCACGGCGGCAGGAAAGCGCGACGGCGGGCGGGGACCCCGCCGAGTCCAGCCCGGGGCCCCGCCTACCCCCCCGGCCGTGCGGTCCGACGGCGCGGGTCCCGGGCCGTGCGCCGCGGCGTGTGAGGGGCGAGGACCCGCCGTGGGGGCCGCCCCGCCTGCGCCCCCCGGCCCGCAGCCCGCGGGGCCCGCGCGCTCCTGTTCTGATCCGCGGAGCGCGGCGCCGGCCGCGCAGCGCAGTCCAAGGGCTGTTTGCGCCCTTCGTCCCCCCGCGCCCCCCACCCCTCCTCTCCCGGGCTCCGGCTGGCCAGGGCCCCCCTCCCCTCCGCTGCCCGCCCCGCCTGAGGGGCAAGAGGTGGGGGGGCCCAGGGAGCGGGGCGCCCTCCCCGCAGAGGCGCCCGGGAAGGGCCGGGCTCCCCGGCACCCCGCGCAGGCAGGGAGGGCCTCGTCCCCTGGAGAAGGGGGGGGGTGGGACGTGTCCTGCTGCGGAGGCCGAGGCCCTCCTTCGGGGGGCAGGACAGGCAGGGGGCCCTCCCGGCCCAGCCCCCCGCAGGCCGCCGTCCACCCAGAGTCTCCTGCGCCGCCGCGCGAGGGCCGCGGGGCCACCCCCTCCCCCCGTTTCGCCCGGGGACGGCAGGGCCCGGGCGCCGTTCAGTGTCCAGTTCAGTGTCCAGTGAGCTTGGGGGTAGGGGAGCCGCGTGGAGGGGATGGGAGCGGGGGTCGGGATGGAAGGAGACGGGGCGAGGTCCCGGGCGCACCCCGTTTCCGGGGACCAGCGTCCTGCAGCGCCTTGTCGGGGCCGGGGCCGGGGGGGGGGCGGGGGCGGCGCCTGGCCCCGCCCGCAGGTGAGGCGGAAGCGCGCGCCGCCCCGCCCCCGGCACCTGCCCGCCCCGCGCAGGCCGCCGCTCTGATTGGCCGGCGCCTCCGTTCTCGGGGCTGCCGAGCTCAGGGGGTGCGGGGGGGGACCTCATCTGCGGTCTCGGGGGGCTGCCGGGGACCCCGCGGGCCCGGAGGGCTGGGGAGCGCCCTCGCCAGCCTCCCGCAGGGGGTGTCCGCCCCGTCCGGTGTCCTGAAGCGCAGCCCTTCAGTCCCGTGCCAGGACGCGGGGGGGCCCCGGGGGCGCGAAGGGACCCGCACGTGGAGCTGGGGGTGCTGCGGCCGGGGGTGCAGGGCCGGGCCGGACCCCGGCCCTGGACCCCCGAAGGCCACGTGCTGCTGCTGCCGGGCCCACCCGGGGGGGAGTGCAGGGGGTCTGGGGGGGAGAGCTAGGGGGGCCTGGGGGCAGGGGCACCTCCAGGAGGGAAACCTGGGAGCACTGGCCTGAGACTGGGGAGCCTGTCCCAACCCTGCCCCTCGGTGCTGCGTGACCTTGGGGAAGTTACCAGCCGGGACCCCTCCACCTGCCTTCGCCCAGAGCAGCAGGGAGGAGAGTTAGGACTCCCTGGTGAAGTAGCTGCGGGTGGCGGGGTTCCCCTGGCATCACACGGTAGAGCACTGACATCCAGGCCGCCGCCGGGCCACAGCCGGTGTTGTGACACGTGACAAAGCGGACGGCCCCTCTGCGTGCTTCCTGCAGGAAGCTGCTCGTCTCTTCCATGACGGTGACCGTCTCTCAGGCAGCGGGGGGTGTGGACAGAGAAGGTTCCGGCCTCCCCAGGAACACTGGGCTGACCCGGGCACCAAGCCGGGTTGTGCTCACACTGGGGGCTTGAAGCTCTTTGGGCAGACGTGGGAGCAGCAAGGGGCAGCTCGATGCCGAGACCCAGGGCCGGCCGAGGCGTCCCCATCGGCAGTTCCCGGGGGGCCCTGCATCCCTGCGACATTGCAGGTGTCAGCCGACACTGAGAGCTTGACGGGTCCCTGTTCCCAGGAAGCCCGCCTTTTCTTTTAGGGCACCCATGGGCGCCATAACTCATGACTGCAAACTTGGTGGCTTAGAAGAACAGAAATGCATTCCCTCGACGTTCCGGAGGCTGGCAGTCTGGGATCCCCCAGGTGTCCGGGAAGGGTCCCTCCTGCTTCTCCCACTCCCGGTGCCCACCCCCCGTGTCCTCTGGCTTGCGGCTGCATCACCCCATCTCCCATAAGGACCCTCACGGTCACCTGGATGCGCCAGGAATCTCCCTGCCTCGATTCCATCCCATGGGCCATGCAAGGTGACAAGGAATTAGGACAGGGGCGTCCTTTGGGGCCATTATTATTCCGCCGACCACAGGAGGGTCCAGATAGGGGCTCTGTGGTGGGGTTTAAATACTCGGAAGGGGAGTCTGCAGGTGTCTGGGAGGGAACAGAAGGGGCAGACCTGTTCTGAGCGGCTCTGGTCAGGGCCCAGGACTGCCCTCCCGGCTGCCAGCGAGAGACGGTTCACAGCGGTTCGATGGAGACAGGGCTCTCGGGAGAAACAGAACCAACAGGATGTGTAGACAGAATTCATTTCAAGGACGGGGCTCGTGTGGGTATGGCGGCTTGATAAATCCCACATCTGCAGCTGAGGGGGCCCCCAGGTCCCCTGCGGGAGGGTTCCTGCTCAGCCGAGCCCAGCCCTCGTCCTCGTCCTGGCCGGGCCCTCGGTGGCTCGGGTGGGGCCGCCCCCTGGTGCTGCGGGGCCACGTAACGGGATGCCAGACCGGGCGGCTCATACACGAGGAAGTGTTGGGGGCCGGAGTGGAACCCGGTGCCAGCGCGGTCAGGCAGGGGCCCTCTTCCCGTCCCACGTTCCCCGTGTCCCCGTGGCGGAAGGGGCGGGGGCCCGCAGGGCTGCCGTTCATGCGGGTACCAGTCCCGTTCTGGAGTCGCCACCGCAGGGCCCCGCCTCCCAAGTTGGGGGGTACGATTCCACTTGCGAACCTGGAGGACAGAGACATGCAGGTCCCAGTCCCCACCCGCACTGTGGAGGGCAAGCTGCCAATTTAAGTGTCAATGGCTTCCAAGGAAAACACCTTCAAAGGAACGTCCAGGATGCCGTTTGGACAGATGCCCTGGGCGCCCCACCCCGGCCCAGGCGACACGTAAAATCAACCATCAAACTTCGGCTCCACTTCAGGACGATTTAAAAAGTCTTCGCGGGGCCCCGTGTTAACCCCAACGTTGCTCCCCAGAGCGTCTTGCGTGCCAGCGCTGGGCCTGAGTCCCCCAGTCCCGGCGTCACCCCCAAACAAGCTGAGTGCAGCCTGGGGAGACCTCTTGGGGATCGGCGACGTGTGCTCCGGCGCTGTTGACCCTCTCCGGGGCCCCCCACAGGGGCCTGGCATGGGGGCGCACCTGGCGGGTGCATCTGGCCTCACGTCTACGCCGTCCGTACCCCCTCTGCTCTCCAAGCCTGGAGTTTTACGCTTTGCAAAGGTTCGGGGTGTCCCGTGTGGCCGCCGTCCGGGCGAGTGGTTTTAACTGTCACCGCGAGAGGCCGTCACCTGACGGCATCGCTCCGTGCTCATAAGGGACGCGGGCAACATGCGCTTACGAAGCTGTGTCCTGCTCGCCCCTGTCACCACGCCCCGTGTCCCACAGAGTAAAGGCTGGGCTCGTGCGTGGGCACGCCCCGAGTGCCACCGCTCTCACGACGAATGTGTCTGAACTCCCGGCCGGCACACCCGGCAACCCCGCGGCTTCACCCCTCCCTGGAAAGGCCGTGGGGGGCTGCACCCCCAGACCCAGAGGGGAGGGGGCCTGCGGCACCTACGAGACTCCAAAGTCAAGCAAATGAGATGACGATCCGAGGAGGAAAATGACATCAGGAAACCGCGTTTGTTCTAAGAAAAGTCTTTTAATTTTTCCAGGGTCGTGACTCACTCACACGGAGGAAGTGAGCTCCGTTGAGAAATACTTGAAATATTCTCTCAGGGGGAGAAAACAATTCTTCACCAGCCTGGCGGGCCGCGGGGTGGGGTGCCTTGCCCTCTGTCTGTCCCGAGCCAGCAGGGACGACTCCTCGTGGGGAAGCAGCGGGGAGTGCCTGCTGGGAAGCGGGGCGGGGCCGGTCACCAGGGGGGCCCCACGGTGGCGCCACGTGCCCCCGGCCAGGGGGACCCGGGCAGCGGCCGATGGGGCGTGTCCACGTCTCTCAGACAAAGCCCCCTAGGAGACCCCGTGCTCCTCGCCCGTCCTGGGCAGCGGGGGACGAGATGGGCCCCCACCCTCCCCCGGGCGCAGGCAGGTTGCGGGGGGAGGGGGCGAGAGGGTCCCCTCGGCCCAGCAGTTCAGGGGGAAGCAGCATCACGGCGAGACCCACGCAGCAGCGGGAGGGGCAGGACCTGGGCACGTCCGGGCGAACCTCACCGGCCTTGCCCCGAGCAGCCTGGTGCGCCCGAACCCCAGAGCTGTCTGAGCACGTCCCCAGGGCCTGCGGCGGCCGGTGCTTCGGGCCCCGTGTGCGGGGCGGGCGGGAGGGGAGAACGTGCCCCCCCACCTTGTGACCCGAGTCGAGCCCTGGGGCTCGGACAGGGCTCCCGGGGCCCTGCCTCGTGCTCCCCAGCCCCCCCGGAGTCAGGGAGCGTTCCTGGATCCACTTTGGGAGGCGAAGGCCACACACGAGGTGCCAGAAACAAGCAGGGCCCCCCCACCCCGGCGCCAGCCGGGGCAGAGGGGCGGCCGGGCTGTGGGAGGCTTCTCGGCGGGTGCCGGGCCTGCCGGCGCGTGTGCCTGCGGACGTGGGTGCCGGGGGGAACCGCCCATGGGTTCTGGGAACCGGGCGGGGGCGGGGGCGGGGGCGAGCAAGTGGCCAGGGCATGGGGGAGATGCAAGTGGCACCCACGGCCGACCACCCCGGCTTCCTTCCCAGAAGACGACGTCCTGGGGCTGCCCTGCCTTAGCCGCACGCACGCCATCCTGGGAGCAGGCCCGGCCAGGGGGCCGGGGCGGGGGGCTGCAGGGCTGGGAGGGGCTGCAGGGGCTCCCCGCGGGGAGGACACCGGACCCGGCAGTCCCGGAGGTGGGTCGGCTGGTTTGCACGGGGCGTGGGTGCGGGGGAACAGCCAGGCACCCCGAGGGCAGCGGGGGCAGGGCACGCTGAGGCCGAGGGCCACAGAGGTGTCGGGGGGTGGGGGCCCATGGGTGGGGACAGAGATTGGCGGGGGCCACAGCGCCCCGTGGGCGTGTGCGTGAGCGTGCGTGGCCTGCGGCCGTGTGCCGGGAGCGGGGGGGGGGGGCGGGTGTGGCCAGCGGGCCCAGGGTGCGTGGCCGGGGCCGGGGCCTCTCAGCCTGCAAAGCCCTGAGGTGAGGACCTCGTGGGCAGCCGTGTGGCAGACAGCTGGGAGAAGGTCCCCGAGGTGAAGGGGCGTCCCCGACCTGAGCGTGCCGGAACTTTGGGGTCACCCGACCTGGGCAGAGAGGCCACGGGCACGGCTGGACGCCCCCTCGGGCCCCCTCTTCGTCACCGCCCGTGGGCACGGGGCGTACCTCCTCACCGCAGGGATGTTGCTCCAGACGTGCACGGCGTCCTGCAGGGTCCTGCCGCAGGCGTCCCGGATGGTCACGGGGTCCCCCTGGGGTGGCAGCAGTGAGCGCTGTGGGGCGGGGCCACCCGGACGGTGCCCACGGGCCTCAGCCACCGGGGGAACCGCGCGTGGCCTCAGAACACGGTCAGCAGCCTCCCCAGGGTGACTGCGGCCCCGTCCACGCCGCTTAGAGGTCACGTCCCTTTTCTTACAAAACGACGAGCTGCTATTTCAGAGCCTCGGACTGGAGGGCGGTCACGTGGCCCAGGGACTCCCCGCTCGCCCCGACGCGGTGCAACCCGTGGCCTTTGTGTGTGTGACGGCCGTTTGTCTCCGGACGTGAGAGGGGACGCGAGTGGACGGCTGACTCGGGCCGTGAGGGGCTTTCCCGGCGGAGGGGAGAGTGCTCTCAAGGGCCAGCGCTTCGCAGGGGCCACGTGCCTGGATCCTGGGGTCACCGAGTCCCTAGAGGACCAGGGGGGAGGGGAGCGGGGAGGGGAGCGGGACGGACCTCCCACCGCTGTGCGCAGGACGGACTGAGGCCCGGGTCCCGGACACACAACGTGGGGGCCCAGGCCCCGCCCCCCGTCTCAGCCCGGCAGAGGGGCCCACGCGGCGGCCCCGAGCCCGGCTGCCCCGACACACCAGCCTCCTCCCGGGTCCAGCCCCGCACAGGGGTGAGGGACACGGCTGGCCTCACCCGGACACCGGGGCCCAGAGGCCGCGCCTGCCTCTGCGCCGGCGGGAGCGGGGCTTCCAGAAACTCCGGGGCTCTTTGGCCTCCTCCTGACGACTGGAGACCGGTTTCGGTCCGGCACGTGCGTGCGCAGGAGTCGGAACGTTCAAGAAGTCCTGCAGGTTTGCCGCGGCGGCTGCCGGCTCTGGGCACTGCTCTTCTCAGCCGGACTCACGCTTACTCAGCACCGGACCTGACCTGACTACGCCCGTCTATGTCGTCCGCTTAATTGCATATTTCGTTTCATCTTATCATTTGTTTGTTTATTTATTTATTTTATTTTGATGCGCGAACCCGGCCCTGGCGGCTGTGACGTGACCACGCGTCAGTATTTTAAAAATCCCAAACTTCCCGAGGAGAGAAACAAGCACGGAGGCCGAGGGAAGTACCGGCGTCCTGGGGCCACTCTGCTCGTCTCTAGGAAAATGAGTTTTAAGCCCTCACGAAGGGATCGTGTTCTAGAAAACGCATAAAATACCAAATGGCTCTCCCCACGGGAGGCCCGGGACCTCCGCGACCGGAGCGTTTCACAGCAGGACGCTGTCCGTCCCTCACACTGCTGCTGCCGCGATCCGTGTTTTCTGAGGGCAAACCCCGAAGGGAGCCGGTCCCCGTCCGCAGACGATCCGCGCAGACGCCCGCAAACCCGACGGAATCCACCGAAAAGGGCTGCTGACCCCGAGGGCACGGGCCGAGGCGGCGGGGCCAGAGCCAGCGCGCGGAGAGCAACGTGGAAGCCGGTTAGACGACGCGACGGAGACGCCGGGGCCACGGACGCTCGGGGACGCGCTAACGGGGACGGCACGAGAGCGCCGGGGGCCCCGAGGACACCTGTGAAATGGCACAGGCTTGACCCTCGCCCCGGCCTTGACCCCGCAGACGCCCACACGGGCTCCCTCACTGCATGTGGGAGGTGGCGAGGCCCCGGGGGTCGGGGTCTGAGCTGCCGCCCCTGAGAGGGTCCGAGTGCCCCTGGCCGGCCCCCTGGATCCCCGAGCCCCCGAGCCCCGGCCGCACGCACCTCCAGGAAGCGCGAGGCGACGGCGCGGTCGTCCCCGGTCAGCACCAGGTTGTCCACGAACATCCAGAAGAAGGGCCGCGGGCCGGCCGGCCGCGCGTACTGCAGCAGGCGGTGGAACTGGAACAGGAACCAGCCTGGGGACCCCCAGGCGCGTCTGGCCCGCCCGCCCGGAGCCGCAGGCGCAGCGGCCAGCCTGCCCCCGCCTCCTCCCAGACAGTTCTGCGTCACGGGGACGCGCGTCCCACCCCGCCACGCGGCCCCCGCGGAGGGCGGGCAGCGTGCGGAGGTCCCGATCCCTCGGCAGAGCCTTGAAAGGGTGGACGGTGCGCGTTTCCCGCCCTCTCGGGACGGGCTGGGGCTTGGGGGCGGGCAGGGGGCGGGGGCGGGGGCGACAGGGCTCTCTTACCCGGGGGCCGGTCGCAGGCCTGGCCGAGGGGCGGCGTGGCGCCGTACACGAGGTCGAAGGGGCCCCACTGCTCCACCTGCGGGACGGGGGACGCTGGAGGACGCGTGCGGCGTGTGGGCGGGCAGCAGGCCGTGGTGGCCTCAGGCGCTGACCACCGGCTCAGCCAAGGGCCTCGCGGGACCGGGGTCGGGGTGGAAAGTGAAGCCCATGGGGTCAGACCCACCAGCGTCCTCCCCAGGCTCGGGGACACTCGCTGTCCTTGCTGGGGGTCCCAGGAGACTCCCCGTGGCAGGCGCCCCCCCGCCCCACACGGAGCTGCTGGGGGGGGGGACGTGCACCGGCCCCCGGGACACGTGGACCTTGAGGTGACAGGACGCTCGGGGCCGCAGCCGGGAGCCCGGCCACAGCTGGGCGGCAGCTGCCCTCCAGAGCGTGACAGCGCCCACGCGGCGGCCGGCGCCGCCATCACCGGGTCACCGCGCGGCCGAGCTGGAGGACGAGCGGCCGCCGCGCGCCGGACTCCCGCCAGACGGGAGCAGAGCTGCGGGTTCCCCGCCGGCACCCTCCGCCGCCCCCCGCGCCCCCCAGGGCCCCGCCCGCACACGCGGCTGCGCTCACGTCCTTCCTCACTGTGTTGGTGACGTCGTCCACGTGCTTCAGGCGCCCCGGGCCAGACCCGTTGTCCAGGAAGCCCAGGCTCGCCAGCTCTGCGCGGGGAGACACGGGGACGCGGACTCTGACCCCCACCGCGACGGAGAGGTGACCGGCGGGCGGAGTCTGTGCACAAGGAGCCGGCTGCCTCTCTCCAGCCACGTGACCGCGCGGCCGGGGCCTCAGCGGGGCAGCCGAGTGACCGGCCGGGAAGGCGGGCTTCCTGGGCGGCCACGTCCAGGCCCGGGGCAGGCGGGGGGGCGGGGGGGTCCACGCCTGGGAGAGTCCGTGGCCCGGGGCAGGAAGCGAGCCCAGTCGGGACCCTACAGGTGGGACTCCGGGGACCCTCCGGGGCAGGAGGTGGAGGCGCGGTGGCCGCGCCCGGCTCCCGGGTCCCTTCGGCCGCGGCTGTGCCTGCTCCGTGCGAGTCTCGGGCCCTTGTCGGTGACGTGGCGTGTGAGGCCGGCCCCTCGGCACCGGGCACGCAGCAGCGCCAGCGGCGGGACGGCCCCCGAGTCCTTCCGGCCCCGGAATCGTGTTTTCACGGATTCTCCCCAGAAGGACTAGGATTTGCAGAGACACTGGCGGGCGGGGGCCAGCGGGCGTGGGGGCCGGGGCGCGGCAGGACTCCGGGTGCCACCGCACTCACCTGCCTTGATGTCCCCGAAGAGGGACAGCACCCGCACCGGCTCCCTCTTCCACACGGGCACGGTCTTAAACATCTCCAGGGGACTCTCCTGTTGATTACAGAAAGGCGGCGTCCCGAGGACGACCCGGCTGCGGAGCCCGCGAGGCAGGGGGACCCCCGCGGCCACAGAGGCGCCCGAGGGGCAGACCCCCGGGCCACCGCAGCCCCACGCCCCGCCCGCCCCTGGGTGCCAGGAGCCCTCAGGGAGTGAAGGATGGTCCCATCCCGGGAGGAAACGAGGCCTCGTCGTCACGGGGAGGACCCCAGGTCGGGGGACCGGGATCCACGCAGCAGCGGGGTTCACCCAGTCCTCTCCTTCCTCTCGGCGGCTCTGGGATGGCCACGCTAGGCGGCACCCCGAAAGCTGCCGGCAGGAGGCCCTGGCAGCAGAGCCGAGTGCCCTGGCCTGGCACTCAGGCCGGGAGCGGCCGCACTGAGGCCCGAGGCGCGGGAAGGTCTGTGGACACCGCCCGCCGCCCCCCACAGCACCCCCGGGGAGACGCTGGGAGCATCATTTGGGAAACAAGGCCCCAGAGCCCCCTGCGCCCCAGGAGGCAGCACCTGGGGGTGCCTGGCCTCCCGCAAACCAGGTGTCCGGATGCCGACCGTCGGCGACCAGGCCGGGGCGGGGAGGGCCTGCCCACGCGGGAGACTTTCAGGGGACCCGGGACCTCGGGTGGGTCCTCCCGGGGCTCAGGAGAGGGGACGGCACCCACGCAGGTGCGTGAAGGAGCAGGCGAGTCTGGGGCAGGGCAGGCGGCGCCGGCTCGGAGGGGGCGGGGTGGGCAGGGCACGCTGGACACTGAGGGGTGCGCCCCCGGCCCCCTGCAGGCCGGGCAGCTTCAGTCCTGTCTACGGAGGCGGCTGCGCTCGCGGGTGCCCGCACCCTGGGGCGCACCGTCCCCGCCACAGATGGCCAGGAAGGGTCCGCTGAGGCGCACGCGCGCCTGTTCTCCTACAGCGCCCGGGGACGCAGAGGCTGTCGCAGTGTCGGGCCCCGGCCTGTGCCCAACCGTTTGGGCTCGGAGGGAGGGTGGGTCGGCCAGGCCGAGCGCAGGGACCAGAGCCGCCCTGGCCAGGGGCCCCCGTGGCCCGTGTCTGCCTCTCGCCCGTCGTCACGTGGCCGTCCCCCCCCCGCCTCTCTCCCTTCTCCCACGTGACTCTGGTCACTGCACGCCCACGGGGACGGCATCTGCGAAGACCCCGTGTCCAAGGCCAGGGACGCCCGCGGCTACGGGGCTCGGGACTTGGTTGTATCATTTGGGGGGACCCAGTTCTCGCCGCTTTGATGAGCCCACGGCTCCCGCCTGGCTCCCGGCTCCCGGCCTTGACCCTGGAGAGGCCCTGAGTCCGCACGGGACAACGGGACGCGCCTCCGCCTAAAAGGCCGACTTGGCTGCGGGCGGAGCCGTGGGCGTCGTGTGCCCCGTGCCCCGAGGACGCCAGCGCGGTGGGGCGCGCCCGCCCCCCGGCCCCGCGGCCGCTCACCGCCTCGCGGTCGTAGAAGGCCTTCAGCCGCCCGCGCCACTTGGTGCGGCGCCGCAGCAGCCCGCTGCGGGGGAGCGGCAGGCAGAGGAAGCACACCCAGTTGCTCAGGCCCTGGATTTTCCCCGCGGTCCCCGGGCCCACCAGGCTGTCCACACACTCGAAACAGTAGCACCTGGGGTCAAACAGAAAGCCACCGCGGCTGAGGCGACGCGGCCCCGGCCACCGGCGGAGCCGCGGTCGCTCCGCGGCCCAGAGGGCCGGCCCCTCGCTCTGGCCCCAGCCGTCGAGGCCACGGCCGGCTCCCGAGCAAGGGCCACGCTGGCCCTGTCCTAGGCTCCCGCGAGGTGGCGGGGGTGGGGGGAGGCGGGTGGCACCGTGGGCCAGGGAAGGGGGCCGGTCCCCCCGGACACCTGCGGTGCCGGGAACCGAGCGCTCCGCAGGGGACGGCAGGCCGTTCCCGACAGTGACACGCGTGGCCCTGTCCCCCAGCCCCCGAGCCTCCGGAAACAGACGAGGTCTCCGGCAAAGCCAAGCGCAGGGCCACCGGCCGCCAGCCGGGCGCCCCGCCTCACCGGGTGCAGTCGGGGTTCTCGCAGATGAGCAGCGTCTCCCCGGAGCAGCAGATGGAGCAGTAGGACTGGAACCCGTCGTCGTCGTACAGGAACAGGCGGCCCAGGAACGCGTCCTTGGCGAGACAGGAAGCAGGCCGGTGCCCCACCCCCGCTCCAGGGCGCCCCACGAGGCCACCCCGCACCCCGCCTCCCTGCGCACCTTGCACGGGGCGCACATGCCCCCCTCAAACAGGGGGTGCTGGGTGTGCACCTGGAGACTCCCGCAGCAGAGGCACAGGTCTGGGGGGACAGAGCACAGAGTGCGTGGCCGCGCGGCCCGGCAGGGCGAGCGAGGCTGACGGGGGGCGGGACCCCTGCCCTGAAAGGCGCGAGACGTCCTTGAACGAAGTCGGGGCCGACACGTGGGGCGGGGCCCACGTTCGTGGATGCGGGACAGGCGCGCCTCCCCAGCGGGTACACCGGGGCACGCGAAAGGACACCGGGCCGTGCACCCCGCACGGAGCCCGGGGCACGCGGGACGCTGGGGGGGCACGGGCAGGGGCCCGCAGTGTCCGCTGCCCCCTCCGGGAGGGCCGCGCGCGCCTCCCGGGCTGGCCGACCCCCTGCCCCTGCGCGCGCGGGCGCGGCCTCTCACCTTCTATGTCTCGCCGGTTGACCTTGACCTCGTGTGCGATAAGGTCTGGGGAGGAAACGAACACGTGACCTTCCCTCTGCTGCCGCGCGGTCTACGCGTCGCCAAGGCAGGTGTCCCAGCTCATCTTCCGGGGACGCCCGCCCCACCCCCTCCGCCTGGGCAGAGTCTCGGGTGGCCCTCCTGGCCCTGCCCGGGCGTCTGAGTGATGTAGGAATGTTCCGGAAGCCCGGAGCCCTCAGAGCAGCCCTCACCTCTGCAGGGCTCTGGGGAGGGGGGCGCCGACAGCTCGCTGGAGCCCACCAGGATGACCTCCACGCTGCACCCCACGTCTGCGTCCAGGACTGCGGCACCACCGTGGGGACGCCGCCCGGGAGACGTGCACGAGCAGGGACAGAAAACGGTCCCTCGGCCTCTGCCCGAGAGGCCCGGCCACCAGCCGGGACGCGGCCCCCACCCGACCCGCCTTCCACAGGGGCACCGCCCGCGCCTTCTGAAGGAAGGTGGCCCCGTGCCCTGCCCCCCGCCCCCGGGGCCGAGTGGTCGCCTTCCCACGAAGGAGGGGGCAGCGGCCGGGCGTGGGGCAGAGCCATGGGCGGCCACGGCCGCGGGCCCCGAGCCACCCCCGCGCCCCGCCTCCCACGGTGGCCCCCACACCCCGACTGCGGTCCTTCCTACGGGACCCGCAAGGCAGACGGCGGGGGAGAAGAAGAAAGGGCCTCACGCGTCTCACAGGGTGGCCCCTCGTCCAGCTGCCCGGCCGGGTCGGGGTCCCAGCTGTCCCGGGGCTCCAGGCTCAGGGTCCCGGGGCTCAGGGTCCCCGGGCTCAGGGTCCCCGAGCTCAGGGTCCCCGGGCTCAGGGTCCCCGGGAAGGAGAGGGCCATGGAGCCAGGGGACGGGGCCTCCCACCACACACCGACAGGAGCGGGGCCAGGTGGAGGGCCTGGGCCATCGTGTGGGCGGGGAGTAGCCCCGGGAGGGCGCAGGGTCCCCTGGCGCGGGGGCGGGGTGGGCGCGGGGGCGGGGCCTTCGTAAAGGGGTGCTGCGTGGGTGGGGCTCTCGGGGGCGGGGCGAGGGGCTCCGTGGGGGTGGGGAGGGGCGGGGCTGCGGGCGCGTGGGAGGCGGGGGGCAGGGAGCTGGGGGTGGGGGGGAGGCAGGGGCAGGAGAAAGGAGCAGGGGCGGTGGGGGCCTCAGGGCCCCGGGTGGGGGGCAGGGGCCATGGGAGGCGGAGGCCCCCTGGGCAGGGCCTGGGTCCGGGGCAGGCATCGCGCTGGGTCGAGTCGGGGGCGCCCTGGGGCGCAACTCCCCCCCCCACTGGGTGCGGCAGGGCCCGGGAAGCTGAGTGGGGGGCGGGGCTCCGCCCTGGGCCCGTCACCTGCCAAGCCCGGCACCGCGCTCAAGGTCATCTGGGCTGACCGGGTGCGCCCGGGGTAGGATGCGACGCGCCCGTCACCTCCGTGGCCTTCCTGCCAGCCACCTGCGACCCGACCCCAGTGACGCGACCAGAACGTTCCAGGATGCACGGCCAGCGGCCTCACAACTGTCACGGCCCTCGCAAGCCACGGGAGAGACTCAAGCTGACGCCGAGCGGAGCCCGAGGGCCCTGGAGGACGTCCCGGGGACCCTGGGACAGGAGAGGCACGTCGGAGAGGACGGCAGGCGTCGGTGACCACGCGTCGGCGTCGGGTCGGCGGCTGCGACAGACGCATGGAACGGACGCACCCGTCCCCGTCCCCGTCCCCGTGGGAGGCCCGCGGGGCCTCGGGGGCTGTGCCGGCTGCGCGTTTCCGGGCAGCGAAGCTGCTCTGGAACGGCCCTTTCTGCCGCGGCCGCCGCGGCCATCGCCCGCAGGGCTCGTCCGCGCTGTACCTGGCGTTTCGTGCCTTCGACCCCCTTCGCCCAGCCGGGCCCGGCCCCTGCCAGGCGCCTGTCGCTTCGCCCGGCAGCTGGGGTGCTCCGGGTTTTGATCCCACGTGTAGGTGCGGCCGACGGCGTTTGTCTCCCTGTCTGAGTCGTTTCACTTAGCGCCGCACCCGCGAGGGCCACCCACGCCGCAGCGATCGGCGCCACGATTCCTCCTGGGTGACCGGGTGACACTCCGTGGGGTGCGGGGCCGTCGCCTGCCCGTGGCACTCAGCTTGCGTCCAGGCCTGGGCCACCGTGAGGCACCGCGGGAGCGACACGCTTTCTCCAGTCGCTGTTCGCGTTGCGTTCAGATAAACCCCGGAGGGAGCGGCCAGGTCGGGGGGCAGCTCCGTTTTCGGGGAATCTCGGAGCTGCGGTGGCCGGCGAGGCCGCACCCATCTGCGGGCCCCCCACAGCGCACGGGGCGCCCTCCCCTCGTCCTCTGTCTTCTCGGGGACGGCCGCTCCAGCAGGAGAGGGGCGGTGTCGCGTCGTGGCTCCGACGGCTCGTCCCGGGTGAGTGTGACCTCGAGCGTCCGCCCACGACCCCGTGGGCCCCTGTGCGTCCTCTTCGGCAGAAATCCTGCTCAAATCTGCCCGCGTTTAAAACGCGTTGTTCCGTGCTTTGCTACTGAGCCTACGAGTTTGCTTTTCTTTATTTTTTACACATTTGGGGGATCAGCCTCTTACCAGACGAACGATGGGCGGGTTTCCTCCCGCCCACGGGGCTGACGGCTCCTTCGCGGCGCAGAAGCCTTGTCCTTCCATGCGGCCCCACGCGTTCGTTTTCGCTTTTGTTGCCTTTGCTTTCGGCGTCAGATTTTGAAAAGCCACCGCCGAGGCCTGCGTCAGGGCCCCTGGGGGGCAGGCTGGGCGGCCGAGCCCCCTTCCAGCTGGAGAGCCGGCCAGGGCCAGGGAAGGGGCCGTTGGTCACTGGCCGGGTCAAGTCGCAGGACCACCGAGGGGTGCTGAGCGGGGGGAGGTGACGTTTTGTGACGTTTGCTGGGTTCGTCGACCTAAATAGAGAGGTAAACTGAGGCAAGCTCAGGAGGAATCGCAAATCGGGACGAGCACAGCGCAGTGAGGTGCGGGCGAGGCCGCCGGGGCTTGGGGTGCTGCAGGGGCGCCCAGGGGAGCGTCAGGGTCACTCGAAGTCAAAGGCGCGTGGAGACCAGCCGTGGGCGCTTCCGGACACATGAATGGGTCACACGAAAACCTCTGCCCCCTCCCGGCCACGGCCGCTCCCAGGGCGGGCGCGAGGCCCTCTGACCCACCCGTCCCCCGAGAAAACGCCGCACCCTCCGCAGCCTCCACCGGGACAGCGGGCGCCCGTCCTCCGTCCTCCCGTTGTGTCTCCCACTCTCCCCTGTGTCCTCCGACGGAAGGGCCCCCGCAGGCGGATGGACGGGGGGGGACGCATGGATGGGGGCACGTGGACGGGGGGTGCGTGGATGGGGATGGGTGGACGGGGACGTGTGGACGGGGACGCGCGGATGGGGGGACGCATGGACGGGGGGGCACGTGGACGGGGACGCGTGGACGGGGGGCGCGTGGACGGGGGCGCGTGGACGGGGGGGCGCGTGGACGGGGGGGCGCGTGGACGGGGGCGCGTGGACGGGGGGCGCGTGGACGGGGGGACGCGTGGATGGGGACGCTGGACGAGGGGACGCATGGACGGGGGCGCGTGGACAGGGGGGCGCGCGGATGGGGACGCGTGGAGGGGGGCGCGCGGATGGGGACGCATGGATGGGGGCACGTGGACGGGGGCACGTGGACGGGGGCGCGTGACGGGGGGGGCGCGTGGACGAGCGCCCCTCCTTCCCCGGGAGACGGAGCCGAGCGACGGCGCTGGCGGTGGGGCTGGCCCAGGCGCGGCCACGGCGCCCTCTGCTGGCTGCGACGGTCCCTGCGGGATCCCTGGGGCCAGGGCCGCCGGCCGCGCCGTCCTGCCAAGGCCCCCAGCAGGCCCCGATGGCGCGAGGCGCGAGGCGCCCCCCGAGGCAGATGCCCCCCCCGCGGCGCGGCGCACACTCGGCGGGAAGCGCTTCGCTCCGCGCCGGTTTGGCCGTCCGTCCGTCGCGCCGTGGTCCGTCCACTCCGCAGTTGCCCCTCGGAGGTCGCCGCGCAGTCTGCTCCGGGCTCGCCAGGCCCCTCGTCTCTGCCTCGCGCTACCCCTGAGCGTTCAGCTTTGTCTCGCTGGGTTTTCCCCGTCGCTTCCACGTTCCCTGCTTTGCCGACTGACCTGGCCACGCGGCGGAATCACGTCAGCCTGACAGGCTGGCGAGGGAGGGAGCGACGTGCCGCCACGTGAGAAACCGGGTCCGGGAGCGCGGGAGACTCGCTCCCCCTCCTCTGACAGCCGTGGGCGCAGGGTCCTCACCCTCGCCGCCCACGCCGCCGCCCACGGCGCCGCAGCGCCTTCCACCGGCTCCCTTCCCGTCACTGCGAACGGGCCGAGGCGCGCGTCGTTAAGGTTCCGATTGCAGCCGGGGCCCGGCGAGCGGCCGGCGCGGGCCCCTTTCCGGCGGGAACGTCCCTCTGCTCCTCCGCGGTTTCTCCTTCGCGGTCACCGAACCGGCAGAGTCCGGGCGCTCGGCGCAGGTGCCTGCACGCGCCCCTCCCGCTCGTCCCCGCGGGGGGCTGTCCGGCGTCCGACGAGGGACAGTCGGGGGCTTCCCGTCCCCGCCCGTCACCTGCAGGGGACGCCCTCCAGCCCCGAAGCGGGTCGCGTTCTCCCTTGCCCTCTGCACACTCAGCAGGACAGAAGCAGGTGGGGACGTCCCGGGGGGCGGGTCCCCGCGGAACTGGGTCTCAGCCAGGGGTGCATCCCCCACGCCCGCGGGCCAGGGGCGCGGCCCCCAGACACCGGCAGGGCCAGCGCGGGGCCGGCGGGGGAGGTTGGGTTGGCCGAGGCCGCTGGTCCGGGGTGCCCACCCGAGGCCCGTGGTCGCGGAAAGTCCCTGTGTGTTTCCTGCCGGGGCCCCCGCCCGGCCCCAGGGTTTCGCTTTCCCCAGCACCAGGCCGGCCGCATCTCCTGGGCCGGCCCCCTCGCCCTGGCCGGGCGCAGGCTCAGGGTCTCATCCAGGCCCCAGCGGCACGTCTCGCCCCGGCCCGGGCCCAGGAGGAGGCTGACGGGGCTGCGTGGCCGGGCGGGCCGGCCGGTTCCCCAGGGCCTGACGCCGGAGGCCCCGGGCGCGGGCGGGCAGCACGTCCCCCCGGCCTCCCGGCGGCCCCCGTTGCTCCGGTTCCGGGCCGGAACCCTCGGCCTCCACGGCTCAGGGCCCAGCGTCCGACGCCGGACGCAGCGCCGCCGCCCGTCCTCCGGTCCCTTCGCGCTTGGCCTCCGTGGGAACCCCCCCCCCGGGACCCCGCGGCCCTGGGACTCTGTTCTTCGTGCGGCGCCGGGCGTGTCCCCCGCAGGGCTTTTCCAGGGCGTCGGCTGTTTGTGGCTCCTTTTGCTTTCGACCCCCTCGGTGCTGAAGGGGCCACGTCTGGGGTGTCCTCCTGGTGAGGGAGGGCAGAGCACGGAGGACTTTCAGGGCAGTGTGACCGCTCCGTGTGACATTCCGGGGACGGACACACGTCACGGTATCCACCTGTCCAAGCCGCTGACGGCAGGTTCCCCGACCGCCCCCCTCTGGCGGGGGCGTCCGGGGGGGAGGCCGTGCGGGGGGACCCCTGTCCTTCCTGCTCGGCTTTGCCGGGAACCTGACCGGAAGCTGCTCCGAAAAGTAACGCGCGTTTTGAAGGATGAAGACGTCACGTCTGTGCTGGAAAGTGGGTGGGGCCAGCCTGGGCCACGCAGGCCTCTCCCCTCCAGGCTGCGTCCCTCCGGGGGCAGCGGTGCCGGGGCCCGCCCTTCCAGCCCCTCTGCCGGGGCGAGCACCCCACGCCTCCGCAGCGCCCGGACTCCCCTCCAGTGTCCCAGGCTCACCAGCCACCTCCAGGGGCTCCGTGGGAGGGTCGGCCCTTGACCTCCAGGGACCTGACGTGGCCTTTGAGATGCGTCCGAGCGCCCCGCCCTCCTGGGCACTCTCTGGGTGGCGTCCCTCGTGCCCCGGCCCAGCGGCCCCCCATCTCGGGGTGCAATGGCCACGGGAACGGCGTCCCTTCCCCGGCCGCACTCTCTTACTCCCCTTCGGGGTTCTGACACATCACGACCTGACGACCTCCAGGTCAGCGTCTTCAGCCGGGCCTCCCCCAGGGGTTCCAGACCCCAAAGTCTCCTGACGTCGCTGCGCACGGACCTGGTGGACACAGGTGCAGAACCCTTCGCAGAATGTCAGCTCCTCAAGTTCAACAGCGTCTGGAGAGATCGGAGCCCCACGACCACGAGGGTTCCCCGGGCGTGCGGGGCCGGTCCCGTGCCCAGACGTCGGTCCCCGATCCTCCCAGGAAAGCATCCGGCAGAGCTCCACACCCCTCGTGGCAAACACACAGGCCGAGGCCTCGACCTGGATCGAAGGGAGAGGATGACGGTGTCCAGGCTTCTTCGAGGGGGCCGAGGCCAAGCAGCTGGGGAGCAGGGCCCTGCCGTCCCGCCCTGCCGCGGGGCCTCACCCCCCCGACCCCTGGGCACGTCCCGCAGGATGCTTTTCCCTGTCTTGACGTGTCCCGGGCACCCAAGGAGCGTGCCGAGCGTGCTGAGAGCACGGGCCTGGCCCCCTGTCACCGAGGCCGCGCGGCCGTGGTCAGGGGCCTTAACCTCTCGGGGCCTCGGTCTCCTCTGTGGAACGGGGTGATGGCGGCGCTGACCTCAGGGCGGGCTGAGGCCTAGCGAGCGCCCAGGCTGCGTCTGGTGGGTGCCGCGCCCTGGCCGGGGAGGAGCTGGGGCGCTCGCTCCCTCGCGGGTGAGGACAGAGGCCTAGCGACGGCCGCCGAGCAGCAGGTGGCCGCGCGCGGTGCCTCACGGAGAAACTGAGGCTCAACCCCACAAAGGCAGCGCCCAGGCCCCGCCGTGGGTCAGGCGGGCCCCTCCACACATCCCGGTGGCCCCGGGTCACCTGCGGGAACGCCCCGCGGGCGGAAAGCCCGGGGTTCTACGGGAGCCGCCAGGGCAGGCGGCTGGGGGGACGCCCGCAGCCTCGGGCTCGGCCGATGACGCAGCTGCACCTGCACGGGTGACGCTGCTTAAACGAGCGGGTGAAGGCTCTGACCTTCCCGACCCCGACTTGCCGGAGGCGACACCCTTGGTCACCCCTAAGCCACAGCACGGCCTCCGGCACCCCTGGGTGGCTCCGTAGGGGAGCTTGGAGCCGCCGCCGGCCCAGCGCGTGTCGTCAGGGGTGACGTGAAGGGGCTTTTGCTTTCCTGAGCCCCCGCCCTGTACGTGAGCCTGAGCGAGGCGACCGAGCCGGTCCAGAAGCTTCCTTCGCAAAGGCAGGAAAAGGCAACGTCTCGCCGGCAGGTGTGGGCCGGACGGGCTGCGGGGGGGCGACCCGGCTGGGCAGTGACGGAACCTTCCAGCCCTGCCCCTCGGGAAGCCCGGGCCCTGATTGGCGTTGGGGCAGCTGGGCCTTCGCTCTTCCGTGGGTGGGGAGCGTATAACAGGGGCCCCGCGCCCCGGGGTGCCGGCCCAGGGGTGCTGCAGGTGCCCGGGGCCGGGAGGCAGACCGGGCCCCCACGCCGGGAGAGGGGCGCCGGCCCGGAGGGGTCCCGATGGCGGGCGGGGACGCGGCGCTGCGCCGCCTGCTGAGGCTGCACCGCACGGAGATCGCCGTGGCCGTGGACAGCGCCTTCCCGCTGCTGCACGCGCTGGCCGACCACGACGTGGTCCCCGAGGACAAGTTCCAGGTGCGCCCCGCCCGGCCCCTGCCACGCCGGCAGCCCGAGAGCCGGTTCGCACCGGCGGGGTAGGGGTTCCCGATAGTGGGGTTCGCGTGGGGAGTTCACGTGGGGGAAGAGAGTTCCAGCCAGACCCGCCTGTGCTCCCCGACTTTCCTTCCCCAACGCCCCGCCCATGAGCCAGGGGGACATCGCAGGACAGGCTGGGGGGCCCTCCAGCCGAGGGTCTCCGGGACACGGCCCGGTGCGCCTCCAACCCCGCTCCCAACGCCCTCTCCCAGCCCACCCCAGGCCTGCGTCCAGGCCGGGGCCACGGTCCCCTAAGACACGGTCCAAGGGAGCCGTCCTCACCCCCACCCCCCGTGCCACCCCTGGCCTCAGGAGACGCTGCGTCTGAAGGAGAAGGAGGGCTGCCCGCAGGCCTTCCACGCGCTGCTCTCGTGGCTCCTGACCCAGGACGCGGCGGCCATCCTGGCCTTCTGGAGGGTCCTCTTCAAGGACTACAACCTGGAGAGATACGCGCGGCTGCAGCCCGTGCTGGACAGCTTCCCCCGAGGTGGGGCGCGGGGCTGGGGGCGAGGGGAGGGGCGGGCACGTGGGGGTCCAGGGGGCCCCCGGACGTCACCCAGGACCGCCTCGGGCCCCCGAGGTGGAGGCCCAGGCCTCGGCCGCCTGCCCGGGCATCGGCTCTGGGCGGGAGGCCATGCCCGCTCCTGCTCGCGCCCTGCAGACGTGGACCTCAGCCCGCCCCGGAAGGGCCGAAAGCCCCCCGCTGGGCCCAAGGTGCCCCTGCCCAGACCCCCCAGCAAGAGGAAGGTCCCAGAGGAGTCCCGGGCCGCGCCACCGGCAGCCCTGTCCCCAAGGGGCACCTCCAGCCCAGGTACGCAGGTTGAGGAGCCTGACACTGGCCCGCCGCCCCTCCCCCGCTGGCTCCGGGAGCTTCCGTCCCACCCGATCAGCCAGAACCAGCCTGGCGGGGCAGCTGGGGTCCCCCGGGTGTTCAGTGGACGCACCGAACGTGACCCCAGGCCCGCGAGCGGGCACCTGGGTGTCTGTTCCTCTCGCTGATGCGGCACCGCAGCCCGGTAAAGCTTGGGGACCCGCGGGAGCTGGGGGACACCCGTGCCCCCCCCCAGGTCTAACTGGCCCTGGCAGGGAGAGGCCCGGCCGCCGCAGCGCCCCCTGCCGGCCCCCACGTGAAGGCCAAGCCCCCCAAGAAGCCGGACAGCACCTCGGAGCCGCAGCGCCGCCTGCTGGGCAGCGGTGAGAGCCCCCCCAGCCCCGGCCGGGGTCAGGGGTCAGGGGTCAGGGGTCGGCCTGGGGCCTGCCCTCCGCGGGCCTGTCCTGGGACCACGGCCCGCCCCACTGCCCCACGGGGAGAGGGGCAGGCCTCGGGCTCCCCTCCTGTGGGCTGAGCGGCCCCCCAGGGCCAGCTCGACGGCTCCCTCCAGAGACGCCTCCCCAGTCCCCTCCCCGGTCCCCTCCAGGTCCCCTCCAGGTCCCCTCCCCGGTCCCCTCCCCGGTCCCCTCCAGGTCCCCTCCCCAGTCCCCTCCCTGGTCCCCTCCAGGTCCCCTTCCCGGTCCCCTCCAGGTCCCCTCCAGGTCCCCTCCAGGTCCCCTTCCCGGTCCCCTCCAGGTCCCCTCCAGGTCCCCTCCCTGGTCCCCTTCCCAGTCCCCTCCAGGTCCCCTCCAGGTCCCCTCCCCGGTCCCCTCCAGGTCCCCTCCCTGCCCTTAGGTCGCTCGGAGCTGACCTAAGGCAGGTCCTGGGTACCCTGCTCCGGCAGGCCCATGTCCCCGGGTCCTCGTTCATTCCGCCCACTGTGTCCAGCGCTCGCACACGTGCCCTCGCGCCCACGCGCACAGCCCGTCTGCTCCGACGCGCGAGCTGTCCGCCGTCCCTCGCGTGTGCAGAGCCGGCCCCCTCCGTGCCCGCCCTGGGGACGGAAGCAGCGTTCTGCCCCAGGCGCCGCAGGCCCCACCGCCGCGTGCGGGAGCGCTCGGGGGCCCTCGTCCCGATCCGCGACGCCCTCTCGTGCCGCCTTCCCCAGGGATTCAGACCATGTCCGCTTCGGTGCAGAGAGCCGTGGCCGTGGCCTCGGGGGACGTCCCAGGAGCCCGCGGGGCGGTGGAGGGCATCCTCATCCAGCAGGTGTTTGAGTCAGGTAGACGCGCGGATGCCGATCCGCGTCCCCCGGGCTCTCCGGTGGCCCCAGAGCAGACCAGACCGTGGACGGGGCAGACAGCGTCCCGAGTGGGTCCGCTGGCTCTGGAGGGCCAGGGCCACCGAGGGCTCCCACGGGGGCCGGGGCTCCTAGGCCCGCGGACCCGGGGGCTTCCGGCCGTCCAGGCCCCGTCCCGGACCGCCTCCGTCCACTTGGCTGGGCCCCTCCTCGGTCGCCGCGGGCTCACACACTCAGAAGGAGCCCAGCCCCTGGGCGCCCGGGGGTGAGGACGGCCTGCGGCATCCCTCCCCCGCCTCCTGCTTCCTCCGGCTTCCGTGCTGGGCGCCGGCGGGCCCTGCTGCGGGCGCTGGCCCTGCACCGGGGCTGGGCCCGAGGACCCCGCAGCGATTCCCTGGGCTGTTAGGACAAACTGCCACCAACCGGGCGGCTGAAAGCAACAGAAGTTCCCCAAACGAGGTGTCGGCAAGGCCGCGCTCCCTCGAGAGGCGGGAGTGCAGGCCTCCCCCAGCTCCTGGTGGCGGCCGGCGCCCTCGCAGCCGGCTCGCAGGCTCCAGCCCCTGCCTCCAACGGCACAGATTCTAGGCGACGTGAACTTGGGGGCGCGCCTCAGCCACGCGTGCCCGGCAGAGAGCACTCCTGTGCCCAGGACCCGGCCCCCGGCCTGACTGGGGCGTGTGGGGGGCCGGGGCATCCAGCCGCAGGGCGCCTGGCCTCTCTGCACCCGCCCGCCACGGGCCCGGCCACTCGGCATCTCCCCCCAGGTGGTGCCCAGAAGTGCATCCAGGTCGGGGGGGTCTACACTCCCGGCAAGTTTGAGGACCCCGGCGCGGGGAAGATGAAGGCCCGCAGCGGTGGCGGCCTGAAGACCCTGGTCCGAGCCAAGGGGACCCAGGTCACTGCCCCAGCCACCCCTGGGGAGGCCCCTTGGCACCCCCACCCCCACCTCCAGCACACACAGTGGCGGCGGCGTCACCTCTGGGCCAGGGTCTCTGCAGGGCTGCGGGGGGGAGGGTGTCGCTGCCCAGGCTGCTCCCCTGCTTTGTGACACTCTCTCCCCCCTCGCAGGCTGCAGGGGACCCCAGGGCAGGCCAGCAGGGCAGGGGCCCAGCCCCTCCTGCCCTCCCCAGTGAGCCCCAGCTCCACCAGGTATCGCCAGACCACGACCCCACAGGCGGTCCTGCCCCTGTGCCACGGGTGCAGGGCGGTGACTAGGACAGGGCCCAGGCTCCGGTCCACAGGGCAGGGCTCCTTATCCCCCCATCGTCTTCGTTTCTGATAATTCACGATGGTGAAGATTCACACGAGTCAGAGAAAGGGAGGCCTCCGGGGCTTTTAGAACCGCGGCGTTTGGCCCGGGTGCCCTGGTGGGGGGGTGGCCCCTGCTGGGCGCCGGGACCCAGGGTGTCAAGCTCATACGGGCCTCCCAGGTCCGTTTCTCGGTGAGACAGACCTGGCCCCAGGCCCCGACACCGACCACACTGCCGGGGCCATTGTCGCGAGGAGCGTGCTCATTGCTACGCAGGGTGCCCAGCCCGGCAGTCCGGGGCTTCTGGAGGAGGTGGGGTCCCGCAGGGCACGGCGGGCGCCATACAGGCAAGGGCACAGGCAGGATGGAGGCTTTGGGCGGAGGGGACAGCGCGTGCCTGGGGCCGGCGGGCCTGCCCCCTGTGGCCTGCCAGGCAGGGGCGGCACGGGGTGGGCGCGCAGTCTCGGGACTGGCTGGAGCGCAGGGCGGCCCCGGGCTGTGTGGGACCAGAGTCTCGGGGGTGGGAGGGGCCTTGGGGGCCCCGGGAGCAGGCCAGGGGACCTGCGGCGGAGCCATCTGGGGGCTCCTGGTGGGGGCGTCCCGTCCCCACCTCCCCGAGACGGGCCTCTCCCTGCTGCAGAAGAACGAGGACGAGTGCGCGGTGTGCCGGGACGGCGGGGAGCTCATCTGCTGCGACGGCTGCCCCCGCGCCTTCCACCTGGCCTGCCTGTCCCCCCCGCTCCGGGAGGTCCCCAGGTGAGGCTGGCACCCCCATCCCCGCCCCCGCCCGCAGCACCCAGCTGCCCCCACCTGGCTGCACGGCGGCCTCCACGCACTGACCCTGACCAGAGGCCGCCCACGGGGTGGCGTGGGGGGGTCAGTGCCGGTTGAGCCCACTGGGCAGGGGGTGGAGTCCGGCTCCACCTGGCACCGTCCTGCCCGCATGGCCACACCACCCTCCCAGCCTGGCCAGCAGGGCCCTGAGGTCAGCAAAGGGGAATGGAGGCCCAAGGCAGAGCGTGGCCAGCCCGCCCCACCTCACCCCACATTGCGACCCCGAACCCCAAGCACAGCCCCCCTCTAGGTCGGGGTCGGGGTGCACAGAGACGCGGGGCTGCCCCCGAGGGCCGTCTGCCTCCCGGCTTCCCCTCCCCGGCCCTCCAGGAGAGCCCCGTCCCCGCCAGCGCCCGTGGGTCCCGGGGCTCAGAAGGAGGGCGTGGGGGTTCAGTCCCGCCCCGCCTGCGGGGCGACCCCGCCCGCTCACGACTCTCTGAGCCTCAGGTGCTGCGGCGGTGACCCAAGGCTCAGTCGTCGTGCCCCTCGCCCCCTCCTGCTCTTCCCTCCCTCCTCGCCCTTGGCCGCCTCCTTTCTGCTGGGCACCCTCGCCCCGTGGACCGTGGCCCGGCCCCTGGGCATAAGCACCCCAGCCCAGCAAGGCCCTGCGGGCAGGCTCGTGCCACCCGGGCACAGGCCCCTCCTGGGCTCCCCCGCCAAGGGGCCAGCCCGGCCGCCCGCTTCCCGCCGGGGCCTCGCTCTCTCCATCGGTAAAGGAAAGGGGGACCCGGAGGCGCCCTCAGGCCTCCCCCAGTCGTGGGTCGTGATGCACTGTCCCCTCCGCCTTGCCCTGCTTGCTTCCGGCCGGCGACGACGCGAGCAGCGGGACCTGGAGGTGCTCCGGCTGTGTCCAGGGAGGAGCCCAGCACGACCCGGCCCGGGCCGAGGAGCTGCCCGTGGAGACCCCGGTGCGTACAGGCCTCCCCCGGGCCCCCCGCAGTCCTGCCGCTCGGGCCCCCTGTGGGTCGGCCTGCCGCAGCCACCGAACCGCAGTCCTCCTCGGCCCGGCCCCAGCACTTCGGCTTCGTGCGGTGGGGTCCCAGGGGGTGCTGGCCCCCGGGCAGCGCCCTCACGAGGGCCCGTTTCTCAGTCTCTGACTGTGGGCCTCACTGTGCGCCCCACAAGGGATGCGCTCTGTCCCGCGTGGCAGGCTGGGACGCACGCCTGGGTTACTCTGCCAGCCCCAGGCCCCGGGCACCCCATTTTCGGACAGGAAGGGCCGAGGGCCGGGGACCACAGGCACTGCACCCGGGCCTTTCCAGCCTGCTGTGGGGCTCCCAGGGTCCCAGGGCGGAGCTGGGCGGGTCCCCGGGAGCCCCTCCGAGCACTGACCCTCTGGTTCCAGGTCATCCTGGGTCCCAGGTCGGCAGGAGAGGAGGCGAGGGGCCTGCCTCGGGAGCCCCCAGCTGGGATGGACACCGCGGTCGCCTACAAGCACCTGTTGGTCCCACCTTCTGTGGCTCCCCTGCCTGTGCTGGACCCCTCGGCCCTGCGCCCCCTGCTATGTGTGGACCCCGAGGGGCAGCAGGTGAGGGGGCTTGGGTTGGGGTGGCTGGCTTCAGGGGGCCCCTGAAACAGGAGGGTGACAGGCAGGGGGTCCAGGAGGAGTCCGATGGGGTTAGGGGTCAGGGCTTCGGGGAGAGCTCTGCCAGGAGCCGCCAGACGGGCCTTGGGGGAGGCAGGAAGAAGCCGGGGGAGCACTCGGAACGAGGGGGGGCTCTGGAAAGGCTGGGGAGGGGGCCTCCTGGAGGGGTTCCAGCCGGGGTGAGGCGTTCCCTCGTTGCTCCTGAATCCTCCGCCCCCCAGAGAGGCAGGACAGTAACGGGGGTTGGGATGTTGGGGCGTCCCCAGGCCTCCCAGCCTTTTAGGGCGCACTATTCTGGAAACCCCTTGATCAGGGGAGCCCCTGACCTCCCAGGGCTGGGATCCACGAAGCGCGGGTCCCCGGGTGGCTTTCGTGTCCCTCGCAGCCCGCAGTGACCACGCTGTGCGCCCCACAGAGCCCGGTGCCCGGCGCGCGGTGCGGAGCCTGTGGGGACTGTGTGGACGCGCTGCGGGGCGTGGCGGGCGGCCGGCCCGGGTGAGTGCGACGCTGGGGATGGGGGTGGGGGGTGGCTTGCCAGAGGGCCCACGACCGACGCCGGTTCCCTCCGATTTGTGCAGGAACGTTGTCCCGCGCTGTGGGTCCTGCTGCGGAGACGCCGCCCCGGGCCCCGCGCCCGCCAAGGTCAGTGTCCCCGGGGTGGGGGCCCGGCGCCCTGTGGGGTTGGCAGGTGGCAGCGGGACATGTCAAGGGAAGGCCTTGGGGAGCCAGCTCTGGGGGTTTACGGGGTCGCCAGCCGCACGTGTACGCCCCCTGCTTAAAGCAGTGGTTCTGTGAGAAGCCACTTCCCTTTGATAAACCCGTTTAGAGAGGAGGGAGTCGCAGGCTGGGTGCCCTTCCGTGCCCAGAGCGCCCTTAATCCCCGGCGCCCCTCCCCCAGCCGAGGGAGTGCGGGTGCAGGAGCGGGGTCCGTGGGTGGGGGTGAGGCGGGGGGGGGCTAGGGCAAGGAGGCGCCGCCCTAGGGACAGGCAAACTGCCCCGGTGACCCGGGGTGGCCCACCCCCGTGATCCTGCCCCTGGGGACCTAGGGAGGTGCAACCCTGTGGAGAATTGGTATGAAAATGTGCCCGAGCCAAACAGGACGTTCCCCGGGAGCGGGACCTCAGCAGGCCCAGCGACAGCTGCAGAGGGTCCCTGCGTCTGGGAATAAGGAGGGAACTCGAGGGGGAGGAGCGGGAGGCGGGAGGAAGCCAGGCTGGGGCGCCGGCGGGTCCCAGGGGACATAGGACTGTGCTCTGGGGGCCTGGAAGGGGCGTTTCGGGGTGCGTGACCCCAGATGCCCAGAAGCGGGCGGGCTGGCTCGGGGCAGAGATAAACCATGAGCCTCACCCGCCGGCCCCGTTAGGGCTTCATGACCAGGTCACCCTGTGAGGTCACTTTCCGCAGAACTTGTCCTGTCCACCCCCCAGTCCTCAGGCAGCCCGGGGCGGGGACCCCACCCTGCCCCATCCTGCAGCCTGGAGCCCCCGTCATTTGTTGAGGAGACGCTGCCGAGGCTGCAGGGGCTGTGGGGCCGTCATCCCGCCCCCCCCGCATGTGCCGGTGGATGTGGTCCCGTGGCCGTGAGCGTGGCCCTCCTTCCAGGAAGGCCCTGTACTCCCCGGGGCCGCGCTCCTGCCAGCACCAGGGCTGTGGGCAGGCCGGTGCCCATCAGACCCCCAGGTGCACGCCCCAGGTGCACGCCCCAGGTGGGAAGTGCTGACCTGGGCTGTTCTGAGCCAAAGCTTGGCCGGTTCACACGGTTCCACCTGGAAGGGCCCCTCCGCCTCCTGGGGGGAACTCTGGTTCCCTGCTCCGGCCCTGGCCGTGCTAGTTGGATGGTTGAACGGCTGCTGCGGGACCAGACACCTGCTGCTCTGGTCTTCCATCGGTGACGGGGTTGTCTGGGTCGCCCCACATTCCCCAGAGGGCCACACGCAGGGTGTGGATGGAGGTGGGCAGCCCGGGGGCCTGGGGTGGCCGGCTTCCCGAGACGCAGGGCCCTGGGTGGGACACCCCGAGCTCACTCGTGCCTGCTCTGCCCGCACCCTCCACCCCCAGAGAAGCACCCGCAGCATCCCCCACCCGGTGCCACCACCCCCACCCCAGCTGCTCCCCTTCAGAGTCCTGCCCCGGGCACGTCCCCGCGGGTGTGTCGGGGTCGGGCTGATCTCTGTCTCCTGGGTTCCAGACGGGGGACGACTCTGCTGCGCAGGAGCCCGTTCTGCACAGGGATGACCTGGAGTCCCTGCTGAATGAGGTAGCGCCTGGGTCCTCCTACCCCCCACCAGGCCCGCCCGTCCCCCACGTCCTCCACTCCTGCCCCCAAAGCTCCCGAGCCACCAGCCCCGGGAAGGGCCAGGAGCCCCGGGGTGGCGCTGACCCCTCCGCACACACGCAGGGGCCCCGAGCCCCCGAACGCGCCGAGGGGGCCTGAGCTGCTGCCCTGTCCGGCCGCTGGGAGGTCCCGGGGCCTGGATACAGGGGGCCGGCGGCCGAAGCCGGAGCGGACTTGTCCCAGCATG
Organism: Cynopterus sphinx; assembly: GCA_030015415.1. NCBI lineage: Eukaryota > Metazoa > Chordata > Mammalia > Chiroptera > Pteropodidae > Cynopterus > Cynopterus sphinx. The sequence continues at coordinate 953,378 of CM057380.1, read as the reverse complement.
GGGGGGGCGCGCTGGGCCCTGGCCCCTCGTGGACCCCCCGCCCACCCGGAGACCAGTAGCTGGAATCGCTGGGGGAGAAAGTGGCCTTCGGGGCCTCATCGTCTTCCGTCGACAGGAGGTCGCTCCTCCAGCCAGCCCCAGACCCCAGCGGGGGCGTCCTGAGGTCCCGGGTGCCGGGAGCCCGTGCCCAGTGCCGCCCCCTCTGTCCCGCAGCACTCCTTCGACGCCATCCTGCAGTGGGCCATCCAGAGCATGTCCCGCCCGCTGGCCGACGCGCCCGCCTTCCCCTCCTGAGGCGGCGGGTTCGCGGCCTGGGGTGGGGCGCTGGGCGAGAGCGGACCCCCACCCCGCATCGGTGCACCTGCGAGTGCCCACTCGTTCCCACGGCGACTCTGGCCGAGAGGGGCAGAGGGGACTCGGCGGGTTAGAACCGAGAGGAACCGAGAAGCTCCCGGCGCCGCCAGTGCTGGCTCTAAACACGGCCCGTGTCCCGGCGCCACGAAGCCGGCGCGTGGGCCGAAATTAAAGTCGCCTCGTGCTCTGCAGTGGGTGCGCTTATTTTGGGGTCCGAACCCCTGGGTTTCTGGTGTGTGAAAGGGGGCTGAGCCGGCTGGGGCATGGCCCACGCTCACCCCACCCCAGGGCCTTTGCACGGTGCTTCCCGCTCAGCGCTCCTCCCTCGTGCTCAGCTCCCGGGCCACCTCCTCGTTCACTCCGTCACTCAGTGGACCTTTCATGTGCCGAGTCCCGTGGGGGGACATCCAGTTGGGGGGACAGGTCGCACACAGGAGGACGGTGGCCTCGGGCAGGGTAATGGACTGCGAAGCAGGAGGCGGGACAGGCCGGCGGGGAGTGTGCGGGGGGAGCCCCGAGGCCGCATTGGGCAGAGCTGTGCCTCAGGAGCCGCCTCTGCGCTGACGGACTTCTTTCCTGGTTGTGTCTGTCACGCCCTGAGAATGGCGGCCGGCGACCTAGGGAGCCGGTCTCGTTCTCGGCCACGTCCCCGGGGCCTGGCACAGCTGCTGAGTCAGTGCTGGTGGGAGGGGACGGCAGGGCTGTCATGCCCCACCCTCTCCCGCCCCACGGGGACCCAGGGTGGATCACCTGGATGGGAGTCAGGCCTGGGAGGGGGGACAGCGGCCACGGGCCCCCGTGTGCATGGCAGCAGAGCTGGGAGGGGTGTGCTGACTTGGGACGTGGCTTTTGTCCCCACCCAGGGAGGCCCAGGCAGGGAGCAGTGTACGGGGTTCGGTCAGCTCCCTCAGCCCCTCCAGAGCCCCCGTGAGCCTCTGGCTGCACACGGGCTCCTTAGTCAGCCCCATTCGGGGTGAGGCGGGGGACAACGGGCCACTTAGGGCAGCTCCTGCTCAGGGTCTGGTCGGCTCCCAGCAGTGGGGCTGAGTGCCCCAGGCTTCTGGTTGGACTGTTGGTTCCCACAATGCTGGCAGCTGTGCCCTGAGGCAGGCAGTGGTGGGAGGGACAGCCACGGGACGGCAGTGGATGCGCTTGAGTGTCCCAGCTCGGAGGCTGGATTCTGGACAGGAAAGACACTGAGAGGGGCAGGACCAGGGAGAGGCTCGGGAGGCAACGTCCATGCACAGGCGGGCCCGGGACCAGCCACGCAGAGCGGGGACAGGCAGTGGAGCAGGAGCCCTGCCTGGGAGCTGTCCCTCCCCCACAGACCCCAGCACCTGCCCCCACCCCCCCAGGATGAAGCGGGACTGGATGAGGTTTGCAGAAGCCGGTGGGGACCGTGGCACTTTTGGGGGGTACTTCAGGGGGCTGACCAGGGAATGCCACAAGCAGGGGCGGCAGGTGCCCCACACTGAAGGGCATGGCCAGGTCACCACGGGCAGAACGCTGAATGTGGGGACCCTCCCTCTTCATTCAGCTCCAGGCAAGAGCCAGGAAGATCCTTGAAAGTGAGCACCCTAAAAGGACAAGGCCCTGGGGGGCTCCCCAAAACACCGCCCAGCAAGCTCGCCAGCAGCAAGGCTCAGCGACTGCAAGTCCCTGCCACGGGCAGAGGTTCCTGCCCCTCCCTGCCGTCTAGGGCCCGCCCGCGCCACGGTCCCAGAAGGCCCTGCTGGTGGCCCGGTCTGATGCTGGTCTCTTGGGATGGAGCTTTGTCCCGTGCCCCTCGAGCTGGGCGCGCTCGGCATCTCGCTCCTCGCGGGCAGGGTGCCGGAGCGCCACGCGGGCCCCCTGAGGGTGGGTCACCAAAGCCTTGCGGCCTTCCCCTGGGGCGGCGGGCCCTGTCCTGGGGGCCACGCGCAGCACCGCCGCCAGCCACGCGGGGGCGCCACCGCGGAGGCCGCTGCTCCCGCCCAGGCCCTGACCCCGAGGGCGCCAGAGCCCTGGTCCCCGGGGACCCAGACGAAACACGTGTCCCTTGCTGCTCCGGGCCTCTGAGTCTCAGGGCACCTTCCCCGCGGCCGCAGGCCTCCGGCGCTGTCACAGCCCGGCCCAGAGGCCGCCGTCCCCTCCCGGAGGACGAGTGGCCCCAGCCAGCAGTGGCGACGACAGCGGTCTGTCCTTGCCCGGGGACGCCGTGTTTGCCACGGAGCTTTCACAACGGAGCCACGTGCTTTTAGGAACACACGCAGGCCCACGCCCACGGGAAGGACGCGCGGCGCCCGGTCCACGCTCGCCACCCGGACGTGGCGCTCGGTCCTCTCGCGTCTGCCCGTCTCGCAGGCAAAGAGCTAAGAGGGTTCTCGTTCACGCTGCCCATCCCCTGGGTGCCCCTCCGTGCCCCTGCCAGCCTCTTTCCTCCGCTCCTTCCCCGCACTGCACTAGACGCAATGTCACTTTTGGGGAGAAAAACACAGTCTTTCTCGTGCCTCTTTATCGTGGTCACTATCAGGCTGGTTGATGAGGACACTCCACGTGGGACCTGCCCTCCCGGCCAGGCTGGGCGCGCGCTGCGGGATCGCTGACCGCAGGCGCTGGGCTGGGCAGCAGGGGCCAGGGCGCCGTCACCTTCCAGGACTGAAACCCTGCGCCCCCGCCTCCTATCTCCCGCTCGCCCTCCCCAACAGGGCGACAACTTTAAACGTCTCATCGGAACGGAACGTGTGTGAAGAAAAAGGCACCGATCACAGGTGATCGGCTTGCCGAACTGTCCTGCAGCAAACACACCCGTGTCGCCACTCAGCTCGCAGTGGCACCCCTGCCTCCCGCCCCAAGTCTCCTGCTGGCCGTCGGGGCCTCCCCACCGGCAGCCCCGGCTCAGCCCCTGGGGTGGACGCCTGTCCTCACACTTGCTCTGGTTCTGGGGACTCTCCCACCAGCGACCAGGCTCCCTTAGGACCGGGGCCCAGTGTTCTGCTGACGGCCTGGGTCCCTCCTGGGCTGGGGGGACGCCCGGCTCAGCCTGACCATCCAAGGCAGAGGCTGAGGTCCCACCCCAGGCCCCCACATCCCTCTCCCCACGCTGCCTGGCATGCAAGAGTTTCCCAAGGGTCCAGCAAACATGTACTGAAGAATAAGCTAATAAATAAGTTAATAGACAAACGAGCCGGTGTCCCCTGAACCCCATTGGCCATCTTAGCCAGAGGCCGACTGGAGGGGCCCCTCACCCTCTGCTCAAGTTTGAAGAGACCCCCGGTGGGGGGGACTCCAGGCTCCTGTAAGGAACCTGGGAAACCCCGGAAAGTCGGTCCAGGCCGAGGATCACCCGTTCCGCGCGCGGCTTTGGACGTCCGACCCGGCTCCGAGGTCAAGGGCGCCTCAGGCCTCCGGACGGTCGCTCGCCGGGGGTGGGGGTGGGGGGGATTAAGGCCCCAGACGTGTGGGGTCGCCGGACAGGTCCAGGAACGGACCTGGCGGGCCCGACCAGCGAGGTCGCAGGGGCACCCTCCCGCCCCCGGGGTCCGCTCCCGCCCCGCCGCCGCCGCGCACCTGCGGCCGCCGCCCGGGGAGGCCGCGCTGACCTCACGCGGGCCGGGGCGGGCCGGGGCGGGCCGGGGCGGGCCGGGGCGGGGCCGGCGAGGGCGGCCCGGCTGCCGGCGGGGAGCGCGCGGCCGTGTCGGCGCCGCCATGGCCACCGTGGACCTGGAGAAGCTGCGGAGGTCGGGGGCCGGCAAGGCCATCGGCGTGCTGACCAGCGGCGGCGACGCGCAAGGTGGGCGCGGGCCCGGGCGGGCGCGGGGCGGGGGTCCCGTCCCCCTGTCCCCGGGGCCTGCGCGCGCGCCCGCCGCCCCACACCCCCCCGGGACCGGGGGTCCCGGAGCTGCCCCCGCTGCCCGCGCGGCCCCCGGGGTCCCCCCTGACCCCCCCCCACCTCCCGTCCGGCCCCCGGGCCCCCGCCGCGCCGGGGCCGCCTACGTGCCGCGCGCCACGGCCTCGCCCCGCCCGCCCGCGGGGGTGTGTCCGCGCTGACCGGGGTGGGGGTGGGGGGCCCCGGGACTCCGCGCGGGGCCGGGGCCAGCCCGGCGCTCCCTGCGCCCCTCTCCGTGTCCCGTGGCGAGCGCCCGGGTCCCCGCGGGTCCCCGCAGGTCCGCAGCGCCCGCGCTTCCTGGCTCCGAAAGCCCCCCCCCCCCCCCCCGCGCCCCGGGCCACTGTGCCCCCCCCCGCACTGTGCTCCCCCCCACGCTCACCCCTCCCTCCCTCCTCCCTGCATCCTGGCTGGAGATGGGCCCAGGACAGCCCCTCCTCCCCTTGCAAGCCCCGGGCGTGGGGTGGGGAGGCGGCCTGGGGAGGTGCGCTGTCTGGGGCCCGGGGATCCCTGTCCTTTCTCAGGGGGTGAGGGGCTTCCTGGTGGCCCTCCAGGCCTCTGCAGCTGATGGCCGGTGCCATGCCCGTGGGCGGGGTATCCCCCTCCTGGCAGACTTCTGTCTGCTCTCCAGTGTCCCTCACCTGGGGTGACCAGCTTGGCACCTGTCATGCTGGGCCATGTGGCTACACCCTAAATCCCAGGAAGGACCTTAAGTGGACCGGGAAGCAGGAAGGGAGGGATGGAGCAGCACCCTCAGGCCACAGGAGGGTCCCTCCGCCTCCCTCCAGATGGGAGACGCACACCTCCCCTCCCAGCCTCAGGCCCCGATCCCTCCCCCCACCCCCCCATGTGCCCAGGAACCAAGCGTGGCTTCCTGACGGGGAGGCAGGAAGAATCAGCCTCTGCCTGTGTCCCCGCCTGCCAGGGGCCCTCCTACGGGTCAGGCAGAGCCCTCGGGGCCTGGCCTGGCTGCCAGTCGTGCCCTGCTGCACGTCCCCTCTCTGTCCCCTCTCAGCACTTGAAGCCTGTACCTCCCTAGGCCAGTGAATGAGCGGGGCTGGGGTCAGTGGCCTGGGGCCGCGTCCTCCTGTGAGATTAGACCTGCGGAAAGGCCACACCTGCAGAGGGTTGGAGCCGCCGCTCCAGACAAGCCCAGAGAGGCTGGTGGGGCCCCGACGCCCATGGCTCAGGCGGGCATGGGGGTGTCCACCCAGGCTCTGTCTGTGCAGTGGGGACAGCAGCATGGAGGGGGCTTGGGAAGATACGTGCATGCACGTAGGTCGGGGTGCAAAGGCCTGGGGGCAGCATGCTCCCGCCCTCTCCTGGCACAGATGGCACAGAAGACCGGGCCTTAGCGAGTGTCCCCACCACACCAGACCTTGGCAGCCTCCGTGCCGCTCCTGCTCGTGACGTAGCCGTGCTTTCTGGCTGGGGCGGCACAGGGGGTACCACACAGACTCCCCCAGTTTAGGGCTGGGCCGAGGCAGCGGGAAGACGCAGGCGGCAGGAGGACGGGGCCTCTGTTCTGTGAGTCCTGGAACCTGCTGGCAGGTGCGGCCCCAGCCAGCTCCCTGTCGCCATCGCTGTTCCTGGCCCGAGTGCTCAGGTTGCCTTCCGGGTCCCCAGGTCCTTCTAAACAGAGGCTGACCGCGCCAGGCCCTCCCGTGTCTGCCTCCCCGCCCTTGTGTCCCGTGGTCCCCCCACCCCCAGTCGGCAGCCGGGGCGGTGGGGACCCTGAGCTCCTGTCCCCAGACGCTGCGCCTGCCTTTGCCGGGCCGTGCGCAGCAGCCGAGCTCACGGAGGGGAGAGCCAGACCCAGGGCCGGGCCGGGCCGGCCTTGTCCAGCTTTGTGACCTGGCCCAAGCACTTCCCTTGGGCCTCAGTTTCCCCTTCTTCAAACGGGAGAGAGGCCAAGATAGGCCACCCGGCAGGTTCCTTCCCGGCAGCCTGGAAGTGGTCCCCGGCGCGCTCCGGGCCTCTCCCTTCCTGCTGGCCACAGGCACGTCAGCGAGTAGAGGGGCTGCAGTTGCGTGAAGACGGCAGAGCACTTCGTGTGAAGTGGCTCCCAAAACAGCCGGGCCGCCCGCCCCCCTCCCTCTGTCCCACTACGGGCGCCTCCCCGCCCCCAGCCCCTAAATAACACACGCGCGACCCGCCGTTTCCTGGGGACGAGCAGGACAGCGACGATGACGTCCCCCGTCTGCAGGTGTGGGTCCAGCTCCCTCACCGCCCTCCCCATCCCGTGAAGTCCCCGCCCCGCTCCGTGTCACCTCACAGTCGCCACCGGTACATTCTGTTTCTCTGGGAGCCGAGTGTGACGCATCAGCCCCCGACACGGGTTGGCCGCGTCCCGGACCTCCTCCAGCGGGAGGTCACGGGGTGCCCCTCCCTGGCGTCAGAGGGCCCAGCGGCCTCCTGCCCACTCCCCCACCCCAGCCCAGGGCTGATTTCGAGGAAGAAGAGCAGATTGAAGGGCCATTGGAGAGGCCTCCTGAGCAGCCACCCACGGGAGGGGGACGCGCGCCCTCAGGCAGCCGTCGCCATGGCACCCGCCTCCCGGCTGAGTCAGGGTCTCCTTTGAACAACGTGGCTGGCCACGTGCTCCCCTCCGAAGGGCTGAAGACGATGCTCTGCCTCTGGGGTCCCTCGACCCACCAGGCTGGCTAGTGAGGTGGCCGCGGCCGCAGGCAGGGTTGGCCGAGGAGCCGTTGGTGGGGAGGGAGGGGGCCTGGGTCCCCGGCCATGCCCTCCCCTTCCCTCCATGCACCCTCTCCCCCCTCCAGCCTGTCCCCGGCTGCTACCCCCCACGAGTGTCCCTCTTCCAGGAAGCGGGCACCTCAGGGCCTAAGGGGCCCGTGGTCCCAGGGCCAGTGCGCACTGGGCACAGGTGCCCCCTGAGCTGACCCTCGGGCGGGGCCTGGAGCACAGCGGGGGCGGGTTCTCGCCCGTGCCCGGTCCCCACGCTCAGGCCGAGTCGGGCCGGCGGCGTCCCTCCGGGGACAGCCGACTTCCGAGCGCACAGAAGCTGGAATGACGGGGCTCGCCCTGTGACCCGGGGCCCTGTGACCTGCTGGCTCGGGGCCCCGATCGGGGGTCCCGGGCCCAACCTCTGCGCGTCTCCCCCGCAGGAATGAACGCCGCCGTCAGGGCCGTGACGCGCATGGGCATCTTCGTGGGCGCCAAGGTCTTCCTCATCTACGAGGTGAGGCTGGTGGCCTTGGTGGCTGCGTGCCGGGCCGGGGGCGGGGCACTGGAGGGAGGGGACATCCTCCCCCCCCCCCCCCCCGTCCCACAGTGGTCACTGGTCCCTGTTCAACCGGAGGCCCAGGGGAGGGGAGGGGAGGGTGACGCGGAGGCAGGACAGTGCGGCTGGGAGGGAGCTGGGCCCCTGCGCTGGGGTGTGGCCGAGGGGCCCCTCGGGTCCCTGAGGGGTAGGCCATGTCCCTAGGGAGATAAGGCATGATGACTCGGCCACCTTCCTCTGGGGCCTGGGACCTCAGCCCCCACCCAGTCTCCCTCCCCCCTGCCGCCAGCCCCCAGCCCCGCGGACCGCACCTGGCCGAGTTCGTGCCGCCTTGGCCTCGCCCGGCCCCCAGATCCCCGTGTCACCTTTGGGGCTGACGTGCAGAGACAGGGCGCAGACACGCACGCACACGCACGGCGGAATCCTCCACGTCTCTGGTTGTCCAGCGGCCCTGTGACTTTGTTGTCACTTCTGAGGCAGAAGGTAGCGAACCTCAGCCTCTCCGCCCTCCCCAGGGCCCTCCTCCTCTCCCTGTCCCCTGCCCTGGCCCCAGGTTGGCTGGCCACACCCAGGCCTGCTGCAGGGACACAGCAGCGGTTTGTAGGCCCCTCCCCGGGCCAAGCCCCAGGGGTCCTGGGGGGCAGGTCCCCTCACAGCTGAAGGGCAGGGTGGGCCCACGCCCTGATCCTGCTCTAGAACCTTCTGGAGGACCGGGTGAGAGTCTCCAGGGAGTGTCCAGGGCCCCCAGACAGGACGCGGTGGGTCTGAGGCCTGCCTGAGGGAGTCTAGAGGTGACAGCCGTGTCCCTTTGTCCCTTCGCCTCTGACCGTGGGATGGGCACGCCAGGTCCTCTAGGGCACGGGAGCTACAACCGCGGTGTCCCCCACGCACGTCCCTTAGCCGCCTGGGAGGGAACAGTGTCCATTCACCCAGGAGCCCCACCTGGACCCGAGGGCTCGGCCGGCACAGGGAGAGTGGCCAGCAGGGCGGCCTCCCAGGCCGGTCCTGGGCCCGCCTGGGCCTGGCCTGGGAAAGGGGAGGGCGAGGGGTGAGTGGGGGGAGGTGACGCAACGTGGGCAGAGACGTTCTAGAAGGTTCCAAGACTAGGAGAGGAGGGTTGTGTCCGTGAGGCTGACCCGAGCTGCTGACCAGCCCGGTCAGGGGCCCTGGGGCCTGCAGTAGGGCAGGGGCCAGGCGGGCATGGTGCCCGGGCTCTGTGCCCGGCCCTGGTTTCCCGCAGCCTGAGATGGAAGCCGCTCGCCCCGGGCAGCGCCTGCTGTGGGTTTTAGGCCATTTCCCTGCTTTTCTGTGCGGTGATGGTGGCAGCAGGGCTGGCCTGTGTCCTCGTGGCCAAATTCCTGGCCGAACCAGGAGGGGGAGGGACACGGCCTGGCGTCAGTCGTTGGAGGTAGCTCCGAGGTCCCCAGCCCGGGGCCTCAGCCCTCCGGGGGCCCTGAGAGCCTCCGCGTTCTGGTCCCTGCGGGGCGGCGCCAGCTCCCCCCGCCAGGCAGAAGCGGTGGCTCGTCCCCTGCTTCCCCGGAGGACAGAGGGGCGTGGCGGTGCCGCCGCCGGTCATGAAACGCCCCTGTCCCTACCCGGACTGTACAGAGCTGCTAACAGGGAAGGGGGGCCCCGGATGGCATAGTCCGGACACCTGACCAGGTGCTTCTCACAGACGCGGTCCAGACCGCTCGCTGGTGGCTTATGTCGTGGGGGAGCCGCATGGGGTCCTCAGGGGGTTCCAGATACAGCCACCCGCGGGGTCCGACACGCAGCCCCTGGGACGAGGACGGCGCAGCTGGGCGCTGTGGGCTGGAGCGCCCAGGAGCTGGGCCTCACGGCCGGTGGCCGAGGCGGTCACTGCAGGCACAGCGGGTGCTGCGTGGCCGTGGCGCATTGCGATGGCCACTCACGCCCCCGGCACTCGGGAGCCCCGTGTGCCTCCTTGGCCCCAGACTGGAGACCTCCCACGCGCCCGACGTCGGTGGCCGGATCAGGAACCGGGGCGGGGGGTACATGTGGACTGTGGCGCGGCCGCGAGCCCAGACACGGCTGCACACGTGACGTGGGGCCTCGCGGACACGGAGCTGCCATTTCTGCGTCTCAGCGATGCCCGCAGGAGACAGGACAGCGGCTTCCCCGGGGAGGGCACGGCCCCGTCGGGCAGGGGGCTGCTGGGAGCTGGGCTCCTGTCCGTGGTCCGGGCCCGGCGACCTGGGCGTGACTTTGAACACTGAGCAAGTGGCCCCTGTGACAGCAGCCCTTGGCCGTGTGAGTTTCATTCAGAAACAGCCTCGCCGGCCTTGCACGGGGTTCCGGAAGGTCCAGCGGGGCATCCTGGCCTCTCCCTGGACAGCCCGTGGCCGCTGGCTGACCCCGGCTTCGTTGTCCAAGGCCCTGGCCTGGGGGGCCTGCTTCCTTCCGGACGGGGTCTCGGCCAGGCCCCCCGAGCCCGTGCGCAGACGCGGTGCCGTCCCGCCGCTGCGGGCGCGTCTCATGCCCGTGCCCCTCGGTTCCAGGGCTATGAGGGCCTCGTGGAAGGAGGCGAGAACATCAAGCCCGCCAACTGGCTCAGCGTCTCCAACATCATCCAGCTGGTAAGGCCGCGGCGGTCCCTGCCTGCCTGTGAGCGCGCGTGACAGATGCGGACGCACACACGGTGCGGGCACAGATGGACCCCTGGGCCCGCTCCCGGCTGCCGTGTCATCTGGCTGTCACGGGGTCGCGGAGTGGCGATGGCCCCCGCCAGGTCCACCGCCAGAGTTCTCGCTCTGGTCCAGTTAAGGCTGCGAGGGAGGAGAGGACACTTGGGAGGGACATGGCACAGCGACCGAGTGGCCTCTCCACTCCTGCGCCCGTTTCCCCTTCGTTGCCGCTCTGCGCCTCCCGGTGACCAAGGCCGGGGTCTCTTCCTACTTACTGAGGGGGCCACCGTGATGGGCCAGGGTCCCTGGGAGCGGGGTCTTTGAACCATGTCTCTGGGGAGACCCCTTTCCTCCCGTAGAGCTGGGATGGTGGTGCGGGCCCCTGTCCCCTGTCAGCCCCGGCTGCCAGCCGGCACGCAGCTTCTTCAGGTGGCCAGTCGCCGCCATGAGCCACGAAAGGGTCAGTGGCCCCCAGTGCCAGGAGCCAGTGCCGGTCTCGTCCAGGCGTGGCCAACTGCACGGGGCCGGCCACCTCTCCTGCCCGGAGCAGATGTCGCCCTGCTCCCGGGCAGCCCAGTGGGTGTGGACAGGCAGAGGGGCCGGGCAGCCCCTGGGAGCCCCCACCCCTCGAGGGGCACTGTGGGGCCCCTGAGGAAGGGCTTGGTTCTGCCTCGATGGGCTGCCACTGGGCTGGCCCGTTTCAGCCTGGGCCCTGCCTGGCAAGTCCCAGGAGCCGCACGGGGCGGGGCAAGCAGGGAGGGCCGTGTGGCTGTGGCACGAGCTGCCCGGGCGTGTCCCTGTGAGCGCAGAGCTCCCCGTGTCGGCGCACAGCGTGGGCACTCGTGTGCGCCCTCCGTGTGTGTGAGGGAGAGAGAGAGAGAGAGCAGCGCCTGCTCGTTTGTCACGAGGTCCCCGGGCCGATGGCTGAGTGTCCTCGCATCACATTCGAGGAGAGACGCCGCCCAGGGAGGCGGGCCACCTGCCCGGGCCGCTGGGGGAGGTCCTGGACTCTGCTTCTCAGTCCCGCGGGGCCCACCGGTCCCCCCAGGGTCCCCGCGGGGCCCTCGGCTGCCTCGTGGCCAAGGCCCCGGCGTCCTCTGCACAGGGCGGCACCGTCATCGGCAGCGCCCGCTGCAAGGCCTTCACCACGCGGGAGGGACGCCTGGCGGCGGCCTACAACCTGGTGCAGCGCGGCATCACCAACCTGTGCGTCATCGGCGGGGACGGCAGCCTCACGGGCGCCAACATCTTCCGCAGCGAGTGGGGCGGTCTGCTGGAGGAGCTGGTGCAGGCAGGTGGGTCGGTGGCCGCAGCCCGGCTCCGAGAGCTGGGGGTGGGGGCCGGGCGGCGGGGACAGGCGGGCGAGACGCTGTGGGCTCTCGGCCGCAGCAGCGGGCCTGGCCCAGCCTGGGGTCGGGGGCACGCGGGTGGTCACACCGGGCTGGCGGCTCGTGGGGCCCGGGCGAGCGCCCGCCTCCGGCCCGCGCCGGGGCCCCCAGGCACGGGGCCGGCAGTGCAGGCCGAGTCCTCCGCGCCGCCCGCGTGGACCGGTCTCGCTCGTCGGGGTTCCCGGCGCGTGTGGGTGACAGACTCTGTCACGTCGGAGTTAAAGCTCGGGGACACCTCGGAGAGTGACCCCTGGGACTTGGGTTCTGGCCCCTCGGGCGGGCCTGGACCTGAGGGGCCTCCCGGAGGGGGCGGGGGAGGGAGGCCTCTGGTGGCTTCAGCTGCCCCCTCCCTGGGGGGACCCAGGTCCAGGGCGGGGCCGGGCGGGCGGGGCCTGAGTGCTCCCCCCCAGGCAGGGTCCCGGCGAGCGCGGCGCAGACCTACTCCCACCTGAGCATCGCGGGGCTCGTGGGCTCCATCGACAACGACTTCTGCGGCACCGACATGACCATCGGCACCGACTCGGCGCTGCACCGCATCATGGAGGTCATCGACGCCATCACCACCACTGCCCAGAGGTGAGCGCGGCCGAGGCTGACGCCCCGTTCCGGCGAGGGCCGAGGCCGCCCGTCCGCGGGTCAGTGATGGCGGGTCCCGAGGGCGGTTCGGGCCCCTGGCCGGTGACGACCAGGCCCGGGCGAGGCGAGCGGCCTTCAGCCCGAGGAGCCGGGTCAGTGGAGACCAGGGGAGGCCGGTCAGCAGCCCGCGGCCGTGTTTCGCTCAGTCGCTCGGCCGCCCTGGGAATGAGGACCGCCTGTCCCTCCGCTGCTCCCGTGTCCACCGTGTCGCCAGGGCCCCCGTGGGTGGGGGCCGCGTGGTGCCACCCCTGTGGCTCTCGGGGGGCCGCTTCCGCCACCTCGCGGGCCCGGGCCGTGTGGCTCGGCCCGCGGGGGCTCGGCGCTGACGCCCGCTCTGTCTGCAGCCACCAGAGGACCTTCGTGCTGGAGGTGATGGGCCGGCACTGCGGGTAAGGGGGCTGCCGCTCGGCTGGGCGGGTGGGGCGTCCCGGGGCACCCGGCCCCAGCAGGCCCACCTCCCTGGGGCAGGGAGGGCGGGAGGCAGGCTCAGGGGTCCCAGGCCCTGAGCGGGTGGTCCCGCCCCCAGGTACCTGGCGCTGGTGTCCGCCCTGGCCTCGGGGGCCGACTGGCTGTTCATCCCGGAGGCGCCCCCCGAGGACGGCTGGGAGAACTTCATGTGCGAGCGGCTGGGCGAGGTGAGTGGGGAGGGCTGTCCCCCGGGGGTCCCGCTGCCGTGCAGAGGCAGGTGTCCCCCAGGGTGGCATCCCCCAGGGTATCGTCCCCCAGGAGGGCGTCCCCCAGGAGGGCATCCCCCAGGGTGGCGTCCCCCAGGGTGGCATCCCCCAGGGTATCGTCCCCCAGGAGGGCGTCCCCCAGGAGGGCGTCCCCCAGGGTGGCGTCCCCCAGGGTGACATCCCCCAGGGTATCGTCCCCCAGGAGGGCGTCCCCCAGGGTGGCATCCCCCAGGAGGGCGTCCCCCAGGGTGGCGTCCCCCAGGGTATCGTCCCCCAGGAGGGCATCCCCCAGGAGCGCTTCCCCCAGGAGGGCGTCCCCCAGGGTATCGTCCCCCAGGAGGGCGTCCCCCAGGAGCGCATCCCCCAGGAGGGCGTCCCCCAGGGTGGCGTCCCCCAGGAGGGCGTCCCCAGGGTGGCGTCCCCCAGGGTATCGTCCCCCAGGAGGGCATCCCCCAGGGTGGCGTCCCCCAGGAGGGTGTCGCCAGGGTGGCGTCCCCCAGGGTGGCGGCCCCAGGCCTGTGTGGGGGCTCGTCCTCACTCTGGTTTGACAGTGTCTGCAGGCGTCCCCCTGGGGGTGGCACCCAGGCCAGGCAGGAGCGCTCTGACCCTGTTTCCCCCCTGAGGCTCTGCGGACAGGCGCTGTGGGGCACCCCAGGGCTGTGGGGCAGGGTCCTGTGACTCGGTGCCGGGTCCTTGGGGAGGCGAAGGCGTGAATAGCACCTTGAAAGCCCCGAGAGCGTCCTGGGTGCTCTCTGGTCCCACCCCGCCGATGCAGGGCTGCGTGTGGGTCCCTGAGGTGCCGCCTCTGATCCGCCCTCAGCCCCCGGGGTGGGGGGCTTGCCCCGGGGGCTCGGGCCTCCAGGAAGCCCTGTCCCGGGGTAGCTGCAGGCAGGACTGGCTCTGCCACCACGGCCCTTGGGTCCCTCTGTCCCTGCCCCAGCCCCCAGTTCTGGGGAGGCTGCGGGAGGGCTGGCGGGTGGCGCCTGAGTCCAGGGCCGGGGTCAGGCGGGCAGCTCAGTGCCGGCGTCTCTGACCCAGACCCGGAGCCGAGGGTCCCGGCTGAACATCATCATCATCGCCGAGGGCGCCATCGACCGCAGCGGAAAGCCCATCTCCTCCCGCTACGTGAAGGACGTGAGTGTGGGCGCCCCAAGCGGCCTGGGGACGCGGGAGGGTGGGGGTGGCGCCTCGGGGGCTCCCCTTCATCTCAGTCGCCAAGTGCTCCTGCCGGGGCCCCTTCCCCACGGGCAGGGGGCTCCTGGAGGGCTTCCTCAGCCCCAGTGACAGCCAGGTGTGGGGCGCACGCGCCGGGGCTCCCCGAGGAGCCCAGCCTCGGAGGCCGAGTGTGCCCCGCACCTGTTGGGAGCCCCCACCCTCCGCAGGGCCGGGCCGGCCTGGGAACTCCCAGCCACACACTCACGATCCCTGCCGCGGGACGAGGGGGTGAGGCCCGGGGCTGGGGGCCTGTGGAGAGGCGGGACAGTGGGGCCGGGTGCTACCTGCGCGGACCCCCTCGCTCTCCCGACGGCAGCTGGTGGTGCAGAGACTGGGCTTCGACACGCGGGTGACGGTGCTGGGCCACGTGCAGCGGGGAGGGACCCCCTCGGCGTTCGACCGCATCCTGGTAGGTGCTGGGTGCGGGCGAGCGTGCGGGCCTCAGCCGGGCGCCATGGCTCTCACACGGGGGGCCGGGCGCTGGCCTGAGCGCCGTCGTCCTCCTCGTTGCTGCTGGGCTCAGCTCGTAGCCCAGCGGAGGCAGAGCCCGGGGCCACGGAGGGCCCCGCCTGGCAGCCTGCACATGAGGCCGGTCGCCCGGGGTGGGGCTGGGATCCGCCTGGGCCACGGTGCCGGCAGGAGGCTGCGGCGCGTGCCCGGTCCTCGGGGACCCGCCGCGGCCGGCAGCTCTGAGCCTCTCCCGGGATCTCGGTGTGTGGTGTCCTCAGCCCCACGCGGAGCAGCGGGGACACTGCAGACTCGGGGCCCTCACCAGGCGCCTGTGCAGCCCGCGCGAGGCCTCGGGGGCCCGTGGGAGGGGCCTGGGGCAGCGGCACGGGCCGTCGCCGTCCTCCAGGCCTGGGCAGCGGAGAGGAGCTGGGGCGGCTCTGGGGTGACCCCGGCCTGCGGGAGAGCGGGCTGGCCTGCGGGGCCGTGGGTGCCGGGGGAAGACACGAGACCCCCGGGCCGGAGGCTGAGGACGGGTTGTGAGTCACGGCCACAGTGGCGGCGTTCCGGGCTGGTCCCCGAGGCCAGTGCCCACGGGACGACTCCCGCCCGCAGTGTGTCCCGTCACGGGAGGAGCCGTGGCCCAGGGGACCCGTCTTCCCTGATGAGCACAGTGCTCCCACGGGGGCAGGAGCGTCCCCCCAGGGCCGCTCCCGACACAGACCCGACCGAGCAGCCGGTGCCTCGCTCCCGGGCCGTGCAGACGGCGGGAGGCCCGGGGGCACCGTCGGCGGGTGCAGCGGGGGCGGGGCGGCCGAGCAGGTGCAGGCGCGTGCGTGTGCGGCGAGCAGTGGGCTGAGCCCCGCCCCTCCCGCGCAGAGCAGCAAGATGGGCATGGAGGCGGTGATGGCCCTGCTGGAGGCCACGCCCGACACGCCGGCCTGCGTGGTCAGCCTGTCCGGGAACCAGTCCGTGCGGCTGCCCCTCATGGAGTGCGTGCAGGTGGTGAGTACGGGGCCCCGCCTGCCGCGGCGGCGCTCTGGGTCCCTGGGGCGGGTGGCATCTGGGGCACGGGTGGGAGGGAGAGGGACTGGGCGGCGGGGCTGCCGGGCGGGCTCTGGCAGACGGTGTGGGGACATTCGGTGAGGCCAGAGCAGGGGCCGCAGGAAGGGGGGTGGGACGCGAGGGCCCAGAGGCTGAGAGGCCGGGCCCGGGGACGCTGGCCCGACCCGCAGGTGTGGGGGGCCCTGCGCCGGGTGGGGGATGGGCGCCTGGCGCTTCTCTCGGAAGAACCTGCGGGCGCCTCTGGCAGAGCTGCTGGGCGGGGAGGGCGTCAGCTGTGGCCCGGGGGCCAGATGGGCCTCGATCGGGCTCCGGGCGCTGGGGAGGAGCGTGGGCGGCCGGCGAGGGCCCGGCGGCCAGGCCGGGGGGGCCCACTCCGCCTCAGTCAGCCTCCTGGTTGCCGGCCTCGGCAGTGACCGCGGCCCCGCAGTCTGGGACAGGCTCGCCGCGCCGGGGGGCGGCCGCGTGTGCTGCAGACACCCCCAAGTCTGTGCCGTTTTCTCGAAGACGAAGGAGGTGCAGAAGGCCATGGACGAGAAGAGATTCGACGAGGCCATCCAGCTCCGCGGCAGGTGAGGGCCGCGGCAGACTCCGGAGCCCCGGGCACCCAGCTGTGCCCTCGGCACGCAGGACGCACGCCCCCGCAGAGGAGGCGACCGCGCGCTGCCGACAGCCCCCGCGAGGGCGTGGCCGAGCGGTCTGCACGAGGACGGGGCCTGGTGTCCCCGAGGGGGGCCGCAGGGAGGACGGGGGCCGTCCGCGCCGGGCGGGCTGGCCTAGCGGTGAGGGCGTCGGGGCCGCGTGCAGCCGCGTGGCCGCGGGCCCCTGACGCGGGGCCGGCTTCCGCCCCAGGAGCTTTGAGAACAACTGGAACATCTACAAGCTGCTCGCCCACCAGAAGCTCTCCAAGGAGAAGGTGAGGCGGGGCGGGCGGTCCGCCCGGCCCGCGGGGCC
Source organism: Cynopterus sphinx (assembly GCA_030015415.1). Taxonomy (NCBI): domain Eukaryota; kingdom Metazoa; phylum Chordata; class Mammalia; order Chiroptera; family Pteropodidae; genus Cynopterus; species Cynopterus sphinx. The sequence goes on along the minus strand of CM057380.1, from coordinate 936,894 downwards.
AGGCCTGGGGCCGGGGTCGGCCCGGGGACCGGGGTCGGTCCGGGGCCGGGACCGTCTGCTGTGGGGCTTCCGCATCGTGAGCCGAGGGCGACGCTCGGCCCCGACCTGACCAGCAGGTCCCGGGCAGGCAGCGCAGCAGGACTCGTTTCTGAAGCCCTGGGGGCCCGGGACGGGTCCCGCCAGGCAGTGGGGCTGGCCAGGGCCCGGCTGCTGTCACGGACGCTGTCCCCCCTCCGAGCACGCCCCTGCGTGTCGTCACCCCAGCGGCGTCACCGTCCACGGTCCATCTCCCCAGCCCCCTTTCATCCCAGGAGCCAGGGGGGCACGGGCGGCGGCCAGCAGGGCGCCCGGCATGGCTTCTCCCGGGCCCTGCCGGGGTGTGACCGCCCCGGGGCTGGCCCGAGCGCTGGGAGCTGGGAGCGGCCGGGCTCCGAGGACAGGGTGGGGGGCTCCGCACCCTGACGCAGGTGGGGGTGGCAGCGCTTCGGCCGTGCCAGGCTGAGCTGACCCTGGACGCGTCCCCTGCTGCTTGCTCACCGCGGACACCAGAAGCTTGTGCCAGCAGTGCCCTCCCCCCGCGTGTCCGTGCCCTCGCCCAGGGCTCGGGGGTGCTGGCCGCTGGCCGGCTCGTGCGGGGTGACCGTGAGGTTTCCAGGCGGCCCAGGACGCTGGCCTGGACCTGCCCTGCTGCCCGCGAGGGTGCTGGGCCCGGAGGGACCAAGTCCCGCTGATGCCCGAGGCCAGGCTCGGCCGTCGCCGAGTGGGGCCCGCCCCTTGCCAGGAGCGCGTGGCGTCCGGAGGGGGGTTTGTCACTCCCGGGAGCCGGGCGGGCACGGGAGGCTGGCTGTGGCCGACTCCGTCGTCAGCGGCCCCGCAGCCCTGTGTTCACGCGCCCGTCTGTCCCCTTCCCCGAAGACCGGCTTCTCCCTGGCCATCCTGAACGTGGGCGCCCCGGCGGCCGGCATGAACGCGGCCGTGCGCTCGGCCGTGCGCACCGGCATCTCGCACGGCCACACCGTCTACGTGGTGCACGACGGCTTCGAGGGCCTGGCCAGGGGTCAGGTGGGTGTGCGGGGGCGGGGCGCGTGGGACGTCGGCTGTTCACAACCCACCCCCGGCTTCCCCCCCGGACACACGGACACACGGGGCCTCTGGTGTGGGGTGTGGGGGTGGCAGGGCGGGACGGCCAGCCGGGTCCAGGAGGAGGACGGGTCAGAGGATGAGGGAGCGGGGCCGGGTCCGCCCTAGCTGTGCGCAGCCCGGGCCCTGAGGCCCGGCTGGACCTGTGGCCGGGTGGTCACTGCTGGCCCGGCCCCCGGCCCCCCGTGGACACGCTGTCCCTGAGCGCAGGACCGGCGCCTCGGGAGTGGACCGGGGCCTCGGCCGGCCCCCTGAAGCGGTGCCTCCTCCCTGCAGGTGCAAGAAGTGAGCTGGCACGACGTGGCCGGCTGGCTGGGGCGCGGCGGCTCCATGCTGGGGACCAAGCGGTGAGCGGCAGGCCGCGGGCCGCCACGGGCAGCTGGGTGGGAGGTGCAGGCTGCAGGCTCGGCCCGGGAGCCGCAGGGGAAGCCGGCCCCGGACTCTGCGGCCTGGGGCTCGCTGGCCTGGCCGAGGCCTCGCCTGCGGCCACCGGGGTGGGAAGGGCTGCTCCGCGGCCCCGCGTCTGCAGGGAGTTCGCAGCCAGGCCTAGAGGTCAGGGGCAGGTCAGGGGCAGCGTGGACGCGTGTCCGGCCGCCCGCGGTCGGTGCGGACGCCGAGTGTCCGTCTGACCGTCTCCCACTGCAGGACCCTGCCCAAGGGCTACATGGAGAGGATCGTGGAGAACATCCGCAGCTACAACATCCACGCCCTGCTGGTCATCGGGGGCTTCGAGGTGAGGCCCCGCGGGGCCCGAGGCCAGCACCCTCTGCCCAGGCCTCACCCCCCGGAGACCCCGCGCGCCCTTGGGACAGTGGCGTTGGCGTTGGGAGGGGATCGCCTTCTCCTGAGGGCTTCGCGGCTCACAGTGAAGCCGGCGACCGACCGGGCGCTTGTGGGGCGGGCAGGGGGGTCCGGGCGGGCCACGCCGTGCCCTCCCAGCAGCCCGGCCCCGCCCCGCCCGCAGGCCTACGAGGGGGTGCTGCAGCTGGTGGAGGCGCGGGGCTGCTACGAGGAGCTGTGCGTCGTCATGTGCGTCATCCCGGCCACCATCAGCAACAACGTGCCGGGCACCGACTTCAGCCTGGGCTCCGACACCGCCGTCAACGCCGCCATGGAGGTGGGCGCCAGGGCCCTGCGTGCGGCGGGGATGGGGTGGCACGGCGCGCCGCAGGAGGCGGGGCGCGGGGCACGGGGCACGGCGCTGGGTGCCCGGGGGGCTGCCTGGCTGGCCCGAGGCCTCCCGGATGCTCGGCGGGGTGTGGCTCGGGGTCACGGGGCGTGAGGGTCAGGGCTGAGCCCGCTGCGCTGAGCTGCTGCAGCGGCGGGGACGACGGGCCACGGTTCTGTTCAGTGAAGCGGCCACACGTGGGGCTGTGGGAACCGAGGCCACTGGCCGGGACGAGGAGGCTGGGCGGGGGCCCAGGAGAGCCCTGAGGTGGTGCCAGCCGTCCACTCGGCTCGGGCTTCCCGTGGGGGTCCCCATCCCCGAGGCGGCCCCGGCTGGGGCTCCGTGGGGCCCTCCTCACCGTGCTCCCCGCCCTCGAGGCCTCTCCCAGCCCCGTCTTCGCCCCACAGGGCCCCGCTCCGTGGGGGTCGGAGGCTGGAAGGGGCGCGTCGAACCCCAGCAGGCTCTGCCTCTCGTTAGAGAAAGGAAATGGGATTGAAATGGGAGACCCTCCCCCATCTCCCAACCCAGAGCCCCCCCGCCCCGCCCCGCGGGTCGCCTACGGCCCCGCCGGACCTCCGTGCCCGCCCCTCGCCAGCGCCACGCCGCCCGTCCTCCCCGCCTCGGCGGGAAGGCCCCCTTCGGTTCTCATTGGCCGCTCTGCCTTCTGGTTGGCCCGCCCCGAACCCCAGAGCTGTGACCGCATCAAGCAGTCGGCCTCGGGGACCAAGCGCCGGGTGTTCGTCGTGGAGACCATGGGCGGCTACTGCGGCTACCTGGCCACCGTGACCGGCATCGCCGTGGGGGCCGACGCCGCCTACATCTTCGAGGACCCTTTCAGCATCCAGGACCTGAAGGTGAGCCGAGCCCGGGGCCTCCTCCTGTCGGAGGCCGCGTGGGTCCCTGCCTGAGATGCCCGAGAAGCGGCCCGGCACGGCACTGGGCCACGCGGGCTGGGCTCCCTGCCTGTGAGGGGACCCGGCCATGACCCCCGCCCCCACCCCGTAGCCCCCCACCCGGGGTCTACCTCGTGGCCTCCATGGCCCGGCGGCCCCCTCGCGGTGCCCTGCCGCAGCCCGTCCCCCTGGGGCATGGCGACCCTGCCTGCCAGTTAGTCTGGAATGTTCCTTCCTGGGTAGCCTGCCTTCGGCTCACCGTGTCCCTCCTCGCCCCGCAGGCCAACGTGGAGCACATGACTGAGAAGATGAAGACGGAGATCCAGAGGGGCCTGGTGCTTCGGTGAGGCCGTGGGCCTTGTCCCTGGCGGGGGTCGGTGTGTCCAAGCCGTGGTGGGGGCTTCGGGACGGAACGGGGGGCCCTGGCGAGTGGGGGGGGTTGGCGTTCCGAGAGGCCTGTGGGGTGGCCGGAGCCAGCGCCCACCCGCTCGGGCCCCTGGCCGCCGTCCCAGGAACGAGAAGTGCCACGACCACTACACCACGGAGTTCCTGTACAACCTGTACTCCTCCGAGGGCAAGGGCGTCTTCGACTGCAGGACCAACGTCCTGGGCCACCTGCAGCAGGTACGGGTGCAAGGGGTGGCCCCCGGCCCCGCCCCCGTCGCTGGAGTCGGGCCGAGGGTGCGGAGGGACACGGCAGGGCGAGGGCCTCACCCCCCACCCCGCCCGGCACAGGGCACGGGCCGGACACCAGGCTCCTGCCTGCTGCGGCCTCCCTGCCGGGAAGGGGCAGGGCCTGCAGGGAGCTGGGTCTGTGGGGTTTCCCCCTCGACGTGAGGGCCACGGGCACGCTGCGGGCTCCCCTCCCCCACGGGGGCCCACGCTCACTGGTGGGGGGCCGGCCTGTTGCACGTGTGGGTCCCCGCGGGCCACCCCATGGCGACCCGATACCTGGCCTCTGGAAGCGGCTTCTGAGCCAGATTTGGGGTGGAGGGAGGGGCGGGTGCTGCAGGCAGAAGCTGCCTGGAGGGCTCCCCTCGGGTCCCAGCAGGGCCGAGGTTGGGGACTCCCGGGCGGGCGGGCAGGCTAAACCTCGGCCTCACGGTGCCCAGGGCGGGGCTCCTACCCCCTTCGACCGGAACTACGGGACCAAGCTGGGCGTGAAGGCCATGCTCTGGATGTCCGAGAAGCTCCAGGCCGTGTACCGCAACGGTAGGTGGCGTGGTGGCCGGCCCTCCCCGCCCCGGCCGCGGCCCCGGGGTGGCCGCAGCACCTGCCTGTGTCCGCAGGGCGCGTGTTCGCCAACGCCCCCGACTCGGCCTGCGTGATCGGCCTGCGGAAGAAGGCGGTGGCCTTCAGCCCCGTCACCGAGCTCAAGAAGGACACGGACTTCGAGTGAGTCCCTCGGAGGCGAGGGCGGACCACGGGGTCCAGGCCCCCCGGGTGGGTGTGCCGGGCTGGCTGTGCACCGTCAGCTCTGAGTGCCGAGCCCGTCCCCGGTACCGGCCCAGGGACGGGGAGGGACCCGACACCTCCGCCCGGGGCCACCACGCGCAGGGCCGGGAGGGGCCGGGGTGGGTTGGAGGAGGGCGGTGGCCCGAGGAGGTGCCCAGCCTCGCCCCGCCCGCCCGCAGGCACCGCATGCCCCGGGAGCAGTGGTGGCTGCACCTGCGGCTGATGCTGAAGATGCTGGCGCACTACCACGTCAGCATGGCCGACTACGTGTCCGGGGAGCTGGAGCACGTCACCCGCCGCACGCTGAGCGTGGACACCGGCTTCTGAGGCCGCCCGGCCCCCCACGTGGCGGAGCCGCCCCCGTGCGGGCCCCTCACCCTCACCCTCACCCTCACCCTCACCCTCACCAGGCCTCGGGGTCCAGGGCCCGGGTCCCCGTGGGCCCCGCTGTGACCGTGCCCGTGTGCACTAGCCACTCCGGCTGAGCAGAGCTTGTCACGTTTTCTAGAAATAAACCCCCCCGACTGTGCGGTGCTGTCAGCCTCTGGGAAGCAGGGCCCATGGGGCCTTCTCGAGCGGGCGGGCCGGCTGGTGGTCAGTGCGGGGTCGGGTCTGGGGCTGCCCTGTGGCCCGGGGTGGGGCCAGTCCCAGAGACATGCGCCTCCTGGGGCCACGCTACCTTCCAGGCCCCTCCGTGCTAAGGGGGTGGCCGAGCTCTTCCCGACTGTCCTGAGGGGTGACAGCCCGGCCCGCCCCAGGGCAGAGGGTTTCTGAGCCCGGGCCGGGGTCTCCGAAGCAGAGCCAGGGACCCCGGGGCGGGTGGCTGGGCTGGTGGGGGAGGGGAGGCAGCCAGACCGGCGTCGCCACGCGTGGGCTGGTGCACCGCGGGGCCTCGCCCTGCGGGACAGCGGGCGCTGGCACGGGGACGAGCCGACTGGGCCCTGGGCTCGGCTCCGGGGGATGCGTCGCGCTCGCCGTCCCGTCCCACGCGGCTGCACTCCTGCCCAGGCTCCGGGACCCGTGGAGCTTCGTGGGGAGGCCCTGGCTTTGGGGGGCTCTCGGGCCACATCAGGGGGCCTGGGCAAGGTCTCCCGCCTGGGCCAAGGCTGGCTCGGTGGCTCGAGGGACCAGGCTGGACCCTTTGTCCCTGGAGCTGCCTTCGTGTCCCCACAGATCTCAGCAGGACGCCCTGGTCACTCCAGGGGGCTAGCGGGCACGGCTGGGCTGGCCCCGCGCCGGCCTCGCCACGTTGGTCCAAGCGCCCAGCGGCCCCTGGTGCCCATTCCTGACGCTGGGCCCTCGGGTCCGCCCCGCCCGAGTGGGTGTGCGCCAGGCCCAGCAGGCCGAGCCGCGTGTCCTCCTGGGTCTCCGCTGTGTGAGCTGGGGCATGGGTGACACCCGTGGTGCTTGACGCCCGGCTGTCAGGGTCACCGGGGAGCTCAGAGCAGACTGTCGAGTGTCCCCGTTCCGGACCGGAGGCCCTGGGTGGACGGGGTGGTCCTGGTCCACCCTGAGGGCTTCGAAGGGCGCCGAGCGGGCGATGGGCTCTGATCCGGTGGGAGAACCACGTGGGGGGACGAGGATCGGGCCGAGGCTTCCCCCGACAGGTCCACCCAGGGGCCCCCGAGTGCGGCGCAGCAGGCCGGGGCGGGCGGGGTGAGCCTGGGCGAGTGGGAGGGCGGGCGCCCGGCAGCAGCGCACACCCGGGGACACATCCCACCGAGGCACAGCTTTATTGAGAGCGTCCGGGGTCCCACAGCGAGGAGGCGGCGCACGCGGTCGTGCCCCGCCCCCAGCCCGCCATCGCAGCTCCCGTGAGGACGGACTTCTCTAGTGGCTCCCGTTCCGTGGAGACGCGTCCTGGCTTTCGGGGGTCACTAGGAAGGCCCCCGGGGCTGCGGCGTGACCACCAGCTCCCGTGCATCACGGCAAGGCCTGTGACTGCCCAGAAACACTCTAAACGCGGTTCCCAGACGCCTGTCCTTCCCGCGGCCACACCGGGTCCCCGAGCAGACGCGGCAGTCCTGCCCCCCCAGGCCTCTCACGCAGGGTGCACACGCGCTCCGTGTCACCGCCCGTCCCTGGTGGTGGTGACTGTGGCGGTGACGTGTCTGCGAGGAGGCCGTGGTCCAGAACCGGCCCCCAAACCGAGCCGGAGGCCTGACCGGGGCAAATGCACGTGAGCCGGGCTCTCGGCTTCGGAAACAAGGCCGAGGCCACGTCGGTCCCCGCTAACTGCCCCCAGGTGTGACGTCAGGGACATCTGCTGCGGGGAAGGCCACAGCGGCCCCCGGGAGCGCACGTCGGGGCGGGCCCTCCGCGAGGCCTGGCCTCCCGTGTGGCCGGGGGCTTCCTGCGGACGCGGCCCTGGTCCAGGGCCCGGCCGGGTCTGTGGAGGCTGTGGCCGTGGCGGTCACTGCCGTGTCGTCAGGAAGGCGCTGGGACTTCAGCACGGGGTCTCGAGGGGACGGCCCGGCAGCGCGGGCCCCCGCTGGGTCAGTCCACGTCCTCCTGCAAGTCCCGCCGGTGCAGGGCCTGCAGCTGGCCCAGCGCGGCCTGGTGCACGGCCTCCAGCCCCTCGGCGTCCAGGTCCCGCAGCAGCAGCAGGATGGCGGCCAGGACGTTGCTCTGGGGACAGAGTCGGGGGCTGAGGGCCACGCCCGGCAGCCCAGGGGCCCTGGCCAGAGCACGCCATGTCGCGGGGGCCGGGGGGGGCCCTTCCAGGCAGCCGTGGCCACCGCTGTGGCGTGGCTGTCACCGTTCGGGGACTTCCCACACGGGACTCCCCTCGTGCTCAGCCTGGAGGCCCAGAGGCGCTGGGGACCGGGCCCCGCCACACAGCTGGCCAGTGGCCGGGCCGCCCAGGGCTGCTCAGTGAGACGTGCTCACCGCACACACGTGCACTTGCGAGCGTGACACACGCGTGTCGCGTGTCCACACCCGTGCCGTGTGCACACGGGCGGGGAACGCCGCCACGGCCGGGGCTGCTGGCGCTGATGCACCCGGGGTGACGCGCGGGTGGCCGCGGGCTGGGACTCGCCACGGCGGCCAGCGCCCGGCTGAGCGGCCTGCCCAGCCCTCTGCCCAGCCGCGGCAGACGTGGGCCCCGCGGGCCGCACAGCGCCCGCACCGAGCCGCACAGGCGGGCGCCGAGCCCAGGCGGGGACCCGCCCCCGGGGCCTGGCTCTGGGCAGCCCTGCCCCGCGTCTCCCGCCCCCACGACTCCCACGCGCGGGCAGCGGGAGCCAGCGGCCCCGTCACACTCACCCTGCTCCTGCGGCTGCCCACAGCCTCCCTCTGGGAGGAGGAGGGGGCGCGGTCCCGGGCCGGGGGCTTCAGGCCGCGCTGCCCCTGGACGTCGCTGCTGGGGACAATGGCAGTGCGTGGGGCCGAGCACACGGGCTCGCCGCCGCCGGGTCAGCCCCCGGGCCTCAGAGCACGGGGAGGGAGACACTCCCGACAGTGCCCCCCGCGGCCCCGCAGTCCACGGGGGGGGATGGGCACCAGAGGGAGGGTGGGACCGAGGAACTGAGGCGCCAGCACCCATTTCTCTCTGATCCCGGGGCTGCCCTCCTGCACCCGAGCTCCCGCCCACGGTGGAGGGTGGAGGGTGGGGGCGCCCGCCCCGCCCCGCGCCCAGGCAAACAGGAGGAGCCTCCGCCTGCCTCGCGGACTGAACGACCAGCTCCGTGACGTTCCCACGTTCGGTCTCTGCTCGGAAACGCCCAGGACAGCCAGACCTGTCCTCAGAGGCCACCGCCCCCTCCCCTGCAGGCTCTGGAGCTGCACTGTCCCCCCCAACGGCCCAGCCAACCCCGCCTCCGGGCCACCCCCACGCAGGCAGGTCCCCACCGCAGCACGCCGCGCCCTGAGCCTTCTCCCGCAGCCCGAGGGCCAGCCCAGGAAGGACCGCCTGGGCGGCTCGCTCCGGCCCTCCCCAGAGAGGTGGCTCGTCGGAGGGCCCGCTGACGCCCGGAGGGAGGACGGGGTGGCGGGGCACGGACGGGGACAGGCCGGCTGGCGCACCTTGCCTCCTCCTCGCCGTAGCTCAGCGGGTCCCCGTGGGTCTCGGCAGTGGCGTTCATGGCGCTCAGGGTGTAGGACAGCTCCGTGTGGCCGTTGCCTGTGCCCTCTCTGCTGGGGGCCGTGACCTCCTCTCCCTCCAGCAACGCCCGGGACAGCTCCTCCTCAGTCACGGCTGCGGGAGGGGGCAAAGGCGTCAGGGTGGCCTCACGCACACGGGGCCCACACGGCGTGGGTTCAGCCGTCTGTCTGTCTGTCCACCCCGACGGCCAGCTCCCCAGGGGCAGGGCGGGGTCCCCGGCCACAGCTCACGCTGGACACACAGCGGATGGCCAATGAGCGCCTGCGAATCCGAACTGTGGAACTTCTCAAAAGCAAACGTTCACAAAAACCTCAAATGAAACTTTAAAAGGGAACAGCGTACACCGTATTCCATCTCTCACGCGCGACTAACGTCCCTGGGTTTTATTTATTTAAAACTGGTCAAAAGACAGAAAAGAACTGTGTACGCGAGACAAGGACTCGGAGCCAGCCCACGGGGGGACGCAGCGGACTGACCAGCGGGAGGCACAGCCCGGGACGGGGAGCCCTGGGCTGCGGGGCCCTCGGCCGGGGGGACAGGCTTGCCCCTGGGTCACGAAGGAGCTGCACCCGGCCAGGAGAGGCGGACAGCAGGTGCCCGGGGCTGGGGGGGCAGGGCACCGCCAGCCCTGGGTCCCCGTGGACCAGCAGTGACCGTGCCCGGCCGCCCGGACCCGCTCACGGGCTCGCCAGGGCAGCGCGCGGGGCGCGGGCACCGGGGCGCGGGCACCTACCCTGGTTGTCCAGCCGCTGCAGGCGCGGCAGGGCGCGCAGCACCGTCATGCGGTAGCGGTGCGGGTCGGGCCCGCAGCACGGGTTCTCGGCCAGCCACAGCACGCGCAGGCGCGGGAGGCCCTGCAGGTGGCACAGCTCGGCCAGGCTGGGGATGCAGTTGCCCCGCAGGTACAGCTCGCTCAGCTGCCGGCACCGGCTCACGGGCTCCAGGGTGGACACGCTGTTGACGCTGCGGGGACACGGGGGACGCCTGCTGCACCACGCCATGGAGCAGGGAAACCGGCCGTGCAGGCTCAGGCCCGGCTGGGCGGGCAGCACGGGCGCCCCCGGGAGGCACAAAGGACGGGCCGAGGGATGGATGGCTGGGGCGGCCAGCCATCTCATCAGGAAGGTAAGCCACGGGCGCTGGGTGGGCCCAGGGCCTACACCACCACCCAGGACGAGTTCCAGAACCTTCCGAACTGCCGTCAGGCTGACGCGTGGGGACCGCCCAGGATCAGGGCAGCAGCACCCACAGTGTCGGCGGCCTCCCGGCTCCAGTGAGGGCAGGGGGGCTCAGGGCCAGGCCCTCCACCCTCCCAGCCGCCCGGACCCCAGCGACAGGACGTGCTCCACTCGAGGTTTCCCTAGCCTGCTAAGACTAAGTGACTCCAAGAGGTGACGATTAGGAATGCCGGATCGTGTGGGACAGAGAAGCTGGCAGAGCCCCGGGCCGGGAGGGAAGCAGGTGGGAGGCCGGGGTGCTGGGCAGACGCGCCATCCGCGTGCCCCGGACCGCAGCCAGGGCAGGGGGAGGCCCAGGCGGTGCTCCGGAAAGGGGGCGGAGCCCAGGGTGTTCCGGGTTCTCTGAGGTCGCGGGTCTGCAGGAGGACAGAGGGTCCTCCGAGCCCCGGGCACCCAGGGCGACGGCGGACACCCACGTACCTGAGGGTGATCACTTCCAGGCTGGGCATCTCCCGGCAGATGGAGATCTGGGGAGGAAAGGCACGAGCTGGCCGACTCCGCTGGCGCTGTGACATCGCCTGTGTCCGCCAGCCCAGCGGACAGACAGCGTGGAGCACGGCCAGCTCCTCGCAGGGCGCACGCGGGCCGCCCGCCACCCCGCGTCCCGCACAGACTGCGCAGGAGCACGCGCGCGGGCCCCGCTTGCAGCCAGGACGCGCACTCGGCCTGCAGGACCCGCTGGTCAGTGCCGTCGCATGCTGCCAGCCGTCCAGACGGACAGGCCTGATCTTAGACGCCCTCCGAGGACCTCAGGTAAGGCGACCGCGGGGCCCCCCGTGCCGGACCTTTCATCTCGCTGCCCCTGACTGACAAAAAGGATGGAAGTCCCTGCTGGCCAACGCAGCTGGGCGAAGTGGGAGACCGGGCACTCAGACCCTGTCACCACTACTGAGCCGGGGGAGAGAGCGTGGGGGGCTCAGGTGGGTCCATCCAGCTCCCCAGCCTGTATGGCTGCTGCGTGGTGTGGCCCCCAAGTAGCTGTGCGCCTGCCACTCGCCAGGCGTGGAGCCAGACGGGCCCTGGCCACAGCGGCTCCCGTCACGGCAGCCCATCTGTCTTTCCTGCCAGATGTGCAGCACGTCAGCCACCGTGCGAGCTGGCGTCGGCTCTCCTGGGAGAAAGGTTCGGCTGAAGTTGCACAAGCGGGTAGAGCTGAGTGGCTGGCTGGCACTCAAGTGCTGAGCAAACTGGGGACGTTCATTCTAGGCGACAGGCCAGGCCCACTGTGCCCTGCCCCCAGCTCATCTTGCCATGGCGGGTAGAGGTGGGTGGGTGTGAAGCTGGATGTGACCAGACGGGGAGCTGAAGCGAGGAACCTCCTCCTCCTTGGGGACATGAAGTCCAGGAACCCACAGAGACCGCAGCCGAGTGCCCTTCTCTGAAAGTGAACACAGCCCTTCCCCCCAGGTCAGAGCCGGGCTGCATTTGGATCGGTCCCCGCTCTGAGACCTGCACAGACACAGACACTCTCTGTGGCATGAGATGTTTAAAGGACTTTAAGGTAAACGTGGGCCTTTCCCTGGGGTTCCCTGTACCAGCGGGCCTGCCGCACTCATGGCGACCGCCACACAAGTGCCGGGTTAGGGCCCGGAAGGAAGAGTGGCAGCTCTGTCCCTTTAACAGTCCTCCTGTAGGGCAGGCTGCAGCTTCGGGCATCGGGCATCAGGGTGCATCTGGAGCCGGCCAGCAGAATACTTACATCTGTGAGGCGGCTGCCCCTGGGGAAAGAAGAGACACGTGCTTTAATTTTGTTAAAGGTGAATACAAAAAATTAAAAATACAAATTCAAAAAATTCATGACAAATGCTTAGAAACGTCAAGAGCCTATTTCTTTCTTTTTTTTTTTTTAGACGAGGCAACCCTTGGTGGACCTCACAGATTGCAAGGACCTTGTCAGTTTACAATCCCTTTTTTATGTTTCACGCCGACAGCACCTGGTCTCCCTAGGCGGTCTCCCATCCAAAGACTAACCAGGCCCAGCCCTGCTTAGCTTCCGAGGTCAGACCGGGTCCGGCCTGCTCGGGGTGGCGTGGCCATAGACTGAGAGCCTACGGTTTCAACGACAAAGGAAAAGAGAGCTCGCCCAGAAACTGACAAAGGTGTCAAAAATCATCTCGTGCTTGTGGAGGGTCACAAAGCGCTTCTGGTCCTGCACTGACCCCGCAGCACCTACATCCCGCGGGCACCTCCCAGAGTCACCTTGGACTGGCTGCTTGCTACAGCCTCTCAGCTCTTCCTTTTCCCGAGAAATGGTGTTAGTCACCTGACCTGCCACCTGGCTAGGAGCCCTGGCTCCCAATGCCTGGCAGCGGCACGAAGGGGACCCCTCCAGGGCAACCATCCGCCCCCCTAAGGCTGCGCAGGAGCCCCACCGCGAGTCTGCAGCGGTTCCGACCGTCCTGGGCGAGGCCGGCAGGCGGGAGCCCGTGCTGACGCCGGGCAGGGCGGGCTGGGAGTGCAGGTCCCGGAAGGCCGCCCGCCGGGGGCCCCCGAGTGTGCGGCACCTGCCCGAGGCTGTGGGGCCTGGCGATCTGGAGGGCCGGCCTGGGACGAGGCCAGGAGGCCTGGCCGCGGGGGCCCCCGCCGCCCCGAAGCGCTGCTCCGCAGGGCGGAGACGCGGGGCAAGGCGCCCCGTCTCAGGGCCGAGGAGCCGGGAGGCGGGCCCGACCCCGGGCGGGTGCGGGGGTGGGGGAGGTGGGGAGCGGAGCGGGGCCCCGTCCCGGCCGGAGGCGCCTGGTGCGGGGCGCGGGGCGTCCCGGGGCCGCGGGGCCGGCCGGCCGCCGGGCCTCACCAGCAGTTGAGCTTCCGCACGCTGTGCAGCTCCGAGGCCTTGGCCCGCGACAGGACCATCTTCCGCGTGAGCTTCATGGCGGGGCCCGCGGGGCCCCGGACCCGGACCCCGGCCCCGACCTCGGCCCCGCCAGCGCCGGGGAGGAGCTCGGCGCCGCGTCGTCAGGGGGCGTGGCCCCGCGTCTCCAGGGGCGGGGCCCGCCTCGTCGGGGGCGGGGACTGCAAGCCCATTGGGCCTCCGGCGAGGGGGCGGGGAGGCGCGCGCGCAGTGAGGCCGCCCGGACCTGCGCTCGCCCCGAGACCCCGCCCCCTCCCGCGGAGGCCCCGCCCCTCAGCGGGCGCCGGGCTGTGACGTCACTTCGCGGCGACGCGCGGCCGCGGCCGCCGCGTCTAGCGTCACATCCCCGCGTCCTGCGCCCCGGCCCCGACCCCGGGCCCCCGGCGGCGCCGAGCCCCCGCCCCGCCCCCCGGCCCCAGGCTCCGGGCCCCGCGGGGTCGCCGCGGCGAGGCCGGACACGGGCCCGCGTCGCCTCCCTCGGCCCCCCGTCCCCGGCTCCGGAGGAGATGAGGCCGCCGCCCCCGCCCCGGGGCCCGCCCGCCGGCGCCTGCGCGACTGTGGGAGCCTCCGGGGGTCCCCGGGGTGCGGGCGGCGTCACGCGCGCGTCCGGGACGTGGGACGGGCGGGGCCGAGACCTCGTCCCGGCTCCGGCCTGCCCAGCCCGGCTCAGCGAAGACCCTGCCGGGCCGCGCCCCGGCCTCGCCGTCGGCCCAGCCTCGTCCCCCGCCCCCGGGGCCACGTCCGGGCGTCCCGGCCTGGCTCGAGCTCGCGCTTCCACCCTCCAAGGCTCGACTTCCGTCCACTGCCCGCCCTGCTCCCCTCTGTAAAGCCCCCCTCGTCTTCCCCGCCTGGGAGTGCGGCCCAGGCCCCCCGCTGTGGCGGTGACGTCGGATCGGCCTTCCTGGCCGTCTTAACAAGTCCTGGGGAATTTGTTTTCTTCTCAGTGGTCACTGTCCCAGGATGTCCCCGCGGCATCCCAGGCCCGGGGCCCCCACGATGCGTGGCGGACCTGCCGGTCCGCGGCCCGTGTCACGGCGAGGCGGCCTGATTCTGTGGGGACAGTGGGATTTCGCTGTGCCATCTCCCGGCCCACCCAGTCCTGCCACTCCTAATACAGGGGATCCTAAAAGGAAGAAGGTCCCCACCGCGGGGTGACAACTGCTGCTGCTCTCTGCGCTTTGTCCCAGGGGTGGGGGCTGTGAGGGGATTATCAGTCAGGTTCCTGCCCTGATGCTCATATTGGTCCTGGATAAGGTGGCCCCAAAGTGCTGTGTGAGCCTCCTCGGGCCGCGGGTCCGTGGCGTTCTTTAGAGGTGGCAGCCACGACTGGCACAGTGCCAGTCGGCGCGCTCAGACACGCTGGCTTTAGTGGTGGGGCTCTGGGGGCCTGTCCCAGGTGTCGGGCAGCAATCCTGCAGTCACAGAAAGCCCCGTGCAGGGACACTGGGTCCGTCACCGGGAGGAACCCTTCCAGGAATAGGGTGGCGTGTGGGCTGGGGAGTGTGGAGGGGCTCAGCGCTCACGGTGGCGATGGGTGGCTGCTGGGTCACTGTCAGATTTGGGAGGATAGGGTGTCCCAGAGCAACGCGTTCAAGTTCTTAGTCGACAAGCAGGCTGGCCAATGAGGCTTGAGCCAAGACGGGTCCCCAACCCCGGGCTGTGGACCGGTACCGGTCCGTGGCCGCACAGCAGCAGGTGAGCGAGCAAAGCTTCATCTGCAGCCGCTCCCCAGCGCCGGCACCACCGCCTCAGCCCCACCTCAGATCCTCAGGCACTAGGTTGTCCTAGGAGCCCCGGCCCTGGTGCCACAAAGGTGGGGGACCGCTGAGCCAAGAGAAATGCAGACAAAGCGGGGCTCAGCCCCACCACGAGTGGCGGGAGCTCCTGGCAGGCCCAGGCTGCTGTCTGAGCTCGCTCAGGGTGTCTCCCAGCTGGGAGCCATGGCTAGTGACAGGGAAGAAGCAGGGGCCGCGGGGAACCGGAGGGCAGGCCGGGCCAGGCAGTGCAGAGCGTGCAGCGGGGCCGTCCGGGGTGCGGGTGGGGGCGCGGCAGCAGCGGGAGAAGGCGGACGCGCAGGAGCCGGTTCTGGGGGGAAATGGCAGGCGTGTGACAGGGCACTGCGCGCTTCACTGTGACACATGCCAGTGGGCCGGCGGTTGGTGGGAAGAGGCTTTAGGGAGGTCTGTGACCCCTTCCCTGCGGGAGGACCAGCCCTGGAGGGCGATGGATGAGGGGGGCCAGGGCGCAGAGAGGTGGGGACCCCGCAGGGCTGCCCGGGTCGGTTGGGACTCACTAGGGGCATGTACTCGCCCCGCCCCGCCCCGAGCAGTGGCTGGGGAGCGGGGACCCCCCTCCGAGTCCAGGCAGGCCTGGTGCCCGCAGGAAGCACCTGCTTGTCTTCCAGGCTGGGGCTGGGGAGGGGCTGCTGTCGCCAGTGTGTTCACGTGGGCCGCCTGTGGGCGACGGGGTGGCCGGGTGTGAATCGGTTGAAGGTCCT
This sequence comes from Cynopterus sphinx, assembly GCA_030015415.1. Taxonomy (NCBI): domain Eukaryota; kingdom Metazoa; phylum Chordata; class Mammalia; order Chiroptera; family Pteropodidae; genus Cynopterus; species Cynopterus sphinx. Next base: position 921,550 of record CM057380.1, on the reverse strand, counting down.
GGTGATCCCGGTGACATTTGTGAGGTGGGGACTCTTCATGGTAAGCAGACGCGTGGCTTGGGTTGTGTCGCTGCATTTCCCAGAATTCCCTTCCGTCTAGCTCCAGGGGGACTTGTCCCAAAAAGAAACTGGTGTGTGCTGTGGACGGCGGGAGAGGAGCAGAGGCCACCGCCACCTCCAAAGGCCATCCCGGTCCCAGATGGGGGGTGACGTGTGGGGGCCGTGGGTCCTCCCAGCGGCCCTGCCCTCCGCCCGCTCCCCAGTCCCTTTGCAGGCTGCTCCGTGCCGGGGCTGCTCAGTGACCCCTCCTCCAGCTCCCCTTTGGGATGTCCGGGGCCCCAGTCGTGCGCGGCCCCGGTACCGCAACGTGTCCTGTTTGGCAACATTCGCGGGGTTTTGCTTCCCTAAACGGAGCCCGGCAGGCAGGGCGGCCAGAGCTGCTCGAACCAAAAATGAAACGGCGGCTCACGAGAAGGGCCGTGGCTTCCAGTGTGGCTCAATCTAGGGTCTCGGTCTCCCCCGCCCCCACAACCGCCACATCCGGGCGCCACCCACCCTCTGCCCCAGGCCACACCCCAGCAGCCCTAAGTCCTGCAGAAAGAATGTCTTTCCCCAGCAGCTCAGGTGCGGGTTTGGGGACTGACCCGGCGTGGGTCGCATGCCACCTCGGACCCGTCGCCATGGCTGGCTGCAAAATGCCTGGCTGCCAGCCTGCAAGGGGCGGGGACCCAGAGAAACATCCCCCCAGGGAAGGGGGGTCCACTGCTGCTCGTCCACGGTGGCCCTGCGGCAGGCACCCAGCTCACCCCCGTCTCTTGCATAAACTGCCGGATCCAGCGGAGACGTCCCTCTCCCAGCGGTCACCCCGGGGCTCCCACGGAATGCCCACATGCCCACCCTGGGATGCTCACTGCGGCCCTGGCCACAATAGGGTGCTCTCTACTCTCTCATAAAAAAATAATTCGAATCTCCAAAGGCCTCACTGACCGAATCGGGTTCTAACCCCGCTAAGTCACAAGCTTCACATCTGCCACCGCCAGGGGTCCAGTCGGGCACCTGCACGTTTTCTGTGCCCATGACTACAGCGCTCCAGCCTCACCGGCTCTCCTGAGCCCACGGGACCATGGGGTGCGAGGGGCTTCCTGTTTAAGGTGGCCCGTGGGGTGGCAGAGGCCAGGGTGCTGGGCCCAGCCCTGTGCGCCTTCGGTGATGGTGCTGCCACCAGGGCTCAGGGACGGGGCCACTCTCCTCCCGGAGCCCTGACCCCTAGGCCCTCAGCTGGGGGCTACCACACAGTGGGCAGGACCCCAAGGCTCGGGAAGATTTGGGCTGGAGAGCGACAGCAGAGCGTCCTGCCGGAAGCGAGGAGGCAAGCCACCTCCTGCGGGCTGGGATGGTGGCAGAACCTCTCCCTCCCCTCTCACAAGGTCCCCCTCAGGGTGCACAGTGCCCCCTCTCCCCGAGTGTCCTCTGGGGACTCCCAGCTCCCACTGACGAGTTAGCACAGAGGCCAGGCGCCCGTAAAGCCTGAAGCCTTTGCCACCTGGAGAGCCTGCCCCTGCTGCAGCCCGGCCCGGCCCTGCCCGCGCCCGGGGGTGGCGGCCTGGCCGCTGTGCCCCTGTGAATTATTGATGGCCACAGCGTCCCGCCGCGGGCCTGCAGCGCCGGCCCTCACCGACTGCGGTTTCCCGCGGGCTGCCACACCGGGGCCTTCGTTGTGGGCAGGACGCCCGCGCCCTGACCGAGCCCCCCGCTCCGCCTGGCCTTTACGGGTGCCCGGGGCAGCGCGTCCCGCGTCCTGGCTGCGGGAAGGACGTTTCCTGACCGCCCCTGCGGACGGCCCGGGTCTGCTTGTGCAACGCGCGGTCCGCCGACAGGGAAGGGGCCCCTCGGGGCACTCGCCTCGGCAGGAGCGTCTCCTGAACTACTTCCCTCGCCTGGCGGCCCGGCGGGCCCGGGGCGGCTGGACACAAAAGCCAGCGGTGCCTGTGCCCGCCCTTCTGCTCTGCCGCGGGGCTGCCTCAGGAAGCAGCAATGGCCCCCGCGTGACCGCAGCCGGCGAGACAGACAGGACCCTCGGGAAGGCGGCCCCACGGGGCTTCCACACCTGCCACCACCAGCGGCCGTACCGGCGGGTCTCAGACCCCGCTCCGGGTGGGCCGTGTAGCGGGCTGACCCCTCCCGTGGGCGCCCGGGAGCATCAACTGGTGGCCCGTGGCTGGAGGCCGTGCCCTCTGCAGGCCACCGAGCCGGCGGGCCCGCTGCTGCCTCTCCTCTGTGGCGCCGGAATAAACAGCCAGGCCCTGCCCTGTCCCAGGGGTGGGTGCTGGCAGCCTCCCAGGGACCCCTGATGGCATCTGGCTGATGGCGGGATGCGGGGAGGGGGGCGCGGGCCTGCGGCCCTGCTTGCTGGGGCCTTCCCGCGGAGGGTGCTGAGCGCAGCAGCGTGGGCAGGGGGAAGCGGGGGCGGCCCCCTGGTTTGGAGGAGCCGCAGGACGCTCGCCCGGCCTCCCGGGACTGGGGCAGCGCCCGGGGGCGGCGGCGAGGCCCGGGGGCGCTGGGGCCGGTGGGCGGGGGTCGTCTGCGAGCGGCCGTCGCGCCTGTGCACCTGCCCGCAGGCGGGGGGCTTCTCGGGAGCCGGAGCCAGGCGCTGCCGGTGGCTTCTCTGGGCCGGCCCGCTCCCCGCCACCCCCGGTCCGGGTCCGGCTCCCGCCGGCTCGTCCGTGGCTCCACCCGCGGGCGCGGGGCGCGGCCACGAGCGCTCGGCCGCGCAGGTGCGCGCTCCGGCGGGTGACCCGGGCGCCGCGGCGGGCAGCGTGGCGGGCGCGGGGGGCGCCGAGTCCGGGGGCGCAGGGGAGGCGCGGGTCGCGGGGGCGAAGCGCGGCGCGGGCGCGGCCGGGAGCTGCGGGACGCGGGGAGGGAGCGGCGCGTCGCAGTGCGGGGTGCGGGGTGCGCCGGGCTGCGGCGCGGGGCGGGCGGAGCCTCCACCTGCGGGGATCGGGCTCCGCGGCCCGGGGCCTCCAGCCCCCGGGCAGGACCGCAGGGGCGACCGCCCGCGCCCCCCTGGGTGGCCGAACCCCCGCGTCCCCGCGCTGCCACCGCCGGGTGCGGCAGGGAGCGGCAGGGAGCGGCCCGGGCAGGGAGGGACCCGGAGGGGGGCGCGTCCCCCCGGCCCCGCGCTCTGGTCCCCGGCGGTGGTCGTGGGGGTGCGGGGCGGGGGCGCGAGGAGCCCCGGTCTCTGTGAGCGCCCGTGGCCGTGGCCGCTGTGGAAGGTTGTGCCCAGGAGCGGGGATCTGTCGGGCCTTGGTGTCTGCTCCCGAGGGTCCAGCGGGTCTGCCAGCTGCCAACCCCGGGACACCGGAGCCTGGAGTCCCAGGCTGGGCCAGGTGGGTGACCGCCCCCTCCCACCGCCAGTGCCCAGCCCTGTGGGTCCCCTGTCCTCTCCCTCCCCCTCGGGCCAGCCTGGGGCACAGCTCGGGTTTGGACACTGCCCCACCTGGGCCTCGGACGGCTCAGGCCGCTTGCTCCCCGGCAGCAGCTCCGCGTCCTTGCGGGGGCCTGTGCCAGACCCCGTTTGTGCCTGTCCCTCCGTCTGTCCGTCCTCTTGGAAGTCACGTGCTTTCAGAGCCTCCCAGCACACACCTCTGGGCGCCATGTGTGGGAAGCGGCTGGCGACCTGACTCAGGGAGCAGAACCCCAGAGAATGGGGCAGGGGAGGGGTGAGGGGGCGGCTCTGCGAGGTCATTGTCACCCCTGGGGGTCTGGACTCTCCCAGGGCCCAGAGTGTTAGACTGGGATGAGCTGGGGGTGGGGGACGGGGGAGGGAACTGGGCCAGCGTCCCCAAGATGGGGCGGTGGGCAGGGGCTGGTGTTGGTCGCCTTCCCCAGGGACCTGTTCTCAGCCGGCACCTGAGAAGACCCGCACGTGGCCTGCGTGGCTGCGCTGAGGTGGCCGCTGGCTGTGGGGACAGCCGTGAACGGCAGAGATTCTGGTTTCGGACAAAGGCCTTCCTCGCCCAGACCTGGCCTGCCCCTCGGCCGTTTCATCCCACTGTCCCGCCATCCTAGTCCTGTGCAGGCCAGGGAGAGGGGCCGGGAGCCCCCTCTAGTCCAGGCCCCCTAACAGCGTGGCCATGTGACAGAGTGGTCACGTGACAGAGAGTTCTCGAGCCTCGTTTTCCTGTCAGCCGGGAGCCTTTCTTGTTTGCCCACGTCCCTTGGAAGCTGGCTGTGAGGCCAGGTGAGCTGTTGCATAGGACGGGGTAGGGCGTCACCTCCGTCGTGGCCGCTGGGCCAGAGGGACCCCGGAGGGACCGCGAGCCAGCACAGGCTCCTGTCTCTCCCGGCCGTTCGGGCTGCTGTGACAGATCGTCGCGGTCTGGGTGGCCTATACGCAGTGCGGGTTCGTTCCTCACACTCCCGGGGGCTGGAAGCCCACGATGCGGGGGCAGCGGGGGCCGAGGGCCCCTTCTCCCGGGGACCTCACAGGCAGAAGGTGGCAGGGAGCTCTCTGGGGGTCGTAAGGGTGCGGACCCCGGTCACAAAGCCTCCACCCTCGTGACCACCTCACGCCCAGAGCTCTCCTAACCCCGTCTCCGTGGGGCTGTGAATTATGGGGGACACATTCAGGCCATGGCGTTCCACTCCTGTCCCCCCAAATTCGTGTTCGTCTCGAACGCAAAATGCATTCCCCCCATCCCGTCAGCCCCCAGGGTCTCAACTCATTCCAGCGCCAGCGCCAACCAAGCCCGAGGTCTCATCTAAATGTCATCCAAGTCAGGGACAGATCCCCTCCACCCGGAGCGTGTGAGCCAGATGAGTCACGTGCTTCCAAGATGCGGTGGGGGGACAGGCACAGGACAGACACCCGCGTTTGCAAGGGAGCGATTGGAAAGGGGGAGGGGGTGATGGGTCCCCATCCAGTCTGGCACCACAAGGCCCACTGGGAGGCCCCCGGACTGGACTCGCACGCTGGGGGCTCCGTGGGCTTCACGGGGCGGAGGCCCCCTGCCGGGGCTGTTCCCGAGGCTCTGGGTACCCCCATCCTTCAGAACTGGGATGGAGAGAGCCCCCCAGTCTCATGCACGGTAGTGTAAGCTTTTTCCAGAGCCACCTCCAAACTCTTCCAGCCTCCGCCCGTCACCCAGTTCCCAAGCCAGTCCCACAGCCCTGGTGTCTGTCGCGGCAGCACCCGCTCCCAGGGCCGGTGTTCTTTGTCCTCGCAGTGCCCTCGTGGGCCCAGGGCCTGGGCATGAGTCCGGCCGCGGGGTGGGGAGGGAGCAACGATGCAGAGGTGAAGGGTGGCCTGAGCCCTGAGTGTCACTGGGAGTGTTGCCCAAGGTCAGTGGCCATGTGACTGAGCAGCTGCGGGGCCCAGTGCTGAGCTGAGCCAGGTGAGGGCGGGGTGGGTGCCCGCCTCCCCGACAGACCCCTGGCCTCCCCAGAGCAGGGGGACCACTGTCGGAGCTGGATGCACGGGCAGGGGAAGCCTGTCCATGGAGCCCCTCGTGTGTGGCGGACGGTGACACGGCCAGAAAGGGCTTCGGGAGGGGGAGGCAGGTGAGGCCTGGTGACTTTCTGGCCCCAAGAGGTCGTCTGTCGTACCTTCTGAGCCTCCTGGTTGGGGAGTGTGACTCCATGGATGACATCATGAGGAGACTTTGGGGTGACATGCGGATGACAACTCGGGATGACACCGTGGGGTGACGTGGGGGTGACATCACGGAACGTGGTCGCGGGCACCATGCTCCAGGGAAGGCCGCGGGGTTTGCACACGCGGTTTGTAAACGGAGAAACGGCCGCGCCGCTCATGGTGGCCTCGGGGACCGGGCCGGTGGCGCCAGCGCCCGGTGCAAAGGACTCGAGGACCGGAGACGTGTCCCTCTTGGGGCTGGTCTCGCGGGTGGGGAGCTGTGCCGCTCCCCGAAGCCTGCGTTGTGCTCAGTGGGGCCTTTGTCGCTTTCTGGAAAGTGAAAGTACCTTGCTGGTACCGGGAAGTGCAGAGGGGACGTGCCGCGTGCGCCACATGTGACCTCGAGCTTCCCCCTCGTCCCAGGCTCCGGGGTGTCACGGGGACAGACTGAGCGGGGTGCGGTGGGGGTGGCGGGTCGGGGGAGCTCTTTCTCTGGCCCTTCGCAGCGACCCGGGGTTGTCACCGCTACGAACGGGCGCCTGGGGCCCGGGCACGTGGCTGTGCTTCCCGGTGTGGGGCCAGAGCTGAGGCTCGGCTGCACACGGGGACCTGCCAGGCCCCTCGGGAGACCTGCTCACTCCTCTGGTCCGTTGCAGCCCCGCGCCGTGTGTTTCCGGAACCCTCGGCCCAGCCAGCCGGAGCAAGCCCGTCCCGAGGGAGGCGCGGGGCCATGGAGGCCTCGAAAGCGGGCTCCAAACAGGAGGAGGGCTTCGGGGCGCAGCCCATGTGGGGGGCCGACCTGGGCCCGGTCCCCAACCTCCGGCGGAGCAACAGCAGCCTCAGCAAGAAGCGGGGACCCCAGTTCCTCTTCAACAGCTCTGAGAAGGTCAGTGGCCGCGGCCCGGTGGTGGCGGGTCCGCCCGAGCCCCGTGGGGCCCAGTGACCGCAGGGAGGGGCGTTTCCTGCTGAGCAGAGACTCCCGCAGCCCAGGAGGGCTTGGAGGAGAGAACAGGACAGGACGGTAGTGCCAGGATCGTCCCCTCCCCAGCCCCTGGGGACGCACAGTCGCCTTCTGTCCTTGGTCCTGGGCCAGACGCACAGAAGGCCGTCACCCCTGACCCCCTCGTGCCGCGACTTCCCATCCTCTGGGCCCTGGACACGACCGCGGGACGGGCTCGCTCCGACGGCACGGTCTGCGGGGGCGCGTGACCCCGGGCTGCCCTGGCGGGCTCGGGCCGCCCCAGGTGGAGCAGGGCCCCTCGGAGCCCGTGGGGAGGGCCGGGTGTCCGGGAGGACGGTCGGCGTGCTTGGCTGGAAGCTCAGGCCTCCCCGAACCCGCAGCAGAAGAGCCTCAGCTCGTGGATCCCCGAGAACATCAGGAAGAAGGAGTGCGTGTACTTCGTGGAGAGCCCCAAGCTGTCGGACGCCGGGTGAGTGACCCCGCGCCGAGGCGCCGTGGGGGCAGGGCCGTGGGGGCCTCGGCCGGGGACGCCCCCCAGCCTGGGCGCTGGGAGCGTGCGGGGCGGGGGGGTCGGGGACTTTAGGTGGCCTGTGCACGGCCTGGCCTGGCTCTGTGCAGCGGCGCCCCACCTCACTGCCCCCTGGCACGGAGTGTCATGGGCCTGGGGACGGGAAGGAGCCCAGGGAGAGCCCGGACCCCTCAGGAGGAGGAGGTCGGAGGTCGTGGAGTCTGGACAGGCCCGCCCCGCCCCGAGGCCCACCCCGTCACCGCCGCCTGTCCTCCCGAGAGCCTGTGGCACCAGCCGGGGCGCGGGGTCCCCAGCGGGGCAGACGCCACCCATTCCTGGCCGGACCGAGCGCCTCGGGGGCGTGGCTGGTGGTTTTACTAACTTTAGGGGACGGGTTCCAGCTGAAGAGCTGAATAACCCCACATCCGGGCGCTCCCCCGCAGTCGGGGCTCCCTCCGCCACCGCACGGGGCCCCCTCCCCGCTGCCGTCGGTCGCTGTGTTCGTTTCGTCCCCTTCGATCTCGGTTCACGTGTTTTCCTGCTCGTCTGTCGCTGTCTGATCTGTGTCCCCTCCCCCGGGAGTGGTGTCACACGTCCTCTTCCGTCTGGTTTACTTCCCTTCGTGTGACGCGCTCGAGATCATCACGTCGTCGCAAATGGCGGATTTCGTCTTTTCTTATTTTTGGTGTGGCTGAGTGACATTCCGCGCGCGAACGAAACGTGGGTTTATGGACCTTGGTCTCAGCGGGGCTTTTGTGAACTTGACCCCAGAGGCAAAGGAAGTGAAAGCACAAATGAATGGAGCGACCTGACGCCTCGTCAGAGCAGCAGAACCGGCGCCCCACAGGGCGCTCGGCCCCCAGAGGGGGGAAGATCCTTGCAAACGGGCCCCCAGCGAGGGCCCGACGTCCCAACAGGCGACGCGCGTGTCCAACGCGACAGCAAACAACCCGGCCACAAAACGGGGCAGCGGACCCGAACGGACGCTCGTCCCAGAAGACGTACGAGTGGCCCGGGCACCCACGAAGGGAGACTGGGCGTCACGAGCCGTGAGGGGGACGCCGTCGGGACCACGACGAGCCCGCGCCTCGCCCCCGTCGGGACGGCCGTCACCAGGAGGACGCGGGGACGCGGGAGAGGGAGCCTCGTGTCCTGCGGCCGGAGGCCGGCCAGGGCGGCCCCCGTGGGGACAGCGAGGGGCCGCCTCAGGAAAGGGCCGGCTCTGTGCGGGCGTCGCGCCGCGGGACGCAGTGGATCCGAGGCCAGAACCGGTGCTTCTCGCGCCTTCTGTGCTTCTGTCCGCTTAGAAGAAGCGGCGCTCGGGGCGCGGTGGCTTCCCAAAGGCGCCAGACGCTCCTTTATCCGTAGCGCGAGGGGCAGTGCGAGGCGCAGCCAGGGAGACGGCAGGCGAGGTGTCGCCGCTAACTCCGGCCTCGGCCGACGCTTCGGGCACGACCCCGATGGCTTCCGTCCTGGCCGGCGGTTCTGTCGGCTTCCCGCACGCCGTCGGGGTGGGAAGGCCACGCGGAGTTGACGGCTTCGGGACCGGTGGGGACAGGGGCCAGGGCGCACTCGGGGGCGGGCAGGCCGTGGTCTGTCACCCGGGCCTTGGCCCACCGCGTGGTCCGGCCGTTCGCATAAGATGGTTCTGCCCGTCATTCCCACCTACGACCTCACGCGACCTGCTCAGACTCTGCAGGGCTGGGGTCAGGGCTGGGACCGTCTCACTCCCGCCATCGAGGTCCCGCCGCGGCTGAGGGCCCACGCGTGGCGTCGCGAGGAGCCCGTGTTCTCCCTCCTGCGTCGCCCGGCGCGCGTTCCCCTGGGATGCGCTTTCAGTTTTGGGTCGTGTCCGCGTCTGGTTTTCTAGGTCATTTGTCACTCGGAAAAGTGGGAACCTAAATGTCTCAGGTTCCCAGCCGACTGCGGGCGGGGCCGGCCGCCTCCCCCGGCCCCCTGCGGCCTCCAGGACGCGGTGTCTGTCCCTGCTGCGTGGGGCTGAGAGCCCGCGGGCGGCGGGGGCGGCGCCCGGACCCGTGCTGACCGCGGGCCTTTGCAGGAAGGTGGTGTGTGAGTGCGGCTACACGCGCGAGCAGCACTTGGAGGAGGCCCTCAGGCCCCACGCCTTCCAGGGCCAGGAGTGGGACCCCAAAAGGCACGTCCAGGAGAGGCCGACGGACGCCTTTGGTGACATCGTCTTCACGGGCCTGGGCCAGAAGGTGGGAAAGGTTGGTTTGCGTCGCCCCGTCCGTTGCTCTGACTGTGGACCACAGCCCCCGGGGTGCCCCACGCTGGCAGCGCGTGGCGGGCGGGAGTGGGGGGCTGGCCGAAACCGGGGGCACAGAGCCCTCCCAGCCTGAGGGACGGGGCGGGCGGGGGCCGGCCCACTAACAGGAGACACGGGTGCCCTCAGCGCCCCTGGTCACTGCACAGCAGGGGGGCTGCGTCCCGGGGCCTGGGCTCCTTGGGGACACTCCCCCGCCCCTCCTCCGGCCCTCGCCTTCCCTTTCCACCCACGTCCCCTGGGCCTGGCCGCCTGTCCTCGTCGGATCTGGACTGCGGGGCGAGGCGTCCCCACCTGGCTGGGGCGCTCAAGCACGGCCGGCGTGCGGGCCCTGGGGGCCGGGGAGCCTCACGCTGACTCGGGGTCCTCCCGCGGTCCCCTGACCCCCTGCAGTACGTCCGCGTCTCCCAGGACACGCCCTCCAGCATGATCTACCAGCTCATGACCCGCCACTGGGGCCTGGACGTCCCCAACCTCCTCATCTCGGTCACCGGCGGCGCCAAGGACTTCAACATGAAGCCCCGGCTGAAGAGCGTCTTCCGCAGAGGCCTGGTCAAGGTGGCCCAGACCACAGGTGGGGGGGGGGATGCCAAGGCCGGACCACAGGTGGGGGGGGACGCCAAGGCCGGACCACAGGTGTGGGGGGGGGACGCCAAGGCCGGACCACAGGTGTGTGTGGGGGGACGCCAAGGCCGTACCACAGGTGTGGGGGGGGGACGCCAAGGCCGGACCACAGGTGTGGGGGGGACGCCAAGGCCGGACCACAGGTGTGGGGGGGGGACGCCAAGGCCGGACCTCGGCGTGCCCGGGGGGCAGTGGGCGAGGGTCAGGAGGCTCAGACCACAGGGGCCTGGCAGCCGAGCCCGAAGCCCTGGGTGGGTGGTCCCCGAGAGGCAGAGTTGAGCCTTGGGACCGGTTGCCCCCGCCTGGGCCGGGGGCCTGGGCTCCGGCAGCCGCACCGAGGACGGTCGGGTGTGGCTGCCTGGCGGCCCGGTGGGGGCGGCTCCGGTCGTGGCGGTGGCAGCTCGGAGAGTACGGCTCCGCAGGAAGGCGCGTGGCGGGGCGCACGCCGGGACCCACGGGCCTCCCCGCCCTCGGCTGCTCTCCCCAGGGGCCTGGATCATCACCGGGGGGTCCCACACGGGCGTGATGAAGCAGGTGGGCGAGGCCGTGCGGGACTCCGGCCTGAGCAGCAGACACGACGACGGGGAGGTCGTCACCATCGGGGTCGCGACGTGGGGCACCGTGCACAACCGCGAGGGCCTGGTCCACCCCACGGTGAGCTGCGCGGCTGTCCGGGGCGGGCCGGCTCGGGGGGACGAGGCGGGGGCGCCCACGGGTCCTGCGGCGGCAGGCCACCCCCTGGCACCGGGGTGAGTGCCGAGGGGAGGGGAGCGGCGGGTCACCTCCCTGTCGATGCCCCCAACGCAGTCGCATGTGCAAAGGCTCAAGGTCACACCGCAGGCTCCAGCCGTGAGCCTGGCGCCTCCGGGCCGTCCCCCGGCCGCGAGGCCCCGTCCGGGCATTCGCAGTGCAGAACCGCCCACCCGGAGTCCGGTGTCCCACTCCCCTCTGGCCACTGTCCCCAGGGCGGCTTCCCTGCCGAGTACGTCATGGACGAGGAAGGCCAAGGGCACCTGACCTGCCTGGACAGCAACCACTCGCACTTCGTCCTCGTGGACGACGGGACCCACGGCCGCTACGGGGTCGAGATCCCGCTGCGCACGAAGCTGGAGAAGTTCATATCGGAGCAGACGAAGGAGAGAGGAGGTGGGAGGGCGCTTCGGGAGCCGGGCAGGGGGGCGGGCTGCTCGGGGCAGCCCCCGCCCCGGCTCTTCTGTCTCAGGCCAGAGGCCATCGCGGTCACGTCGCACATCGGGCTCAGCCTGGAAGTGGAGCGCGTGACGCGCCTTTCCCCTGGGGGTGGGCTGGGGTGCACTGGGACGGTGGGGGTCAGGTGCGCAGGACCCAGAAGGGGGCCCAGAAGGTTCTACCTGGCTGATTGGGCACCCCGAAAGCGGAGGTTTGCAAGGTTCGCTGCACCCTGGAGTCCCTGGAGGGCCCGTCCCCCCACCCCGCGGGCCCGCCCCGTCTGTGCGTGTCCCCAGCGGGCATGGGGAGCACACCGTCAGCCCACGCCTCCCCGTGACGGGCGGGAGCAGGGAGGCCCTGGGCCCTGTGTCCCCTAAGCCGGCCCCCTGCTTCGTCCTAGGCGTGGCCATCAAGATCCCCATCGTCTGCGTGGTGCTGGAGGGGGGGCCCGGGACTCTGCACGTGAGTACCCGGGGGGCGGGCAGCGGCGCCGGCCTCGGTCCTGGGCGGTTGGCTGGCCAGCAGCAGGGCTCCCAGGGGACTGCGCCCGGGCCGGTGCTGACGGCCCCTGTCCAGCACCCCGGGCGGGGGCTTTCGGGGGCTTTCGGGGGCCCTGCGCCCAGGCGCCCTGGAGCGGCTCTGGGAGGCCGCCCAGCCCCGGGGACCCCGCCGAGTGCGGGCTGGTTCCTCCGCGGACCCTAGCTCGGAGCCCGCGGTGTGGGGTCCGCCTCGTTCGCGGCCCCTCTGCTCTGGGGATGTTGGTGGCGCTACGGCCTGCAGATTTGGGGCAAAAGCGGAGAGAAAGCAGCACTTATGCGACCGTGGAGACCCGGGGTCCCCTGGGGGCGGGAGCCCCTTCGGTCCTCATGGTTCTCCCGCAGGCGGTGCCCAGACCGCGTCCTCGCGGGCCGGCATCCTTCCTGAGGACGAGCCCCCCCCCGGGGTCTCCGGGGTCCCCCCCGCGGTCCTGGGCTCACCCGGAGCCCCCGCGAGGGCCCCCGCCAGGCAGGGCTCTCTCTGGAGACGCTCTGAGCTCCCTGACTCCGCGCCGCTGAGTGACCACAGCCCGGACGAGGCGGCGTGGGGCGCACCCGCCGCCGGGTGTCGGACCGGCCGCCCCTTCCCTCGGTGCCTGGGCCGCGGCCCCTCCGGCCGGCGTTGCGCGAGGCCCTGGCGTGAAGGGCGCCGCCGCCTTCCCCGCGGGAAGTGCGGGGGGCGGGCGAGGGCGCCCTGGGGCTCACGCCGGCCGCCCCCGCCCTGCAGACCATCTACAACGCCATCACCCACGGCACCCCCTGCGTGGTGGTGGAGGGCTCGGGCCGCGTGGCCGACGTCATCGCCCAGGTGGCCAGCCTGCCCGTCGCCGAGATCACCATCGCCCTGGTGCAGCAGAAGCTGGCCGTGCTCCTCCAGGAGCTGTTCGAGACCTTCACCGAGGCCAGCGTCGTGGAGTGGACCAAGAAGGTGAGGCCGGCGGCACGCGGGCCCTGGGCACAGCCGACGCGCAGGGCCGGGAGCCACACGCGGGGCCGGGGCCGTCCCCAGACGTGGGGGCCTTCGGCCAGCGTGCTGTCCTGCCCGGCTCGGGGGTCTCGAACCTCTGGGCCGCAGAGCCTCAGGCCCGGGCTGGGTCCTGCAGGCGGGCGCGGAGGCTCCAGGAGGGGCGGCGCGTGGAGGGCTGAGGTTCGGGTCGGGCCCAGCCCCCAGCCTGCGAGCTCGCGGCCACGCGGCTCCCGGGGGTCGGCCAGGCGGGGGTGGGGGGCAGGCGAGCACGTTGAGACGGGGCCGCGGGTGGCTCCCGGGGCCGGGTGGCCATCGGGGAGGTGCCCCACGTGCCCCCCCAGCCAGGGCGTCGGCGGGCGTGTCCCCCCGGGGACCTGCCGGTTCGGTGAGCCTTCTGGGGCCCCGGCCTCCGGGGGTTTGGGGAGACTTCAGGGCCTGGGCGGGAGCTAGCTATGCCCAGAGGGTGAGCCCGTGTGCCCCAGGGCGGCGCCCTCGTCACCGTGGCGCCTGGGCAGCCCGGCCTTCCGGGTTCCAGCGGTTTCCCTGCCGCGGGATCCACCGAGGCCCCGCCACCTTCGGCCCGTCCTTTGCCTTTTCGTTTTCCCTTTTCCTTTTCGACGTGACACTGTCTCGCTAGCCCATCAGCTTTCGAAGCACGAGATGAGCGGGCGTGGGCTGGGCTCCTGAGCCGTGAGCCCCAGGGGTGCCCCCCCCGAGACCACTTTGGGCCCAGGGACACTCGTGGCTTCGGGAGCGAGGCCCCAGCCGCCCCTCAGGGTGGCAGTTCCGCTCTGAAGCCCCTGGTGCTCTTACTCCCGTGGGCAGAGGGCGCGGGCGAGGACCCCGCGGGCGGCCGGGCGGGGCCCGCAGGGCTGGGGTCCCCCTCGGAGCCTCACGGGCCGTGCGCTGCAGATCCAGGACATCGTGCGGAGGCGGCAGCTGCTGACCGTCTTCCGGGAGGGCAAGGACGGCCAGCAGGACGTGGACGTGGCCATCCTGCAGGCCTTGCTGAAAGGTGCGTGTCGGCGAAGCGGGGCCGGGGGCTCGGACCCCGCGTCCTGGCCGGGCAGGAGCGCGGGTCAGAGGGCCGCGGAGGCTGGTGTTGTCGTCCCCGTCGCCAACGTCGGGGCGCGGGCTCCTGTCTCGCCCCATCTTCTCGCTGAAACCCGAGCGCAGCCCACACTCTCCCTCCCGCTGTGGTCACCACAGCTTCTCATTAAGCTTCGGGGTCGCGAGAGGGACCTCGGACGTCCCCCGGCAGGGTCCCCGCACTTGTCCCCGCCGGGGAGGCTGGAAAGCAGGGGTCCTCGTGAGGAAGGACGGGCTCTGGGCTTCTCCCGTCTGCCCTCTGCCCCCGCACCCGCCTCCCGCCCACGTCCCGCAGCCTCCGCCCTCGCCGGCTGTGGGGCTGCTCGGAGCCGGGCTCAGGCCGTCGTGGCCCCTTCTGGCGGGTGCTGAGCGGGGAGGGGCGGGCGGGCCTCGGAGGGGTCCGTGTCTGGACCTCGGCGGTGGCCGTCGCGCTGCACGGGTGAGACCTGTGCACGCCGAGGTCTGTCGTCCCCGGTGAGGAGCGTCGGGCGGTGACTCGGGCACGGCTGGGATGGCGCGGGCGGCCCGGCCGCGGTGCCGCTGGGAGGTGGCTTGAGGGGCAGGTCGCAGCCCTGGACCCTGCGCTCGTCCCTGCAGCCTCGCGCAGTCACGACCACTTCGGCCACGAGAACTGGGACCACCAGCTAAAGCTGGCGGTGGCGTGGAACCGCGTGGACATCGCCCGGAGCGAGATCTTCACGGACGAGCGTCAGTGGAAGGTGGGGCCCCGCGGGGCGCGCCGGGCGGCCCGGGCGCGTGTCCGCCTCCCTCCGGCCCGGCCCCGGGGCCGGGCGGCGCTGACCTGGCGCCCCGCCCCAGCCCGCAGAGCTGCACCCCATGATGGCGGCCGCCCTCATCGCCAACAAGCCCGAGTTCGTGAAGCTGTTCCTGGAGAACGGGCTGCGGCTGAAGGACTTCGTCACCTGGGACGCGCTGCTCTACCTGTACGAGAACCTGGACGCCTCCTGCCTGTTCGGCGCCAAGCTGCAGAAGGTGCTGGCCGAGGAGCCGGCGGCGGCGCCGCTGCAGATGCACCACGTGGCCCAGGTGCTGCGGGAGCTCCTGGGGGACTCCACGCAGCCGCTGTACCCCCGGCCCCGCTCCGGCGAGCGGCCGCGCCTGCTGCTGCCCGTGCCGCACATCCGGCTCAACGTGCGTGCTGGTGACGCCCCCCCCGCCCCGCCCCGGGGGCCCCTGCTGTCCCCAGAGCCGTCCCGGCGCGTGGCTCGCGCGCTGCGGGGTTAGTCGGCTCCGCTGCCGTAGGACCCCCGGCCTGGGGGTTCGCGACAAGTCCGTCTCCTCGGGGCTCTGGAGGCTGGAAGCCCGAGGTCAGGGGCGCAGGGCTGGCCTCTGGCCAGGGCCCCCCTCCCGGCCTGAGGGCGCCGACCGCTCGCCGTGCCCCAGTGACCTTTCGTCGGCGTGCACCTGCTCGGAGCCGGGGGCGGCGCTGCTGTCGCTTCTGTAAGGACACCGGTCCTATGGGTCGGGGTCTCCCACTACGACCTCCCGTGACCTCCGCTGCTTCCCGTAGGCCCTGCTCCGCGTCACTGCCACGGGTGGACATTCAGCCCGTGACATTCCGCCCTCCGGCCCCCCAAAACGCAGGTCCTTATCGAACGCGAAATTCTCCATCCCCAGCCTCCCCCAACGGCCCTGACCCGTCTGAAGTCTGAGGTCGCATCGAGGTCTCACCTGAGGCAGGTCCCGTCCCGCTGGGAACGGGGGACCCCAGACGAGTCGCTGCTTCTGGGGGTGGGGACGGGCACAGGACAGACACCCACGTGGCCAAGGGAGCGACCGGAAAGGGGGAGGGGACGACAGGTCCCCAGCACGCCTGACGCCTCGCCGGGTGGGTCCCTTGGGGTCCTGCGGCTCTCGGGCCTGACCTGCCTTCAGGGCGCCCAGGGGCTCACTGCGGCCGCTGGAGCCGGGAGGTGGCCTCCTGGCCCAGGGAGGTGGCCGCGCTCGGAAGCTGAGAAGCACCATCCTGCCCCCGGGGGGGCGTGTGGCAGGGGCGGCAGCTTCTGAACCGCCTCGGGGTCTGTCTCTTCCCACAAAGGATAAGGGGTTCCCGTGTGGGACAAGCTCTCCTGTCCCATGGGGTGGACTCCCAGAGCGCGACAGCCGGCCCTCTGGCCCCTCGGGTCCCGGAGCCGGGGCCCCCTCCTGGCTTCGGCTGAGCAGCTCCCGCAGCGGCAGGGGTCGCACCCACGGTCTCCCCGGCTAAGGACCCCGGCACACCCGCTGCGGAGAGGCCGAGAGTCCCCCAGACCTCTAAGTTCTGGCCCGTTTGCTCGACGCCCTTTAACCCGTGTCCTCCTGTCGCGTTGGCCATACGCAGCGGGGAGAAGCGGGCTGTGCCCTCGGTTCCTGGCCCGGAACCCCCTCGGCTGGGTCCCCAGCTGCATCTCTCACAGGCTCCCCGCCCCTGACACAGCAGACTGGAGACCAACAGGGTCCGCCAGGCCAGGCTCCACCCTCGGGGCAGGCTCCGCCCCCGGACGGGCCACCCCGACCCCAGCTTCCCACCGCAGCACCCCAGTGCGCAGTGTGGGAACCTCCCTCTGCTAACGGATCGCAGACTGGCCGCCCCGTAGGACCCCATTCGACCTTCGCCATCTCCTGGGGGCCCTGTCTCCGGGTGCAGTCACACTCGGGGCGGGCTTCGACGTGGGAATTTGGGGGGCCTGGCCGGTCCCCAGGGGCGCAGAGCTCAGGCGGGGTGCCCTGCACCCTCAGGCCTGCTCAGCGGGGTGCCGGGGTCTCCGCGCAGCCAGCGAGGGTCCCACCGCTCCGGCGTGGGGCCGGCTCGCGCCGTCGGAGGGGGCGGGGCAGTGGCTCGGCTAGTCTTGGTTCGTTGGGGGTCCTGTCTCAGGGCCAGTGCAAGGCGGTTGGCGTTCGCATGGGTCGGGGCACACGCCGGAGCCGGCGGGGCCTGGGGCCTGGGGCCTGGCAGCGGCTCCGCTGGGCCCCTCAGCGCCTGTCCCCCGATTAGGTCAGGTTTTACGTTTCTCCTGCCGGAAAACGACTGGCTCCTTCAGGGTCTCCAGTCTGCCCCTCGTCCCCGACGAGCGCTTCCTGACCCCCCGAGAGACGTGGCACAAAGCCGGGCGTGTCCCCTGGCGCCGCGTAGGTCGGCTGAGGGGCTCACGGCCACGAACCTGCTGACAGACGGTCAGAGGTTTTCCCGTAGGGAAAGGCTCTGAGGCCGTCGGCGGAGATGAGGGGCCTGGAGGTGCCGGGCGTGCGGCAGGAGCGGCCGGGCCCCCGCTCCGGGCGACTCCGGTGTCTGCAGGGGGGGGCTCGGGACCCCGGGGTGCATGAGAACCTTCCAGGGCGCCTCCGGGGACACGGGCCCCGCGGTGTGGGGAGGCTCCGGCGCCGGCGGGGGCCTAGGCGGGGGCTCTGACCGCTCGCCGCTCACAGGTGCAGGGCGTGAGTCTCCGGTCCCTCTACAAGCGCTCCTCGGGCCACGTCGCCTTCACCATGGACCCGGTCCGCGACCTGCTCATCTGGGCCGTCGTGCAGAACCGCCGGGAGCTGGCAGAGATCATCTGGGCGCAGGTATCGGGACCCACGGCTGCAGGGGGCGGGGTAGGGTCGGGGCTGGGGCCGGGAGCCTGAGCAGGGCGGCGGGTGGCAGGGCTGTGGAGCGTGCGGGGTGGCAGGGCGGGAGGGACTCTGGGTGCCCGGTGTCGACACCCGAGGGCTTGGCTCTGGGCGAGGAGGGAGCCTGCGAGGAGGTGAGCCACCCGCGGCCCCCAGCCCCACGCGGGACAGGGCGGGTGGCCCCATGGGCAGGGGCGTCCCGTGGCCCCACGGGCAGGGGCGTCCGGACGTGGCCGTGGCGTCCTGCTCCACACAGGCCGCAGGGCTGAGCTCTGGGCCCGTCCTTGAGCTGGGGACGGACGGTGCCGCCGAGGAGGAGCCCTGGGGCTGGATGGGGACTCGCGTGGGCCCTGCTTCCCCCGGGGGGGCTCTCTCAGACCTTAGGTCTCCCCGCACCCTGCCATCTGGGGTGGACCAGCTGCCCCGAGAGCGCTGGGCCCCGTGCTGGCCGCACTGGCCCCGCGTCCCGTCCCTGTTCTGGGCGGGCCAGCTGACCAGCGCCACTGGCCAGGGCAGCGGCCCAGGCCCCGGCGACGGCTTACGGGTCGACTGGGGCCACCCCAGTGGCCCGTACAGGCGGGGGCCCTGCCGTGGTCACCCCGGACCGCGCGGGCCCTCACCGTGGCTCCCGGCCCAGGCGCAGGACTGCACGGCCGCGGCCCTGGCCTGCAGCAAGATCCTCAAGGAGCTCTCCAAGGAGGAGGAGGACACGGACAGCTCCGAGGAGATGCTGGCGCTCGCCGACGAGTACGAGCTCAGAGCCATCGGTGAGCCCTGCCACCCCCCACGCGCTCCGCTTGCCACTGCCTGCCACCTGGGTCCCCGTCCGCGTCCCAGACGCTGCGTGTCTCCCGGGTCCTCGTCCCGACCTCAGCCCGACTCCTGTCCCGGCCGTGCCGCTGAGGACGTCAGGGGCGGGGACCCTGCGGCTGTGACGCGGCCTTGTCCGCCAGGGGTCTTCACCGAGTGCTACCGGAAGGATGAGGAGAGAGCCCAGAAGCTGCTGGTGCGCGTGTCCGAGGCCTGGGGCAAGACCACCTGCCTGCAGCTGGCCCTGGAGGCCAAGGACATGAAGTTCGTGTCCCACGGGGGCGTCCAGGTGACTGCCGAGGGCCGCTTCCGGGCACGCTGCCCGCGGTCAGGCTTCCCGCGTCCCTCGGGGCCCAGTGCCCGGCCCATCAGCCACGCGGGCCGGACATTCGTTCCCCGCCCGGGGCCCTCCTGAGTGGGACGCTCCTCCAGGCTCGGGGGGCCGGGCGGGTGGCCCCGCACCCGGGGCTTCCTCGAGCGCGGCTGCTGCCGTCCCCAAGTCCGTGAGGCACTGGCGCGTGCCGTGCTGTGCCGGGGCCTGGGGCCTGTCACGCCCCGCCCCCAGCACACGCACACACACGCCTGCACACGCGTGCACACGCGCACGCACACCTCCCGCCGCTCGTGCCTCCACGAGCGCCCGGGCCTCGGAGCCTCTGCTGGCCTGGCCGATGGCGGGGCCGTCCGTGCCACCCGCCGCAGAGGGCACCGTGCTGGAGCGTGCGCCGTCGCCCGCCCTCAGGCGTGGGTGCGGGGCCCAGGCGGGCGGGCGGGTGGGGGCCACCGCCCTGAGGCCGGCCGTCCGTCCGCAGGCCTTCCTGACCAAGGTGTGGTGGGGCCAGCTGTGCGTGGACACCGGGCTGTGGCGCGTGATCCTGTGCATGCTGGCCTTCCCGCTGCTGTCCGCCGGCCTCGTCTCCTTCAGGTGCGGCCCCGTCGGGAACGGCGGGGGGCGGGGGGCGAGAGGCCGGGAGGGGTCACACCTGTGCAAAGCCACAGCCCGCCTGAGCACCTGCTGTCCCCAAACACCCCGTCCCCGAGCACCCACACAGCCTGAGTGTCCGTCAGGCCCTGAGGGACCAGGCTGTGGGCCCCCTGGGGTCCCCTCCGTGGGGCCCTCTCTCGTGGCTGGGTGGGCGCAGCCCTCGGAGCGAGGCCGTGGGCACGGGGGACCCCGCCCCCGCACGTGGGCCCCGGGCGGGGGGCCGAGTCCTGGGGCTGCCAGGCCCTCGGCTTCCCGTCCCCTCCGCCGCCCGCAGGGAGAGGCGGCTGCAGGCGGCGCGGGGCCTGGCCCGCGTCCGCGCCTTCTTCAACGCGCCCGTCGTCATCTTCCACCTGAACACCCTGTCCTACTTCTCCTTCCTCTGCCTCCTCGCCTACGTGCTCATGGTGGACTTCCAGCCCTCGCCCTCGTGGAGCGAGCGCCTCGTCTACCTCTGGCTGTTCTCCCTGGTCTGCGAGGAGCTGCGGCAGGCACGGCCCCCCTCGCCCGCCCCCCGGGGGCACCCCCAGCCCCCCCGCCCGGGGCCCCCCAGCCCGCGGGGCAGGGCCGCTGCAGAGCCGAGGGCCGTCCCTCTCCCCCAGTCCCTCCCGCGGTCCCAGCTGCCTGGGTCTCGGGGACACGGGGACGGGTGCCAGGCAGGCTGGACGGGGCTTCCAGGGTGGCCCCGGGGACGGTGCCGTCCTCCCCTCGGGGCTCCGGCAGGAGCTGAGGCTGGCTGGCTCCTGACAGGGCGAGGGGCCAGAGCCTGGGCTCAGCCCTCCCGGCGCCTGTCCCGGGGGTGGGAGCCGCCTGGCACCCCTACCCCGTGACCCCGCGCCCCCTCCGCAGCTGCTCTACGACCCCGGCGAGTGCGGGCTGGCGAAGGTGGCCCTGCTGTACTTCAGCGACTTCTGGAACAAACTGGACGTCGCTGCCATCCTGCTCTTCGTAGCGGGGCTGGCCTGCAGGTGGGCGCCGTCCGGGGCGGGCTCGGGACTGGGGCGGGCCCGGCGCCTCTGGACACGTCTGTCGTCGCCGTCGGGTGGCCCTGCGCACCCCGGGGGCCACCAGAGGAGCAGAGGAGGTGGCGGGCGAGCCCCTGCCGCCTCGGGCGGCTGCCCGCTGGCACGGGTGTGGCCCCGGCCGCCCCTCTGCCCACCCAGGCCGGGCGTGTCTGCCGCCGTCCGTTCCGCGGGCCCCTTTCCCCGTGAAGCGCGGGGGCCGGGCCCAGCCCCCGGTCCCAGGCAGCCTGCTCGGCCGGGCTGTGCTGCCCGAGGCCGGGCTTCTGGGCCTCCCTGGGGAATGTCCCCCCACCCCACCCCCGGCCACCCGTGGGCCCGGGGCGGAGCGCTGAGCCCCTGCCCGTGCCCGGCCAGGCTGACGCCGGCGGCGCTGTACCCCGGGCGCGTCGTCCTCTCCTTGGCCTTCACCATGTTCTGCCTCCGGCTGATGCACATCTTCACCGTGAGCAAGACGCTGGGGCCCAAGATCATCATCGTGAGGCGGATGGTAAGGGGGGCCGACGCCGCTGCAGGTGAGGCGTGCCCGGGCGTGAGCACACCCCGAGGGCCCCGCCCCTGCTGTGCCCCTGGGCGCCCGCCTCCGGCCGCGGCCCTCTCCTCTCGCGTCTTTCCTGTGTGTCGCCTCCTCCGGGCAGCCTTCCCTGACCGCCACAGCTCACTCCCGCTGCCACTTACAGCTCCCGTTGCGCCCCTCTGTGGGTCACGGTCACGTCCACGCCCCCCTACGCGTCACGGGTGCCTAGCGCCCCGTTAGGGCATGGGGCCGCCTGGCTCCGGGCACCTGCAGGGTGGGTGCCGGGGGCGGTGGCTCTGGCCCCCGCAGGCGCAGAGGGCGGGGGTGGAACCCGGCTGTGGGACAGGGCGCGGGGGGCGCGGGGGCGCCCGCGGCTGCAGCCGGTGCCGCCCCGTCTCTGCAGATGAAGGACGTCTTCTTCTTCCTCTTCCTGCTGGCCGTGTGGGTCGTGTCCTTCGGGGTGGCCAAGCAAGCCATCCTCATCCACAACGAGAGCCGGGTGGACTGGATCTTCCGGGGCGTCGTGTACCACTCGTACCTCACCATCTTCGGGCAGATCCCCTCCTACATCGACGGTAGGGCCTCGGGCCCCGGGGCCCGCAGGGGTGGCCGCTGGCCTCGTCCCGCCGCGGAGGGCGTGGCTGGGGTCGGGGGACGGTCCCGAGCTGGCCCTGGCAGCCGCGGTGGAGACGGGGATGGCCGTGGGCCTGGGGCGCTGGCCTCAGCTGTCACCCCCGTCATCCCCAACATCCCCCTCCCCTTCCCCCCAGTCAGACCGCTTCCTTCCCTGGGGAGGGGTCACTTGTCGTCGTGTGTGAGCCTTCCCCTTGGCATCTAAAGTTAGAATCTAATTCTGGAACGTTTCATCGCGCCCTGGGGACACCCCACACCACGGCGGTCGCTCCGCACCCCCCCCCCCGTGAGTGGGACAATGCGACGAGCCGCCCTCTGTGTCTGGCTTCCCTTTCCTCGCACGTCCCCGGGCCCTCGGAGCGTCCCTGCTGTCCCGCGGCTGCGTCGCAGCCCGTCGTCGGGATGCGCAGGTGGAGCTTCGCACGCGGCCACCATCCCGGCCGCTCCCGCGAGCAGTGTGGCCGCGGATCGTCCCTCACGAGCCGCGCGCGCCTGTTTCCGGTTCCCGCGGGGCAGGTCCAGCGGGGAACCCGCAGGGTCACGCGATGACTCGGCGTCGCCTTGCGCGACCGTCCGCCCGTGTGGGCCGCCATCTGTGGGTCCGGGCCCGGCGCCGTCGGCGTTGACCTCCTGTCCGTGTGCTTGCTGAGCCGTTCGGCGTCTTCTCTGGGAGATGCCGCCCCCTCCCTCCCGTGTCCCGCGGGTCATCTGTCTCGTCGCTGAGGCGTCGGCGTGGGGGGGGCCTCCCCCCGTGTCCCGCCGCGCCGCGCCTTGTCTCCTGGCTTTCGCTGCGGGTCCCTCGGAGCACGGCGGGCCTTCGTGTCGAGGCGCTCGGTGATCCGCCTCGTTCACGGCGTGTGCCTTCGCGGCCCTCGCCCGCGGAGCTGTCCTGCAGGTCGCAGCTTCAGCAGGGCCTTGGGCCTTCGGGCTGTCTGGCGGGCCCCGGCGCGCCTGCCCTTTTACGCGCAAAGATGCCGCTGTCCCAGCCTCGCTGGTCGAGAGGACGGTCGCTCCCCGCCGAGGCCCCCCCGCCCGGCCACCCGTCCCGATGGCCTCCCTGCCGTCCCGGCCAGCGCCGCGCTGCTCCTGGTGCCCGGGGTCGCCGTCTCCGCGCCGCACGCTCTGCGACGGGCAGCGCGAGTCCTTCATCTCCGTCCTCTTATTTTCAAGCTCGTTTGGCCCCGGGTCCTTTGCGTCCACAGGAGCTTCTGGGTCCCCTCGGCCGTTTCTCCGAAAGCGGCACGCGGGGAGTCCGTCGTGAGCTCCCTTTCCTTGTCTGAGGTTTCGTGGTCTCCGTGGGGACTGTCCTCCTCGGCGTTTCGTCCCTGTCCGTGCTGCTGCGAGCAGGGCGGCTTACGAACCGCGCTCGGGCCGCTCGTCGCGGGGGCGTGAGCGCAGCTGCGTTTCGGATAAGGGTCTCGTGTCCCGAAACCGCGGCGACCGTCTTCATTCGATGGTCTTTGGGAGATGGCGTGGGATTCGAGGGCCGTGTCATCTGCCAACAGAAAGCCCTCCCACCCTTTCTCCCGGGATCTCTCCTTCGCCTAAGTATTGCGCCGCCACCTCGGCAGCACGGAGAGCAAACCTCCCCGTCCCGGCGCCGACCTCGGGGGCGGCCCCCCCTCCCGTTCGCTGTGGGTTTTCGTAAACGTCCCGCACCCAGCGGGCCCAGCAGACGTGCCCCCCCACTCCTCGCTTCGGGGCGGTTCCGTCGTCCAGGGTGCTCGGGTTTCGCGTTTCGGGAGACGTTCGTGCGGCCGTCGCTGCTCGCGCCGTCGACGGGGTGCGTCCCGGGAGCCGGTTCCCGGTGTCGGGCTCCACGTGCCGGGGCCGGGCGCTCGGCCGCGCCGCGTCCCTCCTCTCCCCGCTGCTGCGCCGGTCGTCTCCCCCGCGGCCGAGGGATTCCGCGTCCGGCGACGTTTGTCGTCCTCCGCGTCGGGGCGACGCTGGCCTTTCAGAGTGAACCGGGTGGCGGCCTTCCCATCTCCACGTCCCGAGGACGTTTGTAAAGGGGACGGCGCCAAGGTTCCTGCAAGCATCTGCGGTGCCGGCCGGCGAGGCCACCTAGGCCTGCGCTGTAGCTCGCGACGTCCCTCCACTCGGCACAGGTCGACGTACGTTTTCCGTTTGTTTTTCCGTCACTTCTGGTCGCTCCTGTCTTTCTGGAAACGCGTCCGTCTTTCTGGGACGTCCGATCCGTCAGCGTGTGCGTCTACGGTGTTCCCGTGCAGTTCTTCCCATTTTCGTGAGATCCGCAGTGACGTCCTCTCTTTCGTTTGCGGTTTTGGTGACCCGAGCCTTTGCCTTTCCTTCCCCTTTACCTGTCTAGCTAAAGGCGTCCATTTTGCTGACCTTTTTCTAGAGCCGGGTTTGGCTTTCGTTGACGTCCTGTGTTTTGCATCCTTCATTCTCTTTTCCCCGCCTTCTGATCTTCCCTTCCTGCCGCCCTCCGGCTGCGAGGGTTCGGTTTGCTTTCCTCTTTGCGTGCACCGGAGTGGAAGGGCCGTTAGCAGGCTGAGCTCTCATTTTTCCCGGAGGTACTTACGGCCACTACGGCGCGTTTCCGTCCGAAAGCTGGTGACACTGTCTAGACCTGATCGCACCTTAGACCGTGTTTGTCGAAACTTCTTAGATTCAAAGTATCAAGAAAAGCGCTGTCCCCGCCCCCAGCACGCGGGGTCGTCGCCCGTGAGGACTCGGCGTGCTCCCGAGCCACCTCCTCGAGCCCCCCACGGGGTCCGCGTGTGGGCGCCCCCCTCTGTGGCCCCTTCCCTCCTCCCGACCCTCGTCTTCGCGGTCGAGGTTTGAGCTCTGCCCCACCACATGGGGCTGGCTCCCCAGGTTGGGACCAGGTGGAGACCCGCATCTTGGTGACGCGCCCGGGCCCCGCCTGGAGGGGGTCCCCGCCCGGGGCCTGGGGCAGGCTTGTGTGACGGGCACCTCTCTGGGCTTCCTCTGGGGCTGAGCGGACGCGGACATGCCGGGGCCCGGGCCCTGTGACCGCGCGGCTGTCCCTGTTCCCTGCGCCCGCCCCTGCTAGGCGTGAACTTCAGCCTGGACCAGTGCAGCCCCAACGGCACCGACCCGTACAAGCCCAAGTGCCCGGAGAGCGACGCCTCGCGGCAGCAGCCCGTCTTCCCCGAGTGGCTGACGGTCATCCTGCTCTGCCTGTACCTGCTCTTCACCAACATCCTGCTGCTCAACCTGCTCATCGCCATGTTCAAGTGAGTCCCGCCGGCCCCGCCGCCCGCGCCGGCCCCGCCCGGAGCCCGCGTCCCGGCGCCTCGCTCGACCTGCGCAGGAACGAGCCGGCCACCGTCCCGGGCCTGTCTGCCCGGCCGGGCACCCTCCCTGCAGCCCACGGGCCACGCTGCGGAGGCCGCGGGCGGGGGGGCAGTCTCGCTGCTCCCCGCTCCCGGGGACTGTGGGCTGCGGGGCATGGGCCCCCCGTCCTCGCACGACGGCAGACCGGCCTGAGGCTTCTCTGGGCGCCTCACAGGGAGGGCAACCACCCTGGACGGCCGGGGCACGGCCACGTGCGGGGGCCCATGTCGCTCCGGGGCCCGCAGCGAATGCACCTAGTGTCGGCCGGCTTCGGTGCTCCGGGAGGACGCACTATCTCTCAGGCGCTCGTGAGCCCGAAGGGCGGTCCTGAGGGTGCGAGGCCCCCACCGTTCACACGAGGGACCCAGGCAGGACAGGCGGTGGCCCGTCCGCGCTCGTCTCTAGGTGTGGCGGGCGCACCTGGCACTTAGGACGCAGGACGGACGACCTGTGCTCGTCCTCGGGTGAGAAGTCCCAGCAGGACAGGGCCAGGGTCAGGCTGACCGTGGCCCGAGGAGGCCGCCGGTCCCCAGGGGCCCTCCCGGCCTCTCGGAAGGGCCCGTGGGCTCTGCCCTTCTATCAGCGGGGGGTGCCGAGGCTGCCACTTTCCGATTCGAAGGGACAGACCTTGACCGTGCCCTGGAGCTCCGGTGGAGGTCAATGGGGCCAGCAGGCAGGGCCCCTGTCCCTGCAGCGGGCTCGGACCGCCGGCCGCCCCTCCGAGGGCCCTCTCCGCCTCACATTCGGTCCGTCTACCAGGGACGGACGTGCAGACGGCAGCTCGTCCCCCCGCTGAGCACACCGTCCTCCCGTTCGTCAGACTCGACCGATAAACTCCCTTCAGGGTCTGGCGCCAGCACGACGTCCGCCTCCCAGAGGGGTCCGCTCCGCGCCGTTGCTAACGAGCTTGCCGAACTCCGTGATCTAGGTGTCCCTTTCCGTTCTCGCCGCGGCTGCCAGGACGCTCAGGATTCTGCGCCCGGCCACCGGCCGTCCTGTCTGCTCTGGGGGCCGCCACCCGGGCAGCGACGGGCGCGCCGGCGTCCCGCCCGCGTGACCGCTGTGCCCTTGCCTCCCGCCAGCTACACGTTCCAGCAGGTGCAGGAGCACACGGACCAGATCTGGAAGTTCCAGCGCCACGACCTCATAGAGGAGTACCAGAGCAGGCCCCCCGCCCCGCCGCCCTTCATCCTGCTCAGCCACCTGCACCTCTTCGTCAAGAGGGTCGTGCTGAAGATTCCCGCCAGGCGGCACAGGCAGCTCAGTGAGCCACCTCGGGGACCGGCCGGGGCCTGGGGTGGGCGTGGCGGCCCCTTCTAGAATTCTGGGGCTGGAAGGATGTGGACGGCTCAGGCCACCGGTCCCCGGCTGCCCCCTCGGGAGGCGTGGGGCGGGCTCCTCCTGCCGCCTCGGGCGCAGACACCCCCAGGCAGGCCCCTGCGCCTCCCCCTGCGCCCCCCGTGCAGAGAACAAGCTGGAGAAGAACGAGGAGGCGGCGCTGCTGTCCTGGGAGATCTACCTGAAGGAGAACTACCTGCAGAGCCTGCAGAGCCGGCAGCGGCAGAGGCCGGAGCACCGGATCCAGCACATCAGCGACAGGTGCGGGGCCGGGCGGCCCCCTCGGGCAGGGGCTGTGCCCGCGGCGGGTCCAAGGCACCATGCGGACGGACGTGGCCGCTCGGAGGCTCCCCAGCGACTGGTCCCTGTGGGTCAGGTGGGCGCAGGCAGGCAGCGTGGTGCCAGGGCCCGCTCAGCGTCCGCGGTCGCCGGAACGGTGGCCCACGTGGTCCCAGGAGGGTGGGAGACAGGAAGTGGAGACGCCTGGGCACGAACAGGCGGCAGCGTGGGGGCGGGGGCGGGCGGGGGGCCGAGTCGGCGAAAGTCCCACGACGCCGCGAAGTACGAGCAAAAGCAGCGCTCGATCCGCGGCGGCCGCTCTGCCCCTGCCTGCCCACCCAGCCGTGCCCAGAGGAGGCTTTGTCCTCGTGCCTCAGGTTCCGGGCGCGGCACGTCCAGGGTGGGGCCCACGGCACGCCTCGCGCCTGCCCGGCACCGGCCGGGCGGCGGCCGCGGGCTGAGCCGTGCGCGCTTGCAGGGTGGACAGCATGGCGGAGGCGCTGCACATGGACCGCCTGAAGCAGCCGGGCTCCCTGGAGCAGAGGCTGGCCGCCCTGGAGGTGCAGGTGGGTGGGCCCGGCGTCCCCAGGGCGCGGGCTGCCGCCGGCGAACGACCGAAGGCCGGGGTGGGGCGCGGGGCGCGCACGCGCCGTTCTCGCTCCAGGAGCTCCCGCTGAGCACCCCCACGGTGCCACGAGGGCCACACCGCGGGCCCCCAGGGACAAACTCCCGTCCCCTCCGCCGGCCCCCACGCACCTGCCCGGCCACCGTCTCAGGCTCTGCCGGAGCCCGGAGGGGGCCGTGGGGGTCCCCAAGGCCCCTGCTGTCACCGGCCTCCCGGGCAGGGCCCCGGGGCTGGGTGGCGGCCTGGGGGCGGGGTGGGCGTGTGTGCGGAGCAGGAGGTGACCCATCCCATCGGGACGGGCCTTGCAGGTGGCGCAGACGGCCAGCGCGCTGCGCTGGGTTGTGGAGGCCCTGAGGGGCAGCGGCCTTGGCTCGGAGGAGGGCGCCCCCACCCTGGGTGAGCGGGTGCTCGTGCTCCCTTGACGCTGGGGTCTCTGGGGAGCAGAGGTGCGGGCGGGGCTCCTGCTGGGCAGGGAGGGAGGCCGCCACCTGAGCGCCGAGAGGCCAGCCCCCTCCCCCGGGACCGGACCCAGCGGGGACGTCCAGGGGGCGGCCTGGCCCAGGCCCCGTCTTCCTCCCATGTGTCCCGCTGCGAAGGGGGCAGCCTCGGGGGGCACCCGAGACTCAGCCACGTGGACCGGATGACGGAAGCCGCGTCTGGGTTCCCGACTTTGCAGTTAGCCGGGCGCCCGCACGAGAAGTGCCCCCCCCCGCCCCAACCTCAGGGCTGCCGGCCCCCGAGCAGCAGCAACCCCCCTCCCCTGTACCGCCCTCCCCTGCACAGCCCTCGGGGGCTAAGTCCCTCCACTCCCAAGTGCCGCACGGGGGGGCGGGGCCGGCCGGGGACGCTGCCCAACCCCGGATCTGGCCGCGGTGCTGGGGGACCCCATTCCACCTGGGCCGAGGCGTGGGGGCCGTGGGGGGAGGACGACAGGGGACGCGCCGACCTGTGGGCTGCGGCCTGAGCCCCGCGGCCCGCGTGGCTGTCCCTAGCGCCCCAGAAGGCCTCGGAGGGCCAGGACCCCGCGCTGAGCGGCAGGCGGCAGGCCGAGGACTGGGGTGACGGCCACCACGTCAACGCCCGGCACCTGCTCTACCCCAACGCCCCCGTCACGCGCTTCCCCGTGCCCAACGAGAAGGTGCCCTGGGAGGTGAGTGCCGGTGTCCCCGCCAGCCGGCTGGGCGGGCGCTGGGGCGGGGCAGCCCCCTGCAGCCTCACGGGGACAGGTGGGCGGATGGGGCAGCCGGGGTGTCAGGGCCACACGGCCGAGAGGGGGCTGGGGCTGGAGCCCGGAGCGCTGGGGGGTCCCCGACCCTCACGGAGAGCCTCCGGCCACCCCGGCCACCCCGGCCGTCCCCGGGGCGTGGTCACCGCCCCTCCTGCGAGTGAAAGCCTGGGGGCCGGGGGCAGGGAGAGAGAAGGAGAGGGACGTGGATAGGTAACAGCCGCCACCCCAGCCCCGCAGGCTTCTGCTCCTGCTTTGCCGGAATGTTCCGCCGCTCGGTCCCTGTCAGCTGAATCCTCACCTCCGAGCCCAGCTGAGCCCCGTCTGCCCTGGGGAGACCGGGGTCCCCGCTGGGTCCCCGGGTCGGCTCCAGCTCGGAGCCGCCTGGGGGTGGCCTTGGGCATTGGGTGGGGTGACGTTCTGGGGGCCGCCGCTCCGTGCAGGTGGAGTTCCTCATCTACGCCCCGCCCTTCTACACGGCCGACAGGCAGGACAAGGCCGCGGCGGACCCCGCGGGAGAGTGAGTGTGCCCCGCGTGCGGCCCTGCCTCGCGCCCGGGGCGGGGTCGGGGGAGGCCTGCACGGGCGCCCCGTCCTGCCTGGGGGCCTGGGGGCCGGGACACCCGGGCGGGCGGCACGGGGCTGGGAGTGCCCGCGGCCGGAGAGGGGCCCGCGTGCTCTGACCGGGCCCTGACCCCCCCGCCCAGCACCCCCGAGTCCCTGTCCGGGATCCGGTACAACGCCATGGACGGCCCCACCGACCGCCGCAGCTTCCACGGCCGCTACGCGGTCCAGGACGGGCTCCCTCTGTGAGTCGCCCCCGCCGCCGGGCTCGGGGCCGGCAGGGGCCGGCGGGGTCAGGGAGGGACGACAGATGGCCGCGACTGGGGACCCCAGGGCGCAGGCCGGAGCGAGGGGCCTGAGGACGGAGGCGGTGGGCCTCTCTGGAAAGTTCTGGAACAGGGAGAGGCTGCGTGAGGCCGTGCCCGGGTGTACGGCCGGGCTGGACCGTGGGCTGGGGCCGGCAGGGGTGGCGGCTTCTCCTCCCCTTTTAGTGCTGACGTCTCCGGGCCCACCCCCGTGAGGCCGCCGTTTGGGTAGGACGAGGCGGGGACAAAGGGGACGAGGAGCCGGCCCTGCCCGGCGGAACCCGGGGTGTCCGTGCTGGTGCCCGGGCTGTGGGCAGCCGGGTCCCCCGTGTGCCGGGCTCTGGCCCCCCGGCAGGGTGCAGCTGACGACGCGGCCTTGTCTGTGGCCTCGGCCATCGGACGCCACTGGGTGCCGGCCCTGGCCCCCACGCCCCCTCGTCCCCTCGCACGTGCCGCGTGGCACGACGCATCAGTCACATGGTCTCGGGGGCACAGGACCTCGCTCGCCCGCAGCGGGCCAGGCTTTTGCTCCCGAGGGCACCCCTTTTCCAGCTGAGCCCACGGTAACCCAGAGCCCCCCCCCGTCGCCCCTCGGAGCCTCCCAGAGGCGGGCAGCGGGCTGAGCAGACCTGTCACCCCAGGAACCCCATGGGCCGCACAGGGCTGCGGGGGCGCGGGGCCTTGAGCCTCTTCGGACCCAACCACACGCTGCAGCCCGTGGTCACCCGGTGAGTGTGCCAGTGGGGTCACCCGTGCACGCCACGAGGGACTCGCTCCGGGGCCCCTCCCCAGGCGCCGAGAGCCCGGAGGACAGGCCACACTTGGTGCCAGCGTCACGGCGGGGCCTGGTCGGCCGTGTGCTCCCCAAAACACGGCGAGGACCGTCCGTGCCAGGAGAGCCCAGCCCCCACAGAGGCTGCCCCCGCTTCCCTTGGGTCCCCCCACCTCAGAGGGGAGAGGGACAAAGCGGCCAGGGCCCACCGCCAAGGACAAACTGGAAATACAGAGTCCCGCAGCGACCCCAGGGGTGCGGGCTGTCCCCACGGGGGCGGGTGGCCCGGAGGGGGTGGGGCTGTCCCCACGGGGCGCCTGGAGGGGGTGGGGCTGTCCCCACTGGGGCGGGCGGCCTGGAGGGGCTGTGAGCTGTCCCTTCGCAGGTGGAAGAGGAACCAGGATGGAGCCATCTGCAGGAAGAGCATAAAGAAAATGCTGGAAGTGCTGGTGGTGAAGCACCCCCGCTCGGAGCACTGGGCCCTGCCAGGGGTGAGCCCTGCAGCCGCGGTCGCGGGTCACACGTCCCTCGCTGGGCCACACACCGGCTGAACACCCCCTGCGGCCACCGCCCCGGGCAGCGCCGGACCCTGCCGCTCGTCTCCCTGACAAAGCGGCGTCTTGGTGGCGCTGCCGCAGGCCTTCGGCCCCCGTGTGGACTGCGGGTCTCTCGGCGGTGCTGTCCCCGTGACTGGGCAGCCCAGACCCCCGTGCCCCCCTGCACAGGTCCCGGCCACCGCGGCGCGTGAGGGGCAGGGCGTCACGAGGACCGGAGTGGCATGGAGGTGCTGCGGACTGAGGACACACGGGGTCCCCTAGATGGGTGGGGGTGCGGGCACGGGTCGCGTGGCTTGGGGAATGGCCGGGCCCCAGCCGGGGTGCGGAGGTGAGAGGCGGGGTCCGAGGGTGCAGGCGGCAAAGGCAGGCCGACCCGCTGGGGCCGGGGGGCCGGATCCCGGGCTGGCACGTGCTCCCCACGTCTGTGCTTCGGCCTCACGCCCCGCCCCCCGCGGAGCCGCTGACGCGGCCACTGGGCTCTGGACAATGTCACTCGGGCCGGGACAGCGGGCCGCCCCGTCCGCTGCGGCTCCGGGGCTCTGGCCGGCTGCCCCAGCCGGGCGGGTAGCCGGGGAGACGGGCCCCGCTGGCCTTGCCGACCCGCCTCCACCCTCCCCCCTGCCCCCCCCCAGGGCTCCCGGGAACCAGGGGAGACGCTGCCCCGGAAGCTGAAGCAGGTCCTCCGGACGGAGTTCTGGCCCAACTTCGAGAGCCTGCTGGCGCGGGGCACGGAGGTAGGGTGGCCCCTAGCGTCCCGAGCCCCTGGTGCGGCGGGAAGGGCGGGTGCCACGGGGGAGCCGGCCCCGCCCCCGCCCCCAGCCACCGCCCGCGGCCCCTGGGGGACAGGCGGCCTGGGGGGGGGGCTGTGCTGGGGCCTCCCAGCCCCGCTGTCCCGGCCCCGCTCCTTCCTGGCCCCGCTCCGTCCCGGCCCCGCTGTCCCGGCCCCGCTGTCCCGGCCCCGCTCCGTCCCGGCCCCGCTGTCCCATCCTCTCCTCTCTAAAGCGAGGGCCGCGGCCTGGGGCTCTGCGGCCCTGGGGGGGGGGGCAGGCCTGGCGTCCCCTCCGAGCTGCCCGCCGTCACGCCTGCCCTGAGCTGGCGACGGGCGCGGTCCCGCCCACGGCGCCAGCGTCCCTCTCCTCCGCGACGGCGCGGTGTTTAGAGGTTGCATGCGCGTCCTCGTGCCGCGGCTTGTTCACACGGCCCCCGAGTGGCACCGAAGTTGTCACCGGCCCTGTTTCTGCCACGTGTCGGGGTGGAACAGGCCACGGCTCGTACTTATGGACTCAGCGGTGACACGCAGCTTGTCCCGTGTGCCGTCTTGGGGACACTATTTTAAAGCAAACGGTTCGGTGGCGTTGAGGACGTAGACAAAGCCACGTGATCGCCTCCCTGTCCAGTTCCAGAACATTCTCATCACCCCGTCGGCGATTCCGTTCCCCTCCCCCAGACCCTGGCCACGTTCTGTCCGTGGGGTCACACAGCTCAGCACGGTGACCCCGGGACCCGCCGTCACCTTTAACCCCTCCAAGGACAGTCCGGGCGGGTCCAGACGCCAGGCCAGAGGCCGGGAGGGAGATGGGTGGGCCGTGGGCCCTGTGCGGTGCGGGTCGCGGCTGAAGGCGCGTCGGGAGCAGCCGCGGGGGCAGGGAGGCAGCCAGGCGGGGCTTGGCGCCGGGGGCCGCTCTGCTCCGAGTGTGGCAGGGCCGGACGCCGTGTGGGGACAGTGGGGCCCCTCCCTGGGGCGGGAGCCGGCAGGGCCCAGGGCCGGGGGACAGCCTGCCCTGCGCTGCCCGCAGGTGTACACGGGCTACGTGGACGACCCTCGGAACACGGATAACGCCTGGATCGAGACGGTGGCCGTCAGCATCCACTTCCCAGACCAGGGCGACGTGGAACTGAAGAGGCTGAACACGGTGTGGGGCTCGGGGCCGCGGGAGGGGTCCCGTGGGGTCTCCCGGGCTCCCGGGCGGGGCCAGAGCGGCCCGGACCACAGAGCAGGGGCTGCAGGGGTGAGGCTCGTGCCCAGAGGGGACCAAGGGGGCCCAGGAGAGGCCAGAGGGTGCCAGCAGGTGGCTGGAGTGGGGTAAGGGCTGGATGGGGACCTCGGGATGGGGTCCTCCCGGGCTTCCAGATCCATGCACGAGATACCGTCCCCTGCGTTTGGCTCAGTCCCCAGTGTCCCTCACCCAAAACTGGGACCAGGAGGCCCAGGGAACAGGGCGGGGCGTCATTTGCAGGGCGGGACGCCCCAGAGTGTGCCGGCCCTGTCCTCCCGTGAGGCTGCGGGGCTCGGCGGGCCCCTAGAGTCGGGCCTGAGGGGTGTTCTTGCTCCCGGTGACAGAAGGACAAAGCCAGGCCAGGCCGCAGCGAGGCCGGAGACCGGGGCCCGGCCAGGTCCCCGGGTGTCTGGGTGGAGGCGGGCGGCTCGGAGGGTCAGACGTCCTGTGTCCTTGCAGCACCTGCTCGCCCACGACCCGGGGACGTCCATCCGATGGCAGGTGGTGGACAAGCGCATCCCGCTGTATGCCAGCCACAAGGCCGTCCTCCAGGAGGTGGCCACTCTCTTCGGAGCTTACTACTGACCGTGGGCGCAGGCCGGGCCCTCCACCAGGCCAGGCGCGGCTGGTCCCCGGGAAGTGCGGGCTGCAGGGACCAGGCCGCGGACCTCAGGGAGGCCAGGGGCGGGCACGTGTGCCTGGGCATCGCCGCCCCACGCGGCCAGCGGGACGCGCCTGAGCGGAAGGCAGCGAGCTGCTGTGGGGGGCAGCCCGGCCAGAGGACAGGCTGGCTCCGGGCGTGTGGCCGTTCCTTGGGTGGAGGTGGCCACCGGGGCCCGCCAGTCGTCGCTGCCCCTCCTGAGCCGGAGTCGGCCCTGTCCCGGTCACACCGTCGTGAGCAGCGCGACCCCCACCGGGGACGCATCAGTCCAGGGCCTGCGTCTCCCCGGGTCCGGGGTTCCCCTGTGGCTCTTCCTTGGGCCTGTGCCCCAGGGATGGCCTCCACCTGGGCCGGGCACCGTGGGATCCCCAGGCCACTGCCCGGCTCACCTTCAGGACTGAGCCCCTCGTGGGGGCAGGAGGCCGGCCCGCGGATGCAGAGCTTCCCTGCCTGTGTGACCGGGACCCAGGCGTGGCCCCCTCCCCCTGCACCCCGCACTCCCCCCCCGCCCCCCTCCTGTGCCCAGGGAGCAGCCGCGGGGCCGGACGGCGAGGGCCGAGCACCCCGTTCTCTCAGAGACTCACCGACCATCAGCACAGACCACCGGGAGCCTCGGGACCAGCCGTGGTGTCAGCCGGGCCTCCGACCCGCTGGCCCGTACCTCCCGCCCACTCTGCTGTGCGTCCCGCCAACGGTGGCCGACGACGCAGTGTCGGGCTGTGTCTGGGCCACCGAAACCTCTGCCCAGCCTGGGCCGAGCCTCCCAGGGCCCGAGGGCTCTCCCATGGCTGCCCCCCCACGGACGCCCTGCGGGTCCCCCGCTCCCCCTCCAGGCCCCCAGGCCCCGTCGTCGCCGCGCACCCCGCTCTGCAGGTGCGGGCAGGTGGGGCCTTGGTTTCCATCTGGATCCACAGACGCGGCCAGACCAGAGCTCAGGCGGCAGCACCGAACATAGACGTTTCAGCATCATAAGGACACGGAGACGTGTTACTCGTGTGTCCTTTCTGGAAGTTTCTCAAAGACGAGTCTGGAAACACAGCCGCGCGGGCCCGCCGGCTCGGGCCGCCGTGACAGCACCGCTCGCGCCGACAGGGGCTGGACGTGCGGGGCCCACGGGGCGCGGGGTCTCCCGTTCGCATGAGGACGCCCGTGCTCGGCATCGGGGCCCCCTCGTGACCTCTTTAACCTTCAGGACTTGCTCGGAGGCCCCACCCCCAGATGCAGCCCCCCGGGGGCCAGGGCTTCGGCCTGGAATATTCGGGAGGGACGCAAACTTTCAGCCCATCACAGCCCCGCACGCGTGTGCACACGCACTCACGCACACACACTGTGGTGAGCCAAGGCACCGCGCAATGCTTGGCTGAGCCCGGCCGCTGTGAGACACGTGGAGAAAGAAAATCCCCGCCGCCTCCCGCGGGGCCGCGAGCCTGCCGCCGGTGAGGGGTCAGCAGGGAGCCCGGCCAGGTGCCGGGGGGAGACAGCGGACTGCGGGTCCGGGGGCTGCGGGTCCAGCGCGCCCGCACGGCAGAAACGGAGGAGTAACTCGAACCACCGGGGGATAGAGGCAGCGACCACAGGTCGGGAGGAAAAGATCCCTGAAGAGGACGGTGAACACGAAATCAAAGGGTAGGAATGGCCAGAACTGTCAGCACCTGTGACTCGTATCCACCGGTCCTCGTACTGGGATAAAAGCAACGCACGTGTCCCTTGTCCTCTGAGTTTTCCTCCGTCACCTCAAACCAACGGGACGTGCCATCGCTGACGGCGGGGGCAGGGCAGGCCGGGCCGGGGGTGCCCAGGGGCGGGCGGGGAGGGCGCAGGGCTCAGTCGCCTCCCTTCGGGGACAGAGAGGACGTGGAGATGCAGACGGCACTCCCGTGAACCGTTTTCCACCCAACACGATAGTTTTCAAAATACACGAAGCAAAATTGATAGAAATTCGAGGAGAAACTGGCAAATTCACAGTAGCCTCCTCTCAGAAATCAGGGAATCAAGAAGAAAAAGAAAAATGGGGCAGAATTTGAATAGCGCAACCAGCAAGGCTGAAGTCTGTGTAGCGTGCGAGCGTGTGAGCGTGCGAGCGTGCGTGTGTGCGTGCGTGCGTGTGTGCGAGCGAACACACGTGGCTCCCACGGCGCGCACGTGGGTGCTGTGTGGCTGCGCCAAGCGTAACCTAGACGTGTATAACACACGACACACTCGTGTTCGCACGGTAAATGCACAAGCACGTGCGGCGCGTGTGTCCACTGAGTGTGTGTGCGTGTCCTGTACCCCCCCCCAAAGCAGCAAGGCCCCGTTCACAAACCCTGAGCGCACCCCCCACCGTCCAGGGGGGCTCGGCGACTCCACAGGTGGCTTGTCGCCCTCGGCCACTGGAACGGGGACACAGCCGACGAGGACGGACAACACGTCGAGCGGACCCAGCTGCCTGCGTCCTCTCTGCACACTTGAGGCGGAGAGTGACCGGCCCTCTGACCGGCTGGGAGGGACAGTGGGCAACGCTGGGGCAGGACACTGCAGAGGGGTGCAGCCCCCCGCCCTGCGCCCTCCCCAGGGCCCCCACGCCCCGTCTCCCAGCAGGAGCCCCAGCGGGGAGCCCAGCGCCTCCGTGGAGACTGCTCAGCCCCTGTCCCGGGGCTGGGGGGATCCAGGGGGTGAGCCAGGTGCAAGCTGGCATCCTCCAAGGAGGGCCTGGAGTGGGGGTCGCCACGCCCTGTGAAGTCACGCCCTCCCAGCACCCTCAGCACGGAACACTCCAGAAGGAACGGGGGGCGGGGGAGAGGGTCCTCACAACCTGCTGGACCGGGGGACGTGGCTGGAGAGCGTCAGGAGGAACAGTTGCAGCTTTAGACGCACTTAGTGCACAACCCAGAGACTGGAAGCAACTTGCCAAGAAGCTCGAAACCAGCCGCAGCGCGAGCCGGGGGCGAAGGCGGAGCTTCGGGAAAAGAGGAAAATAAAGAACCGACAGGAGACGGCTTGGGAAAGGGCGACAGCACCGACAGGACTTGGATGGGGGGGAGGGGCGCACTCCGGGGTGTGTGTGCGCGTGCGTGTGTGCGTGTGTGCTTGTGTGTGTGCGTGTGTGCATATGCGCACGTGCACATGCACACGTGTGCACAGGTGTGACTGCACCTGTGAGTGTGTGTCCGTGCGTACCGCGTGCCTGCACGCGTGTGGCATGCAATCACGTGCGTGCATGTGCATGTGCGCATCCCGTGAGCTTGGGAAGCGGCCACCGCTGGCCCTCCCTTTGGCCTTCCAGCCGGTTGCCAAGGCCGGGCGGGGAGAGCCCAGAACCCGGGAGACCCAGGATTTCGGAGGATTACGGGCTGTGGGAGGCTCAGTCTGTCCACAGCTGCTGGGGACCGCTCTGCCACAGGCAGCTCCTCCGCGGAGGCCCTTTGCTCAGCTCGGGGGTCCCCGACCCTGCCTTTCTGGTCCCCACACAGCAGGTGGCCCCGGGTCGGCTGCCTTTGTCCTGTGTCTTTGTGCTGCTGCAGCCCTGCCCGCGAGCTGGCTGCCCGCGATGGCACCGGCAGGCCTGGGGCTGTGTCCGAGGGCCCCCTTGGGCACGTGGGGCCAGCGTGGAGGCCGGGGCAGCAGGAGGCCGAGCCGGAGAGCAGGCGGCCAGCCCACACTGCGGTCTGAGAAGGGCCCGTCCAGGCCTCTTCGAGGTCCCTGTGGGGAGGTGGGGGCAGAGCCTGGCGCTCACGACATGTTTTATTCATCCGCCTGATGTCATCCGGCCCGGACGCGGGCTGCTGGCTCGGCCCCTCGCTGTCCCCCGAGGGATGCGCTCAGACGCGCCCAGCAGATCATCCTTCCTGATGGGGAAGCGGTGAGCCAGCCAGAGCAGCCTGTGCACTCCCTGGGGCCGCGGCCTGCATTCCAGCTGGACAAATCGGGGAGATGATCGGCCTGGAGCCGGTCACAGTCAGGAGGGCGCGGCCGTGGCCAGACCACACGGCCGATGGCATGAGAACGCTCCTGCTGGTTCTCAGGGCGCCGGCCTGTGGTCTGGAGCGGACATCGAGCCAGGCTCTTGCAGGGCTCTGCGGCCTGCGCCTGGCTGGCGGCCAGCACCTCCGCGGACACTCTGACGTCATCGCCAGGGAGGCAGGCCACAGACCTGTGAGGACCGGGAGGACAGCGCGGCACTCAGCACCTGGAACGGGCCGACCCGCCCGGCAGCGTGCACACGCTGACATGGGGACACCCCTGTGAGCGGCAGACGTGCAGGCGTGGTGGCACCGCTCTGTCTACCGAGGCAGACCGCACACTCGGCCACCCGCACGCGCTCGGCCACCTGCACAAATCTTAATGTGAGCAGCTTGGTGGCTTTTTTGTTTATGTCACAACCAGCACCCAGATCAAGACAGAACAGCCAGCCCCAGTGAGGCTGCCACCTGGGCGTGAACCAGCCGTGGCCCGGGCGGCATAGCGGGGCCGAGCATCACCCTCCCCGGCGGTGCCCACGCGACGTATTCAGCGTGAATGTTGAGAACGTTCCATGACTCGGGGCTCCCCTCTGGCACCTCTTCAATGTATCAAATGAGGACGGCGACAAGCCGACAGCTTCGCAGCTCACAGGGGCGGCCCCTTTACACGCAGCCGACTGCCTGCGGCAGCACAGGGCCTTGCTGTGGGCCCCCACCCACGCGCCGGCAGCCCCCGGGGCGCGGCGCACCTCCACGGGGTGAGCGGTTGCGGGACTGGGCAGCCAACCATGAGGGGAAGTGGCAGCCGGACGCCGCCCCCGACAGCAACCCCTGAAATAAGAGTGAAGAGGCACAGCTGGGAGTCCACTGAGGGCAGAAAGCAGACTCGTAAAATTAATCAGTCCAAAGGGAGGGAGGAAACGAGGACAGGGGGTCGGTGAGGGACAACTGGGAAGGACATTGAGGCAGACAGACTGGGGCCTCCCCACACCAGTTGTCGCTTCGAGTGAGGATGACCAGAGCTGGATGGCGCCCTGGCAGAGCTCTGTGACCTGAGCACTCGAGGTTAAAAGGAAAAGGACGGAGGAAGCTACCCGATGGCAGCCGAATCAAAGACAGCTGGAGTGGCATGTCAGGGTCACACAAGGCGGAGTTCCGGGTAAAGCTCTGGGGATAAAGAGGGTCATTTCATAACAATAAAGCGGTAAATTAATCAAGAGGACATAATAAATCGATATTGGCTTTCGAAATGCATGAAGCAAAAGCGACAGAACTTCAAGGAGAAACAGACAAATCTACAGTCACAGAGAGTCCAACACCCCCTCTCAACAACTAACAGAGCAAGTGGACAGAAGGTCAGGAATAACGTAGAGCACTCGAGTCACACCATCAGCAGCCCAGAGCATTCCAGCGAGCAACAGCAGAACCCACAGATAAGCACACACGTAACAACTGCTAACACAGGCCATATTCTGGTCCATAAAGTCAGTCTCAAAACTTAAAAGGATCCAAAACATACAGAGTATGTTCTCTGGCAGTGATGGATCTAAGATGATGATGATGATGATGATGATGATAAAACAGAAAGATCTCTGGAAAATCTTCACATGTCCGAAAGCAAAATAACATACTTCTGAACCCTTGGATCACACAAAGACAGCAAAAGGAAAATTAGAAGATATTCTAGACTTAGTATAAAAATACGACACGTTGAAATTTCTTGGATGCATCTAAAGCAGAACTTAGAGGGAAATTTATAGCCAATGCTAAAAAAAGAAGGCCGTGAATCAGCGAGCTCAGCTTCCACTTAATAAACCAGAAAAGGAAGGGAAAATGAATCCAATGTGAGCAAAAGAAAGAATACAGATCAGAGTAAAAGTCCATGGGGGGAAAAAAAGGGGGGATGGAGATATCAATGAAGCCAAAAGCTGGTTCTTTGAGAACATCATAAAATTAATAAACTTCTACCCTGACTAATCAGTGAAAGAAAAGAGGGAAGACACACGTCGCCAGTAACAGGAACGAGAGAGATGATATCACTTTACACTAAAAGATTAATAACAGAATGTTACCAACAACTTTATGCTGATAAATTCAACAACTTGGATGAGTAGACAGTTCTTTAAGAGACACGAGCTATCAACACACAGTCAAGGGGAAAAAACAACCTCAGAAGCACCATCTGAATAATTCAACAACACGCAAAAAGGATAACATACCGTGGCCGAGTGGGATTTAGGCCAGAGACACAAAGTTGACGTAACACTTGGAAATCGATCAGTATCACCCATCACAGTAACGGACTTAAACAGAAAAGCCTGTCGCTAGATGCAGAAACACGTTCCACAAAACCCAGCATGCATTCCTGGTAGAAACTAGTCATAGGAGGGGACTTGCTCACACTGACAAGGACAACTGAGGAAGACCTGGGCCGCCACGTCCTCAGCAGCGAAAGGCTGCTCGCTTCCCCCGAGGCCAGCAACGAGGATGTCTGCTCTCGTGCCTCCCATTCAGAATTAACCCAGAGTCTCTAGCCAGGGCAACGAGGCAGGAAAATGAGGTCAAAATGCATCCAGACTCGAAAGGAAGTAGCCATACTCTTTTTACTTACAGATAACACGATTGCACATGCGGAGAATCTTAAAGTCTCCTTTAAAAAGTTACTAGAACTGCCAAGAGTTTAGCAAAGGTAAAGTCAGACTCCGAACATCGATTCTGTTTCTATATGTTAACGACTGAAAAACTGAAACTGAAACAAAATGTGACTTACAGTAACAAAGCATCAGAGACAGATCTGACAACAGATGTGCAAGTTTGTAAACCGGAAACTACAAAACACAGACGAGAGAAATTAGAGGAGTTCTAAGTAAATGAGAGGATATACCGCACTCGTGGACTGGAAGGTTAGCCTCATCAAGGTGTAAATTCTTGCAAACTGATCTACAGATTCAACGCAGTCGCCAACAAAATCCCACTAGGCGGTGGTTGTCGTTTTTGGTGGCAGTTAGCAAGCTGACTCTAAAATTAATGAGGAAATGCAAAGTATCTTGGATGACCAAAAACCTTTATGAAAGAACAAAGTTGGAAAATGTATACTACCTGATTTCGAGAATTATTATAAAGCTCTAGCAGTGAAGACAGCTTGGAATGTTTGCATTAAAATAGGCAAACAGACCAACCGGACATAAAGAGTGCAGGAATAGACTCATACACATATGGATGGATCTCTCGTCTTCAGCAAATGTACAAAGGTAGTTCGAGTCGGCAGAGAAGGAGCAGTTTTTTCCAACAAACTGTCCTAGAACCCTGGATATCCACAGGCACAACAAATAAACTTGGAATTATACCTCACATCATATACCAAACCTAACTCTAGAGGAATAACAGACCCAAATGCAAACCCTAAAGTACAAAATCCTTGTGACTTTGAGTTCAGCCAATATTTCTTACATATGACTTCAAAAGAGAGCACGATTCTTAAAAGAAAAATTTGATAAATCAGACTTCAAAATTCAAAATTTTGCCCTTTGAAAAACTTCGAAGAGAAAAAGGAATCCACAGACTCAGGGAAAATACTTACGAATCACGTGCCTGATAGACTCGTATCCAGAATACACAAAGAACTCTCAAAACTCCACCGTCAGAAAACAACTCAAAAACGGGCAAGGGATTTGCACAGGGCACTTCCCGAAAGAAGAGAAACGGCAAGGAAAGAGAGGAAAAGATGCTGCACCACCGCTGGTCACGCGGAAGCAGAAGTGACACGGCGGCGAGCTGCACCGCTGAACACCCCAAATGAAGAAGCCTGGCCCTGCAGGAGCGGCGGAGGCCCGCACACACGCGGCTGGAGGGAAAGTCAAGTGTGCGATGGCTCGGTCAGCTTCTCCGAAGTCA
The DNA here is from genome assembly GCA_030015415.1 of Cynopterus sphinx. Lineage (NCBI taxonomy): Eukaryota > Metazoa > Chordata > Mammalia > Chiroptera > Pteropodidae > Cynopterus > Cynopterus sphinx. The sequence continues at coordinate 880,710 of CM057380.1, read as the reverse complement.
CACCAGCTGCCGTGCGAGCCCGCCGCTGCTCCCGGCGTTGACCTGAGGGAGGTGAGGACGTTTGTCCACGCGAAGGTGGCACTTGATGTCCGTTCTGTGTGTGTGCCAGCCGGGTCGCCGGGAACGATCGAACGGAAAGCACCCCATGGGGAATCACATTGTGGGGCATCACCCCGAGGAGCATCACCCCGAGGGGCATCACCCCGAGGAGCATCACCCCGAGGGGCATCACCCCAAGGGGCATCACCCCGTGAAGGGATGCTCAGCACCCAGAGGAGCCACCAGGTGAACGAAGCAGGACCCGGGGCGTCCGCCGAGAGGTGGTGAGGAGGGACGGGGGAGCGCACACCTGGTCGGTGGTCAGAAATGCGAACTGGTCCCCCGGGAGCGCGGATCCGCGCCGCCTGCAGCTGGGGGGAGGACGGCGGGGGGGAGAGAGCACCCAGGGGGCACCCGGGAGCTGACCGCGTCGATGGCGACGCTGGTGTCACGTGCAGGCGGGTGTCCACGCGGGTCGGGGCACCTGCGCTTCGCTGTGTGTCGTTTACGCCACAACCAATCTGTCTTTCAACACCTTGGGGCGCCTCGGGCGCAACCTAACGTCCCGCCCTCCTGGGGCTGACGGGCACGGACCCCAGACACGAGGCGCCGGGCAGCGGGGACCCAGCTGGGCGGGCCGAACCGCACCAACCAGCGTTGGGGGCCGCAGGCGCGGGGCGGGGGGACGGCACGGGCTCGGCGCTGACCCTGGTCCCGGCCCCACCCCCCGGGCGCCGCGCCAGGAGGGGTGCGCTTCCCCGCGGGGGGGGGCGCAGACCCAGGCAGAGGCGGGGCCCTGCGGCGCTCGGACCCCAGGCCGCGGCCCCGCCCCGGTGCCCGCCACTGACCGCGCGAAAGCCCCGCCCCCACCCCGCCTGCCACGCCCTTATCCACGTGATCCGAGGCCCCGCGTCGTCCAGCCCCCCATCCGCTCCGGCCCCAGCCCCTCCCCGCGACCTGAGGCCCGCATCGTCCTGACCCTCCCGGCCCCCTGAGGCTCCGCCCATGGGCCCCGCCCAATCCCTGACCCTCCCCGCGCTCTGAGGTCCCAGCTTCGTCCTGACGCGCCCGCCAGGTGAGGCCCCGCCCCAGGCCCCGCCCAGACCCGCCCCATCCCTCTCTGAGGCTCCGCCCCTTCCCTCTCCGAGGCCCCGCCCTGGCCCCGCCCACAGGCCCGCCCCTTTTTGCTCTCCGAGGCCCCCAGCCTCGTCCTGACCCGCCCCGCCAGGTGAGGCTCCGCCCATAGGCCCCGCCCAGGCCACGCCCCCGCGATACGAGGCCCACGTCGTCCTGGCCCCGCCCCCCCGTTCCCCTAAGCCACGCCCCTCCCCGGCCCGCCCCGCCCCCAGGTCCCGCCCCGGCCCCGCCCCCCGGCCGCGCCCCGGCCGCGCCGCGCGTGCGGGCTTCCGTGGGCTTCCGCGGCCTGCGCGGCCCCGGGGTCCCCAGGGCGCCCGGGCGTGACGCCGGGACGGGCGGGGGCGGCGCAGGGCCTCGCGGAGCCGCCCGCGGACACGGACAGACGCGCAGGTACAGCCCCGCCCGGCCCCGCCGGGACGCGGACGCCCCGCCCCGTCCATCCCCACCCCCCGCCCCCGCGGGTCTGGGGTCCGGGACCCGGAATCATCCCTCCCCCCATCCCCATCCCCATCCCCCCTCCCGGCCCCGCCCCCGCGCCCGGGCTGGCTCCGCTCCGTCCCCTCCTTCCCCGGGCGCCCCCGACAGACGGGGCGGCGCCCGCGGTGCGGGGCCGGGGCGCGGCCGGTCGCATCGGGGCGCAGAGACGCGGGGTTCGTGGTCAGTGTGAAGGGTCGTCGAATGGGCCACGTGCTCGGCTTCCCGCAGCGGCCCGGCCGGGCGCCGTGCCGCTCCCCGCTTCCCAGGGGGACCCCCCCTCCCCGCATCTCGGTCAGCGCCAGGTCCTGGAGAGGGTGCACCCCAGTGCGCCCCGCTGTCCAGGCCCCTGTCCCCCAGGTGTGCGGCAGGTGGTGGGCTCGCCCCTCCGACCATTGTGCTAGGTGCCTGCACCTGCCAGCCGTCAGCCCCACCTGGCCTCCTGTCTCTCCTGGCGGCGTTGAGGGTCCCCAGAAGTAAGCTGCAGAGGCTTCCGTTTGCCAGTGACGTGTCCCCAAAGTCAGAGTGTGTCCTGGGTCCCCGCGGGACCCCCGAGGACAACGCCCCCTGTGCCCCTCTTTGCAGAACCAACAGAGAACGTCGTATTCCTGCCACGTGGGGGCCGAGTTTATGCCCGAGTCGCATGGCCGTTTGCTCATCCGGGGACGTGGGGAAGAGCTCGACCCGCGGCACCGAGCCAGAGGACGCGCCGGCGCCCCAGGAGCAGTCAGGATGCGCCCCGCAGGCCAACGGAGCCCCCCGGCCCTGCCGGTGCCCCCCGGAGGGCCGTGCCTCCTCCTGCTGTTCTGCCTGCACGTGGGCGCCTGCTGCCCGCAGAGCTGCCAGTGTCCCGAGCACGCGGGGGCCGTGGCCGTCCACTGCAGCGCGCGGGGCCTGCAGGAGATCCCCGGGGACATCCCCGCCAACGCCGTGCTCCTGAAGCTCGACGCCAACAGCATCGCCCGCGTCCCCAACGGGGCCTTCCAGCACCTGAGCCAGCTGCGAGAGCTGGACCTGTCCCAGAACGCCATCGAGACCATGGGCCCCGCCGCCTTCTCGGGCCTGGCCGGCGGCCTGCGGCTGCTGGACCTGTCGCACAACCGCATCCGCAGGGTCCCGAAGGACGCCCTGGGCAAGCTCAGCGCCAAGATCCGCCTGGCCCACAACCCGCTGCACTGCGAGTGCGCCCTGCAGGAGGCGCTGTGGGAGCTGCAGCTGGACCCCGACTCGGTGGCCGAGCTCGCCTGCCACACCTCGGAGCAGGCGGCCTTCGTGGGCAAGCCGCTCGTCCAGGCGCTCGACGCCGGCGCCAGCTTCTGCGGCGCCCACCGCCGGACCACCGACGTGGCCATGCTGGTCACCATGTTCGGCTGGTTCGCCATGGTGGTCGCCTACGTCGTGTACTACGTGCGCCAGAACCAGGAGGACGCCAGGAGGCACCTGGAGTACCTCAAGTCCCTGCCCAGCGCCCCCGTGTCCAGCGACCCCCTGAGCCCCGCACCCTAGTGCTCCCGGCGGGCGGGGGCTGGCCCGTGGCGTCGGCACCGCCCAGGCCAGCCGGGAGTCACAGCTGCCCGTGCGCTGCCCGCTCCGACGGCGCCGTCCCGGGTCGCCTGGTCAGGCCGTCTCACCGCCAGACCCCTCGGCCGAGGAAGGAACCGAAGCTCAGAGAAACGACCGACGCCACAGGTCACTGCCAGGAGGCGCTCAGAGGGACTGACAACCAGACCCCTCCCGCAAAGGCCCGTGTCCCCCGCCACTCCGCGTGCAGGGCAGGCCTCTCCCACGTGGCACTGCGGGTGGGGATGCACCTGGAGAGCGAAGGGCCTGTGCCTGCGAGCGTGAGGGTCCCCGAGGGCTGGGGCGCAGGGTCGTCTGCGGAAGGCGCGGGCGACGCCACACCGCGTCCCCGCCTGTCCCCGACCCAGCAGTCCCGAGCACGTCTGATCTCAGCACCCTTCCCGGAGCACGGTGGCGGGGACCAGCGTTTTCTGGAGCGAGGCGAGTGAGCGGCGTCGCTCAGACGAACCTTCGAGCAGCCGAGTGGATTCCGAACGTCTGAGGAGAGTCACACTGGGACCCCAGTCTCAGTCCAGACGGGGGAAAAGGTCTGCAACCCCCACACCCAGACACGCGGGAGACTCCCGGCGAGGGTCCGGAGTGGCTGGGGGGCCGGGGACCGGGGCAGGGTCGGCGGGCAGACGGGCTCCGCCCTGGCCGCCTCTGCCGTCCATCGTGCGTGGTCCCTGGGAGGCCCGTCGTCCCTGTCGCCGCCGTGCCTTGCTTTTCTACTCAGACGCCTGCCGCAGCGCCTGCTGCGGGACTGGAGGCCGGTCGTCGGTGTCCCGAGGCCGGTCAGCCAGCTTCCTCCAGCAACAGGCCCTGTGCCCCTCCCCCACTCGTCCCCGTCCCCCCGCCTCCCTCCCCCCGCCGTGTCCCCCCTCCCTCCCGCACTCCCTTTTCACCTTCGCTGCCAGGAATCTCGGAGCGAATTGCGATCCCCTTACCCGTGCACTTGGCGTCCAGGGTGGCCATCGCCTTTACCCGTGTGACGCTGACACCTTCTGGTTCTGTCTGTTCTCCCCTGTGTCCCTGTTTGTTTGCATTTTAAGATCGGGGGAGGGGGGTCAATTACCACGGACTGAGGGTGGGGCGGTCACCAGCGGCGCCTCGGGTAGGGTTAGGCGTGGAGGCCGGGTTGAGCTTGGGAGGTCCCGAGTGACTTGAGTGGGACCGAAACGCAGGGTCACGCGTCCCATCTGATCCTGCTCCCGGGGAGGCGCCGGGGAACGGGGAGGCGCGTGCCAGCGCGGCCGCGTGTGTCGGCCGCGGGGCCCCAGAGAGAAACTCTGGCGGGTTCGGGGCGCCCTCCCACACCCCGGCCTGCCTTCAGGGGGCGGGGGACAGCGTGCCGCATGCACGGAGGGCCACCGGCCAGGCCGGGAGCCGGGGAGTGAGACTCGCCGCCCCACACATCCCAGTCCACAGTGGCAGCGGAGACCACGCGGCCCGCCGTGCCCTGGTCCGCTGGTGTGACAGGTGCTGTGCGGCGCGGGTGGGCACCGCGGCTGGCCCACCAGCAGGACGCAGGCTCCGCGGTGGCCGGCCCCCCCGCAGCTCTGAGGTGCCCCCGACAGGCCCTCCAGGGCGCCTCCAGCCACACCAGTGAGCTGCAGGTGGCCCCTGACCCACGGAGCCGTCCGTACCCCCGCTGTCTCGCGCCCAGCTGCCACCCGCCCCACGGCCGGCTGGGCCGCGCCCGCCTGTCTCTCTGCGGGGCGGTCACCACCCTGGGTCAGTGGCACAGGCCAGAGTAGCCCTGTGTGTGGCCAGCGGCCGGCCAGGCACCCCGGTGCCCTGCGGTCTCCCGGGTCTCCGCAGGACTCACCGGAGCACGGGCTCGGACAGACGCCCAGCTTTTGTGCTCGCCCCGGGCCCCTGTGTCCCCGGCCGGGGCCACCCCGTTGCCGCGCTCACCTGTGACCTGTGGGTGGAAGGCGTCAGAACCGACGTCTGCTTCTGGCCTGGGGCCGCCTCCTGCCGTGGGCGCGTGCTCACGGCTCCACGCTCAGTCCTGTGGCCCGGGGCCCGCGGTGGCTGTGGGAGCCCCTCAGGCCTCCCGAGCGCTCGAGCCAAGCCCGGGAGGCATCAGGCGTCCGTTTGAGCTGGGATCCCTCCTCCCTTCGCCCACGGCGTGACACGGCGTGACACGGCGCTGTGCGCTAGCCGGCCGCGGGACCCCTCCGCCCCCCATCCACCACCTGTCAGTCAGCCACCCGCCGGCCTGTTCCCCACCCCCGTGCACTTGTCACCCGCGTCCTCCCCTTTCGTTTTCCGCCTTTCACTTATTTCCGAGGCTGTTTCCTTCAGGAAGTTTCCGTCCAAAAGAATAAATACTCTGCTAGCATCTTGCCTGGAACGTCGGCCACTTTGTTTCAGAAAGCTTTGCGTGTTGAGAGGCCCCGTGGGTCACCTGCTTAGTCACCTGGGCGTGTGCGCGTGCGCGCGTGGCGGGCCGAGTCGGTGCGGTTCCGGGCGCCCACGGGGAAGGCCCGGCCGCCTGGCTCCGGGAGCGATGACCACGGTGAGACGGGACAACGGCGTCAGCAGTCCCCCCCCCCCGTTCCTAGCTGGCAGGGCCCACGCGAGCCCGCACGTCCGGCCGCCCTTGGCCTTGCTCGGGGCCAGGAGCAGAGGGAGGCCCAGGCCGCCGTGCGCAGCGCCCTGCAGGCCGCCTCGGCCCCGCGCCGGGACCCCACAGCCAGGTGCGGCTCAACAGCGTCGTTCTCCCGTGTGCTCCGTCCCTGCGCCCGCGGGCGGCGGGCTCAGCGGGGCCGGAAGGTCGCAACGCGCCTGGCACGACGACAAGAATGTGCCACGTCACGCCGGACGCACGTCCGCAGGGAACCTCGTGCCTCCTGGCGAGAGTGTGTCGGCGGGACGAAACCCAGACGGCCGGCCGGAGGGGGCGGCATGTTCCCCGTCCTCGTCAGCTCGTCCGTAGCTGAAACGACTCTCGGTCTCCGGTCTCTGCCCCCACTCAGTGGGACCGCGGCTGGACGTGCGCCTCTGCCACTGAGGGGGTCGCGGGCAGGGGCGGGGCGGTGTGTGCCGCTGGGTCTGAGTCGTCCACGTCCTCCCTCCCTGGGCACCGGAGCCCTGGTGACACCCTTGGGGCACAGGGGTCACCCAGGGGGAGAGAAGCCGTGTCGGGTGGGGTGCTTGGGGAGCCCAGTCCACCCCCCCGTGTGCCCGCCTGTCTGAGCCTGGTGCTGCCCCGGGAACGGTGCCACCAGCAAGCGCAGAGAGGAGACGTCACGAGGACTCGGCTCAGGCGACGTGGAGCCCGCAGGGGGCCCGGGGGTGCAGCCCCGGGCTGGGGGCGTCTGTCAGGCCGCCGCCTCGCGGGCAAGGCCCCACACGGGGGGCGCGGGGCCATCTGCTCCCTGAGCCCACGGGTTTCAGTGTCCACTTCGCCCCAACACCCCCACGTCCCAGGCCTGGAGGCTGGGGTCCCAGACGCCCCAGCCCCGCTCCCGGCCGTGCGGCCTCCCGTTCTCGGGGCCACCCCACCTCTGGGGCCCTGCTGGGGTCCTTCTGCGGGACGAGCCCCGAGAGGACAGGCCACTCCGGCTGTGGTCCGCCTCTGTCCCCTGCTTGGGGCTGTTGAGGCCCTGCCTCGAACCCCAGTTCAAGCCATAACCCCCGGCAGACCCCTAGAGCTGTGGCCTGTCCCCCACTCCCCTCAGGGAGGGGGGCAGACGGAGCCAGTCCAGACACAGGACGCCCTCCGCCGGGAATCCCACCGCGCTGAGCAGCAGGCAGCCCCCGGGGCCGCAGCTGACAGTCGGGACACGGGCTCAGGCATACGTTAGTTTCAGGGCCCCACGTTGCTCTCCCTGCGACCCGTTCCCCGGCCACGCCGCGTTTCACCTGGAACCCTCAGCCCACCCTCCCTGCGTCCGCGAAGCCAGGACCGTCGCCACGGGCCGCTGGGCCCAGACACGACGGGGCCCCCGGCTGCCCGGCGCAGGGACGTGGCCGGGCCTTGGGGACAGTGACGGCAGGGACGCGGGGGTCCCGCGGGGCCGGACGTGGAGTGAGGGGCGCACCTCTTTCTACAAAATACTGAGTGTGTCCATGGGAGGGGGTCACGCGTGTGGGATCACCCTGGGACGCTCGAGCCTGGGACGGCTGTCCCAGCAAAGCCTCGGCGAGGGGCACCCCGCCCCCACAGAGCCCCCCGCTGGGCTGGCACCCCCCATCCAGGCTCCCGGGGCGCGTCATGTCCCCCCGCAGCAGCCGCCCAGGGAGGCAGGACACCCCGCCTGGTGTGGGGTCAGAGGCACCGGACAGGGAGGAGCAGAGCGAGCGCTGGCCCCGAGGCGGGGTCCAGGTCCATCCTGCGCACCCCCAGCCGCAGCGCCGGGGCAAAGAGGCACCGGGGCCCGCCCAATGCGGTGGCCCCCACGGGTGCGGCCGCCCGAGACGGGACGCATCGTGCACTGCTCGAGATCCCCCCGACCAGCCCGCACGGCGTCCACGGGCCACAGGCCGCGGGGAGGTGTCCCCTGCAGAGCAGACATGTCCCCTGTCCGTGCGGGTGACGCGGGACCCGAGGGCGAGGCCCGCTGCGGTGGCAGGGCCCGGCCCAGGACGCGGCGGCCACGCAGATGCAGCGCGCCCGAGCACGGGCGCCATAAATATATTTCGGCGCGGACGGGGGGACAATAAATAGCTGGCGTGCAGCCAGGACAGCGTCCAGCCCGCCCCGGCCTGGGCTCGGGGACAGAGCGGCCAGGCCACGAGGCGACGCCCCGGGAGGTGGACCGGGCCCCGCTGCTTTTGAGGTAAAAAAATATGAACTTTCCTGATAAGGCGAAGTCTGCGGGACGCCCAGATGTGCAGGGTAACGCTGGGCCCCGCCTGGCGGCCACCGCCACCAAGTCCGGCCGCGACAGCCACCGGGGGGGAGGTGACCGGCGTCCCCGACCGGACAAGGGCCGGGGACCTCGGACGGCGGCTCCGGAGGCGACGACCCTGCGGGGGCTCCTCCTGGCGGGGCTCTGAGTGCGGCGCCGAGGCCAGCGCCGCGCCCGGGCCGGGGCGTCAGCCCGTCCTGAGCCTGAGCACCCGGGCCAGCGGCTCCTTGGCGCTGGAGTAGACGAGGTAGGAGCCGGCCGCCGTGCGGAACGTCTCCCAGTCCCGGCAGCCGAAGGTGGGCAGGCGGTGCACCGCCACGAAGCCCTCGTAGCCCTGCCACCTGCGGGGAGACGGGGCCTCAGGCGCGGGGCGGGGACGCGGGGACGCGGGGGGCGGGGGCCGTGCCGGGCTGGGCACAGGCGGGAGAAGCCGCCTCCCGCGGGCGCTGCGAGCAGGGGCCACGCGTCCCCGGCCGCACGCGCCGTCCGGTGGTCACCAGAGAGCTGGGCTCGGAGCAGAGGGAAGCCGAGTCCCGAGGCTGGCGCTGTGCCCCGCGGCCCTCACGCCCCGGGGGCGGCCCCCAGGCCTCCGTGCGAAGCTTCCGCGCAGCCGGGAAGGACGGGTGGCGGGCGGGTCGCTAAGGAACCGCACAGCACCGGGGGGTGCCAGCCCCGGGGATGCCAGGAAGCCGCCCCCCGGACGCCACCACACCCGCGGACGAGCGGGAAAGGGCCACGCCAAGGCCTCCAGACAGACCCCCCACACGGGACCAACTGCTCCCGTCCCGTCACCGCGCGACGCTCGGCCGGCTCGGCCACACCCATCAAGTCAGCGAGACAGGGAGAGGGATCGGACTGTTCTAGAACTGGCTGGGACCGCCTCACTAAGGAAACTGGGGAGACAGCGAGAGCGTCGCAAGAGGCAGAGTCGCCGCTGCCCGCGCGGCGGCCACGCTCCAGAGTGCCCTCGAGGCTCCGCGCAGGCACCTGTGGGACCGGCCAGGTCACTGGTCAGCGGCCAGACGGAAACGAGCCGTCCCGCTGACCTGTCCCCGTACGCGGTGGGAAACGGGAACCCGCGGGCGTGGGGCTGATGACCCTGGCAACGCCCCGAAGCGACCCCGACGAGGTGGCCCCGGGCCCGGGGGGGACACGTGCGCGTCGTCCCCCGAAGGGCGGACGATCACTGGACAGCCCTGCCGGAGCCCCGGGGGTCGCTCAGCGGACGACACTGTGCGTGGCCCTGAGACCGCCGTGTCCTGCGCTAGGTCTCCCGCCAGACTCCGAAGTCGCGCGCGTCGGCCCGGCTCCAGCCCGCGTGGCGGCCCCAGGGGCGTGGCCCGCGGTGCCATCGGGCACGCCCGGCGACCCGCTGGGCCGGAGGCTGGTGGCTCCCCCTGCGCCCAGCCTCGGGCAGGTGCACCCGCCACCCCAGGCGGCCCCGGCGGCTCCTCACCTGTAGATGACACTGTTCACCGAGAAGCTGTTCCCGTCGAAGGAGTTGGCGACCACCAGGAAGTAGTCTTCTCCCACCGAGAAAAACTCCCAGTCCAGGGCGCTGCGGGGAGGGGCGGGCGTTGGGGGCGGCGTTGGGGGGGGAGGCCGGGGGTGCTGGGGGAGGCGTGGGGGGTGTTGGGGGTGTTAGGGGAGACGTTGGGGGCATTAGGGGTGTTAGGGGGCATTGGGGGCAGATGTCAGGGGGCAGGAGGAGGCACTGGGGGTGTCAGGGGAGCTGTGGGGGGCACTGGGTGCTAAGGGAGGCACGGGGGTCATCAGCGGGGGCGTTAGGGGGCGGATGGTAGGACACGGAGCCCCGAGGCGCTGCCGAGCTGCCTCCGGCCAGTTCTCCTAACCCCAGAACTCGGAACTCGGGGCCCAGGCCCCACCCGGATCGGCAGAGGAGGGTCGGGCCTAAGGGGCGGGGGTCTCAGCCGCCCAGGGACTTGGTCCGTTCTCGGGAAGTGCAAACAGCGGTCCACTTAAAACCTTCTTTTTAAATTTTTAATTGTAAACTTCATGTAAAACGCGCCATCTTGGCCATTTCTAAGTGCACAGTCTCGCGGCACTGAGTGCGCTCGCATCATACAGCTGCCGCCGCTGTCGGACTCCAGGACTGTCGCCCCAGACCGGAACCGGGTCCCCCCTGCGCACCCCCCTGCGCTCCCCCAGCCCCGGCGGCCGCCGTCCGCCCCGTGCGTGTGACTCCGCAGGGACCTCCGTGAGCGGGGCCCACGCCCAGCGTTTGTCCTTTTGTGACCGGCTTGTTTCACTCAGCACGACGCCCTCCAGGTCCAGCACGGTGTCAGCGCCTCAGGCCGGGCGACGTCCCCGTGTGTGGACGGGCCACACTGGCTCGCCGGTGTGACTGGCGCCTCCGTGCAACGGGCACAGCCTCTCGCCCCGAAGAGGCTGGATACTCGGGGGTCCCAGCTCAGTCGCTAGCTGAGGACTCGCAGCGCCCTGGGCGGGATCTCGCAGACGCGGGCCGGAGGTCGCCCGTTTGCCCGCGGCCTGTTCCCCGACGCCGTCCCGCACGGGAGCTGCGTGCTTGAGGGAGCGACAGACACGCTGCTCCGTCGTGGGCCAGAGCCTCCTGGCCCCCGGGGCGGGTCTGCGCAGACGGTCAGCTCCGGGGCGCCTGCCGAGTGGCTCCCTGGAGGAACCCCTCGGCCCCGTCACCTCACGGATGGCTGCGGGCCCCGTGCCCGCTTTACAGACGAGGAAACGGGGAGGACGCCACACGGCTGGCGGGAGTGAGCCCGATGGCTCGCCAGGCCCGGGCGTCTGCATCTCGTGGCCTCGGGCCGCGGCCTGTTCAGGCAGCGGGCGGCCGCCCTCTCCTGAAGACTTGCCCCGGGCTCTCTCCCTGTGACAGCTGAGGGCGCTGGCCTGGGGCAGGGTGCCCAGCAACCCAGGAGCGACGGGGCCGGGAGGAACCTGGGGACACCGAGGGGCAGGCCGAGGTCCGCAGGGCCCTGGGCCTCCTCACCCCTTCCCTCCTCCACTGGCCGGGGTCACGTGCTGGGCCACGGCCAGCCACGGCCAGCTCTGATTCGGCCCGAGCGTTGACCACGGCAGGGAGCCACCGTGAGGTGCGTGGGCCACGGCCGCAGCACGGGTCCGCGTGCGTTCCTCCTGCGGTCGGAGCTGGGGCCGCACCGAGGCCCCGGGCGCGGTGCCGACAGCAGAGTCGGCTCACGGCCAGCGTCACAAGCCGGCCCGGCCGCCCTCGGAGGCGCAAGGGCGTCAGCGCGGCTGCCTGGCGTCCGACGCGTACTTTCATTCTTCAGAAACACGCTTTGGTCAAAGGGTGGAAACAGCCCCACGTCCATCATCGGACACTGTGGCCGACACGGCTGAGGCCGGAGGAACCTTGGAGACGTGATGCTGAGCGAAAGACGCTGGTCACAAAAGGCCACGTGAGACACACTCCTTCCTATGAACGTCCACACAGGGACACCCACGGGGCGGGAGCCGCGCGGCGGGGCGGCAGGTCGGGGTCTCTGAGCTGACGAGAGCTTCTGGACCCACCTGCGTGGCGCTGACACGCGTCTGCGAACGTAACAACAGCCACTGAATCGGGCCAGAGCAGCCGCCAGGCAGCTGAAGCCACGGAAGCCAAGACCACAACGACGAGCCGCGAACCCAGGCTCCCGGCCCGGGGCTTCGCGGCACGCGGCAGCGCGAGGCCACGTCACCCCTCCGAGGGGAGCGGGCCGCTGTCGGCCGTGGGGACCGCCACGCCGGCCCTCCCGACCCGCCCAGCCACAGCGGCCTGGCGGTACCTGCAGGTCAGGATCTCCTGGAACTTGACGAACGTCTGCGCCGTGACGTTCAGCTCGTAGATGACAGAGTTGATGACGTAGGAGTCATTCTGCGCCTGCACCTCCACGTCGTAGCTGTGGCTGTTGGCGACCGCGAGGAAGACCCGCTCCCCGATGCGGAACACTTCCCAGTCGGCGGCACCGAACGTCTGGGGGGGACGAGGGGCGCGGGGGCCCGCGTGAGCAGAGGCCTGCGGGGCCCAGGACGGCCGTGCTCACGTCCCCGCCCCCGCCCCTCAGTGCCAACCACGCCTGCTCCAGCTGCACCGTCCGCAGTGACTGCTTCTTAGCCGTCTGTGCCACCCGCCGCCCATACCCCGGTGCTGCCGCCCCACTGGGTCCAGCTGCCACGACACCTCCTCCAGGAAGCCCTCCCTCCCTCCTCCAGTCTGGCCCTGCAGGCCGGAGCAACCCCGGGCTCCGCTTGCGTTTCCCGCCACGTGTCCCCGTCTGAGCGTCTCCTTCGGCTCCACCCACAGCCCATCTCTGGGTTCCGGGCTCGCCATTCCTCACGGATCACTCGCCCCCCCTGAGGGTGAGGCGTGCGGGTCAGCAGGGCAGAACTGGGGCACGAATGGCCAGCTGCGGAGCCTTTGCCCCACACCTCGACCTGCATGAGCTGATTGGCGTGCGCGGCCCCCAGGGAGGACGTTTATGTCCCGCTACGGCAGCATCTCGGCGGGCAATGGGGGTTCGGGTGCTCAGGGAGGAAGGGGACCCCTGCCCAGGCCCCGTCCTGAGCCCAAGAGGGAGGGCAGCGGCAGGAACGAAGGGAGACATTTTCTTGGGAAAATAAGGGAGGGGCAGGCGCCGGGACACAGGATGACAGGCCAGGTGGGGGGGGACGTGGCGGCCACTAGAAATGATCTGACTGGAGCACAGAAGGAAAAAAAATTATAGTAAAAGTGGACGCAGCTCAGGGACCTGTGGGGTAAGAGAATGCAGTCCCACCCACGTGTCATCGGAGTCACAGGAGGAAAGGAGGAGGGAACGAGGCAGAAAAACAATTCAAATAAGCGCCAGCGAAGCGTTCCCCCAATCTAAGAGGATCAGCGACCCAAGCCAGAGAAGCGGGAAAAGCCGCACCTGGACACGTCGAATCCCGATAGCTGAACCTCGACGGCGGCCAGGGAAAGCACTCGCACGAGGAACCTGAACTGTCTTGACAGAAAAACACCTTCAACTGACCGAAAGCGGGGTTCCCTGCCCGGTGGGGACAGCCTCAAAGCGAAGGTGAGATAAACTCGCTTTCAGGTCGAAGCTCCCAGTGACCCGCCTTGCGGAGCTCCCAAGGAGGGGCGGGCCTGGGCTGCGGGTGGGTCGCAGCAGGCGGGGGCTGACGCCCAGGGCCGCGAGGACACTGGGAGCGGCGCGAGCGTGGGTGTGGAGGGCCGCAGGGGCAGTGACAGACGAACTGGGGACCGCGCCAGGAGGAGTGCACACGCCGGCCCGACGGTCAGCGAGGGAGAGTGAATCTCGTCGCTGTAACCTTAACTCGGGACGTTGCCACGAATGGGAACACACGCTGCGATGACGGAGCAACGTTAACTGATGCAAAAGGGAGGACAGAGAAGACCCTCCACGCGACAAGGGACCTCTGTCCGGAATGGATAGCGATGACGAAAAGGCAAACAAGTCATAGGCCAGAGACGCGGCCAGACGTCTCGCAGAGCCAACAGGCACGTGCAAAGGTGCGCACGGTCTGGTCATCGGGGAATGCGACCGGAAAACCGCGTGGCGATGGCACTTCACGCCCAAGGTGTGAACCTAAAGACGCAAAGCGCCAGGGCGGCATGCGGGGCGCTGCAGGGAGCCCGCGAAGCGGCACAGCTGCGTCTCAGAGGCTTCCGGAGCTCAGCATGGAACGGCCCAGATGCCACTCCTCGGTTTCCAGGAAAGAGAGAAAGAAATTTGTCCACAGGAAGCCTCGTGCGAGGCGCACCCGGGAGACTTACTCAGAAAAGCAGGACTCGGATCCGTGTGCCCGGGCAGGGGCACGGAAACACGGTCATGCCAGGAGGAGAGTGCTCCTCGGAGGTCGGAGGACGCTGCGCGTGTGCGGGACACGCACACACAGTGGGGACACTACTGCATGCGTGCAGCACGCGCACACAGTAGGGACGCTGCATGCGTGCAGCGCGCGCACAGTGGGGACACTACTGCATGCGTGCAGCACGTGCGCACACAGTGGGGACGCTGCATGCGTGCAGCGAGCGCGCACAGTGGGGACACTGCTGCATGCGTGCAGCACGCGCACACACAGTGGGGACACTACTGCATGCGTGCAGCACGCGCACACAGTAGGGACGCTGCATGCGTGCAGCGCGCGCACAGTGGGGACACTACTGCATGCGTGCAGCACGTGCGCACACAGTGGGGACGCTGCATGCGTGCAGCGAGCGCGCACAGTGGGGACACTGCTGCATGCGTGCAGCGCGCGCGCACACAGTGGGGACACTGCTGCATGCGTGCAGCGCGCGCGCACACAGTGGGGACACTACTGCATGCGTGCAGCACGCGCACACAGTAGGGACGCTGCATGCGTGCAGCGCGCGCACAGTGGGGACACTACTGCATGCGTGCAGCGCGCGCGCACACAGTGGGGACACTGAATGCCTGCAGCACGCGCGCACACAGTGGGGACACTGCTGCATGCGTGCAGCGCGCACACGCACCTGCACCTACACCCGCCCAGTGCCAGGCCCCGGACGCGGGCTCACAGGGCACGGCTGCGCGGGGCGCTGGGACTTCAGCCCCCGGAGCCCGGCCGGCAGCGACCAGGGACCTTCCTGGCACGGGGGACGCGCTCCGATGGGTCGGGCACCCGTGGGGCGACCCAGCGCCATCTCCGAACAGAAAATGCGAGCGGGTCCCCCTGGTCTCGGGGCCAGAAGGGGCGCGGGCGGGCCCCATCCCTGTCCCCCCAGGTGTGCGAGAAGGGGGGCGGGGAGGGTGGGCTCCGCCCCCGTCCCCTCTGGGGTGCGCGGCCCCGCGTCCGGCTCCGCTGCCCACGGCCGCCCCCGAGCGCAGGGACACCGTTCGGGGCGCGTTGGGCCAGCACCCGGGGGGCAGCCCCGGCCGTGGCGGCCGCCGCGAGGACGGGAGGGCGCGTCCCCCCATCTCGGGGCGGGGCCCCAGCAGCGCCCCATGCGAGGCGGGAGGGGGGTGCCAGGCCTCCGGCCCCGCCGCAGCGCGCACCTGCTGTCCCCCCCCCCCCCCGCGAGGCCCGAGCTGGGCAGGTTCGGACGCACTGCGGGGCCCAGGTCGGCCCTCGGCCAGCAGGAGGGGCTGAGGCGAGTCTGCGGGGCGCCATCGGGCCCCCCACCAACCCCGCGCATCCCCAGCGGGGCAGGGGCTCCCAGAATGAACCGGTCCGGAACCGGCCGGAGACGGGACGCCCGGTGCGAGCTCAGGATGGGGACGGGGACGGGACGGGGACAGCGGGGCTGACCCCTGGCCGGAACAGGCGCATGGCCTGGGCCCGTCTGGGTCGCACGTCCTCGGCTCGGCCGGGCCCGGAGGCGGCACAGGGAGCCCGGGGCCTCTGCCGCGGGTCACGGACGGCCCCGCGCGCCGCTGCGACTCAGGACGCGCCACTGCCCGGGCCTCCGGCCGTCACCCACCACCCTGGACACCGGGTCCTCACTCCGTCCCACGTGTCCAGGCGTCAGCAGCACCGGATTCGACCGCCCGAGGGGGCGCCGGCCCGGCCTGCCCTGTCTCACAGGCCCGGGGTCCCGGCCGAGGCGGAGGGGGGCTCCCCACTGGGCAGACGACCCCGCCCGTCACCGGTCACTTTCAGGTCGCTGCGTCCACCCACCGAGCGCGACTCCGAACAGATGTGGCCCCTCCGCCACGTGCCTCTCTGCCACGTGCCCCTCTGCCACGTGCCCCTCCGCCACACGCCCCTCCAGGCTCATCCAGGTGAGACAGTGCGCAGGGAATGTTCCAGACGGCGTGAATCCCTCCGGCACGCCCCACCAACCTCTCTGTGCTCAGCAAACGGCCTGCCCTCCCCATTCTCCTGGCCCCGCAGGATGGGGTCGTGGGGTCCCCTGCTTTGTTCCCTGCGCGACCCCGGACGGCTGGCTCACAGGGTCGGCCCACAGGGACCGGCACACCAGGGCAGTCCCTGCCCAGGGCGCGAGGGCGAGGGCCTCAAGGCACTTCTGCTGGCAAACGAGGGGACGGGTGAGCAAAGGGGTGTCGCAGCCGCACGCGGGGGAGGAGGGTGCCCCCTCCTGGTAGTGACGTCCTCTCCACTCCCGAGGACGACTGGGCGTGACCTCAGCCCGAGCCTCGTGGTGGGGGAGGGGCGGCGCCTGGGGTGGAGGGTCGGGGTGGCAGAGCCGCCCCGGGCACCGGTCCTGGCTGGGCCCCCAGTCCCGTGTCTCCGGGGGAGGCACGGCGGGGTGCGGGGCCGGGTGCCGGGCGGGGCCTTACCAGGAAGGACTGGAAGAGCCGGAAGGAGCCCACCAGCCAGATGTACAGGTGCGAGTGCACCTTGGTGGACGTGCCGTTGAAGGCGTTGGCCACCGCCAGGAAGGAGTAGGGCCCCACGGTGAAGAACTCCCAGTCGTAGGCGCCGGACGTGGCGATGGTCTGGTTGGGCTCGAACAGGCGCGTCCTGGGGTTCCACTTGTAGATGACGCTGTCGATGTTGTGGTCGTCACCTGGAAGCCGAGTGCCGGGTCGAGGGAGGCAGCAGGGACTCCGGGGCCTCGCGGTGGCCTTGGAGGGCCCGGCCCTCCCTGGCCCCCGGCCCGTGTGTGGCTCTGCGTGTGGCCCTGCCCCCACTCACTCGCCAGCGACTACCCTCCCGGGACAGGGGCCACACCTCCTGCCCCACCCTGGCCCCCTCTGAGTGGCTCCAGACCCCACCAGGGCCCTCTAGGTCCTAGGAGGTGAGATTCCCCCGCAGACTCGCCTCACACTGCCCAGGGCGCCCTTTGTCCCGACTCCCCACAGGCCGGGACCCCTGCCCCTGGAGTCCCTCTGGGCCGGCCTCCCCTGGAAAACTCGCTCGCCGCCCTCAGGGGCTCCTGGGGGCTCCCTGCCCATCAGCGGGTGGCGGGCGCCCCTCCCAGGGCCCCCACAGAGCTCCTGGTGGTCTCAGACGGGAGGGTAAGCGCCGAGCCACAGAGCCTGCCCGGGGCCAGCGCCAGAGACGCGGCTGCACCGCGGGCCCGGGCAACCCGCGAGTCATGGCACCTGGTCACCCGGGATAGCATCGCCCTTGCTGGCTCCTCCCTACCTGTCTCCCCGCAGCGCTCAGGCCTCACAGAGTCTGTGCGCCCCCCCTCAGCCCAGCCTGCCCCGGGGCCTTCCCAGCCACATCAGCCGGAGCCCCCGGGGAGCCTGCTGGGTCAGCGAGTCAGTGGGCGGTCTTCCTGCCTGGACAGGTGGGGGGTGCTCGGGGGTGTTCGCCCCGACGACCAGCCTTGCCCCCGCCCGCCCCAGACGCCCCGGTGGGGCCTACCTTCCCGGTGGTTGGCCACGGCCAGGAAGTGCTCCCCGGCCACCTGGAAGGCCTCCCAGTCCCGGGCGCTGTGCGTGGGGACCCTCTGGTAGGGCGCGAAGCGCAGCCTCCTCCGGCTCCACTTGTAAATGACGGAGAACTCCTGGCCCTGGTCGTTCGGGTGGAAGTTGGCCACGGCCAGGAAGACCTGCGGCGAGACGCGCGCTCGGTCCTCGTCTCGGCCCGGGCCTGGCGCGGACGGCTCCCGGCGGCCGGGCACAGAGGCCGGGCCCACAGCTCCGCGGCTGACGGCGCGGCCGGGCCGGACCTGCCCGTGCCGCGTGGGCCCCGCACGCGATCCGCGTTCGCCGGCCGTGGGTGCCCTTTCTACGCCCCGAACGGGATAAGGTTTGTGCCCAGATGTGCCCTTCCCCCCGGGCCTGGAAGCGGAGGCCCAGCTGCACCTGCGCGGGCCCAGGTAGCCAGGCAGACGGCTGTCCGGCCACCTGTCTGAGTTCCCCGACTTCCCTGATGCAGAGTTGTCGTTTTTGAAGAAGGAACACGTAAAAACTTTTAAACTGTCATCGGCCAAATACGTCATCGTCCGCCACGCCGCCGGGCCCGGAGCCAGCACCGCGCGGGCGACCCAGCCCCGGCGGGCAGGGCCGCTTTGCTCACCGGTTTACGCCCAGTGGGCGGCGAGGTGCAGGCAGGGCTGGCCCCGGCATCGCGTGGCGGCCCGTGAGGGATCTGGGGGCCAGGCCCGGGGAGGGGACCCCGGGGAGCTGGGAGGGAACATGAACCGGGCGGGGTGGGCGGCCCGATGCCAGCGCAGCCCTGACCGTAAGCCTGGGGCTCCCGTGTCCCCCGGGTCCGGGGTGGAGGGCAGGGTCGGGGGCCACCCTGAGACGATTTCTGCGGGGCTCAAGGGTCCAAGGCGGAGACCCCAGTGCGGTTATAATTTAGGGAGGTCGCGAGGCTTGGGGACGCCGGTGCGCGGTGTGCGGGCGGGCTCTGGGGACCCGCCTCGGGCCGTGGGCAGCGGGTGTGCCCGGGGAGGCCCTGGGGCGCAGACGCCTTCCTCCTGCGGCTCCGCGCAGCCCCGATGCCCCGACCTCCCGCCCGGGCCGCGCGCAGGGCGCACTCGCCTGGCGCCCGATGGTGAAGTGGCGCCAGGACTGCGCCTGGTGCGTGCGCAGGTCCTGGTAGGCGGCGAACGCGCCGTCGGTCCACCTGTAGATGGCGGACGTGGCCTTGCGGTTGGCGGCGGCCACGAAGAGCCCGGCCCCGGGGATGGCGAAGACCTCGAGGCCCAGCGTCTCGGAGCGCGTGGGCAGGCGCTGGTGCTCCTCCACGAAGTCCAGCTTCTCCCTGGCTGGGGCGGGGCGCGCAGGCCCGTGAGCGCCTCCCGGAGCCGGGGCCCCTCCGGGGCGCACGACCGGGCGTCGCCGTGGGGCGCGCTGGCCCCCCCGAGGGAGCCGCCCCGGAAGCCCCTGGGTCCTTTCCTGACGGGCCGGGGGGGAGAGGACGCGCCCTGCCAGCCCGCGCGTGGCACCCGGGGTGGGGCTGGGGTGGCCTCTCCCCCATCTCACCTGCCAGCACCGAGACCCACTCGCTGCCCACGCACAGGTACAGCCCCTTCTGGCTGGCGTCGAACCAGAACTGGGCGTCCTCCATCTGGGTGCACAGAGGCCGGGACCCCAGCGTCACCTTCATGTTGGTTTCTGGGGACAGACGAGGAGGAGGCGTGACCGGCGGGACGCGCCCCCTGGAGGGGGCAGTCTGAAGGGGTCAGGTCTGGGGAGGCGGCTGAGGTGGGAGAGGAGGCGTGCGCCCCGGGGCGTCCCCGCTGCGGGCGGGGCCATGGCAACGAGTCCCCCTAAACTTCCATTTTGCTTACTTCGTGGCATCTGGACCCCCTCACGTCTCGTAACTGTGCCTTCCTCTCAGGCAAAGCCTGCGCGTCCTAGTGATGCCACTCGGCCACCGCAGGGCGACGTGGGCACTGCAGCCCGGCCCCGAGGGCCAGGCCGTGACAGCACCCGTGTCCTCACCCCCTCGCAGTGCCCCGCCGCGGCCCGGCGGCCGGACGCCTGCCCAGGGCTCCTCCTCGTGCCCTGGGGTTTGGAAGCAGCGCTCAGGCCTCACAGGGTGCGGCCACAGGGCCCCGAGCCGGCGTCGCTCCCCTGGCCACCGAGGCGCCAGGGGGGTCGGGCTGTCTCCCCCTCCCTCCAGGGGCGGGAGGGGGACCGGGAGGCTCCGGGGCGGGGGCTGTAGCTTAAACAAACCGTCAACTTTGGGAGTGACCCTGGGAAGATGCAAACACGAATAAGGAAGCGAAGCCGGGACCCTCTGGGCGGGGGCGTCACCGTGGAAAATCGAGGCGGACCCCGCAAAGGCTGCGGTTGGGCCGCCAATCAGAGACGGGCGGCGAGGAAGGGCCCGAAACGCTGCCCCGGGCCAAGGCGGGCAGCGGCCAAGAGGAAGCCTGGCGGGTGGCGGCAGGGGCAGGGGCAGGCTACTGACCGTAGGGGTACGTTAGCGCCTCGCTGTCCTCCGGCCGCCCCGTGAGCCCCCGCAGGACGGGGGGGATGGACAGCACGAGCTCGGCGTTCCTGCACGGGCACAGCCTCGGGGTGGCGTCCGAGCCGGGCAGCAGGACCAGCTGCCGCACCAGGCCCTGCAGAGCAGGGGACAGGCTCAGGCCCCGGGACCCACGCCCCGCCAGGGCGGGGAGAGGGGGTCTGCGTCTTGGCCGTGGGGGGGGGGTGTTGGGGCATCCGTGGGGAGCCGGACACTCTTCTGAGGAAATTGAACGCCGAACAGATTTTTTCTGTGGACGGGGGGACTGGCCGGCGTCCTTATCCGTCCGTCTGGCCACCCGCCCGTCCACCCATCCGAGGACGCCATCGGTGGACGTTCGCAGGGCGTGTGTCGGACCGTGGACACGCAGGGGACAGAAGCCCCTCCCCGTGGCGGGTGCCGGGCGTTCCCCGTTCCCGCGTGTCACCCACAGCGATCGGGGCAGCGGGCGGGCGGGCGGCCGCCCCCACTCACCGTGAACAGGCCCTTGCTCCTCCTGCGGCTGCCGATGAAGAAGCGGGCTCCGCGCACCGACAGGGCGGCCGGGAAGGGCACGTCGGCGGCGCTGGAAACAGCGGGGGAGGGCTTTAGGGCCGAGGGGGGACAGCGGCGGCCCATCCGTGCAGGAAGGGGCGCGGGAGCCAAGGGCCGCGGAGGGGGGCCCGGAGGCGACCAGGACGAGAAGCCGACTCGGGCCTCCGAGTGCCGGGGGCCGCTCAGCCGCGAGGGACGGCCCCGAGCGCCCGCCCTGCCAGGCGGGCCCGGGCCTCGGGCCGCGCGGCTTCCTTTGGGCCCTGGCGGCCGAGTTCTCCCCCCACCGCGGCCCTGCATGGCCTTTCACGCCGGGAACCGCGCCCCGAGGGCCTGCCTGGCCCAGCCACCCTCTGCGGCCCAGGCCCTGGGCCCGGCGTCGGCACCTGCCCCGCCCGCCCCGCTCTGGGGGCCTTGCTGGAGGCGGGTTCACCGTCCACTCGCCCATGACCCGGGCCCTCGGTCACAGCGGATGTTCCTGACCGTGACCCGCCGCGGCCACCCTGGGACGGCCACACGGGACCCGGCGGCACACAGCGCCAGGTGCCCCCGCCCCCGCCCGCAAGCAGCCCGGTACCTACACGTCCACCGGGGCGCCGCAGTCCGTGGTGAGGGAGAAGGAGCTCTCGGACACGGCCAGCACCAGCGTGTGCCACTGGCTGTCCATGAGCGCCGGGCTCCAGAAGGACACGCGCGTCTGCCAGGCGCCCGCCGCGTCCTCGCTCAGGAACAGAAAGTGCAGGCGCGTGGGCGAGTAGCGCAGGCCCAGCAGCAGCGCGTCCGGGCCCTCGGCCAGCACCGAGAACACGTACTCCTGCTCCTGCGAGAGACGGGCGGGCCGGGCCGGCGGTGAGGGCGGCGGGCGCGGGCGGGAGGAGAGGACGCACAGGCGAGGGCACCTGGGGTGACGGCGGGCGCGGGCGGGTGGACCCGGTGGAGTGACCGCCCCCACCTGGGAGGCTGGCGACTACCGAGGGAGCACAGTGGGGACGCGGGGCCCGGGCACAGCCGCTGGTCCCGCTCGACGGCGCAGGCCCTGGGGAACAGCGCGCCGCTTCCTCCGCTCCACACCGCGTCGCCGCGTGACCCAGCAGCCCCGCCCCTGGGTACGAACCCGAAGAGCTGAGAGCGGGCACTTAGGGAGGTGCTCGCCCCCCGTGTCACTGCCGCATCCTTCTCGAGAGCTGAATCATGGACGCAGCCCGGGGTCTGTCCCCCTGGGGTCCACGGACGAGCACGGAGCGCCGCTCAGCCGCGGGGGGAGGCTCTGTCACCGGCACGGGGGACCGTGAGGGCGTTACGCCCCGTGAAGCAGGCCAGGTGCCAAGACAGGCGTCGAGGGACGCCGCTGTGACGCGGTCCTAGAGGCCACGGTCACAGAGACGCAGATGGCGGTGCCCGGCGCCGGGGAGGGGGCAGGGGCGAGTGTTCGGTGGGGACCGGGTTCCACTCCGGGAGGATGGAAGACGTTCTGGAGAAGGCGGTGGCGACGGCTGCGCCGCGCCGAGGACCCATCGGGGCCACTTTGCGCACAAATACGGTGGAAACGGTCAACCTCGCGTTGCGGGTGTTTCATCAGAATTTTTAAAGCCGTGCGCCCCGCTCCCCCCACCCCACCCCCACCGCGATGGCGACCTCAAACAGCGTGAGCGCAAAACCCCGCCACGGCCGCCGCTGCTGAGACGACGCGGACGCCCGGCCGACCACACGGAAACGGCGAGGGCCTGGGGCGTGTCACGGCGGCTTCACGTCGGGGATCCCGGGTCTGACACGGGCCAGAGGGTGAGCGACGCAGAGTGACCGAACCCGCAGCCGGAGCACCTGCTGGAGCGAGCCGCACAGCGCGGTTTCCCCGGCGAGGCCTGGCCCCGGCACCGCGGCGCGCCACGTTCCGCCGCGAAGGGCACCGCGGTCCTCGCGTGACGTAGAGCCCGGTTCGGCGCAGTCCCCCCGGCTCAGGGCGGATCACCCGGCCTCTGGCCACTCCTCCACTGACCTTCCCGGGGAGGGCCGGGCCCCAGCCGTGACCTGCCGGGAGGAGTGAGGCCACCGCCCTCTGGGAGGGCCCGGTCACTCTTCCCAGGACGCTCGCTCGCGGCTGCAGGAGGCCCCTGTGTGCTCAGCACCGCGTGCCCCCCCCCCCGTGAAGTCACGTGAGAGAAGCGATCGGTGATGACGTGGGTTTATTGGGTGCCCGGGCCGGGGCTGACAGGCCGGGAGTCAAGGTCAGGTGAGCGACAGAGGAGCCGGAAGGGAAGGACAGGTGACCCCGAGGCGGGTGGAGGCGCCTCCCGGGAGGCAGCAGGTCAGGTCGGGACGGGACGCCGCAGGCCCGGGGGCCCGTCCTGCGGGGGCGGCCACCTGACGCGGGTCAGGAGCCGGCGGGGGCGGCCGGGAGGACTGAGGTCACGGGGTGGGACCCGAGCCCGGCCGGTCCTGGGAGATGGGCCCGGTCAGCAGCAGGACGTCCGGGCCGAGGCGGGGACGCAGCAGGCCACGCGGGAGCACGCGGGGCGGCAGCGCAGGGACACGCAGGAGGCCGGGCGGCAGCAGGCGGGCCGGCAGGGGGCGGCGGGGGCGCAGCAGGCGGGCCTGCACACGGGGCGGCACACGAGGGACACGCAGGACGAGGGTCTGCAGCAGGGCGAGGGGGCCGGGCAGGGGGCGGCCCCGGGGCAGACGGGCACACAGCACGCGGGCTTGGAGCAGACGGGCGTGCAGCAGGTGGGCTTGGAGCAGACAGGTGTGCAGCAGACAGGCGTGCAGGTGGGCGTGCAGCAGGTCTGTGTGCAGCAGGTGGGTGTGGAGCAGACAGGTGTGCTGTACACAGGCGTGCAGCAGACAGACGTGCAGCAGACGGGCACGCAGCAGGCCGGCGGGCAGCACGAGGCCGCCTGGCAGGGGCCGGCGCAGGCCGCCTGGCAGGGGCCGAGCCCCCAGGCCGCCTGGCAGCAGGGGCTGGACACGCAGCTCCCTGGGGAGCAGACGAGGGCCAGGCTGGGGGCCGGGGCGCAGCAGGGGGCGGCGCAGCAGCTCTCCGGGCCCTCGTCCACCTGCCAGGCGGACTCGGGGCAGGCGTCGCAGGCCCCGGGCAGGCAGACGCGGCCGGCGCAGCTGAGGTCGCTGGAGCAGGCGGACAGGGCGGAGGCGGCCATGGCGGGCGGAGGGGCTGGCTGAGCCGGGAGGAGGGTGAGGGTGCGGGTGAGGGTGTGAGCGAGTGGGTGTGGGACTCTCCGGGACTCGGGCCTTTTATACCCCGCCCGGCGGCGTCTGCTGTCCCCACCGGGGCCTCACGTGCCCCCTTCCCCGCGGTGTCGCCTCATTAGGTGACTCAGCTTCCCGCGGGGCCTGGATGGCCGCCTGGTGGTGTCGCCCTCGGGAGGCTGTGGCCGGGCCGCGCTGTCCTCCTGCAGGTCCGGACGGGCCCAGGGACGCGCCCAGGGACGCGCGTGGCCGTGGTTCTCTGGGGGATGGCTGGGGCGGCCCCATGTGGCTGCTCGTCGTCAGGCTGGGTCCCCCGGGTCACGCCGCAGAAAGGTGCGACCCGGCCCCGTGGCTCCGGGGCGGGAAGGTGCTGGACACGCGCCGCGATTCTCGAGGGCACACGGGGTCGCTCGAGTCCCCTGCGTCTCCTTGAGGGAGCGTCGGGGTCTCGTGTCCGTCACGGACCCGTCCCTTTCCCTAGGCCGCCCCGCGCGCACCCCGGCGGGTGCCGCCGCGTCCCCTCGTCACACGCGCAGGTCTGGGGGGCTCGGGCGGCGTCAGCGCTGCTGGCCGGGCTGGCGAGAGACGCATCCACTTTCTTGTTCTTCTCGAGCAAACGCTTTGGGATTCTTTCATTTTCTCTTTTTTCCCTGTTTCCCATCTCTGTGCTCTCCACCCTGACCTTTGCCGGTGCCTCTCTCCTTTGGGTTTAGTTTCGGCCTCGTTTCTTCAGGAGGACGCTGAGGCCATTTATTCCAGAACCTTCTCCTTTCCCTTCAGCGATGCTGAGCGGCGTCCCTCAGGATCCGACAGCTCAAAACCTTCCCTCGCGTCCCCTTCAGTCCTCCCTCTGAACGTCCGCCCTCCGCAGGGTCCTCCCGGTGCGGGTCCCGAGTTGACGCCTCGAGCGTGAGCGCGTGAGCCGCGTGGCTCGGCCCGCCCGGCTCTGGCTCTCACCTGGGGCGTTCGGACGGTCGGTGGCCGGGGAGCCGCGTCCTCTGGCTCCTGTTTCCCGTCATGTGTGCGGGCCGCGGGCGGGCGTCGGTCCCGTCCCGGGTCGGGCTCGGCGCGGCGTGTTTTCCCTCCCGCCCCCGCCCTCGTTTTCTGTCCGTAAACCCCGTCGTCTGGGTTCTCCAGGAAACACAGGCCAGAGGGGACGTTTGCCCACGAGAGAGCAGGAGGAGGCGCGGGGACGAGGCGAGGCCACGTGACTCGTGTGGGGGACGCCGTGAGGGAGGGGGAGGGGCCACCGCGCGGCGCTGGGCAGGCCTCGGACAGGCGGAGGGGGTCCCCGGCCGAGGGGCTGTGCGGGGGGACGTGGGTCCAGCGAGCGGGAAAGGCCCTGCCCTAGGGCCCCTGCCCTGCTCGGCCACTTGCTGGGGGACAGGGAACCCGGGAGTCGCCGCGATTCCGCTCCCGGGGGCCAACCTGGAGGGACGGAAAACGCGCCATCCGAGCCCGCGCGTGCTGACGGCGACACTCGTCGCAGAGCCGGCGGCTGGAGACGGCCCAGGCTCCGTCAGCCGGGGGTGGGTGAGGGAGCCGCGGGGTGCCCTGCGGCGCGGCCGACCCCGTCCCCGTGAGGTGTCCGGACCGGGCGGACCCACGTGCAGGAGGCGGACGAGTTGTTGCTCAAAACTCAGGTAATCGGACCCCAAAGGGGCGCGTTGCTACTTTGCTGTCCACCTTTCCTGCTAAAGGGTGTCACGCGGAAAGCGCCGGCCCCGTCCCGGGCCTCTGACCCGCTAGCACCCCGGGAGAGCGACAACCGCAGAAAGTTCCAGAACGAGCCCCGAGCACACGGCCACACGGGCTCTGCCTGCGCGCTCACGGTGACCGGACCTCGCCACCCACCGAGGCCGCTGCCGCCCGCCCGGTCGTCGGCACGCGCAGGCCCCGAGGACGTCGGCCGCGGGGGCCGGAAGGGTCACTGACCTTCGGGGGGAGACTGGGAGCTTTCAGGGTCACGACGAGGGAGAATTCTTCAGGGAAGACGTCGCACCTGACGAAAATCCTCGACGCGGGGAAGCTCACGGCGTGCGGGGCGGCGGCCGACAGCTGCAGACCCAGCGCGCCGTGGACCCGCGTCACGCGGACCCCACGCGCCGCGCCGTCCGCAGGGACCGCCTCCGCCAGGATGTCCAGGGGCCGCAGGTCTGCGTCAGGGAGATGACAGCGGTTACGCCAGGACGTCGTGGGTGCGGCCTCGGCCCGGCGCCGAACCCTCGCGGGAGCCCCACGGGCCGGTGTCACGACCGTCCCCGGCCACCCGCCCCGGGCCTGCCCGTGACCTCCCCCGGCCCCCCGCACGGCCAGGCGTGGCGCCGGGAGCGCTGGGCACGAGGAAGGACCAGTCCCAGCCCCGGCCCCAGGGAGCGTGGCGTCCCCTGAGCGCCCAGCGGAGCCGCCATCGCCGACCGGACGCCCGGACACGGCCGCGGTCCCCACCGCTGAGACCAACCGCGCGACGAGCCGTGCCGGGCCCTGTCTGGCGGTTTCCAGACTCCGGCCGGCTCCGTCCTCGCGTGCTCCGTGGACCAGGCCCCCTTCCCTGCAGGGACGGACACCATCCTCGCTGGCAGCCACAGGCGGCTGACACCTGGGCCGTCTGCTAGTGTCCGGGCGCCACCCGCGGGCCGTCTGCGTCTGCCTTGCCAAGGTCCAGCCCAGGCCGGGGTCACGAGGGTGTGATGAGGTCCCTGCCCCGTGAAAGCCTCCCAAGGCCTCCCCCCGTGAATGAGGGCAAGGACGCGAGTGACCGGTCAGAGAGGACCCCTCCCGCTCCCACGCTGGGGCCCGAGGCGCACGGCCACCAGCGGCCGTCGCGGTGCAGCGGACCTCAGGCTGCGTGGCCCTGCAGCCCACCGCGGCCCACGGAATGATCCAGAACCCCCGGGACCCCTGCCCTTAGGGCTGAACCAGTGACTTTCCTTGAAGAGGCCAGGGCTGTGGCCGGATGGGCTGTGGGGAGTCTTGGGGTCATTCCAGCCTGAAGGGGACCACACGAGGACAACGGCCACCACCCCACTGTTGCAGGGGCTAAGCCGGCACCGCGCCAGGGAGCACAGTGGGGACAGTCGATGCTGGGGGGGCTGTGGGACCCCCGGGGCGCGGGCCTGAGCAACGCCTCGGGGGGGCCCTGGGGACGGCCTAGGAGGGGGCACAGCCCGCTCTGTGAGGCGAGGACCGTTTTATCATCGTTTATGTCGTCGCAACAAAACGGTGGGGCGTGGGGGGACGCGTCCCTCCCCGGGCTGTGAAACAGGCTCCCCGCAGAGCGGGCGGCGGGCGGGGCGGGGCGGACAGGACAGCGGCAAGGGCAGGGTCACCCCGGAGGCAGCCCTGTCGGGAGCGGGGGTCCCGGAGGAGTCGGCATCTGAGGCGGGGGAGGGTCTGCCCTCCAGGAGCCGGACCTTGACCCCAGCTTCGGCCTGCTCTGGGCGTGGGGGTCGGATTCCACGCCCCCGGGGTGGTGCCCGTTGGGGTCCCTGGGGTGCTCGGGGCCCTGAGTAAACACCGCGCCCCTAATTCCCCCCCAAAGGCCGTGAGGGACACCGGAGCCCAGGGCCGCCGGGCAGGTGTGGGAGGGCCCGCAGGGCTGAGGGGGCCGAGGACCCCGTCCTGGGGCGGCTCCCGTTGGGGCCGCGTGCACGAGGGTGGAGGACAGCCCGGCACGCGGGTGACCACGTGCTGCCACGCGATCCCAGCCAGTTTGCCGGGTCCCCCTGCCGCGTCCGCACCGAGTGCCGGGTCACCCGGACGGCGTCCGAGCCACACACGTGGGACAGGGGAGCGGCCCGGGGCTCTGCAGCCACCGGCCCGGAGCAGCCCGGACGCGCGGGGCCCACGACCGCCCGCCCTCCTGCCCCCCCACCCCCAGGCCAGAGTGAACCCGAAAGCCGGCCCCGCTCCCCTGGGCCTGGTGACCGGCCTCCGGCCGCCTCCCTCTGCGGCCTCCCCGGGTAAAGGCCTCGGCGTCTCTCGTCTCCCCAGGTGCCACCGAGGCTTCTGGAAGCTGCAGCCTCAGGAATGAACAGCCGCTGCTGCCCGGAGCCCACGGCTTAGCAGACGGAGAGATGGCCACGGGGACGGCCACGGGGACGGCCACAGGGACGGCCACGGGGACGGCCACGGGGACGGCCACGGGGACGGCCACGGGGACGGCCACGGGGACGGCCACAGGGACGGACACAGGGATGGACACAGGGACGGACACAGGGACGGCCACAGGGATGGACACAGGGACGGCCACAGGGATGGACACAGGGACGGCCACGGGGACGGACACGGGGACGGACACGGGGACGGACACAGGGATGGACACAGGGACGGACACAGGGACGGCCACAGGGATGGACACAGGGACGGCCACAGGGATGGACACAGGGACGGCCACAGGGATGGCCACAGGGATGGACCCAGGGATGGACACAGGGACGGACACAGGGATGGACACAGGGATGGACCCAGGGATGCCGACTGAACCAGCCCCGAGGCTGCGGCCCCCGGTCGCTGAACCTCTCGGAGCCTCAGTGTCCTCAACAGTTAAACGGGGGGGAGGTGACACCCGTCAGGCCCGGCTGAGCTGCAGGAAGGGCCGAGCCGCCGGGCGTCAGAGGCGCCCACCGGCCAGCGGAGGGAGCAGGGGAGCAGCGGGGACAGTGGCCGACAGGTGGCCGCACAAGCAGGGACCCCCCGCGCCCCCACGGAGGGACACGGAGGGCGTCCTGTGAGGGAGCCCGGGACAGAGCCCCCTGCAGGGAGGTGGGCGGGGGATGGGGGGGCGGGAAGGGCTGGGCTCAGGGCCGGGGGAGAAGCACCCTCCGGGCCCCGCAGGGAGGCGCTGGGCGAAATGCGACGAACGTCCCACCGCCAGGCACGCGGCCCCCCAGCAGGGCACCGGGGAGCGGCTGGGCCAGGGGCCAGGACCCCGCCCCACACCCGCTCGGCTGCCCACGCCCACCGAGCCGCGGGGAAACAGGACAAGCCGCGCTCACGCCGAGTTCCTCCTGGGAACAAACAGGGAAGGACGCGGGGCCACACGCACGGGGCCGGGCCGGGCCGGCCGTGCCCTCGGGCTGCACCAGCTGCCACACGCGTCCCCAGCGAGGAGGGGCGTGTCGCCCGCTGCAGGGCGGCCTCGCCTGGAAGGGGTATAAAAGCCGACGCCCCAGCCCCACACACTCACACACACTCACACCCACTCACACTCTCACACTCACCCCCTAACCCAGCCCCTCCGCCCGCCATGGCCGCCTCCGCCCTGTCCGCCTGCTCCAGCGACCTCAGCTGCGCCGGCCGCGTCTGCCTGCCCGGGGCCTGCGACGCCTGCCCCGAGTCCGCCTGGCAGGTGGACGAGAGCCCGGAGAGCTGCTGCGCCGCCCCCTGCTGCGCCCCGGCCCCCAGCCTGGCCCTCGTCTGCTCCCCAGGGAGCTGCGTGTCCAGCCCCTGCTGCCAGGCGGCCTGGGGGCTCGGCCCCTGCCAGGCGGCCTGCGCCGGCCCCTGCGCGGCCTCGTGCTGCCCGCCGGCCTGCTGCGTGCCCGTCTGCTGCACGTCTGTCTGCTGCACGCCTGTGTGCAGCACACCTGTCAGCTGCACACCTGTCTGTTGCACACCTGTGTACAGCACACCTGTCTGCTCCAAGCCCACCTGCTGCACACCCACCTGCTGCACACAGACCTGCTGCACGCCTACCTGCACGCCCACCTGCTGCACACCTGTCTGCTCCAAGCCCGCGTGCTGCACGCCCGTCTGCTCCAAGCCCGCGTGCTGTGTGCCCGTCTGCCCCGGGGCCGCCCCCTGCCCGGCCCCCTCGCCCTGCTGCAGACCCTCGTCCTGCGTGTCCCTCGTGTGCCGCCCCGTGTGCAGGCCCGCCTGCTGCGCCCCCGCCGCCCCCTGCCGG
The DNA here is from genome assembly GCA_030015415.1 of Cynopterus sphinx. NCBI lineage: Eukaryota > Metazoa > Chordata > Mammalia > Chiroptera > Pteropodidae > Cynopterus > Cynopterus sphinx. The sequence continues at coordinate 851,136 of CM057380.1, read as the reverse complement.
CCCGCCTGCTGCCGCCCGGCCTCCTGCGTGTCCCTGAGCTGCCGCCCTGCGTGCTCCCGCGTGGCCTGCTGCGTCCCCGCCTCGGCCCGGACGTCCTGCTGTTGACCGGGCCCATCTCCCAGGACCGGCCGGGCTCGGGTCCCACCCCGTGACCTCAGTCCTCCCGGCCGCCCCTTCATCTGCTCCTGATCCATGTGAGGCGCCTCCGCCACTCGGGCCGGGGTCAGATCCCCCCTTGGCCGCTGGCCGCCACGCCCTGGAATGCTCCGCTCTTAGTCCACTTCCTGCCTCTACTGCTCCGGCCAGAACTAAATGACCGTCCTCGAGGCCACGGCCCGTGAGGGCTCCTAGAAGTCCCCACGGCGCTGTCCCCCTCTACCTCCCGCCCCTCACAAGGGCCCACTCGGCCTCCGCCAGCCCCTGACCCTGAGCCTTCTCTGAACACACCTGAGCAGACTGACCAATAAACGCCCCAAGTCCGCACCGCACTAACGCACGTGTCGTCACTGTCTTTCCTCAGCTTGGCCTCGTGCCCACTTCTCCCCTCTGTCCATGACCCTCTGGCATCCAGCAGGGCCCGTGTGGCTGCCTGCGGCCCCGGGCGGCACGGGGCGGGGTGGGCTCTGCAGCCCTCGGGCCATCTGAGGCCGCCTCGGGCTTATCCTTCGCCCTCCTGTACCTCTACTCGCTGAACGTCTTTCCCTTGATTTGACTTCGTCACTGTCCACGGACCCATTCGCCACGGGGTCTGCGCGCTCGGCACCCTGTTGAACCCTGGGTGGGACGGTGACATCTCCCCAGGACCACTGTCAGGGTCTCCAGGACCCACTCCGACTTGGAGAGGGCTGGCCACGCGGGCCCGTCCCTGGGGCGGCCGGAGCGCCTCAGGTCGGCCCTGACTTGCCTGGGGCATCTCCCAGAGCGGCAGCGGGCGGACGCGGTCCCGAGTCAGGGTTGATTTCGAGTCGGTAACGAGGGAAGCGGCGATTGGACCGGGGAGAAACCGCGTCCTCGGGAACGGGGAGCCCCACTTGGCTTTGGCTGTGACGGAGCTGCCTCGTCCGCCCTCAGTAAGTAGCAAATGGGACGAAAGACACAGGCGTTTTCCGACTCGGGACAACGGGAAGGGAAACGAAGGAGGCGAGCCCGGGTCGCGCCGGGTCGCCAGCTGGGAGGGGTTCCCGGGCGCCGCACGTGGAGCGGGAGGCATGTGGAGGGTTTGCTGAGCCGCAGGGGTAGGGATCAGAGTTCGCGGGGGCTGAGGCAGCTGGGATCCACGGGGCGGGCGCAGGAGGGGAAGGAGATGCACGGGCCAAACCCACGGGGTCCCCTCGAACCCACTGCTGAATCCTAAGCCGATCGATCACTCGGAGCCCAGAACCCCGTGAAGCTGGACGAGGGCAACCGTGTAGCCATGGGAGCCGCCCCCAGAGGGTGCGTGAGGCCGAGGGCACGGGCGAGCGGAGAGCCCTCGCTGCCTCCCAGAGGGGCGCAGTGCGGACCCGGGAGGAGCCACTCCTCTGCGGGAGGCCTAAGGCTGCCCACGAGGAAAGGCTTCTCTGGGTCCGTCCGAAGAAACGCACCAAAGTGGCCCAGGAGCGCTGACTGCCAGGCACGACCGGGCCCGGCGCCCCTCACGGACGGGGACGGGGGGTGACGTCCCAGCACGTTACGGAATTAGTTCATTAAACGCATCGTTGCACGGAAAGCGACCGGACACGAGAAGAGGAGGAAAATGCCAGCCACGACCAAGGGATAAAGGCGTTTACAGAAATAAGCCCAGCAGTGACAGGGCTGACGGAATTAGCAGGCAAAGGACCTCAAACAGCCCTGTCCGCGCGCGCGTGCAGGGACTTACAGGAGAACGCGCGCGTGATGAGGAGGGACGTGGAAGACGCGGAAGGGAACTGCATGGACTTCCTAAAGCTGAAAAGCACGTCGTCGACAATAAAAAGCTGGAAGGATGAGCCTAAAAGCAGACCAGGCGCTGAGAAGAACAGGTCAGTGACCCGAAGACAGGGCCACAGGAACCACCCGGACCAAAGGACGGTGAGAAAAAGGTCAAACAGTAAAAAGCTAGAGCCTCAGGGACCCGGGGACCCGTGTCACGTGACCTCACACACGTGCGATTAAAGTGACTAAAAATGATAAGAAAGGTAGAGGAGGGGCCCGAGAGATGTTTTAAGAAATAACGGCCCAATATGTTCTGAATTTGAAGAAATCGATACGTAGAGAGAAAATTAAAACAACAAAAACCACAAACTAACCTGATCTGATCGACATCTGCATTCACACGACACAGACGTTCACACGTTTGTACGATGTATACGATTTATTCACTTATACGATACGCGTCCCGACAGCAGTGGAGCTCACACGCTTTGCCAAGCGCCTCTGGGACACCCTCCGGATGCCGGGCCGGGCCGGGCCGGGCGGGGAACAGCCGGCGCGCGTGCGATGGGGCTGGAACCACGCAGGAGACAGCTGTCCGGCAGGTTGTCCGACATCAGGAAAGTGAACGCGCTGCACGGTAATTCCTGAGCCAGAAGGAAATCCCAGCGCAGACTGGGCAACCCCTGGCCCGCGGCGAGCACGAGCGCCGCGGGGCCGCCGCCGCGGGGGGGTCGGGGGGGCGCCGTTTCCGGGGAGGAGGCGGGACTAAGACCAACGGCCCAGCTTTCCGCCGGGAGAAGCTGCAGAAGGAAGCCGGGGGGACCTCGCGCGAGGCAGGGGGGATGAAACCACCGAGAGGGCGGAGATCTCCCAAACCGAACGGGCAGCGAGGGAAGAACGCACGAAAGCACGTCGGGCTGTTCGAAAAGACGGATGCAACCGGTCCACTTCCAGCTCCTCCCGGCAAGGAAAAGGGGAAGCAAATAAATTCCCGGCACCGAAACGGAAAGACGCTGCTGGCGCGCGTCGTCCACTAGAAGAGTCAGAAAGGGGGGGAGCAGACAACCGAGCTCAGCACAGGGGAAGCAGGCGCCCCGCCCGGGGTCGGGTTCGCGCCCACGCGGAGCGGCCGCCGCGCGCGGCCCGCTGGGACCTCGAGGCCTGGATCGCGACTGTGTCCCCCCCACGCACGCGCTTCACATTCGGTGTCCACGTCTAGCCCCGTGAGCTCGGGGCAGCTCCGCCCTCACCCACCACGTCTCTGCCGAAGCAGGACCTGCGGGGGGACCGCGGGGAGGCCCGGGCCCGGAGAGGCTGCCCTGCTGGGCCCAGGCCGGCTCCTGACGGCAACTTCGGGGCTGGGCTGCCAGGCGGGACAGTGGGGGGGGACGGTCTGGGGACCTGAGGACACCCTAGACCGGGACACGCCCGCAGGCGACCAGGTTCGGGGAGCCCCAGGCGTGGGCCCAGCAGGCCCTGACCTTCCTGGGTGAGGGGAGGACCGGAGCCTCCGCCGTGACCTGCCCAGAGGAGTGAGGCCACCGCCCTCTGGGAGGGCCCGGTCACTCTTCCCAGGACGCTCGCTCGCGGCTGCAGGAGGCCCCTGTGTGCTCAGCACCGCGTGCCCCCCCCATGAAGTCACGTGAGAGAAGCGATGGGTGATGACGTGGGTTTATTGGGTGCCCGGGCGGGGGCTGACAGGCCGGGAGTCAAGGTCAGGTGAGCGACAGAGGAGCCGGGAGGGAAGGACAGGTGACCCCGAGGCGGGTGGAGGCGCCTCCCGGGAGGCAGCAGGTCAGGTCGGGACGGGACGCCGCAGGCCCGGGGGCCCGTCCTGCGGGGTGGCCACCTGACGCGGGTCAGGAGCCGGCGGGGGCAGCTGGGAGGACTGAGGTCACGGGGTGGGACCCGAGCCCGGCCGGTCCTGGGAGACGGGCCCGGTCAGCAGCAGGGCGTCTGGGCCAAGGCGGGGACGCAGCAGGCCACGCGGGAGCACGCGGGGCGGCAGCGCAGGGACACGCAGGAGGCCGGGCGGCAGCAGGCGGGCCAGCAGGGGGCGGCGGGGGCGCAGCAGGCGGGCCTGCACACGGGGCGGCACACGAGGGACACGCAGGACGAGGGTCTGCAGCAGGGCGAGGGGGCCGGGCAGGGGGCGGCCCCGGGGCAGACGGGCACACAGCACGCGGGCTTGGAGCACACGGGCGTGCAGCAGGCGGGCGTGCAGGTGGGCGTGCAGCAGGTCTGTGTGCAGCAGGTGGGCGTGCAGCAGAAGGGTGTGCTGTACACAGGTGTGCAACAGACAGGTGTGCAGCTGACAGGCGAGCAGCAGGTGGGCGTGCAGCTGACAGACGGGCACCAGACGGGCACGCAGCAGGCTGGCGGGCAGCACGAGGCCGCGCAGGGGCCGGCGCAGGCCGCCTGGCAGGGGCCGAGCCCCCAGGCCGCCTGGCAGCAGGGGCTGGACACGCAGCTCCCCGGGGAGCAGACGAGGGCCAGGCTGGGGGCTGGGGCGCAGCAGGGGGCGGCGCAGCAGCTCTCCGGGCTCTCGTCCACCTGCCAGGCGGACTCGGGGCAGGCGTCGCAGGCCCCGGGCAGGCAGACGCGGCCGGCGCAGCTGAGGTCGCTGGAGCAGGCGGACAGGGCGGAGGCGGCCATGGCGGGCGGAGGGGCTGGCTGAGCCGGGAGGAGGGTGAGGCTGTGGGTGAGGGTGTGAGCGTGTGAGGGTGAGGCGTGGGGCTGGCGGCTCTTATACCCCTGGGTGTCCCGGCCCCGCGCCCGTTTCCGGCTCCGCGTGTGTTTGCCCGGGGCTGTCCCACTCGTAAACTTCCTGCGTCCTCCGGCTCGGGAACCCGTCCCGTCGAGTCCCCGGGCGGCAGGCGTGGGGGGCAGGGTCCCAGGAGGCTTCTCAGAGCCGGGAGCGGGGCGTGGGGTGGCGGGTCCCGCTCGGGTTGGCCGGGGCGCCGAGCCCCCGCCCGTCAGCAGGCCGCCGGCTCTCGGTCGTTCGGTGCTTCCCGGGGGTCCCCACCTCGTCCTGAGCGGACACACGACCGCTGCCGCCGCGTGAAGGAGGAACCCGGAGGCCGGGGCTGTTCGGGCGGCATCAGGACCCGGACCTCTTGGCCTGAGCCCAGGAGGATCTGTCGTCACCAGAGACCCGCCCCGAGGCCTCCTGTCCGTGATCCCCTTCCCACCTGTCCTCGAGCTCGAGAGCCCACCGGGCTTTGCGTCCTAGGACGGGGTCCCCTTCCCGGCGGGACGACGACGGCTCCCTGCGTGCCCGGCCCCGTGCGTGAGCCACGCGGAGCCCCCGGGCTGGCCTGCGGCGTCCTCCCTGGGGCCTCCCACTCTTCCCTAACGCACCCCCCCGCCGTGACCCTGGCCGGCCGCCTGCCCCGCAGACGACAGACACCCTGCAGGGCCACCGAGTCTGCGACGCGGCCGCCAACGGCGCCTCCCTCACTCCGTCCGCCGCAGCCCCGTCCCCGCGCCCTGTCCCCCCTCACTGTGCACGCGCACGCGCTCGGCCGCCCCCTCCGGTCACCCACGGCGGTCGCTGCCCTTCCAGGGGTGACCTCGAGGTGTCCGCATGCGTCCGCGGGCTGGCCAAGCGTCCGTGGGTCTTGTCCCGCTTCCCAGGGCTGCGGGACACCCCAGCTCCGTCCCGCCTCCGCGCCCTCCGCGGAGGCCCCTGAGGAACGGTGGCCGCGTCGTCACCCTGGCGTGGACGTCGGCGCGGCCAGTCCTCCCTCCTAACCGCTCCCACGGGCCCTTCCCGGTCCCCTCAGTCCCGCGTCCCTGTCGGCCCGTGTCGTCCCGCCGCCCTGCGTTTTCCTTCCCGTGGGGCTGCTGGGGGCGCCCCTGCTCCGGTCGCGCTGGCCCCGCAGCGTCCCGTTCCGCCTCCGCGGTCGCATGGAGTCCTTGCCGGGCGAGGGAGCCGTCAGCCCGACGTCCCGTCAGCCCTGAGGGGCCGTGCGCCCCCGCCTCGTCTCCCGGCGCTGCCCCTCGGAGCCTCGCGCCTGGTCCCCGACCGTTTGGGAACGGGCCTCACGGGGGTTGATCCCTTTCGTGGTGCAGCGCGCAGGTGCGGCTCCGTCGGCGCGTAGCTTTCCCTCAACGTGCGGGTTGAGTCTCTCCAAACGTTCCCCCGATCTCGGTCCCCCCGTGTGGCCCTCCAACGGCAGGAAAAAGAAAAAGAACGAGGGAGAAAGCTTCCGCCGTGCTCCAGCACGCACAGTCCTTCCCTCCTCTTCTCTCCGGCTCCACGAGGGACCTTCCCCGCGCCGCGTGCCACCGCCAGCCCGTCTATCGGCCCCAAACACGCCGGCGCGATTCCCAGCTCCGGAACGACGACCGCTTCCCGTGCGGCGTCTCCGTCGTCGCGTCCGTTTCCGTGGGCGCGTTCGTCACAACCGTCGGGAAATCCGCATCCGCGAACGCGCGCGGCGTCGCCTCCCGGGCCGTTTCTGGGGCCGGTTTCGTCTCTCGGCCCCGCTTACGGCCCGGCCAGCCCTCCCTTGTCTGTGGAAAGTCCCAGAAGCTCCGCTGACTCTCTCTGTCTCTCAGTTCTCGCGCCCACAGCCCCGGTCTTCCCGGGCGGTCTCCCGTCCCGGCACTGGCCAGGCCCGACCGACGCTGCTTGGCGCCGAGACCAGCGGGACCGGGCGCGGCCAGGGTGGCGAGGCCGTCGCCGTCTCTGCCGCTCAGCGTCAGCCTCGCCGGCCCCCGCGGCCCGCACCGCGGCCCCCCGCGCGCGCGTTGCGGGGGCCGGCCCGCCTCCCTGAGCTCCCACGTCCCCGGACGGGGCCCCCGTTCTCAGCGTCCCCCCCAGCAGCTACGCTCACGCTTCAGCCAGCTTTCCCGGTTATTCCCGTCGGAGCCTACGTCTGGCCCAAGCCGCCTCGTCCCACACAGGAGCGGACGCGTCGTCCCCCCCGTAGGCTCTGTGCACGTGTCTGTACGGGTCTGCGCCCGGAAGGCCGGGCGCAGACCCGTGTCATAATCCAGAAACGAACGAACGAACGCACGAAGATCGACCCGGCCACGAGGAGGCTGAATTCCGCCCGCCTGGCTCGCCCTCCACGCGTTCATTCCCGAGCTGCTGAGGGGCCTGAGGGAAGCCACCGCGGGAGGCACACGGCGGTGAGGGGGGGACCGGGACCCGGACTCGGGGGGGCCGTCGCCCCGCCAGCCTGCCGGGTGGCGAGGCGGCGCTCGGCGCGCCCTGCCCAAGGCGCGGCGCCCGCTGAGGCCGAGCACCGGGTGCTGAGCCGTCCCTCGGGGTGCCCGTGGCCTCCGCAGGTTCGAGCCTGGTGCCCATGGCGCACGCGGCGGACCTGGACCGCGGGGGCCCATCAGGCAGGGGCGCCCGCTGCACAGAGGTCACACCCCCGGGGGGTGAAAGCGCCAGGGCGATGGAAACGATTTGGCAGAGACCCCAAAAGGGCCGGGCGGCCCCGGGGTTCCGAGTGCAGAAGAGAAAGAGAAGTCGATGGCTTCGCGGTCTCTGGCTGGGGGGGCCCAAGGAAGTTTCCTGCTGACACTCGAGAGATCAACGGGAAACGAGCGGCCCTTGTCGCTCGGAGCCCGGCCGCGGCAGCTGCACTGTCGGCGGGGGCGGCCGGGGGCGGCCGGGGGCGGCGCGTCCCATGCGCAGCGCCGTGGCGCCGGGGTAGATGCGGACTGGGTGGCAGGGTGTGGCCAGGCCCGGGGTCAGGAGGGACCCGGCGGCGCGCCACCGCACTGTCCACCGCCACCGGCCTGCCTCGTGCCCCAGGGAGGTCCCTGCCCCAGAGGGAGTGCTGGGGCTCCGCCGGGCGTCATGTCGCAGCGTCAGGCCCTCGCTGACCTGGGCTTCTGCAGCCCGGCGCCCTGACAGCGATGGCGCCGGAAGAGCAGAGTCCCCGGTGTCAGCGCAGGGCCCGTCCCCCGTGTCAGCGCAGGGCCCGTCCCCCGGTCAGCGCAGGGCCCGTCCCCTGGTCAGCGCAGGGCCCGTCCCCCGTGTCAGCGCAGGACCCGTCCCCCGTGTCAGCGCAGGGCCCGTCCCGGTGTCCGCACAGGGCCCGTCCCGGTGTCAGCGCAGGGCCCGTCCCGGTGTCAGCGCAGGGCCCGTCCCCCGTGTCCGCTCAGGGCCCGTCCCCCGTGTCAGCGCAGGGCCCGTCCCCCGTGTCAGCGCAGGGCCCGTCCCCCGTGTCAGCGCAGGACCCGTCCCCCGTGTCAGCGCAGGGCCCGTCCCGGTGTCAGCGCAGGGCCCGTCCCCCGTGTCAGCGCAGGACCCGTCCCCCGTGTCAGCGCAGGGCCCGTCCCCCGTGTCAGCGCAGGGCCTGTCCCCCGGTCAGCGCAGGGCCCGTCCCGGTGTCAGCGCGGGGCCCGTCCCCGGTGTCAGCGCGGGGCCCGTCCCCCGTGTCAGCGCAGGGCCCGTCCCGGTGTCCGCGCAGGGCCCGTCCCGGTGTCAGCGCAGGGCCCGTCCCGGTGTCAGCGCAGGGCCCGTCCCCCGTGTCAGCGCAGGGCCCGTCCCGGTGTCAGCTCAGGGCTGCCAGATTAGGGCACAGGGGATGCTACGCGGCCAGCGCAGGCCCGGCAGGAGCGGACCACAGACCCGCTCCCCCCCCCGACGGCACCGACCAAAGCAGCTTAGCACGTGCCAACGGTTGCTTGTGGCGCGGCCTGGGCAGGACCGACAGCTCCCTGACGCCTGAGGCAGCAAAACAAGGAAGGGGCAGGGCCTCGGGAGGAAAACAGAAGCCGGGGCGGGGTATAAAAGCCGCTGGCAGCCCCGGCTCCTCACACCCACTCACACTCACACCCACTCACACTCACACCCACTCGCACTCACCCCCTAACCCAGCCCCTCCGCCCGCCATGGCCGCCTCCGCCCTGTCCGCCTGCTCCAGCGACCTCAGCTGCGCCAGCCGCGTCTGCCTGCCCGGGGCCTGCGACGCCTGCCCCGAGTCCGCCTGGCAGGTGGACGAGAGCCCGGAGAGCTGCTGCGCCGCCCCCTGCTGCGCCCCGGCCCCCAGCCTGGCCCTCGTCTGCTCCCCAGGGAGCTGCGTGTCCAGCCCCTGCTGCCAGGCGGCCTGGGGGCTCGGCCCCTGCCAGGCGGCCTGGGGGCTCGGCCCCTGCCAGGCGGCCTGCGCCGGCCCCTGCGCGGCCTCGTGCTGCCCGCCGGCCTGCTGCGTGCCCGTCTGCTCCAAGCCCGTGTGCTGCACGTCTGTCAGCTGCACACCTGTCTGTTGCACACCTGTGTACAGCACACCCTTCTGCTGCACGCCCACCTGCTGCACACAGACCGTCTGCTCCAAGCCCGCGTGCTGCACGCCCGTCTGCCCCGGGGCCGCCCCCTGCCCGGCCCCCTCGCCCTGCTGCAGACCCTCGTCCTGCGTGTCCCTCGTGTGCCGCCCCGTGTGCAGGCCCGCCTGCTGCGCCCCCGCCGCCCCCTGCCGGCCCGCCTGCTGCCGCCCGGCCTCCTGCGTGTCCCTGCGCTGCCGCCCCGCGTGCTCCCGCGTGGCCTGCTGCGTCCCCGCCTCGGCCCGGACGTCCTGCTGCTGAGTGATCGTCTCGAAAGCAGCCCAACCGCAAGCGCTCACTGCCGTTTACACCCCCGGATGCTTCACTAAGAGCCAAGGCGGCTCCTGCCGTGGCACGTATGGCCCCGGCCACCACTGCGCACGTCCCCCCCGGGAACAGCCCACCCACTCCTTCAAGTACCGACTGTCCCCAGCCGACGTGCCCTGCCGCCAAGCCCGGGGTGGCGGTGACCCCCGCGAGGCCGTCTGGCTGGCCCGCGAGCCCGTGTGCGGGGAGGGAGGCAGCGAGCCGCCTCCGCCGTCCCCCGAGCCGGGGTCCCCTGGGTGCCCTCTGTCCCTCCAATAAAGTCCTTTCCTGACGCACTGAACCTGAATTCGTTTCTCTTGTTGGTGGCGACATCCCCTGCCGGGCGGGGCCACCGTGTTCTTGCCCCTTCACTGGTTCCCCTAAGGCCCCATCGCTTGGCCACGTGTTCGTCCAAGAGAGGGACGCGCTTTCCGGACCAAAGGCGAAGTAACCCGACGGCCGTGCCTGCCCGGAGCAGAGGTCGCCCTTCAGGGGCGACGCCCTGGTCCCGCCCTGTCCAGGGCCCTCCCTCCGGAAGGCTGAGCCCCCAGGCCTGCGCGGGCAGGAGTGGGCACGGCGGGCTGGGATGGCCGTCCCCGCGCTGTCCCCGAGGCCGGCCCTCGGCTCGCTCTGGGAACGTGGACTTGGGACGGTTCCCACCACCGTGGGACCAGGGTGCTCCGCGGGGCCTGCACCGTCCGCACGGACGCGACGGCTGGGCCGGCTCCTGCCCCCCCCCGCCCCGGAGTCTGGGACCTGCCCTGGGACCTGCCCCTGGTAAAATCCCGGGCGCTGGGTCTGCCGAGCTCCCTGCAGACGACGTCTCGCGCGCGCTGTCACCGCTCCTTGGGAGCTACGCGTGTCCCTGTGTGACTCCACCGGGACAGGCTCCGCGGGCTGCGGCTGGTGTCCCCGAGCTCTGCCCGCGCACCTCTTCCCGCTGCTGATGAGCAGCGCTCGCCGTGTCCCGGGAATGCGAGAGTCACAAACCCCGGGAGGTGTGGGGACCTGACACCCAGCGGACAAAACAGACATGAAGCACGGCCCGGAGTGCAAACACCACGTGCTCCGGGCCCGCGCGTGGCCGGCGGCGTGGACGCTCTGCTCGGGGGCCCGCGCGTGGCCGGCGGCGTGGACGCTCTGCTCCGGGCCCGCGCGTGGCCGGCGGCGTGGACGCTCTGCTCTGGGCCCGCGCGTGGCCGGCGGCGTGGACGCTCTGCTCGGGGGCTCGCGCGTGGCCGGCGGCGTGGACGCTCTGCTCCGGGGCCCGCGCGTGGCCGGCGGCGTGGACGCTCTGCTCCGGAGCCCGCGCGTGGCCGGCGGCGTGGACGCTCTGCTCGGGGACCCGCGCGTGGCCGGCGGCGTGGACGCTCTGCTCTGGGGCCCGCGCGTGGCCGGCGGCGTGGACGCTGCTCTAGGCTGCAGGTGCGACTTCCCCTTGCGCGGAGCCGGTCGGCACCACCTGGAGAAGCTGAACCTGTGCACGGCCGTCCGCCGGGACGGATCCTGCCGAAGACGGCCCGTGAGCTCACGGGGTCCCTCAGGGCTCCAGGCGGCCGCACGCCCTCGACGGGGCACGCACGGGTGAGCCACGGCACGGACGCCCACGGGAGCGTCCGGGTGGGTCCGGCGCGTGCACCAGAGAACGCGACACCGGATTTGACGCACCCCGCCGCAGGTGATCAGACACAGAGGAACCCACAGTTACAGGGCAAACCCTCGGAGCCATGCTCGGTCGTCGTGGCCATGACCCCCCCAGAGGCACGCGCGCCCGCGTGGGAGCGGGGCGCGCCCGCGAGCGTGGCGGGGGCCGGGGGCCGTCCACGCTGACGTGGAAACGCACGGGCGCGGGCGACGTGACCTCCTACAGTCTGCATTTCTGCGACGTCCGTGAGAAAACGCCATCGGGAAGGGTAAAGGCTGTTAGCGCCAGGCACACGGTCCCGAGCCAGGCTCGTCAGACAGGCCCGAGCCGAGGCGGGGCACGTCTCCCGGGGGACGCAGCGGCGCCCTCTCTCGCGGAGCAGGAACGAGAGGAGCCAGGCCCGGGGAAGCTCGTCGGGGGGGACGGAGCTGGAACAGCGCCTGCTCCTCGGGGAGGCGGGTTAACTGCAGCAGCACAAGGGGACGTGGAAAGTTCTGGAAGTGTGCCACACCGCCAACGAAACGCTCCACGCGGCCTCGGTGCGGAAGGCTGCGCCAGCCTACACGATCCACCGGGGAAAGGCAGACGCGGGCCCCCGGAGCTGCGCGCTCAGAATCTCGTCCCGGCTCGCCTTTCCGGAAAGCCACCGCCGGGCGGAAACCAGCAGGAAAGCACCGGCGCTCCCGACACCCCGACACGAGGGAGGGTGCCGGGCGGGGAGGGGGCGCCGCCCAGGGCCCGGGGCTCCGTGAGGCCAACGGCGACTGACACAGCTGAGCCCCGTCTGCGGGGCGTGGGGCGAGCCCGAGCGCTCGGGGGCGCGGCAGGGACAGGCGCACAGGAAAAGGCGAGGAAAAGACGCGAGTGTTAATCCCACGCAATGAAAAGCACAAACGAACGAAACGCGTGCAAGGAAGGACGGCGAAGCGGGCCCCACCGCGCACCGGCCCCGGACGGCTCTCACCGGTTAAAGTAAACCAGGGGCCGAGGCAAACTGGGGTCCCCCCGCCTTCTGGAAGGGGCTGGAGGAGGACGACGACGCTGCCGGGGCAGCGCGACCCGACGCCCGAGCTCAGGGAGGAGCAGAAAGTGCAGGTCGTCCAGGACCCGCGAGAAACTGCGAGAATCGGGCGAGCCAAGGACAGCGCCGGGGCGGACGCTGGGGAGACGCGCGCGGACGGGAGCTGTGGACACCGCCAGCGCCCCCCCACCCCGAGTCTGAAGATGGAGCAGGCGAGGGGCCCTCCGCGGGCCGCGTCCCCTGGTTCAGAAGTCCTGCTGCTGACCGCCGCCCCCGGGGATCCGCCCCCGCACCGGCCCCCGCAGCCCCCGCGTCCTCTAGCCCAGCGCAGAGCTGGGCGGCAGGTGCGCTCGCAGCTCCTCTCCTGCCCGCGCCCTCGGGGGCCCCGGCTGTGCCACACGGGCCCCCTCGCTGCAGGCCACGTCCCTGCCCTGGTCCCGGCCCTGGCCCTGCACGGAGCAGTGTCACGGGAGGGGGACTCGGGGTGTCCTGGGCTCACACACACGCAGACGCCGGACGCCCGTGCCCCAGCGCAGAGCCAGCAGCGGGCGCAGGGGCAGAGGCCGGGCCCCCACGCGGGGGGCGCAGGCGTGGAAGCCCCCACCGCCTGGGGGAAGGCCCAGCCCCGGGCGGACGGCGCGCTGAGCGAGCCCGACAAGCGTCCTTAGGGAGTGGGGGGCTCTCAGGCCCCCAGCCCCTCGCGGAGGCGCTGAGACCTGGCCCGGCCGGCAGAGGCAGCTCTGGCCGAGCTCTGAACGACGGCCCAAGGTCTGCACGGCCGGGGGGCGACGGCGCGCAGAAAGCGCCCGCGGCCAGGTGGCAGGGCTCCGGGGCGTTTGAGCGGACCCTGGCCCCACTCCCCGTGCCCAGCCCCACAGCAGCCTTGAGCCTGGCGGCCTGCGCCCGGCGGGGGTCCCGGCGCTGGACCGGCCCAGCAGACCCAGCCCTAAAGGACGTGGCGTTGCCGGCTTCAACGTGTCGGTGGCTTCTTGAAGGCCTCACGCGAAGGGCCGGACTCTCTGGGGACTCGGAGATGTCTCAGGGCGTAAGAGCGACTGCGTGGACAGTGCGCGTCCAACGAGCCGGTCGAGGCGCCCGGGAAGGCGCATCGGGCGTGGCAAACAGAAGACACGGAGGAAAGCCTGGGGGGAAAGCGAGGGGACGAGACGCTCCGAGGAATGAGGGCTTCGAAGGCTCCACCAATTCCTGGGAGTCCAGGGGCCCCGCGGACCTACGAGGCGCGCGCTCAGGGAGGACCCGAGCGAGCGGGGGGCGGGGGGTGCTGCAGGCCCGGCGCCCAGCTCGCCCAGTCCGGGGAAGACGCTCTGGCTCCGGGTGACCAAGAGCCCAGTCGTCACGGAAAGAGCTCGTCAGGGTCGCTGGACAGACGGACAGGACGAGTCGCCGCCGCGACCGCGACGACACACGAGAGGGGGGAGCGGAACCGAGAGGGGGAGCGGAACCGGGCACCCAGAAGGAGCACCCGGGAGTGGGGAGCGAGCAGTCTGTGAGACGCACGGCGAGGCTTCCCAGGCGAAGCCTTCCCGTCGACGCTGATACACCTCGAGGGCGCCAGGGACCGAGGCGGGAGGAGCAACCAGCAACGGCCCCCCGTGTACCACCCCCCGCGTACCCCCCCCCCGTGGACAGCATCCTTTAAGGGGGGAGGAGGCGCAGAAGCCGCGCAGGAACTCCGGGGCCGGGAGCGCGGTCCGCGAGATGGAAACGTCCCTAGAGGAGCTCGACGAGCGCCCGAGCGGCCCGGGAAGCGGTGCGGGGAGGCGACGGTTCGGCTGGGCGGGCGCGGGTCCCAGGAGGAAGGAACTGAGAGGAGGGCGCGGAGCTGCAGGGGCCTGTGGGACGCCGTGAAGCTCAGCTGAGCCGGTCCCGGAGGAGAGGGAGGGAGGGAGGGGGGAGCAGAGCAAACGTTTGACGAGACCGAGGTCGCGCTCCGGTCAAGGGCGAAGGAGGGACAGGCCGTGCCCACCTCCTCTCACCAGGAACCTGCAGGGCGCCCGTCGCTGGGCGTCGCCTGCCGTCTGGCTGGACAGAAGCCCCACAGCTGGGGACACACGGAGGGGGCCTCCCGGCCTGGTGTCCGGACCCGGGCGCCGCCACGTCTGAGTCTTCGTCGACCTGATGGACGCTGCTCCCCCCCCACGCCCAGGTGACTCCCTGAGACCCCACCCCCACCCACGTGCAGGCCACCCGAGCCGCGTCCAGTGACTTTCCCGGACAAACGGCCTGTCTGGGCCCATCCTGGGGACTTTCCTAAAATGTCTCGGAGGGTCAGAAGCCCTCGACAAGCAGCATCTGGCTTCGGCGTGCCCCATGCCTCCTGCCCAGCGGCCCCGAGCCCGGTTCCCTGCAGCACCATTCACAGGGGCCGAGCCGCGGAGGCACCGGGGTGTCCGGCAGCGGAGGACGGATCGGAGGAGGCGGTCCACGTATCACAGTGGAGTACTACTCGGCCGTGAAAAGGGAGCGAGGTCTGGCCATCGGCAGCAGCGCGGACGCACCTCCGGGACACCGCCCCGGAGGGAGTCGGACACAGGAGGGCAAACGCAACCCTGGGGAATCCAAAGAACCGAACGAACGAAACGGAAACGAGCTCGAGGGGACCGAGAACACCTGACGGAGCGGGGGCTGCGGGGTGGGGCCGGGGGGAGGGGCAGGGAAGCTCGAACTGGCAGTTTCAGAATCATCGCGGGGGTCAAGTCCGGCGCAGAGGGTGTGGTCAGCGACTCGGCGGCGAGTGCGTGCGGTGCCAGGCGGGCGCCAGGCCCGTCGGGGTGGCCGCCCCGGGAGAAGGCCCCGCTCTCCTCACTGCTCCCGGCGGCCTGAGTCGTCTTTGCTCCCAGTCGGCCGAGGGCTGTGGCTTTGCCGCCCTGCCCGGGCGTGGACTCTGCTCCCGGCCTCTCCTCACGGCTCCGCGTCCTGAACTGCGCTTCCTTCCTCCTGCCGCTCCGCGTCCTCCGGCCCTGACGGGAGAGACGGGTTATCGACGAGAAACCTCTCCTTTTCTCACGGAATCTCGGCGCCGATCACTGTCCCTCTGGGCCCCGCCTCTGCGGACCCCGCGAGGCCGCGTCCGCGGCCCACGGCTGCGCGACGTGTGGCTGAAATCCCGCGCGTGGCTGAAACGCGCGGTTCTCCTTCCGGGGCTGGTCCCGGCTGCATCCCGCTGGCGTCAGGGGGGCCACTGAACGATTCCAGGTCGGCTTCGTGGCCCCACGTGCGGTCTCCTCCGGAGAACATTCCACGTGCGCCTGGGAAGGACATCGCCGCGCGCGTGTCGGGCGCGTCCGGGCAGCTGGCAACGCTCTTCGCTCCTGTTTCGTCCCCGACCTTCGACCTCGTCGCTCTATTAAGTTTGATGAAGAACGATGGCCGACTGACGCCCGCAAGCGCCACGCAGCCCTGGAGCCGTCGCCCTCTCCAGTCCTCCTGGCCAGGCCTCGGACGCCGAGGTCCTCGGGGCACACGGGCTGTGACCGTCGCGTCCTCTGGCGCGTGCGCTTTTGAGCGATGGGGAAGGGCGCGATTTGCCTCTGACGACGACCTGGGACCCACAGTCTGCCTGGTCGGATTCCGCGCTGGCCGCCCAGCTAGCTCCCGGCTGCGGCCTGCACAAAGGCCTCCCCGCCCCTTCGCCCCCCACATTCTTGCACCTTCGGGTCTGGAGCGAGCGAACCGACTCAGGAGCACAGAGACGAGCCGCGGGAGGTGACACAGTCAGAGGCTGAGCCAGGAGTTACGGAGCTGCCGAAAGGGAGACCCGGGCGGCGGCTGCGAGGCCGGCTCCCACCCAGCGGTGCCGGGAGACCCAGCGCCGACGTTCTCCGGACTCTCCAAAACGCACGCGCCCGCGCACACACGCACACACCCCACACGCGCGCACACACGCCCCACACACGCGCCCCACACACACACACGCACACACACGCACACACCCCACACGCACACACACACGAACACACGCCCCACACGCACCCCACACGCACACACCCCACACACACACACACCCCACACGCACACACACACGCACGCACACACCCCACACGCACACGCACACGAACACACACACCCCACACGCACACGCACACGAACACACGCCCCACACGCACCCCACACGCACACGCACACGAACACACGCCCCACACGCACCCCACACGCACACGCACACGCACGCACACACACCACACGCACACACCCCACACACACACACACACCCCACACGCACACACACACGCACGCACACACCCCACACGCACACACCCCCCACACACACACACACGAACACACGCCCCACACGCACCCCACACGCACACACCCCACACACACACACACACCCCACACGCACACACACACGCACGCACACACCCCACACGCACACGCACACGAACACACGCCCCACACGCACCCCACACGCACACACCCCACACACACACACACACCCCACACGCACACACACACGCACGCACGCGCCCGCGCGCACCCCACACGCACACCCTACACGCACACACCCCACACGAACACACGCCCCACACACACGCGCCCCACACGCATGCGCGTGCACACGCACGCACACACGCCCCACACGCACGCACACGCACACGCGCCCCACACCCGCTAAGCGTTTCTGATGGGGGCCCCCGCGCTCGGCCGCGCCGGACGCCCAGCGCTGCGACCCTGGCATGGCGCGGGTGGGACGCCCACACCTGACCGTGAGCAGCTTTGAGGGCGAGGGCGGGCGAGGGGCATTCCCCGCGGTGGCTGGAAACGCGAACGTCCTGAATTCTGTATCCGGTTCTGTGGGGTCTCACCCCGTCTGGCTGACAGGACGTCACTTCGCTGCCGGCCGGCCATCGGCCGTGCACGTCGCAGCGTCCTCCCGCAGCTCCACATCCCTAACTGACGGTCCATGCGGTCCCCGCGGGCTGAGTTTGGTTTCACGTCAGAAGTGGATTGTCCCCCAGCCTCTCCGCTCCAGCCCGGTGACACCGGCCTCCTCTGGGTCAAGCCCCCCGCAGGGCCTGACAGGGACCTCCTCTCCCGGGACAGGTGCCTGGGACGTGCCCTGAATCTGGTGTCCCTGGCAGGACCCCGGCCTGCTGGACGCACCCAGGCCTCGGACGTCCTTCGGGCCTCGGGCCTCAGCCTGCCCATCGTCACTGCCCTCAGCTGACCCTGCAGAAGGGCACAGACCCACCAGGAAGGGCCCACCCTCAGGCTGCCTCCCGCCCAGCACGGGCAGCCCCGTCCACAGGCAGGGCCGGCTCGGGTGAGGCCGCACGAGGCCCACACGCAAAGGCTGGGGCCACACAGAGTGCGTCCCCTGGGCCCAGGTGGCACATGACCCGCCAGAGGCTACCACTTCCTTCCAGCTGTCCCCGTGGGGGCCACTCAGGCCGGAACGGCCAGTCCCGCCCAGGACAGTCCAAACTTTATGAGCTGAGCAAGGGCGACTCGTGACAACGCAGCCCTAATGAAGGGCTCACGGCACAAACACAAGCGGGAAGGCAGGGCGGGGCGGCTCGTGCCGCGACAGCACGCACCCAGGGGGGCATAAAAGCCGACACCGAGCACCACACTCGCACCCACTCCCACCCGCACTCACACCCGCACCCTCCTCCCGGCTCAGCCAGCCCCTCCGCCCGCCATGGCCGCCTCCGCCCTGTCCGCCTGCTCCAGCGACCTCAGCTGCGCCGGCCGCGTCTGCCTGCCCGGGGCCTGCGACGCCTGCCCCGAGTCCTCCTGGCAGGTGGACGAGAGCCCGGAGAGCTGCTGCGCCGCCCCCTGCTGCGCCCCGGCCCCCAGCCTGGCCCTCGTCTGCTCCCCAGGGAGCTGCGTGTCCAGCCCCTGCTGCCAGGCGGCCTGGGGGCTCGGCCCCTGCCAGGCGGCCTGCGCCGGCCCCTGCGCGGCCTCGTGCTGCCTGCAGTCCAGCTGCCCGCCCCCCTGCTGCACCGCCTGCCCCTGCCCGCCGGCCTGCTGCGTGCCCGTCTGCTGCACACCTGTCTGCTCCAAGCCCGTCTGCTGCACACAGACCTGCTGCACGCCCACCTGCTGCACACCCACCTGCTGCACACAGACCTGCTGCACACCTGTCTGCTGCAAGCCCGTCTGCTGCACACCTGTCAGCTGCACGCCCACCTGCTGCACACCTGTGTACAGCACACCCGTCTGCTCCAAGCCCGTCTGCTGCCCGCCCAGCTGCTGCACGCCCGTGTGCTCCAAGCCTGCGTGCTGTGTGCCCGTCTGCCCCGGGGCCGCCCCCTGCCCGGCCCCCTCGCCCTGCTGCAGACCCTCGTCCTGCGTGTCCCTCGTGTGCCGCCCCGTGTGCAGGCCCGCCTGCTGCGCCCCCGCCGCCCCCTGCCGGCCCGCCTGCTGCCGCCCGGCCTCCTGCGTGTCCCTGCTCTGCCGCCCCGCGTGCTCCCGCGTGGCCTGCTGCGTCCCCGCCTCGGCCCGGACGTCCTGCTGCTGACCGGGCCCGTCTCCCAGGACCGGCCGGGCTCGGGTCCACCCCATGACCTCAGTCCTCCCGGCCACCCCCGCCGGCTCCTGACCCGCGTCAGGTGGCCGCCCCCGCAGGACGGGCCCCCGGGCCTGCAGCGTCCCGTCCCGACCTGACCTGCTGCCTCCCGGGAGGCGCCTCCACCCGCCTCGGGGTCACCTGTCCTTCCCTCCCGGCTCCTCTGTCGCTCACCTGACCTTGACTCCCGGCCTGTCAGCCCCCGCCCGGGCACCCAATAAACCCACGTCATCACCGATCGCTTCTCTCACGCGACTTCACGGGGGGGGGGGGCACGCGGTGCTGAGCACACAGGGGCCTCCTGCAGCCGCGAGCGAGCGTCCTGGGAAGAGTGACCGGGCCCTCCCAGAGGGCGGTGGCCTCACTCCTCTGGGCAGGTCACGGCTGGGGCCCGGCCCTCCCCTCACCCAGGAAGGTCAGGGCCTGCTGGGCCCACGCCTGGGGCTCCCCGAACCTGGTCGCCTGCGGGCGTGTCCCGGTCTAGGGTGTCCTCAGGTCCCCAGACCGTTCCCTCCCACTGTCCCATCCGGCGGCCCAGCCCCCAGAGTCGCCCATCAGGAGCCGGCCTGGGGCCCAGCAGGGCAGCCTCTCCGGGCCTGGGGCCACCCCGCGGTCCAGTCTCCCTCTGCCCTTCGGCAGAGACGTGGTGGGTGAGGGCGAAGCTGCCCCCACTGTCTGGGGTCAGAGCGACTGGACGCCCTCCCGCCTGGGCCAGACCAGAGCATGGGGATCCCTGGTTCAGTGGCATCTGAGCCAGGATGGGAGGAACGCAGAGCGGGCACCCGAGTGGGAAGCGAACACGGCGAGCGCCCCCGTTGTCCCCCCTCGGCCCCTCGAGGACATTTCCAGGCCCAGGGCACAGAGGCCGGACCCAGTGGGGCTCCGCACGCTCCGCACCGGCCTCGGGACCTGGGGAGCTCCGGGCAGGCGGTGTCTGGGGTCCGAGGGGCGGGAAGGGAGGCTGCATGAGTGACCCCGGGGCCTCAGACGCCCCCTCAGGGGTCAGCCAAGCAGCGGTCAGCACACGCGAGACCGAGACCGGCGCCGTCCGTCGGCGTCGCCCAGACACCGCGCCGTGGGCAGCGCCGTCGGGAACGCGGCCGCCGTGGCCGGGACGTGGGGCGGACCGCTCCCAGGACCTGCCTCGGTCGGGGGTGACGCCAGCCCCAGCGAGCAGGGGTTCAGTGGACTGGGGCCCCGGACCCCTCTGGGCGGCTGGTGGCCCGCAGGCCGCGTCTCTGACACGGTACCTAAGTGCACGACATGCCGTAGTCCAGACGTCGAGGGGGACAGTCGTGTGCACGAAAAAGGTACCGAAACGCCTTCGAAACAAACGGGACAGCGAGGTGGCCTTGGCGTTAAGGCGTCGGCTGGCAGCAGGAGCCGCGGCCTCCCGTGGATGGGGCTCAGGATGTCCCCCCGGACCTGCCCGTGACAGTCCCAGGTGACGGTCCCCACCAACTGCGGCGTCTGGGTGGACTCACGACGACAAAGACGCAGTGTTTCCGCTCGAGGTCACCGCCGGACCCCTCTCCTGAGCGCAGGCGGCAGCTCCCGCCCCCGGGGTCGCCCTGGCACCCCTGTGGCCCCAGCGGGGGCGGCCGGGGCCCCTGGCTGCGAGGGGACCCTAGCGTCGCCCGGGCGGCGAGGTCGGCGTTTCTCCGCCCCCCGCACCCCCGCGGCGGGTCAGTGACCCCGACATAGACGGCCTGGCTCCGGAGATGGGGTCCCCCAGACACCCGCTGCAGGGGGGCGGGACGGGAAAGCAGCGTGAACGGAGGGGTCCCCGCCCCGAGAGGCCGGCCCCTGCGAGGGAGGCCGGAGCCGAGGGACCGGCTATCGCGTCCTCTGGACGGGCGGGAGGAGTGGGGGGGGGTGGCACGCGGTGGAGAACCAGGTGGAGAATCGGGGAGGCCCGGCCCGGCCCAGCCCGCTCCGGGGCGCTCCCGCAGGCGGGGACGGGACCTAGAGGGGGACCGCCGAGGCCCACGCCCCGTCCGTTTCCCCCCCTGACCCTGGGATGGGGGAGAAGTGGGCGCCTCCGCCCCTCCCCCTCCGCCACCTGGACCCGCTGGGCATCCAGCTGGGGGGGGTGGTCGGGGCCGCGGGGGCGGCCGTGCTGTGGGCACAGGCCGCCTGGGGATCCGTGACCCAAGCTTAAAGGTTAAAAACGGAAACGAATAAAGAAAAGCACAGGCTGTGGGGTCCCCCGTGAAAACGGACCTTCTCCGCCCCCGACCTCTGTGCAGACCAGAGAGCCCCGACCCGATGGCGGAAACTTTTAGGGGAAACGGGCGTGGGGGGCAGGGGGGGTGCCCTGTGGGGCGCAGGGGAGGGTGGCCCCTCCGACGGGGCCCGGGGAGACCGGGGCTCGTCGTGCCGGGGCCTCCGCCAGGGTGCGGGGCGCGTCGGGACGGGCCGTTTAGTTAATGTCGCGCGTGGAATTTTGCTAAAAGTGACCTAAACGCAGAGCCTCAGCGACAAGTGTCTCCCAGGGCCAGCCACGCCCCCTCCCCACCCCCCAACCCCCGCACCCGGTCCCCGCCCCCCAACCCCTGCACCCGGTCCCCGCGGCCTCCGCGACCCCCAGGATCCGTGGCGGGGGTTGGGGCTGGCCCAGATCGGGGCACCGGCCCTGGGGCGGCTGCTTGGACTTGGGGGGGCCGGGGCGCCCCAGCGGAGGGGGCAGGACCCGACCGCCGCAGGCCGCACTGCGCGGGGCAGAAAGGCCCCCCGCGGGGGCGCGGCCCAGGGACCCGCCCTCTTCCCCGCGGGGCTCCCGCCAGGGAAGCCAGGGCCATGGTCCTGGAGGGACCCCGGGGACTCCGCGGGGACAGGCGCCTCCTGCCCCAGGGGCGTGGGAGACAGCCCCCCCCCGGCCCCACACCCCAGCTGGCTTCAAAGGCCAATGCGGCCCCTGCAGCTCCAGGGTCCCCCGGGCCTGACCGCTGCGCCCAAGCCTGAGCTCGGCCACCCCGGGGTCCCCCACACCTGCCCGCGCCTGAGCGCACGAGGCTGCCCCTCCCTGAAGGTCTCCTCTGGAGCCCACGGGGGGGGGGGCACAGTGCGCGCCCCGCAGAGCCGCCCCGTGACCCCAGGACGAGCCCCCAGGGGAGCCCCCGGCGCACCTGCTGCTGCCACCCCAGCTGCGGACAGACGGACGGCGGGGCGGGGGGCGGGTCGGAGGGCGCGTCCAGGGGTCGGCCGGCACTCCAGGTGGAGGGCTGGACACTGCTCTGCGGACGTCCCGCCTCCCTGGGCCCCGCCCCAGCCCTTCTCTGCCCGGCCCAGCCCAGCGGCAGCCCTGGCCGGGTGTCCCCCTTACGGCTCCCCCAACACACCCCACCTGGGCCTCCCATCCCTCGGGAGGAGCCGGGCTGAGCTGGGATGAAAACGGGGACTTTCCCCCAGCACCCCGCCCCCACCCCGCCCCCACCCCGCTCGCAGCACCCACCCCGCCCCAGCACCCCTGTCCTGAACGCGCTCAGGGGAAGCGTGGCCTCCCTGCAGGAGCCGCAGGTCCACCCCTGTCCCAAGGTGCCGGCCGGTCCCCGCGGAGCGGCCGAGAGGATGAGGGCTGGCCCGGGGGTCAGGGAGGCCACCAGCACCAAAGGGCGCCGGGCCCCTGCCCCCACCCCCGCACGCCACGCGGGAGCGCGCTGCACCCGCTGCACCTGCTGCGCCCCCTGCACCCCGTCCACGGCCTGAGCCCCCTCCGCCCTCGCACCCTGGGGCTGGTCCGGCAGGTCCCGCCGGCAGCTCCCGGCTGTTCCTGGGGCCTCTCGGGCCGGACCCAGACCCTGAGACTGGACCGATAGGCCCTGTGCTGGGCGAAGGGCGGCCCCGGCCCAGCCCTGGGGGATGGGGGTGGGGAGGGGAGGTCCTGGGGCTGCTGGCAGGGACGCCTGACAGTGGGACAGTGGGAGCCGGCGCCGGCGGTCATCCCGCAGGTCCAGGCACAGCCCCGGGGCCCGCCCCGCCTGCTCCCCTGCGGCCCCAATCCTACACCCCGGTCCACCCGCTGTCCCTTCCTCAGGAAAGCCGGGCGGGGGGGGCCCTCACCCCTCCGGAGGAGGCACTTCCCCCAGGCCCCAGGCGGCCTGGACTGACCGCCCCCCCCGGCCTTGAACCTGGAGCCCTCCAGGCGCCGAGTGCTGTCCAGCTGGGCCCCGTCCCGTTCTCCCCACTCCCTGGCCACTCGGGCCTTCCGCCTTCGCCCAGACCTCTGAGCCGCACTTTCTCTCCGCCCTGCTGCCCGCTGGCTGAGGACGCCGGAGTCCCCAGCCCAGAGGTCCCCACAGCTGCGCGGTCACCCGCGCTGCAACCCAGGACCAGGGAGCGCGTGACCAGGGCGGGGAGATGGGGTGGTGGCCGTCCAAGCGGCCTGAGCCCGGAGCCCTCGCCTCCGCCCGGCTGGACGGCCCCGGAGGCCCCAGCACCTCGCACTCACAGCGACAGACACGGCGCCCCGCGCGCCCACAGCCCCGCGGCGTGAACCGCGTCCTTCCAACCGGACCCTCAAGGTGGCTCTGAACTCCTCGGTGCCCCGAGCAGCCGTCGCGCGCGTGCCCCGGGCCCCGGGCGGGCTGCGGACTCAGTCCCAGCGCGCCTCGCTGGCCCTCCCCTCCCCGCCCCCGGCTGTGGTCCGGTCCTCGTAACCCGGTCACCTTCCAACTACTCGCACCGCACCTCGGGGGAGGGGCGGGCCGTATAAATACCCTGTGTCCCCCGCGGCCTGGCCCTTCCCAGCGCTGCGGGGACAAGAGGGCACACGCCGGTGACTCGCCCACCGGGGGCTCGGCCGCTCGGGGCCCTTCGGGGACCCGGCCGGACCTCAGGCCCCCCCAAGCCGTGGCTGCTCCAGCGCCCCTGGCCACACGGCCCTGGCTGTCCGGGGGTGGCGGCCAGGGACCTTGATGGGACGTCCCTCCCCGTGCGGCCGGTGCTCCGACCTGGGTCATCATCGGTCCCCTCCAGGCACGTTACTGGGAACCAAGCGTCAGCAGAGCAGGGAGCCGAGCCATGGGGGGGGCTTGCGCTGGTTCCGTGGAGCCGAGGAAGAGTGATTAACTCGCAGGTAAACCGGGGCGCCTCCCCCCGACACCCACGGTCGCCTGCGTCGCTCGCCCACGGCCAGAACCGGCTTCTAGCCCGGGGCCCCTCCCGGTGGCGTCCCTTTGGATGGAGGGTTTGACAGGTCAGAGCAGCGCGCGGCCGCTCGGCCTTCTGCGAAGCGGGGGACACCCCGGGGAGCCGGCCGCGCCCCGCGCCCGCTCGGGGCGGCCCCACCTGTCTGCCCCCGCGGGACAGAGCCACGCGGCGGGGCTTTGCGGGGCTCGGCCGAGCGCAGCGGGGTTTGTCCCCTCCGCGGCTCCGTCCCTCAGGCAGGTGTCAGGCCCCGGGGAGGCCGAGCAGGCAGGCACACGCGAGGGCCGCGCAGCTGCCTCCCGCTTTGAACCGCGGCCCCGCCCTGCTCGCTCCATTGTGACCACCTCCCGCGCCCTTTCATCTCCCCCGCCCCCCGCCTGCCCCAGCCGCCGGGAAGGGGCAGCACCCCCTTACCTGTGCAGGGCTCCCATGGCCGGGCGCCGCGGCCCGGGGCCGCCAGGTGCAGGAGCGCGACACACAGCGCCAGCAGGACCGACATGAGGGGTCGGGGCCCCACGCCCCACCCAGGCCGCGCACTTGGCCCGAAGGGGCGCAGCCGCGCCTCGGACACCTGGCTCGGCCCTTTCGGGGGGCCCCCGGCAGTCACGGGGGTGGCCACATGCCCGGGGCCTGCGGCGGGGACAGCGGTGGCCCTGGCGGCAGCCGCGCTCTGGCAGCCGAGCCGGGAGGCAGGTCGGGGCTGCGGCCGCCCGCGCCCGTCTAGCTCCTCATTTCCGCGCGGGCGTGGGTCCCGCCGCGCAGGTGACAGCCGATAGCATCTCCGCGGCCCCGATTAGTCACCGGTGAGGCGCGTTTTTCCCGAAGGAGACAGAAATAGACGGGCCCGCGGGGGCCTGAGCGCGAACCAGAAAAACTCAGAGAACCTGTTCGCCCGCACGCCGGCTCCGCGCGGCCGGCCGCCCGCCGGGAGGGCCGGCGGACCCCGAGGGTGCCCCTGGGCGGCGGCGGCGGGCCCCGCTGTGCTGGGCCCGGGCGGCGGGTCCCGCTCGCCCGGCCGTGGCCGTCCTCCTTTTATCTGGTGCCCGGCCCTGGGCGGGTGTGTGGGTTTGTCAACTGCTGCTTTCAGGAATTTCCCTCCGGAGGGAAGCGCTGGGCGGAGGGAGAGGGCGGCCGCCCGGGGGAGGGGCGTGCGCGCGGGCGTGCTCCCCGCTGCCCGCGCCCCGCGCCCGCGCTTCGCTGCGGTCTGACCCCTCCAAGCCGCAGCTGCCGCGCCCGCCCCGCCTGGCACTGCCCGGCCGGGCCGGGAGGCGGCTCCGGGGGCCGGGTTCACGCCCTCGCAGCACGACCCCGGCCACCCCAGCCACCCCGGCAGCCGTCCCCGGGCCGCCCAGGCCCCGCTCAGCGGCCCCCAGAGGGCACCGTCCCCAAGGTCAGGGCTGCAGCGCGAGCCCCAAGCTCCCCGGGGAGCCCCAGCCTCAGGTCCGGGCAGAGGCTGCGTGGGACGCGGGTGTTTGCGACGAGCACACGGCGGGGGGGACTCGCCGAGGCCGGAGACACACGGGGGGCGGGGGGGGGCCTCTGCGAAACCACCCCTGCGCCCGTCGCACCCCCGTCTGGATAGACGATCGATCGATCGATCGACAGATGATGGCGGATGGGCGGGCGGGCGGAAGGGCAGAGACGGCACACGGACAGGTGACGGCCGACGGCGCTCGGTGCACGGACGATGCGGACGCGCGCCCGCGCCCGCGCACACACCTCTGACAGGTGCCAGGAGACGGTCCTCGTCCCGGCCCCGGTCACCTGGGGCCCCGGGAAGAAACCCGGGTCGGGCTCGCAGCGCAAGGACCGCCTGCCACGGGCCTCCCTGCGGCCGCCCCAGGACCCCGGCCCGCACGGCCCGGCCGGGCACGGGGCGGGGACCGGCGTTCCGAGCTCGCTGACCCCGGGGCCTGCGCGACGCCACAGGCCGGTGTGACGCGCTGTAACCACCGTCCGACCAAACGGAGGGCGTGGCCCCGAGTGCGGGGACCGGGCAGCTGCGAGGTGGGTCGACGGAGCTGCCCTCGTCACCCCTGGCGGGTGAGGCCTTCACGGGCCACCCGCCCCGGCCCTGTCCCCGCCTCGCCGGGCGGCCTTGACCTCCGACGCCGAGTCTCTCCCGCCCTGTGACTGCCATTTTGTAAGCGGATCTGACGAGCCGCGTCGTGCTGCCCCGTGGGTCCCGGCGACCTCGTCACGCGCGGGGACGCAGGGGTCAGGACGGCATCTCGTTCACACCGAGAGCGGAAGGAAAGCGGTGCCCGGGCGCGGGAGGAAGCCCGGCGGGGCCTCCTGCAGCCGGGGCCGCGCGCCACCCTGGACGGGCCCCCGAACCGCGCGGGGCTCTGACCTCCCGCCCGGGCGGCCCGCGTGGCGGGAAGGACACACGGACTGGACGGCGGGGCCCACCAGCAGGCCCCGGCGGGCGCCTCTGCGGCGCCGGCGACAACGAAAGCCGCTGAGCGTCTTCTGCCCGTTCCCTCCACGCTGGCCTCGCGTGGAAACCACGTTCCCGCCGCGTGCGCTACCGCGTGGGGCTGAGCCCAGGAGCCCGCTGGGCAGCGCGTGGCCACCGCCCGCAGCCTGGGGCCACCTCCGCGCTCCTGCCGCCCGCACGGCCCAGGCAGCGGCGGCGAAATTCCCGCCTGGGAGCGCCCGCAAGGCCCAGGAGCGTCCCCGACAACCCTGCTGGGCTGGCGCGGACCGTCACCCGCCCCTGTCCACTCGCGGACGGAGAGGCCGCCTGACCCCGTGGGAACGCCGCTGTGTGATCCGAGCGGGGACACGCGGGCCGCGGGCGGCCACCTGGGCTTCCTGCCGTCGGGGGCTGCCACGCGCACCCCCCAGGGAGCGACGCCGTCTCCAGGACGCGAGGGGACGGGCCCAGGAGGAGACTCGTGCAGGACGACTCCGCGTCGCGGAAGCAAGGCGGGCCGCCCGGTCGGCGTTCGCGAGGCTAACTCGTCGCTCACGGGGACCAAGGCGAGGCAGGAGGGCACCGACGTGCCCCCCGCGGAGCGGTGGCGCGCTGGGGCCGGGACGACGGCCGGCGGCCTCGCCCTGGGCCGGCTGCTCCGGGCCCACCCCCGTCGGGCCCCTCACCGAGGCCCCTGGAGAGGCGCGCGCCAGGCCGGGGCGCCGTCTCCCCGGGGTCACCGAACGCGAGGGCAGGAGGGGGTCCTCGGAGGGGGCTGCCGGGCCCTCGTCTGCGAACCGGCGGCCGCGGACACCTTCTCCGCCCCCGGATGCGCCGTGTCAGGGCTTTCTAGACGCTTCCGTCTTCCGCCGGCGTCTTCATTCCTTCTTTACTCGGCGACGTGCTCCTCAGGGCTCCTGGGTCTAAGATGCAGTTTCAGTCGCTCGGCCGCGTGTTCACGCTGAGCCGCCCCCCGCCGGGCCGCGAGCGGGAGCGCCGCGTCCAGAAGCCGCCGCCCACCGCCGGGCCGCGAGACGCCCGTCCGTGGTGGATTGGGGTCCTGCCCGCACGTGGACCCGCCCGGCCGGCCCGGGCCCACGATCGTCGTCGTCGCCGCCGTCGGGGCTGCTGCGCCGCGGGGGGAGGGCGCGGCTCACGCGGTTCCCTCGCGACGAGCTGGAAAAGGGATCGGTTCTCGTCCTCACCCCCCAGACCCGCATCAGAGCGCGTCGCAGACACACCTACGCGTTTGTGGATTAATTTCGGGGAAACAGACGTTGCCACGACGTGAGGCCGTGCCGCTCGGGAGCACGCGTTTGATTCGAATCCGAAGTTCGTCCGGAAAGCTGGAGTCTGGCCACGGAGGCCCCCCCCGCGCTTTTCCTGTGAAGTCCGTCCCGTCGAGGCCCCACACGTCCGCGTCCCGGCGCTCGTGCCGCGGCCTCTCCGTTCGGCCCCGTCTCCCCGAGACGGCGCCTGGCGGGCGACGCGTCAGGAACCCGGTGCCGCGCCGTGCGGTGCGTGTCTGGGGGCGGCGACGCCGTCCGTCCGTCACCCAGGCGGGGGGGCCTCTCCGTGCCCCGTGAGAACGGCTTCGCTCATCGAACACCCCCGCCCCCGAGAGCATGCCCGTGGGAGGTTTCTCTGCGGGAAAAGGTGACGAAGCAAAGAAACGGAAACGGGGAAAGGGGCCCGAACTCGCCCAGGCCGGCGGCCGGTTTTCGTGTTTCCGTCACGTCCTTCCAGAAGCCTCTCTGCAAACGCGCAGCCGACACCGCGGCCCCGCGACGTCGTGGCACGCTCGCCGGCCGACGGCGGGGCCGTGGCTCGGGGCGCCCGCTCTGCCCGTCCGGGCTGTGCAGACCCCGGGCACCGGGTCGGCCCCTCCGCGCCTCCACGGGCCCCGCGCGGGCCGGGCGCGGGGAAGCCTTCGGGGTCCGGGGCCGCCTGCCCAGAGCCGCCAGGACGCGCCCTGCAGGGGCGCCCTGGCCTGCGACACGCCGGGATGCGCCCGCGCGGGGCCCCGTGTCACCCTGGCGGGGCCGCGCGGCCCGGGGCCCACCCGTCGGGTGTCACTGGGCGGCGAGGGGAGCGTTCGGATCGCTGGCTCGTGGGTGGCGCAGACAGAGCAGCTCCGCCCTGCGACCTGCTGAGCTGGGGTCCCACGTCACGTCGTTTGGGGGGGGAGGCCCCTCGTGAACATCTCAGCCTGGCAGGCCCGGTTCGGGGAACCGCGCCGTGACCCGCCGATGCGGGTTCGGACGGTGCGGCCCGTCAGGAGGCCCCCGGGCACCCCGCGTGGCCGAGGACAGGCCGTCGGCGCCCGTTTCCGCTCCCTGCACCGCTGTGCCCGGCGACAACAGCCCAGAAGCTTCCCGGGGCCTCTGCCGTGCGGGTCCGTCCAGGCGAGTGCGGCGCGAGGCGCCCCGCGCGACCCCAGGCGGGCCCGGAAACTTCTCCCTGTTGTCCCGGGCCCAGGCGGGCTCGCTCGCAGCTTCTCTCATCCGCGTTCACGGAGCGAACGTGGACTGGGCCGCGGAGGCCGCCCGCCCGTCCCCACGCCAGGGGCACGCCCGGGGGCGGCGGGCTGAGCCCCGAACCCTCCGGCCCGCCGGCCGGCGTGTCCAGGGCGCGTGCCCCGCGCGGTGGCCACGTCCGAGGCCCCGTCGCTGTGTTCTGGGGTGGGGGCCGCCGTGCGGGATGGGGGCCGCGTCTCCTCCCGCGGCCCGGCTTTCACCTCGTTTCAGGCACCGAAAGGGCGTTCGCTTCGTCCGCGCGTCGGCTCGAGGAACGGGCGGGCTGTGGAGCGGGCGCCAGCGCACCCAGGGACACGCAGCGGGCACACCGCCCGGCCAGGGGACCGGCCGGCCGGGCCGCCAGCCGCTGCCGCTCCCGGCTCCGAAGCCCGCCGGGCGCCGGCGCCCCCTCCGGGCGCGGCCCGCCCCGGCCCACAAAGCGCGTCCCTCAGATTCCTGGCGGCCGAGCCCGCCCTCGCCCGCACCCAGCGGAGCCCGGAGCCCGGGTGCGCCTTCTGCCGGGGCCGGCGCGCGGAGATCCCCCGGCGGCCGCCCGGCCCCGGGGAGGCAGCAATTACGGGTGCGGGCGGCGGCGCGGCTCCCCTTCAAAGGCGCGGGGCGGGGCGGGCAGGGCTGTAATTAGCGGGGCCCCCGGCAACCGCTCGCGCGGCCCAACAAAGGCGCCCAGTGTCTGCGTGAATCACCGGAGCCGGGAGAGGCCGCGCCCCCGCCCTGCACCGGCCCGCAGGCCGCCCCCTGCGCCCCCTGCGCCCCCTGCGCCCTCGCCACTCGCACAGGCTGGGGAGACGGGCGGCGGGGGCCCCGGAGCAGAAGGGGCCGGGCGTGCTCGGGGACGGTCCGGTCCCGCGTCCGGATGTCGTCGCAGCACCTTCCGCCTGTGTGGGTCGGGGGCCGCGCTGCGGGTCCGGACGGGCGTGAGGGGCCCCCGTGGGGGGGGGGACGTGGGATCAGAGTCCCCGAGTCTCGCGGTGGCTGCCCCCAACACCGGCCCCGCCATCGGCCGCAGACCCCGCGGCCCCCGCCGGCCACACGCCCGCGAGCCGACTGGGACCCCTTCCCGGCGGCCCTGTGCAGCCGCCCCCTCCCTCCCAGGGCCGAGGGACGGCGCAGCCGGCTCCCCCCGCCCCCGGGGCCCCACGCGGCCGCTTCCGCACGGCCGAGCCGCACGGTGCACGAGGCCACGTCCCTGTCCACTCCACGGCCACCGCCGCGCCCGGGGCTTTCCGGCCCCTCCTCCCCTCCAAGGTCCCCGTTCCCGGGCGACCCCCCTGCCCCGCCCCCCCAAGGACCCCACAGGCCGTCTGCTGAGGGCACCAGGAGTGCCCGACGCCTGATGAGGGACCCGGGCGCACCCTGCAGGTGCTGCTCCCGCTGGGCTCCGCCTCCTCCCGGGGGACACTGCGCCCCCCCCCGCCCCCGCGTGCCGTTCCCACCAGGGCCTCGGCCGCCGCTGCGTCCCCCCCCTCAGGTCCTCACTCCCGGGACGCCGGGGACGGGGGACGGGGCAGCGTGGAAAGGCCGGGCCGGGGGCAGGAAGACCTGAGGGTCCTAGAAAGAGCCGCCCCTTGGGGAGAGGACAGAGGACGGGGGGGGGGGACGGGAGGACACGAGGCCGCCCGGAGCGCCACGGCTGCGGGGAGGGCTCTGCCGCGGCGTCTCCGCGTCCCCGCGCGCCGCCCTCCGTGCGTCTGCGTCCTGGTCTCCTCTGCTGCGGACGCTGGTCCCGGGGGAGCAGGGCCACCCTGGAGACCCCGCGCCCCCTTAGTCGCCCCCTGAAGGCCCCGTCCCAGACCCAGCCAGGCCCCGACGCGCGGGGGGCTGGACGCCCCGGCGTGGAGGGGGCAGGGGACAGCGGACGCGCCGGCGCGCGGCCGGCTCCCGCCCTTTTCCGTGTGGGGAGGAACCCGGGCCGCTCGGCCCCTGAGCATCCGTCGTCACGCGGACGTGCCCGGTGGGGGGTGTGGAGAGCGGACCCCGCGGGACACAGGCCCCGCAAGTCGAACCCAGGCGACCTGGCGGTCAGGCCGGCCGGAGGGGCGCGGCCTCCTCGGGGGAGCGGCAACCGCGGCGAGTGCCCGGCCCGGCCCGGGCAGCCGTCCACGCCCGCGTGCTCGCGTCGCGCTGTGCGGCTCGTTAGGACGAGGACAGAAAGGCCACCCGGCGCGCGCACGTTGGTCCCACGAAAGGCGCAAGCTCCGCCGTGGGCTGGGACCGTCCCGGTCGTTGGGGCTGCAAACGAGCGAGCTCGCCCCGACGCAGCCGCTTCCGAAGGAACCGTTTTTCTCGTTTCGCAAGTAAAATGAGCGTCGCTGTTGACACCCCGTCACGTCCGGAGGAGAAAAGGGAATCACGCGTGAGTCGCGCAGCTCCCCCCACGCACTGCGGTGGGAACACGCCACACGCCACGCGCGGCCCGGCCACCGCCCGCGGACACACGCGCCCTCTGCCCGGCCTCCGGGGCTGGCGCAGTGAGGCCCGCGGGCAGCGCCCGGGCGTTATCGGGCAGAGGGGACGACGGGGACAGTCGAAGGGGCGCGCGGGGTGGGAGTGGGCGGTGGACGCTGGCCCGGCCGGCCCCACCCGCCCGGCTGAGCTCACGGCCCCGGCCCCGCAGCCCCAGCTTGTCACGACGACCCCGCGGAGGGCTGAGGTCGCGCCTGCTGGAGCCTCGCCATGGCCCCCTCGCTCTGGCACCCCGGCCCTGAGCCCCCTCCCCGGCTCTGAGCAGCACCGGGGCCGGGGTCAGGCGTCCCGACGCGCAGCCCGGGGGCCTGACGCAGCCCCGGCCCCGACGGCCCCACGCGTGCCCACGGATGGGCGTGCACGGGTGTAGGCGTGCACACGGACTGTGTGTGCACTGTGCGCGCGGGCAGGTGCGCGCACGCGGTGTGCATGTGCGTGACGTGGACGTGTGCGTGTGACATGGACGTGCGCGTGTGGACCGTGTGTGCCTGCGCCCACGCCTGTGTGTGGCGACCGTCTAACCAGTAGGGACAACGGCCCACGATCCGAGGCCGTGAGTCAGCTGCCGCAGGTGACGGGCGCTGGGGCCGACGGGACCTGGCAGGCGGCGGCCGATCGCATCTGCAGGTGGCCGAGGGGCAGGAAGCTGGCCGCGTTCCGAGTGGGGCTGCGCGTGTGGGGGGCGAGGCCCCGGGAGCGGCGGCGTCGGAGGTGCCGTCGCTAATGAGGCGGCGCGCGACGCGCCCCAACGCGCCTGCACCGTGAGTGTAGAGCGGCTCCCGCGGGACCCGCACTCCCCACCGTCGCTGCCGCTGCTGCTGCGGCTGCGGGTCCAGGCCGTTCCCACGGGTCTGGCCAGGTCTCCTGTCCCCTGTGGTCACCCGGGGCAGACGGCGCCGGGAAGACGCTCGAGCAGAAAGTCCTTTATTGTCTGTCGAAGTCCCTGGGCCCCCGAGGGCCATGTGGGGGCCATGCGCGCGGCGACGGCAACGACGGCAACGACGCGAGTCGCGGCCAAGCGTCCTGCCGGCCACGCGGGGCCAGGCCCGACCCGGGTTCACCCGGTTCTGAGCGCGCCCGGGGCGCTCCGCGAGCCCGTGGTGGGGACGCGGGTCTGGCCTCGGGCGAGCTCCCGTCCGCGCTTTGCTTGGACCGGGTGGGTTCTCCGAGGCTGGCTCGCGAGGCTCGGGGGGGCAGGCCGGGGACGGCCCGCGTGTGGCCGGGGACGGGCGCGGGGCGCGGGCGCCTCCTGAGCCGCGTGGGCCCGGTCCGCCGCGGGGCTGGACGCGGGCCTGACTGACGGGGGAAGCGCGCAGGGGACAGACAGACCCCGGAGCGAATTAACCCGCCACTCCCGGCCCACGCCGTCCCGCTCTTCGCGTCCTCGCTGGCGGCCTCGGGGCTGCAGGCGCTCGAGCAGGGCGTCCAGGACCACGCCGGCCGCCTGCCACCCCACGTGACCGTCAGGTCACACGTCGTCCCTGCTCAGCCTCCCCAGTCAGGCTCGTTGCGTTTCAGGGCGTTCGGTCTCTGAATGACTTTCATCGTCCTCCACGCCGACGGCACCGGCCTCCGGGGCGGCCTCCCACCAGGTGCCGACCAGGCCCGGCCCCGCCGCGCTTCGCGGTCAGATCGGCTTGCTCGGGTGGCGGCACGGAGCCCGGGCCCGTCGCGCGTGAAGCGGACCTGCTCCCCGCTGCGCCGTGGAACCGCGTCGGGTTCGAGAGTCACGACTCCCGTTCCATACTCGCTGACGACAGGTCACGCCCTTCGGGTCACACGGACGCTCGTTTCCAGCTCTGCGCTTCTCTCACGCTGACGTTCGTGCACGTCGTGTCGTCACGTTGTGACGACGCGTGACGGACGCTTACTTGCCTCTCGGCTTCACACAGAGACGCGTTCGAACCTGGCGTGGCCCGAACGCGGTTACAGGTCCTAGCGGTCTCTGCGACCCCGCCGTCCGGAGACACCAACCTAAGGAAAGTCTCGACGGTGACGGCAGGGACTTGCTGAGACGAGGGCAGGGAACACAGGTGCGGCGGGACGACTGCGCAGCAGCGCGCGAACCATGCGTGTCCACGCGTTTGCGCGCCGGACCCGAGCGGTGACGACGACCCCCGGGGTCTGCCCTGCTGCTGTGCACACGCGCCAGGGGTCGTCCCGTCCCCCGGGGCAGAACCCGCTGCCTTCGGGTTAGCCTCTCCCCCCTGTGTCGTGCGCGGACGGGGCGGTGGCCTTCCTGGCACACTCCAAGCCCCTGCGCCCGGGGGTGGGCAGGTGGCGGGGGACCTCCACCAGCTGGTCAGAGCGGCTCGGGGGCGGATCCCGAGCAGACCCCTGGACGCTAAGGAGGGGGTTTCAGCCTCCCTCAGCCCTGAGATCTGGGGGCGTCTCTGCAGCGTGAGCCAGTCCCTCCCTGGGTCCCCACACGAGACGTCCGATGGCGGCAAGCGCCCGCCAGGCCGGGTCCCAGGACCCGGGGCCCTGCCCCAGAGGACGCCTCCGGAGAGTGGGCGCCCGTCGGCCGGCACCAGGCGATCCCACGGGCTCTGCTCCCCGCCGGTGCCCAGTGGTGTCAGCCGCAGCGGACGGCGGCCAGGTGACCGCCTTGGTGGCCCGGGGCCCGCAGAGGGGCAGGTGTGGAGGGGCCCGTGGGCCTGCCGGAGGCGGCGGCCACGCTCCGGGAGGGGGCGGCGGCGGCCCCGCCCGCGGGGACAGCACCTGCAAGCCGAGCGTGTGCGGGCTGGCAGCCACCAATGACTCACGTGGCCCATCTCTTGATGACAATCGGGCTAAATTTAGCTTAATTACTTTCTAACCATCCTCCCGGGGCGACGTGAAGACACTTGGAGCCGGTCCGCGGCTCCGGCTCGGCTATCGGGTGGGCGGGTGCCAGCCCGGCGGGGGCAGGGCGCCGGCCTCGGCCCTGCTCGCGAGGGGGCCGGGGCGGCCCTGCTGTGGGGTTTTCGGACACTTGGACAGGGCCGAGTGCCCGGGGTGGCCTGTCTGCCGCCCAGCCCGCAGCCCCTTGCCCTCCCGCTCACCGACAGGCCGGCCCCCCTCACCGCCACCGCCACCGCCGCTGGGTCCCCACCACAGACCCTTCTCCCTAGTCTCTCCCCCCGTCCTCCCTTAACTCCACGCACAGGTCCGCTTCCCAGAAAGTCCGTCAGGAAGCCAGGGTGCCCCTCCGCCCCCCGCACACCGCGCCAGCCACGTGGCCGGAGCCCGTGCCCTGCTGCCGAGGAGGCGCCTCCGGGCCGGCCTGCCCCGCACACGGGGGACGCCCTCCCGCCCAGACGCCGCGGACCTCGGGTCCGGGTTCCGGTCCGCACTGCGCTGGGCCTGACGCGCTCAGTGTGAGGCCCAAAGCCCCAGGGTGAGGAGCCCCCGGGAGCCCCCTCCAGGGGGTGAGGCGCAGCATCACGCAGAACGGCACTTCCTCCGCGTGCCCTCCCCAGACCCGCCTGCCACCCCGGCGTCTGCAGGGCCGATGGCCACGACAGGACTGGTGACGGGACGCCAGTGGGACGCCCTCGCGGTGCCCCAGTCCCTCCCAGAGGGCCCTGGAACAGCCTGGAGCCCACAGGCAGGGTCCCAGCCTCCCCAGGCCTTAACCTTCACTTTAAATCACAAAAGTGGTGCAGTCGGCCCCGACCAGGGGTCAGCCCCGACCAGGGGTCGGCCCCAACCAGCGGTCAGCCCCGACCAGGGGTCAGCCCCGACCAGGGGTCGGCCCGGACCAGGGGTCGGCCCCGACCAGGGGTCAGCACAAAGCAACCGCGGAGGGCGCCCGGGTCCCGCCGCCGCTGCGACAGCAGCCGGCCCCGACCGGCACTTTGCCCTAAACCGACACCTCCCCGGAGACGTGGCAGGTCCCCGCCTCCAGCTGGGGCCAAGGGCCAGGGCGAGACCGGCCGCGAAGACAGTGGCGGCAGCGGGTGCCGCGGTCCCCTTCCCGGCCCGGCGGCCCAGGCGGTGCAGAGCTTGACCTCGGGCGGAGCACAGCGGGGAGGGGTCGGGGTCGGGGTGGAAAGTGCCGGGAGGGCCCCGGGGTCCACGGCCCCAAGCCCCGTGCCCAGGGCTGTCTGCACCCGGCAGCCTGGGCGCGCGGGACGGCAGAGGAGCCGCTCGGGCCGGGTGCGGAGAGCGCTCGGCCGTCACCCAGCCCGGGGCGGCCGCGTCTCGGAGGGGCCAGGCCAGACACCGGGCCCGGCAACGCCCCCCGCAACGCCCTGGCGGGGGGCCCGGGGACGAGGTTCGCACGCGGAGTCTGGCCGAGGCACAGCAGCGGGGGACACCGAGGACGAGCCTCAGAGACGACCCGCACAGCGCCAGACGCACTCGCAGCCTCGCGGGGCCGCGGTGAGACGGGGAAGCGCGCGGCGTCCGCGCCTCGGGGCCACGCGGGGGGACGGGGGGGGGGGACGCCGCGTGGGAGCGGGGCCGCCGACACGCAACCCCAGGTCGGCACAGCCCTGGGCCCGGGGGGGCTGCAGAGCTCGGGGGGCACCGGGCCGAGGATGAGGAGCTGCAAGCCCCGGCAGACACCGAAGCCAGGGACACGCGCCCCCCCCGTCTGGAAAACCCGGAGCGAGTGACTCACCGCGTGGCTCCGCTTCAAGGGGACAGGTGAACGGAAAGGGAGCCGCCCGAGGAGGGGAGCCGCGGGCAGGCGGGAGACGCCCCCGCGACGAGAGCGGGGCCGTGGGGAATGTCCTCGCCGCGCTCGGACCTTCAGAGACGGGAGCGTGACAGGGCGGCGACTCGGGACCTCCCCCCGCAGGGGCGTCCGGCGGCCGCTTGCTAGCCCCGTGGGGAGGGGCCACGAGGGCATCCGCCAGGTCCGCAGACCGCCTGGGCGCCAGGCGGTCTGGGGAGGGGACGCGGGAGGGGAAACCACGAACACGGGACAGGGAGACGTCAGCGGCGAGAACGGTTCCCAAACGTGGCGGGAAACGCGCGTGGCCAGCGAGCTCGGCAGGCCCCGGGCCGGGCAGGCGCGAGGAACGCCACACGGGCGCACGACGGCCCCGCCACCGAGAACCCAGGAGAGGGGACCTCGAACGCCGCCTTCTACGCGGGAGCAGCGACGCGCTGGACCCGCTTCTCGGCGGACGAGGCCAGGGCCGCCCCGAAGAGCAGAGGGAAACCCAGCCCACCCAGGGCCGGGCCGGGGGGCGCCGGCCCACACGGGACCAGGGCCAGGCCCCAGGGCGCCTGCCGACTGCGCGGCGCCGGGAACCCGTGTCCCCGCAGGGCCTGGCGGCCCCGCTCCTTCCTGCGTGTGTCCTTGGCCCTGGCTGCCCGGCTGCTCCCTGAGGGGCAAGCGTCACCAGCCGCCCGGCAGGCGCCGCCACGTGGCCCCTCAGCACCGGCCACGGCACGGAGCGCACGTCCCAGTGCCCTGACGCGCCGGCCAGGCTCACCCGGGGCCAGGACAGCCGCCTCGCACGTCCACCCGTGACCCACGTCCAGACGCACAGGGCTGGGGGCCAGGGCCGCGCACGCGCAGGTGAGGCGTGCGGGGCGGGGTGCGGGGCGGGGTGCGGGGTGCGTTGGTGCCACCCACGCTGGGCGGCTCCGCCGCCCTCCCGTCCCCCGCGCTGGCCACGGCCCTTCCCCGTCGGCCCGCGTCCTGCGCCCTGGCGACGCCGCTGCCCTGGCCCGGCCTTTGCCCCGAGGCCCACGGCGGCACACCTGCCCCGCGTGACCCCCTGCCGCGTCTGCAGGCACTGCCAGCGTCCCCTGGGGTCCGGTCCCCCAAGCCGAGAGCCCCGTGGGACCCGGACAAACGGGGGCCGGGCCGGGTGACCGTGTCAGCGTGGGGCTTGGGTCTGTCAGTCTCTCACGAGGAGCCTCCAGACGGGACAGGCGAGGGCGCCAGCCGTGGGCCCCCGCGCCCCGCTGCGGGCCCGACCACGCCCACCCTGGGCAGGGCGGCCGCCCGGCCAAGCCCGGGGCTCAGTGTCACTGCAGCCTCCAGGCACGGCCACGGCCAGGACCCCCGTCACAGGCGGGGCCACTCGCCGTGCGGGCAGCTGGTCCGGCCCGTCCCTACCGTCCGCGCACGGCAACGGGGCTGGCGAGGCGCTCAGCCCGGCCACCTCAGCCGCTGGGGCCACCAGGAGGGACAGAGAAGCCACGGGGACGGGGTGGGGAGGGGCCGGGGGAGTCTACAGAGAGGGGGAGACGGGTCGGCACCCTCCTGAGGCCGTCCAGCTGCCCACGTGGCCCCCGGTCACGGGCGTGGGCCGTCCTCTCCCTTGGCCCGTGGCCCCAGCCCCGAAGGCACGGGCACCCTCGGGGCGGGTGCCGGGAGGGCCGGGCCGGGCCCCACCCCCGGCGGCCGCAGCCTCCCGGGACTGCACGGACGGACATGCGAGCGGAGGCGCCGGCCAGGAGCCCGGGACCCGCCCAGCCGCAGGGCTCCTCGCCCTGGAGGAGCGGCACGCGTGAGGGCGCACGCACGAG
Source organism: Cynopterus sphinx (assembly GCA_030015415.1). Taxonomy (NCBI): domain Eukaryota; kingdom Metazoa; phylum Chordata; class Mammalia; order Chiroptera; family Pteropodidae; genus Cynopterus; species Cynopterus sphinx. Next base: position 813,414 of record CM057380.1, on the reverse strand, counting down.
CCCTGTGCACACCCGTGGGCGTGAGCGCACCGGTCGGGACGGAGGTGGCACGAGCTGGGGAGGTGGCACCCGGCGGTCTGGTGGGGGGGACCCCGCGGCTGCCTCGCTCCCCCCTGAGCTGGAGGCCGGGGGAGCCCCGTGAGAATCCCCGAGTGCCGCGCCCCGGGCGGCGCCGTTCCATGAGGCTGCAGCTCGCTCGGCGCGTTCCCGGGTTCCAAAGGCCCGTGGGCCAGACCAGCCCCGGGTCTCTGGTTTCCACGGGACCGGCCAGCGTCAGGTCCTCTGCCAGGGGCGGGCCCGCACGCACGCGTGCACACGCGCGGCCGAGTGGGGCCGCTTCCCGCCCCGTCCTGCCCTGGAGGCCCACCCCGCTGCCCCCGTGTCCTGCCCACCGCGGCGGGGCTGCCCGGCCCACCGCCCGGGCCCGAGGCCCCCACGCAACAGGGCCCGGCCCGCACACGCTCGCTGGCCAGCGGGCCTCGCCCCCCGCCGGGGCTCCGGGCCTGGTCCCAGGGCCGGGCCACACTCCCTCCCTCACCGCCACGCGCTGCGCGGCCGCGGCCCCAGGGGCCTAGTGGGGCCAGCTCCACGCAGGGGCTCCGACGGGGGGTGGGGGGTGGCCTGCCAAGCACGGGTCAGCGGCTGCGACGGCGGCAACCTGGAGGGCCGGCGGCAGCTCCGCTGTCTGCCCGATCCTGGCCACCCCGCTCCCCGCCCTCGCCTGCCCCGTGCTGCCCACCTGCTCCGTCCTCCGTGCCCGCCCACGGCCCACCCCTCCAGGCACCGTGCACCCCCGGGCGCCTCGGTGGGGGCCCCCTGCACGCTGGGAAGGAGGACCTCCGCCGGACTCCCGGCGACGGGGCAGCAGCGGCCCCGGCTCCGGGAGAGTGGACACGTCCGGTGCGGTTTTAGGCGGCAGCTCCTTTCGACGACAGCTGTCCCGGCACCACGGGAGACGACAAATTCAGTCAGAAAGCAAAGCGAGGGCCCCGGAGCGCTCCGCACGCGGTCGGTGGCCCGGGGACGGCAGACGGCGAATGGCAGCCCTGCCACCTGCCCGGGACGCCCTCCTGTGCCCGGCGCGGCGCAGTGCCGGCCGTGCCCCCCATGGCCCGGGCGCTGTGGTCCCCTCATCGAGACGGAGGTCACCAGGCTGGCTCGCGAGGGCATCTGGGATGACCCCACCCTCAGGAGAAGGGTGCAGCAGGGGCCCGGGGGACGGGGGCACCTGGCCTGGGGACAGGGCGCGCCCCCGAGGCCTGGGGAGCGGAGCGGCTGTCTGTGCTGCCGGAGAAATCTCCAGGTGCCGCAGAGGGGCGCCCGGGCCAGCTCTGCAGCAAGAGGGAGGCCGGCGACAGGGACGAGGCCGGCGACAGGGACGAGGCCGGCGGCAGGAGCCGGGGAGGCGGGAGGCCCGCGGCTGCGGCAGGTCCCCGCGGCAGGTCCCCGGGTCAGGGGACGAAGCCGGCGCCCGGTGTGCTCAGCCTCTGCCCACGCCGGTCCCGTGCCCGGGGCGCGCTGACCCCTCCGCTGTCGTCTCACCTGCGAGTCCGGCAAACCGAAGCCTGCCTGGTCCCGGGGACCCCGGCTCCACGCCACGTGGGTGCCGGCCACGGAGCGCGGTGCTGGCCGAGGCCTGCGTGGGGGACCGCCCCCGCCCGCAGGGCACGACAGGAAGGCGACTGCGGCGGTCGGCGCGCTGGGGCCGGCGGCGAAAGCGGCATCCGCGCCTGTCCTCGCCGCGCTCAGGAAGGTGCTTCGGAGGCAGGTCCCGCAGCGACTGCGACTCCGAGGCAGACGCGAAGCCACGGGCGAGTGCCCTCCACGTCCCGCTGCTCCCTGCTCACACGGCTCTTTGCTGCCCACGCCCAGGCAGGGCTGGTGCCCGAGGACACCCCCGCCCGAGGTCGCAGTCCTCCGTGCCGCCAGAGCCCCGCTGGGACCCCCAGAAGCGGGGAGAGGGAGCGAGGGGGCGCACGAAACGCGCTCGCGGTCCTCAGAGGACGCGGGGCCTGGCGCCCACGCGGGTGGCTCCACCGCGGGCTGCAGCGCAGGCCACCTGGCCTGGGGTCTCCGCACGACCCCACAGAAATGCCGCGAAAGAAAACAGGGCAGGATGGGGGAAAATAGATCTTTATTTTAACCGCGGGATTTTCTTTCTTCCATTTAATAAATACAAACGAATAAAAATACTTTGTTTGGCAGGGACTGCCTCCCCCTCGCCTCCAGAGTCACGGAAGACCCCGTGGCCACCTGCTCCTGGGGCCGCAGCGCCCGTGGACCCTGCCCCCACACGCTGACCCTCTGAGAGGCCCCTCCCCGCCCCCTCGAACACAAGTCCTGGATGAAGCCCACACCCCACACGATGCCCTCTGTGCAGGAGGGACCCTGGGCCCCACGGCGGCCGAGCAGAGCCCGCACCCAGGCCGTCGCGGGTGGGGCTGCGGTAACACGGACGCCTGTCCCCAGACAGGCCACGCGAGGGGCGGAAAGGACCGGGCGAAGGAAACCGTGTGTCTGCAGAGCGTCCCTACTTCAAAAATAGAAACGCCTACTCAGACCCGGCCGGTCTGAAACAGGCCACATGCGATGCGCGCGTTGGTGTCTTATTGCTGACAAGGGCGCCCTGGCGCCCGCGAGCCGCCCGGGCCGCGTCAAACCGCAAACCACAAGCGCGGGCGCCGTCGGGTGGGGATGCGGCAGGCCCGTGCCCGGCGCTCACAGCCGCGTCGCCCCGGCTGCAGGCTGCGAGGACGCCTTTGTCCCGATGCCGAGTGTCTGCTGCAGCCAGGACGCACCGAGCCCGGAACTCCCGGGCTGGGCACCGGGAACGACAGCTCCCGCGGGTCCAGAGGAAACCGGACGGACGCGTTCAGGCTGCGCCTGCTGCAGTCACTGGGACGGACGCGCGCTTTGGGAATGGGATCAGGAGCACTGCTGGCCTCTGTGACACGGACGTCCGCCCCACGTGCCCCCCGGTCACTGACCTGCACCTCACAGTGCGTGCACGCCCTGGACGTGCTCCCAGGTGTGGAAACGCGGCACCCCACGGACGGGGAAGCGCAACCGGACGATAAAAAACCTGCGCGTGGAACACGAGTGCTGAAGCGAGGTCGGTGCACCCCGTGGGCACGCGGGGCCAGAGGGAGCCACGCAGTCGCCGGGCCCGGCCCCCAGCCACCTCCTCGGAGGGGGCAGGACGGGTTATCGTCCCGGGGGAGGCCGGCGCACACCCCTCCGCACTCGGGGGGCTGAGGAAAGCCACCACCTGCTGGGCTCACAGGCCGACGGCTGGGAAAGGTGCCGACCTGGCTGACCCGCCTGGCGGGAACGCTGCCGCTGCCCGGCTGGCACCCTCCCGCACGGACCAGCCCCTCGGGGAGAAGCCTGCGTGGGGTGGGAAGGGCGGAAGGGAGGCGGGGGCCGCGCTCTGCAGCTGCCTTTTTTGGTGCCAGCACAGAGTCCCTGTCGCTAAGAGTCCCGGAGGAGCAGCACTGGGCGCTGCCCGGGGGCGCGCACAGGCGCGGGCGAGGCCTCAGAGCCCCAGGGACTTCTGCACCGTCTGCTTGGCGATCCGGTAGAACTGCTCCCGGTCGTCCCGCCACATCTTGGAAGCGTCCACGTTAGCGCCGCTCTCGTCGTTGGGCTCTGGAACAGAGGGCAGACGCCGTCCGCTTGGGAGGGATCCGGGGGAGGACCGCGCCGGCGGGAGCTCCATCCGCTCAGAAACACGGGGCCTCCCGGAGACGCAGCCCCGAAACCCCAGGAACGCACGCCGCCGCCGCGGGGCGCTGCGGGGAGCGCGGCCTTGGAGACGCGGGGAGAGGGCGGCGGACAGGCCGCCGTCGGGTCCCCAGTCCCGAGGGTCTGGACGTGCCCACGCGAACCAGCTGGCGAGCTCTGCGCACGGGGGCCACCTGCGACCCGCCCCGGAGAGGGAGCCAAGACCGCCCGACCGCCCCCTGCTCCCCCGGGGCTCCGTGCGGACCCCCCGCCCCTCTCAGCCCCTCAGGGCGGCCCCCCTCGCAGCTCCTGCCAGAGGACAGTGCCAGGCAGACGGGGCCCGACACGGACGCTGGACCCGTGGACACCTGACCCCAGGCCAGCCAGGCCAGCCAGGCCAGCAGCGACTCCAGGACGGCCCAGTGACACGCGGAGGCAGTGACGCCTGCTGGGAAGGGGGCAGGGACCCGGCAGTTACCGGGGCGCAGGCGGCAGCCACCACGCAGGTGGGCAGAACGCGGAGAAGCGACCGGACCGGAGAGGACGCCGTGCAGAGGCCCACCGGGCGGCGGGCACGGCCGAACCAGCGAGGCCCCGGGCCGCCCCGCGCACTCCGCCTGCTTCCCTGGGCAGGAAAGGACTTGGAGCAAACACCGCGTTTTCTGCGTTTTGGCGGCCTCGGCTCCCTCTCCGGTGACTTCAGAGCGGACACCTGAAGACGGCCGGGACGTCGCCCGACCCCAGCGCCACTGCGCGTGCAGAGCCCGGCTCCGCCTCGCGCACGCGCCGACACCCGTGACGCGCGCTCCTCCCGGACTCGGCTGAAACCCCGCGGCCAGCCGGGCCCTCCAGGGCCCAGACCGGCGGCCCCTGCAGCGCCTCGCCGCCTCCCGACGCCTCCACGCCCTTCCCGGTTTTCTGACCACGCCGCGCAGCCCCGCTGGCCGCCCCAATGCGCGCCCTTCCCCCGCTGCCCCCTCGGGCCTGCTACCTACTGTCCTGTCCACAGACGACCCCACACCTGCGGCCCCCTGGCAGCCCCAAGGGGGGACACTCGCAGCCCAAACTCTTCTTCCCCCCAAATCCTGCCCCTCGGGACTCCTGTCCCCAAACGCAGTGCCCCTCCGCCCAGGTACTTGGGTCAGAAACACGGGAGGGAGCCGCCCGCACGCCGGGGAGCCTGAGTGGGTCCTCAGCAGGTGACTCGCACGCCTGCCCTTCCCCTGGGCCCCGGGACGCCCCTGCGCTGCTGCAGCTGCTGCCACACCGACCAGCAAGGCCCGTCTCTCCTCCAAGCCGGCCACTGCCCTGGAGGGACACCTCCAAGACCCAGCTCGCCTGGTCCCACACCGCGGGGCGGGGGGCTCCCGACCCCAGCTGGGCTCCAGCCAGCGGAGATCCTGGTGGTGTTCCCACAGAGTCGCCCCGTCCGCCCCGCCCCCCTCGTCACCCCTGAATGCCCCAAACCCATCCCCGACGGCCCCAGGATTGTCGGAGCGGCCTGGAACGGTCCGTGGACTTGGATCGTCCCCGTAGGAAGCGGGGCCTTAAGGCCAGGGCCCACGCCACCCTGGGCCTCGCACACGCTGCCCGCAGCAGGGCCCCGACGAGCGCCACCGGCCAGGGCGCGGCTACTTCTCACGGACACGGGACACACACAGCACGAGGCCCCCTCGAGACGCATCAGCACGAGAAGCAGCCGGGCCCGGGGACGCGGACGCGCGCAGACCCGCCCCGGGGCGCGGCGCTCGTTACCTGCCAGCATGCTCACCACCGACAGCAGGATCTTCTCCACGCTCTGCACCGGGCTCCACCGCTCCGCGCTGCTCTCGTAGCCCATGGGGTCGTCGCCCGGCGCGTGGAGGATGGAGATGCACACTCTGCCGTCCGGGTAGACTGCGGGGGTCAGAGCACGCCGGTGAGCGACGGCGGGGCCAGGGACACGGCCGGCGGTCAGGCCCGCAAAGGAGGGAGCGGGCGGCGGCGCCGCAGGGAGAGCCGCCCGCGCGGCCGGAGCGCACGCAGGGGCCAGGCCGTGGCCCGGTCCATGGGGCCCTCGGAGCGCTGCTCACCCCCCGGAGGGCCCCCGGCCTGGCCCGGCCCGGCCAGTTCTCGTCGGGGCACACCCCACCCTCACACGGGTTTTAATGTCGGATCCCGAAGAAGCCCGCGACAGGCCACCCGGCAGGCACGGCGCTGCACCTCGCGCAAGGAGAACCACGGGGCTCCTCGAACCGCCTTCCCACGCAGACCGGGTTTCTGCTCCCGGGCTGTCCGCAAGCCGGGCGGACCCCGCTGAGGGACAGGCTCGGGGCGTGCCCTGCCGCCGTGGGCGCCAGGCTGTCCCCCTGCAGGCCCCGCACACTGGGCTCCCGCCTGCTGGGAAGGGCGCAGGGACCCGGCAGGGACGGTTCTCTCCGGCAGGAAAGCACAGTGGCTGCCGAGTCTTCAATTCAGGCGTCGCGTCTTTGAGGCGACGACAAAGGTGGTGACGCTGCACACCCCGACACAGCTGGGCTCTTGCACCGACTCCCTCCCTCGGAGCCCCACCAGTTTCGCCCCCCAAGCCTCCCCCGAACCCCCAACACACTCACATCTCTCCCCCGACCCCCACGGTCACAGCCTGGTCCCCCTCCTGTCCCCTCCCCACCGCCCCGCCCCGAGAGACGCCCGGGAACGCCACTGCTCCTCCGGCCGCCTCCCGCCTCCCTGTGCCCAGCGCCGCCCCCACACTGCCAGCTCCCGCCGGGCCACCCCGGCGCGTCCCCATGCCTGTGCCCAGTTCTCGCCTCCGGGCACTCGGACTGACCGGGTCCACACCGCCGGCAGGCCTGACGGACAGGCCTCTGCAAAACTAACTTGCACGACGTGAAAGCAGCACACGGCACTGCGGCAGCCCAGCGTCAACCCCTCTGAGCTGCGCATCTCAACGTCACAGGCAACACCGTCAGGCCACGACACAGGACAGCGGCCACGGCGGCCTCTAGCTCGCGCCACTCGCACGCGTCCCTCCGAACACTCGTGTTCGCCTTCGCTAGAGCCGGACCGCTCTGTGGTGACGCAGTCGTCTTTACGGCCGCCCCTCGTGGGGCATCACCCCGAACCCTGCCCCGTTCCATCAAGTCTACCGACTGACCACACGGTCTCTGGGTCGGTCCCCTCCGCGCCTCTCGGGCCTTCCTTCCCCCGCGTCTCCGCACTGCCTTCCGGTCGTATCCGTGGAAACACCTCTGGGAGTTTTAAGCGAAACGTGACTCTCCGCTGCTCCCCGAACAACACATCCGAAAACTCAAAAAACCCCAAAACTTTCTGTGCTGGAAAACTTCAGACACGCTCCGAAGGAGACGGCAGCACGGTGAGTGCCGAAGGCGCCCGTCGCCCACCCGGACACCGCCAGCGCACGACCAGTCCCCTCCGAGGGGCGCGGGCCTCGGGGCACCCCCACCGCGCGGAGCTGGACCGCTGCTGCGCGGAGCAAGCTCGAAGCGGGCCCTCCCGGGAGGGCCCGGCCTCGGGCACGTGACCTCCTCAGCAGAAGCCCAGTTCCTAGCGAGGGTCTGAGTGGCATCCGAGAGGCCCGAGCGCTCCCCGCCCGGCGGGCCGCCCCGGAGCCCACGGCGAGGACGGGGACGCCCGGTCCGGCGGGCTGCCGGGGGCTTCACGTGGAAACGGGCCGAGGGGTCTGTAAATTCCTTCATGGACGGAACTGGCCTCCGGCCACCCGATTCACACAAAAGCAGGGGCGAGCGCTTCGCGGCTGCGGAACAGCGCGCCGCCTTTTCTCCTGCGCGACTGCTAGGTCGTGCCGGGGCAGCCACAGCCCCCGGGAGGGGGAACATCACTGAGCGCGACCGCTGACGACCCGCCGTGCTTCCTCCTCATCGCCCTCCCGCCCGCAAAGCACAGCCGCGCACGCAAGCCCTCCGGCCCGGCGGCGGGCACGTTGGCAGCCGAGCCCGGCGAGTTTGCCCCCGGAGCCCGCGTCGTCCTCTGTAAGACGGACGCACACGCGCTTAAGACGACGAGGAGTCCACGGAGAGACAAGGTCACGCCAGCAGGGCCCGGGAACCGCCGTGAACATCCTGGGGCCACGTCTCAGTTAAACGGAACCGGTTACGGATTAGCAACCAGCTTTGCTCATCCAACACGGCACAGACTGGTCGCCCGCCACAGCACAACCAAACGCCCCGAGCGCCCTACCGCGCGGACCGGGACAACGCCACCGGCCCCCACTGTGGGAGTCTGGGGTGCTTCCGATCGCTTCCACCTGAGAAAACAGCGCCGTGACGACGAGCGGCGTCACCCACGAGCGCGCGGCCGCCCCAGCAGCGCCGGCTCAGACAGCGCCAGCTCTAGGGCCACGTCCCCCTCCGCGTACACTGAACTGTCCGCCAGCACTGAAATCGCGACGCCAACGCCACCGTGACCAACGTGCCGAAGTTCGGAACGTACGAGACGTCTGTCCTGGCCTGTCGGTCACGGACACCACTTTTACACGAACTCACAACCCCGGGCCTCCCCGCAACCAGCAAAACGACTCCCAAAAGTACTTACTGTTGGGGTGGAACATCTCACAGGTAAACCTCATCTTCGGGGGGCTTAGCGGGTAATCGAGCGGGAAACTCAGGATGGCGGGGAAAACACCAAACTCAAAGCAGGTGTCTTCGGGGCCCCTAGAAGACAAAACACACAGCGGGCACGTCGCTGCAGGTGTGCCGCCGGCCGCCGCGCCGGAGCCACGCGTCGGGGCGTTTCCACTGCTCTCCAGGGGCACGGGGGAAGGCGCCACACACCAAGGCCGGAGCCGGGCTTTTATCCGTTGTCCCGCCCCAACCTGGTTCGGATCTTGGGGACGAGCGGAGGTGGAATTACGGGCAGAGACTTCGCACTAATAAAGGTAGAGTAGGCCGCGGAGCCTCGCGACCATCATGGGATCAGAGGAAAGGACTGGGGTCGACACTGCGCGACGCACGTGGCACGATCACGTCCCGGGATGAAGACACGCATCACGGCACACGTCACAGCGAGACGACTGCGGCGAACAAACGAGGGCTGAGAAATGTTGTTCCAAAGGCTATTTTTAATTTTTAAAGGTGCCTTTTGTCACCCTCCAGAAACAGGTGAGGAACACGCGTGTGCTCCCTGCCGGGCTCCCCCCAGGCCAGGCCACGCGCACCCGTGCTGCAGCCCTGCCCTGCGGGCCCGGGCCCCATGCCACGTCCCGCGACGACGCGGTCACCTACGCACTCACCGTCCCCCGCACGTGCACGCCTGCCTGCCTGCCTGCCTGGGTTGACCAGCTCATGTGGCCAGTGGCAGAAGTGGACTGAAGCGCTTCGAAGTCACACTTCACAAGTCTGCGTGCATAAACTGACCCTGTCCTGACCAGCACACAAGAGCTCGGCCGGGCAGGAGCCGAAGACGGAGCCCCCAGCCTGCATCTCGACGAAGACAAACTCCTCCACCCGCACGGTGTCACCTAGAAGGTGTGCGCCCAAGTCACTTTACCAGGTCGCAGACCAGTCTTCCCGCATATCCTTTTCCAAGAAAACGGAACAGCTGAGTGACAGCCACTGTGGGTGGGGAAGGAGACCCCACACATCCCTGTGAACTGAGAGGGACGCCCCTCTCGAAACACCCGTCTCCAAGCGATGACCCAACGGCGCAGGGAGCGCCACCTCAGACCCGCCTCCGCTCTACATAAATACAGGGGAAAATCCAAATCCATTTCTTCTGAAACGACCCACGTCCATTTGTTTTAAATACAGCTTTACCTTAAACCTTAAAATCATTTTGATTCAGTGAAACTTCTAAAATACTGATTTGCAAACATCAGAAACAACGTTTATCTCCGCAGTTAAAGGAAAAGGACAAAAAAAATCAGAAAGAAGCAGAACAGAGAGCTTCACTTCGTCTGGGCTGACCGGCTTTCCGTGGCACCCTGCGGAGGCCGGGGCGCTGGGCTGTGCTAAACTGGCCAAAACGGGAACAAGGCGAGAAGTGACACATCTTGATTCTGAAACCCGTCCTCGCTACCCCGGGAAAGCCACGGTGAACAGCTCCTTTGTCCTGGAGGGTGTCACACCGCACGACAGCGCCCAGAGCTCTGGCCTGAATCCAGGACAGGAAAGCCACAGAGCGCTGTGGGGCGGGCTCCTGCTGGAGGGCGTCCAGCCTGAGGCCGGGGCCGCGGGCCGCACAGGGACGAGCGCCACCAGCGCCGGGAGCCCGAGGCCTGCGCCGCCCCTCCCGAAGGCACCGGGCCAGGACGTACACGAGGCTCCCGCCGGCCCACGGCAGGGGGCACCGCGCTGGCGGACTCCACGCGCCCGTGGGTGGCAGGTGTCAGGAGCGCTGCTGCCAGCCCAGCAGAGCTACACGTCCAACCAGGCACGAGACGGCCGGGCCGAGGCCCAGGGTCAGCGCGGCGGTGACGACACAGCTGGCCCCGCACTCGGGAGGGGAGCGGACGGCGACGCCACTACTAAAGCCGCCGTGTCACGGCCAGGAACGCTTCCAGGGCCTGCACTCCTGGCACCTCTGAGTGGGACGAGAAAACAGGGCCTGGGTGACGTTTCTGGAATGAGCCAAACTTGGATAACCGTCCTTTGTTTCTCATGACAGGGATTTCTTCAAAAAAAAAGAAAAAAGCCGCCGGGCCGTGCGCGGCCTCAGAACAAGACCGAACGTTCCCGCAGGCACTCCCACACCTTCAACATCAAAGCCACTTTCCCACGCTCTGGTCGGCTACTGGTGTGACACTTTCTCTTCCTGGGACCCGCCCGCAGGCCGCCCGCCCGCACCTGCCAGCTGACCCGAAGGGGACGCCACGGAGCGAAGTCCTGGACGAGACAGGGGGCCAACGGGCACTGCCTGCGGACGAGCTCCAGTGCCGCACTCTGGGCGAGGAGGCAGGGACGCCGCACGTCTTCCCTGCGGCGTGCCAGCGCCCTGTCTGGGAACCAAGGTGGCAGCAAACAGGCCTTGTTCCAGAACCACGCACACGGCCGACCTGTCCACGAGGCCACGGTGATGCCCTCGTTTTCCTGCAACAGACATTTCTAAAAACTTCACGAACACGTTGGCGCTATGTTTACGGCCCGTTTCACAAACAAGCTCGTCAGTTAGGAGAGCTCCACAGGGAACTCTGGCAGACAGAAACTCGACTTTATTCAACCAAAACACAGGTGCGTGGCGGAGAGCTCTCCAGTGTGCAAGGGCAGGAAACGCAGCACACCCCTCTCACCCCGACGGCGGCCTGTAAGTTGGATTCTTCTCCCAAATTCATGCCTTTACCCACCACGTGGGATTTTTCAAATTAAAAATGCACCACAGCATCGCTGAGAAGAATTTTAAAGACCCAGATAAACAGAGAGGTCCTCCAGCATGCGGACAGGAACCCGCCTCAGGGGGAATCAGCCAACGCGTCCCCGTGGAAACCCCGGGCCCCCGAATAGGGAAAACAGTCTTGAAAAGGGGGAACACCGTGGCCCTGGTCTGAGGACAGCATGGCTCCGTGGAGCGGAACGCGAGAGTCCAAAAATAAACCCTCCCGGTCACGGTCACTGATTTTTGATGCCAAGATAGTTCAACACCGAAAGGATCTTATGTTCAGTAAACAATGCCAGGACGAATGGACATCCCCAAGCACGTCCCACCTAACGCCACGCCCCAAAGCCGACCCAAATGGATCGAACACCTACGCGGAGACCTGTGGAAGCCTGGCTCACGGGACGGTCAGAGCATGAGCCAGGCTGCGCTTCGCCCAACGTCCGGGCTTCTGAGGGCCCCACTGAGAAAGTGAACGCAGAGCTGCAGACTGAAAAGCACGCACCCGACAAAGAACTTGTATCCAAGACACGCAGACTCTCATGACCAGCGCGATAAGAGGATTTCCCACTGAGAAAACGGACGACCGTTCTCAAGTTGACCGAGGAAGACCGCCGAGTGGCCAGCGGGCCCTGAGAAGACGCTCGACACCACTCAGCCACCGGGCGACGCAGCCCAAAGCCGCACGAGGCCCCACTTCACGCCCACCAGACGGCGGGGACCAGATGACGCCGGCGAGGGTGAGGGGCAGGGAGGCAGCAGCCCCAGGGGCCGTCAGCGGGACCGTGGACGGTGACGGGGCTGCTGGGGGAACGGCCGGCAGCTTAGACCGTGCGACAGAGGCGGACCCCGCGCCAGCCCCTCCGGCCCTCCGTGCCCGCCGGGAGACGCGGGGATGTGCGTCTTGGGCCGTCGCACAGTCCCGTGTCTTCTTGGCCCCTCTTCAACCACACGGTCCCACGGCGACTGCAGGGTCCCGCTAGATGCCAGTGTGGCGCACCCTGCTCCCCAGGGTGACAACCAAAAATGTTTTCAGATGTGGTCAAACGTCCCGGGGGCAAGATCGGCCCCGGCGGACAGCGCTGGTCTAGACCCGCTGCCCCATAACTCGCTGCTCCTGCTCCACAGCCACGTGGCCACCTCCCTGGGCCAACACGGAGACTGCCTGGACCTCCTCGGAGCTAGGCGGACGGACGGATGTCCTGTAAGTCAGGAGTCCCCGGCCCCTGGGTACCGGTCGTGGCCTGTCAGGAACGGGGCCACACAGCAGGTGGGGGGCGGGAGGGCCAGCGAAGCTTCGTCTGCACCTGCAGCCGCTCCCCAGCACCGGCATCGCCGCCTCAGCTCCGCCTCACACCCCTGGCACCAGAGTCCCAAGGGCACACTGGTCCCTGGGGCCGCCGTAAGTTAGCTAGACTGGACAACGCTGCGTTCCGTCACTGCGGCAACGCGACGGGGACCGTCCTGGTGCTGACACCCTGACAGCAGCGCTCCGTGGAAAAGCTTAGGGCAGGACACTGGGTCAGAGAACACACGAGTTAAAAACGTTTACTTGAACATCTCAGGTTGCTCCCAGTCGGCACAGCAGCAACGACAGATGCTCTGTGACCGTGTCCTGTAACTGAAAAAGCCCGACGGCAAGGCGGCTGCTGTGACCGTGACGTCCTCGCCTCACGTAACCAAACACAGTCCAAGGGGAAGCGACAGCCTGGGAGCCCCCACACCCGCAGCTATTCCCCAGCTGGACCCAAACGTGCCGCAGGAACGTGGGGTGGAGTCAGCCGAGGGTCCCCCACGTTCAGGATGGGGAAGTCCTCGTTTCACCACAGCCGACGGATCCCCAGGTCTGGAGAGGGCACAGCCAGGCAGGGAGGCCTTCGAGAATGCTGGGCAGGACAGAAACCTGCTGCTGACGATAGAGGATACCCGCCGGCCCCCGCAGGGTCCCCTCACAGAAGGGCCCGCACGGACGAGCGCGTCCACCCCCTGCAGTGAGGGGCCCCGGACAGCTCCCCGCACCACGGCAGGGGCTCACAAGGTCGCGCAGGCCAAAGGCTCCGGAACGTGAGGCCACCTGTCTAAAAGGGACCGGACGTCTGTTCAGACCCAAGTGAGTGAAGGTTACAGAAGCCTAGTGACCGGCCCAAGGCCACGCAGCCTGCCTGCCACACGGCCCCGGCGTGACCGGGTGGGTGCCCAGCCCTTTCCCACGGGACCGTGCACTCGACCTCCAGGCCGAGGGTCAGGAGAGCGACTTGTCACTTTTAATCAGAAGCGGGCTGGGGCAGTTTTCCGGGTCACTGACCTGCCACGCTCCCGCCCTAGCCCTCGAGCTCGTCTCTCAGGGTGGGGGTTTGGGGCCACCGCGGACAGGGCCCGGACGGGCGGGCAGGGACTCGGGATGGGGCGCCCGCACCGCAGACAAGGGAAGGGTCAAGCCGGGCTGCGCACCCCGGAGCGGGAGGCGGCCGCGGCCGAGGAAGAACCCCTGGAAGGGGCGGAGGGGAAAGGCCAAGCCGGTCGCTGGGGGGTGAACGCCGCGTCCCGGGAGGACAGTTAATTCCTCCGCAGCCGCTCTAAGCACACGGGGGACGGGCTCTTGTTTGCCGAAGGTCTGGAACGGGCCCAAGGCCCGCAGGCTGAGCGGGTCCCGGAGCGGGGAATTCCGCACGAGAGCAAAGCCTCCCTCAAACACGAGCGTGCTCCGCTGAAAGCCGGCCCCGCTACGTTTCTGAGGCAGCTTTTCAAAACGTGGTTTAACCGTGTTCTGTTTACCTAAAACTAGCAAGAGCTACCCTGACGGGTCTCTGACAATCAACGCTTTTAGAAACGACGGCGAAAGGCTCAAGTGTCCCTTTCGGGGCGTCTAAACAGGTCCCCTGTGGCTGCGCACAAGCCTCAGCTCCCCGGGGCCAGGCTCAGGAAGGCCTCAGACGGTCGGTGCCCTGCAGCCGGGCCTGCCTGCCGCCCTGGAGGCCACATGGCATGTGACCAGCGAGGCACGTGACCCTAAATGGGACAAGCAGTTCCAAGGCAGGGTGATAAGCTGCGATCGCCTGTTTCTTAAAAACAAAAGCTGGAGCCGACACGAGTGCACGTGCCGCTGGACACAGGACCACGGCCCGGGTCCCGCTCGCCACCCAACTCCGCAGCGCTTCAGGGACAGAGGACACACCAGCGAGTGGGACGCAAACACAGGCGGCAGAGACCGCCTCTAGCCAGGTGCTTCCCGGGCAGTGCTCACGCAGGGCTTCTGACACACGCTGCCCACCAAAAGGACGCGGTCCACGTCGCGCTTCTCACGGCGCCCGAACCTGCTCAGACAGCCCGGGCCCTCAGGGACGAACGGTGCAAGCGCTGCACAAACTCACGAAGGCGATGCTGCGCGGCCTCCCCTCCCGCCCGGCCCACACCGCTGCGGTGGACCCTGCCCTTCTCCCCGCCCCCACCCATCCTCCGCGCCGCTGAGCCCCCAAAACACGCTCTCGCTAATTAGAGACCTCACTTCGCCAAGGAGAGATCTAATTACAAACTTCAGCTTCCTGAACGCTGCCTCACCACATCTTGCTGAAATACGTTAAGTCTAAGAACGCTCAGAAATTATACGCCTGAGATCAAAAGCAGACAGAGAGCCTGGGCCACAGAGTGCTCTAGAATCAGGTCCACCTGTTGCTCTCGCCAGGGAACACCACCGTGAGTGGAATGTCCAGTCCCGATCCTTCTAGAACGGGGCCAAGAAGCACACTGCTCATCTCAGAGCTGGGAAGAACAGGGGCACTGGACAGCCGGGCAGGCACACGGGGAAGGGGGATGCGGAGGGAGGCGGGACCGCAGAGTCCTGGGGCCCGGGCGGGTGAGGCCCAAGCTGTGCCCACAAGCCAGGGTGTGCCCCCTCCACTCCAGGAGCCTCTCCCACCTCACAGCCTCGGGCTCCAGGGACTTCCTGAAGCCAAACCCCACCCACACGCTTGAGGCCAGCCCCACACAGCCCCACTACATTAGAACTTTATTATTTTAAAACTCTGTAAACACGCATTACTCCTGAACCTTCCGCTGGTGCCAAGGAAGCGTTGGCCTTTCTTTTGCGTAAACGTTCGTGTTTCCTGCTTCCGGGCTAGCAGACTGGAGGAGCTACACCCACGGGGTGTCCTTGGCCTCTCGTTCTGCCTGGCACTCGCTGCGCCGTCGCGCAGTCTTAAAACTGACCCCACGTGCGGTCAACTTACATGATCAGGGCCTCCCATTCGAAAAAGTTCTCTTCGTTCATGGGCCCTGCGGGAAAAGGAAAGCGTCCACACTGTAACCGAGGGCAGCTTCGGCAACTAGAAGTAGGCTGTAAAAGGGTTAACTTTAGCACCTCACCTGCCACGATTCCTTCCGGAGGATTCAGTGTCAACTCTGCAAAATGAAAAAGCAAAGCTGTTAGGAAACAGGACGGACAGCATGTTGGCATTTTCACAAAACGATTTAAAGCCACGCAGGACTGTGCGTACCACATACACACAGATCAGCAGATTAAAATTCTCTGCTCGAAGTCAACGCCTGCTCCGGTTACGTTTCTGATAAAAACGTCGTGACCCGTTCTTCAGACCAGCAAAGAGCAGAATCTCAAGCTAGAAACCCTTTCAGTTTGCAAATGAAGAAACAGACAGAAAGGGGCAAGTGTCCTTCCAAAACACTCCGGCAGCTTATTTCGATCAAAGCTCACAAATCAAACACGGTAGATTAGTTTCCGACACGGGAACCAGCGCTGAGGTTTCCGAAGCTGACACTGCGGAGAGTGCCTCACGCCCGGTCCAGGCTCGCCGCCAGCAGCCACCCCACGGCGAAACCCGTGAGCCCCACGCGTGGGCCCGCCCCCGGGCACCAGGCTTCAGCACTGACGGGGACACGGCCACCGTCAAGTGGGCAGCAGCGTCCTCAGCAATTCACCAAGACTCGTGGTGGGAAGGCTCGAGGCCCTGCCGCTCAGGAGCTGCCACCGAGAAACGTCATCTCAACCCTCGGCCTCCTGGACTTTTCTGTGGGAGGCTCCCGGATAAAACCCACCCGTGGACAAACCCCAAAGGGAACGAGCAGAGAGGAAAGGCCAGGGGCAAGCAGGCTGGCGACACGGGAGCGGGAGGCAGGCCACAGACGCAGGCCCGCGCCGGGAAGTGACCACAGAGTAAGAAACGCTCCAACAGAAGGTGGACCAAACCCAGAGTGGGTTCTGGGAAGAGACGTGAAGTGAACAAATCCCGGCCACAAGGCACGGGACTGGGACAGAAGGACCGAGCCGTCGTCGTTCACGGACGCTGCGCCAACTGCACAGAGCCCAAAGCACCTGACGGTGCTGATTAGAGCGCGTGCCAGCGCCGCCGCACACGAGTCTCCGGGCACACCCGGTGACGCGTGCCCACGGGCTCTGGACCGGCGAAGGCCTGCGGCAGCCCCAGACCCGAGGCTTCCAGGCCACCTCCGCCACAGCCCCAGCAGGCGTCCTGGTCTGAGTTGGGCGATCTAAAGATAAAGGACAACGCGGGCGACCCCAACGGCCCAGGCGCCCTAGAAAGAGCTGGCGGAGAGCTGGTGCAGGGCACCGACCTCCGCGCACGCCGCGGCACAGGGCGGCGGGATGGGGCGGGGTGCGCCCCGCACACGACGCGCGCGCACACGGCGCCTCCACTCACTCCCAGGGCAGAGCCGCGGACAGAGGCGACGGCTCGGTCCTGCCCACGAACGACCAGAAAAACGAGACCTTTTCTGCATCTGACGCTACATACGAAACTGAAAACGGAGAAGGGGAGAAGGGATGTATAAGACAACAGAAAACATCGACCGTGGGTCTCTGCCCCTGGCCCCTAGCTCCTAAAGCCCACAGGATGTCCTGGGTGACAAGAGCCTCTTCGTCCTGATGAGGTGACTCTGGGTGGCACCTGGGTGGGGGCTGGTCACCAGAAAGACTCTCAGCGCCACCCCGCCCTCCAGAGGAGAGGGGAGCGGGGTTGGGGACGATGGATGGCGCCCACGTGAGGAAGCCCCATAACCCCCGGGGCACGGGGCTCACGGAGCTTCTAGGTGGGTGGCCACGTGGAGGGGCCGGGAGAGCAGCACACCCAAAGGGGCAAGAAAGTGGGCGCCCTTCCCCCACCCTCACCCTCACCCTCTTCCTCCTTCCACACGTCCACAGGCCCCTTCGCTCTACCCCGTTATCGTAAACCGGCAAGCTGTTTTCCCGAGCCCCGAGCCACTCTAGCAGATGCACGGAACCCAAGGCGAGGGCACGGGGGCTCCGACGCACAGCCGCAGGTGGCAGTGTCTAAAGGGGGGCAGCCTGGCGGGACCGAGCCCTGCGCCTGTGGGACCTGACACTCTCTAGGTAGCTGGAGCGAGGCTGAGTCAAGCTGGAGGACGCCCGGCTGTCAGAGTCGCCCGGCGGGGGGACCCCACACCTGTGCAGAAGTGTCGAGTGCACGCTCGGGGTGGGAGCGTGACGGAGACGCTCGGCAGGACGGGTCTTCTAAGCAGGGCGGAGAGAGATGTGTGCAGACCTGTCCCCAAGGAAGACACGGGCAGCAAATCGGCTCGTGAAGAAACGATCAACGCTGTGAGTCATGAGGGAAGTGAAAATTCAACCCACAAAAAGGTACGGCTGTGCACCTTTATGAGTAAAAATGCCTTTGCTTGGAGCAAAACAGCGACCACGAAAGAGACGGGCACCGCCAGCGCTGGCGGCCGGGCCTCCCACGCCTCGCTGGGAGGTCACAAGGCGACTAGCTGCCCTTCGTTCAACAGCCGGACCATTCCTAGTGAAAACAGGCCACGCCCATACGCACCCCGAGCCCCAGCAACCCTCCTGGTGGGCGTGCCCCCGAGGAAAATGAAAATTCATGTCCCCGTGGCCGCAACTTCACTCATAACGACCCCGCCCTGGGACCAGCCCAAACGTCCGCCCACTGGTCAGTGAAGGGGTGCGATCGGTGTGTACAGCGGAAGGCCACTCGGCACGAAAGAACAGACCGGGGACACCGGCCCCACGTGGATACCCGAAGCGCAGTGCTAGGTGGGGGAAGCCTATCGATGTGCAATCCGGGAAAAAAGCAAAAGCACAGTAACAGAGCAAATCAAATGTGGCCGGGGCCGGGGCCGCAGGGAGGTGGGAAGGGACCACAAAAGCGCACAAGGGCACCTTCTGGGCAACAGAAACGTCTGGGCCGCGGCAGGCTGCACGTGCCAAAGCTCCAAGTCCAGCACGTTTGAAATGGGCACGTTTTATTGTGTAAACTTTGCCTCGAGAAAGCTGACTCGCCCAGAATTCACGTCAGTAGTTTCACGTAGCGCTGGACATGAACCTGCTGAGGGAACCACAGAAGAACGTCTGCACGCTCGCAGTCCAGGCTCCTCAACTGCACGAGCCATGAAGCTACCAACGAGAGAGCACCGACCACGAGGGAAAGGCTGGCGAAACCAAGGCCCTTACAATTAAGAAGCTCTGACAGCAAAAGACACCTTTTTTAAATATCAAAAGGCAGCTGTCAGAGGAGAAAAAAGGAAGCCCAGAGGAAGATGATGTTTGCAACAGATGTCAACGACCAAGGGCTGACATCGAGCTCCTGACTGAGGCCTCGCAAATCTGTAAAAGCAGGACACGAGCTGGAAGGCACGCGCCCAGCACGTGAACCTCACACGCACCAACACCCGCGTCTGCGCGCCTGCAGCCAGAGCCGACGTCTGCAGACAGCCACAGGAACGGGGACACGCCCTTCCCCGCGTCTAAGTGACGTGACGGGGGCCCACCTCGCTCACCGCGGGGACAGTCACGCCAAGGCCGCGGCGAGACAGCGCGACCGCCACGGGCGACCCAGCGACGGGATCAGGAAGCGGGAGCGGCGGGGGAACGGTCCTCTGGCCACGAGGCCGCTCGCAGGAGCACGAGCGCAGGAACGCGCGTGCACGTGCGTGTGCCCGTTCGCACGTGTGCACCAGGACTGCCGTCTGGGACCTTGCACTTCCTGCTACCGTCATCACTGGGAAGCGCTTCGGAGTCTAAGCAGCAACCCACACGCTTCTGCACAGAGCGACTCACAGCAAACGGTAAAAATCCCCCGTGAGCCCCGCTCTGGAATCACGGGGGATGGGAGGTGAACGTCCCTGCACGGAATCCGTTTCGTTTTCCAACGCGCGGCACCCGCCCCGCAGGGCCAGTGGGCTCGGGTCAAGGGTGACAGCTTACGCGACAGCGAGCCCCACCAGTCTCCCTGCTGAGGGCCACGCCTAAACCTAGAAACAGAGGACTGGGGTAGGCGCTGCCTTGACGGCCGGGTTGGAAGTCTGCACGTGTCTCCACTGTGCTGTGTGACTGCGTTCACCGAAAAGTAGTTACGATTCTCACGAAAGCACTCCATTCTGGGGTTTCTTCTTCACATCCGCCTCTCGGTCACACCTGAAGCTTTGAGGAGAGACACAAAGGCAGCCATGGGCTCCGGTCTGAGCACCCCCACTTGGCCGAAACGCCTAGAAGTGGCCAACGGCTCAGCAGACATCAGTTAACAAACGACAATTACACGTCTTCTCTGCCGAGCGCGATGCCGGGCAGTGAAGACACGGGGTGAACGAGACAGACGAGGCCCCTGCCTTCGACGAGCTTCCGTCCTAATGCAGACAGACAGGCGGAAAACGAGGGAACGCAAACAAAAGGCAGTCTCAGGTTCGGCTGCGCACGGCGAAGAGCGTGGCTGAGTAAAGTGGCAGTCACAGCGGGCCTTGCTGCAGAGGTGACACTAGACCAGAGCAATGACGGGCGGGACTCCGCTCTGCAGGTACGGACGGCAGCGCTTGCTGATTGGGGACGGGGGGGGGGGGGGTAAGAACAGATGGAGGTGTCTAAACGACTGAGTGGTGGCGCCGTTACTGGGGTGGACTGGGGTGGGAAGGGGCAGGTCCGACGTCAGCACAGAAGGCCGTGACGCCAGGACATGGACAAGCCCGCGGGAACACCGGAAACGCAGGGTGCTGTTTCCAGGCCTCGCAGAGCCTGGGGGTGCCGCTGACATTTCGGAGGAAGGGACCAGGAATACTTACTGTTCTGCCACCCGCACAAGGGAAAACTGTCTCACTGGACCTGCCAGTAACACCTGGGGAGCGGACAAAGGGGGACAGGAGAGCGACTGTGACCAGGGCTCTGTGACCAGGGCGCGCCAACACCAGGAAGGGGGCGCGGCCAAGGCAGCAGGAGACCACGGGGCGGCCAGTGAGGCGGGACGAACTCGTGCTGGCTGCAAGGCCGAGTGCACTGAGCGCTGCGAGGACAGGGGAACGGAGGGCCAACGGGGCCGAGCGCCAGGAGTGACCGGGACACGGCGACAGACCCTGAGCGGCTCGGCCCCTCTCTGCAGCTGAGACGCAGCTCGCCAGGCTTCGGGCGCCCGACTCCCTGCAACGCAATCTGCGTCCTGTATGAATCGAGCTCCCTTTTTTAAGGACAAAAACCAAGCGACGAAGGCGACGATGCTGGGAGGGACGAGGGACCGCAGTTGGGAAAGGGAGCGGGTGCCAGAGCGACGGAGAGGAACAGTGCCAGCGACCTTTCCCCGAGCCTCGGGGACCTCAGACCGAAAGGAGCTGGCTCTCCTGTCACCGCGGAGTTCCCCTGGGAACTTCCCTCCGCGCGTCCCCAGCCGGCCAGGCCCGGCGCCAGCCGCCTGCCCAGGGCGCCCTGACCCAACGGCGCCACCTACCGGTGAGCGCGGAGCCACAGCCCCCGGCCCGCCAGGAGGGCACGCGCCCGGGCCACGGGCAGGCACGCGGGAGCGCACGCGGGGACCGCACGATCACAGTTTCCCATTTCCTGATAGAAACAACTGCAAAAGGAGAAGCAGGGCCGTGCGACGTCGTGCGCCCTGACGCGTGCGGTCAGCGTGGCTAAAATAAGCTCCGATGAAACTTCTGTAAAGAGGGGCGACGCCAGAGTCGCGGTCAGCGCGGCTGCTGCACACGAGCAGGTCCTGGGGAGCTACGGGCCCGGCCCGGGGCCCGGGGGGGCGCCGCAAGCGCGTGGGAGCAGACGCCCCGGCTCCAGAGACTCAGCCCTTAAGGGGCCACGGCAACATCCGGAGGTCAGGGTGGAAGTGCGGGGGTGGGGGATTAAAAACATTTTTAAGAGAAAAACATCTTAACAACATCAGAGGAGACCTGTGCTACTGACACCGTGAAACGTTCATTTGTAAAAATACCTTTTTACTTGTGGCTTTAAAAAGAGCTGCCGCACAAACTAAAACACAGATTAACCTCGGCCCACAATCCCGTCTCAGAATCTGTCCGCAGCGACAGCGGTAAAAACGAGGAGAGACACCTGCATGAGGCCACGCGCTTCGCAACTGTTTGAACAGTAAAAACGGAACTGACCCAAACGCTTCCCACAGGGGACTAGCCAAATTCTGTGCATCTGCGGCAGAGGACCGTGCAGCTGTGAAAGGCGTGACAAACGCCTCTGGGGACAGAGCCCGGGCGCCACCTCCACCCCCCTGCCCAGCCTCTAGCGCCGGCAACGCCTCGGGTGGCCTCACGCACATTCGCCACCTGGGTTTCTGCAGCAGGAGCCGAGGCGTGCCTCTTGATCACCTGGCTCCGGGGACAAGGGAGCCTGCGTCCCTGGGTACACGGGCCTGTTAGAATCAGTGTCACCCAGAAAGGAACCCAAACCCCAGTCTGGCACCCTGATTTCTGTGCCTGCTGCCAGGCGATACCTCTACGCTGCCTTGCTCTGGGGGCCAGGGAGGCTCACACTCACGGTCCACATGGGACTGTCGCCATCAGGGAGAGTTCTGAGACACCTACCACCCCTGGGGCAGGGCAGAGGCCACTAACCAATCGCAGGACACAGCCCAAGGGCCAGGCCCCTGATGAAAGCCACACAGGGGGCTGGCCAGGAACCCCGGGGGATGGGGGCATCTGCGTGCCTACCTCTGCCACGCCCCAGAGGGCCAGTGTCTCCGCGGGGAGAGCTTCACCCGGCGGGTGCCCTGGTGGCGGTGGGAAGGCGCACGGAGATTTCTAGATCACTGTTAACGACAGCTGGGTGCCTGGGTGCCGACATTCACGTTACTATTTCATCTGAACGTACACGTTTTACACACTTTACCTATGAGCTTCTCAATCAAAAGCTAAAAAGGGTTGAAGACAGGGAAAGATGGCAGTAACAGGCAGGACGGCGGACTGGCGTGGCATGGCTTCTCCAGGGGGGCAGGGCACGAGTGATGCAGACAGCGGGGAAGAGCCCGGGCCCGGGCGGGAGGGTCCGACAACAAAGCCGGGGCCGGAGCCAGGGCGCCAGCGCAGGGGGAGAGATGGGCTCAGAGAGGCAGGTCACTGCACGGACTTCGGTTTTTACTGCACCAGGGGTCCTGGGCAGCACCACCATCCGACTCTCTGCTGTGTGACAACTAGAACCTCGCCAGGCAAGTGCAGGAGCTGCAGAGCGAGCGGGCTCGTGCTGCGGTCGCCCGGCCTGAGGGATGAGGTCTGAAGGGGGGACGACAGTCACCTGTGGAAAGAGAGGCAGCAAGGCCGGAGCTGCGGTGTGAGCCCAAACACCTGGGAGGACGAGGCTGCCGCTGGCTGGGACGAAGGTGACAGGGAGCGACGATGGCGCGGGAAGAGCAGGGGCTCAGTTCTACGCATGTAGGTTTGGGGTTCCTATTAGACACTGCACCGGGTTGAACAACGTCCCCCAGGATCTGTGGAAGTGGCCTTATCTGGAACCGGAGGCCCTGATGATGTGCTTGAATTAAAATGAGGTCACAGCGGACTATGGGGGCCCTACACCGGTGACTGGCACCTTTCTAGGAGGCAGACGGCCATGCGTGACACTCCCAGTAGCCCAGGAGCACCGAAGCTGGTGGCAGCCCCCGGAAGCTGGAAGAGGCCAGAAGGGAGCCCTCCCCCGTCTTCGGACACCTTGACTTGGGTCTTACGTCCAGAGCCGTGAGAGAATGAAGTCCCACTTGGTAAATTTTCCCGAGCCTGGGCTGCTTCGTTACAGTGGCCCCGGAAGCTCACCTAAGGCCACCGCCGACACTTGTGGGAAAGGCCAGGTGATGTGTGAAGGCAAAGCACCCAGGAGAGATGCCGGGCTCTTCTCCTGCTTCTCCTTCGTTTAAGAACCTGGGCCGATCGTTTCACTTCTGTTATTCAACTTCCTGTCAAGTCGGGGCCTGAACAAGTCACAGTCAAGGTCCCAGAGTCTCGGTTTCTGCAGCTCTGTGACTGTGCCACGGGACAAAAAGGGGCCTGCACCCTGTCCGAACCTACCTAAACCCCGTGCCAGAGGCCGGCTGCTTCTGTGAAGCCTACCTTCACGCGGGGTGTGCCACCTCCAAGAGTGGCAGGACACACTAGACACTAAGACACAAAAAACGAGAACCACTAAATGGAGTATTTCCACGTCACTAAGATACGGTAGCAACCAAACCCCCCTCGACAACACACTGACTTCCTTTGCCATTGTTGATGTGACAAACCACCACGAGCTCGGTGGCTCAGAACACCGCCCACTGGTGATCTCAGCCTCCGGGGGACAGAGGCCGGGCACAGCACGGGCCAGCCGGCCGGCTGCTTAGAGTCGCAGGAGGCAGCGGTCGGGCGTCGGCAGGGCTGCCTCCCTAAGCTCACCCGGGTTTCTGGCAGAGCTCGGTCCCCTGCGGCCGTAGGACTGAGGGTCCGCGGTCCCTGCTGCCGCTGGCCGGGGACCACTGTGGGGTGCCAGAGTCGCCCACAGCCCTCAGGTCCTGGTCCCTCTCCAGCTCCTCCTCCTCAGAGCTCCCGCCCTGCCTCACCCCTCCTGCCTTCCCTTCCGTTTTGGGGCCTTGTGCGGTCATGGTCACACCCCGAGGGCCCGGGGGATCTCCCCGTCTGAGTCAGCTGGTTAGGAGGCTGCCGAAAGCCCCCTGGCAGCAGTGCCCGGCTGCGTGTCTGACCGAACAACCAGGGGACAGGCAGGAATCTCAGGGACAGGGCTCTGCACACAGGCTCCGAATCGACGGGCCCTGACCCGCAGGGCACCGCCTCACCATTCACGGAAACGCAACCCTAGGAGCGGGGGAATCGCCCTCGCCAGGGCAAACACCTCCAGGAAGTTCAGGTTCAACAAGGCTAAGGCTGGACGGAAGCGCGGCCTGAACTTGACTCCCCGGCAGGGGCTCAGCGGGTCGCTCTCCGGAAACTGAGAGCAGTGCCGCTGGCAGCCGGGCGACACGGGACACGGCCCCGGGGACCAGGGCGGGAAAGGGGCGACCCTCCCACGCACCGGAACCCCGGGCCAGGGTCCCCCGGGGACACAGGGGCCGCCTCGTGCCCCCCGCCGTCGTGGAGGGGACCCGCGTGCGCGCCCCGCGCCGAGGGGGCCCGTTTCCCACGCTGTGCCGAGTCGCCCCGGTGCGGCCACGACGACGGCGTGGAGGCGGGGCCCGTCGCCGCGCCGCCCCCGAGGGCGCGTCCCGAGTCCCCGCCGCCCTTTGTCTCCGCAGACGTCGGGGAGACGGGCGGCGGAGCGCGCGCGGAGGCGGCGTGCCGGACCCCACGGGGGCGAGGACGCGCCCCCCACGCCCGTCAGGACGCGTCGGCGGCCGCGACACGGGGGGACCCCGCCGCGGCCCTGAGCGAGCGCGGGGCGATGGGGGCGGCGGCGCGGCGGAGGCGGCCGAGCGGGCCGCCCGCGGGCCCCGCACTCACGCTTGTACTCGGCCATCAGCCGCTTGAGCGCCGTCCCCGCCATGTCCGGGCCGCCGCGGCGCGTCCGTCCGTCCAGCCGTCAGGGCAGGGCTCCGCCCGCGGCGCTCGGCCCCTCCCGCCAGCCGCCGCTTCCGGGTCGCTGAGCGGGCGCAGAAGCCCTTCCGGGGCGGGGCGGGCCCGCGCGTGCGCAGTGACGACGAGGGCGGGGCCGCGCGTGCGCAGTGACGGAGGGGCGGGGACGCGCGGGCCCCTCTGTGGCGCGACCCCGACCCCCCACCCCCGCGCCCCGGGCTCGGGCCTCCGGACGCGCAGGGCAGGGCCGTGGCGCCTCCGACGGCGGCCGGGGCGGTGCGCGGGGTCCGGACCCCGGGGGGGGGCGCGGACGGGGAGGGGCCGCCGACCAGGCCCCGGCCCCGCCCGACCGGGGCCCAGACTCGCCCCCGCCCCCCACCCCCGGCGCCAGCGGCGGGGGGACCCGAGCGCCCCGGCACTGTCCGGCGCGGCCGCCGCGCGGGTGTGACCGGCCGGGCCCCGAGCGGCGCCCACGGGCCCCGACAGGGGAGCGGGTCGCAGCGGGGCCCGGGGCGACACCGCCCGGTCCTCCAGGACCCAGGGTTCTTGGGACCCGGCACGTTACGGGCCAAAGCCACAGGGCCCGCTGGGCCCCGGGCACCAACGACAGGACAGTCGGGCTCGCCCCTCCCGAGGGAGGTCATTCGTGTAACTTAGTGTTTCCAGAACACGAACGCCGGGAGGCCTCCCGGTGCACGTTTGCATTTCAGACCCTGTTCCCCCGTCGGCGCTGTGGGTGGCAGGGCAAGCGGCCTGCTCCAAGGGCAGCCCCGACGTCCAACAAGGCACCGTGCAGGGGAACCAGTCCCGTGCCATGCTCGAATCCGGCTTTTTGCCGGCGCAGATCAGGTGCCGGGTGCCCCTTCACCTTTCGGCTTAGGCTCGTCTCGCCTGACGGACTAACAACAGCTCGGTCACTGTCAGCCCTGGTTTCGTCACAGCGGTCCACCCGGGAGTTCTCCAGTTCGCATCGGTTCGCTCAGCGTCAAGGAAAGCAGGTTGTCGGCCGCACTGAGGAAGAGTCTGAAAGTCAAGCACCCAACCACCTGAGGCGCCCAGACTCAGGTCCAGATCTGCTGCCTCCAAAACCCACCCTACGTACACGACACCCAGGAGAGGAAAGGAGTTTAGCGCGGCGGGCAGACAGCCCGAGAGCTCTGGGAGGCGGCGTGGGAGCC
Source organism: Cynopterus sphinx (assembly GCA_030015415.1). Classification (NCBI taxonomy): domain Eukaryota; kingdom Metazoa; phylum Chordata; class Mammalia; order Chiroptera; family Pteropodidae; genus Cynopterus; species Cynopterus sphinx. Next base: position 787,402 of record CM057380.1, on the reverse strand, counting down.
CGCAGGGGAGTACTTGCTTTCCGGCATCCAGCCTTTAAATCAGAGTCTGAGTGGCCTCACTAGGTGGTCCCGACGAATGCTGAATTGTGACAGCCCCAACCTCCAAACGCAGCATGTGACACGTGAGACCGAATACCAAACTATATTTACTGTTTACAGTAGTAAAGGGCAACAAAGAATGTACAAATCGGTGAATAAACAGCCAGCAGGCCCCACCCGCGCCCCGACGGCAAAACACAAGAGAAGGTGAGACTCCAGGCAAGCAAGAGACGGCGGTCACGGTCGCGCTGTCCAAGTGGCAGACGAGGCCGAGCAGGGCCCTCAGGCAGCAGTGGGTCCATACGAAAGGGCCGTGGAACTGAGAGGAACAGGTGCAGGTCCCCAGATGCTTCACAGAACTGAATCACAGCTAAGGTTTGAGAAGCAGCAGAGCACAGACCGTGCGGGGACAGGCAGGCCCCTTGGCACGGACCTGGGTGTGACCTCACTTTTACGTAGCTCTTACACGAAAACGTCACCGCAAATCCAGCGACACTTAATCGTACTTTTCTATGTAGAGACCGTAATTACTCGTCAGAAGCAAATACGAGAAGGGAGCTGAGGCCACAGTACTATCACCGAGTGGGAGATGTGGGGTTACTTTCCTCTGTACCAAGAAAAGGGGCAAAGCCAATTTTCACTGACCACGCTTTGCCCGTGTAGCATCATGGGCACGGTGCCTGCCACTGCCCAAGGCGACATCCAAGGGGCAGAGCACCGGGACCATGTTGCTGAGGGACTCAGCTACTCTCCTTTTTCCCTTTGAGAAAGCTTTCCAGTATTCTCCCTTCAACGACCGTGTTCCCACAAAACTTAAATTTGCCATATTCAGCACTTACGAGAAATGGTGACTGGAAGTTTGTCTCCCGTCTCCACCGTGCCCCCAGTCTTGTCCCACACAAGCACTCCGTGTGGTGGCATGAGCTCTCTACACGACCGGAATAAGCAGTGGGGGCGGGGGGTGTCAATACCTGGGATACGATCCCCATCTAGACTACAAGGGGACATTCAGGCCACAAGCTTGGGGAAATGTCATAGGTAGGGGAAAGAAAATCAAAAATGAAAGCAAAAACCCAAAAAGCCTCACGACTCGTTTCCCTAAGTAAAGATGACAACTGTGCCCGGCCCGGGTTCAGGGGACGATTCATCCCTGCAGAGTTCTGAGTGGCACCCGCAGTGTGTCACAGAGGAAAGGAATGTGGGTGGATGTCCTCGGTCTCCGCAGACTCCTTTGCGGTTGGCATGGTCACGTGCTCACCCTCCGACAGCAAACGCGAGGACGGGGACGACGCGGGGCCGCTCCGTCTAGAGGCGGCGTCCTGCACGGCGGCCGGCCTCCCTCGAGCCCCCCGTCTGCTGCTGGAACACGTCGATGGTGTCTTCGTCCTCCATCTCCAGCTGGCAGGGTGGCGGGGGCCGGGCACAGGGACAGGGGGGGAGCTGTCAGTGCTCTCGCCGTCACGGGCACAAAAACGACGAAAAACGCCTGTCTACGGCGCTGGCCCCGCACCGGCGCACACGGGCCGTCACAGCCTCGCTCTGTGGCCGTCACTCCCTCGGGGCAGCCTCCCCGCCCCGGAACCCTCGGCGCCCACCGCTGCCTGGGCGGCTGTGGAGTCCCGCAAGGGGGCGGAGGTGGCAGCCGACCCTGGGAAGGGCCAGGCAGACTCCCAGTCGGGGGCTCTGCGTCACGAGGCCGTCCAGCCCATGGCTGACGAGGGCCCAGCCCGGGCCACAGCCTCTGCCTGGGTCCGCTGCCAGCAGGGCCTGGGCCTGGGCCGGACCTGTGCTGACCCACGGCCTGGGCGCCCGCCCTGGCCCACCCTGGGCCACCCAGGCCCCCGCCCAAGCCCCGCGCCCTCAGCGTCCAGCCCACGCCCCGCACCTCCCAACGCGGAGGAGGATGTCCCGCAAAGGCTTCCTTCCCGTTCGAAACACCGAACCACCCAGGACAGGCCCCCGAGGACACCAAGGTGCCCCACGAGGGCCGGCGGGGCCGTACCTGGGCCGGGGTGTCCGCCTCGTTGATCGGCTGCCCGTCGAACCGGAACCTAATCTGTCTCATTGACAAGCCCTGAAGTGAAAAGGCAAATACAGTCCATGTGTCCAGGTCACGCGTTAATTCAGAAAAGTCACATGTTTATGCCGAGACACCAGGATTCTGCACACGCAGACTGACGAGCCAGTCGATGACAAACCCGCTGGTGGGCCTGTCGTCGAGTCTGCGTGATGGCAGCACCGACCCGTCAGAAGGCACCGTTCTAGCAGCTTCTAGCCCAGCGCACGCCCTCACCCTCGCCTCCCTCCACAAGCCAAGCTTTACACGCTGCGGCACCCACGACCCCCTTTACGCCACTCAGAGAGACAGGACAGGAGACGAGGCATGTGACGCCTCTGGACACTGGGAAGCGGTCCCAATGGCAGGAGGACGCTTCCCATCCCAAAAGGAGCACGTGTCGCCTTTCTCCCAGGGAATGTGAACACGTCAGGGTGCAGAGCCGACGCCTTCGAAAGGCAGTTCCGACTTCACGTACACAGGACGGGCAGGGGTCGGGCCCACACCTCTGCCCCTGGGACCCTACCGAAAAGCATAAATAAAAAGCAACGACCAACAGGACAAAGAGAGCGGGAGAGGAGAAGGGCCGGCAGACCAAGGGTGTCACCGCCGAGCGGGAAGCTGAAGGCTCCAAAGCTGCGGACACTAGACCCCGAAGTCGGGGTGGGGTGGGGGCAACAAGATGCAGCCCGAGAGGCGGGGTCCGGCACCGCCGCTCTGGGAGGCCGACGTGCGGCCAGCAGCTGATCTGGGGTGAAGCCTCGACGTTCCTACCAGCCCCCGAGCCAGGGTCCCCAACCCGAGCCCAGGTGCTGCCCCCCCACAGACGGAGGGAGCCCGGGCCACCACCCCCAGCACCACCTCTGAGCCTCCCCTCCCGCCCCGTCCCCTGCACTCCAGAGGGATGCGCGCGCGCCGACACGCACACGCAGGCCCCGGCCGCGCCCGCACGCACCTGCCTCTCGCAGTAGGCCTTCATCAGCTTGCTCAGCGGGGTGTGTCTCTTGATCTTGAACTGGACCACGGAGCCGTCCTGCCCGGCCACCTTCAGGTTGATGTGGTCGTTCTCCGTCTTCACGCCCTCCTGCAAAAGACGCCAGCGGGGCCTCGACACCGCGGCCCAGGGCGACCACGGCTGGGCCCTTCAGGTCGTGCCAAGCGACCTCGGCCTTCAAATTCCCTGGCACCCGAGAGCCGGGGCCGTGCCACGTGTTTCTGCACAGGATTTATTTTTAACTCCCAGGCATCCGCGCGGACGGGAACGCGCCGCGGACCCACGGAGCAAGCAGATTGTTAATTCAGAGAGAAAGTCCGCTTGACAGACGGAGGACAGAACTGGAAACACGTGGACGTGGCGCCGCACGCCTGTCGCGGGGCAGAGGCTCCGTCTGCGGCACCTCCTAGGGGCCAGAGTGACACGCCCGCAGCGACACGTCCCTCGAGGGTCCTGCGGGCACGGTGCCGCCTCGTTTATCAGGCACCGTTTGGGAAGAAAGGAGTCGCTCATTTTTGAATAAAGTGATGAAGCTGGCCCGAGTTTCGGTGGAAATCAAAGCACGTGCTGCACTTTCTCCGGCTGATACTGTGCCCTTCTCTGCCTGGACGTGTCACTTGTCAGGGTGGCCCTGGAGGAGTGACCACCACGTCAGGGATCAGGGCCAGGAACACTGGCAGGCCCCGTGGAGGATGCCACACCTCTCCCTACCCTCCCTGCTGGGGGCGGGGGCTGGGGCCCTGCTCCCCTCCCCGTGTCCCCAGCCACCCCGACAGAAGGGGCCTGGGAGCAGGCGGCTCCATCCCGCGTGCTGGCTCCTCAGAATCTCGCGTGGGGCACAGCTCTGTCCAGGGTTCTTGGAACGGCCGAGAAGTCGCCTCCTGACACCAGCGGGAGCCTGAGGGAGGATGCCCGGGGGAGGCATCCCCTGGCCCCTCGGCCGGGCACCACACGCACCGCCCCTGCCCGCAACCTGCACTCGTGTGGGGTGGGGGAGCCGGCAGGGCAAATGGGTGCTCGGTGACCCCAGGCCGGATGCGCTGGGCGGTCGGTCCCTCTCGGAGCACCCGAGAACGCGTTTGGTTTTGATTTCGCATTCACGGAAAAGGCGCAAAGCAGCGCGCACGAGCTCCTGTGCGCCCGCGCCCGGCCCCACGTGCGTGTCACAGCTGAGCACCCGGCACTGCCACGTCACTAGCAACGACACTGCGCGCTTTCTCGGTATTCCGCCCGGTTTCCCGTCAACGCCCTCCTCCTGTTGTGGGCTCCCATCCAGGGTACCACGTCACGCCCATGCATGTGATTTTCTCCCCTTTTTTTTTACCGTGGTAAGACACACGATGTAAAATTTACCATTCCATTTTCTGGTGGCGTGGAGTACACTCGTAACGTCGTGCGGCCGTCACCACCGTCATCTCCCGAGCTCTTTTTATCTGGTAAACCTGAAATTCTGGCCCCATCGAACAATAACTCCTCTCCCCCAGCCCCCGGCACCCACGTCCTACTTTCTGTCTCCACAATTTTTACTCTAGGGACCTCAACGACGTGGACCGTGCAGTATTTGTCCTTTCGTATCTGGCTTATTTCAGCAGAATGTCGTCAAGGTCCCTGTCACTGTGTCCGAATCCCCTTCCCTTCCAAGGGTGGATGACACCCCACCGGATGGACGGGCATTTCGCTCCTTCATCGATGGACGCTTGGGCTCCTCCACGTTTCAGCCATCACCAATAATGCTGCAGTGGGCACCGGTGTGCAAGTCTCTCTCGTGAGCCTGCTTTCAGTCATTTGGGGTACACAGCCAGAGGGGGACTGCTGGGCCACACGGTAAAGTTATTTTTGAGGAACTGCCATCCTGTCTCCCACAGCTGCCGCACCCTTTACATTCCTACTAACAGTGCACAAGGGCCCTGATTTCTCCACGTCGTTGCCCACGTTTTTTATTGTTTTGTTTATTTTTTTGTAGTAGCCACCCTAACGGGTGTGAGGTCTTGGATTGCATTTCCTCAATGACTGATGACGCTGAGCATCTTCTCACGTCCTACTGGCCATGGGCCTAGCTCTCCTTTGAGAAACGCCTGCTCGAGTCCTTTGCCCGTTTCTAAGTGGGGTTGCTTTCTAGTTGCTGAGTTTTAGGACTTCTCCACGCATTCTGGATGCTAATCCCGTCAGATAAACGATTTGCAAACATCTTCTCCCCTTCCGTGGGTTGCTTTTCACTGTTGATAGTGTCTACATTTTGATGCACAAAATTTTAATTTTCATGAAGTTCAGTCTGTGTCTTTTCTCCCGCTGGCGTCACATCCAACGTCGTGAAGCTTCTGTCTGCTTGCTCCCGGGTTTTAGTGCATTCGGTCTCCACTGAGGTCCCTGCTCCACTCTGAGGTGGTTTTTGTACAAGGTGTTGAGAAGGATCGACGTCATTCCTTAGCACGAGGACGGAGGATGCATTTGCTTTCAGGATGAAAAAACACGGACGGGTTCGAGCGAACATGCGGGGCCCAGAGCACGAAGCAGCAGGAGCGCAAGCGGCGCCGCAGCCCGCGCCCAGGGCCTCGCAGGGACGGCGGGCGCCAGCCAGGAAGGGCCCCCCGGGCTCCGCCCCGCTCTGACCGAGGCGGCCCGGAGCGAACGGCCCGTCCCGGACCCGGTGGCTTCCGAACGGACACGGAGTACTGGGGGGAACGCTGAAGAGGTGCACAGTCCCTGCCGTGGCGGGGGAGCCGTGCGGGGGCGGAGGCGCCTTCCCAGCCCGGCCCTCAGGCTCGGCCCCTCCGGCGCCCTGGCCGGGACGGCGGGCAGGGGGCGGGGCAGGTCTGCGATCGCGGGGGGGGGGGGGGGCGCGGGGCCCGCGTGTGCGAGGCGCCAGGTGCAGGCTGCGCCCCGCACCTGCCCGCACCTGCCGAGAGGTGTGCGGGGCGGGGGCGGACGTCCAGACCCCTCCGGGTACCCCGAGGGCGGACTGACGCCAGGGGGGCGGAGGGGGTCACACAGGGGCCGGGGTGGGGGCGCACCCCGGGGCGGCAGGGCGGGGTGCGGGAACGGCCGCCGGCGCGCGGCCAGGCGGGCCCCACGGGGTCCCATGGGTGGCCCTGGCGAACAGCGCGGAGCGGCCGCGGACGGGGGTCCCACGCAGGGGCGCAGCGGGCCTGGGGGGCTGTGCCGGGGGTCGGGAGGGGGTTCCCGTCGGGGCGGCCGGGGGAGGGGCCGGACAGAGGGGGCCAGGGCGGGGCGTCCGGGGCCGCGTTCCCGGGGGCGGGGCGGGGCGGGGGTCCGGGCATTCGGGCCGGAGGAGCCGGACCCGCGGCGCCGCGGGGCACCCCGGGTCACCCCAGGACCCCGCACGCCCCGCCCCGCGCCCCAGCCGGCCCGGGAGGGGCTCCCGGGGGCGGGGCCTGCTCGGGGGCGGGGCCCGGGCAGCGAGCGGAGGGCGGGGCCCGCGGAGCCGGGGCGTGGCCTGGGCGGAAGGCGAGGCGGTGGCCTGGCCGTGTGGGCGGGGCCTGGGCGGAGCCTAGGGAGGTGGGCGGGGCAAGTCTAGGGGCGGGGCCTGGGCGGAGGGCACGGGGGGAGGGGAGGCGGGCGGCGCGGCGGGCGGGGGAGGAGGAGGGGAGGGGGAGGGGTGGGCGGCCCGGCGCGGGGCGGCCCCGCCGGCCCCGGGCCCGCGTCCCGCAGGCGTCTTCCCGCCGCGGAGGGCGCCGGGCGCGCGGGGCGGGGTGCGGCGCGGCGGGCGGGCCCTCGAGGCGGCGCGCGCCCGGCCCTTACCTTGGGCTTCTCCTCGGACATGGCTGCGCGGGCGCGGGCGGCGGCGGCGGCGGGGACCAGCAGCGGAGCGGCCGACGCGCGCTGTCCGCCCGCCGCTCTCCCGCCGCGACTGCGCGCGGGGCCGCGCGGGGCCCCCCAAATCCGCGCGCGCCGGTTGGCCGGCGCGGGTCACGTGGCGCGCGCGCCCCCGGGGCGCGGGCCCGGCGTCGGGGGCGCGCCCGGCCGGCCGAGGCCCCGGCGGGCGGGTGTCCGTGCCCGGGGGCGCCCGCGGCGCTGGGGGGCGGTCAGGGGGCGCGCGGACACCTCCGGGCGCGCGGGGCCCCGAGGGTGGCCGCCAGGTGCGCCCCGAGGACCCCGGGGGCGCGCGGGGCCCCGAGGGTGGCCGCCAGGTGCGCCGTCAGGGCCCGGCCCGCCCGCCCGCGGCCCCGCGCGCCCTCCGGTGTCCGCGTGGACGGCGCGATTCTCCGAGGAAACGGAAACGGGGCCCGTCGGGGAGCCGCTTCCGCCGGCCCCCGGGCCCTGGGCGCGGTGCGGGGTCCCCCCTCCCCGCGGAGCCGGGCGGGGGAGCCGAGGCCCGTTCTGAAGCCGCACGAACCTGGGGCCCCCGCCGCCGCCCGGAGCTGCCGGTGGACAGAGGGTCCAGCGGGTCGGGCATGGGGACCGCCTTGCTCCGCCCGTCCCCGCGCTGGGCCTGGCCCCCTCACCCCCGTGTCCCATCCCCGCCCCGGCATCTGAGTGGGCGGAGGCGGCCGACACGCGGGGCGGGGGGCGGGGGGGCCAGGCCCTCCCGCGACCTTGACCGTCTGGCCGTGTCTGGAGCGCGCCCCAGGGCCACGTCCCAGTGCGCACAGGTGAGGAAGCGGAGGTGCTGGGAGGACAAACGCCACCCTGCACCCCCGAGTTTGAGCCGCGCAGCCGGGATGAGCGCGGGCGCCTGGTCCGTGACCTTGACCAGCGGGCTCTCAGGGCCCGCGCAGGGTTAGGCCCCATCCGCAGCGTCACAACGCGCCCGGGCACGTGCCAGAGGACACGGCCACGAGGACACGGCCACGGTCAGCACATCTTTCGGTACCATGAGGCCCGCGTTCTTAGGAGTCCCGGCTGCTCCTGTGTCCCCTCTGCGATGCCAGTGCCTCCCGAGGAAATGGACCCGTGATGGCCGGCATTTATGTCGCTCGGGGCGCCCAGCATGCTGCCGGCTATGCACGATCCCACTCAAGCCGCACAGCACTCGGAAGCAGAGGGCCTGGTGATCCCTCTTTTGCCCATAAGGAATCAAAGGTGGGGGGGGGCGGCGGCACAGGACCACACAGCTAGGACTGGATCCTGAGTGATGGAACCGTTGCCCTCCTGGGTGAGGCCCAGCTGACTGGGTGCCACTGATTTTCTGCTAAAATCGCAAAGCCATAGAGTCATGTCTTCACGGACTCTAATTTCACAAACAATCTTTGACTCAAAAAAAGTTCACTTTCTTGATCAGAGGTTCCATTTAGGAGAGCGGAAGGGGGCTCCTCAAAGTGGGGCTGCCGTGTCACAGGTCTGGTCAGAGCCCACCTCCCCCCTCTGCCAGGTCCAAGGGGTTGGTCCTTTTCATCCTGGAATCTGGACCATGGCCCACCTCTGCCAGAGGACCCCTAGGTACAGTGGCCAGCCCAAACTGTGCTTCTGGGAGGCTCCAGGAACCAGCCCCTTCCCGGAAAGAGAGACAGTGGGGACCAGACCAGCCCCACCCCCCAGGTTGTGGGCTGTGGTGTGACTTCGGGTGGGCATTGCTTGGATCCATGAACGCTGACAGCATCAGTTATAAACCTTAACACCCTATTGCCACATACACATTCACCTATGGATGGAAGACACATCTGGTTTCAGACTTAAAGTGTGAAAAACACACAACTTCGGATGGATGAAGCACAGTGTCTAAAAGTGTTACAATAAGAAATTATTAAACTCTGTCCACGCGTAACGAAAGGCTCGTGTCACTATTAAAAGGAACGTGTAGAAAAGAGTGGTTGGTAACAGGAAGAGATGCTCACGTGATGTTAAGTTTTTTAAAAGCCAGTTTAACCATCACAGTTTCAAACAACAGGAAACCTGCATGAAACATTCTGAAAATCTGAAGACATCAGCTGTCAAAGCAACACTTTCTCGAAGGGGCGAAGATCCCAGAACGAAGACACGTAGGTTTTCCCTTCGAGGCGTTCGGAGATGCATACGATGTACCTGTCTTCTTGGGCCCCCATAACAAAGCACCACAGACGATGTGGTTTAAGGAATAGACCTTTATTTTCTCACAATTCCAGAGACTGAAGGTCCAAGACGAAGTCGCCAGCAGGGTGGGTTTCCAGCGAGGCCTCTGTCCTTGCCTGGTAGGAGGTCAGCATGTCCCTGCGTCCCTGCATGGCCTTTCGTTTGTGTGTGCCTGGAGGGAGAGACACTCACGACACGGTCCATGATGTATTCCGTGGACGAGAAGTTGAGACACTGAGCAGAGCTTTAGTCTCAGGCCAGCGGAGACAACAGCTGGGCATGGCCAACAGCGAGATAAAGAGGTGGCGGCCTCTGATAACTAAGCTGGACCTGGAGCTCTGAGGTCTACACCCAGGGAGTAAGCCTGCAGCGTAAACAGATTAGTCTGCACGAAGACAAACCCCGCAGCCAGACAGCCCAGCCCCAGACCGGACTACGCTGACCTGCTCGCTCTCTCATCGCCAGCCTGGAGCAAAAGGCAATCTCCGGAGGAAGGCAGCGTCATCAGGGCCTCGAAGTACTCAAAACATCTTCACACACAATACAGAGAATTGAATGAAAGTTAACAAAGAAAACCAGAAGGCAAATGATCCAAAACCAAGGAAAAACATATATATGTGTATGTAATACAATCTGTAATATGTAAACGATACATAATAGTAACATTATACGTACACATTAGCAATAATAAACTCACAGAAGAGCGGGATGTTGGCATCGTCAGACACAGACTTTAAAGTCACTGTAATATATTCAAGGAAATAGGTGACGAGATGCAAACAGTCAGAGGAGTGGAATCTATTAAAAAAAGAATAAAATATAAACTTGAAAACAAAAATACAATCCGTGAAACTATGAATTTGGAAGAGGGTTTTGACAACAGATTAGACACCATGAAAGAGATGATTATGAACTGGAAGATGGGTCAGAAGAAAATATTCGGACGAAAACAGAAAAAAGTATGGAAAACAGTGAAAGGCCTAAGAGACGTATGCGACATGGCGGAAAGGTCTCACACGTTTTTAGAACGAATCCTGGAAGGAAAGAATAGTCCAGACACGTTTGAAGAGATAATAAAAGAGGATTTTTCAAAACCCACTGAAGATAACTCTCCACAGACTACAGAGAAACTAGCGACCCAGGGCGGAACAAACACGAAGAAAGGCGCACTGGACTGGACGACAGTGAGCCTGCTGAAACCCCAAACAGCTGGTCAGACACGTTTGAAGGAGGAGAAGACATCGGGCTCTGCCCGGCGACCTGCGAGCCAGGCGACCACGGAGTGACATCTGCGAAATGCTGGAGTAGCTGCCGGCACAGAGCTCTGCACCCGTGACTGCGCTGTGCTCAGCTGAAGAGAAATAACGATACCCGGGAAAGCAAGTCATCGGGCCTCACCGCCGGAGAGCCCGCCCTGCAGGGAACGGCACGGAGGGGCGCCGGGCGGGGGGCCACCGAGCTCAGGTGGAAGCGTGAAAACGCAGAGCGTGCTGTGCAGGCAAAGCTGAGCGAATAGGGACCCCGTAAGACAGTAATGGTCTCCGGGTACCCCTCCACCCTCCCACCTATCCACCCATCCACCCACCCATCCATCCACCCTCCCGTCCACCCCATCCATCCATCCACCCACCCACCCGTCCATTCACCCTCCCGCCCATCCACCCCATCCACCCATCCACCCACCCTCCCGTCCACCCCATCCACCCTCCTGCCCATCCACCCCATCCATCCATCCACCCACCCACCCGTCCATCCACCCACCCACCCCATCCATCCATCCACCCACCCACCCGTCCATCCATCCATCCACCCATCCACCCCATCCACCCACCCACCCAACCACCCCATCCATCCATCCACCCATCCACCCCATCCACCCACCCACCCAACCACCCCACCCATCCATCCATCCATCCACCCATCACCCATCCACCCCATCCACCCATCCACCCCACCCACCCACCCACCCATCCACCCCACCCACCCGTCCACCCATCCACCCCATCCATCCACCCACCCATCCACCCATCCATCCATTTCACAAATGCTTGCTGAGCTCGCAGCAGGTGAGGCTGCTGTCCTGGGGGCAGGAGACAGATAATGAACAGGTTGGCATATGCCATATGAGGTGGCAAGACTGGCAGCACGTCAAGGGAGGAGAACACCCCCAGAATTCCCTTTCCGGACCATTTCTAGTTGGAGCGGGCCACGGAGCAGAGCGGGGTCAGCGGCCGCTCGCCTGCTGACCTTGTGGGTGCAGCGGCAGGCCAGCAGTGGGCAGTGGGCTCCGTGACAAAGGGCCCCACTTCTGAAGGACCCGCAGGTGGAGGGGGGCGGAGATGCGCACCTGGGCAGGGAGTGGAGGCGGCGCTGCCGGGTACTCCAAGGAGCAAGCCCAGCAGGCCCGGCTGGGAGGGGCTGGGGGAGGCCAAGGGGCGTCTAGAGTGCGCAGGACGGGAGGACGCCACGCAACAGCTAACCCGCCGTCTTGACACCTGGGTGGACCTGGACCCCGCCCCCAGTCACAGGTGCCCGTTAGTGCTCTCCCTGGGGCAGGTCGCCCTTGACGTTGTCTCGACCCGCCTCGGCACCAGAGCCTCCTGGCGTCTGACCCCTTTGACCATCCCGCAGTCTCCCTGTTAGGAGATGTGAGCGCCAGGCGGGGTGCGGGGCTCCGTTTCCTCTTGCCACCATGTGGACTGCGTTTCTGTCGTGGGCTGCCCCACACTCGCTCGCCCGCGCTCGGCTCGGCTGCCTCCTTCTCGGTGTGTCGGCTCCTTTGGCATCTGGGGGCTCTTGGCACACCCGGCCCTCTTGCCAACAGGCCTTCCCCGCCCCTGGACTGTCCTACGTGCGGGGGAAGCCATGGGGGGGTATGTGGGTCCCCAAACCAGACCTGCGGTTTGAAGGGGTCCCTCAGGTCAAGTAGGAGAGGCTGCAGGGCAGGGGCAGTGGCAGGGAGAGCAGTGGGCCCAGCCAGGCTCTGGGGGCGCAGGGGGGCTGGGCAGGGGGCTGGCGGTGTGGGGACACTGCTGGCCCTGCACGCTGAGGCCCAGGACAGGGCCTGACGGGCTGGCGGTGGTAGAGGCCTGAGACGTGACGGGGTCAGGGAGAGGTGCGGTGGCCAAGTGTGGAGTCAGGGTCAGGGGGCCTGGCGGAGAGGATGGGAGGGCGCGGCTGCCAGCACCTGCTCCTGTGTCCCCTGAAACAGCTTCCCCTGGTGACGGGGCCCGGAGCCCTGGAAGTCACCCCTCCGGCCCTGCGGCGGGCACGCAGGCTCCTGGTGCGCCGGCCGCCCCCGCGCCCTCGGCCAGGCTCAAGGCGGGAGACGGGTCAGCCCTCGGCAGAGGGTGCTGGCTGGGTGAGTGGCGGGAGCGGGCGTGCAGGAGCACCGGCTGGCACCCGGCAGGAGGCCCCGCTGGCCCGAGGGCTCAGGGCCATCCGTCCGTCATCGAGCCCCCCAACCTCACTCCAAGCCGCCGCAGAAGCCCCAACGCCACTCCCGCCACCAAAGCATCCGTTTCACTTTGTCGACCAGGTGCCCGTCTCCCATTCAGAGAACCAGAACCCGCAGAGGAGATCCCTGGGGACCGTCATGCTGATGGCGCTTGGTGGCTTCCCCGAAGGCAGCACCCGCTCCGCACTCGGGCTCCAGACCACGGGACGGCTGCTCCGGGACGGGATTAAGTGCGTCCAAGGGTGCTGGATGCTCTGGAGGACTCGCCAGGCCAAGGCCATCCCAGGACCGCGTCTGGGGACAGACACGACCTCCCACCTCCCCCACCCAGGCGGGGGCCTGTAACTGAGACGTCCCAGGAGAGCGGGAGCCGACGGGCCCGTGTGCTTTTGACAGAGGTGGGTGGCGTGCCGCGGGGTCCTGCGGGGCAGGCTCCGGTGTCCCACGCGGCCACAGCACCGGCAGACGGCCGCGTGCCTACGGACACTACGCAGCGCAGGGGAGGTCCTGGGCCCCGAAGACTGATGCTGGGTACAAACGACTTGGCAGCAATCAGAAGAGGGCCGGGCCGCCCCCCACGCCCCGGGGGGGACAGAGGGTGGCAGTGTCTGTCCACGGTGAGGTTTCAGACAGGGCCCAAGGACACGAAGTGCAAAGGCAGAACTGCCTTCTCCTGGGGTCCTCTGGATCCGATTCCAGCAAAGAAGGAAACGGGGGGCGGGGCGGGGGCGTGTGCGTGAACAGGAGTGCAGAGCTGGCCGGGCTGGGCTGGGGGACCCCGACAGTCCTAGGAAACGGGCCTCGCACACCACGAGGCGGGCCCAGAGTCTGCCTTCCCCTCGCAAGTCTAGCTCGCCTCGCTCTCCGAGTCCCAGGGTCCCCGACTTCCGATGGCGCGACCTAGTCGTTCTACTTCCCAACTGTGAAGCGATCGGAACCCAGTGGGAACCGCGCCGCCCATTTCGAACGGGGTCTTTTCCCAGGCTGGCACACGCGGTGCGACACCCCGTGTCCTGGGCAGTGGGTGGGCGAGCCGCAGCTCCCAGGCGGCCATGCCATCCAGAGGGTGAAAGCCCCCCTCCCCCCACAGCGTCTCCATGGCGATGGACAACCCCTTCCCCTGCAGGCTGGTGGCCCGCGCTGAGCCACGATGCTTGCAGGTTCGGGGATAACGGCGTGCTTGGCTTACGACAGGCGACCCCGCCGTCCGTCGAGGCGCATCTGTAATCACGTCGACACCCCCGAGACACGAAGCACAGGGACACGAAGCGGGTTCAGCAAAAGCATGTATTAAATCGTGTACTGGAAAACGGGTAAAAATCAAGGCACTCCCAACGCCGCGGTTCCCTGGAGGCTGTGACCCGGCCGCTCCCGGCACGCGTCGGGGAAGGCGCGTGGGCCAGGGGACCGGACGAGCCGCAGCGCGGCGACCACGGCGCTGACACGGACACGAGGTTCGTGACGCGCTGCAGCTTCTCAGACGAACGAGCAGCAGAGAGCCGGCGCGCGCAGGCCGCCTCGGCCCCGGGGACGCGACTCCGAACTGCTACAGACGCCCGGGAAGGCGGGGAAGGCTTGGCGGAGGGTCAGCGCCTGGGGAGCGGAGGTTACTGCCCGCACGGGCCCGCACGGCCGGTCCGGCTGTCTGGGGCTGCTGCGGCCACGCTGACCGCCCGTGAACTCACGTGGGGGTGAGCGTGTGGCGTCTCCCACGAGCCAGGTGCCCCACCTTCCCGAAGCCGAACGCTTCCTAATTCAGAGCGACCCGGCCAGGGGGCTCCGGCCAGACGCAAGGACAGCGGCTGCTGCCCCGCCACGCGCTCGGCCTGCGTACTGGAGCCGCGTCTCGATCTGAAAGAAATGGACCCACCGTGCCCGTGGCACCGCGACGCCCTCAGGAGACACAGAAGGGCCGTCTCGTGACCGCCCGGGACAGGGAGGGCGGCTCCGAGGGGGTCGTCCTGTAGTGGGACAACCAGTGTGTGGTGCGCGGACACCCCGCCCCCGCCTCCCGGTGCACAGGGCGGCGCCTTCGTCCTGCGGCTCGCACCCCGCTCATGGCGGGGGAGTCTCAAGACCCGGGAGAGCACCTCAGAGGGCAGGTGACAGCACGCGGGACCAACGGCTGTCGCCGGCACACAGTGGCACCCCCCGAACACCTCAGGGAGGTTGTTTCAAACTCCGTCTACAGTTCACGTTTTCACTGGAAAACAACCTTCATGTTCTAGTAAAGATACAAATGTGAAAATTACCCAATAAACGGTCCCGACTTTGACAGCAAATTCCCTGGCGAAATCTTTTAGGTGGGGGAACAGAACCCAAGAACTACTTTAAGATCAGATCTCAGGTGCGGTCACCTCTCGGTGCTCTTCACCGCAGCTGCCTTCAGGGAAATGATGGGCACTGGTCAGCCCCCGGCCCTCAGCGCCACGTGAACGCCGGGGGGGACAGAGGGGAACGCAGGGCAGACCGGTGGCCACAGCGGGGGGGGAGGACGGGCAGGCCGCAGGGTGTCAGGCTGTGGAGTCCTCCTCAGACGGCAGCAGAGGCGAAGACGGCCCCAGGCGGGCTCCAAGTGTCCAGCGAGGAAACCCGGAAACGGGGAAGGGACAGACAGACGCCGCCGGGCCGGCCGGCCGGGAGCGGGCTCTAGTTGTTTTCGAATCTCGCGTACGGGTTCTCTTCCTTAAACAGACCTGAAAGCGAAACGGACGCGATTACGCGCGCCCCCGGCCGGCAGGAACCCAGCCCCACGGAAGCGCTCACCCACGTTTCACGTGACGATCTGCTGAGGCCGTAGAAAAAGGGGTGTTCTGAGCAGGTTCAGACACTGTCAAACCTTTTCTCGAACGTCAAACTACACAGGTGACGTCAAAATTGGAATAAAACTTACCAGAAGCAGTAATTTTAAGGGGAAAAAAAGATCCTGAACAGTGAAGACACGCTTGCTGATTCCCTCAAAAAGAAATCAAGCAACGTAAAGCCAGCATTCCCGCTCGGCGGCTGGCGGGAGTTACACCCAAAAGGCGGAAAGCGAGCCGTCTACGCGGGACGCTCCAACCTACTTCCCACGCCCTCCCAAACGTCGCTGAACCCTAAGACCCAGAAAGAACTACGTGAAGACCTCAGGCCACCTTCAATTCGACTGTCAAGTA
This sequence comes from Cynopterus sphinx, assembly GCA_030015415.1. Lineage (NCBI taxonomy): Eukaryota > Metazoa > Chordata > Mammalia > Chiroptera > Pteropodidae > Cynopterus > Cynopterus sphinx. The sequence continues at coordinate 771,695 of CM057380.1, read as the reverse complement.
GCACGGCCAAGTGCAGCAAAGGGGCATTTAACTGTGAAAACGAGTCCAGGGTGCCGGACACCCAGAGACGGGGCGTCCCCTCTTCACGCTGCAGACGACCCCGTTCTCCGTGTTTAAGCGCCTGTGTCACACGCCGAGGTCACCTGCAGCGGACCTGCCTACTGCGGGCGTCTGTGCCATCCTTCGGGTGCGGATGGGAAAAGCTGGGAACGGGGCTGAGGAGGGAGGCAGGGGACGCGACGCGGCCTGGGAGAAAGGCAGACGCGGTGGACAGGTGGCGCCCGAGGCCTTGCCAGGCTCACAGCGCACACTGGTGGCCGTCGGAGGGGCCTATGCAGACGGCGGGCGTCCGGCTGGCGGGTGACGGAATCCGAGTGTCCAGCCCAGGACACCAGCAGCCCCGGCAGGGAGCCGAGCCTCAGGCTGTACCGTTCCGGTGGGTAGGGTCCCAAAGAGTCGCGAAAATACGCTATTTCCTCATATGCACAGGAAACGTCACAATACGTGCATTAGTCCAAGAAGATTCTAGATTTAGCACTGCTGCCTGGGCCCCCTCATGTGGGCACAGGACCCCTGGCCACGAGGTCAAGCAGGGCAGAGCGCTGGGGGCCCTGTGGCTGTCAGTGTGGCCGCGCCTCAGCACACCCCTCACCCCGACAGCGCAGAGGGAGGCGCGACCGCTGACCATGGCGCAGACCTGGTGTTCTCGAACGCCAGAGGCAGCCAGCCCCGCCCCCGTCCTGCAAGCACAAACCCCAACACATCAGGGCAAGACCCGGCCACTGGCAGCAGGGCCACGGTGGGGCTGACCCTTAGGGAAGGGGCGCAGGTGCGACCGTCAGAGGCGGGGGTGAGGGCAGCGTGCCCCTGGGGGGCGGGCCGAGGGCGGGGACCTGCACGGACCGTGTCGTCGAGCCTCGTGGGCCCACAGCACTCCTGGAGAAGTCTGGCTGAGACCCACGGCCCGGGCCCCGCCCTTCAGGACATTGCGTGGGGTCAGTCATGGCCGCTCCACTCGGGACGACCTTGTGCAGCAGGGGCACCTCTGTCCCTGGGGATCCCACAGCCCACCCCACGGCCTCCCTAAGCGTAATGATGACCAGGACACCGGGCGGCACGCCCCAGCCGGAACAGGGACCCCGCGGGCCCTTACCGTATTTCTTCCTGATCTCGTCGTGTCTCAGCTTCATCTCGGCTCTCCTGAAACACAAAGGAACCTCGCTCAGCACCAACATCCGGCGTCTTTTTCAAAGAAGCACCTTCATTCCCTTCGGCAGAGTAGCTGTGAGGGGTTCTCGCTTCCCAGGCTGAGGGTGGGGTGGGGACGAGTTCGGCCGCCCGGCCACACTGCCACGGGGACAGGCAGGGAGGCAGTGCGCAGTGTGCCGAGGCGGCCCTGACATCGTGCCATTCGATCCTTTATTCGGTAAAAGCGATTCGAGTGTCTGATGCGGGGCGTTCTGCTGTCACGTCCGGGGACGGCACCTCCCCGAGCCACCCTGTCCTTTGTCTAGGAGGCACGGTGACCAAGGCCCATCCATCCTACGGCCGCCTCACACACGCCCGCCGAAGCGCTCTGAGCAGGGTGCTGCTCGTCAGCACTGGCAGCTCAGCCAGCCAGCTGGGCCACGGGCAGACGAGCGACCCAGCGCACGAGTCCTTCCCCGCGAGCCTCCGTGGGGCCCCGCACCGAGCCCCTCACTCCACACCAGGGCCTGGAGCACCGCGGCTCCAGCACGACGCCCGCGGGCTCCGTAGTGGGACGAGTGCGGGCCTCACCTCTCCTCCTGCCGGATCCGCCTCTCCTCCTGCTCCCGCATGACCTTCTCCTCGCTTCTGTCCGGCTTCCGGCTCCTCTTCTTCCCGCAGCAGCAGCAGCAGCAGCACATGGCGACTGCCAGCAGGATGCTGCCCCCGATCACCGACATGGCGATGATCAGCGCCTCGAAGTTCACTGGAGACACAGGGGCCACGTCAGGGCCGCTGGGACGGAGTGGGACCCGCCCGGGAGGTGGCACCCCTCCCCCGGGGTGCAGCCCTCGGGACCCAGGCCCGCAGGGCGGCACCTGTCGGCACGCAGCTGCCACTGCTGACGATTCTGTTAACCGCGGACCGAGCCACAGGCAGCTTTCCCCGCCGAGCAGATGTTTTAAGCCCGAAAAGAGCTGACGACCAGGAAGACTCCCCCTAAACACCTCAAGCCTCGACTCCGCGGAGCTCACGCAAGAGGCTGCGCCTGACGCGACTTGTCTGGCCCCAGAAGAGCCGTCCTGCTCGGCGGCCAAAGGCACTCGGAAAATAAACAAAAGCAGAAACCTCACGGCAACAGGAAACAAAACCGTGGGCTCCTGTCCCCGCCACCCCGCACGGCCAATCCGCTGCCCCAGGACAGGACGCGAGGGGCGGCCGGCCAAGGGTGCCACACCTCGCTTCCGGACAAAGGTTCAAAACGGCAAGGACCTTGTCTTTCCCCAAACAAAACATGTGTATTTAAGGTCGTTACGGTTAAAACCCCAGAGCGATTTTGTCTAAACTGGGTAAGCGATTCTAAATCCTGAGAACAAAAGCACCGGCGGCATGAGCCCTAAATTCGGCGTGGCGTGTACCCTGCCATCTGGCGAAACCAGGGCGGCCTCGCAAGGCCCAGCCACGAGCTTCCCTCGCACCTGCTCCAGACCACACCCTCCGGCCACAGACCGGCCGGAGCGTGGGGACCAGGCCCAGCTCCTGCTTATCCCCGAGTGGCAGGTGTCGTCCCCTGCCGGCCTGTGGAACTGCTCACGTGGCCACCTCTTCTCCGGGGACCGGGGCCTCCTCCCACAGCCCCTGGCTCGTTCCCACGTTCCCTCCTCCGGGCTGCGACCACAGGTGACGAATAAACTGCGGCGCATCTCATCTGTCCGGCGTGTGTGTCCAGGGTTCTCCCGACAGCCCAGCAGCCCCGGGGCGGGACTTTCGTTCCGGAGACTCCCCCGACCGGAAAGGGCCCCCACCATGAGTCACTAGAGAAATGCGCCTCGTGCCCACCAGACGGGCCACGTGACGATGACAACGAGTGCCCCAAGGGCTGGCAGGAACCTGGGACAGCTGGCCTGCCCCGCGGCCTGGAGGAGCGTAAGTGGGTCCGGCTGCTCTGGAAAATGCGCGCAGGCCCGCGGAGGCTGAAGGCGTGTGCGTGCGGGAGGCAGCCATCCGCGCCTCCCTACGTGTGCCCACGCTGCAGACTGCAGTCTGGGCGGGACCCAAGGCGCGTGCACCCCGTTAGAAACGGCCCCTCCACTTAAACGGTTCTGCTGCACACGCCAGGTCCCCTGGTCCAGGAGCAGTCTCCGCGGGACAGTGGGCAGGGACAGGTTCCACGAGAACACAGCGTCAGGCAGAAGCAGGGGGCAGCGAGGCCCAGCGAGGCCTTTCTGGTGTGAGGACACCAGCGGGGGGACACAGCGGTCGCGCGTGTGCGCACCCGCATGTGCCCACACAGCAGGCACCCGGCCACCGCACACACTTCGGGATCCCCTGGGGCCTCGACGCTGGGAGTAATTCCGACAGAGGCTGATGGCTTCTAAGACGGACGTTAGAAAAAGGCCACACAAGAAAGGGAGACGCTGCTGACGGACCTAAGATGCACACACAGCACGGAAGCGGCGAAGCACCCCAAGAAAACACGGCCCCTTCTTGCAGCTTAAGCAGGCAGCCTCCGCCTGGCCCCAACCCGGAGGCCACGAAAGGAAGGACTGATAGACCCGACGACGCGGAGCAACACACAGCACCAGTTTGCAAGGCAAACTGGAAACGGGCTTGGGTCACACCGAGGGCTCATGTCCCCGCTGGCGGAGTGCCTGTGACGCAGCCACGGGCAATCAGAGGGACACCTGAGGAACGGCAGGTCGTGGCCACGCCGAGCAGGGACCCCTCCCTCGGGAGTCGGGGCCCCTCCAGAACCGCAGGAGGTGTCGAGGTGACAAACGCGCTGAGCCATCCAAACAGCAGCCTCGTGCCCTCCCCGCCCCCCTGAGCAGGGCCTCCAGACCCGGGGCCCCAGCTGCTCCTCCGGGCCCCACGAGCTCCCACTGCCAATCCGACTTCCCGCGGGCAGCGTCAAACGATTACCGGGACCGTCATTCCTGGCAGCTCCGGGGAACGGGGCTCACCAGAATGTTCCAACGGCACTGGCTGCCCGAGACGACGACGGGCACGAGCACTTACCCCAGCACACGCCCCAGCGCGCAGAGCTCAGCTGGCAGAGCGAGGCGGGCGGCAAGAGCTTGGCCACCGGGTAGTCCGAGCACGTCTTGTTGGTGTTGCACCAGAGACACTGAGGGGGAGGAACGTGGACCGACGTGAGAAATTCGGTGTGAACGCCAAAGGACCGCACTGTCCCGGACCCGACCCCACACCGTCTCTACCGCCGACCACCCCGACCGCTCGCCCTTGGAGGCTGGTAACGGCCTCGGCCCCCAGCCCAACACGGTAGCTCAACACGTCCCGCCCGCCAAGGCCGTGTCACTCCAACCTGTCCCATCGGACACACTGCATGGCCACGCGGCCTCATGCTGGTGTGACGGACGCCAGGCGGCCACTGCCCCGGGCCACTGCAGGCCTGCTCCTAGGCCAGCAACGCTCCTCCCGGGGCTCACAGGCTCCTCCAGGAGCCCCCCCCCAACCTCCTTAAATCTGCCCCGCGCCCTTCTGTCTGGCAGCACCTGTCTGCTGGGTGGCAAATGTCTGGGAGTGACACGGGAGGGCCCCGGGCAGGCGGGCTGAGCCTGGCCCGTGGCTGGAGCTCGCCGAGTTCTTGTTAGTGTTCCTCTGTGACCGCGGCCTCGCTGTGTAAAGATCCTACCTGTGACCCCTACAAGGGCACCGAGTGAGCGATACTGTCCCCGGCCGTCAGAAAGGTAGGGTGACCAAGGCTCATGGGCACCTGCCGGGACCTCGCAGATGCTCCGAGCCCTAGGGGTGTGTCGGGGCACGGTGCTCACAGTGGGGCCAGCACGTCCACCCAGCATGCAGCGAGCCCCGAGCTGGCGCTGTGGCCACTGGCGCCAGGGAGGGGGGCTCGGGCCAAAGGCACACGCCCGCGCCTCGGGCCTGGGCTGCCGTTTTAAGTCTGGAAGATAGCAGTTTTGCTGAGTTTTTTCCTTGGAGTTTTACCAGGTAGAAAGTCATGGTATTTCCTTTTTCAGGTCAGGTGAACTGCTACAAAGAACAGCCAGCCGGGCCCGCCAGTGTCACCGGAAGCCGAGGCTTTCGTGGGTGCTGTCGCAGTGGTTCTGGCCTGCGCAGTCAGTGGAGTGACATGCAGGTGCACAGTTCAAGCAGCACCCACAGGACGCGCAGCCTCAGGCTCGTGTCAGACCTCCCAGGCAGCACACGCACTTCCTTCCAGAAACTTCTGTGAGCTCCCAGATCCACTTATGGGCCCGCCCCTTTCATCCACACGCACGTGCGTGTCCTGCACCCTGTACTTCCAACTTGGCTCAGGCTGTGTTCGGAGTGCGGGTCCAACCTTCACTGTGATCTGGACCCGGCCCTCACCTGCACCCCGACCACCCTCCCGGAGAGGCGAGGGCAAAACTGGGCAGTGCCGCACAGGCGCTCGGGGACTATGCAGTCACGCAGCCCCAGGCCACCTTCACAGCTAAGATGACTTCCAACCGAAAAACCCAGACACCAAAAACAGCTCCACGGAGAAAGTGCCGACCGCAGTGTCCCGAGCCAGGCCAGCGGTGTCAGCGGCTGCACTTGCGGGACACGCACCTGTCCAGGGTCCTGACTCACACCTGCCGCAGGAGTGGCCCTTGGTGTGAAGCATGGCCAGAGCCTTGGACAGCGGCCTCCCCCGTGCGTCTTTCTTGGCCCGTGTCACACGCCCCACGGCCAGCAAGAGGAAACACGCATGCACGGAAGCCCCAATGGGAGCAGTGAGACCGCCTCCCCGAGCCCCAGGCCAAGGCCCCACAGAAGGCCGCTGGACCGGGGGTGGCTCAGGAGGCCATAGACTCGACAAAGCAGCACTGCCCCTTGTGAGTCCCAGGACACTCCCGACACCGTGGCAGGCTCGCCGCGCCATCGCCTGACAGCCGGCTGCACATGGCTGCGTGTCAGACCGGGACGGCCACTCAGGAGGTGGCCCCTGTGCTCCAGAGCAGCCTGTCCCCAACAGTCCTCTAAGGTCTGACAACACCGACACGAGACCTTGGTACAGGCTAACGGTCATTGATTAGAGGCCAGTGTGGCCCGTGAGCCGTCCTCTCTGCTCCTGTCCCCGCGCCTGCTGCTGAATGACCCTGCCACCAACGCCGAGGCCGGCGCGTCCCAGCCAGCTGACTCCTCCCAGCCATGGCGCCCCTCAGAGCCCCTCCACCCGTTTCAGTGGCATGCACGTCACTGACGCTCAGGTGGCAGCTGCAGCCTTCACAAGATGGCTGGCTACGCCGAGAAAGGCTAAATAGCGATTAATGCCAAGCAAAAGGCACCCCACACCCGAGGGCGGGACCCGGGGCCCTCTGCGCTAGGGAAAGCGGCCGCCTCCAGGTCACGTGACGGCCGCGTGCTACTTACAGAGACATTTTTCAGGCACTCTTCGCAGGTCCTGTTCGTGTTCTGAGAACAAGCTGTGGGGAGAAGAAGAAACAAATCACTGAGAAGCACAGGGTCCTCTCCGGGCACCGTGCCCCCACGGGGCACAGACGGTAGGGGCTGAGCCCCACGGCAGCGGGCCCCGTGAGGGCACCACACCGCGCCCACAGGGGTCTTCTGGAAGCCCTCGGAGGCGGCGAGCCATGGCGCGGGCACCAAAGCCCACTCGCTGGCTGAGGCCAGCAGTTCAGCAGCAGACACCCTGTTTGGAACCAAAGCACAGCAAAGCCAGCCCAGATGGCTGATGCCAGGCTTCGGCCCCAGGCCAGTCCCCCAGACACCCTTGGGAGAAGCCAACCCCAACCTGCGCCCGGGGATCTTCACAGCACTGCAGCTCCGGGGGAGGGGGGGACCAAAGGCCATGCCACCACGGCAGGAGAGCACGGTGACCAACGCATTCTGGGGCACCCGTGCACCGCTGCTGGCCGCAGCCCACCCCGACGTAAGCTCACTCTGTGAAAAGAGCACCCCTGTGCCCCAGACTGTTTGCAAAGATGACGAGAAAGCAGGAGTTACGCCGACGGGACCGGAAAGTAAAAACGCTGCTTAGAATTCGCGTCCGAGCGTCAGCTGACCTGCACTCCAGAACCGCCTCCCTGCAGTGGATGCGACTGTCCCCTTCCGCCCCGTGAGCACCCCGCCCGTCTCTTCATCAGGACTCGATCGGGGTGTCTGCCTAAACCGGCCTGCCTCCCGGATAGCTGTCCTCACTGACCTCAGACAAACGTCGCGACCTCTGGCTGCACAGGCCTTTTTTTAGGTTGGCAGCCCTCGAACTTGTCCAACGTCACGCTGTCGTAGGTACGACCTTCCCAAGAGAGGACGAACGTGGAACTCGAGTTGCCGACACGCGCAGTGAAGCGAGCTCTGTGACGACTCTGTAACTCACTCCTAAAGGCACGGGCGGCCGGGCAAGGCGCCTGGGCAGACGGCGGCCCGCGGACTGCGAGGGGCAACGCCCGAGTGCCGGGTGCGGGGCGGTCCCCACACTGTGCCTTCAGCTTTGCTGTGCGTTTGAAGGTTTTCACGATAAGCTGTAGGTTTAGCTTCAAGGCAGAGCTTTCGGCTCACGGCACGGTTAAGTGGGACGTGACCTGAAACAGCTCTTCCCCAGTCCGGTTCTTCCACGTTCCGTTTCTCTGCGCAAAACCCCACTTTATTCTAAACGCAGTGAACGCCCACCCCGCCGCATGCTACTCTGCAGCCACGATCCCTCGGGAGACGGTTTCGGCGTCTCCCGCGACGTGCTGCCAGGTTCTGCTGAAGCTTCTTTTAAAGCATTTACGTCCTCAGAACAAGACTTTTTTCAGGCCCAGACACCCCCAGGACGCCTCAGTTTCTCCAGCACTAAGGGAGCCAGGGCGACGGCACCCCGCCCTTTCAGAAGTCCCGATGCCCTGTCACTGTGGCAGAGGCAATGCTGGCAGGCAGAGGGAAAGACCCCTGTGGTGTTGGGGTGATGGACCCTGAAAACCCGACCCCGGCTCTGCCACCGAAGGGCCTAGCAAGGATGACACCGGGCAGCTGGGGGCACATGCGAGTTTCCAGACACTGCTCCCCAGAAAGGCACAGGCGCTCCTTGGAGAGATGGCTGATTCCAGAACTGAGGCAGAGGAAGGACAGAGCCTGGGCAGCCTGCTGTGCCAGAGGGTGGCACGAACTGATGGGTACAGGGACCCAGAAGCCAGCTCAGAGGGGTCCTCTGCGTCGCAGCGGGACAACTGAAACCCGAAGTCAATGACAGTAAGGGACCCTGACCCCTTGAGCAGTCCGTGATTTCACACTGACACCAAGTGAATGAACCCAGGGAAGGCAACTGGCAAAGGGAGACGAGTTTACACTTTCCGACTGTCACAGTCAACGGGGACGCCCAGACCACGGTGCCGCTCACAGCACCACCCACTGCAACCACCACTGATGACGAGACAATGCCACCTGATGAGTGATCACAGCACCACCAGGATAACCTGTGACCTCACGACAAAGTGACAGCCGGTGCCTCCTGGGGAGTCGAAATGCATCCGAGTGGAGGCAGAGGAGACCAGACACAGCCGGGTGACCAGCGGAGGGCCCTTCTGGCAGGCTCTCCAGAGAGGGGAGGATACAGCCAGGTGACAGGGGTGGGGGGGGGGGCTGAGGGGCGGAGACTGAGATGGAGTCACTGAATGCGCCCAGAGCACGGTTCGGGGATGCAGGGGGGACGGGGGAGGGACACGGGCGGGACAGGGGCAGGGGGCGCCATCAGGACCGCGGGTAAGCCAGACTGCGCACGCAGACCGCAGGTCACATCAGGTCCTCGGACAGCGTGTGTGCCGGTAACCGGCCAGGTTCTGGTCGTCACAGAGCCACTACGTAGCGAGCCCTCGGCCCAGGAGAGACACCCCGAAGAACTGAGGGGTAGATGGCCACAGGACGACTTACTCTCCAACGGCGCGGTGAAAACCAACCAGCAGACACGGCAAAGCAAGCGAGGCGAACGCCGCGGGGACAGGCAGGGACTCGGGAGAGCATCATCGTTCCGGTCACTCTGCCTTCTCGGTGGCTCTCCGGGTTTTCTAAGTACTGAGTCGGGCGGAGGCGGGTGCCTCACACGTCCACCGCATCCTTCCCGACGCAGGGACCACGGGCGGCAGGGCCATGAGGTGCAGGGAGCTTCTCGCGGGAATTCCCACTTAAAGTCGCCTTGACAACTGGCCTTCCGTGAACTGAGAGCACTCGGCTCCAAGGCACACGCGATAAACCTCGTCCAGGGCCCCCGAGGACGGCCAGCATGAGTCACCGGGGAGGCACGGAGGTGAGGCGAAGGCCAAGGGGGTGACCTGGGCGCCTCCCGCACCAGCACGGCCGAACGGGGCGGAGACGCTCAGGGCTGGAAGGGCAGTCTGTCCTCCCCAAAACACCAGCAGGAAGGACGGCGCCTTCGCCAGCTGCCGCTGTTCCAGACGGGAGTGCTGTCGGGTGGCTCCGTGCCAAGCCTCGCCACGGGACACAGGACACCCCGAGCTCAGAGCCGCGCGCGGCAAGCACGAGCCGCCCAGCGAGCAGGCCTAACGCCACACGTGAACGTCCTGACCCGAGCCTGACGACCGGCTCCGACCCAGGTTCCGCCTCACGATCAGACCACTCTGAGCCTCATTCACCTCGGAAACTGAAAGACGGAGGAAGGTTCTTCTGTGGGAGGCTCTGACCTGGGACCTGCTTCCAGTTCCTGCCTGGCTTCGAGCGGGCCAACTGGTTCAGCTCAGAAGCACAGTGGCACGCGGGAAGGGGCGTCTTCCACGTTAAGGAAATGAGTAAGGACGTTGTCCGTGGTGCACGTGTCACACACAGGCCGAGGGCTGTGGTGGCCAAGCCCCTCAGCGGCAGGACAAGCCCGATCGGGCGTGGCGCCCACCGTCCATGCCACGTGAGAAGCCAGGTGGGTACCCACCTCCACGAAGAGCAGCAAGAGCAGCGTGTGGCACATAAAGCCATGGCACAGTCTACGGGGGACCGACTGCCAGTGCCACCGTAGGAAAGCCCGGCTCCTCCGCAGGGAGTGACCCTCCACCCGGCTCCCGCTGCCAGCAGCAGTCGGGACGCCCATGCAGCTCCTCTGTCTGGGTCCCCTTGCGCTGAGGTCCCTTGTGGGGTCGTTTCCCCCAGGTGTGAAGATGGCTTTGGGCTGAGTCTGAGCCCAAGCACAACAGAAGTGGGTCCAAAGCCCACGCACACCCCTCCAGGGTGACGAATGTCACTCTCAAGATCGTCAGAGCCACGGGGGTCCCTAGCGCCTCCCCTGCACCAAAGCACGTGAGAAGACCCTGGACAGCACTGGCGTGGCCCTGGAGTGACGTCATCTTAGAAGGCACACACCTGGGAGGGTTAACCTGATGTGTCACCTTGACTGGGCTAAGGGCCACCCACGCAGCCAATAAATATGACTTCTGGGTGTGTGCGTGAGTGCTTCAGGACCCCGGCATCCGAGCTGGCGGGTGGAGCAACACGGGGCGCGCCGCCCTATCCGCTGAGGGCCCAGCAGAACGGCCAGGCAGAGTGGGGGACTGCTCTCCTCTGGTGAGCGGGACGGCCACCTCCTCCAGCCCTGGGCCACCGGCTCCGTGGTTCTACGCTGCCCACTCTCCACTAGCTGTCCCCGGCCCCCCGCTTCACATGGCAGGCCATGGGATTTCTCAGACTCTGTCATCACGTAAGCCGGCCTGTCATAATTTTTCAGCAGCTTGGAAGCTGGCCCGAGCAAGAGAAGCGCGGCTCAGCAGACCCCTCCTCACTCTCCATAGCTCTGCTGGTTCCGCTTCTCTGCAGAACCCGGGCTAAGAGCCTTACAAGGAGGACACGACGTCTTAAATGGTACAGTCACACCCCCACAGTGACAACCAGTAAAAACTCACACTGAGCCCACGCTCTGCGGGAAGAGGGGACCTCAGTGCCCCCGCTCGTTACAGGTGAATGCACACCCCGAGGGCACCGGCAGCAACCGCCGTCACAGCCTGACACCCATCCTGCCATCTGAAAGTGCTGCTGCTGAGGGGAAGGACAGTCCAGCCACCAGCCACCCAGGACGGGGGCTGCCACCAGGACACAGAGAGCAGCACCACTCTGAGCCAAAGCAAACGAGAGCAGCTTCCAGCTGGAAGGAAGTGGCTGCAGGAGTCGCCTTGCACGGAACCCTGGATGGCAGCGCCGGCTCCAGCGCCGGCCCTGGAAGGGCACGCCCGGCCTGGCACACAGGCTCGGCGGCCTGAGCACTGCAGGGCACTTCCCGTCACGCGTGCTCTGATGCCACCACCACACACCCCGCAGCGGCCGAGAGTCCCGGGGTGCACAGCTGTTCTGCCGGGGAAGGAGTACTCGCCCCCTGCTCCTGCTCAGAACGTGACCCAGACGGAAAGTTCCCATTGCCGTGTCCCTGCTCTGTTGACCAACGTCACACACAGGTGACTACACCTGGAAGTGGACGAAAGACGCACACGGTGCCGCAGGGGGACGAACACGCAGCAAGGGCACCGGCCGGTGCTGGGCTGTGCCACCAGCTGGCAGAGCCGGGCGGATGGGAGCGGGGACAGCTGCGGCCCCTTGGGCTGGCCGGCGCTCCACCTGGAAAGCTCAGGAACGGAGACTGAGCGCGGCCCGCTCTGCGCCCAGCCTGGCGGTCCCAGGGGCCTGGGCACAGGGCAGAACCACTTCTGCAGCCCGGCCCTGCAGCCCAGCTCGGCGCGCTCCGCTCCCCGCCGGGCCTGGCCGCGTCCCCGCCACCCCGGGAACCCAGCCTCCGGCAGGAGAGCCCTGGGGGCTCCGCCGTGCTCGGCCCGCAGGCCCCGGCTCCCCCACGGGCACCGCCGTCACCCAGGCCCCCGGGACCGGCTCCGGGGGCAGGCGGGGATTCTGGGCCGGGCGCCGCGCGTCCCCGCGCCGGGGCGCGTCCGGGCAGACAGAGCCACGGGGGACGCCAGGCCCCGGGCCTTCCCGCCTCCACCCGGGCCCCAACCCCGGGCGGGCCTGAGGCTGCGCTCCGGAGCCGCCCTCGGGGGCCGAGGCGCAGGCGGGGCAGTGGCCGGGCCGCCCCCCCCGCCGCGCTCAGGCCGCAGGGCCGGGGCCGCGACCAGGGCGGGCCTGGCGCCCCGGGCCCCGCGGCGGACCCCCGGGGGGCCCCGCGGACCGCGGCCCGGGGCGGAGCGGGGCGGCGACCCCGCAAGCGGCGCCCCGTCCCCCTCCCCCCGGCCCCCGGGCCCCGCGCCCTCACCCGCTCCGGGCGCCGCCTGCGCCGCGGCCGCCGGCAGGAGCAGCAGGAGCAGCAGGAGCAGCGCCGCGCCGCGCAGGCCCGGCCCCCGGCGCACCGTCGGCCTGCGAGCCCCGCCGGACCCCATGATGGGTGCGGCTGGCCGGACGGCGGGTCGGTCAGTCAGCCGGTCAGCGCCGGGCGCGCGGCCTCCGCCCGGAAGAGCCGCGCCCGGAAGTGGGCGGGGCGCGCGGCCGGGCCAGTGCGCCTGCGCGGGCTAGGGCCCGCCCACCCCTCTTGGCCCCGCCCTCGGCGCGCAGCTCAGCGCGCCTGCGCGGCCCAGCGCCCCGGCCCGCCCCGCCCCGGCCCCGCCCCCTGCGCGCGCGGTCAGTGCGCCTGCGCGGCCGGAGGCCGGGCCGGGACCCGGGCGCCTGGCTGCGCTGGGGCCGCCTGCAGCCTGCGCGGCCCGCTCGGAGGGCTCGGGCCTGCCCTGGCCTTCACCCTGAGCTGGGGAGGCCTGGAAGGTCCCCGGGGACGCCCTGGGCCGCCGCTCCTCCGAGGCTGGTGCCACGGGTCACGCGCAGCAAATGCACTTGGACTGACCTGGGCCTGGAAGACTCTGGCTCTGGGCACCCGGTTCCCTGACATCCCGCTGGCCGTTCCTCCGGCGCCCCCGGTCCTCCTACACCCGCCCTAGGCACCCTGAGCCCTGGCCGTTCGGCCACACTGTTCTCCCCCGCACCCATCCCCATGAGGGAGGAAGGGGCTCTGCGTCAGGCAGTGGCGGGAAGTGCCCTGGCCTGACCGCGAACCCCGCGCTGGGCGGCTGCGAGGGTAGTCTCGCCCCAGGCCCAGGGCCTCTGCAGCTAGAGGCCTAGCTTGGCTGTCTGCATCAGGGTTAACACACCTCTGAAACCCCTCAGAGGCGAGCGCCCTCGAAGGAGCGGTGATCCCGTTACCCGCCCGCAATTCCACCAGAGATGCCCGCCTGGCCTGGCTTTCTCCCGCCTTCCTCGGAACCTCGTTGCCTTCCTTCCTTAATTCCAAACGTGTGAGAGGAACAGCACAACGGCCATTCGACAGAGCGTTTCAGATCTTGCTTCCCGGCAAGTCGTCAGTTCAGCTCCAATAATCCCAATAAAAACCCTCCACAGGCGTGGACGTTCCTACATCAACACCTGGAAGACCCCTTACCCCTCCGAGGGGACCCAGAGGAAGGAGAGCAGTCCAGGGAAAGACGCCAAAGTTCCCTGGACCTGCCTGTGTCACGTCGGGTGGGGGCATCTGCACGGGTTTGGCACCTGAGTCGAGGGTGGGCCCCTCCATGTCCAGCCCACGTGGGAGGACAGGCTCCCCTGCGAGGGGGTGACCACGGGAAGGATTTCAACCAGACGGTAGAGCCACCAGCATGTCAGGGCGGCCCGACCCTCTCTGAAAGTGACCGTGTCATGTTCAGTTGAGTTGGAACAATTCGGGTGTGGAAAATAAAGCCTGATCCTCTCCCTGGCCGTGGGACCGTGCGGCACCACCGAGACGGGAAAGGGTCAGTCCTAGGCTGATCCGTTTCAAATACGCTTGCTTAGGAGGAGGGCCAATCACCAGAGAGGGAGTGAGTGATGCCAGGTGAGGGCCAGAGTGATGGGGACCGAGGTGGGAGCATGGGCACGGCCCTTGTCACCCTGGGCAGGGCGAGGCGTGAGGCCCGGGAGGGCTGAGGAAACACACCAAGCCCCCCGAGACACCAGGAGGCAGGAGAGGATGTGGGAGTCAGAGCTCTGAGCTGGGCGGGCGGGAGCCCCGCACACCTGGTTGCCCCAAATGGGAAACAGAGCTTTCTCAGGAAGGGGGAGGGCGGCAGGACGTGGCGGGGAGAGCCGCAAGCCGTTCGGTGGGCAAGGGACTTAGTTTCACGTCTCTCAGAGACTGCGAGCGCCACTGTGGGGCAGGGGACAGCAAAGTCCTGCACTCCGGCCCTTTCCCAGGGCATCCTGGGACTCCCCACCGGGATGGGCTCTCACAGGCCGCACTCAGACCCTGGCCCCGCGAAGCCTGCTAACTCTGTGCCGGTGTCGCTGGATCAGCCATGACATCCGAGCCCCTCCCCCATGAGATGGCCCGTGAGGAACGACTCACTGTACACTCGGGGCTTGGCTCCCACTGCCCATTCCCCGGGAGCAGGCCGGTGGGGGGGCAGACACCGTTTCCCGCTCGCTCACCCTCATCAGGAGCCAGGGACCCCCTTCGTCAGGGCTGCCCCCAGGCCGCACATGTAAGCAGCGGGGCCTGGGACCCAAGGGGCCTCGCTGCACAGCCAACAGGTAGCAGAGCCTGGCAGACCAGAGTCCACGCGGCCCCTGCCCCCCGAGTGTGGTCTGGGGGGGAGGGGCGGGAGGACACAGCGTGCAGAGCCCGGCCTCCGAGGGTAGCCTCGACGGACTTTATTTGCCTTTTCACACACCTGGCCGGGGACCGGCGGAGTCAGCGGTGGGGGGGGGGGCTACCGTGACTAGGGGGCAGGAACAAACACGGTTCCCCGCCCTGAGCAAACGGCCATTCTCGTCTCTCCGGCCCAGCGAGCCCTTCTTGTCTCTCTCCAAGGTCGCACCCATCGGGGCGGGGGGGCTGCTTCTGCTGGCCAGTCCGTGGAGTCACCTGGCCGTAGCTGTCCTGTCGAGGGCGGAAGAAACTGGATTTTGGTCAATGGGTGAAACGGTCAGGCGTTGGAAGCGCGTGCACGGGCGAGGTCCCAGCTGCCTGCCGGAGGGGATGTGGTTTGGGGTGCTTCCTTCTGGTCGGTTCAGACGGCCTCGTCTTCGCCAAGGCCCCTAACTCTCAGCAAACTTCGGGTTCATGACTGTCGTGGTGGCGCTCTTGAAAAGGGGGTTTTCCTGGGTGGAAAAGCAGAGGGGGCTCGTCAGTGCCGCCGGGGAGGGGTGGGGTGACCTCCCGCTCGTTCCGGCCCCGGGCACGCTGGGGGTGGGGGCAGGTGGCCGTCCGTACGTGGGGGTCACACCGGGGTGCCTCAGCCCCCTGGGATGGCCACTCACGTTGTTCCACTGAGACTTGAGCTTCTCCTTCTCGAAGCGCTTGTACTCCCTGAGGTCGCTCAGGTGGGTCAGTGCTTTCCAGATGACCAGCAGGAGGACTCCGATCAGCACGACTCCCGCCACGGTGCCCCCCACGATGGCAGCAACGTTAGGGCCCTCTGGACACTCTAAGGTGAGGAGGAAGCGCACGCACCCCAAGCATCAGCATCCCCTCTGGCTACAGGCCCGGGGTGAGCCTGGGTCCCAGCTCACTGCATGGTGCCCAGGTGGACAGCCCTTAGCCACCGGGAGGTGGGCAAACCGCCTGGCCGGGCCCCCAGCCAGGGAGGGGCAGGGCCGCGGACAAGACCGGGCCCTGCAGTTCCAAGTGAAACGGCGGGGCCTCTTGCTCACAGAGGAGGGGCCCGAGTTGCCCGCTAACCAGGGCAGCGTCCCCTGGCCCCGCCCCGGCTACGTCCACCGGGTCTGCGTCTGGATTCTGAGAGCACTTGGTGTGCCGCCCGCTCTCCCGGGATCCTGCTACGCGTGCAGCGACACCCATCTGCTCCCAGGCTCACAGGGCCCCGGGGGGCCGGTGCCCAGTGGCTCCCACGGCACAGCCCCCGTCCCCTCTGTCCAAAGTGTCATCCTCTGGTCTCGGCTCTCCTCGTCGTCCTCCTCCTTCTGACCTCTGACCTCGGAAAGCACCCTGCATGGTCTTTGCACCCTGCTCTGGGACCCGGGGCCCCAGGCCCTGTCGGCATTCGTGGGCAGTTACCAGCCCCGGCCGTGTGGTCATCCGGCCAGGACAGGCTGTCCACTGGCTGTCACGCGCCTCGAGGTGAAGTCAGAGATGGAGCAGAGGCGCCAGGCGGCGGGACCACGGTGCTGGACGCTTGCCCCACCCTGCCAGGCCCCCTCCCCGTCAGGGCAGCGCCCCGCCCTGCACAGCAGCCTGGTCAGCGCCTGAGGCCCTGCGGCCGAGGTCCGTCCCCGTCCCGTCCCTGCCTGTCCCTGCCCGCCAGGCCTCACCTCGCTGCTCGTCCACCAGGAGGCTGTATGTGTCCATCCCGTCCTGCTGCCACAGGGTGAAGTTCAGCCAGCAGCCCTCCGAGTCCCGCTCCCGGCATCGCCACATCGGCCCCAGGGTGCTGAGCCGCCCCGACTCGGGCGCCCTGCTCAGCAGCGTCCGCTTGGCGCAGGCCTCACTGCAGTTCTTCTCGAAGGGGCCCTTGTCGAATTTCAGGCACTCGGCGCAGGAGCTGCGGGCGAGCGCCGGTGAGCGCTAGCGCGAGGGAGCGCACTGGGCTGGAGGGTGCGAGGGTGTGCGAGGGGCGCCAGTGCGGGGGACCCCGGCTGCTCTGGTGGCAGGTCCTGGGGCTCTGGGCCGCTGCCCGAGCCTGTGGGGTCTGTGAGGTTGGGGTCGGAGGGGGTGGTCCTGGGGAGTGAGGCAGGCAGAGCCGCTGGGACCTGGAAGGTGGAGGGACGGGGCCCAAGGTGGAGGGACGGGGCCCAAGGTCGCCTGTGACGCCCGGAGCTGGAGGCAGGCAGCCCACAGGAGCCCGCGCCCCCTCCCGGGGCCTCAGCCAGGCGAAGGCCGGGTGCCATGGGCTTGTAGGGACAGCAGGCCCGGCCCCGCGGAGGGAACACTCACATGAAATTGCTGCAGGGCGACGAGCAGCCGGGGCACTCCTCACAGAAGGGCGGCTGGTACGGCGACTCGCACGAGCACCTGTTGCACAGACACTGGCCTCGGCCGCTGCACACGGCGCCCCGCAAGTTCCGGCAGCCGTCGCTGGACTTCTCGCACTGGCAGGCCGAGCCCCCGAAGCCCTCTCTGCAGAAGCACTTGCCGCAGGAGCACTCCCCGCGACCTGGTGGCAGCGGGCCGCCGCAGAGTCACAGCCGCTCGACCCCAGGCCCACCTGCCCGTCCGTCCCCAGTGTCCGCCCTGTGCCCACCGCCCGTCTGCCTGCCCCGCCGCCCGCCCCGTCCCGCCGGGCGCTCACTGGCGCCTCCGCAGGGGTGGCCGCCGTAGCGCTCGCAGTTGTAGTTGTTGCACTCGCAGAACTGCCCGAAGATCTTCTTGCTGGGCGTGTCGCTCAAGTGGCACACGCACTGCCCGCAGATGCAGTCCCCCATGCCCGAGCAGACGATGGACACGTTGTCCTTGCGGCAGTTCCTCTCCAGCTCCTGGCTGCTGCGGCCCTGCGTCTGGCACTCGCAGTGCTTGCCGATGAAGCCGGCGTCGCACCTGGGCGGGAGGGCCGGGTCAGGCCTCCTCCGGGCCCCGGCCCCGGGGAAGCCGTCTGCAGCCGCCCCTGCGCCTGCTGCCGGGGGTGGGGGGAGGGGGCGCCTCACCTGCAGACGCCACACTCCACGGAGCCCTTGTTGAGGCACAGGCCGCGGTCCCGGCTCACGTCTCGGCACTGGCACGCGCACTGGGGAAGGACCTGCACGGTCACCGTGTCCGAGAAGCCCAGGGCCCGGACGACGAACGACGTCTCCTTGATGCACTCCAGGGCTGTGACCTTCACCTGGAAGGTGACCTGTGGGGCACGGCAGGCCTCAGGCATGGTGGGACACCCGCAGCCACAACGCCACTCCTGGGCGTGGAGGGTGCCGGCCCCTCAGGGGTCCTGGGAGGGGCGGAGGGCAGTGGGGGGTGGGCAAGAGCACAGGGCGTTCTGGGCTTCTCCGGAACTCGGGTCTGGAGAGGGGAGAAGAGAGAGCGAGGAGCCGGCCCGGCGGTGGTTAACCCACAGCGCTCCCCACCTGCCACCTTGGCTCGGAGCGAGCTCGCGGGCCGGTCGCTAGAACACTTTCTGCTGCACGTGCCTTAACGGGGATTGTCAGGCGACTTTGTAGGGATCCCCAGCCCCGAACCCCACCGGAGGTCCCCCGTGCTGACCGTCAGCTCTCTTCTGACCTGAATAAGTCAAGATCGCCGCGGGACCGAGCCAGAGCCCGCCAGCCGCCCGCACACCAGGAGGGGCGCCGGCACCGAGCCCCGGGGAGCGCGGGGGCGAGGCGCACCCCAGACCAGCCTAAATGCGGCCCCGCCACGGGGCGAGGCGGATCAACCCCCGGGGGCTCGCCCAGCGCGGGAGGGAGAGGATCGGTCAAAATGCACGGGCGACGCTGAGCCTGAAGGAATGCCATGTCGGAAGGAATGCCGCGGCACGTTTAGAAATGGCCTAAAGGCAGGCGTTTTGCAGCCAGTAAAGAGAAAAACGTGATCGTCGCAGTCGCCAGGAACGTGAAACGGGCAGTGACTGCGCGTTTACGTCTGAGCGTCCGCTCGGCCCGTGCGGTCACGTCTTTGTCCAGAAACGGCAAGAACACGACGGTCAGGAGAACCACCCCACCCAGGTGTGCCCTCCTTTCCAGGACGCTGCTCCGGCGTCCGCTCCCAGGGGTCGTTCCGGCTACACCGGGGTCCTCGGTGTTGGGGGTCTGCTCCGTGCCAGTGCGAAGCCCCCCCACACGCGCCTCTCCTTGCGCCTGAGATGGACACTCCCATGAGGGACGTCGGGCCTCAGAGAGGATTTAAAGGACCGGGACCTGCCGCTGCCGGACCTTTTCCCCGGGGGCACTCCCTCTAGCTGCCACGGGGAGAGACCCTTCCAGAAGGCTGGGACGGAGGCTCACCGGGTCGTTGATCTGGACGCCGTCACAGTCCCCTCTGAGCTGGTTCACCTGCGACACGCCGTTACTGCAGAAGGAGTCGTAGGTGACTTTCAGGGTGTCGGGCAGCGGGCCGTGTTCCAGGAAGACCCTGGAGGACAGTTTCTGCGGGAGAAGAGTGGCCCTTTCACCCAGGGTCGCCCTGCTGACCCCGGCCTCCCCAGGGCGTGGCCTTCGCACAGCTCCCTGTGTCTCGTCCCGCACCCTCTCTCTGCCCAGAGGCCCGCTGAGACCCAGGTGGGCGCCTGCCCGCAGCCCAGGTCCGGGGGCGGCTTGCCCACACCGCAGCCCTGTGCTGAGGACAGGCCAGCGAGGGGACCGGCATGGAGCCAGACCACAGCCCCCCGAGGTCGGGGGCCCGCCCGGCCCACTCAGCACCGAGGCCCCGGGGCCTGACACAGGCAGGAGCCCGAAGGCTGTTTGAGCGAATGAGAGACACAGAGGGAGAGGAGGACAGACAGACGGGGACAGAGACAGAGACGGCGGAGGAGGGAGGGAGGGAGGGAGGGATCTGCGGCTCCATCCTCCTCCTGAAGACGGGCGGGCATCCAGGAGGGCCCGATCGGGGGTCTAGGGCTCCGAGGAGGTACAAGTCGCCCTCAGAACCGCCCCGTTAGGGCTCTAACTCAGTCCAGGGGTCTCGGCGTCTATCGGGTGCGCCCAGGGAGCTGCGCTGGGTGAGGCCACCGGGACGGCGGGCCAGAAGGGGCCCCGCGCTCGTGTTTCAGAGAGGGCACGGGGCGGGAGGGGGCTCTGGCCACACCATCAACGAGAGGGGACGCAGCGGCCCTGTGGGAAGTCCAGGCCCAGTGTGCCCGGAGGGCCGAGGGCGGCCCGCACGGGGCAGGGCCCGGCTGTCCAGCCCACCCTCCTGGCGGCCGCGGTGGCGGCGTCTGCGCGGGCGCCGGGCGCTCACGTTGTAGGCGTTCTTGATGAGCTGCACCACGTTGCTCGAGTCCTCGGACAGCTCCCCGACCGCCGACTTGGGGATGATCCCGGTGAGCTTCTGTCGGGCAAGGAGGGCAGGCGGGTCACGGGGCAGCCTGGGGGCCACAGGAGCCCGCCGCGTCCCGGCGTCCTAAGAGCCAGCGGGCCCCTTCTCCGTCATCGAGTGGCGCAGATGCCCCCCCGCCCCCGAGTTCGCAGCCCGTTCAGTTGTTCTATGCTGTCGGGGGCAGGGTTTGGGGTTCAGGCCCCTGCCTGGCGTCCACCCTGTCACCGCTCGCAGCGGTACTGGGACCAGCTACGGCCTGCCGAGAAGGGGCCGCCGTGTCCTGTCACACAGTCAAGGTCTTGACCCGCTGGTGTGGGCCGTCTTTGGACCGGCTGCCCCCAGCCATCAGCCCTGCAGGGCTTTGAGCCAGTGTCCCCCCCGCAGCTTGGCCAGCTCCACCTGCCCCCCTTCCCTGTGTCCCTGGAGAGGCCCCATCCTTGCTGCAGAGTCTGGGAAAAGTGACGGCGGCAACGACGGGTCCCACCGTTGGCCCCGGGCAAGGGCCCCGCGCCTCCCAGGCCGAGGCCACCGCAGGCCACCGGCAGCAGCGGGGACTGGGGGAGGGGGGAATGGAGGGCCGGCGAGGGCCCAGGAGAGCAAGAGCCATCTGTGCGCGGAGGCGCCGCGCCGAACCGGGGCAAGCGGAGCAGACACGACCGCGACCAGAGGGAGGCGAGGAGGGTCAGGAGACAAGCCCCACGCGCGCCTCCGCCCCGGAGACTGCCGGGGGCACAGCGACTCGCAGCGGGGCCGGGAGGAAGCGCTCAGGATGCGGGTGGCTTCCGCGGGGAGGGGGCCACGGGGTCCTGTGCGAAGGCCGGGGCAGGCCCGGGTTCGTGCACTCTCCTGCTGTCTCCTACGCGGCTCCAAAGGGCCCACGTTCGGTGGGGGCGGGTACGAGACAGGAGAGCCCCCCCCCCCCCGCAGATTCCAGCGCTTCCTGCTGCGTCGCCAACGCAGAAGCCTCGGGGCCAACGCCCAGGCGCCAGCCGATGCGCTGCATTTCGCAGTCGGGGAAATGCCCCTTTCATTTCCGCGGAAACGTCACGTGGCAGGAGGAGGCCTCGGTGACCACGTCCCCCCACCCCCCCACCCCGCCCTGAACCCTGGCCCCAGCGAGGCCGCCTCCCGCGCCCGGCCCGCGGAAGCAGAACTCAGCCCGCGGTGACACCGGGTTTTGTCATCATTTCGCTGACGTGGCCGCGTCCCACCCTGTTGCTCAAGACCCCGCGCCCGCGTACCTCGTAGGTTTTCACCATCTTCTTGGTCACGGCGAAGATGGGCTGGATGTTGCTCTCGGCCAGCTTGTGCGCCAGCTGGCCCACCGACGGGTAGTCCTGGACGGGAGACGCCGGTCACGCGGGCCCGGGGCTGGAGCCCGCCGTCCCGCCCGCCCGTCTGCAGCGCCCGGTGCCGGGAGCCACCGTCCAGGGCCCGGAGGCTGCGCCCTCCCCCGTGCCAGCCATCGCCAGGGCCCTTCTGAGCCGGGGCGCGCCTCTGATCTGGGCGCCAACGACACCTGGTGACGTTCGCAGTGGCGACGGGAGCAGCACAACGCTGAGGCGCCCCCGCTGCAGGGCGCTGGGGGCTCCTCTGATGTCTGCCGGGCAGGTCCCAGACGGCGCCCCCAGCACGGGGCCTTACTTTTCTCAGGTGAAGGACGCGCTCGGCTTCAGGCAGCCGCCCCCCAGAACCTCGGCTGTCAAACTGGTCCCGTCCGAGTCGTGGGCCCCTGAACCCGACCCTCAGCACCCGCCCCAGGACGGGGTAGGCCCCAAGCAGCTCCCCGTGACTCGTAGCATCCCTCGGGCCCTCTGAACTCCCACTGCCGGCTTTAGGGTGCAGACGTCCCTGCACAGCAGGCCACGCAGACGCCCACTCGGGGCGCTGGGTCGGGCCTTCGCTGCACCCCAGAGCAGAGAACGTGCGACCTCTCCGGGCCATCGAGGCTCCGCCACCCGGCCCCCACCCACCCCGCCCCTTCCCGCCCTCCTGGCCCAGCTGTGCGCTCTCAGGGGGCCTGGAGTGACCCTGGCCTCGGTCCCGGGCTGAGCCACAGCCCCTCTGGCCCAGCGCTCCCTCCCCCGGCGCCGAGCTGTGTCCCCCGACCCCGTGCACCCCGGGGAGGCGACACTCACAAACTCGTTGCTTCTCTTGTACATGTTGTCCTCCAAGTGGCAGCGGCCGTCATTGGGGGTCAGGATGGCGCCCAGTTTCCCGTCCCCCGCGATGTGGAAGCCGTCGTCCGTGGCGAACACCAGCAGCCGCGTGACGTTGCGCCAGCCAATTTCGTTCTGAGAAAGACGGCGAGGGTGCAGGCCTCAGCGTCCCCCGTGGGCCCTCGCCGGCAAGAGGGAACGAGGCGCCGGGCCCCACTCGGGGTTTTCGGGGATGGGGGGACCCGCAGACAGGACCCAGGCCAGGCCCCGTGTCTCGACTCGGGGACCCTCGTGTGGTCCAGATTCCACGCCCAGGGGTGGCGAAGGGGCTGAGGAACTTCTGTAGGGGGGCAACCTCCCAGTGCCCGGGTCCACGCGGGGGACGTGAGGGAACCGACACGCGTGTTCACGGTGAACGACATGCGTCCTCCGAGGCCCGGCCATGCGGACCTGGGAGCACCGCCCACGGAACCACCCCGCCGTGGACACGACCGTGACACTGTAAGCCCACCGCAGACAACGCGGGGGGAGGCCGAGTGCCCCGGGTGGGCGGGGGAGGCGGCCTGGCGCCCCAAGGGCCACGTGGGCGAGGTGCGAGGACAGCACGGCCGGTTCCCCCGGGGGAGCTGTAGGGGCGAGGCCGGTGTGTGTGGGGCAGGGCTGCGGGGTCCAGACGCCAGGCTGAGGGCCAGGGGCCGCCGGACGCTGACACGGAGGCTTGGCCAGGATGCCCGTTTCCCGGGGGGCCCAGGCGTCGGGTGGCTCTGCTCCGGGGACCACCGGGACCGGCCCCTTGGCGGTGTCGCTTTACGAGCCGGTTTGCTCGAATTTGGGCTTCGAGGATGTGCCCGGCGTCCCACGCTGACGGCGACACCTCTGGTGGCCGACAGCGTCCGGGAGGCGGGCGCCTAGAGCCTCCGGGGCCTGGGAAGTTGGCCCCGTGTCTGCGGGGCCGAAGCCCAGGCTCAGAGCAACCGGGCGGCGCAGCGCGACAGGGCCTCACCGGGCACGCGGCGACCTGCATCATGGCGTCCAGCCCGCCCTCGGGGGCGTCCAGGTTCCCGGAGATGAGCTGCTTGCCGACCTCCCGCTGGAACTGGTCCGAGTTGTCGGTGAGCTTCAGCACGTGCCGGAAGGCGAACGGTGGCTGGCACTCCTTCTCCTTGTTGGGGCACGGGTTCTTCAGCTTCTCGGGGTGCGTGTTGACGAAGGGGAGCACCGTCTTGTCCACGAAGGACCCGAAGCCTGGGTGGGCGTGCGCGGGCGGGAGGCCGAGGCGACACTGAGTCGTGAGACGGCAGGACCGCAAGCCCCCGTCGCCCTCCCGGGTGTGTGCGTGCACGTGGGATCACGTCCGTGTCGCGTGTGCGCGTCCCGGCACACCGAGACGGCCCCCAGAGGGTGGGGGCGGCGCCTCCCCTTCTGCCCGACGCGCTTTGGGCCCCGGCTGCGTGCCGCGAGCGAGTCCCTGCCCGTCAGTGTCAGGGTGCCAGTCTCAGGGTGTCAGTGGTCTTAGGGTGCCAGTCTCAGGGTGTCATCAGTCTCAGGGTGTCAGTCTTGGTGGGGGCCGCGGCCGGCAGTCAGGGCCCCGTGGTGGCGCGATTGTTCCGTCGTCCGTGTGCGTTCGGGGTCTTTCATTTTCCCGTGACTAGCACCGTGGGACTTCTCTCCTCTGGTCGCATCCAAGAACGAGCACGAGGAGTCGGGAGGGGAGGAGGGGGCTGGCGGTGTCCACAGTGCCAGGGTAGCAGGCCCTGCGTGGGCGCCCCTGACGACGCTGCGCCCTCCAGGGTGGGGTGGGGGCGGGGGGCGCGGGCGGGGGGCGAGGCTCACCTATGCGGCCCGACTCCGTGATCTCGTTGAGGGCCCGGAGCAGGTCCCCCCCCAGCTTTTTGACGTTGATGAGGTCGTCGAGCATGGAGTAGGAGAGGTCCATCAGGTAGTACAGGTCGATGGGGTAGCCCTTGGCGCGGCGGAAGGTCACGTTGAATGCCGCCGCCTGGCCTGCGCAGAGACGGGGCCTCGTCGGGCACAGCGCCTGGCTCCGCCAGGGCCGCCTGGCCTGCCGAGCGGCGCCCCGTCTTGCAGAGGACGCGGGACTCGGGGCTGGAGGAGACCCAGGCCCCTGGCGGGGCGGGGCGGGGCGGGGGAGCCCACCTGGCCTCAGGTAGACGGTCACTTTCTGAGGGGACAGCTGCTTCCTGCCGCCCTCCTGGTCCCTCTGGGTCTGGGCCAGGCTCCTGGGGTCCATGATGTCGTCGGCGGCGCAGCCCTTAGCCAGCAGCTCCTCCCGCGTGTCACAGCGGACGGAGTCGGGCTCACTGGGTCCTGAGAAGTTCTGGCGCGGGGAGAGTCAGAAGTCAGGGACGGGGAGCTGTGCAGCCGAACCCCGCGTCACGTGAGGCGGCCGACAGATGTCCCTGTGGTGTGGGGCCACGGCGGGGGGCTCGACAGCCCCCAGGGCGTCACCCGCCCCCAGACGGCCTCTCCACGGGACCCCCAGGCCCCGGCAGAGGCGGGCGGGCGGCTCCCCCGCCGCCTCCGGCAGCGGACGGCTCGGAGAGCCGAGTCTCCAGCCCAGCCTGACGGTCACGTCAGCCCGACAGTCCGGGCCCAGAGCGGGGGCTGGCCTAGGACGGGCTGTGACGCAGGGACACGGGGCCGCCCGCCCCCGACCGTGCCGGCCTTTGCCTCCTGCCCCTGGGACGTGCTGCAGGGAGCGAGGCCCCCGCGGGCCGCAGCTGCTCTTCTCCCCTGTTCTGGCAGCTGGACCGCCGCCCGCGTGCTGGGGGCCGGAGGGGACGCGGCCTCCCGCCTCCTGCCCC
The DNA here is from genome assembly GCA_030015415.1 of Cynopterus sphinx. NCBI lineage: Eukaryota > Metazoa > Chordata > Mammalia > Chiroptera > Pteropodidae > Cynopterus > Cynopterus sphinx. Next base: position 746,643 of record CM057380.1, on the reverse strand, counting down.
CGGGCCCAGGGCCCGGCGCTGGCCCTGCCGAGCTCGCCTCACTCAGTCTGTCTGCAAACGCCCCGTGCCCTGTCTGCTCCTGCCCCACGAGCGAGGGGCCGGGTGATGGGCCTGGGTGCCCGGCGGGGCGGGAGGAGGCCTCTTACCAGCTTCTGACACCAGGCGCAGCCGGGCCCCGACTGGATGCAGTCCTGGCAGGTGCTGACCTTGTACTTGGGGCACTCCTGGGAGAGGACTGTGGGCGAGACGAGACAGGCCCCGTGAGCGGAGAGCCGGCGGCCCCGGGGGCTGCGGCGGTGCAGACGGGTGACCAGGCACACGTGGAGGTGGGCGGAGAGGGGCGGTCGGCAGCAGGACCCAGGTGGCGGGATAAGCCGGGGGTGCTGGGGCAGACCCATCCTTCCCGACCCAGAACGTTCCGCAGAACTCACCAGACCCGAGGGACAGCAGAGCCGCCAGGGCGAGCGGCAGGGGGCACCGACTCAGCATGTCCTGTGGAGGGAAGGGTCTCGGTGACAGCGCCCGGGCCCCCGAGCGCTGGGTGACTGCCGCGTAGCCCTCCGACCGGCCTGTGGATGCGGAGCCCGGAGGCGCACCCTGCTACGGGGGGCCCTGAGCATCAGGGCGAGGCCAGGCCGGTCAGTCCCCCTGACCGCCCTGCGGGGCTGCACGCCAGGGGACCGGGGCCTGGCGGGCAGTGGCTGCCACAGCGGTGGGTGCCGGGCGTCCTGCCAGCGACCCACGTGAGCAGACTCGCACGTACGCAGTCGCGCGCGTGTGCACGCCTGTCACACACACGTGCACACGCACGCTGCCACAGCCCGAGCCCGCCGGACCTCCCCGGACGAGCAGAGGGGACTCCTGCCGGCGGCACATCCGGCCACACAGACACCCCCAGACCCCAGTGCCCACCCACACACGTGCATGTGCATACGTGCGCACAGCACGCACACCCCCGTCCCCTGCCACCTCACACCCACGTGCACACGGCACGCACAGCACGCACAGACGCATGCCCCGTCCACACGCACGCACGCGCGGTGCCGCCCGTCCCCGCTCAGGGCCGTGGGTGGCCTCCACGCACCCCGAGCCCTCGGCGAATTGAACGCTGAGCTCAGAGCAGCTCTGGTGGGTGGCAGAGTAGCCACCCCCGAGCACCGGGGACGCCCCGACGGCCCCCGCCGCCTGCTGGGCACCCGCACGCAGGGCGCGCCAGGCCGCGCAGAGCCACCGCGGCCTGCCCGAGGCGCCGGCCGCCGGGGGCCGTGAGCTTGGCCTCCTCCATGCGCACCGGCCGGGGACAAGGCACAGACGGGGCACCTGGCCACGCGGCTCGTTCAGGCGCCCCGACTGCTGCCGCTCCCGGGGGCGCCCTCACGGGTGTGGTGTTGGAAGCCTGGTGTCTGGTCCTGGTCCCGGTTCTCGGAGGCAGAGGCCGGACCTCTAACCCACTGGCAGGGGCCGGCAAGGGCGCCGCCGCGGTGGCTGCAGACCCCGGCTGGGCACAAAGCAGCTGTGACCCTCCAGGACGGCCGGGGAGGGGGCGGGCCTTCCTGGGGGGCGGGGTGGGCCCCCAGCTCTGAGCACGCTCGCCGCTGGCCGGGGCCTTTCATCTGACGACACCGAGAAAGCGGAGAAGGCGCTGGGAAGGCAGCAGCTGGAGCGAGGGCAGGAAGGGGCTGCGCCTTCTTATCAGAAACGGAGATCAATCGGCGGGACACCGGGAGGGGAGCAGTGAGCGGGGAGCCAGCTGCCGGGCCTCAGCTCCTGGGGGCCCGGGCCCTGCTGCCCGCGTCATCCTCTGTCCCAGCTCGCAGAGGCCGCGGCTGGGCCGCCTGCCGGAGAGCTGCGTGGTCCCGCCATGGGCTCTGGGTGTGCCCGTCGGGGGGCCCTGCCTTCTCCTCTGCTCTCCCGCCCAGCCCCACAGTCCTGCCCCTGTGGAGGTGACCCTGTCCCCCTCCCCACAATGGTACCCGGGACCCAGAAACGTCACAGCAGAACCTCCTGTGCTTCCCCCTCGGGCCGAAAGCAGAACTCCTGCCTGCGCTGGCTTCCTGGGTCGCAGCGGCGGGCAGGAGGCGGTTTTGGTTCGCTCCAGGTCCCCAGCTTGTCAAGGTCCCCTTGTCTCCCCACCGCAGGTCATGGGGCTCCGGTCAAGGCCGCCTCAGCTCTCCATCTGGGTCCCCCAAGGTTCAGCGGCTGGACTGGTGCCCCGAGGGTGCCCACCGAACCCTCGGCTGACCGGCACTGCCCTGGGGCACAGGTCCTGTCGGCCTCAGGATGGCACCCCCACCCTGAGGCTGGGGCTGCTCCAAGCAGAGGGCGAGGAGCCCCGTCCCCAAGCGCCCAACCACGCTTGTGGTTGGGACAAGTGAGCGGGCCCCCTTTCCTGGGGCAGGACCTGCGAACAGCGCGCGGCACTCTCTCCTGCGGCCGCAGACCAGACCCACGGATAGCGATGACAAGCAGCATGTGAACAGCCCGGTCCCCGCGGGGGGGCCCGAGGCGCGAGCGGCAGCAGGGTGTGGGCCTGGGCACGGTGACCCCGGCGCACTTCCTCCCACAGAGAGGCGGGTGCACCTTGGTCAGGGCAAGACCCACAGGCAGCGAGCGAGGCCCTGACCCCGACCACAGGAAGCCAGGCGGGGACGGGGTGGGGCTGCCCTCTTCCCCGACTGCTATTTCACGGTTCCAGCCACTGTGGAAGGCCCCCGCCCCGGCCGAGTGCGGGCCGGACACCTGGACACCTGGACACCTGGCGGTCCTGGGGGCTCAGGGTGGACCAAGGGAAGGAGGCGGAGTGCACGTCCGCCTGGGTCCCGCGGGATGGGAGCAGGACCCTCCGCACTGGCCCGGGGTGGGGTCCACAGTGGGCGTTCCCTCGGGGGCCCAGGGCCTGCATGCAGCTCCCACACCCACAGGGACGAAGGCTCCTCTGGGTGGGATCCCGGAGGCCACCCGGTCAGCCCCCGGCGGTGCCCCAGCCTAGGAGGAGGCCCGCCTCAGCGGCCCGCTCTGCCTCGGTTTCCTCCGTGCGGCTGGGGCTTCGTAGGCCCGCCCCCTGCTCTGGGAGGACGGGTGTACGCGGTGGTTGTGCGTGAGCGACCTGAGTTCCTGGCACTCGCGGTCCCTGCACGCAGCAAGGACAGTCGGCACGAGAGCGAGCAGGCCGGCGGGAGGCCCTGGGCCGGGCCGAGGAGAGGGGCCTGGGCCCCGACCTGCGAGCCCCTGCCAGAGGCTGACCCGACGGCCCCCGCCTCCCGCCACCCCAGCGCTGGGTACTGTCCCCACCAGCTAGGCTGCCATCTCCCCGGAACCGGGACAGCCCGCTGGCCAAGACGCAAAACCCTAAGCCCGGCCCCGGGGACCTGTGAGAGCCCCGGCCCCGCCCAGTTGGGGAGGATGGCGCAACCCAGGGCGACTCGGGGAGCAGCTGCCCACGTCCCCCTCGCCGGCCGCCTTCCCGAGCCCCCCAACGAAGGCCGCCAAGGAGGGCCCAGCGCACCGCGAACGAGCGAAGCGCCCAGACCTGGGATTCCAGACGCCGAGGAGCGTTGGCAGGAGAACGGAAGATGTCAAATCACATCCTCCCACGGACATATCCCCATTTGGCAAAAGACGAGAAAGAGGAACCCGGTGAAGAAACAGGACTCCAGCAAGACGCAGAGGAGGCTCCGCAGCTCGCCATCGGCGGGGGAGGGAGCTGGGGCTGGACCGGGCTCCACGGAAGCGCAACCCCCCCCCAGGGGAGGCCACTGGGCATCCGCGGCCTCACCGCCCCTTGACCTCAGGAGGGGTGGAGGCGGGGGGCACAGGCGATGGCGTTCTCAGTGCGAAGGAAGGGAAGGCGGGGTCCCGCCGCCTCCTGGAGTGGACGCGCCAAGGCCAAGGCTGTCTCATGGCGAGAAAAGTGAATGTCTGCGACGGACCCCGACGAGGCCCCGGCCTTTTTAAGCCAGACGGAGCGTCCACGCGTGATCCTTTTTCTCTGCTTTGAATGCACACAGGAGCCACTACTCGGAGCCAAGGACCGCGGAGGGGGTGGGACCGCACGGGCGGAGCCGGGGACAGGGAGGGCGCCGGGCTCCAGGAGGACGCAGCCTCCAGCCCTCCAGCCCCACGGGGTCCCAGTGCCTGGGGACACAGCCGCGGTCGCTGGAGTCCGAGCGTGAAATCCCACTCGGCGGCGTAAAGCCAGCCCCGCGCCATCCGCGCGTGAATTAGGAATGTCCAAGCGCCGCTGAGTCTCCCGAACGTCCGAGAGGAAATCCGACTCACGTTCGCAGACATTTGGGAGAAGAGGGTGACGCAGACGTCCTCCGAGCAGCGCGGTGGGACCCCGTCCCCTGGGGCTGCGAAGCCAGAGCCCTGAACGCTTTCCTGCCGGGCGGAAGGCCCGGGACCCGGAATGAGGGCGCCGCCGGCGGCGGCAGAGCTTCCCCGAGGGAGGCGGGAAACGCACGGACGAGGCAGAAGTCGGCGAGTCAGAAAACCAACGAAAAAGCCAAAACTGGTGAGGGCATCGACACCCCCTTCCTGGGGAAAAGCAGCAAAATGGCTCACCCGGAAGAGAATGCGTGACGATGGCCGGTGGCCGGGGAGCCTTAAAGGAAGCGACGGGCCAGCTGGGGGTGCTGCTCCCAGGGTCGCAAGTGCCCGAAGAAGCCTCGGGCCCACAGTCCCGTCTGGTGGGAGGCCCAGCGAGGGGGCGTGAGCGGGTTCGACCCGGCCACGGGAGGCTCACGTTGCACAGCCTGGTGGCGCCTGGCGACGGTCAGGGACACGCCAGCTCCGTGCCCATCCAGACCGCCGACACGCAGGCTCAGTTTCGGGTGGAAACTCGACCAGAGAAGCCGACGAGTGTGTGTGTCCGCAGCGAGGACCCCCCACCCACCCCGTAAGACCTGGGGGAACAGAGGGCCCAGAGGACGGGTGACTCTGCAACAACGAACCGGTCCCTCTGTCGGAGGAGGGCCCCGGGCAGAGGCGGAAAGGCCGCCCGGGGCGCAGGTGGGGCAGTTCGCTGTTGGCTGCGCCCGCCAAGCCTTGACTCGCCTGTGCCTCCGTGGCACCGGGACGCCCACTCGCCAGTGCTGGACGCGCTGGGAAACCGGGAAACCGCCAGCTCTGTGAAGGGCGGCCGCTCCGCCCACGGCCTGCCCTGCCCGGGAGGAAAGGGCTGGAGGGCTCTGTCCTGCGCCTGGGGGCACCCTGTGCAGCTCCCACTGGGGCAGCTGGAGCCGGAGGCAGACGCCCAGCCTGGTGCGAAGCCCGCGGCCAGGGCCGGCGCCGGTGGCCCGCACTGTCTGGGAAACACGGGGTCTCAGGACCACAGGGCCCACCGAGACGCGGGGCCCCCCCGCACCCCCGTGGCAAGGCGGGGTTCAGCAGACGCCCTCCACCGGGACCCAGCCCGTGGGCCCCGGTGGAACCCGGGGTGTGACGACGACAAGTCCAACACCCCGTTTTAGGTGCCGCTGGTGCAAAAAGAGCAGGGAGCACCCTGGCCGGGCCCCCCTGGGCGGGCGTCGCCCGGACATCGCCAGACACCGAAGGCCGCCCTGGCGCTGGGGGCTCTTAGTGTGGCCAGGCCCCTGGCCTCTGGGCGGACACAAGTGTCATCAACCCCTGGCAGGCGGCGTCCTCATCTGTGCAACGGAGCGCGCCACCCCGTGACGTTGCCCCAGGTGGACACCCAGGAAGCGACAGCTGTGCACAGAGGCGTCACCGCGGGCCCGTCACCGCCCCGTCCACGGGCAGGCGTCTGCCTGCGGCGCCGTCCCCTGTGGAGCTCGGCCGGGACCGCCGGCCAGCCGGACACGGGCCCCGCCGCCCGCACGCCCCCCCAGCTCCGCCCCGGGGAAGCGGGTTTTGGACTCTGATATGGTTGTAGACCCAGCGGGAGTTGAAAGCCCCTAACCCCCCCGGCCCGGCCCGGGCCCCGCACGTCACGAGGAGGCAGGCTCCTGCGACACTCCTCCGGGTGGGGCGTGTGGATGGGCAGCGGGGGCCTCTTCCGAAGGGCACCGGGCTGTCCCGCCCCACGAAAGCTCGGGGGGGACAGCTGTGCCCCGTTCCAGGCCTCGCCTCGCTGCCGGCCCAGCCGACAGCTGCAGGGCGGGGAGGCCACAGGCCTCCTGCGGACGCGGGTCTGGCTGCCCAGACGCTCGCCTCTTTCACCCACCGGCTAGAAAGACGAACGAACGGCATGTGGGGGCTGCGGCGACGCACCCCGAACGCGGCAGACCCGGCCTTAACCTCGCGGAAAGCCACAAGGCCGGGGCCGGCCCCCGGAGGCCGGTGGCCGCAGAGTCCCGCCTGTGGTCCCGCTCAGGATGTGGCCGCGCGGCGTGGGCTCGGCCCCTGCTGCGCGGGGTGGGGGCCGCCCTGACGGACCCCCCGGCACTTCTCAGCAGCTGTTCCGGCTGAGCCCCCGCACCCGGCCGCCCCGCTGGCCTCACCACACGCCGGGTGCTGGAGGATGAGGCCCGGGAGGTCTCACTGTGCCTCCCCCTTCACCCCCTGGGCTCAGGAGAGTGGCGGTCCCAGCGCACGCACGCACACGCACACGCGCGCACACTCACCCGGTCAGGGGAAGGGGACGGGGAGGGGGTGCCGGGGGTGTGGGCTGGACGGGGGGAGAGCCAGGCGTGGGTGGTCTCGGTGGACCCCGGGCTCCAATTCCCCTGCTCCCGGGAGACCCTGAGACGGGCCCGGCCGTGAGAGGTTCGGGTCACACACCGAACGCCCGTCCCCCTAATTCCCAGCCGTCGCCCAGCGCCTTCACAGCCTCAGGCCTGAGCTCGCGAACCTTCGAGGATCCAGGAGAAGCAAGACACGTGCACGCACACACACCTCGCACGTATTTACACACGCGCCACACACTCACACGTCCCCCACACCCCCAAACGTACACACTCACCCGCAGACGCACACGCACGCAGACTCTGCCGGGGCAGAGCAGCCCGGCAGCTCTGGGGGCGCCAGGCGAGGGGGGCTTCCTCGGCGGAAAGGGGAAGGCACAGCTGGCCGGGCCCCGCTGCACCCGTCGCGGCCCGGCCTCGCCCGGCCCCGCGCCCACCAGCTGCGTGGAGGAGACCTCAGCCTCCTCCTGGCTCTGCCGGGCCTAGCAGGGTGGGGGCTCGGCAGGTGTTTGTGGGAGGCCCGAGACCGGGAAGCCGAGGCCCGGGGTCCATGCCACGTCCTCTGCCACACTGGGTCCCGGTCCCCTGGGTCACGGACACTCCCATCACGCCACGCACATCTCCCCGTGGTGGGCACAGCACTCCCCTCACTGGACCTCGGGAGAACGGGACCTGGAGGGCACGACCCCAGGCTGGGGAAGGGGACCAGGGCCCTTGAAAAAGGAGGCAGCCACTCCCCAGGGAAGAGCCACAGGAACTTGTCCCTTTAGAAGGGCCGGCCCGGGCCCAGGAGCCCCGGCCACCCACCACTCACCCTGCGGGAGGCCCGAGGCCGCGGCGGGGGCATCCGGCTGTGCTGCCAGGGGCTTCTGCCACCTCTTCGGCGGCCGGGCCTGCAGCGCGTCTGGGATGGCCCTGCCAGCTGGGCCCCTGCCGGTGAAGACACGGTGCTTCCTGCTGTGGGGCGCCCGGTAAGGCGCGGCGGGAGGAAGTAGCTGCGTGTGGGCGATTGCACCACCCGCGCCCGTCCGCCCAGCCCTCCGCACCGCGGGGCTCCAGGGGCTGCGTCAGGGGACACCTGCAGCAGCCGCATGGGGGCCCGCCACTCACTGTGCACGCCACGGCGGGGAGCGGAGCCGAGGGAAAGCAGGCTCGACCTCCAGGAGGGGGGCCCATGGTGGCCCCGGGGACTCGCCCCCATGCCAAGGAGGTGGCTGTGCCAGGAATGGGGACCCACGGAGGGAGTGCCCGAGAGACGGGGCGGGCCTGCAGCCTGAGCACCCGGACGGTGGAGGGGTGCACCCTTCGGAGAAGCAGCAAACGGGGCCCTGGGGACCCACACTCAGTCATGGAGATGGGGAGGAGCAGGAGGGCGATGGCTGGAGAGCGGGTGAGGGGCCAGCTCGGGGCAGGGAGCTGCGAGAGCTGCGGGTGCCCACCAGCCCTGTGACCACGGGCGGCCCGAGAGAGGAGGGCAGCCGGCAGGGGCCACGGGCCACGGACATGCCGGACCCCAGGGAGGACCCGGATGGAGTCCCCGTGCGCCCTTGGGAAGGCCCGGGCCTGCAGCGCGGTTCCTCCCGTCCTGTCACAGCACAGGGAAGGTAGTGAGGACGACAGAGGGAGAGGGACAGGAGGAGGGGCGAGGGGGACGGGGGACACTGCGCAGGTCGCAGGTCAAGAGACTTCAGAGCCTTCTGCACCAGCCACGTCGTGGACCACACGGCGTCGTGTTACTTTTCCAGGTGTGACACGGGGTTTCCGATTACGTTTAAGGGTCCCCAACCTTAGAGCCACCTGTGGGGGCACCGCAGCTGACAGGGCATCGCATTCCTGGTTTGCGTCCAGGCAGGGGTGGGAGGGGGCAGCGAGCAGGGGCGTGAATGCGGCGGCTCGGCCTGGAGCCCGTCGGCGCTGAGGCCGATGTGGGGGGCGTTCGGGCCCATCCAACTGTCTGTGCACTTTCGTGCACGCGCGAGACTTTCCGCAGCGAAAAGAAGTGTTTAACTTTGGAAAGGGGCTGAAGCTGCTTCATGAGATTCAGATTCGCAGGGTGAGAAGGTTCTAGAGACGGCGTGCACGACGGTGTGAGCGTCTTTGGTACTGACTGCACGCTTAAAAGGGTAAGGACGGTTAGCTCGTCTCATGCGCATCTCATCACGACCCAGAAAAAGGAGTGCACGAACGCTGTCTGTCCGTGACCTGTCGGGAGGGCCGCTGCGCTGCGGACGGGGTCAGGGACAGGAGGCCCGAGGCCAGGGAGCAGCGTGAGGCCCGGCTCGGGGCAGGATTCCGGGAATGACCGTCCCCACTTCAGCCAGGAAACTCCACCTGCCGCCTCGCAGAGTCCTTCGGAGCCGTGACCGCATCCGTGCCCGGCCTGACACTGAGGTGCCTGCCCAGGGGCCTCCAGGACGTGACAGCTGTCCCAGCCGGCACGAGAGGCCCGCCCCAGAGGTAACCCAGGTGTGGGGTGCAGGGGCAGCGGGTCAGGCAGAGCGCAGGGGGAGATGCCAGGGGCGGCCGCTGCCTTCTCCTTGCTGCCCTGACGCTGGCCAGGCACCCCCAGGCCTACCCCCCACCCGCCACGTCCTGATAGGCAGCCCGAGACCCCAGAAAGGGCTCCTCTGTGACGGTCTGAAGAGGTGACTTCATGGTAGGGAACGCGGGGCGAGGGGACCCGGACTCACTTGACAGAGACTCTGGGCAGGGGCTGCAGAGGCCACTGATGCCGGTCGGGGCTCTGGCCCTGCAGCCCAGGATGCTGTGTGGGTGAGCCGAGCGAGGGGTCCCCCATCCCTGGAAGGGCCTGGGGTCCGGCCCCCAACAGGGGCATTCAGGGAACGCCCTGCCCATCACCTGCCGCCCCAAAGGAGAAAGCAATCTCACCCCAGGTGACTCAGGGCGCCCAGGTGAAGGCCAGGCTCTTCCCTGGCTCCCAGCTCCCCGCTCTCACCCCCTCACCCCCCACTTCCCCAGCAACTCAACCCTCGGCTCCTCCTGACCCTCCCCCATCTTTGCTTTTTTTTTTTAATTTCTTCCTCCTCTGCAACTTCCGTGCTGAGCGCTGAGCGAGGTGTTAATTCAGCTGCTGCTCGCCTGTGGGAGGCAGGAGAGGAGGAGCTGTCTGAGGCAGCTGTGGTCCACGGGGGACGGGGGGCGGGGGAGGCAGGAAACAGTGCCAGCCCGCCAGAGGTGCTCCACATGGCGCTTCCCCCGCCACCCCTACAGGTGCACAAGGTGGGCACAAAGCCCCCATGTAACCCGGGCCGTGCAGGCCCGGGGCCAGCCAGGTGACCTGGCAAGGAGGGATGAGACGCCGGAGGCCTGGGGGTTCCCAGAGCCGCTGTCCCGAATGCCGGCCGGGGCGCCCGGCCCCAGTTCCCACCACCGCCACCCACACTTCACGCAGCTTCTCCTTTGCCTTCCTCTTTCTGGCTTCCTCCCTCCGTGGGAGGGAACCAAAGGGGGTGCATTCCTGCCTCCCTGACCCACCCAAAGGAAGGCGCCAGGCTCCTTGGGAAACTGCGGGTGGGGGCTGGCCTCGGGCCCGAGCAGGGGTCGACCACGTGGAAAGTCACACCGAAAAGCCTCCTACAGACCCGTCAGCGCGAGGAAGACGGCCTGCAAGTCCGAAAGGGAGGAGAGAGCGAAAGCCAACTCCAGGAAGCTGGGGGGGACACGGTGTCCTCAGACTGGTCCACCCTGCTGGGCGATGCGCGCCCGGCCGGAGCCGGAAGCCACCGCACGCGGGTCAAACACCAGACCAGTCACGCCTGCTCCGCAGGACGGAGGGGCCGATCGTCCACGCACCGCGAAGGCCAGGCTGGCTCGCGGGGCCTGGCGGGTCGCAGGGGCCGCCGAGCCCCGCCCGGCCTCCTCCGGGCCATTGGTCCCGGCACCTATCCTGTGGGCGTTGCCCGCCGACTCCTGCTCCCCCAGCGCTGGCCGCGGAGGGCCGCTGGGGGTGGCCGCCCACTGAAGCCGGCCCCTCTGTGAGAGCGCGTGCCCCTCGCGTGCCCCTCCCGACCCGGGCTGCAGGGCTCCCAAAGCGCCCTTGCCCCAGGGGCCTGGCGGGGGGACAGAAGGCGGAGGCTAGGACAGAGCTCACCGGTGGCGGGGCACCCTAACGACTCCGAGCCCCTTCCTTCTCTGGGCCCCAGTTTCCCTCCCTCCCACCCCGTCTTGTGAGGAAAACGAGGACACGTGAAAGGGTCCTGCCAAGCAGGTGCCAGGCATGCAGACACGTAAATAAGAAGACTGGGACGAGGCCACGGATCACGGAGTCTCTCTCTCTCTGTCCTTCCTCCCGCCCTTCCTTTTGAGGGGAGGGTCTACGTCGGGGCTCACGGAGACATTTCTTCTCGTTCAGTTTTCCGCAGCTACCTTTTCACTTTCAAACCTGGGGGACGGCTCCGTTTTCCCGCATTGGATTCTCCCTGAGAGAAAATCGGACCCCCCCTTCCTCCCGCAAATGTGGAGCTGCTGAGCCCCCGGCCTGAGGAGGGAAGGCGGGGAGGCCTGGGGCCAGCGCAGCGGCAGGTGGCTTTCGGGCAGGCTGGGATTGCGGAGGAGCCTGAGCTGCTCCCGCATCACTCCCCACCTGCCCTGGCGGGGTCCACAGAGAGCCCCTCCCTCTCCCCCTCCTCATCCCTGCACACCCAGCGGATGACCCTGAGCCCCCTCCGGCCACCCCATGCATTCCCCTCCTGGAGGGTCCCGCCCAAACGCTGTGTCCCTGGGGCCAGGCGGCTGGACGGAGCTGAGGCCGGGGCTGTGTGCTGCGTGGTCGCCAGGAAGACAGACCCTTTCCACACCGGGGACAGTGAGTGTCCCACGCTCAGGGGGCTGCCTGACGGGGGCAGAGAAAAGGCGGATGCGGGCAAGGGCCGGCCCCATGCACCACCCGGCGCCCCCCACCCGCTGCACGACCCAGCCCCCTTCCCCAACCCCCCGCACCGTGCACGGCCCCGACCATCTCCGAGGAGTGGGATCAAAGGCGTCTCGCGTGTGAGGCAGTTCTCTGTGTTCTCCGACGTCTACTGCGGCCGCGGGCCAGTTCTGCAATTGAAGATGCTGCCACGAATCGAGTTCATCCAACACAAAACCCCACCACATGGCCCCAGGCCCAGAACCCGGCCCAGTGCGGAGCCGGGGAAGCGTCGGGAGGCCCGGGAAGACGCGCGGCCCACGGCTGGGCGCTGGCCAGGCCCCGGGGACCCGTGGAGACGCCCGGCCCCGGCCTCTCCTCTAGGGCAACGTCCTCCCGGGGCCTGGGCCCCGCCTGGCCACTTCCCCTGGACCCGCCCGCAACGCCCACCCTCATGGGTCTGACCCACCGTTTCACCCCGGGGTGACTCCTCCGGGGGCTCCGCCCTGCGACGTCCACGCGGGTCCTCGGGCATCCCTCCCGTTTAAGCGGGAGCCTCGTGGCGCCCAAGGGCCCGTGGGGACCCAGGCGGCCACTCTGCGCCGCGCATGTCCCCGAACCGATCCAGCGTCGAGGTCTCGGGGGCAGCGCGGCCCCCACAGCTGGGCCTGAAGGAGCCGCGGGGCGCCTCCCGGGTCTCCCTGTGGTACGGGGGGGGGGGCAGGAGCCCACTGGGTGCTCCGAGCGCCCCGAGAGCGCGGGAGGGGCCGGCGAGGCCCGGAGCTGGCAGCGAGGGCTGGGCCAGACCCAGCACCTGGCGTCCGCCTGACCCTGGCACCCCGGATGCCCCGACTGTCCACGTTGGCCCCTCTCTACGCCGGGGTCCGGGACTCCCCTGGGCACGCGCTACCAGGTGTTCCTGGTGCTCCCCCTGGAGCCCTCAAAGACCCCGAGGTGGCCGCATTGTGGAGGTGGGGAGACGGAGCCTCCGAAGGGCCTGGCTCGCCCAGGTCACCTCCAGGGCTGGATGCCTCCCTGGGGACGGTGACCGGGGCCTCCCACCCAGGAGTGAGGCTGGACTCAGGCCAGGCAGGGGCCGGGAGGAGAGGGGACTGTGGGGCGGGGGCGGGTAGGATGAGCTCCCTGGGCTGAGGAAGGCTCGTCTGAGCCGGGTCCGTGAGGCTCAGCGTGGGCAGGGGGTGCGGGGGTGCGGGGGTGGGGACTGGCGGCTGACCTCCATGACAGTCTAGAAAGAAGGCCTGCCACAGGGCACGTGGACGCCTGCGGGATTAGGGCGTTGGACCGGGGCCTGGCGGGGCTGGGATGTGGCGGGTCCTGGAGCTCCAGGAGCGGGGACGGTCCCTGGGGGCGCCGGGAGAGGCCCCATCCATCTGCTCCAACGCACGTCGGGGGATTGGGTACCAGGGCGCAGCGCCAGGTTCTTCCCTGGGAAGCCCTGTTGGAGGGCCCCAGGATGGGTGGAGGCGACGTGCCCAGGGGTGTTTGCCCATCCTGGAAGCTACCCCCCCACACCGTGCCAGACCCCGGAGCCCGTGCCCCGAGGACTTCCTGCGGCTCCCAGGTGGGCTGGGCCCAGGGTGGCGGGAAGCACTTGGGTCCCAGGAGGAGCACCCTGTCCCCAGCCAGGCGGCGCAGCCTCGAGCGCCCTCCAGTGACAAAGGTTGAGTCGGAGGGAAAACGAAGAACCACCTGGAGCAGCCCCAACCTGGAGCGGACGCCGGGGACATCAGGCAGAGGGGTGTGGTGGGGACAGACCGAAGTGCGGCCCAGCGCCTGGGGGCCGAGCGGCTGAGGGAGGAGGTCCAGGGGGGGTCAGAGCCAGGGGGCATTTTCAGGGAGATCATGGCCCGCGGGCCCCTCAGAGAGGCAGGGTGCTGTAAGGGGCGGGGTGCGGGGTGCGGTCCATTCTGGCCCAGGACGCAGCCAGAGGCAGGGAGAAAGGAAGGAGACCAGGGCAGGAGCCCGGTGGGTTGTGGGATTTGGGGGAGCAGAATGGGGCTGTTGGGGTGGAGGTGACAGGGAACCGGGGAAGATGGAACCTCGATTTCGGGCCAGGGCAGTTGCGAGGGGGACGGGTCATTTCTCCTGAAGGGGACTATCTCACTGGGACACCCGGGGCAGATGGGAACAAGATTCCTTTCTGAGATCCCGAGACACTGGTGGAGAAGGCAAGGGACCCGCTGATGGAAGAGTCAGGAGTGGGGTGTGGCTTGGACAGGCGGCCGTGAGGGGGACGAGAAGAGGGACACAGAGAGGGGAGCCCCGTCTGAAGTTAAGACAGACCCGCTTTGGGGCTGTTGCACAGTCTTTTCCTTTTATTGAGACAGCGCTGACCGCGGAGAGAGGTGAAAATAAACCCCGAAAAGGAGGCTGTCCCGTGGGCCTTTGGAGCTCGAGGTGCTGACATCACCGGCCAAGCCAGGCAGGGGACCCTGTGTCCCCCCCACCACTGCCAGGAGCCAAGCCGGGCTCCCTGCCGCGGACGGCTCAGGAGAGGACGCAGAGGACGTTGTGGTAAGATCAGGTCTGCGATGCTGGGCCGGGGGAGCTGCTTCTGGAACGCTCCCTGGCGTTTCTGCGTGGGCTGGGGGGGACGTCCTCGGCGCCGGCGAGCTTTGTCTCTGCGCCTGCGCGCTGTGCCCAGAGCTTGTACCTGCAGGAATCACCCCTGCAGTCTCGTTCTGTCTCGACATGCTGTTTCCTCTGATAGCTCGTTGGAACCAGGCTTTTCTCACTTCTGTCCACACCGCCTTAAAGAAGTCATAGGTGCCACTGGACGGGTGAGGTCATGCCTGGGAGCGTGCACAGCATTCTCCCTATTCCAGAAAGGCCACCCGCTAGGCCGACATCCTCTCCGCCCAGAGGTTCCACCAGTGCAGCTCCCCGCCTGACCAGAGGTCCGCCGAAGGAGGCTGAGCTCTCCTTCGGGGCACTGACCGCGGGTGGCTGCTCTGGAGTGGGGTGTCTCACCCGGGAGCCAGCGTCTGGAGTTCTTCCAGGAACGTTCTTCTCTGGCTCCAGCCTGGATCCGCGCTGTGACTTGGTCCCCCTACATTCTGGCCTGTTGTCTAGGGTCCTATATTGTCCACAAATGTCCTTGTCCATGGCTGACATTCTAGAACTGGACAGGCCTGCTTCTGCAACCCTGAAATGACCTGTAACCATCAGAGTAGGGAATCGACTCGCCATGGTGGGGGTCCACCCTCCAGGCCGAGCGCCTGTGCATCCGCCTGAGAAGTGGCACCCAGCTCTGTGTGGGGCATCTATTCCTGTCCAAGGCTCATGTGCTGTGGCCGGGTTTCCACTGGGCTCCGGGACAGGGCCGAGTCCGAGTGCTGGCCCGGCCAGGGCCTCTCCGGTGTGGGGGAAGGGGAGGTGCACCCGCCCTCCCATCCCGACTGTCACACGCGGCCAGCTTGTTTTCCGGAATGTGCCTCTTGGGGCTGGTCGCACGGGAGCCTGGAGCAGCCCGGTCGGTCCTGCAGCTTCCCAGCTGCAGCCCACCCCCGGCAGTCATCCCGCCCTGGAGCAGCTCGGTCCGGTCGTGCAGCTTCCCAGCTGCAGCCCACCCCCGGCAAGTCATCCCACCCCCGGCAGTCATCCCGCCCTGGAGCAGCTCGGTCAGTCCTGCAGCTTCCCAGCTGCAGCCCACCCCCGGCAAGTCATCCCACCCCCGGCAGTCATCCCGCCCCCGGCAAGTCATCCCGCCCGCGGCTTCTCATTTCCGCGGGCCCGTGGGCCCGGCTTCCAGGCGCTGTTTTGGGGACGAAAGCGAAACACTGCGAAGACGCAAACAAAACGTGGACACGGAGGAGAGGTTCGGGCACCGCTGGCAGAGAAAACAGACGGACTCGCTCGGCCGGGGGGTGCCGGGCCTCCCGTCGGGCTCCGCCGCGGCGGGCGCCGCCAGGGCTGCCGCCGCAGAGGGACACCGCCTCGTGGGCCCGAGGCCCACTGTCCCCTCCTCCAGCCCCGTCACCGCAGCGCCGGCACGAGGGCCCGCGAGGTGTGGCGGACACACCGCGTGTCCCCTCCGGACCCGGCCTCCTCCAGCGCCACGTTCCCGTCCCCCCTCCTCGGGGTGGACGGGCGGGCGGCCCGGCGCCCGCGCAGGCGTCGCGCGGAGGTGGGCGGAACCCGGCTGCGCGGCCCGCAGAGTTTCCGCCCGGGCCTCGGGGCGCGCGGGCCGCTTCCGGCTCCGGCGGGCCGCTTCCGGCTCCGGCGGGCCGCTTCCGGCAGTGCACCGCGCGGGCCGGGCGCGGGGCGGCGGCCGCGCCATGGGGAAGGTGCGGGGGCTGCGCGCCCGCGTGCACCAGGCTGCGGTGAGGCCGCCGGGCCAGGCCGCGCCCGCGCCCGCGCCGCCGGCCCGGGAGGCGGCCCCGCCCGGCGGAGTCGGCGGGAAGGTGAGTGGGTGCGCGGGCGGCCGCGCCTCGGGGCCCCGGAGGGCTCGGCCCCGCCCCGGCCCCTGCCCAGGAGGGGGGGCTCCCCAGGTCCCAGGCGGAGCAAGGGCCCGCCCGAAGGGGCCCCGCGCCGGTGGCGGGCGCCCCGCCCCCCGCCCCTCAGCGGCCCGGCCCGCCTCTGCCCGGGCCCGGACGTCCCCCGCGGGCTCGCGTCGCCCGGACTTCTCTGACGTCGCTGACGTTCAGCCAGGTCGTGCCCTGTTGTTGTGGCCGCCGGCCCCCCGGGACTCAGGACTCGTAGGAATCACTGTACCCAGCCCGCTGGGTCTGCCGGGCTGCGCGGACCCCAGGCGCGGCAGCCGGGACGTGCAGAGGTGCGGGTCTTTAGCCCCAAACCCCGTCTCCACTCGGTCGGCGCACGCGCTTCTGTTCACGCCCCGTCCGCCACGGCGGGCAGACGCAGCACCTGGGAGGATGCTGTCCCCGTGGCTCCCACGCCCGTGTTCCTGGGCGATAGCCAGGCAGGACTTCCAGCAAGTGCTTAGTGTGCAGACGGGAGTGCTCCAGCCCACAGCGCACGCTGTGTGCTCGTCAGGGGCTCTGACGGCAGAGCAGTGCTCCCGGCGGGATGAGCCGTGCTGTGTGGATGGAGGGCCAGGCCCCTGAGCTGCCCTGGAGGCATGTAGTGGCCTGGGGGGGGGGCAGCACGGAGCCGCAGCCAAGGCCTCTCGGTCCAGGTGACCACGCCTTGGTCCAGTGATGCCGGTGAGAACCGCCATGATGATTGACGCTTGTGCCAGGCACTTTTCACCTTCCCAGCAGCCCTAACCTTCGTGGTGCAGGTGGAAAGGCTGAGAGTGTAAACACATCACCCAGGACTCACGGCTGCCGATGGAGGAGCCGGTGTTTGAACACGGGATTTGGCACAGCGTTCCGGCTTTTACATAAGCGATTGACAGATAATTAACACGCCCTCAACTTCACCCGCGTAACATCCAGCGTCCGGTGGGTGTTTTCACAGCATGTTCCTAGTTGTGTGACTATTACTGCAAACACGAGGACATTTTCACCATCCCAAGAAGAAATGCCATGCTCATGCTCAGTCACTCAGGCCAACACGGACCTGATGGACTTGCCTGTTCTGGGCGTTTTTATAGATGGAGTCATTCGACCTGCCGCCCACGTCTGGGTTCTTTTACTCAGCACGTGTTTGAGGCTGCTCCTTATAACATTGTTTTTGTTGCATCGTTTCTTCGTTGTGTTCGCGTTTGTGGCGGAAGAACGTTCCGTTGTGTGGGAACACCACTCCACACCACATTTTGTGTGTCCGTTCTTAGGCTGCGGGGCAGTGAGGCTGTTTCTCTCGGAGGAGAGCCCTGTACAGCTTTCCCTGTTGGGGCTGTGACCGACGGCTCTTTCCCGTGGAGGGGTCTTCTGTGGGGGCCGTACTTGACCGTCCTTGCTGTTAGGCGGGCACTGGGCGCAGCTCCCCGGGCCGGGCCGCTCCATTTCAGTGAAGTTTCACTTTGTTAATGTTCACATCTGCAGGGTTGCTCTGCAGGCTTTATTCTGTCCGTTTTCCTGTCCTGCTCTGTTCTGTTTCTTCTGCAGTCGGCATCCTCTCTATCCGGCTTTCTTTAAATTTGCTGATGGTTTTCTCTGCCAGCTCAGATCTAGTTCTGAACCTCTCGAGTGGAATTATCCACTTTGATCACAGTACCTTTTGACCCCAGAATCTTATTTTAATAGTTTTTCTCTCCTGATATTCCGTTTGATGAGCCATCATCACACCTTCCAGCGGTTCCGTAGACACGGTGCCTTTTCATTCTGGGGCCGTCCTGAAAATGACCGCCTTGAAGTCTCATGAAGTCCAGCGTGTGGGCCCCTCAGAAGCAGCTACTGCTGCCTAGGTCGCACGTGCCTGTTTCTCTGCGTGTGTCACACTCTTGTCGTGGGACGTTGCACATCACGGGCTGCGGGTTTCCCAGGGCATCTTCCCGGTGTGCCGGGCTGGCGGCGAACTTACCACGTGAAATCGGTGCTGCCGCTCGCCGGCGTGCATCCTCCCATCTCCCTGCTCGTGTCTGCCACTGTGCCCCTGCTGACATGGGTGTGACTGGGTTCCCCCACTGCCCAGCTTTTATTCCCCGTTCTGGCCAGGCCAAGTAGGATTCCCACGGCAGATAAAATCCTGCCAGAGTCAAGACTGCAGATGAACGTACGCGCAAACAACCCACACTGCAAGAGAGTCAGCAGTGAGAGCCAACGTCACAGTGAGACTGCTGTGAAGTCAGAAAATAGAATTATCAGAGACTGCGCAGTAAGCGTGCCTAAAATGGGGAAGACACGAAGGGATCAGATGGGCGAAAGGAACAAAAGATGAGGCAGATTTGGGGGAAAAGGAGCAATAAATACTCTTGTTTAAAAGAACAGTCACTGAACTTTAACTCAGAACAGACAGGGAAACGGGACTCTGATTGCTGGTCACGTGGTGGCGTTGTAGTTTGTAGCAGACGTTCGACGTGGCGTCACCTCTGGTATCGAGCTGTGAAGGAGAAGTAATGAGGCGAAGCAGCACCGTGCGCAGCGTCTGAGGCGGTGGAAGGGAGCGGAGGCCCGGTGTGCACGGACTCACCGGGTGACCCGGGCTTCCCCGGGCGGCCGGGAGGGCTCGGCTGAGATGGCCTCCCCGCCCAGCCCACCGCCCTCAGGCTCCCGCACGGCCCCCGTGTGAGTCCTCTGAGGCCTCTTGTTTACTGACCCCCCGTCCCCAGAGGTCCGTCCCCAGAGGTCCGGCGGGAAGGTGCCGCCTTGCAGCCCCGGGGTGTGGGGAGCGAGGTGGCTTCCCCAGACCTGTCCGTGCACAGGCCGGGCCGCTCCGCCGTGGGCCGGGCCCCGCAGTTCACGCCACAGCTGCGGACGATCCCTTGGGCTTGTGTCTCCCGTCCCTAGGAGTGGGCTTTCGTGAGCGCCGACCTCTTCGCCGGGACCAAGATCGAGCCCGGCGCCCTGGTGCAGACGCTGGACCTGGACGCGGCGAGCGGGCCGTCCGCCGGGAGAGGTGAGCGCGGCGGGCTGCGTGCGTGTGGGCCGGAGCAGGGCTCGGTGGCCCTGCACGCTTCTGGGAGGTCGTTACTCGTGGAAAAAGTCAGGTTCACTCAAATGGCAGGAGGCCGTGAAGAAACCCCACGCGTCTGGCGCCGCCTCCGACACGCACCCAGCCGCCGGCACACGCGTTCCCTCGTGAACGCCACCGTGCGCTCCCATGGCTTTCAGCGGAACAGTGTGCCCGCGACACTGTCCCAGCGCCAGACACGAGCGGCCGTCCGTCACCAAACACGGTGTCACGGCCCCTCCAGCCCTGCCCTGGGCCCATGGCGGGGAGGGCACTGGCTGCCGCCGCCTCCTGGCGTCTGTGTCACATTCCCCAGCCCTTGGCCAGAGCTCCCGGCCAGCTGGCTCCCCCCGGCCGGGGCGCCCCAGCCCGCTGTCTGCGGACGGGCCTCAGTGCTGGTCCTGCGAGCCAGCGCCGGGGTGGCAGGCCGTGTGTCCTCAAGGCGCTCGGGCCTCTGGCGGGGCCATCGGCGCCGGTCCCCGTGCGACCGTGTTTCATCCGCAGGCCCGTGCCCGCCGGTTTACTGCTGCGCCACGTGTCCGCCTTAAAGCGCCGGTGCTCCGTGTCTGGTCCCGCGCCTCTCTGGTGACTCGACCTGCAGCCTGTTGTCGGTTCTCTCGTTGGGTAATGAGGCAGCGTCCGCGCTTCTGGGACCTCTCGCCGGGTTTCCACCCCCAGTTTGTACACGGCCCCTAGAGCTGTAAGCGGGGTCGTCTGACAGCTGCCACCTTCACCGAGCGCCCTCCATGGCCTCCTGCTCCGTGTCCGCTGTGGCCCTCGCCAGGTCGCTGCAGGGGGCTCTGCGTCTCTCGGCCACAGTGTGTGCCCTGAAAGCGCGGGGGCGAACGCGCTGCCCGGCCCCCCCAGGTGCCTGGGACGACGCTGCCAACAGGAAAGCAGCTTGTTAACGTGCGCGGCGCCGGCGCGCGGGACAAACTGCAGCCCTGAGGCGTGGTGGGAACCTGGTCTCTGCAGTGTCCCAGCCGAGAGCAGGGGGCCGCCAGGCGGGCGCCGAGTGGAGGGAGCTGTCCGCGCAGGCCCATCCCAGGCCGCCCTGGTCGCCTTCCTGCTCCTCAGACGAGTGCGTTACGGGCGACAGACGCTGGTTCTGCGACGCGTCGTGCGAACGTCCTCAGGTATTCTCCGTGTGCTGAGTGAGCCACGCCCCAGAGCTGACGAAGGCTGTCCCCGCCGGCTTCCCTGGTGCCAGCCCGGGGCGCCTCCTTCCCCCTGCCCCTGCCGGCCGTGCGGCTGAGTTTGCCTCTGGCGCTGGGACAGGCTCTGCCTTGTCGGTCCCGGTTGGCGCGCTGCCCTGCCTCCTGGCGCTGCGTCCAAGAACAGAGCCATCTGTGTCGCAGCAGGTGGCCTTGCAGTTTGGGGAGGGCAGGGGACAGAGCGTCCGTCTGCAGTCACGGGACCATGTTGGAGCCCCACTGCTGTGCTTTGTTGGCTGCTGGATTTGGGGCAAATGTGTCACTTTCCAGGACTGTCAGTTCCTCGTGCATTCGTGAGTCTGCCATCTGCTGGGCAGGTGTGCCACCTGGTTCCTCCTCGTGCCCTCCTGGGCTCCTTCAGCCGTGCTGGTCAGTGAGGAGCTAGCCCGCTTCGTCCCCTTTCACAGACGAGGATGTGGTGCGTCGTAGGGTCTGGCCCCTCCCTCCACTGAGCTCAGGGCTGCGAGGCCCCTACCTGGGAGTGGCACCACTGGGTGGTTCCCTGAGGGACAGCATCACGGCGTGCCCCCTGCACGGAGAGGGTAAGGCTGCGCACCACCGCAGGCTGGGCCGGGCCCGCACCAGCATCGCTGGGGCCCGTCTCAGACCTGCGGAGCCCGTTTTCACCCACCCAGGGATCTCAGATGTGGGCGTCATCTGCTCGTCTCTGTGCAGACCGTGGAGCCCACACTGGCCCCGGGTTCCGAGCTGTGCCCACCAGGCGTCCTTGGTCCCCGGATCCGGCCCTGCGGCCGCTGCAACTCCTGTGGGGAACCCTCTGCGCCCCCCGGGAGCAGGCGCAGCAGGCGTCTGCATAGTGGCCTCTCCCCTCCCCTTCCGTCCCCTCCCCTCCTCCAGCGACGCTTCCCTGTAGGGCTGCAGCCGCCTCCCGACTGGCCTGTGCCTGGACCCCACAGGGAGACAATGGGCCTTGCGGTCCCCAGACCGGCGCTGGGCCCGGGGCGGGTGCCGGTCATGTGGAAAGTGGCATCCGATGACTCAGCCACGCTCAGCGACCTGCTGGGCCGTGAAGGCGAGGGCGTCTGTCTGCCCGGATTAGCACAGGCACGTCCGTCCTCCCGCGTCCTCACCCTAGGCTGAGTCACAAATAGAACTGCCCCCCACCGTGTCTCTGCCGCCGGGGTGTCCCCGGGGAGGCCGAGCCCGCTCAGGGCAGCGGGGCCGAGCTGTGGGTCCAGCACAGCTCGTGGGCACTGCCCTCCCCCACCGATTCCCGCGTGGCCAGCAGGAGCGGGGGGCGGGCCTGCGTGACCCCGTGTGGCTGGGCTGCGGCCTGCTCCCTGGGCTTCTGCACAGAGGCTCGGGGCCCAGTCTGCCCGTCTCCCCTGCGCTCCTCAGGCCCCCTGACTCCAGGCAGGGGCCGAGCCTCCCCCCGGGCCCCACTGGGCTCTGCCTGGTAGGCTGAGGTGCGGTGCTGGAGACCCCCACCCCCGCCGCCCCGCCGCCGACCCCGACCCGCCCTGCCCCTGCGCGGAGGACCTGCTGCTGTGGTTCCCCCGGAAACGCGTCCTGAGCGGTGCTGGTGCGGGGCCTCCCAGCAGAGGGCGGCAAAGCCGCGTCCCCTTCCCGCCCGGCTCGGATGGGCGCGGCGGGTCCGGCACGGCCGCTCGCCCCGCGGTCAGGGCCCACTCAGGGACGCTTCCGCCCGCCCTCCGGCCCTGAGGCAGACTCCGCGGCACCACTGCCCTCTCTCGCCTGCAGCCTGCCCCCAGCTGTGAGGGGGGCACGGAGGAAGAGGCGGGGCGTGGGAGCGGGCCCAGGACGGACCACCTGGTGATGCCCGCGGCCGCGCTGGGTCCCCTGAGCACCGCGGGGACCCTGAGCGGCGTCCCCGATGCTGTCCGTGGAGGAGGCGGTCCAGGCTGCTGGCCGAGAGCTCCTGCCATGTCCCTTGGGCGTCTACGGGGGGGGAGTGGGTCCTCGGCGGGAGTGCCTCCGCCAGACCCTGGGAGGGGTGCCCACGGCCTCCGGGGCCATCCGGGCCGCGGGCCTAAAGTCCCGCGTGCTTGGCCGAGTGCAGGACGCAAGGCGTCTGGCTGCTGGGGCGCTGCCGAGCCCCCGTGCTGTGGCTCTGGCCCTGCGGTGACACGGGGACCCGCGGCTGGGCTGCTCTCGCCCGCTCTGCGTGGAGCCCGCTCTCTGGTCTCTTTAACGCACAGGCAGGGCAGGGCAAGGTCGAGGAGGCAGCCTGGGAGCACCCTGCTGGGCCTGTGCGAGGGAAGGGGCTGGGCAGGGCATGGGCTGGGTCACAGGTCCAGGCCCGCCTCGGCGGGGGAGTGGCCTGTGTCCCACCCGCCCGCTCTGGGGGCGCAGCGTGGGCGCACCTGGTGCTGTGCATGAATCCGTCCTCGTTTAGGGACAGGATGAGCCGCAGCCGCTCCGTTCCAGCATGTCCTTCCTGGCTCTGGACGGTGGTATGCGGGGGACCTGGCCCTCGGCCCGTGGGCGCGTGTGGGGGCGCGTGTGGGGGCGCGTGCACACACTGTGCTGGGAGAGAGGCCTTGTGGCTGGCCTGGCGTGCCAGGAGCCGGTGCTCACAGCGCCCGGGAGTGGTCCGCACGTGCCTGGCTGCTGTCCCTTCGGTGGTGGTTGGGGACCTGACAGGAGTCGACCCCATGGTGCGGGGGCAGTGCATGGAGGCCCCCCCTGCACCCCCAGCGGGCCCCCTCCCCTCCAGCTGTGGGAACCACTCTGCCCCCCTCACCGGTTGCTAGGGCAGGTGGGGCCGCCCTGCTTCAGGGTGCAGCTCTGGAGGGCGCCCTGGGGTGCAGAACAGAAACGGCAGCCGCCCCACAGCTGCCCCCTGCCGAGGGCAGACCGTGGTGTGTCTGTCCGCGGCCGGCGGGCCCTGAGCGTCTCCCTGCGCGTCGTGGGGGGCCTTTCGTCGACAGAGGGCGGCTTGGGCACCCGGGCCTGGTGCCGTGCTGTGGAGGACACGGCCGCATGGGCCGTGGGCCCTGTGATCCCTCCGCGTGTCCTCCAGCACTCGGTCTGATTGGGGCAGTTTGTCCCCACGGTGTCCCTATCTTTGGGTTTGTACGTGACCACCCGGTGACAAAGGGACCGTGTGAAGAGTGAAGAGAACTTGGGAAAGAGGGAAACCCAGCAGCCCCTGAGCCGAACCCCAGCACCGCCTCCTCGTGAGTGAGGAGGGAGCGTGCCCTTCTCGTGGGCGTTGGCAGAAGAGGGTCACACGTGGCCCGTTTACGGGGAGGTGAGGCTCAGGCCCGGCGGGTGGCAGGAGACCGTGGGTGTGTTGGTCCGCTCGATGGCCATGACGACGCTGCAGACTAGGGGCTCAAGCCACAGACGTCCCCCCTGCTCTGGAGGCTGGTGTCAAGGTCACGGTGTGGCCAGGTGGTTCCTCCCGAGGCCTCTCCTTGGGGTGCAGATGCCGGCTTCACCCTCTGTCCCCACGTGGTCGTCTGTCTGTGTTCGTGTCCTGACCTCCTCCTCTCCTTGGATTAGGGCCACCCTAACACCCTCGTTTCTACTTACCTCGCGAAGGACCCCCACCTCTGTGTTGCCGCGTTGTGAGGTGCTGCGATTCGGGCTCCATCCAGCACCTGAACGTGGGGCTCGAGGTCAGCCGGGCACAGTGGGGGTGTGCAGACAGGCGTGGGGCGAGGACGGGCTCGCGGGGGAGGGGAGGCCACAGCTGGGCCGGGTGGACCCGCCGAGACGGCAGACCAGCCAGTGCTGGGGATGGGGCCGGGGCTGACGGCGAGCGGGGCGGGACTGGCCGTGACGGAGGGGACTTGGGGAGGCGTCGCACCCCACGTCCTGGTGCGGGCAGGCGCGGAGGACATCGGGCGCTGGGAGGAGCCGCGTTGGAAGCAGCGGGTGGTCTCGGTACCGGTAGATGCGGTGCTGCGGCGCGGGGCTGCCCTGGGCTCGCGGCGCACAGAGGGGTTCAGGGTGGAGCCCGTGGGCCCCGGCTCCAGCGGGCCCAGGCCCGGCCCGCGAGCTGCCCGCCCGGCCCTCGTGCCTTCGCGCCCTCTTTGTGAGCGTGTGGCTCTCGGCAGCACCTCCTGCTGGTCACCCCGGCCGGGCTGGCGGGCGTGTCGGAGGCCCGCCTGGGCCGCCCTGGGAAGCGCCAGGCTGTGGGCGCAGGGGCTGCCGCGGGAGCCCGCGGCTCCGTCTTCACCTCGGGGCCGAGGGCCCGGGCCTGGGTGGGGGCTCCCGGCTCCCGCTCCGCTCACCGCGGTGCCTGTCGTGTGCTCTGTCCTCAGGTGCGCAGGCGAAGGCCGTTTTGCCCAAGAAGGAGAAGCTGAAGCTGCGGCGCGAGAGGTGGCTGCAGAGTAAGTTCACCCCGCGTCCCCCTCCCCCCCGTGGTGGCTTCCGGGCCCTGTCCGTCTCACGGCGCCACGGCGAGGGCCGGGGAGCCACGCTCGCGCTGCCTGACCCCTACGGTTGGTGCTTTCTGTCCCTCTTTGGCTGCTTCTTAGGGGAACGATTCGTCCTTGGTTCCCTTTCTGGCAGCCCCTGGAGTGGCGCTGTGCGGCGTTTGAGTGGACTCGGCAAAGCTGGGCCGGCGCCCTGGGTCACGTCTAGATTTTCTCCCCCAGCGGTGGGGCTGTTTTTACTGTGAGTCCATCCCGGCCACTCACGTTTTCCCATGACGTCATCTTTCTGACGAAAGCAGCCTTTTTAGCAAAGGGTGTTGGTTTCCCGTCATTAAACACCCTGTTTGTGGTCCTTCGCTTTCGTCCAGCCTTAATTTCTCTCGTTCCAAGAGTTAATTCTTGTATTTACTTGTGAGTCTACTGTTTTGTTTTTTTAAATTGTCGGTTTCCGTTGTTTAGGACTTGGTTCTTGCTTTCTTCAGGTCCGTCTGAGTTGCTTATTTAGCTCACTGATTTTTGTTCCGCTGAGGAGTGAAGGACTATAAATCACCCTCTGAGTGTTGCTTTAGCTTCCACCCCCAAGTTGATTTTACTTCACTTTTTGTCCAGGAAAATTTCATACAGAAATTTTTCGTGATACCTGCCCCTTCCTGTCGGCCCAGCCAGCCGCCCCCGTTTTAGCCGCGCGTTCCAAAGGAAGCTGCAGAGGTCAGCACGCCTTCTCCCAAACAGTTCTGCTGGGGCGTCTTTCTGTTTTGATTTTGGAGTGAAATTGACATAACAGTGAAATGTGCATCCTGCGTGTGCCGAGCAGTGACTTATGACAAACGCGCACGCCGTGCAGCCACCATCCCTTTCACCGTCCCGCTCACCGCCCCGGGCACCCCCGGAGTGCCCACAGGTAGGCGCTGTCGGGTCGGTCCGGGCCGCAGGGCAGGTTCGCTCCCGCACGGCAGGTGTCAGTCCGGAGGGCGTGCGCCGTCTGGGCTTCTTGAACTTGCCCCGTCTCCTGTGGCCGGGCCCTTCAGTTGCCGAGAAGCGTTTCTTTATATGGACACGGCGCCCGGCGCCCAGCTCCCCGCTGACGGGCACCTGGTCTTTTTTCTCTTTCGGCCGCAGTGACTAAGGCCGCTGGGCGCGTTCCCGCCAGTCTTTTTGCGGACGTTGTTTTCATTTCTCCCGGGCAGACGCTTGGGAATGGAATGCGGGGCCAGGGGGTGCTTGTATGTTTGGTTTTACGAGCGGCTACCAGACGTTTCTCCGCCGTGATGTGTTTCCACTCCCGCAGGCACGCGGCGCTGGCTCGCGCGGTGCTGCTCGCGGCCACGAGCTCGCGGCCCGGCTGTGCGGCCCGCACCGAGCGTGTCCCGCGGCCGTGCGCCTGGCCCCGAGCTCTGAGTTCGTGTGCCCGCACGCCCGTCCTGGTCAGCGTGTGTTTTCCAAGTGCTTTCCTCCCACGCAGTGGCTGGCCGTTCGTTTCCCGTTTACTTGTCTTTCCGTGAGGAGTGACGTTTGAGGAGTCTAGTTCCTCTTTTCTCCTCTGGCCCGGGCAGCGCGTGCGTCTTGTTTGAGGAAACCTGGCCTCGGCCCGGCGTACGAAGGTGCCGTCGCTTCTTCCGAAGCCCTAGTCCTGGCTTTCGCGTTTGGGCCTGCTCCAGCTCGGGTGACTCGGTGGTGTGAGGCGTGGGCGAGGTCCTTTTCATTTACTCTCGGTGGATTTCCAGGGCTTCCAGCACTGTCTGTGGTGGAGACCCGTGTTTCCTCATCGATGGCCGCGTTGTCTGTGCGACAGGTCAGCGGCCGCTGCTGCTGGCCGCACCTCAGCGAGTGCCAGGCAGCCTGGACGCTGCCGTGTCCGGGCGGGCCTGGGACGCGGGGCCGGGTCCTGCCCTCCGTGCGTCGTCCCTGGACCGCGCGGGCAGTGCGGGCCCCTGGCGTGTCCATGTAAACCTCCCGTCGGGGTCAGCTGTGTCCTCATGCCCACCGGTGACGGGGACGCTGGAAGTCTAGGCCGGTTTTGGAGACCGGCCACCGTGAGAGCATCGACGCTGCGTCTCGGGCGTGGTACGTGTGTTCTCTGGTCTCTGTCAGCGTCGTGTGGGCAGAGGTCTCGTGTGCCTTTTTTCTTAAATACGCGTAAGTAGCTGTTTTGTGGTTTTCGAAGCTGTTACAGATGGAATCCTCGAGAGCATAAGTGTCATCGTTTGTGTGTTACCTCGTGTCCCGGAGCTTGCCAGGCTGGCGTCGGTCCTGGTCGTCACTGTGGCTTCCTCGGCGTTTCCTGCACGAACGCTCGGAGAGTGCGTTCCGCCTCCCTCCCCGACTCGGGGTTGCACGTCTTGCACCTCACCGCGTGGCTCCGGCCTTTGCCGCGTGTCGATAGAGGGCGCGAGGACCTTCCTGGCCTGGGCGCCGGGGGTCGGGGCCAGGCTTTGTGCGGGAGGCGGACCCCAGGCCTCAGGGCTGCATGCAGCGCGTCGAGCTCACGCCTTCTGTGTCAGCCCGTTCCCCTTCGTTTCGCTCCGGTTCGCAGACGTGGGCTGGGCCCGTGGGAGCGGACGACAGGGCCGCTTCCTGTTGCCTGTGCTCTGAGTCCGGCGATGGGCCCGGGTGGGCTGTGAGGGAGCCGATGTCAGCCGGGCCAGGTTTCAGCCGCCGCAGACGTCCCCAGGCCCGACTTGCACGTGAAATGCTGTCCTGGTTGCAGACTCCAGCGAGCTTGAAGCTAGACCCTTGGGGTGAAGGCGCCGCAGTCTGTGTGGGCTCAGCTCAGGCCCCCGAGGATGCTGCCCCCCACCCCGGTCAGTGCTTCAGACCCTGAAGTTGGCAGAAGGGACTTGTTGCTTGTCCCCTCCGCTCACTAGTGGGCTGGCCGTGAAAACCCGCTCCTCCTGGGGCGGATGTCGGCGCGTGGGTCAGTCCAGCCCCGGCTCCCGTCCAGGCCGCAGGGTTTCCTGGGGAAAAGTTAGCGAAGGGGCTGTGCACGGGGCAGGCGCGGAGGGGCCTGCAGGGGCAGAGCGGGGCGTTGGCCTCCCTAGAAGAGGGCCTGGGGCTCAGGACACGTCCAGGAGTTGGGGGGCAGTGCGTGCCCAGCCCCCGCTTCCTCCCTCCACCGCTGTCTCAGCGGGCACGGGGCGGGGGCGGGGGTGAGCAGTGGGAAGGCACCGCCCACGGGCCTGGAACGGACACCCCTTAAACTCACTCCCTCACGCTGGCACTGCGGCCCGGCGCTGGGTGGAAGGATGCCCACGTCTCAGGACAGTGACGTTTGAACCGAGAATAAATAAGCCGTGGAGGCGTCCAGGTGATACAGACGCTCCCCGCCAAACGCGCGTGTGGCTCCCCGCTCGGGGCGGGGCAGGGTGGCCGAGGGAGGCTGGCCCGGGGCTTCGTGGTGCGTCCCATGTCCCCGCCCGCCACCCCCACGCTCCGCCTCGCTCTGCGTCCAGGCCGCTCCTGCCGTCCGCCTTCATTGTCTCCATCGTGAGTGGGTAGCACGCTCTGTCCTATTCTGGGCGCGTCTCCTGGCGACTGTGGCAGCCGCTGCCGTCGACCCCAGCAGACGTCCCCACGTGAACCGTCCTCGTGCGCCTGATCTCCCTGGTTGGAGACCGCACGCCATTCTGAAGTGCTCGGCTCTGATTCACCCGGCGTTGGCGCGTCCCTGCTCTCCCCCGTCCCGGGTCCGCCCGCCTGGCGCGTGACAGCTTGGCCTTGGGGCCCCCACCCGGCCCCCCAGGGTGCTCGAGCTCCCTGGGCCAGGCGCCTGGCGTGGTGAGGTGCTGAGTAAACTGGTCAGCCTCGTCCCATGTCGTCACCCTGACACCCAGTCACCCTGGGCTCTGAGGGGCGGCACGGGGCGCAGTGCACAAGGCCCTGGGAGGGAGGGCGGCCTGTCCCCCGGTCTCAGCTCTTCGGGGCAGGTGATCCTCACTGCCCCGGGCCCTCTGGGACCCTCCTCGCTGGGGACCGCGCTCGGGACCAGATGTGTCCCTGCCTTGGGCTCAGTCGGGATGGGCCTTTCCGAGCCAGCTCTGGGCTGCCCGGCTGGGAGCTGGGGAGAAGCTGGCCCTGCCGGCACTGACCGGCGGGCTGGCCCGAGTCTGTCCTCGTGCGTGGGCTTCCCACCCGGCCGCCCGGTTCCTCCCGCTGGCCCTGTGGGTGCTGCGCCCGTCATCGCCCCCTGCGTAGAGTCAGCGCCCGGCACCAGGAGCAGCCCCTGTGGGTCCTGTGCGGGCCGCGGCCGCCCTTCTCCGGGGCATCTCCGAGCCCTGGCCCCTTGTCGGGAAGGCGGCCTTCGTCCCCCGCTGAGACGCGATTCAGAGCCCGCAGCCTTACTCATAGCGCAGCCAAGTGCTCGGCCCACGCCCGTCGCCGCCCTGTTCCCAGCGTCTTCGGTAGCGGAGCCTTTTGACGTGTCAGGGACACCTGCTGGCAGGGCCGGGGCGCGGGGGGCGGGGGCACACAGACCGGCGAGCCACGCTGGGAGCCACGGGTCCCAGTACGAGTTTATTGCCAGTTTTGAAATAAACACGTTTTTAAATGGAAATCCAAGCGGGGGCTGTGCCCGAACCCCTTCTCCAGGGCTCTGGCCACGGCCCCACCCTCCCCCTCCCCCATCCCGGCCCCTTCCCAGTGGCCGTGTGGAGGGAGGCCTTCTCCGAGACCCACCCCCCGGCACCCGTCTGTCCCCTCTGACCAGCTCGGTGTCAGGGATCCGGCTGCCCCTCCTCCCATGGGGACTCTCCG
The DNA here is from genome assembly GCA_030015415.1 of Cynopterus sphinx. Classification (NCBI taxonomy): domain Eukaryota; kingdom Metazoa; phylum Chordata; class Mammalia; order Chiroptera; family Pteropodidae; genus Cynopterus; species Cynopterus sphinx. The sequence continues at coordinate 717,263 of CM057380.1, read as the reverse complement.
TGTGCGTCCCCAGGAGGCACCCGGCGGGTGGAGGGGAATGACATGCCCACCGCCCGTGTGCACCTGCTTCCCCACGTGCCCGAGTCCTCAGCGCCCGCAGCGCCGGCCCTGCCGTCAGCCCTGTCATCAGGGCGGCTTGGAGGAGGAGTAGGGCAGGCCTGAGGGCCCTCGGCCTCCGCTTCCCCCTAACCCCATCCCCCTCTTCCTCAGAAATCGAAGCCATAAAACTGGCTGAGCAGAAGCGCCAGGCAGAGCGGAGGCGGCGGGCCACCGCCGTGGTCGGGGACCTCCAGCCCCTGCGGGACGCGCTCCCCACACTGCTGCAGCTGGAGGCCGGCTCCCGGCGGCCGCACACCGCAAGGTGAGTGTCCCCCGCAGCCCCAGGACGGGGCCCGGTCCGGGCGGAGGAGGGCGACGGGGGCTGGGGCCAGCGGGCGCTGTGCTCGGGCCTGACACAAAGCCCTGGCTCCCGCGGCCAGCGCCACCAGGAGAGCAGGCGGTGACCCTAAGGCGACGAGGAGCAGGCTTCCTGGGGAGTGGTCCGTCCCCTCCCGTCCCCGCAGTCTCTCCCAGGAACCCGCGTCCTGCCAGGCCTCGCTCCGCCCCGCGTGACCTGGTGCTGCAGGACGCCCGGACCTGGCCTCGGGGGGGCCTCGGGGAGGCCGGTCGCGGAGTCGGGCCTCTACGGTCCCTGTGTACCGGCCCGTCTCGGATCTGCCCTCCCACGTGGCTGGCCACTCCCACCCGACAGGTCCGGGGGACACGTGCCCGCACTCGCCCTGTGCATTCCCGCCCGGTTAGGGACAGGGCCGTCCTGACACCAGCCATGCTCTGGGGTCCCCAGTGTCCTCTGGGCGATCGATCCTTCCTAGGACTCTCAGAGGCCGTCACGCTCAGGACTGAGGTTCGTGGTGGCTGCAGGGGACAGACTGACATCGCCGGGGCAGACGCACGGGGCAGGGCCCAGGAGAGTTCCGGACTGCGAACCCCAGCTGCCCCCTCCCGCCCCCCGTGGAGTCAGGACGGCGGTACGCGGGGTGCTGCCAGCCAGGCCCCCCGGGCGCCCGGCCCCTTCACCCCGTCCCTGGCTGGTGCCCAGGGTCCCCGCCCCCCTCACAAGCTGGGGGTTTCCGCCGTCGCCCCTCAGCCGCAGCTGGAGCAGGCCCAGCCTGCGTTTTTCTCACAGGAAGCGTTTGGCCCTCGTCCCGGGCAGCGCTTCCTGGAGCCAGGGAGAAAGTCGTGCCGTTCGGGGTCTCACAGCAAGGGGGGCTTTGACAGCACGCGGATGGGACGGGTGGGACCGCGCTCTGCTGGCTCCGTCACCGCCGCCCCGCCAGGGTGTCCTGCAGTCAGCGTTGGATGTGGGGACAGCCGTGTGGTCTCGGGCACCCGGCCCCCAAGTGCAGAGCGGGGTCCCCAGTCACCACTGGGACCCCCGGAGCAAGGCCGCGGGCCGCTCGAGCTGGCTGCAGGTCTGGGACGAGGCCTCCCGTGGCAGTGGCGGGGGAGCCCTCGGGGCCGGCCCGCAGTCCGTCGGTCCTGCTGCACGGGGCCCGCGCGACGGCCACGCTGCCAGTCAGCGATGCGGTCGCCCGGAGGCTGGCCCTCTGGGCTGCGGTGCATCCGTCCAAGGAACAGGGCGAGCACCTTGTGCCGCCAAGCCCGGTCTCGGTGCAGTGGCCAGTCGGGGGCCGGCCCCCGGCAGCCCCGGCAGGACCACCGCCCCCGCCTCACACCCGCTGGGCCTCGGGTCCGCCCTCCGGAGGCCTGGACTCAGATTCCGCGTCCTCCCACGGGCGGCGCTTGGTGCCTCTGACGCCCTTGGTGCCCGGGGCCTCTGTCCCGGGGTGGGACGGGGCAGGGGCCCGTCCTCATCAGCGGGGGCGGACAGGGCCGGCGCACCCACGGCTCCCTCGTTCCCACGCCTGCAGCCCGGCTGATCAGAGCCAGCAGGGCCGCACTGGCCTGCTCGACGGTTGGGACAGCAGCCCTCCCCAGGGACAGCGGTTCCGCCGGTCACGCACCCGGTGCTGGTGGGGCCGTGGTCCTCTTCTGCCCCGAGCCCCTGGGTGCCCAGGCGCGGGCCGCGTGCTCGGGACCCGCACGGCGGTCCTGGCCGGCAGCCTCCACCGCTGCCCATCCCACTCGGCCCTGCGGCCGGAGCCAGGCCCTCCAGCGGCGGGGCGTCCAAGCAGGCCGGAGCCCAGGCCTGCCCGGACAGCGGGGGCAGCGAGGGGGTGGGCGCCGCGTGGGAGAGCCCAGCCCCTGTGCCTCTGCTGAAGGGGGTTTGCTGGCCCGGCGTGAGCGCAGTGTCCTTGACTCGCGAGGCCCATCGGGGAGGACATCGCGCCTGCGGGGGGCGCTGCCGACCGGCCCAGGCAGGCCCTGAGGCTGGACGAGGCTCCGCCCTGAGAGTTCGGCTCAGCCACTCGGCCCCGTGGGCACCGAGGTGCCTCCGGATGCGTCTTGGGGCTGGAGGGACCGTGGAAGGCCTCAGTCGACCTGCCAGTGTCTTTTAGTCTGGGGTGGAGGACCACAGCCGAGGCCCTGGCCGTGGGGTGTGCGGGGCCCCGTTCTGACCTCCCGGCACGTGGCTGCTGTCTGGGGACACGGACGCCCCGGTTCTGGGCACACGCTCCGTGGGACCTGTGGGGGGTCAGCAAGGGACCCTCGTCCAGGTGGGGCAGGGCCGGGGCGGGAGGAGTGGACTGTCGGGACTGGGTCCAGAGTCCGGCTGTGCCGGGCGAAGGGAGGGTGGTGCGCGCGCCGTCCTGGGTGGCCGGGAAGTGCCTCGGTTGGAGTGTCTGAAGGACGAGAATTACAGTGAGGCCTGGCCTGGGGGCCAAGCAGGGCGCTGGCCAGGACCCGGCAGGCAGCGCGTCCCCTCCTGCCCCGTACACCCCAGCCCGTGTCCTTCCAGGGTGTGCTCGGTGACGAGGGAGCTGGCCCAGCGTGGTCCGAACGCCCTCTGTGGTCACGACCTTAGGGACATGCTCCCAGCCGGTCCAGGGGAAGCGGGCGGCACTGACCAGCTTCTCCCTCCCCGCAGGGCGGGCAGCAGGCCCCGGCCGGCCGAGCTGAGCAGGATGAGCGCGGCCCAGAGGCTGCAGCTGCTGTGAGTACTGCCCTCCGCCAGGCGGGCCCCCACCTGCCCCCCGCCCACCCCGGACGTCCCTGTCTGGCCCGGTGCCCCAGCCCAGCTAGTTCCCTCGGGCACAGTGGCCGGCTTGGCCGGGGCCAGCTCCGGGCACAGCCCAGTTGGCACGAAGCGGCCTGTCCCCCGGGGCCCAGGAAGCCCCTCCCCTGGCGTGGCCCCCGGTGGCTGCCCTGGGCCCCGGTCCCTGTCGGAGCCCCCGCTGTCCAGGCGGCTTGGGCATCTCCCCTGGCTGGGACGGTCCGGCGGGTGGTTCCCAGGAGCCCCTGGCCAGTGACCGGCAGCCGCAGCTGGGCCTCGGGGCTCGCAGAGCTGGAGCCGGCCCCGGCGTGTCCGGAGGCGGCGTGACCACGCCCACGGCCACAGACTGCTGGGCTTAGGCGCAGAGGGCAGCAGCCACCGCCGTGGACAGGGGAGGGTGCCCCTCCTGTCCCCGCTGGGGGCCGCGGCACCCCTGGTGAGCAGAGCGGCCTGGGCTGCAGGTGCCGGCTCTGGCCCCCGTCCTGCACTGTCCCATTGGCTTGGGCAGCGTGGAGGGCGGGCGCCTCTTAGCGAGGGCACCTGCGTGCAGGGCGCCGCCCCCCGCGTGGGCAGCCTGCCCCCTCTAATAGCGGCTCCTCGTCAGGGTCGGGGCGGGGGCCTAGAACCCCCTCCCTGGGTGCCAGCGTCCCCCAACCTCCTGGTGGGCACGGTGGCTCCAGGGTCAGTGGGACCGTGAGGCAGTCCCAGGCCAGTCTGTCCCCTCCCGCCCGAAGCCCCGCTCAGCCCTCAGCGCGCCTGACGCCCAGCCGGGCCGCCCCCGGCAGAGGCTCGGGCAGCCTCGCAGGCCGGGCCGCCTCCCCACGCCCACCCCGCGTCCGGCCGCCGCCCGCGTCCCTCCCTGCGCCCACCCCGCCTGTCCCGTCCACTCCAGGGTCCAGCCTTCCCCGAGGTGCTGGGCGCAGGGTGGCCCCGCCGAGGTGGGTGCTGGGTGCCGAATGCTGCCTGCTGACCTCTGACCTCTGACCTCGATTCTTTCAGCGAGGAGGAGAGGACGCGCTTTCGGGAGCTGCTGGCCAGTCCGGCCTACAGAGCCAGCCCCCTGCTGGCCATCGGGCAGCAGCTGGCGCGGCAGGCGCAGCTGGGCGGCGGCGGGCTGCTCTGACGCGGCCCGGGCGTGCCGGCTGCCCCCTCGGCGCGCTCGCAGGTTTGGAGACGGGGGCCGAGCCCCGGGGCGTCAATAAACACCTGCGAACCGAACCCGCTGAGGCTCGGCGCTTCCCTCGCGTCCCAGCGCGTGGAGCGGGACGGCCGTTGGCAGCGCCGGCCTGGAGGCTGTGGACGTGGACTCCACGTGGACGTGGAAGGGAGCGGCCGCCGTTCCCGGATCCGGGCGGGAGGGGGGCTCGTGCTGGGCAGGGGCCATCGGGCCGTGTGGCTCAGGCCAGGGCCGCACCAGCTGCAGCTCTGGGCCCGGCGAGGACCCTGCAGGGCGACCACTCGCCCACTCGCAGGACGGCCTGGAGAGCCAGCCCGGGGCCCCGGGTGGCACGTCCCCGGGCCTGGCATTCCATCCGGGCCTCCTGGCCGCAGCGCTGTCCAGGCCGGGGGGCCGAGCAGAGCTGCCGCCCATGCCCCGGCCCCTTCCCTGGCGGAGACAACGCGCTGTGTCCACACACAGTGGGACGCGTCACAGGAGCCGGGCACGGAGAGACGGGAGCACGGAGGCTGCCGTAGGAGCCCCAGTCCCGCGGCCGGAGGTCAGCACAGTGGCCCCCCCAGGCACGGCCACTGCGCAGACAGGCTGGGGCTCCCGCGGGCGGTGACCGAGGCCTCTAGTGTGGTCGTGGGGTACCCTCCGGGTGGGGCCCGAGCCCGCGGGCGCTCCCCAAACCCCAGTGGCCCTGCTCGTGGCCTGTGTCCCCAAGGCCGTGGACTGCGCGTCGGGAGGGGGGCGTGTGGAGGCAGCTGGTGCTTGTTCGTCGCGGGTCGGGACGGAGCTGCTGCCGGGGGAGCCCGCATTCCTGCGCGTTGTGGACAGCAGTTCCCGTCTGACTTCTCTCGGTGACACTTCATCAGGATTCGCTTCCCTTCCGCTGTCCGCGTTCAGCCGATGGTTCTGTCGGGGCGTCGTGGTGCCAGGCGGGCCCCCGCGTGTGCCTGTGCGTGTGCGCGTGTGTGCGTCCGCGTGGTGCGCCGCGTGTGCCCGTGCGTGCGTGTGTGCGCGTGTGCGCGTCCGCGTGGTGCGCCGCGTGTGCCCGTGCGTGCGTGTGTGCGCGTGTGCGCGTCCGCGTGGTGCGCCGCGTGTGCCCGTGCGTGCGTGTGCGCGCGTGTGCGCGTCCGCGTGGTGCGCCGTGTGTGCCCATGCGTGCGTGTGCGTGCGTCCACGTGGTGCGCCGTGTGTGTGTGTGCCCGTGCGTGTGTGCGCGTGTGCGCGTCCGCGTGGTGCGCCGTGTGTGCCCGTGCGTGCGTGTGCGCGCGTGTGCGCGTCCGCGTGGTGCGCCGTGTGCGTGCGCACGTGGCACTCTTCTGCACTCGCGCTCCTGGACCCCGGACACCCACTCGCTGGAGGGCGCTGAGCTGCAGTGAGCGCCTGTGGCGGGCGGTGGGCGGCGGCCGGGGGCCGGCGTGTGCTCGCTCCGAGGGGACCCCTGCCCCTCCCTCCCCGCCCAGAGCCGGTGCCGGCCTCTCCTCCCTGCCTCAGCCCGGGGCGCCAGGGGCCTCTGACTGGCAGGCAGGGGCGCGGCCTGACTAATCCGATGGCGTTTCCAGGAGCCAAACAACAAACAGGCTTCCCGGACGCAGCGGGAACAGCCCGTCTCCCGGGAGAGGAAGGAAAACAGGAAGCTGCCGGCGGCCACACCAGGGACAGCTGGGGGCCACCTGGGTGACGGGCCGGGGCCTGGCAGGTGGCACACGGGAGGGGGCTCTGCCCTTGCATGGCCCTGCAGCCTGCAGCCCTGGGCTCAGGGGGCACTGTGGGGTCTGGTGGGGACAGGACCAGCTCTTCAGAGGGGGCTCTGCCTCGCGGTCCCGCCCGGCCCAGGCTGTGGCCGCCGCCCCGGGCCCTGCCTTGGGGATGCGACGTCCGGCGGGCAGCGGGGGCTCGGCCCGAGCCCTGTCAGGACCCGTCTGCGCACTCCCGAGAGAGAACCTGCGTTTTCCTTCTAACCCTTGACCCTGCTGCGGGCTCCGGGAGGCGTGGCCCCTGTGCCACTTGGCCGTCCCCGTTTTGCGCACGAGCCACTGGTCTGACCGCTGGCCGGCCCGGCCGTGTCTGTCCGCCGAGGCCGCACCCGTGGCAGCTGGACGCCGGCTGTGGACCGGGAGCCCGGCCCAGCCCAGAGACCTGTGTGGACCCAGGACCCAGGTGGCAGCGATGGGGAGGGTGCGCGAGGGCGGCCCTGCCTGGCGCGCGGTGCCGGCCCTCGGAGAGGCTTTTGCTAGAAAAATAAAACGAAGACCTTGACCGCTCCTCGCTTCCTCCTCGTTGTCTAAGACCGAAGGACGCCTTTCGCGCTCGCCCAGGTGTGAGCAGACTCACGTGCCCTGAGACCCTCAGGTTCCTTTTTTAAGAGTCAGACACGGGACCCTGGGCGTCGTGCGGGTGCAGACGGCCCTGTGACCTCGGTCCTCACCTGGGGCCTGGTCGCTCTCACTCTCGCGCGTGGGTTCTGGATTCCAGGCCGGGGTTTCCCTGGCGACCGACACGGGGGAGCCGCGACGGGCCTCTGCAGGCCGGTGCGCCAGGAGGGCGTGGGGACGTGGGGTGGCTGGTGCCCTTTCTGTCCCGTCGCCCTAGGGACGCGGTGCCGGCAGGCGTCGGCCTCGCTGGAGGTGCCGCAGCCCCGTCTCGGGCTGGCATCGAAGTGGAGACAGCGGGAGGTGAAACCAGGCGGCCCGGGACCTCACTGCCAGGACTCCGCACCGTGGGCGGCGGGACAGGCCAGGGGCCTCCTGGGGGAGGGACCAGGCCCGGGACGGCACCCCGGAGGGGCCTCCGGACAGACGGCGCCGCCCGGTGGTCCCGGTGCCAGCTGCCTGGGACCTTGGGCCTCACGATGCGCGTCCTCACGAGCTCCTGCAGGTGGCCTGCCTGGTCCCGGCGTGGCCCAGGCAGGGGCGCGGAGGAGGTTGTCGAGTGACCGAGCGAACGCAGTCGCGGTGAGCGGCCTGGCGAGTCCCGACGTGTGTTTCGCTGCGGCTGCGCTTAAATTGCGTTTGGTGACAGTTTTTGGAATTTCAGAAACTTTTTTTCACTCGCGTACGTTTCCCAGGTGACGGTGGGTCCGGCGCAGGGCAGGTGCACGTGGGGGAGGCGGCTGTGGGCACCTGTGGGGCTGGGGGGACCTGGGGGACGCACGGGGACTGTGGGGACGTGCTGAGGGCCGGGTGGGCCACGGCCAAGCAGGCCACTGCTGGGCAAACCGGGCGCCGGCCCAGTCAGGGCGCGGTGGTCGGCGGCACCTTCAGCGGGGGGTGGCCCCCGGGGCCAGGGGGCACAGTGCTGGAGACCCCACCTCTGTCCGGGTGCCGAGCAGCCTCACAGCCACCTCTGTCCCTGCCCACCGCGGCCCCGACCCCTGCTGTCGTCCTGCTGGCCTGTGGCCCTCTCGGCGGGGCTGCTCGGCCCCGGGCCCCACCTCTGCCCCCGCCGGTCCCGGCGGGCCGCCCCCCAGCAGCGGTGCTCGGGGCCGATCGCAGGGCCCCGTGCTCCCACTGCCTGTCTGCCCCTCCTCGTGAGCCCTGGCTCGGGTCAGAGGGACACCAGGGGCCACCACGCGGGGCTCCCTGGGCGCGGGGCCTGGCGGCTGCCCCCCCATCGAGGCCGCTGTGGGGACGGGCTTGGCACACGGGCGCAGGGCTCGCTGTGCTCGCCGAGGCCCAGCCGCTGCCCTGGGTAGACGTTGCCCACGTCAAGCGTCCGGTGGTGTCCAGAGCTCTGGAAAGGAGGGCGCTGCCCGGTCCCGTCGGGCTCCCGCTGCTGTGGCCGATGAGTCTCCTCGGACGCCCTTTCTGTGCCGCTTCGCTGGCGTCGTCGCTCAGAAGTTTAAACGGCTTTACGGGTGCCCGAGCAGTGACCGCACACGTCCGAGGTGCGCGTTCGCCGTCTTCACGCATCTGTACCCGGGGGAGCACTGGCGCGTCCAGAAAACGCCGACTGTCCGTCCCCCCGGCATCTCCCCGTGCCCCCCGTGGCCCCCCGCCTCTGCCCCACGCCCCGCCCCCGGCAGCACCCATCGGCCTCCGTCGCGGCGGCCGGGCGAGCGCACAGACGCCGGCGCTCGGCGTCACTGTTCTGTGACCGTCCGTGCTGCCGTGGGACTCGGGGCGTCACTCCGTCGTTCCTTGCCGGTTGGGGTGCGGGGTGTGGACGCGACACGACAGTTGGTTTACCCGTTGCTCGGTCGGGCGTTTGGGTGGTTCCGAGTCTTTGGACGTGAAGGTTCGCGCTCCCTGCGGCCCCGAGTCCCCGGCTGCCCCCGTGCCAGTCCCTGTGTGGGGCACGGCGGTGGCGGGGCCGCAGCGGCACCGGAAGGCGCGCGCCGGCCTTATCTGCCCCCCCCCACGTTCCCGGAGGCTGGCTGCACCCAGGCCGGCCAGACCCCCGCGTCATCGGCCGTTCCCAGACATTCCTGGGCCGCTGGGCCCCGGCGTCCTGCTGGGCGTTGCTGGGAAGCGCCTGGCTCCGGCTCCCACACGCCCGGCCCTGCCACCGCTGACGCCGCCGGCCACCGCACTGTGGGCAGCCGGCCGGGGGCTCCGTCCGCACGCTGTGCCCAGCCCTGTGTGCGGGCCACCGCGGCCCTGGACAGGCAGGGGACCGGCTCGGAGGAGGCGGCAGCTCCCCGCGGTGGCCCGGGGGCCCCGGCAGACATCGCGTGGGGTGACCCCGCGGCTCGGGGGGGCGGCGCACCCAGCACCGTGCACTCAGGCAGGGAGGTCGGTGGCCAGGCCTGTCCGGTCCCCTCCGACGGCCTGACCCCAGGGACCGGGAGGCGGAGGCTGGGGGCCCCGTGCACGCGCGGTGCCCGCGAGGCGTCCGAGGTCCCAGCGACGTCAGGGGGAACAGCCCCGGGCGGGAAGACGCAGCGAAGCGGGGCTTGGGCCTCCGCAGACCCCAGCCGTTCCCCGGACCAGCCCGGGGTTGTCCACATGGGACGCTCCACGGGCCCCCCGTGGCCCCCAGAGGACCCCAGCCTCCGCCCCACCCAGCCAGTCCGGGCGCTCGGCCTGTGACGTCGGCCTGGGCCGCGGGGCCGGACCGCGGGACAGCGCAGCGGACGTGCTGCCCGCCGGGCCCGGGCGTCTCCGCCGGGGTCGTCCCCGTGCCCCACCGTGGTCATTGGCGGAACCCAGGGCTCCGGGCCGGGGCCTGGGGGCCGCAGAGGGGGTCCCGGGCGAGGACGAGTCCCCGAGCAGGGGTCAGCCCTGCGTCCTCCCAGCTCCCCACCGCGGCCTGAGCGGGCAGGGGCACCCGGGTGCGGGCGGCCTGGAGCCGGGTCCTGTCACGGGGCTGACGTCGAGGTTTGGGGGGCAGACCCTGCCGAGGCTCCAGATCCCTCCCCCGCCCCCCGCAGCTCCCAGAGCCAGAGGCGCCTGGGCCCCTGGCCCGCCCTCCCTGTCCAGGCCGCCGCACAGGCCCGTCCTCCCCGCCTCACGCCCCTGCCCTCCCCGGCTCCCTCCCCCACGCCCAGGGCCGTCGCCAGCCGCACCCCCAGTCCAGGACGCTCTCCCGTCCAGGGTCCCTCCCCGTCGCCCTGTGCCCTAGGGCGGTCGCCGGGTCGGGGGTTCGGACGAGCCGACCGCTCTGCCAGCTCCGGGGGCTGGGCATCCGGGGCCCACCTCGCTGGGTCGGGACTCGGTGCTGAGAACAGGTGGTGTCGCCCCCGCCTGCCCTCGCCCGGGAACAGCCCGACGGCGTCTGGTCCTGTCCATGGGCGCACTCCGGCCCCCCGAACGGGTGCGGTGGGCAGTCCCCGACCGGAGTGTCGCCCCGCCGTGGGACGCCTGTCCTCAGCGTCCCCCCAGCCTCGCTCCGCAGCGGACACGCTCGAGCGAGTGCCCGGGGGGAGCCCACCCGCCTCCCTCGGTCCCCCGGGTGTAACGAGGTCGCACGGCGGGGAGCGCCGTGTGTGACAGCTCAGAAGATGGAGCTAACGAGGGGGCTCGGCAGGACAAAGGCCGCATTCAGCGTCCCCGCGGCGAGAGGCCGCCCCCCACCCCGCCTCTGCGGGGCCCTGCGGGGCCGGTGTCCGGTCGCCTCGCCCTCAGCCACCTGGTTTCGGGGCCTCTGGGCCCTTTCCCACGGACCCCGGCCCGCGCTGGCCTCCCCCGCCCTGCGCCCCGTCTGGACCGGCCTGGCGGGGTCGCTCCCTTTGAGCCGGTTTAGGTGAGCAAAGGGCAGAGCAAAGGGCGTCCCAGGACGATGCCACGCGCCTCCCACGGGGGCCACGAGGTGGTGGCACTGGCGTGACCCGGTGTGGGGAGCTGGTGAAGCGGCTCTGGGATGACGGCGCGCGTCCCCCCCGCCCCCTGACCGCTCCCGTCGCTCCCTGGGGCCGTCAGGCGGCGTCAGGCGGCGTCCGCCTGCGACGTGTGAACTAATCCTGGTTCCGACTCGGGGCCGGGGCCGCACCTGCGGCGAGGCCAGTCCCAGGGCCTGCAGCCGCTCAAGCCTTCCTGCCGGGCAGGCGCGGGGCGTTGCCCGGGGCAGGGGGGGACCCGCTGCAGACGACTGCGGGGCCGTGTCTGGAGTGGGGGACGCGGGGGCAGCGGGGGGACCCGGCAGGGGTGACGGGCGACCTCATCCTGGAGCTCGTGGATGAGGCCGGGGAAGATGTGGGGCGCGGTCGCAGGGGCCTCCCGGTCCCCCTTCGGCCTGGGGCTCGGCGTGGGCAGCCCCGGTGCGTGGCGCAGCCCAGCGTCTTCACTGTTCTGGCCAGGACGTGGGGGTCTGCCTGAGTGGGTGCTCCCGCGGGGCCAGGCTGGGGCCCAGGGTCCCCTGCGGCCGTCAACTCGGGGGCCGGGTGGGCGCGGGCAGCAGCACGGCCGTTCCTCCGAGCCCGCGGGCCCCACCGCCGCCTGCGTGTCACCGCGAGGGCCAGCTCCGCCCCGCGGGGTCTGGACGTGGCGCCCGCTCTCGGGGCACGCGGCGGCCCCACCCCGGCGGGGGCAGGGAAGCAGAGGTCCGTCCTTCTCGTCGTCCGTCCACGCGGGGTCGAGGCCGCGGCTGAGGGGCGTCTCCCGGACTCACACGGGCATCTGTAGCCGGGATGCTCCGGGGCCCGTCGCCCTGTCGCAGCCGGGGCCGGAGGGTCACGCCTCCCACGCGGCCCTGGGTGGCCGGCGGCTGCGGCTCCTTGCCGTCCGTGCGCCCCTTGCCATCTGCGCCCCAGAGCGGGGAGGGCGGTGCTGGGCCTCGGCAGCCTGGACGGGGCCGACGCCGGGGGGACCACCGTGTGCCCCGCGTCACAGGGCAAACCTCGGCTCCCCCGCAGGGAGCAGGAGCGGCCGCCTGCCCTGCCCGGCCCCCCGCGTGCAGAGGGCGGGAGCGGGAGGGCTGTCCTGTCGCCCGACCCCGGGTGGGAGGGGGCACCCTGGACGCGAACCCCTTGGTCCTCAGTGCTCTTCACGGCCGCCCCCAGAGGGGCCAGGCCCCGCCCTCCCTCTGTCCTGTCACGGAGAAGAAGCTTCTGGAACGGGCACCCTCCCCCGCCTCCATCTGCCCCCAAGTGCCGTCCTGCACAGCCTCGGGGGGGGCTGCAGGGGCAGATGGGGGCGCCTGAAACCCCGTCACGGTTGCGTGCGCCCGGCCGCAGGTCCCCCAGGAGACGCTAAACCTCCCGCTGAGTCCCCGGGGGACGAGGTGCCCGTGCTCAGGCGAGTCCGCGGGAGCCCGGAGCGAGGCCGGGGCCAGCGGTCAGTCGGCAGGGACGGGGAGGACGCAGTCGACGCAGCCGGCCCTGCGGTCGGCGGTGACCCCGGGCGCCTGAGCCCGGCCCGGCCCCGCGGTGTGGCCAGGCCCAGCGGTGGCTCCGGGCGCCAGCGCGCCCTGGGGGGACCCCCCACCCCTGCCCGCCTTCTCGTGGGCGCCGCAGCCCCGTCTCCAGGCCTGTCTGTGACGCCCTCTGCTCCCTAGGGTCCCCCCCGGGCCCCCGGTGCCCCCAGTGTCCCCAGGTGTGCCGGCCCCTCCCCACGTCCCTGGGGCGGGGGCCACACACTCTTGGTCCCTGTCCCCCTTCAGCGCGGCCTCTGGCCCTGCACCCTGCACTCCGGGGTGCCCCCTGCCACCTCCTCGTGCCCCGTGGAGCGGACAGCTGTTCCCCTGCGTCTGCACGGGGCCGGGGCACACGGTGCTCGGCGCGGGCGAGCCTGACGGCCGAGCCAGCCGGGGCCGCAGGACAAGCTCGGTGACGCCGCGGGGACGAACGCCCGCGGACTGAGGACTCGGGGTCTCGCTGGAGGGGGGATTCGGCGCCAGAGCCGGGTGGTCGTCGGGCCGCGGAGGGCTTCTCCGGGGGGAAAGGTGCTGGGGAGGCGCCCGCGGGCCCCCGCCTCCCGCACGAGTCCCTCGTCGACCTCGCCGGGCACATCCGGGGACACGCTGGGGGTCCCCAGGGGCTCCCCCCATCCGTGCGCCCTTCCCGCCCCGCGGTCCCGGTGGCTCCTGGTCTCAGATCCTCAGCGTCCTCAGCGAGGTCATGTCTGCGTCTCCCTCACCGTCCTGTCCGCCGCCCGCACGCTCAGCGCGGACACGGGGACCGTCCCAGGCGTGTCGGGGTCTCTGGCGGGTTCTGAGTGCGGTCCCCACGTCCCGGGAGTCAGGTCAGAGGTCACGGTCCTGCCGGCAGACAGACCCCCCTTCTTCCTCTCGAGGGTCCTTGCCCCCTTCCCGCGGGGCGGCTAGTGTGTGCGGGTGCGGGGTTGGGGTGTCAGACCCTGCGGGCCCCGTTGTCGGCTGGTCCTGCCCCAGGGGGCCGCAGCAGTGGGCGGGCAGCCCTGGCCGCCCTGTGGGTGAGGTCCCCCAGCACCCGCCACACCCAGGAAGAGGCCAGGGCCCTCTGGGAAGCCCCCGCCCCGCTGAGGGGGACCCTGGGGCCTGCGCTGAACCCCCTGCGCCCCGCACACGCGGAGCCGTGCGGGGCACGCGCCCCATCGTGCTGGACTCTGTGTTCTCCGCGAGTCCCCCGGGGCCCCGGTCCCCGCTCCCTCCACGGGGCCCCCTGCGCCTCTCTCTGGGGGGCTTCGGTGGGAGCCGAGGGGCGGGGGCCGTGAAGCCAGAGGCACCCGTGTCGCGAGTGGGGAGGAGCCTGTCCGTCCTCAGGCTTCCAGCGTGAGGGTGCGACGCCAGCGCCGGAGAGCAGGGGTGCCCGTGGGGGGCCCCGTGAGCCGGGGGGCCCTGTGAGCCGGGGGGCCCGTGGGGGGACCCGTGAGCCAGGGTGCCCGTGGGGGGCCCCGTGAGCCGGGGTGCCCGTGGGGGGACTTGGGGTGTCCTCAAGGCCCTGGTGCTGGGGCGGACGCCAGGGCCAGGGTGGGGGAGCGGGGCCGCGGGTCGAGCCAGGTCCCCACCGCCCGAGCGGAGGGGCCCTGGCTGACGCCCCGCGCCCGCGGCCTCGTCACGCGCGGAAGTGCGTGTGCGGGGCCGGGCGGGGTTCGCCGGCGGCGGCGGCTCGGGCCCAGCGGTTCATCTTCCCGCCGGGTCTGGCTCCGCGGCGGGGTCTGCGGCCACAGAGCTCTTGGCCGGGAGCGCGCGTCTCGGGCACCGGCGGTTGCGCTTTTATTTTTAGCTTCAGGAATGCGACGCTCGATGGAATTTGGACTCTTTCGGACGGGCCAGCTTCGGGAGGAGACTGGCCCTCGCCCCACGCCGGCCCTGGAGGGGTCGCGGCTCCGCCCCGGGCTCTGAGCCCCGAGACCCCACTGCGGGGTCCAGAAAGCAGGCCGCGGACCAGCCCGGGGCCGGAGCCGGGTCCCGGGCCGGGGACAGACGTCCCCACCCCAGGGCCGTGGGCTGCAGACCCACAAGCCACCCGCTGGGCGGTCCGCGGGCGTCTCGCAGCTCGTGGTTTCCTGGGGGCGGGGGGCGGGGCCCGCGTCCCCCAGGCGGTGCCAGCCCAGGAGCTGGGGTGTGGGGCGGCCTTGGCTGCTCACCCTTGAGTGGCCCGGGCGACCCCGTTCTGCCCAAGGTCACGGTTAGCCCCTCAGTGCTTGCCCCGGGGGAGACGCGGCCTTGACCGTGTCTTGACGTGCCCCTGGTTGGAGCCCCCGCCTGCCCCACTTGAGACGGGAAGGGCCCGGGGGCCGAGGCGGCCGGAAACGCAGTGCCCCCCGCCGGCCGCCTGTGTCCACGCCCACCAGGACGGTCGTCCCTCCAGGCCCGAGTGCAGACGCGCTCGTCCCCAGAAGGCACTTCCCTCCACCCCGGCCCCGGTCGAGGTCCCCGGGGGCCGTGGGCCCGCACCCCAGGGGCCGGCACCCCCCAGACCCAGCCGGGCTCCTGGCTGGTCCCAGGCCCGCCTGGCGCTGCCAGCGTGGGGGCCCCCACCCCGGCCCAGAGCCCGCGCCGTGGCCGGGCGGGTGGGGCTTCCATCCGGGCCCTGCAGTTCGGGACCAGGAGGACCGCGGGAGCAGAGCGGAGTCTGCTGGGGAGGCAGCCCCGGGTGGAGCGGCCGCCGCCCTGCAGGCCCGGGGGGTGGGGGCTGTGTCCGTCCTCCAGCCCGGCGGTGGCCTCGGCCGCGTCCCCGTGGGGGGGTGCGTCCCCCGCGAGGCCTGAGCCCGAGCGTCCCATTTCGGGCGAGTCCCTGCGTCCGCGAGCGCGTGCCCCTGCAGCAGCTCAGGGTTTCCCATTTCCCTGGGGTTTTACTTTCTTTCTGGGAGGCAGAGGCTTCCCCAGCGTCCAGCGACTGTGTGGGTCACCGCGCTCCCCAGGGCAGCAGAGCTCCCGAGGGTGGCACGGCCTCCCTGTCCCCTGGGCCAGGGGCCCCGGCATCGGGTCAGGGCCCCGTGTGCTTGCTCAGTGGCGGAGACCGTCGTCCTGCCCGGAAGTCGCGTTTGCGCCCCACGTCACATCCCCCCGAGCCCGGAGCCCGGGCAGGACAGGCCTCCTGGAGGCCGGTCCAGTGAGGCTGTGACGAGCCAGAGTGGGGGAGAGTGAAAGCCCGAGGGCCCGGGGCCGGGCGCAGGTGGCGGAGGGTGACCGCGCAGGGGAGGGGTCGTGGAGGGTGACCACGGGGAGTAGCCTTGAGGGGGGTGACCACGGGGTATAGCTGCGCGGAGGGTGACCACGGGGCGAGGCTCTGTGGAGGTGACCATAAGGCGTAGCCTCGCGGAGGGTGACCGCACGGGGCATAGCTGGAGGGTGACCACAGGGACGTAAGTGGGCGGAGGGTGACCACAGGGTGTGGCCACGCCGAGGGTGACCACAGGGACGTAGGTGGGCAGAGGGGGGCCACAGGGCGTAGCTGCGTTGAGGGTGACCACGGGGTGTGGCCGTGCCAAGGGTGACCACAGGGACGTGGCGCGCGGGGTGACCGCGCGGGGAAGAAGCGCAGATTCTCTGGGTTCCAGCTGCCGGGGGGGCCGGGGCAGCGGCCGGGCAGCGAGCGACACGGCTGGGCTCCGCGGGCGCCACGCGGGCGCCATGGGCTCCCCTCGCGGCCGGCGTGGAGCCTGGCTGTGTCCCCCGCGCACGGTCCCGGGTGGTGTGTGGGGGCACCCTACGGGCCGTCGCCTTCTCCCTCTACTTCTCTGGGCTCCCCATTCTCTCAGCATCTCCGTAGTCAGAAAACCGACCTGTCCGTGTCCTCAGCGACTCTGCAAACGGCGTCCCCGTGTCCCCCCAGTCTGAACGCTGCCGCCTGCCCTCGTGGGCCACGCGCCGCGGCGGCCCTGCCCGGCCCACCGCGTGCGGGTCCTGTCCCCGCCCCGGGACGTGTGAGCGGGGAAAGCGAGTTCCTCCGGTTACGCGGACTCGCCCTAAAGAGCTTCCTCTCCGCCGCGCCGACCCCGTGGGCGTCGCGGGTGGCCCTGCTGTCGTGCGGCTCCCCGCGGGGGCTCGGCTCCTCGCCGCTGCCCCCTCGCGCCAGCCACAGCAGTTCCAAGGTGACGGCACCCGACGCGGCCGGCGGTGTGACCCCGAGTGCGGCCCGAGCGCGTGTGTCCGCTGAGGCCCTGAGGGCTCGGGACCTTTCCCGCGAGGACGCAGTCAGAACCCGGGACTTCCAAGTCTTGAAATAATCGGTGTCGAGGTCAGTGGACGTCCACGCGCTGGTTTCCAGGTGTTACGTGTGTTTAGAGGTTTATTTGTTTTTATTTTTAACTTAATTTCTTTAACACGCCGTGAAGGACAGTCGCATGACCCCAAAGTCAAAGCAGGAGCGACCCTCGGACGTCCCGGGTCCACCCCAAAGCCAAAACCTCGGACATCCCGGGTCCAACCCCAAAGCCGAAACCGCGGACGTCCCGGGTCCACCCCAGAGCTGAAACCTCGGACGTCCCGGGTCCAACCCCAGAGCCGAAACCGCGGACGTCCCGGGTCCAACCCCAGAGCCGAACCGCGGACGTCCCGGGTCCACCTTCGGACGAGGTTACGCTCGACGCGTGGATTTCTCCAGGGGGATCTCCCTGGGGAGCCTGGAACACGGGGAGGGGGAGGTTTTCTAAAATGCAGAGAAAGTAGACATGGACGAAGGGGGGGAGTGAACACACGCGCAGGGTCAACCCTCGCCCTCCCCACCCACCCGACCCAGGTCCAGGATGAGAAAACCTGGGCGAGGAGGCCCTGAAGGAATCGAAGGACGTTTCCCGGACGGTCAGGGCGAGAGGCCACCGAGTCCCAGTGGGCGAGGACGAGGCGCACCTGCCGCCCCTGGGAGGCGTCGCCCGCAGGGCGAAGGCGCAAGACGGGGCAAGACACGGACGAGCCGGCGGCCGAGGAAGGGGCCCCGGCACCCGCGTGGCCCACGCCAGCCTCCGGGACAGGCCCTCGCCCCGGAGCCCTGCGCGCAGCCCGACAGGCGGCAGGACCGCGACGCGCAGGGGCTCGGACGCGCGCTCCCACGCGCGGGACCCGAGTGACAGCGCCGCAGCCCCAGCACGCCGAGGGATGTTGGGTGGCGGGGGGTGGGGTGGGGGCACAGGTCGCGGCGGCCCAGCGCGCCCCCCACGCCGCAGAGGCCTGTGGACGTCGGGGCGACCGCCGAGTGGACACGAGCGCCTGTCGTCGGGAGAAGAAACGCAGGTGGCACCTCGGAGAGGAACGCGTCCGAGCGTGTCGACGTCCGAACGTGAAGCCGCTCCCTGGGGCCAGCGCCGCAGGAGCTGTGGGGTGGCCGCGCCCGCGCGCTCGGGCGCCCTCAGCACGCAGTCGCCTGCTGTGACTCGACGCACCCAGGCCACGCCCCGGGGTCGGCGCCACACTGCGCCCCGGCCACCCTCGCGCAGGGGCCCCCGGGACTGGAGCGTCGCGTCCCCCCGTGGGTCCGGACCCCACGCTCGCTGTGCAGACGCCGCGTGGTGTGGGGCGCAGGACGGCAGCGCCCAGTCCCCCCGTCGCAGAAGTGCGCCCAAGCTCGGGACCACAGCGACGCTGGTGCCGACCCCAAGCGACCCGCACGCGCAGGCCCGGAGCTGCTGGACACGGGGGGAGGGCAGCGGGCTGGGGGCGTCCCCCGTGGTGCTGGGTCCGGAGCGCCTGGGCCCCCGGGTGCAGCTTCCTCTCTCCTCTTCCCCCAGAAGCAGGAAGGAGGAGACTCAACGTGCAAAGCCCGTTTTCCCGACACTGAGGGGCAGGGGCTGCCCAGCGCGCCCGGCCGCCGGGGCGTGGCGACGGGGGGTCGCTCGCGGGCACCCCAGCACTGGGACTCAGGCCCGGGGCGCCTGGCGAGCTGGGAGGTGTCCCTAGGCTTGGCGGGGGGCGGGGTAGGGGGTCTGCCTGGGTCCCGGGCAGGGCCCAGGGGTGTCGGCGTCCGGGGCGGGCCGGCCAGGGGCTCCGGGCGCCACACCTCGCCCGGGTGTCCTCCCTCGTGCAGCTGAAAGTGTCCCACAGACCCGGGACCGAGGACCAGCCAGGTCCACGCGAGGTGGGGCTGCCGGGGGCTTCGGTCTCCCTCCCGGGGCAAGGGTCGGGCTGGGAGCCCCCAGGACGAGGGCGCAGTGGGGACAAGAGCAGGCAGCTCACCTGGGCAGGTGGCCGTCCCCACCCGGAGTCCCGTGCGGGCCACCACGGGTGCCAGGGCGAGGCGCTGGGGCAGGCGACAGCGTGGGGTCTGCCCTTGCCCCGAGGAGCGAGTAACACCCCCCAGCCGCTCGGGCAGTCACCCGACTTCCGCCCCGGTCCCCCGCCCCCACCCGCTCCCACCGCGTCCCTCTGGCCTGGCCCTTGACTCCATCGTCCTCAGGCCCCTGGCCTGTGGGCACGGGGTCACCCCCAGGCCCACCTGTCTCGGAGGCTGTCACCAACGTCGTCCCCTTCCCTGTGAAGTGCCCCCAACCCCGAGACTGCGGCATGGCTCCCGACACTGTGCCCTCGCCCTGCGCCCGTGTCCCCAGGGTGCTGTGCCCCCACCGCTGCAGGGCCGCCGCCCACGGGTGCTTCCAGGGCGTGGGGTCACCCTGGACCCCAGCGAGGACAGGTGACTCGGGGCCGGGCGGTGGCTCCCGGCCTGGCCTTTCCCGTCCGACCCCGTTTCGGTGTCGCCGGGCCGCCTTCCTCCGCTTTCACGCGCACGTGAGGTGGCGCGTCCGCGCGTGCGCCTTCGAAGCGCCTGCCTTTTCCCTGCGGACGAGTCAGGAGCAGCCGGGACCTAAGGCTGGAGCTTTCACGTGTCTGGTCTCTGGGAGCCGCCCTGGGGACTCGGGGGGGGGGGGGACGAGGAAACTGAACAAAACCACGAGAAACTGGAAGGTCGCCCGGCCGCGGCGAGCAGGGCTGTCGCCCTGTCAGAGCCGTCCGAGCCGGCGGCGCCTGCATCCCCTTCGGTCTCCCGGGGCGACGGAGGGACAGGGCACGTCGTCCTTCACGCGCTGCTCGCCCCGGCCCCGGAGTTCACCCCTGACACGCCCGGCTGCTGGCCTCTGCCCCAGCCGGCCCCGAGGGACGGTCTCGGGGACGTCTTGTCGCCTAGAAATGCCGAGTGGGCCCGCCGGGGCCTGCGGAGGGGCGCGTCACGTGGCGCCCGTTTTCCCACGAGCTGGGCCTCGGCCTGGCCCTGCAGAACGCGACCCGTCCCGACTCCCGCGTCGGCGGCGGCCGGGCCGCTGCGGGGACCGGGCCCCCGTGGCGTGTGTGCTTGTGTCCACTGCGCGCGTGTGCACGTATGTGCAGGTGCGTGTACACGTGTGCCTCCACGTGAGGCCCGGGCGCGGCTCCTTCCCCCGCTGACGGCTCGCAGCAGGGGCCCGGCCGGGCGCCCGCCGTGCCCCGTCGTCTTCACCTTCACTGTCTCGTCCGGGCCTTACAGGTGGGAACGCTGTGACTTGCGGTGCCGTGACACCGGCGTCTCGCGAAGCCGCCACGCCCGTGGGACGCGCACGGCGCTCCTAGACACCGTGTGACCCGTGCGGAGTTTCGTCTCCGTTCCCTTCTCGGTCCCGGGCACTTGTCGTTCCGCAGCGCCCACCGTCGGAAGCGGCTTTTGCAGAGACGAGGCGCAGTCGACGACTTAAACCTGCCGACGCGTGCGGGCAGGCGTGGTCAGCGTTTTCGCTTCTGTTCCGTGGCGTCGGGGTCTGTGGCGCAGTGTCCGGGGGGCGGGCGGTGGACAAGCGCCAGACTCATCCGCGAGGTTCGCCGAGGGAACTCGAGGACGGTTCGATGCGGGGAAAGCGACCAACAGGACGTCGGCGCGGCACCAGCCGATGAGGGGGAGCCGCGCTCCCATCTCAGGAAGGCAGAAGCGTGCGATGGTAAAGCTCTTCGTAAACGAGAAGCCCCTGCCCCTGCTGGGCGCGCCCGGCGCGGGGGCACGCCCAGGGTCACCGCGTCCGTGCGGCGCGGGCGGGAAGTCCTGCCCACCCTCGAAGGAAAGACGACGAGGCGCAGAGCGATGGGAAGGGGAGAATCAGGGTCGATGCTTTCCAGGGAGCGGGTCGCCCCGGGGGAGCTCGCGGAGCAGGCGCAGGACCGCGGGGCCAGGCTGCCGGGCACAGGGCACGTCCCTCCCCTCGGCGGCGAGTCGTAAGCGGGACACCCCGGGGTGAAAGGTCGCGCTCAGACAGCAGCAGAAGCGACGGGGGCTCTGGGATCCGCCCCGACGGGACCCCTAGGGAGCAGAGCGTCGAGTCTGCGGGGGACGGACGCGGGACAGACGCGGGACGGGCGAGCGAACGGGGCTGCCGCGCGCCCGGGGGCCCACCCGGCGCCGCGGTGCTGTCGGTCGGCGCTCCCTCTGCGAGCTGCTGCACGTGCGCGTGGGCCCGGCCAGAGTGCGGCCGGGTTGCTTTGAGGTGAAACTTCGTCTTTAATAAGTTTCATCGTATCGAGCCTCCATTCGCGTGAGGAAGAGCAGAGAGCGGCGCGCACTGAGTCAAGCCCGAAACAGAACAGCGAAGAGCGAGGACCTGTCCCTGTGGGCACGGACGGGGCCGCGAGGCGACGCGTTCCCGACCGCGGGGACGTCCTGACGCTGGCGGCGCTGTGGCGTGACGGCGCGTCGGTGGGAGGGCGGGGGGCTCAGGTGCCCCGTCCTCTCGACCCAGCTGCTCGCGGGCGGTAAAGCAAGCGACGGGGAGACGGGCAGGGCGGGGACCCCCTTCAGCCCGCCCCCTCGGGCCGGCGCCCGGGGCGTCGTCCTGCTTCAGACCCTTAGGGAAGGCAGAAACGCGTCCTTCACACGCAGAGAGGGAAACAGGCGTGTCCGAGTTGTTCCTAAAGCGACACGGCGTCCTTCCTTTCGCTGGCCTTTGTGGTTTGTGCCCCGAGCGGCGGTGTTCGGACGGGCGGCGGACGCTGTGGTCGCATGACGATCTCGGAGGAGCACGGAGACACGGCGCCGCAGGGCGGCGTCCACGTCCCTGCCGAAGACGACGCTTCGCAGGCCTGCACGAGGCTGGGCGGTCGCGATGTCCCCGGGGAAGACGTTGGGCGTCTCCGACAGCCGGAGCCGGCCCAGCTGGCCGCCTGCTGCCGTCTGGGTCTGGCCGTGGGCTCCGGGCGTTCCACCGGGAAGCGAAATCCGACCCGGCACCGGGTGACGCATCCCCTCGGCAAGGAACAGTTGGCGAGGGAAGTTCCACGCTCCGTGGCGCGGTCTAGAGGCTCATTTGCTGGGTCCCCCCGCGAACAGCGTGTTGAGCAGATCGTTGTCGATCAGCGGTGGTGGTGACGCTGACGAGTGGAACGTGTTTCCTTCCGATCGGGGCGCGCCGTCGGGCGTCCTTCGACCTGAAGCGATTTCGGTAGGAGGGACGGGGCCGGTCCTGTCTGGGTGCCTCAGGGCCCGCAGGGTGCGCCCTGCAGAGGACAGGGCGCCACGTCACCCCCTCCGGTGCGCGCTGGTCCGGGGGCGTCTTGGTCGAGGTGGCTCCCACACGGCTCTGGCGCGGACGGAAAACACGGTATTCGGTTTCAGAAGAATGCAGAAAAACAAGTGCGGTCGGAACAGAGCTGTACGGGAATCAAAAAGAAAAAAGTTGGAGGAAAAACAGGAAAATTCGTTGGAAAAAGTAAAAGCCGTCCAAAGCCGTGCGATGTCTGCCGCCAAAGTTCTTTTCAGAATCCCCCCCCCCCGTTCGACATCTTCGTGGTGTTCGCGTTAGTCGTGGGGGAGGAGAGCCACGCGGTGGGCTCCCCGGGGGCCGGCGTCAGACCTGCCCTCTGCGGGGTCACGGAACGCCTGCGCGCCCCGTTGGCTCACGTGAAGGAAAAGGGGGGCGTCTGCGTGCCGGGCTCGCGCTTCCAGCCTGCGGCCCGACGGGCGCGCTGTGTGCGGCGGGAGCCGGGCGAAGTCGCACGTCGCCGCCCGTGCACGCTCCCCCCGATCGTTTCTAGTCCAGAAAGCCTCGCGCCACCCATGGTCTCACAGGCCGGTCGCCCTCCCCGGTCCGCCCTCCCGCGACACCTCCCGGGCTCCTGTGGCCGCCGGGCTGGGGCCGAGTTCCCGCCACCGGACCCCGGAGCCCTCGGCCGTGCCCGCTCCGTCACGGCAGGCTGGCGGAGGCAGCGGGGGGCCTGGCGCGTCTCCCGGGGAAGGTGGCAGCCCGGTCCCCGATGGCTGAGCGGGCAGGGGCCCTTGTCCTGCTCAGGCCCCCCCACCCCCGCCACGTGCCACCAGCCAGAACCTCCTTCAGCTCGACCCGCACAGTGAGCGCACCGTCCTGCGCTCGAGCCAGCGGACCCTTGCGACTCGGTCCCGGCGGAGCGCCACGCGCCCTCCACGCCCCTCCCTGAGGTCTTGGGGTTTCGGTTCGGCGCACGGCACCGGCGCCCGCTGCCGCTGGAACGCTTCGGAGCGCCGCTCCCCGGTACCCAGGCTGCGTCCCCGACACCACGTGGTTACGCAGTGTGGCAGCAGCTGTGGCCGCTCCCCGCCCGCCCATCTGACCCGGCTCCACTTCTAGGCCCTTCCACCCCCGGGGAGTCTGTCCGAGCGCCCGGCCCAGACTCCGGACGGACGACCCGGGAGGCGAGCCTGTAATTAGCCGCAGACGCCCGGCACAGGGAGCGTGGAAGCCTTTCCTTCCAGAAGGCTCCAGTGCCCAGGCGGGAGCCAGGCGGCAGCGGGCTGCCTGCGGGGAGGCCTGACGCCCAGCGCGCGGGCCGTGGCGTCGAATCCAACTAACGGACAGAAAGAGGGAAAAGACACGAACGGAGGAGGCCGCGCAGCTGCACGCACCTGCGCTGTCCGCGTGTCGCCGCACGGGACCTGCCACACACGTCCTCACGCCGCCGGCGGTCCTCCCGGCGGGTCAGTCACGGGGTCGCGTGGACGGACGCTGTCTGAACCACGGGGTCCGTGACTCTCCATGGAATGTCGGGGAAATGCTGTCCCGCGTGTCGTTCTGGGGCGCGGCTCCTCGTGCGTCCTCAGGGTGAACCCTGAGAGGGTGGACGCACTTTTAAGGTTTCCGGTAGGTTCTGCCCAAGCATCTCACGAGAACACGCGACAAAGCTTCAGCGTCCCTCGAGCGCCCCGCCCCCGCGGCATCCCTCCGGTGTCTGCTCCCGTGACCGGCCGTGCTGTGGCTCCGTTACAGCTGCGGATGGGCCGACCGACTTGGGTGCTGATCGCCCCGATTGCCCGTGGCCTTTCCCCCGTGGGTTCAGTTTGTCTTTTCCTAACCCACCCATAAAAGTTTCTCTACACTTTGCGGCGTGCGGTCCCCGTGGCTCCCCTGTCGTCGGCGCTGCCTTGGGGGTGTTTCGTCTCGCTCGCTCTCTCCGTGTCCGCCCCCCGCTGCCCGGCGCCTGGCCCCTCGGTCAGCAGGGTGAGCGTGCGTGAGGTTCGGCGCGTGCGTGTCTGCGCACCTTTACTCTCAGCTCCGTGACCCTGGGCACGACCTTTCCTGAATCCTCCGTCCCCCGGGACACGTGAGAGGGTGACCAGCACCCCGCGCCTGGCTCCCCTGTGCGGGCCACAGGGCTGCCGTGTGGGGAGGGGGCCCCAGGCGCGCCTGTCGGAGCCGCCGCCTCCTCTCCCTGGGCGGGAGCTGTCACCGTACCCGTCCGCGGGTCGCCCAGACGGCCAGACGGGCAGACGCACGCGAGGTCCGTGCTCGCGTTTCGCCGGGCTCCCGGCGCGCGCTGTGAATCGCTGGAGTCGCAGAGTCCGATCTCGATCCTGCGAGGATGCCTGGCGGGTTCCTGACCACGGTCGCAGATCGACATCTTCCCAGCGCCCCTTCAGCCTCCTCCACGGCGCCCGCTCCCAGCGGGCTGCAATGGAAGGCGCGGGCGCAGTCCCTGCGAGCTGGGCGGCGGGGTGGGGGCCGTCTTTCGGGCTTAGGGCCGTCTGCTCGCCCCGTCCTCCCGCGTGAATGTCCGTCGCCGTCCAGACACGTGAGGCCCACCCTCGCGCCCCAGCACGGTGGCACGGCTCGTAGCCTGGCGCCTGGGAGCGCAGACGGCGGGCATGGGGAGAGGCGGGTCCCCCTACCCCCGCCCCCGCCTGCCAGGCGGCGATGGGGAGAGCCGGCCTCTGCGTCTTCAGAGCTGGGCTGGTCCTCAGCAGGGTTCCCGCCGCAGGGAGCCCCTGGAAGCCGCCCTCCCGACTTGCGCCCACTGCCTGTCCCCTCTGCATGTCCCTCCCCGCCCCCGGGGGGCCAGCAACCTGGGGTTCCAGGGCGGGAACGGGTGGCCTGAGGGCCGGGAGGACGGGCGGTTCTAAAGGGGTGGTCGCCAGGGCGGCGGCGGGAACCGCAGGGCACGCAGAGGCCTCGCCCCTTCTTCAGCCTCAGACCTCCCGTGCTTGGAGGTGAGGGCGCCATGCCCAGGTAGTGCCCGGAGCCCCCTCGGCCCTCAGGTCGCGCGGGAAAGTGCACCTGCCAGGACCTCCCTGGAGCGTCCTCAACCGCGCGGGTGTCCCAGCTCCTGGGAGCCGGGGAAGGCGCGTTGCGGGGGCCTCTGGGGAGGATGCTGCTGCGGGGCTGAGGCCCTCGGGGGAGACTCGGGGAGCAGAGGGCGGGCAGGGCCCCCGACTTCTGGTTCGGCCGTGAGGACAGGAGCAGCCGCCGCCACGCCGCGTGGGCGCGTCCCGTGTCCTAGGCCCGCGGCGGTGTCGGCGTCGTGCCCGTCGGTCTCACTGACAGGGCCGCCGCGATGGGGACGGTACTTTTAGACTCCGCTGCCCAGTGGCCTGAGCAGGACTAGCAGAGCCAGGCGCGAAAAGCCCCCGCACGCGGGTCGCACCTCTGCAGCCCCACTCAACAGCCAGGTCTCGAGTCATCCCCGAGAAAACCCACACAAAGAGCCTTTCCTTTGCTGGGAAGAGGAAGAGAAAGCCGGCAGCCGGCCTCGGGGGCTGACGTTTATCTCTCTTCCTGCACCTTTGATTCCTGCTGCTGCTGGAAGGACAGAGGGAGCGGCAGGAGAATGAGAGGAAACGCGGACCAGCACCAGCGGCCGCCTTGGCGGAGGGGGCCGTCCACACCCCGAAATAAAAATGGTTTTCCCACAAAACGTTTGCTTGTCAGAGATGCAGACGGGAGGTATTTTAGGCAGTTAATGCTCCCGCTTGCAGACTGCCACTGAGGCCTGCCCCCCCGGCCATCCGAGTGCCTGGCTCCGTCCTTTGAAAATCCTTTTTTAGAACAAGGACCCGGCCGTCCTCTACAGGAGGGATGCGTGCCCGTTGTAAGGGTCACACAGTTGCAAAAGCTACGACAAAGCAATAAGGGAACCAAAAAGTCCTGGAAGGGGTGAAGATGGGTGCAGGGCGGGGCCCCCAGCACCCTGAGGGTCTGCATTTGCCCTGCCCGGATCCCGGCCCGGGGAGCACGGCAGTAACAACAAACAAACGACACCACCAGGGGAGAGAGAGAGAAGCAAAGGGCTTTCTGTCCTGCGGTTGGGACAAGGTGCCCCGTTTTCATTTTCCACGAGGCCGGCCTCTCGTGCGTCATGCTAGTGTGCGACACCCTTCCAGTCTGCTCTTCAGTGAAAACCGAGAAAGCAGCCGGGCCCCAGAAGGAAAACCCTGGATCGTCCTCCCTTTTATGGACCCCGGGGCCCCCTGCACCATCTGCTCCACCGTCTCCTGAGCTCAGTCACACGGCACAGGGCGTGCTCTTCGCGTCACCGAATCCTAGTCCTGGCCAGAGCAACACGGCAAGAAAAGATGAATAGGAGGCACGCAGATGGGGGGGCGGCAGGAAGTCTGTCTGTTCACGAACGACGTGGTCCGGATGTGGGAAACCCTAGAGAACCTGCGAAGAGGACCGCAGCCAGTCAGTGCAGGGCCAGGCCAGGCGCAGTCACCTGCACGTCCGTATGGCAGCGGGAAACAGCGGGACATTTAAGTCTAAGAACACCTGTCCCCGCAGCAGCAGGAAGCACCGAGTGCGTGGGAATGGCCTGAACGAGAGGACACGCAGGACCTGTCCACGGAAAACGCCAGGAATACGCTGCAGAGAGGACGAAAGCGCGACGTCAGCGGCGGGCGGCCCCGGCTGCCAGCACCCGTTCTCCCCCCGGCCACCCCTGATGGGCACAGTCCTCACCTGGGTCCCCAGCGGGTGTTTCGTGGACATCACGGCGCCAATTCTGAAAGCGAAATGGAGGCGCAGGGCGCGCCCCACAGCCCGGCGGCCCCGACAGGTCCTGGGCCCTGGCGGCAAGGCCGAGCGGCGGCGGCAATGACAGCGGATGGACGGGGCAGGATGGGGTCCCGAAGTAGACCCGCTGCGGGTCAGACACCCCGAGAAGGGCTTCCTGCGGGGTTGTCCGAGAGGGACTGCTGGAGGCGGGGGGTCGCTCTGGCCGCAGAGGGTGCACGCCTGTCGCCCGTCACCCTGCGGAGCCGGCGCGGCCCTCGCGTTCGCCGTGCGGGCTGCCAGTCAGGGCGACGGGTCAGGACTTGACGTGGGGCCAGGCCGGGCCCAGCTCTCCCGGCTCCTTGGGGAGGGCGCGTGGAGTGACCGCTGCTTTCCCAAGAGCGTTACCGAGTTTGCGCCTTTGCAGGAACGTTTTGAGTACTCGTGGCAGCGACGGTGCCGGCACGCCACTGGGGCGAGCCAGGCCGGGCACGAGGGCTCGCACGGAGGGGCACGACGGGGCTGGGAGTTGCCGGAAACAGCCAGTTATCCCCACCCCCGCCCCACCCCCTTTCACTGCCTGAGCGCGTGCCCAGCACCCCCGCCGCCTTGCGCAGTGCGAGGAGCCGGGGCCGCCGCCCCACCCCCGCCTGGCCCCTCTTCCCGGGGGCATCTGGACCCGAGGCCTGGGCACGCCTGCCGCCCCCGCACCCCCCCCCACCCCGCGGGTGTGTGTGTCGAGCCCAGAGCGTGAAAACTCGAAAGGGAGCCCGGGAGCGCCTGCGAGCAGACCCACGAGGCCGGCAGGAACACACGTGCTTCCCCGTCTCGGGAAACGGTCAAAGCCTTTCCGTTCTCCCAAAAATAGAAGCGGAGTTCTGCAGCGCCAGACGAGCCGGCGCGTGGGGCTCGGCCATGCGAACGGACCCACGTGGCCGCGGTGCCGTCATCCTCCTGGAATGCGCGCCTGCATCTCCCCGAGGTCCCGGACCCGGGGCGGCGCGGGTCTGGGACCTGCTCAGGCCTGCGGCAGCTCGGCCCCCCCACCCGGCCCTGGCCCTGGGCCCCTCCTCGGCGGCCGCTCCGACGCGCCCTGGCCCGGGTCCGTGGGGCGCGTGGTGACCCCGTGCCCTCACGATGTGCTCTCCCCAGCCCCCCCCGGGACCGTGACCAACACAACATCCTTTCCCCAGACTTTTTGTCACTTGAATGTTCCCTCGGAAGCAGACCTGCCGGACGACCGAGCAGCGGCGCTGCCACACGCCCCCGTGGCGGCTGGCGCTGGACAGGGGCATCGCGTTTGCCGTCAGGTCCCTAAGTTGTCCGAGAGCCCTGGGCGCCACAGCCCGCGTGGGGGCGGGACGGCACTGCGGCGGAGACCAGGCCGTGCCCCCCGCCCCGACCGCTGTGGGTACACTGGTGTCGAGCTGACGCTGCTCGCGTACTGGTTATGCCACCGCACGGCCTGTGCCCTTGGCTGCCGACCTCTCCGATGGGCACGTGGAGGCCCAGGGAGGCTCACCCGAGGAGTGGCCCGTCCTCGTTCCGGCCACGCCGCTTCCATGCTTGGGACAGAAAGTGTGGCCCTGAACTCCCCACCCCCGCAGGCCCGTCCGGCTGTGAGGACACGGGGACGGCGGCGGAGGGCCAGCCGGAGGCCAAGGCCGGGGCTTCTCCCCCACTCTCCCGAGCCGCCCACGGCGCCTGCAGTGACACCGTGGGTAAGGGACAGAGCAGAGAGGGTTCCAGGCGGAGTGCTGGGAGGATCAGGGCAGCCCTAGGAAGTGCCGGCACTCGTGCCTGAGAGGCGCAGGGCACCAAGGGGCGCCATCTGTCCAGGGAGCGCTGCCACCCAGGCCGGCCGAGTCCCTGAGCTCTGCAGTGTGTCTGGGTCTTTGAGGCAGAGAGGGGCGGGGGTGGGGCACAGGGCTTTGGGCGTGAGCTCCACACCCGGGGTCCCCCTGGGGGCCCAGGACCGCGTCTGCGAGGAGCAGCCCAGGGGACCGTCCCATAGCTGGTCTGGAGGCCACACTCGGAGGAAAACTGGCGTCCTCCGGTCACCGCAGTACAGCTTCCGGTCGCTTTCCCGTTCTTCCCGTGGCCCCGTGGCCCAGGACGCCGAGCTGGCCCGTCAGAGGCCACGCGGCACAGCGGACGGATGGTCTCGGGTGGGGCTGGCCCCTGAGCTCTGCGCCGCCCGGTACCGGGCGCCGATGTGCTTTGCCTCTGATTTCTAGAAACGTCTGCTGCTCCAGGGGAGCGCGAAGCTGCTGATTTGTCTAGTGGGGGGGCTGATTCACAGCCCCCTCTTCTCACGGCCGTGCCAAGCGCTCCCGCCGCTCCTATTCGATCTCCACCAGCGCGCGTGGCCTCATTCCCCCGGGGTCACCGCCGAGAAGCCGTGCGCTTGCTGACTGCCCCCCCACGCGCGCCAGGACCGCCAGGCCCGTGACCCTACGAGCACACAGCCACGCGCCTCCCGGCGCCGTGGGCGGCTTCTCCGGGGCGGCGGATTCTTGGGGGACGTGCACGAGTTCGCGTCGCGATTCCAAATCGTGTCCCGAAGTGGCCTGTCCTCCTCCCCAGGCACGCCGGCCGCGCGTCCCTGTGCCAAGGCCGTCCTCACCCCCGCCCGCCTGTCCTCTTCTGCTTCCCAAATTCTCGTTTAAAATAAACTTAACGCGCTGTTGGGTTTACCAAAAGGTCGCGTGCACACGGACGTAACTCACAGGGCACCCACGGGCCCTCCATCTGCGCCGCAGCCCAGGGCGGGGGCCGTCCCCTCCCCCGTTCCCGGCTGTGTGCAGGTCGCGTGCAGACGTGATAACGGGGACGTCCCCGCCCCCCCAGGGACCAACAGGTGCCCGCATCGCTCCCTGGAGCCTTCGGCTCCCCTCCGACCCGCAGTGCGTCGCCTGCCGCGTGGGTCCGCTCCTCTTCCTGCCGTGCCTCGGTCGACCTGTCCCTCCCGGCTGGTGAGTCACTGTGCCGTCGAGTGCGCTTCCACACCTGCGGGTGCGAGGCCCCAGCTCCTCCTCTCTCTAGGGATGTCCGGCCCCTTCGGCCCTGCGCCTTCCCGTCACGCGTGTCGGACAGCCGAGTCGCGCGGACGTCCCTGCTGAGGATGTACCGGAGCCGCACGACTTCATAGGTCTCGTGGGAACCGGTGACTCCGACGCGGTCTGACTTATTAAAACGGCGTCTCTACGTTCACTCGCTCCATCAAGACTTAAAATTTGTTTTTCCCTCGAAGATGACACTTGTTAGATCGTGTAACTCGCAGCCTCGTTGCAGTCGCAAGCAGGAGCACCCGCACCCCCGCACCCCTCTTTAACGGCTGAGGTCCTTCACGTCCGGGCCCAGGTTCTCCTCTTTTCTCCCCTCTCCCGAACGTGAGTCCCCATCACGGTTCCCTCCCCGGCCACCAGCCTCCCATGCAGCGGTCTTCCCGACACAGCCACCTGATCCTGACGGGTCTCGCAAACCCAGCGCAGCCAGGAGCATCTCCCGGCTTCTCCCCATCCAGCTGTCACTCCTCATGTAGCACGGTCACCTCCGGCACGCGCAGCCAGGACCCGCGCAGGTGGTCCTCGACCCTCCCTCGCCACAGCCCTACCCAGCCTGTCACTGAGTCTAATCAAATCTACTTCCAAAAGCCCCGCAACTCTTCCCTCTTCGGCGCTGCCACCTGAGCTACTCACCTGGGCACCGTACATCACCTGGGCAGGGGCATCTGCTTGGAGCAGATGCAGGAGGCGGACCAAGCCCCCGCCCCCCGCCCCGTCGGCCCCCGCAGGACATCCAGGTACCACTGTGAAGGCGGGTCCCACAGGGCTTACAGCAGGGCGGGCGCACCTGCTCTGTAAGCGGCCGGACGCCCAGTACTAGGCTGCACAGCCACCTGCGTCACTTGCGTGTTCTTCCTGTTACGCAGTGCGACACCCGCCTTGTCGACCGCACGGAAGCCGGCCATGCTCCACTCTGGCCTCGCGGCCCGACCCGTTCTGCGGTGATTCCGTCGGGCGGGCTAGGAGCTCCGGGGGCCCCATCAGTGAGCTGCGGCACCGGGCACCCCGCCCTGGCACCTCGTTCACTGCTGCCGGGCACAGGCCGCTGCTGAGGTGGTGCATCCTTCTCGCGGGGGCCAAGGACGGGGGCCAAGGACAGGCGCCAGGCCCAGACGACTTGAGGCCACACAGCCACCATGCGGTCCGAACCGTCTGACCCTAAAGCCTGGCTCCTGCCCTCGTGCAGCCCGCGCCCCCTGCCCATGTCACCGCTAGACCGCGGACACCTCGGCAGCCACGGGTCACCGTCTTCATCTGCGTCCAGGGTGCTGTCTCAGGTCCAGTCTCTGTCGCCTGTGACGCTGGCTTCCCCGGGGAGGGGCACATGGCACGTGGAGGGGACCTTCTGAACCGCTGGGTCTCAACAGCTCAGGTCCAGGCACACGGGGACTCAGGAGCGGCTCAGTGCCAGCTCCACGTTCCTGGTGAGGTCACACCGGGCCAGATGCTCCTGCTTCCCAGAGCACAAACGAGGCTCCTCCTGGGCGGTGCTGGGACTGGGGTTCACTGTGGGCCAGGGGGTCCCAGAGGGACCCACGTCGTGGACTGGGCAGACTCCATGCAAGCGGTCCGTCCCCAGGAAGCGCTGACCGAAGGGCTTGGTGCCCCCTTGTTCCCATCGCCCCAGCCCCACGTTTGTTGTTCTCTGACAGGACAGGACACGTTACATCCCGAACAAACGCTTCTCAGTACGTTGGTCGCATCTCGTTAGCGGCCTCCTCTTCCCACGTCTCGTGAAAACCAAGAAATCAATAACCTTTCAGACTGCAAACTGACAGTCCCGTGAGAGTCTTTCTCCAAATGGATGGCACAGAACGAGACGAGGCGACGCACGTTTCCCTGGCACGCTTTTCGGTTGCACGCAGGGTCTGCAGTGAAACGGCCACGGGAGAACAGGAAAAGGTGGTCCTTGCAGTCAGATGACTGGAACCCACACTCGGCCTCGACCCGGCTGGTGTCAGCAGCACAGGGCAGGGACGTGCTTGCCACTCGGAGGCGGTTACGGCATCACCCGTCGCCCTGTGACAGCAGAGGGGTGGTCGCCTGAGGGCCTAGAATGAAGGGCCAGAAAGCCAGGCTGTGACAGTGGCCTCTGTGCTCCAGCCCTTGGGTCACCCCTGTGCCCGCACGCTCTGCCAGGGAGCTGGACAGAAGAGTGGGTCCTGTACCCGTGGACCCTGACGCTTCCTGTGGCCCAGAGGCTGCAGTGCCGCGGCGCCAAGGCTGGAGCCACCGGAGCAGCGGTCCCGCCAGCCTGCTGACGGCGGGTGACACACGGCCCCCGTGCGAGGGCCCAGTCCACACCCCACGAGGCAGAGCCGAGCCACCCCAGCTGCGGCCCGCAGGACCCGAGCAAGCGACTGCGGTCAGCCACTGAGTGGGGGGGTGTGCGTTACAGACACAGGTCCTGGCGCTTCCCTCGTTCAGGGCGAGTCCCCAGAGGGTGCCCTTTACTCAGCTGCCTGGCCCCGGGCCCGGGCAGGGCGATGGGCCCGCGTGTTCGCTGGCTGGCCCCACGGCAGGTGTTTCCTTTCGCTGGACCTTGCAGCCCCCCCCACCCCCCGCTTAACTCACGCGCGTCCCACGCCCGTCCTGGGCACCGCTGTGGCGTGGCGGAGCGGGCACCACGGCTCGGTGCCCACCGCACCCGGCCGCGGGCCTTCCCTTTCGCGTCTCAGCCTCGGGGACCACGCGGAGGCCGCGAGGGGGCCGCTGGCCCCGGCCCGGCCCGGCCGCCCCCCCGCCCCCGCGCCGGCTGTGAGAGCGGATTCGGGGCGAAGGCCCAGCGGGGCCGCCGCACTCAGGGCGCCCGCGGCGGGGGAGGCCCCGGGCCCAGCGCCGCCCCCGCTCTGCGCCCCGCCCCGAGCCCCCCTGGCGGGGGAGACGCGGCTCTCGGGGCGGACCCTGCCTCCCTCCGCCGAGTCGCCCGGCGCCCTGGCCCCCTCAGGCCCCGCCCGTGCCCGCGGCCTGGGACGGGCGCCCCCGGTTCCCCGCGCCCCGGGCACGAGCCCCGCCCGCGCCGCGAACCGGCCCCCCTCCCCCCGCGCCCCCCGCGCCCCCCGCGCCCCGGCCGCGCGGCCCCGGGCTCCGGGCTCGGCCGCCGCCGCGAGCGCCGCGCGGACGCGGGACGCCCCGCCCCCGGCCCCGGCGTGCGTGCGCGTGCGCGTGCGTCCTGCGTCACGGCGTCGCCCCCCCGGCGTGCGCGCGGCCGCGCGGGGCGGGGGCGGGGGCTGAGGCGGCGCCGGGGCCGGGGCGGCGGGGGCGCGCGCGGGGGCGCGCCAGGCCAGGGCCCCGCGCCGCAGCGCCCGGCGGAGCGGGCGGAGCGGAGCCGGCGGAGCGGAGCGGCGGCCGCGGCCGAGCCGAGGTGAGGCGGGGGCGGGGGGCTGGGGGGGCGGGCGGACCCTCGTCGCCGGGCGCCCCGGGGCCGCGTTTATGTAAGCGCCGCGGGCAGGTGGGGCGGCCGGGCCGGGCGCGCGGCCCCCGCGGGACCCCGAGCCGCCGCGGGTGCCCCCAGGGGTGCGGGGGGAGGGGGAGCCGGCGCCCCCAGGACGGGGCTGCGTCCCGGCCGCGCCGGATGCGCGGGGCCGCGGGGGAGCGGGCTGCGCCCCGCGATGGAGTGGGGACTGCGCCCCCGGAATGAAGGGGACGCTGCGCCCTGGGCTGAGGCGGCGCCCCGGGGAGCGGAGGGTGCGCCCTGGGGTGCGGCTGCGCCCGGCGAGGGGAGACCCAGCCGGGCAGTGCCCCGCGCGCCCCGACCCTCCGGCCCCGGGGGCCGAGGCTGCGCTCGCGTCCGGGTTCGGCCGTGCGCTCCGGGGCTGTCGCCGGGGCCGGGCGCGCGGTCCATCCCCGGAACCGGGGCGCCGGGGCCACGTCTGCGGCAGGAGGGCCACCGGGCCGGGGCCGGGCCGGGGCCGGGTCACGCTGGGCCCCGTGCGGGGCCCGCTTATCCGCCGGCTCATCCGCCCGCCGGCCGCCGCGCGGCCCCGGCCGGGTCAGGGTTTGCTCCGTCCACACGCCCGGCGGTCAGCGCCCCGCTCGCCGCGCCGCGAGGGAAGTGGCCTGGTGCCGCCCCGCGCTCCGCGTCCCCGGCCGGCGGTGAGGACTAAGTTTGGAAGCAGAAACGCTGTTTTCTCCCTTCCGCTCCCTCTGACGGTCCCCCCGCGTCGCTTTACGCCCGTGGAAGGTGGCACCAGCGCTGCGTTTCCCGAGGCACCGGGCTGTCTCAAGGACGGTGCCCGGCCGTGTCTTTGGTCCCCTTCTCTCCTCCGGCCTGGGCGGCCCTGCCCTCTCCCTCCTGGGGATTTCGGGGGACAGGGAGGAGGAGAACCCCGGGGGAGGTGGCGGGTACCGCGCTGCCTTGCCCGAGGGTGAGCAGCGCCTGGGTGCAGCGTTCTTCCAGAGGGCAGGGGCCTCTCCCGCGCGCACCCGCAGCGGGGCCTGTCCAGTGGTTGACGAGACACGCCGAGCCCGGTGCCCCGTCCTGCCCCGGGGGGAGGCGAGGGCCTGGCCGGGCTTCGGCAGGAACGCGCTGCCCGTGAGTAACGCCTGGTACGTGGCCGAGGGGCCTCGAACCCAGTGTGCTCGGCAGCACCTTCTGCACACGAAGCTGCAGCTGGAAGGGAGAAAGGCCTTTCTGCATGGGGCAGGGTGAAGCCGCAAACCGGTCCCGCCCGGAGAGGTGCCGTGAGCTCGGGGAGTCAGAGCCGGGAGGTGCGGGGGCGCTGGGCAAACGACTGCGGCCGCTGAGCACCCTGGCTCCTTGGCGGGTTCGCCCGGTGTAAGAGCATTTCCGCTGCTTTTCGATTTGGGGAACAAGAAGATTCTTTAAACCTGGGTTTGTCTGGTGACTGAGTAGAGCAAACTGGATTGATTTGGTAAACACTCATTCGTGGCCTGCTTCTGCTGGGCCCGCCCTGTATTAGACTATTAGACCCCAGGGGACGCCGCGCTGAACAAGATAGATCCAGAAAGGTCAAAAGCTGGCAGATTGTTTCATTAATCACTTTCGTGGTATTCTGTTTTTGAAATACAGTTTATAATTTTAGTTATGAATTTGTAAAAGTTAAAGTGCATAACGTTAACATTTTTATTCGTGGACAAACGCATAAGCGTGCACATGGTGCTTGCAAAAGGCACAAAAAGAGGAGAGCAGCTGCCTCATCTCCATCCCAGCCCCAGTCCTCTTCGGCTGCGGTGACGGGCCGGCTGCAGACTCTGTGCAGCAGAGTCCATGCACAGTCGTGCGTCGGCTTTGATGTTCTTTTTAGTGTTTGCCAGGCGGAGCAGCGCGGCAGGGAACACTGTCACACGGGGGTGCAAGCGAAACCTGCTCATCGCCTTTTACTGAACCTCAGAATTCCTCAGCTGTAGGGCTTGTTGGGAGCAGGGTTTTATTCCCCTGAACTCGGTGAGGAGCTGGGTCAGCCCGTGGGGCCGGGGTACGTGGCTTAGCTAGGAGATTTCTGGGGGACGTTATATGCTTATCGGCCTATTAAAACCTTGTTTAAGAAAAATGATTGGTCTCAGCACGGAACCGAAAAGCTTAGAGAGGTCCAATTTGATTGGGGAAGGCGTCTTTTTTAGTGTCAGTTTTCTAGTGCGTGAATTTCCAGATCTATAATTTGGTGATAAAAAGGGCTGTCAAAAAAAAAAACACTTTAAAAACGTGTTTCTAACGTGTGAGGTAGGAAAGGCTGGAGATGAGATGAGAATCACAAAGTGTGCATCGGAGCCATTAAGATTCCCTCGTTCCTTACATGTCATTTGGGAGCGTGGAGAGGGCACCGGGAACCAGCCAGGTCCCCCGGCGTCCTGTGGAGCGCAGTGGCCGGGCCCAGAGGTTAGCATCAAACTGTCCCGTGTGTGACGAGGTGGTCCTGCTGGCTGCAGCCCACCTGTACGCGCGTGAGGGGTTCCGGGAGCCTGCGGGGACCCCTGCTGGACGGGCGGGAGGGCTCCCAGGGGCCTGGGTTTCTCTCTGCGGCGCAGTGCACAGCGCACCGCGGAGCTCTGCTTCCCTCTCCACCTCTGTTACTGTCTCACTCACAGGGCCGTCCGGGTCCTTGCTGGTAGGAGCTGGCCGGCCCTCCCGCGGTTCCCCTGGCTCCCCTCTTGGGAGGAGGGGACATTCAGCCCCATCTGAAGTCGCAGGTGCCAGGTGCCGGGTCGGGCAGCGGGGAGCTCGATGGAGGGAGGGAGCTGGGTGCTGCTTGGCAGCCAGGTGCAGGCCCCGGGAATCTGGGCCCTGAGGCCTCGTAGGTGCTGGTGACAGCAGGGAGGCCGATGACAGGAAGCCGAGGAGGGGAGGCAGCCGACCTCCGACCTCCTGTGTGGGGGAGCCTGCGCCGCGCTGCTTGCTGCTGGCCTTCCCGCGAAGGTCCCCGCGGACAGAGGCTCCTTGGGCTTTCCGCAGCGAAGGCTCCTTCGGGGCTGGTGGCATGCCGGGCCACGTAAACGCGGCTCGTGTGTTAATTACGTTCCACGCAGGCCGTGTAGGTATTCTCATCGTCCACGCGTGAAGCACCAGGCCCAGAGGGGCCACGGGCAGCGGCCGAGGCGGGGCTGGCGGAGCCCCTGGCCCTGTGGCGGGGCGCTTAGTGACCACGCGCGGCCTCAGACCCGGGCGAGGTGGCCGGCTCCCGGTGCCGCGTGTCCTCACACGTGAGTGCCCTGTTTGTGAGCTGCAGCGTGATTTAAGTTGCTGTTCCCAGGGAGGTGTTGCCAATGAGACGGTGACACACGCTTTCCCGTCACCCCCCTTTACCTGTATCACTGAGGCGCGGACGACAAGATCAGAGCACCCGCGTGTTTCCGTGAAAAAGGAGATGTGAGCAGATAAAGGGGTTCTCAAGTGTCTTCGCGTTTGGAATCCGACCCTTCCACGTCAGCCTGTGATGTGGTGCCCTGCCCCTCCACGGCCTTGTCCCCTGTGCTGTCACCCAGCGGGACTGAGACCCAGCCCTGCTGTCTCCTGGCGGCTGCCCGCCCCAGTCTGCGGCCTGGACGCTTCGCTTGCAGGTGTCGAGGGGTTTCGGAGCCTCCGGCGACCTGCTGACTGGCCTGCTGGCGGTACGTGTCCTGTCATGCCGCCGGGAGTGACGGCCGGGTTTGAGTGTGCCCGAGCGCGAGCGACGGTGCTCGCGGGCAGCTGACACCTCCAGTGCCAGGGACGTCAGCTTCGTGGCGTGTGTGCCTCAGCGCTGATGGACTGTGGCTTGTTTGCAGGCAGCCCCGTCAGGGTTGCCAACAGACTGCGAGAGAGAACCTTCCGGAAGGCCCCGGGGTTGTTGGTGGAGCTGATGGAGATGCGCCTGTGAGGCGGCTCCTGGCAGGTCCCCGCAGACCAGACGTGCCGCGTGCGGTGGGGTCCCTGTCCCGGCACGTCCCGGATGCGTGGCCGTCACCCAAGCTGTGCGATCTGCGCTTTGCCGTTCTCAGCCGCGGCCCAGGGAGACCGGGGAGAAACGTGGCCTCTCGCCTCCCAGGGCTGCTGTGCCCTGTCAAGTGCCTCAAGTGGGGGCTCCCTCACAGCACTGGAGAGGGTTTACTCTGCGTGTCGTTGCCGTGATCCGTCACCCAGGGCGGATGTTTGGACAACGCCAGGCACTCGGTCCTGGGAGTCGTTCGCTCAGGGCTGGTTCGGAAGCCAGAGACCGGGCAGCGAGCGCCACCCAGGAGAGAGGGCAGAGCCTGGGGCTTTCGGCCAGGGCCCCCAGCAGGAGGGTCTGGGGCACCCACGGAAAGGGCCTGCCGAAGGCGGGCGCCTGGACGGGCTAGCGGCCTGGGGCCTAGGCCGAGGGTGGTTGGTTCCGGCTCATTCTGCCAGGGCCTCCGGGCTTTCAGAGGGGCCGGCGGCCTTGTGGGAGGGGCGGAGAGGAGGGGAGAACCCGCTAGAGGGGACCTGGGAGTTACGTTAGGAGGGGCCAGAGTGCAGGACGAAGCCGGAGGGGTGGTGGCCCGAGGGTACCTTGGAAGGAGGGGAGCATGGCGTGCTGAGGGCTGACGGGAAGGGCGGGCCGTGGAGCACCCGCTCACGGGCGTTGGCAAAGGTGACAGCTGCAGAGTGAAGCCCGCGGGTGGCGGGCAGGGCAGGGAACCGGACCAGAGCTGGGCGCCTGGGCCTGTGCAGGGCGTTTCTGGGCCGCCTCCCGGGGGGGGCGTGTGCTGAGTCGTTCCCACGCCAGGCCAGGCCCGGGTTCTGGGCCCGTGGGCTTGCGGAGCGGAACGCTCCTGGGCACCTCGCAGGCCGGTGCGTGTGCAAACGGCGTTTTCTTCGTTAAAACGCACAGGCCCCTCCGAGTGCCATGAACTCAACTGGATGGTGGCGCCTGCAGTCCCCAGATTCAGTGACATCGGGACCGGTGGGACTGGGCTGCCAGTCTGCACTTAGTGTGCCCCGAAGTGCGGGGCGGGGGCGGGGAGACGGCGTGGTGTGTCCAGGTCCAGGGCCGGCGTGCTGTGGGCCGGGGGCGCCCGCGCCGCCTGTGGAGACGGCGGAGTGTGCCTGCGTGTCAGCCGCGGCACGCGTGCCCACTTGAGCTTAGCTGTGCTTGGGCAGGACGGTCCTCCCCGGTCTGCTCCATGGGGTCAGGCGGAGACGCCCTTCCTTCTCCTCGCCTCGGTGCGTGGTCCAGCGGGTGGGACAGCCGGGCCCACTGTCCCTTCACTCTTGCCCTCGTGGACAGCTTTCGCGGAGCGCCTCCTGTGCGTGTCACGTGGAAGGACGCGGGGAGAGGTGGCCTCCCTCTCTGCGAGCTAAGCCCCCGGCGGGAAGCGGGGCCCACGGCATGGGCGAGTCGGGGGAAGGGCGCTCCTGCCGTGCCTGCTGCCAGGATCTGCCAGGATCGTGGGGCCGGCAGCCTGCATCAGTGGGGGCGGGGCAAGTGCCGGGAGGTGACACTGAGAGCGGCAGGCCTGCGCGCCAGTCCTGCTGGGAAGAGAGGAGGGCGCAGGTGCCCGCTCTCGCTCTCGCGAGTTGGTGTGGAGAGGGGCCGCTCTGGGGCTGAGCTGCCGTCCGCGGCGGGTTCTCGGTCGTGGACGTTGTCTGAGACTGGACCGTCTGCATCCACGAGTCACCCGTCCCCACTGCGCGACGAGCAGAACATCCGCGCACACCTGCCCGTGGCCTCTAAGATGTAGGGACAGGCGTGCGGACTTCTACGAGGTCCGGTCGGCACTGAGCGACTGGGCGCCCTTGTCCCGTGTCACTGTTCGTTGCGAGTCCATGTGGCGGTCGCACACCCCCCATTCAGGTCAGAAGCCGCTGTCCAGCCGGCACTCCCCGGGACAGCTGGGCCCCGTAGGTGACGCCCGTCGGCTCTCCCTGTGTGTCAGGTGTGGAGGGGCCTCAGTGGCCTGGGTCAGCCCTCAAGCTGGTCATGGGGGGCCGCCTTACCTGGGCCTCCCTCGCTCACAGGTGTCCCCTCCTCTCCTCTCGGCCTGCGCCCGTCTGCTGCTGACCGGCAGCCAGGGCCAGGTGGGTCGGCCATCGCGCCGCTCGGGACCCTGCACTGCCCCGTCTCCGAGTCCCCGCTGCGCTGCATGCCTCCTGCCCGCAGCCCCTCTCCTGACGGGCGCCCCGCTGTCCACCTCGCCGCCCGTCCCCAGCCCCCTCAGCCGGCCCCGAGGCAGACAGGAAGCCCCTGCAGGGCAGGGGTCTCGCTCTGCCTCGGGACAGTGCCTGGCGCATAGCAGGCGTCACCTGAGTTTGCCGAACGGGCTCGTCGCTTGTTCCTACCTTTCGCGTTGGCGGGAAACCGGGGACCTGGGTGGGGTGTTCGCCTCGGAAAACCTGCGCCTCTCTGCCCGCCCCGCCCCCCCGTTTACGTGGTGAATCAGGCATCTCCTTGTGTCCGTGTGACTTCCAGACTCCGCGCGCTCCTTCTAGAGTGGAAACGTTTACAAAACAGTGAAAGCTGTTCCGAACCGCCGGGTGCGGTTCGGTAAGGGGGTCTCCCGAAGACGGGGGACAACCCGAGGGCGTGGCGCCCTCCCGCCTCTGCGCGCCCCGGATGCGGACCCCCCCCTTGGCTGCGCTGTCCGCGGCGGCAGCAGGGGCTGCAGCGCTGAAGCGACGGCGGTAACTGCGTCTTGAGAGCAGCGCGGATGCTTCGGCGGATTCTGGGAAGTCGCGGAAAAGCGGCCAGAGAAACGGGCGCGCTCGGTTCGGCTGCAGAGGCGCGCAGGCGGGCCCGGCGTCAGCCAGCACGGGCCCCTGCGGCCTTCATCCCGCCGCCCCGGACTCGCCCGCGGCACCGCCGGCCGCGAGGGCTCCTGGGGGCACATGCAGCTCGAGTCGGGGGTGCCAGGCGAGTGCCCCATTCCTAGAAGACGCACGGGACGGACGGCGCCTGGCGCTTCAGAAGCCTCCAGCCGTTGCCCAGAGTGCCCCGGCCACACGCGGGCGATGCCGCCTCACTTCCCGCCGCTTAGGGTCCACCGGAGGCGAGCACGTGGCCCCCTGTCCCTCCTACCTGGGACCCGGGGCAGCGCTGAAAGGGGTGGGGTGCGGGCCGGCAGGCAGGCGGGTCGGGGGGGCGGGTGACAGGCTCTGACCCCGTGAGGACGCTCGAGACTCCAGGCGCCCCGCTGCGTTTCCTTCGGCCTGGGGGCCAGACCCTGTTGCTCCTCGAGAATTAAACCGAGCGGGGTCGTCCCCGGGTTTGCGAGCCCAGCTTGGGGGCCTGCAGCTTCGTGCTGGCCCGGTTCTGCCGTGGCGTCGGGCGCAGGCGGCCGGGCCGCAGGGGTCCGCGGTGGCGCCGAGTGCGCTGTGCACCTCGCGTTCAGCGGCCTCACCCGCCTGGGTTGGTGGCGGTTTGCCCCGGCTCGCCCTCTCCGAGCGCGGCCTCGCTCAGGCTGGGCTGGTGGCCGCAGGGACAGGTGTCAGGGAGCTGCGCACCGTGTGCGCGGGGCCACAGAGCCGGCACCTGCGTGCGGTCCCCACCCTCGTCACCCCTCCGCCCCATGTCTCCCCGTCTCAGAAATCTGGCTCTCTGGGCTGTCTCTCTGTCAGGGCGAGGTCGCGTGCGTGCGCGTGCGCGTGGCAGGGTGCGGGCCGAGGGCAGGGGCTGAGAGGCCCTGGGGGCCTCTGTCTGACGCCCGCCCCGGGTCCAGCGGGTGCGGCCACGTCCACAGTCGTTTGAAGACGCTGCCGTCGCCCAGAACGTCCCTCGTGCCCGTTGGCGTGCCCCGCGGTCTGCCGGCCGCACGCGTCCCTGCTCTGACGTCCCGTGTGGGAGCTCCGGGCCGAGCGCAGGCTTCCGTGCCAGGCTCCTCGGGCGGGTCGCAGCAGGGTCGGGGCTCGTCCCCTGAGCTGGGGCGAGTGCGCTGTGGCGTGGAGCCGGCCCCGCCTGCTCGCCCGTTCGCCGGGGCGGGCCTCGGAGTCGTCTCCATGCTCCGGCCAGAGCGGCGCTGCCCTGGACGTGGCGACGCGCCCTGCGCGGTCGCGGGCTGTGAGGCGGCGGCTTCGGCGGGCGCAGGGTAAAGCGTTCGTCCACGCGGCTGGCGCAGGCCGCGTGCCGGACCCCAGTCTGTGCCCGGGGTGGCATGTGGCTTCCTGGGGGGGGCGCTTGCCCCCTGGTGAGGCGTCAAGGTCGTGGGGTCACACGCAGGCCGTTGTGTTTCTATCCGCGGCGCCCGGCCTGGGTGGAGGTCCCCGGACGTCCCCACCGACGAACCCTTCCCCCAGCGCACGTCCTGTCACTCCTCCGAGGGGCACGTCAGCGGGAGCCGGTAGGTGTCATGGAGACCCCGGGCGGCCTGCAAAGCCACAGGGCACCCTGCGTCGCCCGGGCCCGCCGCGGGGACCCGCCACAGAGACGGCGACTGGGGGAGCACGGGGCCCCGCGCTGAGCGGACCCGGCACAGGCGCCCCCCGGGGCCGCAGCTGTGAGTCACAGCCCCGAGACCAGGAGCGTCCCGTCCGCCGGCACGTGGGGGGCCGGGGCCGGAGCAGCCTCCTGGGGACGGCGTTCTGACCGGGTCCTCTCTGGGCTCTGACCGGGTTCTGACTGGGTTCTGACCGGGTCCTCTCTGGGCTCTGACCGGGTTCTGACCGGGATCTGACCGGGTTCTGACCGGGATCTGACCGGGTTCTGACCGGGATCTGACCGGGTCCTCTCTGGGTTCTGACCGGGATCTGACCGGGTTCTGACTGGGATCTGACTGGGTTCTGACCGGGTTCTGACTGGGATCTGACCGGTTTCGACCGGGATCTGACCGGGTTCTGACTGGGTTCTGACCGGGTTCTGACTGGGATCTGACCGGGTTCTGACTGGGTTCTGACCCGGTTCTGACTGGGTTCTGACCGGGTTCTGACTGGGATCTGACCGGGTTCTGACCGGGTTCTGACCGGGATCTGACCGGGTTCTGACCGGGTTCTGGGGGACGGTGTTCTGACTGGGTTCTGACTGGGTTCTGACTGGGATCTGACTGGGTTCTGACCGGGTTCTGACTGGGTTCTGACCGGGTTCTGGGGGACGGCGTTCTGACCAGGTTCTGACCGGGATCTGACCGGGTTCTGACTGGGTTCTGACCGGGTTCTGACCGGGATCTGACCGGGTTCTGACCGGGATCTGACCGGGATCTGACCGGGTTCTGACCGGGTTCTGACTGGGTTCTGACCGGGTTCTGGGGGACGGCGTTCTGACCAGGTTCTGACCGGGATCTGACCGGGTTCTGACTGGGTTCTGACCGGGTTCTGACTGGGATCTGACCGGGTTCTGACCGGGTTCTGACCGGGATCTGACCGGGTTCTGACCGGGTTCTGGGGGACGGTGTTCTGACCGGGTTCTGACTGGGTTCTGACTGGGATCTGACTGGGTTCTGACCGGGTTCTGACTGGGTTCTGACCGGGTTCTGGGGGACGGCGTTCTGACCAGGTTCTGACCGGGTTCTGACCGGGATCTGACCGGGTTCTGACCGGGTTCTGACTGGGATCTGACCGGGTTCTGACCGGGTTCTGACTGGGATCTGACCGGGTTCTGACTGGGTTCTGACCGGGTTCTGGGGGACGGCGTTCTGACCAGGTTCTGACCGGGATCTGACCGGGTTCTGACTGGGTTCTGACCGGGTTCTGACTGGGATCTGACCGGGTTCTGACTGGGTTCTGACTGGGTTCTGGGGGACAGTGTTCTGACCGGGTTCTGACTGGGTTCTGACTGGGATCTGACCGGGTTCTGACCGGGATCTGACTAGGTTCTGACCGGGTTCTGACTGGGATCTGACAGG
Source organism: Cynopterus sphinx (assembly GCA_030015415.1). Classification (NCBI taxonomy): domain Eukaryota; kingdom Metazoa; phylum Chordata; class Mammalia; order Chiroptera; family Pteropodidae; genus Cynopterus; species Cynopterus sphinx. Next base: position 674,645 of record CM057380.1, on the reverse strand, counting down.
GTTCTGACTGGGTTCTGACCGGGTTCTGGGGGACGGTGTTCTGACCGGGTTCTGACTGGGTTCTGACTGGGATCTGACTGGGTTCTGACCGGGTTCTGACCGGGTTCTGACTGGGATCTGACCGGGTTCTGACTGGGTTCTGACCGGGTTCTGGGGGACGGTGTTCTGACCAGGTTCTGACTGGGTTCTGACTGGGATCTGACCTGGTTCTGACTGGGATCTGACTGGGATCTGACCGGGTTCTGACTGGGTTCTGACCGGGTTCTGGGGGACGGTGTTCTGACCGGGTTCTGACCGGGTTCTGACTGGGATCTGACCGGGTTCTGACTGGGATCTGACTGGGTTCTGACCGGGTTCTGACCGGGTCCTGCCAGATGGAGGCCGCACCGTCCACGCGCCCTGCAGCAGCGCGCCGCTCCCTGCGGGCCGGGGGCCGGGTGCGTGGACGGAGCAGGCCGGGCACCCGGGGACGCGGGGCCGGGAAGGAGTCACATGAGGGGCCTGGGCTGCAGGGCCCGCGCGGCGTCCGCGTGAGTGGGTGCCCCACGCGCCCCGGCGGGCGGCTCGCAGGGAGGTGGGCGTCGGGGAGGTGCGTCCAGCCCCGGCTCTGCCCCCCAGCCGGCCAGCAGCCCTGTCCACAGCGGCGTCGCCCTCCCCTGGGGAAGGGGCGGCCGGTCGCCTGGCGGTGCGGGGTCGGGGGCGCAGGAGGGCGGTGGCGCGGCTTCCGCGCAGCCCCCTCCGCGATGGCGCCGGGGTCGCAGGGTGCGCCGTTCCCGCACGGTCCGCCAGGGCGGCTCGTTTCCCTAGAGGTGGCCGCGCGAGCTCGTCCCCGGGAAGCCCTCGCTCCACTAGTAACGCGGCGCGGCCGCGGCGTCTGCTCCCGCTGCCGCCCGCGGCCCCCACGCTGTCTGAGACGTGGCGTGGCGGCGTGCCGGCACACGCGTGGCAGCTGCGTCCTCGCGCGGGGCGGGCGGAAGGCCCTGCTCCGTGGCGAGAGGAACTCGCCCTCGCGCGTTTCAGGCTGCGCGCTGCTTCCCGGGACCCCTGGGAGCGGAGCGGCCCTGGGAGTCCCGCTGCAGCCGGGTGCCGTCCGCGTCTGCGCCCCGGGCCGGCGTGCACGACCACCTGGGGCTCCCTCCGGCTCCCCGCGTCGGCGCTCCCGCCTCCCGGCTCAGCGTCGCGGCCGCGCTCCCGGCCGGAAGGCCCCGTCGTCCGTTTCACGTCGTTCCGGCGTCCCACCCCGTGCGCTGTCCCCACAGAACGGCCTGGCCACGGGTTTGCAGGAAGCACGTGCGGGGCTCGCGGGGCCCTTCAGTGGCCGACTGCACCTCCGACCTGTGATTCGTGTCCCCGCACGGCGCGCGCGAGGGCTCGGCCGTGGCGGCCTTCCTGGGCCCGCGGGGCGCCAGCACCTCGCGTCCGCGGGCTCTGTCCTCAGCTGTCAGCTGAGCCCTTCTCATCCCTTATTCAGGAGTCCCGTGGCGAGCGGTTTTGGATTCCAGTGCGTTTCGGACACGGCGGACGCCAGAGGCACGCCGCGGGGCGGGGTTCGCGTGTGTCTAAGTCGTGCGTCCCCTGCCTTGCTCTCCACGCCCGCTTGTCTCTGCCCCCGGCGTCCATTCTCTCCCACGAACCATTCCCGCGACCGCTCCCCCCGCTCCAGCCCCGCTCCCCCGGCTTGCGTCCGCGACGGCTTCTGCTTGGACTAAGTCCTCACGGTGGAAAGGCGGACGTGGCGGCGTTTCCGTCAGGGAAGGTCACGTCTGAGAAGTTCGCAACGGCACAGCGACCGCGGACGTTCGTGGAGTGACACTGCCTCGGGAGGCGGGACTGCCGTCTCCAGATGAGCTCCCGGCCCCCTGCAGTCCTGCAGGCCAGCCGGCCGCCCCTCCAGCCTGGCTTCGCTCCCGCTCCTGGGGGCATTTGAGCACGTGGGGCGGCTCCGGGCAGCCCGGTGGCCCCGAGGCCTGGTCCCCAAGCACCATCCAGCGTCCTGGTGTTTGCTGCGTGCTCCGGAACCGGGTGCAGGGGGAGGTGGGCGCTCAGGTCCCCGTGCCCCTGCAGTTCCCTGGGGAGAAGGAGCTGCGGGACCCCGGGGCCCGGCCCCGAGGCGGGCAGGCTGGGAACCGTGCCCACGGCCCGTGGGCCCCAGAGGTCCGTCTGCTGACTTTCTGACAAACAGATTTGGATTTCGGCTTTTTCGATCCTTTGCAAAATCAACCTGTCTTTAGTTTAAAGGCAGTGTTTTGCTTTAGTAACAGAAAAGATTTCTATTTCATTTGCTGAGACCGTTTTAAATACTTTGCGGACTAATTTCCCTAGTCCTTTGAGGAGGATACTGAAGAACAGAGTCTGGAAAGTCTGGGGCCTTGGCTCCTGGCCCCGAGCGTCCCCTCTGCAGAGAAGGACCTTCTGAGGAGGGACCGGTCACGCAGCTGCTGCCCGCCGTCCAGCAGGTGTGGCCTGGCCCTCAGCCGAGGCAAAGCCAGCAGCGCATCCCCTTCCTCGCCCGACCCTGCTCGGCGCCGCTTCTGCGGCCCGGCTCTGTGCTCAGGGCAGGGAGACTCGAAGGCCCCTTTGTCGGTGGCTTCGGGCCTCGCCCACGGGGACACCTGAGCCGGCCCGCCTTGCTCCTTCAGCCGTAGTGCCCCTGGCCGACGGAGAGCTCCAAGAAACGACATGGCAGGAGGAGAGTCCTTGGCAATAGTGTTACCCCCTTTGTGTAGTCATGCCATGGACTTGGTCTTTGAAAGTGGTGGGTCCGGGGGTCCAGCTGCAAACTGCAGATGACCCTCCTTCCCCGCCCTGAGCCTTGGGCACCATCTGCCACTGCAGCCCCGGGGCTTGGCAGCTGACGCGGCCTGGGGCGAGCTGCCGGGCAAGGCCTCGGTCTTCTTCTTTTTTAAAACTCATAAGGCAGTCCACACCCACTGACCCCACCCACCGGGCTGTCACTTTGGGCACACCTGTCACCTGCCCTGCTGAGCCCCAGGGTTGGGCGCGTGTACCCTGCATAGCCACGACACCTGGCTGCTCAGAGGAAGGTGGGTGCAGCGTAAGCCACCCCCACGGCGCGCTTCGTGGCTCACCTGGTGCCTGTGGGACTCTGGTCACAGTGGGTCACAACACGGGAAGTGTGCTTGCTCCCAGACAGCCCCATCCCCTCCCCCACCCCCCTGCGCTGCCTGCGCACACCCAGCCCCCTCCCGTGTCAGTCTTGTCCATGCCCTGGTTTATGAGCACTTAGACGTCCTTGTCTCTGCACATGTCTGTCCCTCTGCCCTGGACCAGAGGCCACCCTGGTCACTGGTGGCTCCAGGTTGGGGGCAGGCCTGTCCACAGCACCTATGCCCAGGTGTTCCCGTGGCCAGCCTTGGGCCAGGGCTGGCTCGTGGCTGATGCAGCTTCAACTCCTGGGCCCTTTGCACCAAGAATCGGGCAGTCTGGGGCTGGGACAGTGGCTTCTGGACCCTTCCATCTCCACTCTGCTGTTTACCCTCCGCGTGGACTCTCAGTCAGGTGGCGGCTGTCCTGCTGTGGCCGGCAGAAAGCAGAGAAGCAGGGAGGGGCTGTCTCTACCTGCTGGGATCCTCAGCTCCCGTCCCATGGGCTGGGAGAATGCCACACGGCCACCTCTGGTCACCGGGACAGCTGGGGCAGTCAACACGGTCCGGCTCTGTGATGGGGCAAGACAGGTAGTGGGTGACGCGGAATGGGGTCCCCAAGGTCACATCAGCAGGAGGCCTCGTGTGAGCGGCCAGGGCCTGAGCCGTGCTGGGGTCTGGTTAGCACCCGGGGCTCAGGGCTCAGGCCCACACACTGGGTGAGTAGAGGTCGGATGCGGGCGTTTTTCACAGAAAACCACGGGGGGTGGGGCGCGGTCCGCCTGTGGCCGTCCCGGCTTACCCACCTGGTGACGTTGTGGCTGGGGACCGTGTGGGGTGCCCTCGCAGGGTCAAGCCCTGTCTGCAGAGACCTGGGTGCACGGTCCCTGTGGCCCCAGCCGAGGGTGGACAGGTGAGGAGCAGGAGGCCTGCCGGGCGGGGCGGGCGGGGCCGTCCTGCTTCCTGCCGCAGTGACCGGGCCCCCCCTGCTGGCAGGAGCGCGCCTGGCTTCTGTGCGCAGGAGAAGGCCCGGCCTGCCCCTCTGCCACTCTGTCCTCACCATCCGCTCCTGGGGTGGCTTGTGCCGCCGTCCTCCTGCAGCTCCCTGAGGCAGTAAAGGACGGTCCCTCCCTGCACATGGCCCTCGCCAGCCACCTCTCTGGGACAGCTGCTGACAACCCCCCCACGCCCGGTTCCTGGGAGCCCCCCTCATGGTGTCTGAGGTTGATTACGCTAAGGAAACCCCCAGGGTTGTCCCAGGAGAGGGGCCTGGGGAAGCCGGCCGAGAGGGAGCGTCCGTGCAGACGTTCCCGTACGGCTCCCTCTCCGAGTCACGGTCCTTCCCGTTTCCTGCAGCACGTTAGGGTGGGAATGGACTCTCCTGCCTTCTCAGCAGCGCCTGCGGGTCAGGAGGAGCAGGGGCGGGCCCCTCGGCCCCTCACGGAGACTGTCCCCACTGTGACGTGCTCACAGCATCACTCCGCGAGCAGCACTAACGGGCAGAGCCCCGCTGGGACGGCGAAGGCCTGCGCATGTGGCTTGCTGGGCGCCTGGTGTGCAGGTGAGGGCCGGAGGCGGGCCCGTGGGCTGGACGCTGGTGGCCTGTCATACTCGGAGTCGGGGCGCAGGGTCTGACATCAGCTGTGGTCTGGAAGGCCTCCTGGTGCTGGCTGGAGAACGGGCGTGGGAGGGGCACCCCCGAGCAAGCAGGAGGTGAAGTCCCAGGGCAGGTGGGGATCCAGGCGGGGCAGACTGGACACTGGGACTTGGCAGGGGGACAGGGGTGGTACCCTGCAGGGGTCCTGCATGGTGGCAGGAGGGGCTGTGGCAGGTCTGCTTGGGGTGTGCGAACTGTGACACGCAGGCAGTGGACGGCGTCGCTCGCTTTGGCCTCTCCATCCCCAGGCCTGCCGGGTGGCCTGTCATACCTCCCTGTCCCAGCCGACCTTTCGCAGGCGTCTCAAACTGAACATCTGGCACCAGCCGTTTTATTCTCATAAACTCGCTACCCTTCTTCCTGGCGGTGAATGTCACCAGTGCTCCCCAGTTGCTAGAAACCTGGCAGTCGTCCTAGACTCGTCGCTGTCACCTCAGGTCCCCAGCACATTTTGAGCCTGCTGTCCCACGTTAGTCTACCTGGACACCTGCGTCTCCGTGTCTCCCCGTGCCCTGTGGCCCACACCACACCCCCTTCTCTGCTCTGACGTCAGACGCCTCTGGGCCCGCCCCGGGGCTTCCCTCAGCCTCTTCATCCTACCCATGCTCACGGTCCCTTAGGCACCCACCTTTGCGTCTGTGGCAAAACTGTTACTCCTAGGCCACCAGTGCCCCGCCGTCCAGATCCTACCTGTCTCCAGCCTCCCTCCGACCCCTCTGCTTGGGTCCAGCTCCTGGCCACCTCGCTTGTCTGTCCCTCCCCCTTTGTCCATGCCGCTCTTCCCCGATGACTGTCGCTGCCTGAGGCGGCCTGACCCACCTGCTTGTGGAGGTGCTGTCTAGCTTTGAGAGGCAGCCAAGGGACGTGGTGATGGGCTGGGTCTCTGGAACCAGATGGTTGGGTCGTCCCGACCCTGCCTCTTACCAGCTGTGTGACTTGACCTTCTGGGCCTCCGTCTCCTCATCTGCAAATGCGGATACTGATCCCTGCCCCCTTACAGCGAGGACTGAGTGTGCAGAGCATTTGTGACAGAGTCTGTGGATGGCAGGTTCCTCCTGCAGGGCAGGCCTCAGGAAGTCAGGGGCTGCCACCTGTCCCCGAGTCTCGCTGCCTTTGCCTGGGAACTGGGGACGAGGCCAGGTTATTCTTTGTGTCTTAGGCTGACAGGCCTGACTGAGCATCTTCCCCGTTGGGGTAGAAATGATGGGCCCCACTCCGGTGACACAGTTTCCCCACTCAAGTCCCTCAGTCGTTTTACCTACAGGCAGGTGGAGCCAGAAATGGCTTCTCCAGGCTCTGGAGGTAAAGCCAGGAGACGCTGGGGTTGAAATTAAGCCTCGAATCACCTGATGGCCACAGGGTCTCCTAAGGGTTGGTAGCTCAGCGTTACTCTGATGGGTGGTGGGAGTGGCGACCGAGAACGCGTCACTCTGTGTGGGAGCAGCGTTGTCGCTTTATGTCAGACGAAGCTGTAACTGGCCAGCTGTTAACGCATGGAGTAACACCTGTCACGTCAGCCTTTAAAAAGTAACCTGCCATTTGTGTTCAGGGCAAAACACTATCACTTCACGCAAATCAGAGCATAACTGCCAAGCGCCGTGTGCAGTGCACGCACGTGGCCATCCCTGGTCTCACATCTGGGGTGCCTGCTCAGGATGGCACGTCTCGGCCGTGCAGGCCCCTGCTAGATAGTGGAGTGGCCGTGACCGTGGACCAGAGATGTACAGAGGGGTCTGAGCCTTGATGGTCACCTGACATTTACCATCCAGAAGCCGCTTTAGGCTTCCTCCCAGGTGCTGTCTAACCGTACAGTCAGGAAGGAGTCGTGTGGGTGTGTAAACACGGGGAGACGTGCACAGCGGCAACGTAAACCTCGTGTGGCCTTACCCACGGCACGCTTCTAGTCGCCTCTGCCAACACCCGATTCAGCTTCCTTCCCAAGTTAACGTTCACGATCGAAACACACGTTTTGGGAGTCACCATTACGTTGGAAATGGAACCCAGCACCTGAGGCTGGCGGGGCCTACGTCCCGTCTCTGCAGTCGGGTTGAATGCGACCCCAGGCCTCCCGTGTCGAGGGGAAAGCAGCGACGGAAAGTGGAATGCAGTGTGGCTGACTAGGCCTGGGTCTAGCGGGGCTTTGTGGTCAGGATGCCAGCCCCTGGCACTCACTGTCCCTGAGTCAGATGCTGCCCCCCGCTTCCCAGAAATCTGCCAGCCTGAGAGCTGCACCCATCACCCCGAACGCGACGCAGGGGCACGCCACCCACTCACTCTTTGACTTTATGAATTTAATAAACCCAAATAGAGGTAAGATAGCTTTGGCGAGGCGGGGCGGAGCAGGCCCCCGCCGTCCAGGGCGCATCCTGAACTGGTGGGTGCCGCGGGTCCTGCGGGGCTGGTCGCGGGGTCGCAGGAGGCGTCACCTTCGCGGCAGGTGCCGCCCGGCGGGCGCGGTGGGGCGCTCCTTCCCGCTCCGTCTCTCTGGGCGGCGACGGCGGAGCGGGCCGGGGCCCCGTCCACGCCGGGCGCTGGACGCGGGGGCCGGGGGGGGGGGCCCTAGCCGAGCGCCAGCCGCAGGGCGGGCGGGACCAGCAGGACGAGCGGGCCGGGGCCGGGGCCGGGGCGCGGGGCGCCGGCCGTGAGCTCGATGCCCGGCAGGGGCCGCGGCGCCGACGCGTTGGCCTCGAGCGGCGGCTCGGGCGGCGGCTCGGGCGGCGGCTCGGGCGGCGGCTCGGGGGTCGGCTCGGGGGTGAGCGGCTCCGTGTCCGTGTCCGCGTCCGCGTCCGATTCCGCGTCCGTGTCCGTGGGCTCGGGGCGGGCGGGCGCGGGCAGCAGCAGGGCCAGCAGCAGCGGCAGCAGCAGCGGCGCCGCCATGGCCGGGCTGGGCCGGCACCGGGCTGCGGGCGGCGGCGGGGCCTGGCGGGGCCTGGCGGGTGCTTCGGGTGGGCCCGGGCCTGCCCGGGCAACGGACGCCCCCGCGGCTGTTAACGGTCCGCTCGGTCCGCTCGGTCCGCTCGGTCCGCTCGGCCGGGCCGCTCTGGCTGCCCGCGCCCCGGCCCCGCCCGTCCACGCCCGAAGCCCCGCCCACAACAAAGCCCGCCCCGCCCACCGAGGCCCCGCCCACAACAAAGCCCGCCCCACCGAGGCCCCGCCCACAACAAAGCCTCCCGCCACGCCCTAAGCCTCGCCCACAACAAGCCCTAAACCCGCCCACCGAGGCCCCGCCCACCGAGGCCCCGCCCCCTCCCGGAACTGGGGGGTCGAGGCTCACAGGACGCGGCCCCCGCCCTCCCCGGAACCCCGCGTCCGGCGTCCCCGGGCCCGCCCCTCCCCCCTGTCGTGGTGGGGTGGGGGGGGGCCCTCACGCTGCTCCGGGCCGCGCCCTCCTCCGGCCAGAGCTGCGGGGCCGCCCGGGTCCCGCGCGCTCCGTGGGCCCGTGGCGGGGGCAGAGCTGCCCGGGCGGGCCCCGCGCCCCGTCTCCCCGACGCGTGTCCCCGGCGCCCACCCGGCCCGGCTCCCCTTCCCGTGCGCACGAGCGCGGGAGACGCGCCCCGGCCCGGGAGGACCGCGCGGGGCCGGGCGGGGCCAGCCGTCCCCCCGCAGGCCCCGGCCGCTGGGGGGGGTCCGCTCCTGCGGAGCAGGGTGGGGCGCGGGCAGGCAGGGCTGCGCGCCCCGTGAGCGCCCGTGGGTGGGCAGGGCGCCCCCCCCCCCCGGAGACGGGCCTCGCTGGGCCCAGCCGTGTGTGACGGGGCGGCCGTGGCGGGGAGGCGGCAGGGCCCCCGCCTCTGAGTACAGGACTCCAGGCCGCCACGCGTGGCCTGGGCCGCCAGGCCCCCACCCGCACCGAGCGTGTGGCCTCGCCGCCCTCACCGTCCTGTGGGGGCTGCTTGCACCCCCGGGCCCTTCCGTCCTGTGCTTCGTGCCTGCCTCGACCTCCCCGGAAGCCCGGTGGACAGCGCCGGGCCCTGCCGTGGGGCCCGGCACAGCGCGGGTTAGACAAACCCCGCCTGGCCTCTGGGCCGCGTCCTGGCGCCCTGGCCGCGGGGCTGTTCTGTTTAGTCCTCTAAGAGGCATAAATGCTTCGCGACCTTAACAGACGTGTGGACAGTTCCCTGGAGACGCACTGTGGCTCTTGGCGGCCTCTCCCCCTCACCGCTCGGGGCCCCGCAGGCTCCTCTCCTGCTCCCGGCCGTGGGGCGGGCGGTCATCCCCCGCAGAGCTGCCCGGTGACAGCCGACTCCGTTCTAGATGCAGCCTGCCCGGCGGGCGCGGGGCTGGTGGATCACCCACGTTCCTCTCCGTGACCGGCTGGTGTGGCGTGGGAGAGCTGACGTTCCAGCCGCGTCCCGCACGGCTTTTCTCTGTGCCCCCAGCGCCCCCACCCACAGCTGGCGGACGCCGTCCCCTGCACGTCCACAGGCCTCAGGCCTCTGCACCCAGAGGTGGTACAGATTCACGCGGATCGACAGGACGCGGAGACAGGGCTGGTATGTCAGCGTTCGCAGGTTAATGACGCTTTAGCCAAGGTCCTGCAGCTCCCACGACCCCAGGGGGAGCAGCCAGCGGTGCTGGGCTTCTTGGACCTGTCCCTCGGGGAAAGGCATGGGGCGCGCTCTGTGGAGTGCCACTCCGGCCACTCCTCTCCCAGGGACGCCGGTTCCCCTGTGACGGCTGTGCTCACTCGAGGCCAGCTGTGGGCACGTGAGAGCTGGTGCGTGTGGTGCATGTGGGCAGGCCACGGACGGGCGCGTGCTGCGTGCTGGGGCTTCTGTGACGAATCTGGGCTCCTTCACGTGCTCGGGTTCCTGGCACGTACCTGGGACTCGTGGGCACACGTGGGTCTAGCCTGTCACCGGCCTGCGACATGCCCTTTTCATTAGCGGGGACCTGTGAGGGCACGTGGTAGGTACCTTCCTCTTCGTAGGACTGATGCATTCTACCTTTTTCCTTTCACTGTAAAATTGAGTTTTTGAAACAAGTTCCGGTTTTATCTAGCTGAAGTGATGTGTATCACCCCCGGCTTGCCGTGAGCACCCCTGGGTCTGCCCGGCGGGTGCGCTGCAGGCCCCCCATCCCCGCGGGTGGCATGCCCCTTTCATGTCACTAGAGTGGCTGCCGGGAGTAGTGCCGGAACACAGCGTGCAACGTGCTCGGGCCCAGCAGTGAGTGGAAACGAAGGCAAAGACTCCGTCTCTGCCGAGGCGAAGCGTTTCAGTCTGTCACCCCGCCCCGGCCTGCCGTCCTGGGAGCTGTCACCCTGACTACGTCACACCGCCGTGTGCGGTCTGCGTGAGCACTAAGTGCCGCCTCTCGGCGCCGGTCTCTGCGAGCCACGTTTGGGGACTCGCATGGACACAGCCTCAGCGTTGCAGTCCGCGCCCGTCCAGCCTCGGGCTTTCGGTGCTCCCGCTGCGCCGCTGGGTTCCAAATCCTGGCGCCCCTAATCGTTCACCGTGTAGCGTACCGTCGACCAGCCGCGGGTGTAGCGGGCAGAAAAGCTGTAAGGTTTTCGTGGGTAAGTCCCACGGAGAGGACGGGGCTTTGCACCCGGCGCAGCCCCCTGGGGCGGCTTCTCTATCCCCGAGCTGCCCCTGGTGGCCCGTGGGGCAGTCCTGTCCTGCCCTGTGAGGCGCAGGGTGGACCAGCCCAGCTCCCTGGGGTGGCACCGACGCAGCCACCCCTCCTCCTTCCAGAAGGCCCACGGACGGGACGGGACCCCTTTTCGAAGAGGACGCCCGGGTGTGGGTGGGTCTGCACAGCCGTCTCGCCCAGGTCCCTGCACGGCCCAGGCGCCTCGGTGATGCCTGTCGGGGACAGTGAGAGACTCCCGGTGACCCAGCTCCCTGTGCACGCAACAGAACGGGGAGCGCGGGGAAGGCGCGGGGGCCGTGGCCCGCGTCTGCCGTTTTCACCGAGGCGTCCGGACGCCTCCAGCGTGTCACATCTCGTTGGCCAGAACCGTGCCGGGTGGCCAGCCGTCCCCACCAAGGGGACTGGGAAGATGCACCTCTGACTCCGCGGCATCCCTGGTGGAGGGGCGTGGGGTCGGCCGGGGGGTGGGCAGCCTCAGTCCCCTGCTGGTTGTGTCAGCCCTGTGCATGCCTGCCTGCTTCCTGTCCCCTGGCCTCAGACGTCTCCGAGCTCCCCACCGCGTCAGGCGCACGTGTCCTAACCCTCCCGCCGTCACCTCCTCCCTCTGCACTGGTGGCCCCGGTCCCATCTGTTTCTGTCTCTTTTTACGCTACCATAGAAGGGACCTGTCACTTCTCGGCCTTTTGGCTGAGAGGAAGGTGAAGCACGAAACTTTGTTTTGCTCTGTGCCCTGGGTCCAGTCGGTGTCAGACCCGCACGTGGCGTCTGTGGCAGCAGGATGGCAAGTGGCCTTCCCCGGGGTGCCGGGAGCAGTGCACGTGGCCGCATCTCCCACTCCGCGTGCTGCGCCGGGACTTCCTGCGGGCACCGGGGCCTCCGCGCACTCTGGTCGCCACGTGCCTGCTGCGTGCCGGTCCCCTTTCCTGCTGGGCCGTGCCCTTGGGCTGGGTCCCCCTTTCTCCTGCGGAGCCGTGGGAACGGTGCGGCTGCGTTCCAGACCCTGACTGTCCAGTGAGAGCCGCCTCCCTGCCTGTCTCCCTGTGGGCTGGGGGTGGCACGGTGTCAGGGCCGGTGACGTCAGTGATCCGGCCGCGTCCGCTCGTGGAGTAGGAGCCACGTGCTCCCTACGTCACTGCCAGCCTGGGAAGACGTCCGTCCGTTCTCCAAATCTTCACGGCCGCTTCACTTCGAATGGCGGCTGTGGCCGTCCTGTACGGCGTTTCCTGCGGCGCTCGCCTCGGCGCTGGGTCCGCTGAGCTGTAGCTCGCACACTGAAGCCACCCTTTCTAGAGGCGCGGTGTGACGTGTTGGCGGATGCGTGTGTTCGCCGCAGCCCCATCGTCCCCGGGTGCCCTGCCACCCAAGCAGGCGTCCCGATCCGTGTCCGCAAGCCCGTCTGACGGTGGTGCCTGTGACACTGTGCGTGTGGCAGAACGCGAGACCGTGCCATGGGGGACAGGCCAGCGCCCACGGCAGCCTGGCCCGGAGCAGGGGGCCTCCCTGGGTCACCGGGCCGGCGGCTCCGACAGCAGGTGGCGCTGTCGGGCCGCTCTGGGACAAGGAGCGGCTCGGGAACAGCCTGGCTTGCGTCCCGCGGTGCCCAGGCGTCCCCGCGCTGGACGGCTCTCTGTGACGTTTCGGAGCCCCGCGAGGCCGCGCAGGGCGCGCCACAGCTGGTCCTGTCGGCTAACTTACAGACTCAGTGACCGCCAGTGGAGTCGGTGGAGGGGGCGTCCGCGTTGTGGGACCGAAGTGTCGTTACGATCCCGGCCCCACCTTTAAGTCGTTGCTTTGACCGCAGGGTCCGTTCTCCTCGTAGATCGCGGTTTCGGTTGGGAAACAGCCAAGATACAACGCAAGAAAACATGGCCTGTGCCATCAGCCACGAGGGTGTGCGGACAGGGCGCCGGTCGTGACGAGACCGGCTTGGCCGCACGCGTCGGCGCTTTGGTCGTAGCTGCCAGCGTGACGCAGGGAGCAGTGCAGGTGCCTGAGCTCGAGAGCTGCCTTCCACGGACCCCGACCCCGCGTCCGTCCCCTCGACCGGCCCTGTGGGGACCCACCGCCGTGGCCTCGCCCCTGCCCTCCCACCTGCTCCTCCCAGACTGTCGCAGAGGCGCTGCGGGGACAGGGTCCTGGACGGGGCGGGTCTGGCCAGGCCGCGGCCCAGGTCCACAGCGTCGTCTCCTCCCCGCTCCGCGCACGCAGCCCGGTCCACAGGGCTGGCACTCGAGAGTGAAGAGTGACGTCCGGCCCCAAGGCTGCTCCGTGGTTCCGGCCCGTCGGGACCCGCTCTGCTGGCAGCCGCGGTGTTGTCCCCTGCCTGCCCCATGGGCCCTGGGCAGTTTGGGGTACAGATGGGGGAGCTCAGGGGAGCTGTGCGCCAGGGTCTGGGGATGGGACGGACGCACCGGGACTGCGCCGCGGCGGGGTGCCGACACGCTCCTCGGGGCCCCACGGTCTCAGACCTGCGGGGTGGGCAGCTCGGGCGTCACTGCCCTCTTCCTGGAGGTCGGTGCTGCCCCGCTGCGGCTGGACAGCCCTGCCTCGCCGTCCTGGCCCGTGCCCTGCGCTGCTGTCGCCGCCCTTCGGACCTCATCCGTGACGAGGAAACTGCGCCTCGTGCCCTTCTCGCCCTTCCTGCACGCCGAGCACCGAGTGTCGGGTCGGGGGCACCTCCAGACCTTCATGTCTGGGTGGCGTCCCCTGTCCCGGCCGCGTCCCCATCCCTGCTGGCTCGCTCTGGCCTTCATCCCCGCGGTGCGCCCCGCCCGCCCCCGCTCCGTCTTGTCTGTTTCGGTGGCGTCTGAAGAGCTTTGTCCCTTCTCACATTCCTGTCCCGCCCGCCGCTTGCGCCGTTCCTCGATTCTACACTTTTCCGGTTTCAAGGCCCTGGACGCGTCCCCGCTGCAGGCGGTCGGCCGAGCCCCCGCTGCAGCGTGAGCAAGCCTCCGCGTGGGAACGTCTGCGTGCTGCTGCGTTTCCAGAACCCGCCAGCGCGAGGAGCGGTCCGCAAACTCAGCCTTCAAGAAATCTGCTTGAACCGTGGATCCGCTGAATCGTTTCAAGTGTCTGTCCAGACGTGGGACAGCTCTTCTTTCAAACTGGACCTCAGGCTGCAGCCGGGACGCCAGCTCGCCCTGCGTGGCCCGGGCCTCGGGCGCCGCCGCTGTCCCTCCGCGGCCCCCGCCTGTCCGCGCGCCGCCTGAGCCCCCGCGGGCCGCCTTCGCCGTCCCCTGTGGCTGCTTCGTCGCTTCAGGTAGCTTCGGGCTGCTGGAGCCAAATCGAGGGCCTTCCAGTCGAGTGCCTTGTTCCCCTTTGTCTTTCCTTCAAATCGACACCTGATCTTTGAGAAACGTAGATTTTAATCCAAAATTCTTTGGTAACTCACGGCAACAGAAAACGGACAAAGCTTTGATCGGGGTTGGGGTCTCCGTGGAGCGGAGGGACGTTGCACGCAGACCGGAAGCGACACCGGTCCTCCCGTGGGGCACCCCCAGGGAAAGGACTGCGGGCACGGTGCTCTGACCTGCCGCCGTACGGAATCCTAACGCTGAGAAAGTAAACGGAGCAGCCCGGGCTCGCTTTAACCGGGCGGCAGCCCTGCCCACGGCCCCTCTGGGGAGTGGCGGCCAGAACCGGCTGCAGACTCCCAGGCGGAGGGACCACCTGTCCTCGCACTGGCCTAGGAGGCCTCACAGCCCCCCCCGCACCTCCCACCTCCGCCTCTGCCATCCGACCCCTGGCCGTTCCTGGGGGCCGGTGGCCGGGGCTGCTGGGGTCTCCCAGCCGGCGTTCGAGGATGCCCTCAGCGGGTGGGTCAGCGGTGGCTTCCCGCCTCCCTGGGATGTCAGCCCCTGAAGCCACGTCCCTGCGCCATCGGGCGGTGCCGCCCACGTCCTGACCCCACGTCGGCCCCCTCGCCGTGAGCCGCGCTTCCTGCTCACAGGCTTTCTCAGGGCTCTGATCTCGGGTCCCGGGGCGAGAGGATTTCTCGCGTGTCACCAGCTCGCGCAGCGCGTCGAGCTCTGAGGGAACGCACTCTTTCCTTGCTGTGCGAGTAGAAATCAGCGTTGAAGAGTTCTGGTCTGTTACCGTTCTGGGAGCGTTGACGCTTGAGGCCTCGCTCGAGGACGTAGACGGAGAAAACGACTCAGACTCCAGCAGCGTCAGACGCTGAGTGGCGTGCGGCTGTCTGGGACCCGCTCCTGGAGTCGGTCGCCGAGTGCAGGAACCGACGTACTTTCAACGCTGGGAAAGGCAGCCCTGAAGCAGCTTTCTCAAGCGCGAGCCGTCGGCGTGACGGCCGTGGGAGCTGTACCTGGCGCTAGTCATGCCGCGAGCCGCGTGACCCCGTGGACGCGGGCTTTCTATTTTTACGTTTCCCTTAAACCGTCCCGAGGGAGGAGGAAGCCCGGGAAGGCAGAGGAGAGGGAAGTGACAGATGCAGAATCAGGACGTGACCTCTGCAGGCCTGCGGACGACTCTGAGTGTCGGAGCCGGCCGTGTGCAGTCCGCCGCGGGCGTCCAGCCTGGAAGGCCGCGCGCCTCGCCCTGCGGCCGGGGTCTGACTTCTCTGATCCTCATGGGAGCCGAGGATAAGGCACCTGCGTGGTCGGGAGGTGCACTGAGGGGAAAGCCAAGGCCCGCTTTCCGGGGTCCCAGCGGCACGTGTGCCTGGCACTCCTGTCGCACTGTCCGTGGGTGCGGGGGTGTCGCCCTGTCAGCCGGGCGCAGGCGTGTCTGTGCGTGCAGGGCTGCGCGCCCTTCCCTGGCGGGAGCCTGCGTGGACAGGCACGGTCGGATCCCGCCAGTCTTGACCGTGTGCTGCAGCCTGCGGACCCTCACGACCGTGGCACCTGAGTGACCCCAGGGAGAGGCCAGGCCACTGAAGGGAGCCTCGTCACTTACAGTTCCCTGGAGGGCGCGTGCCACGCCGCACCCTGAGGAGGGCAACGCCAGGTCCAGCGGAGGCGGGGGGGCGTGGCTCGGACAGAGCCGCTCTTGGGGCCCCCACTGGCAAGGCCCGCAGCGTGGGCTACAGCGTAGGATTGGCCAGCTCGGGTAATGCCATGGGCGTGGTCTGCTCGGTGGCCTCCGGGTGCCTGGCACCTGGCCCAGGCGGGTGCAGGGCAGGGGAGATGCTGGCTCGGAGAGCGAGAGCCACGTGAGCGGGTGGCCCGCCCGAGCAGGGCGCATGCTGGCGGGGCCCCCGCCTACGAGGGCGGGCGCTCTCTCCCGCGTCCGCCGGCCCCCGGTAGCAGAGGGCAGGAAAGTGAAATCCCATCAGTGCGGTTTGCCCTGCGATGAACGGGCGCCAGGCGGGCACACGCGCTAGAAGGCGCAGGGCGGCGCGGCCCTGGGTCAGCACGCGCGGGGCGCGGACAGACGCACAGACGGCCGGCGGAGGCCCCCCCTGCAGTGGCTGCTGTGCCCACCCGCTCTTCCCCGGCGGCGGACCCCTGGGCTGTGGTTTCAGTGCGTGTCCCGCGCGCGCAGCGTCTGTCTGACGGGTCCGGGGGAGCCCGCCGTCGGGGAGGTTCTCGGCGACGGGCACGGAGCCCGCGTGACCGCGCGCGGCTCACCCGCTCGGCCGCAGCAGGGGCCTGTGGGCCGGTCCAGACCGCCGCCGGCCCGCTTCTTCCCAGGCCTACCGCGTCGGGTTTGTCTGGTCCAGGCTGCGGGGGCTTCAAAGGCAGGAGTGTGTGCAGGCTTCGCAGGTCCCTCTCCTTAGGGATTGCCCGTCACAAACCCTGCTGCCTCGGTAGGGATGGGGGAATCTCAGGGAACCAGGGAGGAAACCTCGGCCAGGAAGTCACACGGCAGCTTGGTCTCCGCTGGTGCTGGCCTCCCCCAAGGCTGTGCCTGTGGGGTCGGGGCGCAGAGGGCGCGGCCGCCCCGGGAACCCCCGCTGCTTTGCCACCCGATCTCACGTCGGGAACGAGCTGGAGACCGACTCAGCGTCCGGGAGAAGCCAGGCCCACGTGAGACGCGGTGCAGAGAGAAGGTTTCCTTCCCCAGACTCTGCGAGTCCCCAGCAGCCAAGGGCGTGTCCCGATGTCAGCGGACGTCTTCACGCATCGTTTCCCCGGAATCGTTCATGCAGAGTCCGACCTGCCCAGCCGTCCGCCCTCTACACGTCTTCATTCTAATCCGTGTTGCCTTGGTCCGGACCACACGCTCATGGAGCCAAGCTCCTTCTCTTGGGGAAGAGAGTTCCAGAAGTTTGGCTCCTTTCCTCAGGTTGCTCCTTGCTCGGGGCTGGCCGCGGCAGCCGCGTGCTCTGGCCTGCTCAGTCGCCGTGCGCGCCCACTCCCGTGCTCGGGTACCTGCGAGCTTTGCTGCACGACGAGGGAGGAGCCCGGTGGAATCCCCAGGCACAGTCCACGTCGGCAGCGGCGACTGGAATTGGCCGAGGAGGTTTCCGCCTTCCTCACTTGAAACGCTTGCAGGTTCGTGGTTTCCTGTGCTCCCTCTCCCGTGTGGTTTCTTGGTTCTGATCCCCGTGGTTGCTTGGGAACCCGTTGGGGAACATGGCGCGCCTGAACCTGACGGATTCCAGCCCCCCCATGAGTGGCCGCCAGCAGGATGCCCCTGCGGATGGCCCGTGGGTGAGGACTTCGTCCCCAGGGGCCCGCAGCGTGGAGGCGTGAGCGCGCCGTCGGACGCAGAGAGCGGGGCCGACGATGCCGGGTGCTGCTCCCACCGGGGCGGGGCGCTCCGGGTCCCGGGCCGGGCCTTGGGGCAGAGCGAGAGCAGCGGCCGTGGGGGTGGGGGAGGGGACTGGGTGGCGCTGCGCCGCCCACCCGTGCTCAGTCTGCGCCCGCCCCGGGGAAGCGACAGGCCGTGGACGCCCCCGCCCCCTCTTCGGGCCATTCTGTCTCCATCTTGCCCCGAGGTCCAGGTCCAGGGTCGGTCCCGTAGTCCCCAGGAGCCTGGCCAGGGCCCTCGCTCCACCCCAGCCTTCGCCTCGCCCCGAGGGTGGGCCCTGGGGACGGCTGCAGGGTCCCAGGACCGGCCTGTCGGGGCTCCGGCCCGTGGAGTGTCGCCGTCGCCCCGGAGCCCAGGCCACAACCCCAGAGGCTGCACGAGGGTCCGCCCAGCCGTGGCGGCCTTCGCTGGAAGCTTCTGTCCCGGCCCGGCCCAAGGCCACGCAGCCCCACTGAGGGGGTGAGGGGTGAAGGCCAGAACCCTTCGGTTCAGAGGATTCAAAGTAGACCAGGCAGCCGAGTGCGGGGGCGCAGAACGGGAGTGCGTCCCTGTTGACAGGGCGCACGCAAGGAGCCCGCAAAGCCAAACGTCTCGCCAGTTTTCACGTATTTGGAATCCGCTTTTCGAGACAATCTATTAGCATCAAGTTCAGGAAACCGGACGTCAGCACTGCGTGTCTGGTGAGCTCGAGTGATGGTCATAAAGAGTCGGCCAAGGCCCTGGGGACCGCCGCCCGGACACGCGTGGTCTCCTGGAGGACGAGGAGTCACGTTTGAGGCCACGATCTCAGGGAAACAGCGCGTTGCCAGCGACGACCGGCGGCCGAGCCTGGCGGGACTGGCGCGACAGGTGTGCACGTGCGGCCCTGTCCCTCCTGCAGCCACGGGGACCCCTGGTGCCCGGGAGCGCCCGCTGCAGGTGCCGACACCCCCCCCACCCCACAGACCAGCAGAGCCACGGACCCCCGAGACGTGAGTGTGGCCGACGACCGCGGAGCCCAGGGCCCTTGGGGGCCCGCCTGGAGCCACGGCGCTGGCAGTGGACACAGCTTCACCCAGGGCTGACCCCCGGGCACGGGGCAGGGGCTCCTGGTGCACAGGGACCACCCCGTGCGCGCGAGCGGTCGTAGCTGCCGGGCAGGCGTCTGGCTGTGTCAGCCGCTCCTCCCCGTGAGGGACCGGCTGCGTCACTTCCGTGTTCCTGGCTTAGGGCCGCGGGTGACTTCGGGCTCTGGCCGGTGAGGCTGTTTCAGGGAAAGCCGGGGGGCACGGCGAGATGCGGGTGACGGCCCAGACGCGATCAGCCAGTCGGGGACCCTCCAGGCGCGGCTGTCATGGCTTCCACGTCCGGCAGCACCCCGCGTCAGCTCTGAGAGCACCCCTGGGAGCTCAGGCTGCCTGGGGGGAGCAGGGAGGTGGCCCATTCTGCTCACGGAGCCCGGCCTCATCAGGAGGTGACAGAGCGCGGTGGGCGCCAGCCTGGGCGCTGGCCACCGTGGGGTTCAGGTGGGGTGCCCTGTGGCCCCTCTGGGGCAGCCGGGGCTGGGGGCGGGGTCGCGGCCTGCTCAAGAGGACCCGGGCCCTGGTGTCGGCGAGGGGAAGCGAGCACCCAGAAGCGTGGGGGGGTCGGGGACTACCTGTCACCGCTGTCCCTGCTCCACCTGGAGGGCCTGGTGCGTGGGGACGTCTGGGGTGCTGGGTGAGCCTGGCGATGGACGGGGCTGCGGGCCCTCCAGGAAGGCGCAGGGGGACAGGCTGCCATCTGCTTGGCACGTCCCAGTACGAATGGCGACACAGGCAAATCGATAAAGCCCGTGGCTTTGGGCACAGGCCAGCACACGCGGGAACGCGGAGGGCGGGGGACCAGCCGCCCGCACAGGGCGCCCAGCCGGGAGGTGGGCGACGCCCCCGGCTCAGAGGGCCGTGCGGGGAGCCTCCCGGTTCGCCCGGCTGACGGCAGCGCGCCCACCCACCCTCACAGCCCTCAGCGCCCGATGCGCGCGTCCCTCGCTCCTAGCCCGGGGGCCGGGTCTCGCCGCCGCCGCGGTCCTGCTTCTCCAGGAGGAGGCCCTGTCGCTGGCCTTCCTCGCTCTGCCACGTGCACCTAAGGCTGGCGTGGCCCTGGCCCGGGGCCTCACACTTCGCTTGGCAACGTGACCCTGCACGGAGGCGTCAGGGATGACGCGGCCGGTCACCGCGCACCTGCCCGCGCGTCAGGCGCGGCCCTGCCGAGCGTGTCCTGTGACCTGGAAAGTGGCCCGTGGAGAGCCGGGCGGACACTGATGAGTGACACGGGCGGACCCGCCGCACCTTCCTCGAGGTCACCTCGGTTCCTGCACGGCGCACTCGTGCGTCGCTGCCCGGGGACGCCCCCCCTGCCGCAGGCGCGCGGTCCCCGGGCCACGCGCAGCCTCGGCGGGCTCGGCCGTCTCCGGCCTGGGGGGCGGCCCCCGCCCACTGCTCCCAGGTCAGACGTTTTCCTGGGGACTCAGACCCGTTCGTTTTCCCACACGAACCTTCGCGTTGGCGCGTCCGGTCCCGTTGGAGAGAGACGTGTTGGAGGGGTAACGGGGACTGAGGGGACGTCCGTGGCCTGCTTCGGGGCGACCTGAAAGCCAGCACTCAGCGTGAAGGCCACGGCCAAGGGAAGCTGCTCTCCAGCCCGCACTCGCTCCCCGGGGGCGTCCCGCGGGGTTTGGCCGCGCGTCTGTGCAGCCCGGGGCTGGGGCCTGCGGGCCGCCTTTCGGGGGGAAGGGCAGTGGCCGTGGCCGGGCTGGCCTGCGCGCACCCCGCCGCTCGGCCTTGTCCGGCACCTCTGGAGCCCGCGGGGCTGGCCTTGGCGGAACGTGCCGGCGGCTGCCACTCCGGGCCCGCCCCGCGCCCCACCGGGCGGTGTCCGCTGCGAGACATATCTGTGTCCTTTCTTGGGACTTTAATGTGGGGGACGGGGACCAGGGCCGCGGTACAAATCGGGGAGCTCTGTGGGCGTCCCTGCGAGGTGCCGCGTTGCGTTCCCCACGCCGCGCTGCGCCCCGTGCCCCCCGCTCGGTCTAACCGGCTCGCGCCCTCCTTCCCACCGGGCCCTCCAGCCACAGGGCCCGCAGGTGTCAGCGACTTCCCGCGGCGCACTTCCCACACGAAACGCCAGGACACGTCGCGGCGCTGCCGGCCCCACCCGCCTGCCGTCCGCGCCTCCTGGGCGGCCCCGTCACGGTGGATCGCGGCGTCCCGTTTCCTAAGCCCCTCAGGCTGCATCGCCGCGAGCCCTGTCGCCACACGTGAGGTGACCCACGGCGCCGCTCTGCGCACGGCGTTTACAGCGAAGCTCCCGGCCCCGAGCGTAGCCGGTTTCAGCAGACAG
The DNA here is from genome assembly GCA_030015415.1 of Cynopterus sphinx. NCBI lineage: Eukaryota > Metazoa > Chordata > Mammalia > Chiroptera > Pteropodidae > Cynopterus > Cynopterus sphinx. The sequence goes on along the minus strand of CM057380.1, from coordinate 654,218 downwards.
GCCCAGACGTGGCTGACGGACGTAGAACGGAAGCTTTTCAAACTGCGGGGGCCCCGTCCTGGATGGAAGGGTCTGGACGGACGCGCGCTCGGCCCCAGCCGCGTGTCTGCAGACGGCGGCGAGGTTCGGCGTCACCAGACGCCTGTCGCGGGACCGTGCGCGGCGCCGTCAGGTGTGCGGGCTTCAGCGCATCTCGCAACCGTTTCCTCCCAAGCCCTGAGCGGGCCTTCGGAGGCTCCCAGTGCGAACGCCGCGGGGCTGCGCCGTGGCCGTGGGTGGGACCCCACAGGTGTGTGTGCTGGGGCGGCCTTGCTGGGGCAGCCGCCGGGGGGGAGGGACCGCTTACCCTGTTTGCCCCCGAGGCCGGGCGGGACTCCCGTGAGGATTTCCCGGGTCCTCCTGCCGCGTCCCGGCGGCTGAGCGAGTAGGTCAGATCCGAGCGCCCCCGCGCTGCGTGTCCACCCTGACGTGCTGCTCGCTGGCACCTCGCTGGCCTCCCGCGTCCCCTGCGTGCCGCCGAGAGTCTGCCCAGGGCAAAGGCCCGCCGGCCGCCGGCCTGCTTCTGCCCTGGCCTTCCGCCCTCCCCTTCCTCCTGGGGGGCTCGCCCCGGGCCCCCGCGTCGAGCCTCCCACCGCAGGGCCCTTGGCCAGGCGCTGAGGGCGGCATCAGAGCCGGGGCCTCGCTCTCCGAGCCGTCCCCGGCCCGTGGTGACCCTGTGGCCCGCACAGGCAGGCCCGCCGCGTCACGCGCCCAGGCCCCCTGAGCGTTCTCTCCTTGCTCTTTCAGACGGAAGCCGCCTGAGCCGGTCGAGACGCCCCCAGCAGCGCTCTCCCGCGGACCTAGACGATGAAGAGAGCATGAGTAAGGCCCAGGCCCGCCGCGCCGGGCCCCGTGTCGCTGCGCGTCGCCCCGTGAGCGGGTCGGGGTGGCGGGTGTCCGCTGACGGGGCTGGTCGCTTGGCCCGTTTCGGATTTGTGGTCCGTTCCCTGTTGACCGCGGGCACCCCCCGCAGCCGCGTGTCCAGGGTCGTCACTCACGGCTGTCGTCCTGGGTGACACGCGTGCCTGAAGGAGGGCGTGTCCCCGGAGCGCACGCCCCAGCCGCACGCCTCCGGCTCGGTCACAGCCTGGCTCTCACGGTGCTGCCGGGGTCCGTCTGCGCACGTCTGAGACGACCCGTGAGATGGCGCGAAGCCCTGGCCCCGGGGGCGACGGAGCGTGCCTTTCCCGGTCACACACAGCGACCCGCCCCCTGGAGTCCCAGGCTCGGGCTCACGTGGGCCTGTGGCCTCGAGTGTCCAGACCTTACTGAGCCTTGGCCTGCCGCTCCCCTTGGGCCCTCCTTCCCACACCGTCCTCTCGGGGAAAGGGACGAGGGGACGGGAGGTCGGGCCGTGCCAGCCTGCCCGCTCCACGCCGTCCTCCACCAAGGGTCCAGCAGACGCCCCTCCCTCTCCCGAGTCACCTCTGGTCCCCGACTGTAAGGTGGGGACGCCCCGCGGAGCGGGGAGCTGTCGGCGGGAATCACACCTGAGACGTCCTTTCTAAGCTGCGCGCTAGGCACGCGCCCGCTCGCCTGTGTCCGGCCGCCCCCTGGGAAGGGCACGCGGGTCTGAGTGACGAGCGGCGTTTCCTCAGGGCCGTCGCTGACGCCCGGAGCACAGTCCAGGCCGGTCCCCTGTGACCTCGCCCGGGACCGGCCGGCGGGCGCTCTGGCCTCCCGGGCCGCCCCGGGGCTGTCGCGGGCGGGCCCCGTGGCCGGGGGCTGGGCTCCGTGCACGGTGGACGTTCTGTCCACCTTAAGTCGGGCCCCGTGGGCTGTTCCAGGAGCACGTGGCGGTCGCTGCCGCTGCTGTGGGCGGGCACGGCCTCTGGCTGCCCTGGGGTGCCGTCCCCGGGCGGGCGTGCCCGTGAGGTCCGCGTCGAGCCAGCTGTACGTCCTCGCCGCCCCCGTGAGCGGCGCGCGCGCGGCCGGACCCCAGCCCCCTTGCTGTCAGGACGTGGGCTGCCGGCCACGGGGTCGCCTGGTTCGGGTGGAAACGCCACAGAGCGTAGGTCACGTGACTGTCCCCGGGCTGGTCCTGCGGGAACGCAGAGAAGGAACGCGGGGCCTCTCCCTGGGAGGCGAGCCGCTGCGCGCCCGCCCCGCACGTCTGTCAGGTGGAAGGCGGCACGCACGCCGCCGTGACTGGCGTTCACGTGCGTGAAGCGAAGCGGCGCGAGCGAGGAGGAGCCGCTGTCCGGAGCGTGGCAGCGGGCGCTTCCCTCCGGCGCTAACGTTTCCTCTCTCTCTCCTTAGCGGCGCTTTTAATAGGACGGGACACGCGTAGGGCTCCCGAGGCCGACACGAGCTAGGACGCGCGTGAGCCGCGCTGTCGAAGGCGGACTTCTCTGCGCAAGGCCGCTGACCCCGCCCCGACCCTTCTTGTTTCCTAGAGGGCAGCGTCCGGCCACGTCGAGGCTGCCGGCTCCGGCGGCGTGGCGGGCGGCGTGGCCGCCGGCAGGCCCCGGCTCCGCGCGCCGAGGGGCCGTGTGCTGGCTCCTGCGCCCCGCCCCGCGCGGCCCTGCGGCCTCCTGCTTCCCCTGAGCTCCCGAAGGAGTAACCTATCGAGCTTTTGCTGGAGGATGTTATAAATGGAAATTTAGCGTCTGTTCCGCCAGCTTTGTCAACTGGGAGGAGTGGTGTGTGTGTCAGGGCCGGGGAGGGCGCTGTGACGGGCCCGTCGCCTGCCCCTGCGCGGGACGGGACGGTTCCCTGGGCTGACTCCACCGGGGCCGTCCCTGACCTCTGACCGCGTGGTGACGCCCCAGCAGAGTCGAGAGCTTTCCCCGTGGCCTTGGCGGCCGCCGGCCGCCGCGGGGCCTCCCGCAGGCAGGGCCGACCGGCGTCCTCCGCCGTGCAGCTCGCGCAGCCCCAGGACGCAGACCCAGGCCCCCTGGAGCTCGCTTCCCGGCGGCCAGAGCGTCGTGAGCAGTTCACGGACCGGGGGCTCTGGGGGCTGGTGTGGGCCCAGCCGGCCTGTGGGCGCAGGGCAGCAAGGCAGGGCGTCCCGGCTCGCCCTTTGGAAAAGCTCGCGACAGCAGACAGAGCAGACGCTTCCGTACTCCTCTCTTGACAGTAAAATCAGAATTTGGCGTGAACTTTCAGAATCCTAAAACTGTCTTTATTGACCGCAGACGTAAACCTCCTTTCAAAGGTGGGACAGCCGACTTATCCGGCAAATCCCTCAAATAAAATCCGTCGGAAAAAGACAGAGTTGCCAGCTTCAGGTAGGAGGCTGTCGCCTGCCGGCAACTCCGTCCTCACGTCCCGGCCCACGGACTTTCTGTCACGAGACGCGTTGAGGGTTCAGCGGTAAATCGAGCCCCGTGAGTAGTGAACACGGGAAAAGGACACGTGTGTCCTTCCCGGAGGGCCAGGGCGCGTCACGTGGACTGACTGGTGACCCAGAACGAGCACGGCCCCCGTGGTTGATTGACTATGAGACCGAGGGGCGATCCGCCTGGGAGCGCCCGTTGTTAAAGGGACGCGCTGCAGCTCAAAGCCCCGTGACAGCCAGTGACGCTGACCGGGGGCCCGGTCGCTGACGCGTGCGCACGGGCGTCAGACGCGCGGACTTAGGTCCTCCTGGGCCGACTCGCCGCGCGCAGTCCAGTGAGCTCGAGCCGCGTCCAGGAGCGTCAGAAAGTTCCAGCCCAGCGTCCCGAGCCAGGGCGGTGGGCGACCCCGGGGGCGGGAGGAGCCAGGTCAGGCCGGTCCTCGAGGCCGGCACGTGGGCGCACCGTGAACACACATCACTCGACCAGTTACAAAGGTGAAGGAATCTATAAATTTTGCATTTACAAGATCCTGCAACGAAGGCGTTGTAAGTTGCTCTCTCTGGGCACCGCAGGTTCAAGCAGCACAGATGCTCAGGAAAACGGCGGCGGGGACCGCGCGCCGCCCGGGGACGGCGGCCCGGCGGGGCCGGCCGAGGGCTGCCCGGCCTCCGGCGGGGCCGGCGGGGGCGCCAGCAGGAAGCGGGCCCTGGACGAGGGCAGCAACGGCCACGCCAAGTTCCGGCTGAAGAAGCGGCGGCGGGCGCCGGGGCCCGCGCTGCCCAAGAACGCGCTGATGCAGCTGAACGAGATCCGGCCGGGGCTGCAGTACGCGCTGCTGTCGCAGACGGGGCCCGTGCACGCCCCGCTCTTCGTGGTGGCCGTGGAGGTGAACGGCCAGGCCTTCGAGGGCGCCGGCCCCACCAAGAAGAAGGCCAAGCTGCACGCGGCCGAGAAGGCCCTGCGCTCCTTCGTGCAGTTCCCCAACGCCTCCGAGGCGCACCTGGCCATGGGCCGCGGCCTGCCGGCCAACACGGACTTCACGTCGGACCAGGCCGACTTCCCCGACGCGCTCTTCAACGGCTTCGAGACCCCGGACCGGGCGGAGGCGGCCTTCTGCGTGGGCTCCAACGGCGACGACTCCTTCAGCTCCGGCGGGGACCTCAGCCTGTCGGCGTCCCCGGTGCCCGCCAGCCTGGCCCAGCCCCCGCTGCCCGTGCCAGCGCCGTTCCCGCCGCCCAGCGGGAAGAACCCCGTGATGATCCTCAACGAGCTGCGCCCCGGCCTGAAGTACGACTTCCTCTCGGAGAGCGGGGAGAGCCACGCCAAGAACTTCGTCATGTCCGTGGTCGTGGACGGCCAGTTCTTCGAAGGCTCGGGGAGGAACAAAAAGCTCGCCAAGGCCCGGGCCGCGCAGTCCGCCCTGGCCGCCGTTTTCAACCTGCACTTGGACCAGACGCCGTCGCGCCAGCCCATCCCCAGCGAGGGCCTCCAGCTGCACCTGCCCCAGGTGAGGACCGTCCGGGCGCGCCTTCGCCGCGCTGCCGACAGGGCCTGGTGCCCTCGTCACCGTTGACTTTCGGGCTCACGTCCCTGTGTCCCGGCCAGAGCTAGCCCCTCCCGGATCGCACCGGCCACGTGGTCACCGGGAGCCGGCCCGAGGCCATCGCGGTGCAGGGCGGGGGCACCAGGGTGGCGCTGTCCGCCCTGCCCGCGCTGGGCCCACGGTTCCCGGCAGCGGCCCTCGGGGCCCAGGCCGTAGCAGCAGCCGTGGGGGGGGGGACCAGAGAGTGGCCATTCAGCAGCCACAGCCCAGCCGGGGTCAGGGGTCGAGCCTCGGGCTGCAGCGGGGCCGAGCGTGGGCCCGCAGCAGTAGGTGGCGCGTGGGGGGGGCGGGGCCAGTTCCGGGCCCACCGGGTGCCGCAGTCTCTGTGCCGGGACCCCGGGTGGGGTCGGTGCAGGCCCCGTCCGCCCGGCCCGAGGACTTGGGCCCCCAAGGTCAGGGTGAAGACAGGGAAGGCTCGGGGCACGCTTCTCTGCGGGGCCACGTGACGGGGCCGTGGCTCTTACTCGTCCCCTCCACACCCCGCAGCCCCGCTTGTCGCCTCTTCCCTCGGGGGTCCCAGACCCTCTGCTCTGCGCGGGCCTGTCTTCGGGAGACGAAGCGGGCGCCTTCCCCCCGTGTCCCTGTCAAGCGCCGTCCGGCCCGCAGACGAGCCTCCTGCCTGACGGGAACTGGCGGGGAGCAGGCGTGGGTCCCTTTGCCTTTGCACCCGCCGGAGTCAGCTCTGCGCCTGTCCGCGGACGCGACCGCGTGCTCGGTGTGAAAGAAGGAAACGCGTCTTGCTTAGCGCGACGCAGTGCAGCGTCGGCGGCAGCCGCCGCCCCACGCCACCCCCCGGTTTCCTGTGAACCGAGGCACTGCTCCTCCCGCCGGCCCCGGGCCGCGTTCCCCGGGGCCCTCAGCCCCTTCCCTGCGGCTTCCGCCCTCGGCCCCCAGGTGCGCTGCCGCTCCCAGCTCTGCTGCTTCTCAGAGCTTCCCGGCCTGAGCTCAGAGCAGCTCTGACGTGCCCTGGCGTCCCCGGCAGCGCCGTGCGTGCCAGGTGCCGGGCGTCGCAGCAGGGGAGGGCGACGCCACAGCGTGGAGGCCGAGCGTGGCCCCCGTCCCCGGGCCAGCCGCTGGGACGGAGGATGGAGCAGGGACCGGGGCTGTGCGGCCCGACTGGGGCGGGGTGTCTGCGGGATCCTCCTGCAGGGCGGGCGCCACGGGCGGGCCTCCCCCCCCACCCCCCGTCCTTGGGCATCGAGCAGCAGTGGGTGCCTGGGGCCCCGCGGTGTCTCCCAGACCAGGGCGCAGGGGGACCCCAGTGTCCCCTGAGCCTGGTGTCGGTCCTCACTGACACCTACACCCTGCCCCGCCCCCCATCCATCCGCGCCCCTCGTCATTCACACACACCCCAGGGTCTGTCCAGGCCCCACCCGCCCCGTCCCGAGCCCCGTCCCCTGGCGGGTGACAGGAGGGGAACGTCCGGACAGCTGTGCCTCCTCTGAGTCGTCACTCGGAGTGAGGGCGCCTGCTGTTCCTGGGGTGTCACTGTCCAAGGGCCACGCTGGGGACAGTGGAATCGGCCATCTCGTTGCCAGGACCAGGGTGAGACGGGGCGGACGCGGGTCCCCGTGGCTCGCGCACCGCCTCCCGTGAGGCACTGTCCCCGGCACCCGGGGTTCGTCTGACCCACCGCGGCTCAGGAGCCCGACAGGCGGTTTGCTCCCGAGAAGCCCTCCCTGCGGACGCGTGGCTGGGGTCTGGGAAGCTAGCGGTGGGCGCGGCCCCGGCGTCGCTGGACACGTCCCCTGTAAGGCACGGCCTTGGGAACGTTCCGTGTCACCCATCCAAGGGGTAACCGCCCTGCAGGCTCCGGTCAGCGCGGGCCCCAGGCCTGTCCTCTGAGCCGGGGCGGCTGGTGTCGGCGCTGGGAGGCGTGTGCCGCGCTCACCATTCTTCAATCTGATGATGACCCCTCATGTCGCCCCTTGCCCCTGCCCGAGGGCGTGCCCCTGGCCTTGCCAGCCCGCGCGGGACACGCCCCGGAGAGCCCGGGCGCAGAGCGGTGGGGGTGGGAGGCAGGGGACCCTCGTCCAGGGGCAGCGTGGGTGGCTGTCGGGCGGCGGGCTCTGGGCTGTCACTGTCCTCGAGGCCCTGCGAGGGTTCCAGCCGTGGCCGCCTGGCCCCGAGGAGCGTTGGGGAGGACACGCGCGCACACGCACTCGCACACGCGCGTTTGCCAGACTGGCCATCGCGGCTCCCCGGGAGTGAAGCCACCGGGGCCCTCACAGGGGGAGAGCGCCTTGGCGTCCGCGGGGCCGCGGCGCCTGACCCCTGCTGTGGCCCTAGGTGCTGGCCGACGCCGTGGCCCGCCTGGTTCTGGATAAGTTTGCCGACCTGACGGACAACTTCTCCTCCCCTCACGCGCGCAGGAAGGTTCTCGCCGGGATCGTCATGACGACAGGTAAGGGTCTCGTCTGGCAGGTGCAGCGGGGAGGCCTTGCCCTCCTGCGGGGTGAGTGCTGCCCGCCGCCCCGGGACGCCTGCCCGGCGCTGGCTCCGGGCGGCACAGGCCAGTCTCCCGGGAGGGAAGGGACCCCCAGGCCTCTTCCCTGACCGCAGGACGGGGACCTCGTGTGGCGCCCCTGGGCGACTCCCGGGGACCGGGAGCCACAGCCTGGCCAGTGCCCAGGCCCCGCCCTGCCAGCCGGGGGGACCCAGTGCTCCGAGTTGTCCTCGTCTCCCGGGGGCGACCAGTCAGTCCCCCTCCAGCTGCTGCAGGGAGCACCTGAGGAGGACCGCCGGGTCGCAGAGGTCGCGGCCTCCTTCCCTGTGGCCTTCACAGCCACTGGCGAGGGCCCCAGGGCACGTCCTGCAGGAGGCCGGCGGTCAGGAGGGCGTCGCGCGACCCAGCCGCCGGGGTGCAGGCCCGTGACGGGGGGTGCTCTGTCTCGTCTTCCAGGCACGGACGTCAAGGACGCCAAGGTGATAAGTGTGTCCACGGGAACCAAGTGCATCAACGGCGAGTACATGAGCGACCGCGGGCTCGCCCTGAACGACTGCCACGCGGAGATCGTCGCGCGGAGGTCGCTGCTCAGGTTCCTGTACGCGCAGCTGGAGCTCCACCTGACGTGAGTGCAGCGCGGCCGCCCCACAGAGCCCCGCCCGTCGGCAAGCGCTGCGGACCGAGCCCCGGTTCCCAGCCCCGTGACATGAGAGCGCCGCCGCCGGCGGACGTGGCCGTTCCCGCCCCCCCGAGTCTGAACCCGCCCACCGTGGTCCCCGCCGCTTCCCCCCGCAGCCCCCGTCCGCACGCACTGTCCGAGTCGGGAGCGCGGAGGCGGGGGACACGTGTGGGTGGCGCGTCCACGGCCGAGCGGCCAGAACCGTGGATCGTGTGAGCGTGCGGGGGCTCCGGGCCAGGCCGCCGGGCCCCTCGGACAGTCACGTGACCGGGCAGGCGGAAACTGCGCACAGCCGTGGGGTGCATCTGCGCCTTGTCCCTTCCAGCGGCAAAGAGGACCAGAAGAGGTCCATCTTCCAGAAGTCGGAGCGCGGGGGCTTCCGGCTGCGGGAGAGCGTGCAGTTCCACCTGTACATCAGCACGTCGCCCTGCGGGGACGCCCGGATCTTCTCGCCGCACGAGCCGGTGCTGGAAGGTAGGCCAGGCCCCCCCGCGCCAGCGAGGAAACCGCGGTCCCCGGGGCGAGGACAGGCCGCGCCGACAGCCCGCGTCCGGCGCCAGCCTCGACGCGGCTCCGGCAGGAGGACGCGGCAGCGCGCGGTCCCTTCTCGACGAGGAACGTGACTAGGAAGCGTCCGCGGTGGAACCGTGGACTCCGACCCGCTCAGTCACGGGGCAGAGCGGACGCGGTCGAAGCCGTTCCGGCTCGTAAACTCGGGCGAAGCCGACCCGAGTCGCAGACGCGCGTGTCTCGTGGGAACGAGGCAGACGCACCGAGACGACGGCAGCGTAGTGGGGCCGGACGGAATCCCGAGGGCGGCTCGCACCCAGGCAGGGCAGCCGCTGCGGTCACCGGCCTCCCGCCCTCCTTGAATGCGCGTCGCGTGAGCCGCCCGTGGGTTCGCGCCCACGTCCGCCCCACGCCCGTGTGCGTGCGTCGTGCTCCCGCGGCGGAGGACGGCTCAGCGTCCTTACGACGTTCGGACACGGGAAGCGCCCGTGGTCACGTGGCCGGAGGCGCCGGCCCCGGCGGCGTGCACAGGCTTCCAGGGCCTGCTCCGGCCCCCCGTGGGTCCCTTGTGAGGCTCCACAAACAGCGGGAAAGTGAACCCGGGTGTCCGTCGCCCACAGCGAGCAGGTGCCAGCCTCGGCTCCTTTTCGCGACGGAGGCGGGTCATCCGGGTTCGAACGGAAGCCGCTCGTGGCCCCGAGCCCTGAGGAGACGGCTTCCGCGGGCGGCGTCGCGCTGCGCGTTCCCGCGGGGGCAGAGCGCGCGTGCCCACACGAGGCCGACGGGCGGGAAGGGCTGCCGCCCGTGTGCGTCCCCGCGGAGGAAGGGGCTGGCTTCACCCCGTTTTCCCTCTCAGAACCGGCGGACCGACACCCGAACCGCAAAGCCAGGGGCCAGCTGCGCACGAAGATAGAATCCGGGGAGGGGACCATCCCGGTGCGCTCGAACGCGAGCATCCAGACGTGGGACGGGGTGCTGCAGGGCGAGCGGCTGCTCACCATGTCCTGCAGCGACAAGATGGCCCGGTAAGGCCCCGAGCGGCCCCGCGGGCCGGCGCCCCCGCGCCGGTCGCCTCTGCTGCGCGGCAGGTCTGCCGGGTCTCGTCCCCATCCCGCACTCGGGTGTCCCCGCGCTCTTCGAAGGACCAGGGCTCCCAGGGCCCCCGCGAGGGGACGAAGGTGGCCTGTCCCGAGGGCTCCGGGCCCCCACGCCGTCCTTCAGAACTAGCGTCCCGTCTGCCCTCGTTTCGGGCTCCTCTGCGAACCCCGAGAGGGACTCTCCACCAGGCAGATGCGGGAACCGGGGTGGGGGCTGGCAGGGGCCACCTTCCTCTGAGGGGCCCGAGGGTGGCGAGGAGCCTGGTGGCCAAGACGTGGGGGCCAGCGACAGGCAGCGAGGGGCTCAGGGGGCTCGGGTCGGCCTGAGCCACGGAGCACGGAGCGGCTTGCCCTGCGCTGCGGCCGTCACAGCCTGACCCCGCGAGGGCTGGGGCGCGGCGGGGCCGGTGCCACGACAGCGGACACAGGGACGGCCACGCGGGGGCGGGGGGCGGCCTGGCTGCCGGGTGGCTCCCCTGTGGCCGCCCACCTGCGGGCCGAAACGGTGCCCGGTCAGTCCCGCCCGAAAACGCCTCCACCGAGTCAGCTGGCGACACGTGTGCGGGACCCGCGCGGCCTCAGGGCCCCGCGCCGACCGTGCCCCTCCCGCAGGTGGAACGTGCTGGGCGTCCAGGGCTCGCTGCTCAGCGTCTTCGTGGAGCCCATCTACCTGTCCAGCATCATCCTGGGCAGCCTCTACCACGGCGACCACCTCTCCAGGGCCATGTACCAGCGCGTCGCCAACATCGAGGACCTGCCGCCGCTCTACGCCCTCAACAAGCCCCTGCTCAGCGGCAAGTGCCCCCCGCCCCGCCCCCGGGCCCCGCGGCGGTGCCCGGCGTCCGCACCCCACGCCTGGGCCCGAGGCCCCGCAAGGTCACCTCTGTCTCGGGCTGGAAACGGCCCCTCGTAGGGCACCCGCGCGTCGTCACGCGCGCCTGTTCCCGTCCTATCCGCGGCGGGCTCGCTGCCGGGGGCGCCGTGAGCTGTGTGCTGGCGTCCGAGCGGACGCGGGGCCGGGCCACCAGGACGTGCTGTCGCTGCGCCACTCGGCCGGGGGGTTGGCCACGTCCAAGACGCGGGCCCCGGGGAGCGGGGCCGAGGGCGCGAGCGTGGACGGGACGAGCGGTGGGTCGGGTGTGCCCGTGCCCGGAACTGTCCCCTTTAGAGTTTCCGGGTGACGCTGCAGCGAGCGAGGGCCCCGCGTCCCGGCTTCTGGTCCCCCCTTTCTGGCGAGGACACCGTTGAGGTGTTTCCTCTTGAAAATGTCGTTTTACACCCGTCTTAAGCTCAGACTGAAACCGTGACCCCGGACGGACGCACGGGTGTGCCCGGCCCCGCCCTGTGGCGCCGGGCGCGTGGCGTGTCCTCAGCGCGTGGAGCACTCCCGTGGCCGCGTGGCTCCCAGCTCGCGTGGTGGGCGAATCCCGTGCGGGGGGAGAACGGCTCGTCCCGGGCCGGCCCTCGCAGCTCCCCGACCTGACCGGTGCCCTGGGCCGGGGGAGGTCGACCCCGCTCTGACCGGCTGGAGGCGAGCCGCCGCGGCCACGCGGGAAGGCGCCGCGCCCGTGGGCACGCCGCCCTGCGCTGGCGCGGGTCCCTGTTCAGCCCCTGCCGACCCCGTCGGAGGGACAGGGCCGGGTGACTGGGCCGTCACCCGTCTTTCGCGGCCGCAGGCGGCACAGCGCGTGGCCGCAGCAGGCGCTCCCGGCCCGACTGGCGCCTGCAGCCCGAGGAGACGGGGCCGCTCCGCTGAGGGGACCTTCAGGGCAGAGGTGCCCGCGAGTGTGCGTCGCGGCCGCCGGGCCCCGTGACCCTCCGCGGCCTCTGCCCGAGGCCCACCCAGCGCTCCCCCGGGGCCCTCCTCGCTTGCCCTCTGGCAGCATAAGTCGGCATCTCCCGGAAGGTCGGGACGACCCCAGCGTCCACCCAGGCGTGTGGCCAGTTTCCTCTCCGCGTCGCAGGTGCCCGGGTCACTGTGCCTGCCCCTCCCCCGGAGGCGTCGGCCGGGGTCTCTCCTGCCTCACGCTCCCCTTGCCCTCTGCCCCGCTCGGTCACGGCCCCGGTGGCCCTCTGCTCGGAGGGACGCCCGTGGCCTGGGGCCCGCCTGGCAGGACGGGCCGGTGCCCTCGAGCGCCTCCCGAGGCCGGGGCACCGGGCCTGCCGTCACGCCGCACGGGCGTCCACGCGGGCATCTGTGTGAGCCGGCCCGCGTCCCCAGTGCCGACGCCGCCGCGTCCTGGCGGGCTGCTCTTTCCCGTTGTGGACCCGGCTCGGTCCGCGTCTGTCCGGGACTGCCCCCAGCCGCGGGCGGTGGCCTGCCGTCCTCACGGGGACGCTGAGGGACAGACCCTGCGGGGGTCACTGCACCCCGGACCCGGCCCTGGCCTGACCGACCGTGGTCCCGCGGGGACGCCGCCGTGTCTGGGGCCGGGCAGTGGGGCAGCCCCCCTGCCGTCCTGCGTCCCCGCGGGCAGGTCCCTCCTGTCGCATGGGGGCCTGGCGGGCACTGCCGTTTCCGTGCCCCGTGCTGTGCCGTCTGGGGGACTGCGGTCTGAGTCGTCCCCGACGCCGTGCTGCCCCGTGCCCTGGGGGTCCCGGCCAGGCGGCCAGCGGTGCACGCGTCTCCCCCCGGACCAGAGACTCAGGCGCCTCCCCAGGTGTGCGCGCTCCCAGGGTCCCGGCCGAGAGGGCGGTCTCCGCCGGCCCGAGGGCCTCGGGGCAGAGCGCTCGGCACCGCCTGGCACTGCCCGGCGTTCGCAAAGGAGCTGGGAGTGGCCCGGCGGCCCAGGCCCGGCCGTTTCTGGTTTTGGTGCAAAATGGCCCGATCCTAGCTCGGCGTTGCTCCACGTGGCCCCGTTTTCACGTGTCGCGGGGAGCCCAGGACGCCGCGAGGACCGGTTCAGCCCGAGCAGGGCCGGCCGGAGGCCACCGTCTGTGTCCGCCCCGCCGACCCGGCCCTGTCGAAATGCGGCGAGGACTCGCCGGGGCCTCGCTCACCGGCGGTTCTTGGGCGTGTCTGTGGGTGGGGGGTGGGCGCTCGGACACGCTGCGGAGTGCCCCGCGTGGCCGTGGACCCCGCGCTGTGCCCAGGAGGGGCTCGTCCTCGGCGCAGGGCCACCCAGCTTTCCAGCTGCCACCCCCGCGACCTCGGAAGTGCGCAGAGGGCTCACGGTTTTAGGGTCCGTGGGCCTTCTGCCCCCTCCCGGCACACTGTCCCTGGGCAGCAGGAGGGGACACTGGGCAGGTGTGCGCCCACCCGGGGAGCACACGCCCCGCAGTGCGGGCCCCGTGTCACCGCGCCGCGTCCCCCACAGGCATCAGCAACGCCGAAGCGCGGCAGCCAGGGAAGGCGCCCAACTTCAGCGTCAACTGGACGGTGGGCGACTCGGCCATCGAGGTCATCAACGCCACGACGGGCAAGGACGAGCTGGGCCGCGCCTCGCGCCTGTGTAAGCACGCGTTGTACTGTCGCTGGATGCGTGTGCACGGCAAGGTACTGCGGTCCCCACCGGCGCCCGCCCGCCCCAGCCTGCCCCCGGGTGCCCTCGGCCCAGCGAAGGCCCCGCCCTCCCCGTCCACACAGCTCGGCCTCTGAGGCCGCCCTGTCCTCCCGGCCCCACCCAGGCCCCACCCAGGCGCCAGGGAGGGGTGTGGGCGGCCGCAGGCCCGTGCTCCCCCACGAGCCTCAGCGGCCGTGGATTTCCAGTTCCCCCGACGAGTCAGGCTCGCGGCAGCCACCACGGGGCTGGGCCCGAGCCCGGCGTGGGAGGGGCAGCAGGTGCGGGAAGCTCACGGGAGTGAGCGAGGGAGCCAGCCCGAGTCCATCCCGTGACGACGCGCATGTGACCCGGGGCGAGGTTCCCGTCGCCACGCCCTGCCGTGTGCGCGGGGCCGCTCCGTGGGGTGGGCGCTCGGGGGGGCGTCCAGGCTTTGCCCCTCGGCGGAGGGCACCGCGGCGGTCCCCCCGGGAGCCAGCGCCGCGCCAGCGCCCCTTAGTGACACGTGCCGCGCCTCGGCCGCCACCGCTTAGCGCCGCGCCCGCTTCCGTGTCCGCACAGGTCCCCGCGGGCTCGCTGCGCGCCAGGATCAGCAGACCGAACATGTACCACGAGTCCAAGCTGGTGGCGCGCGAGTACCAGGCGGCCAAGGCCTGCCTGTTCCGAGCCTTCGTCAAGGCGGGGCTGGGCGCCTGGGTGGAGAAGCCCGCCGAGCAGGACCAGTTCTCCCTCACGCCCTGACCCTCGCGGCTGGCCGGCGGCGTCCCAGCCCATCGCCCAGCGACCACTGTCAGTCTCCGTTCACTGAGAAACCGAGTTCTACTGCGTAGGGCTTCCCCGAGCGTAGGCGAGTAGCAGTCACTTCGTGTGAAATTACCGAATAAATAACTTATTCAGAGCCAGGAACCCGGCTGTAAGCTGAGCAGCACCCGCGTCAGGTCGCCCTGGGGCCTCGTGGCTGTAGCAGGAGCAGCGTTTCCGTGGGGGGGGCGCAGCCTGGGGAGAGGGGGGTGCACGTGCCCGGCCCGTTCGCCTCGGAACCATCAGACGACACCGTTTGGCTTTGGGGACGAGGAGGCGGCCACGGGGCCACCGCACAGGACGGGGCCCAGCCCCGGGGGGGACGTGGGGGCCGCAGGGGGACCCTGGGCCGGGGGCGCCCGCTTTGGAAACGCCAGGGAGGCCCGTCTCGGGTCGCCCTGCCCAGCTCCTTCGGACGTTCTTGAACGACGACGCGTTCCAACGGACGGGGCATCTGCAGGACGACGAGCTGGGCGAACGGGGCGCGGGCGTAGAGGCCACGGGGGGAAGCGGTGCGTCTGGGGGCCCGGGGCGCTGCCCAGCACCTTCGTACACAGGACGGTCCAGGGCAGGGGAGCGGAGGTCGGGCCGAGGCCCAGTGCCCCACCCCGGCTGGGGCCGCGCTGCTTCCGCTCGGGGTGGGGGGAGCCGCAGGTGCCCGAGGCAGAGACAGGGTGGACCCCACCCAGAGCGAGGGCAAGGGTGTCAACCCCCGCGTCCCCGGTGTCCCGTGTCCTTCACGGGCTCAGCAGATGCAGGACGGGAGCAGAGCGGCCGCTGCAGCCCGCAGCTTGGGCCTCCGGCGTCTGGGTCGTGGGGACCCGCCCCCAGCAGGCTCCTCGGCTCTGTCCCCGCGTCCTCCGCAGATGCTGCTTTCCTGTGGGGCCGGGAGGAGGACTGGGTTTTTTACGAGTCGAGGGTTTTGGTGGCAAAGCCCAGTGGGAACACGGTCCCCAGACACGCGCGGTCGGGGCTGAGTCACGTGACCCTCGCCCGGCCCCGGGAACGCCTCCCCGTGCGCTTGGACCCCGGGCTGCGCCCCGCACCTTCCCGGCCACTCCGCCCTGTGCCACCGTCCCGGACAGGCCGGCGCCCAGGCGCGGCCCGTGGGTGCCGGGGGGAGGCGGGGGGTCGGGGAGCCGGGGCCGGGGGCCCGCACAGCCCCGCCTGGGGCAGCGGAGGAGGAAGGTGTCAGTCACGCGCGAGTCACACGCGGCACTTCAGCCCCCCCCACCCGTACGCGTCGGCAGCGGCGTCTCTGAGGCGTGACCTGGTCCGGGGTCCTCGGTCTGGACTTCGGGGACTAACAGAAAAGTCGACCCAACCAAGGGGGTGGCTTTTGAGGAAACCTGAGGCCTCGGCCCAGTGGGGCCAGGAGGCTGTTCTGTTGCCAAACCCGGGACGCCAGCCCCGCGGAGACGGCCGCTCCCTGTCCAGGCCAAGCCGAGGCGTGAGCCGGGCTCCCCCCGGGTGGGGCCGGGGACAAGGTCAGGGAGGTCGTCCCCGCCGCATCGTCCTCAGCCGCAGTCACCCGCCTGCTCGGGGTCCGCTGTCACTTCTCAGGCCAGGGACGCCAAAGCAGTGCGGGCGCGAGCCCGAGTCCTCGTTCACGCCCGTCTTTTCCCGTCCGAGCTTGCTGCCGTGGGACCCCGAACCGTCATCTCGAAACGCACCAGCCAGCCCCCCACGGGCCGCGACGCCCCGGTTCGCTTTCCTCCACCAGGGTCGCTGGCCTCCGGCCCTGGCGAGGACAGCGCTGCTGCACGGAGCCTGCCCCCGCGGGTGCTCGGCCCGCGGGGTCCGCGGGGTCCGCGAGGGCCGGGGAGGCCACGCCCCTTCCTCAAAAATAAAAAACCCCACGACGCGGCCGGGTCTGCCCTTGTCTCAGACACGTCACCGGACACGAGGGCGGCCCTGGTCCCGGACTTGGTCCAGCAGGAGCCCGTCAGCCAGGCGCCTCACCTGTGCCGGTGGGAGGGGCGCAGCACGCGTCATCTGTGTCCTCGTCCCCGGCGTGTCCCACGCCATCTCTCCCTGGCCCGAGGCCAGGCGCGGGATTGTGTCCACACCACGGGGGGCCGCAGAGGGCACAGGGTGTCACTTGGTGGGGACAGCGTCCTCCTGGCAGCAGGCTGGCCCCAGTCCCCGGCCGGAGGGCCAGGCCCCCGGCCCCAAGGACAGCTGTGCGGGCCCCAGTGTGGTGGGTGGCGTGCGAGGTCCGGGGCAGTCGGGGGGTGCTCGTGGGGCGGCCTCCCCACACTCGGGTCATAGCGCTAAGGTCCACTTCCGCCGAGACGCCCCTCAGCCCCGTCCGTGTCGCCGTACGCCCCACCCGGGACCACGCGTGAGCCCCGCACCGCGGCCAGCGGACGAGCACGAGACGCTGCCACGTTCCCAATAAAACCGCGCGTTCCACGACACGGAGCTGCCAGGAGTGTCCTTTCTCGTCCGCGCGCTCCTTGGTCCCCTGGCGGGGCAGGTCCCGGGCCAGGCCTCACGAGCAGCGTTTGGCACCGCGTGTCGGCGCCGGCCCAGAGCCGCGGCCGCCGTCAGGTCAGCTGTGCTGCGCCTGGCACCCCCCTCCTGGGGTCGGAGTCTGGGCCCCTCCCCCACCTCCCTGAGCACCTCGGTGGCTGCCGCGTGCCGGCGTGCAGGGGACGCTAGAGCTGCTCGTGTGAAGGTGACAACGGAGCCCGGTCACCTGCCAGGTGTGACGGGGGCAGGGACCGCAACGCGGGCCCCAGACCAGGCAGGTGGGGCCACGCAGCCGCCAGGCGATCTGGTCACGCGCGGCGTGTTGCTTAGGTCACGTGTCTAGAGTGACCGGTGGGTGTAGCTGCAGCCACAAGGACCCCCCACCCTGGCTGGCTCAGGCGACCCCCACCACCCTTGGGTGGGGCCCCTGCCCAGAGCCATGAGGGACCGACACCAGGATGACATCGTGACAGACGCAGGCCCCAGACCCCAGCTGCAGGCCACGGAGGGGGCGAGACTTGGGGCGGGGGGAAGGGAGGGACACCAGGCAGCTGTGTCCCCGCGGTGACGTCGGAGGCTCCACACTGTGCAGAAACGGTCCGCGCGCGCTTTTCTTACCCGGTTTTCTTTAAAAGACGTGAAACCACGTCACGTCGCCATCACGACGTGTCGTCCAGTTTGTCACACGTGACCCGAGGTGCCCGCTCAGCTCGCGACGTCCCGGCGCACGGCTGCCCAACGCTCCTCGCCGTCAGCAGCACGCGGGGCGCCCTCGGAGCACGGCTGCACCCCGGTCCTGGGGCCCCAGCCCTGGGCACCAGCTCCCTTTGCCCACGGTGCCCCCCACCGTAAGGCAGCGTCCCCGCGGCCGCCCATCCCAGGACGCAGCCCTGGACCTCGCTGCCTCCTCGGCGGGGCCTCCCGGATGTGCCTCGGCACCGTGCTCACGGCCGCCAGCACGACACGCCGCTGACCTCCCTGAGGTGGCGGCGATGGCCGGCGCCCAGTTCTGCCGCGCCCGCCCAGCAAGACGCGACGTGAGGAAAGGCACCGTTTCCAGGATTCCCGTTTTCTAGAAAACTGACTTTACTGACATCTGAGCGTACAAATGGGGACAGAATAAATATCCCGCGCCACTCTGCCCCGCTGACACCACAGGCCCCAGCGAAGCTGGGAACAAGGCAGAGCCCCAGGCTCCGGGCCCGACCGCCGGGCTCAGCGGAAGGCCCCCGTGCCCGTGGCCACCGGGGCGTCCCCGAGGTCAGGGCTCCTGGTCAGAGGACACGGCGTGGGGTGGCCCCGTGACACCCGGGAGACGGTGGTGCTGAAGGCCCGAGGAGCGACCCGGGAGACGGCTGTGGCCGCGGCCACGACAGCGGCCCCCCAGGCCCCTCGCCAGCTCGCTGCGGGCCGACGCAGAGGCCGCCCCCCGGACACCGGAGGGGACCGCCCGCTGCCGCCCACGGCCACGAGGGCTTCTCCCAGGATGACAGGTCTCCCAGGACCCGCCGTGGAGCTTCCTGGCACTCGGACCCGGGAGAAGACAGAGAGCGGCTTCACGGCCCCCAGCGCCAGACCCGGCTCTGCCGGGCGTTCACCTTCCCTCCGGGTCACACGAGCCGCACGCGGGCGAAGCCACCACGGGCCACGACGACCGACAGACCCCACCGCGCCGAGCCCAGGGGCATCGCCGCCCTCCGGGCTGCCCCGAGGGGCTCAGGCTGCCGCCTCCACAGCCGCACGGGCCACTGAGGGCTGAGACGGGGCCCGGGACCCGGGTGGAGGTGCGGGCAGGCCCGGGCGGTCCCCTCACGGGCGGGAGGAGATGCCGGGGCCGGTTCAGCACCAGACGGGGCTCACGTGTCCGCGGGCGGCGCCTGCGCGTGTGGCTCCCTCTGGGCCTGAGGTCTGCGCGGCCAGTGGCAGGGGCAGGAGGGACCCCGCGTGACCCACGTCGTCAGAGGGACGCCCGCGAGCCAGCGGCGCGGGGCCGGGCCGGGCTCAGTACGCGATCTTCCAGTGGGTGGGCTGCTCGCACGCCGCCTCCTGGTCCCCGCAGAAGCGGTTGTACGTCGTCCGGGGGTCCAAACCCAGAATCTCCCTCTCCTCGTGGATCCGAAAGGAAAACGTGGAGACGGACGTGCCGATGAAGAACCTGCAGAGCAGCAGCTCGGTCACCCGCCCCGCCGGACGAGCCGACGGCCACCCACCACCCACCGCCCGCCCGGCCTGGGCCCCGGGCGCCCCGTGGCAGTCACCAGGGCCGGGCGGCCTTGGCTGACGGGACGGATTCGAAGCTGAGAGCCCGAGGCCAGGCCAGGGCGCCCGGCCGAGGGTCTCCAGGACTCAAGGGACAGACAGGCCGGCCTGGGCCAGACCCCAGACGCCTGCTGGACCCTGGCCTCAGGGCCACAGGACGGTGACGGGAGCAAATCGCCTGCAGCCGCCAACCAAGGACAGCGGGAACGGGACCAACGCCCCAGAAGTCTGCCCCGCAAGACGCTCGCCAGACCCGGGTCCATGCGGGGCGGGCGGCCAGGGCGCTGAGCTCAGACTCGGGCTCCGGAGACTGAGCTGCCCCCTGGGGCTGTCCCCACAGCCCCAGCGCTCGGCCGCTGCACAGGGCAGGGCACAGGCCGACCCGTTAGAACCACACGCGGGCGCCTGCCCAGCGGGCCCGGGCATCCTGAGAGCGGGAAGACGAGCCGGTCCCCTCTCGCTTCCCCTTCCCCTCGGGGTGCTCTGATGCCCCCCCCCGAGCTGATGGCAGATGAGCCCTTAGCGGGGGACAGGGACACGGGGAGACCCAGGCCCCACTCCCCCTCGTGCAGGCCCGCCCCGGGACAGTCCCATGACGACAGCCAAGTGGAGAGACAGGGCTTGCGCTTCCAGACCCGCGGGACGCCCCCTGCACTCCCCAGGCCAGGGGAGCAGGACCTGTCATTGTGGGAGAAGCCCTCGGGGGCCTTGGGGTGAGGCGGCGATGGCCGCAGACCAGGAGGAAGGAAGCCCGGGGCGAAGGGCTGCCGTCAGCCCGGGGGTCGCGGAGTGAAAGGTCAGGGGAGGCGGGACCGCGGGGCAGACCGAGGGGCAGTGACCCGCAGGGCGCGTCGGGGAGGGGGCACCTGGCGTGGGCGCAGACCCACTGGTCGATGATGGCCACGCCGCCGTCCTTGTACAGCTCCAGCTCGCCCCACGTGGGCTCGAACCGCACCATCTCGGGCAGCAGCCTCCGGAGCGCCTCGAGCTCTGCAAAGGAGGGCGCTGTCGGGCGGCCTGGACACGCCCGGACGCAGCGCCCCCCCCAGGCAGCGCGGCCGCACCCCCGGGCCCGCCTACCCGCGGGCACGGCGTCCGTGGCCACGAACACCCTGCGCAGCCCGTGCTGCTCCATGAGGCTGCGGATCTTGCGCACGGCGCCGTCCAGGCTGGGCACGTCCTCCCTGTGCCCCCAGACGAAGTCTTTCCTCCTCAGGTGGACGCCCAGGTACGGGCCGCCCAGCGAGGAGCCCAGCTCGACCTGGCGGAGCAGGACCCGACAGGCTGACGCGGCGTCCGGGTGCAGGGCCGGACGCGGGGGGGGGGCGTCCAACGCGCGTCCACACGGAGCCCGAGGGGCTGGCGGAGGCCGCAGAGGACCCAGCACACCCTCCGGCCCGAGCGCAGCAGGGCGTGGGGGACGGGGCGCGGGGCGGGGAGCCAGAGCCCCTCGTCGGCGCCGTTTCCCCCAGAGAGCACGTCCCAGCACCGGCCGCTGCGGCTCGGCCGCGCCCCCCACCGCAGCCGGCCCGAGCGTCTCCCGAAAGAGCAACGGGCAGGTGACACGGGCCGCGCTCTGCGCGCCGCCCCTGCGCTGCGGCGAGCACGCTCGACGACAGGGTCGGCTTGAGGCGGCGGCGCGTGACCCGTCTGTGGGGGTTAAACTGCAAAAGGCCCCAAGCCTTCGGGAAAACGTTCGAGAAGGGCCACGCCAGACCGGCGGTGACCGCGGCGGGGGCGGGCCGGGGCGTGGGGCCGGGGCGTGGGGCCGTCTCCACCGCGCTGGCGCCATGCGAACGGGCTGGGCGTGCGGCCCGCCCGCTCCCACCCCGCGTCCCCCCGCCCTGCTCCGGGGCCGGCGCCAACCCTGCTCCCCGCACAGAGCCCGCAGCCCCCCGCCGCCCCGGGAGCAGCGTGCACCGTAGCGAGGGCGCTGCAGCGGGAGGGAGGTGACGCCCAGGGGACAATCGCGCCAGCGCCGCCCAACCCTCTCAAGGGAGCGGCTACTGGTGCCGGCCGGCAGCCACCTGCATCTTGGTCCAGTCCTCCTGGAAGGGGGTCCGGTCGGCCTCGTCGGTGGAGTTGAGGTACCGGCTCCTGAAGCGGTCGCCCACGGCCCGCAGGTGCCTGGCGAACACCATGCTCCGCCGGGTCTGGGGTGGGAACACGCACTGAGCCCCGCGGCCCCCGCCCGGCCGCCCAGCGTCCCGCCCCACCCCCGCCGCACCCCGGTCCTGCCCCGAGAACCTGACACAAGCGCCTGGGACAACGAGGTGGCCCCCCGGGGAGGGCCGAGCCGGGCCCAGGCCCACGCGGTCACTGGGGCCACCTACAGGGCGACGGGTCATCGACCGCCAGCACGTCAGTGAGCCTGAGACTCACGAGGACGGTGACCACGAGCCCACACCCACGCCCCCAGCCCCCACCCGAGGCCCCCTGGGCCTGGGCCGAGTCCGGCTGCGGGAGGGTGGCTGGCAGGTCCCCAGGCGTAAAGGGGGTGGGGGGCCCACGACGCTGACGAGGCACAGAGCTGCGCCGTCCACCCCGGTGACAACGGCACTTTGTGCTTCTGAAACGACCCGCCCTGGCGGCTGCCCGGTCACGTGACCGGGGAGCACGGCTCCCACCGGGGGCCCCTGCTCGGCCCAGCCCACCCGCACGAGTCCCACGACCCAGGCAGGGCAGGTCAGCGGCTGCAGGGAGACATGACGCCCATTTCTTTGGGCTCCTGACACGGGCGACAGGGTGCGGGCGCCCCGGGGCGAGGACCAGCCAGTCGCTCTGCAGTCAGGGGGCAGCAGGGCACCGGGCACGGGCACAGAGTGCAGTCTGAGGCGCCCCGCACGACAAAGCCGCCGCTCGACAGCGAACCGGGGGACCGCAAGGACGGCCACCGAGCCACCGCAGGAGGCCCACGCCCACGGCGGGAAGACCCACACCCAGTGCGGCCGGAGCTCAGCGCTCGGCCGGCCAGGCTGAGGACAGGAGTCCCCGCAGCGGCACTCACGTCCCAGTACTCCTTCCCCCCGTAGTGGTCGTGCAGCAGGTTCTCGGCTCTGTCCAGCATCACGGACCTGGTGGGGACAGGAGAGAGGGTTCGGCCGTGACGAGGACCAGGCGCACGTGCTCCGGGGCCATCGGGATGGACGGAGGGACTGTCCTGGCTGGGCCGCCAGGGAGCCTGTGGGCCAGTCGCTAGGGAGCGGCTACCTGGCCCCGCACCCCGCGATTCCGGGACGGTCTTCATTTCCTGAGTCCCCCCCAGCCGGCCCGATCCGGGGTTACCAGGCCGACTGGTGAGCAGCAGCGAAGGGGGACAGAACGAGGTCGGGGGGCAGAGAACCCGCAGCTCCCAGAGGGGTCACGCCCGACGACGGGGCTCCCGCCAGGAACGCGAAGACGGTCAGTGCCAGACAGCCCCCAGGGAGGCCACGCCACGGGGGACGCCACGGAGGCTGCGACCAGCCTCTCCTCCTGCTGTGAAACGTGGCCTCGACCCAACGGGGACAGGCACGCCTCGTCACGGGTGTGCTGCTCGGGCCCACAGCTGGCGCCTTCTTCAGGGACCACCTGACCCCTGCCCGCACGACAGGGGACGAGAGGCTGCGGCTTCAGAGGGGACACTCCAGGAACAGGCCGGGCGACCCCGTGGCACGACGTGGCAGGGAGAGAAGGCAGGCCACGCCGGGGGACGCGACGGGTCCCGTCCGGCGCCCAGGCACACGGAGCCGACCTCAGCGGGCAGTGAGGGGCGGACGCGCGGACCGCCAGGGCGACGGGGACGGAGCTTTAAGAAAACCGGGACCGTGAAGACGGGAATGAGACCCAGAAGCCGTGACAGAAACCGCCGACGGGACGTGAACGCACGAAACTGAAAACTTCTGCCGAGACGGAACCTGGCGGAAGGTTCCAGGAAAACGTCCCGCGAGAGCTTTACCCGCGCCTCACTCTGGAACCGGAGCCCCACAGCCCAGCCGGCCGGGGCCTCTCTGCCCGTCGGCGCCAGCGACCTGCACTGAGCCCCGATGGCACCGGGGCGCGCGCGGCCCGTGCACGGCGCGGCCACTCCTGCTGCGGGCAGGCGTGGGCCTCCGTCTCACCCCCCACGGCCGTGCAAAACGCCTCCCGTGGGAGCAGCGCCAACCGGAACCAGCCAAAGGCCAGCTGGGCCGGTCCAGTAGGTTCCCGCACGTCTGTCAGCCGCGACTGTAAAGGACGCGGTGACCGCTGTGGCTCCGACGCCCGAGGCGCATCCCTACGTGGGAAAGAGACGAGACGCCCCGTGGACGCGCGCGCGGCGGGTACGCCCGCTCCCGCGAGCAGACACGACCCGGGAAGACACGGGCGGGAGCGGCACCAGGGCGGAGACGCGCACCCCCACGCGTGCGGCCCGCGCCCGCTGTGCCCGCCGTGCGGCCCCGCCCACCCAGCGCCTGGTCCCCACGCCCCACAGGCAGGCTGGCCGCTGCGCCCTTCCCTCGGCGTCACGCGGAGACGCGTCCGGGACGTCTCAGCTCAGCCGCGGCCTCTTCGCCCGCCTCCACCCGCCACGTCGCACTTACCGGTGGGGGCTGCCATCCCACCCGACGCCAGCGGTCCCGGCGACGGCCCCGAACCCCCCGCCAGCAGCAGCACCAGCGTGCCAGGCCTGTCGCCCCCGCACGGCGCATGTGACCACGTCGGGGCGGGGGCCTGCGCCGGCTCAGACTCCGCGCGCCCCAGAGGGCTCCCTGTTCCAGGGTCCCCACGTGCCCCAGCAGGTCACCCTGCAGCCAGGCTCCCGAGAACGTGGCGCCCGCCTGCCCTGCCGCAGCCTCCCTCACACGCCAGCCGACTCGTCCCTTTCCCCGGATCCCTGGTGCCCCCGGGGGCGGGGAGGGCGGCTCGGGAGGAGCAAGGACCTGGGGAGCAGGCGGCAGGGCTGGCACGCCGCCCCAGGAGGGACCCCGAGCAGGCACCCGCCACCCACAGCGGCGTCTGTGGAAGCGGCTCCCGCCCTCGGGACCACTGCAGGTCGGGAGGGCGGGGCCGTGCGGGAGAGACTCCTGCACCCTGAGCCCTCGCAGCCGGCCCTGGCCCGGCCGCCTGGCCCGCCACCTCAAAGCCGCCCTGGCCCCGTGCGTCCCACCCTCGCCCGCCTCGGCCACGCGTCCCCACGCCCACAGGCACGCTTTGCCGCCACCCCGACGGACGAGGGAAATCAAACGGCCCCCCCTTCCCATCCAGCCTGCTGCCTGTCCCTGTCTCCGCTTTCCACTGCCGCCGCCCCCAGGTCCCCCACACCCAACCGCACCCTGCCTCGTCACCATCGCCTCAGACAGGGACCCTGGAGCAAACTGGGTGTGAACCCGACTTCCCCGGCCACCAGCAGTGTGGCCCCCGCCCTGCAGTTCACGCAGCGGCTCGGAGGAGCGCCCCGTGAGGACGGCAGGCTGCGCCGGTGGCAGTCTCAGGGCACCGTGCCACCGGCCCGAACCCGGGCCCTCCCCTGGCCTTTCCCCAAAGACACCTGCAGCTCCCTCGTCGATCCCAATGGCCCGGCCCATCTCGCTGCGCGGGGAGTGGGGGGCAGGGGACAAGGTCACACGAGCCACAGCAGGTGTCCTGATGCCAGGACAGCACACCAGTGTGTGACACACACACGTACGTGCACACCCCCCACACACACGCCTGCACACCTGCATCATACGTGCACCACGTGCGATTGCACGTGTGAGCGTACACACCCATTCACGTGTGCGCATTCACGTGCGTACACACGCGCGCCGTGCAGCACATACGCGCACACGTGCACGCATGCACACGCGCTCACACCCGCACACCCCCGTCCACTGACCGGCGGCCGAGCGGGCCGCGCGGGCACCTACCGTGCCGACGTGTTGCCCAGAAGCACCGGCGCGACGATGGAGGCCGATCCTTGAACAGACAGACAGGAGACGTTTAAACCCCTCGTTTCTTCGTAGCCCCAAAACCAGCCCCTGGAAGAGAAAAGCCACAGGCCCCGGAGTGTAGCGCGTTCCCCGGGCGACATCCAGACGCGCGCGCCCTCGGGCCCCCATTCCCTCGGCTGCTCCTTGGCAGCCACGTTCTCGGGAGACTTTTTAAAGAATTCGTGACGTCGCGAACTGCATCCGGCCTGACGAGACCGCAAAGCTCCTCTGGGGGACAGGGACAGCACAGTGACAGGGACGCGGGGCCGTCCGGCAGGACCCCGCCGGGCACGACACTGCACTTCAGAGCCCGGGCCGTGACGGCAACGGTCCCCGAAACGGTCTTCTAAAGAGCCCCCGTGTCCTCCGAGCTGTCAGAGCTGCGGGGCAAGCTCTCCACGGGGATGGCTTCTGACGGCAACTCCGGGGTGACGAGACTGCCGTGCCCGAGGCCCCGTTCACACACGCTGAGTGTGGGAAACCGTGAACGTGACCCGCTCAGGCGCTTTCAGAACGGCCCTGAGCGGGGCCGGGGGGCCGGGGTGGAAGGAGACCGCCCAGCCCGGGAAGCCGGCAGCCGCCGGCGGGCGACCCGACCGCCCGCGCGGGCACCTGTAGTACTCGTGCTTGTCCTGCGTGTACAGCGGCGGGTCGACGCACGGCCGCGCGTCCACCTTCTCCTCCCACGTGCCCTGGCTCCAGCCCTCGGCGTAGCTCTGCAGCACGTACACCTGGTCGATGAAGGGCCCGCCGGACTCTGGAGACCGGGGCAGACAGTGAGACAGTGACCGAAGCAGACCGCGCCGTCTCAGGCCACCAGCGACGCGGACGGGGAACTGTCCCTATTTACCGCCTCTTCCCAGGAAGGCCTGGAGGAATCACGAAAACGGACACGGGACAGAACACATGACCTCAGGGTGCGGGGTCCCTGAAGGGGGGAAGGGGGTCGGCCTGGAGTGGGAGCGGTCCAGGCCCTGGCTGCCCCCGGGGGCCCCTCACTGCCCCGGCGTCAACTGCCCCCCGCCCCACAGGAGCGCCAGGAGAGCGGGGCCTGTGGCCTCCCCCACGGCTCCCAGCCACAGCTAGAACCAGCGGCCACGCCTGCAGGGGTCAAGGACATTCGTTCAAAGATGAGACAAAGGAGCCCAGGAACAGAGACGCGAGGGAAGCTCCGTGGGACCGGGCGGGTCGGGGAGGGAGAGCTCGGGAGCACTGTGCACTCTGAGCCTCAGCCCGAACGAGAGGCGAGGACACGCCCCTACGACGTTCACAGGGCTGCCTCGGACACGGAAACATTTCCAGCGACAGGGACGACAAAGGAAGGCGTGCAAGCCCCCGTCTCCCGGGGGAGCACCGACGCTAAGCTGCCCCGTCCCGCAGCGCAGGACTCAACCGACGTTACAGAGCGTCCGCCACTTAGGGACGTGACCCATCAGTGGTGTCAGAGTGCTGGCACGTAGACATGCCGCTCTGCCGGGCCTTGGAGAAGTGAAAGGGAGTTTCGCTGACTTCCTCAGTCTGTCTCCAAAACATACCAATGAGCGCAAGGATCCTTCACCCTAGAAAATCTACTTTGCTCTCTCAAAACAATTTAAAGGAGATGGAGCAAGATTAAAGGAAACAGCGTGTCATCACACGTCCTCGCCAGCGGCGCGGTGAGACGTGGCGAGGCCAGTGCCACACGCACCTTCTCTGCACACGGAGCCGTCCTGCTAGGACAGCGGCCGGGGCCAGCAGCTTCCCGCCTCCCCCGCTGCCACGGCTGACGGGGGGAGGGGCGCAGCTCACACACCGGGCATCCACTTCCTAGGACACCCCGACAGACGAGGTCGCTGGGAGCGTGGGAAATGGGAGCAGGGCCACGTGCGGAGCCAAGGCCCAGGTGACAGCCGTGCCAGCACCTCACCTGCAATGAACTGCTCGTACTCGATGACGGGGATGTTTCTGTTGAGACTGGGAAGATCAAAGAAGTCGGCCCAGGGGATGCGGACCTGGGGAATGTCCGGGCTCTGCCAGTGGTAGAGGCGGCCCCACGGGGGCAGCACCAGCACCCACTCCTCCGTCTTCAGCAGCGTCTTCAGCAGGGAGGCCATGCGGATGTAGACGTCCCTGCGGAGGTTGAAGCCCTCGGGGGGGTTGACGTCGTAGAGAAGATACCTGGCGGGGAGGGGCCGAGACCGGGCTTCAGCGCCACACCCCTGGACAGACCCCTGGGCACGTGGTGACCCACAGGCGGTCGCCTCCGCGGGTGGTCGCCCGCCCTGGGCGTTTCAGGAGCTGCGGCCTGTATCTGGGCGCGCCAGCGGCTCGCACCTCGGCCGTAATTCACACCGGGCCCAGCGGTGTCGGGACTGGACGGGAGACTCGGTCCTCGCGCGGTTCGCGAACTTTTCGGTCTCCAGCCCACGTCACAGCTGTGACGACCACCGAGGACCCCGAGGGCTGCGGTTCACGTGGGCGAGCCCTGTCCACGACTGCTGCACTAAGAGTTAAGGTACGGACTGCAAGGTATCGGTGTCACTCCCAGGTGACGATCACGTGCGACACGCTACTGCCGTTGACACGTGGAAGTGGAGGACGAGGACGTTTCCCGAACGAAACGACCAGCGACGAGAGCGACAACGTCCGTCTCGTCTGCGAGTCCCCCGCCGGCTGGGCGCGGGATCCCGCATCTGCGGCGGAGGCCAGCGCTACCACGGGCCGGGGGCCCGGAAAGACCAGAGAAACAGCCACCGAGGCGAGCAGCCCCCGGGTGTTTCCGCGGAAACGGCGCGGCAGCCCGGGGGTCCCTGCCGCCCGCCAAGCGCCGCCCTGCCCGGGGCGGGCTCCCCCGCCGCGGCCCAGGGGGCGTCCTCGGCTCCGGCCCCGCGGCTGCCGAGGGGGGCCCGGGCGCCGGGAGGGCCGGGCTGCCGCTCCGCGACGCGCACGGACGCGCTCTGGGCCCGGAGCGCCCCGCGCGGGCGGAGACGGGGCCCGCAGAGGCGGAGGAAAGGCCGCGGCGTCGCCAGGACCGGCCCGCCCGGGGCTCGAGGCCGCGGCCGCGTACCGTCTGCGCGACGCCGCCCCCGACAGCAGGTCGGCCGCCGACTGGCCGGGCCAGAACTCCTCGCCCGAGGCGGCGGCCCGCGGCCAGGCCGCGGCGCCCAGCAACAGGCAGACGACGCCGAGCGCCGCCATGGCCGCGGCGGCCACGCATTTCCGGCGGCCTCGCCCCGCCCCGGAAGCGCCGATCCGCCAATCCCGGCGGAGCGCGTCCGCGGTCGCCACGGCAACGCCGCGGCCCGGCCTTCCCGCGCATGCGTCCTGCGTCCGCCGAGCCTGACTGTCTCCAGGACCGAGGGCACCGAGGGGCAGGGGCCTGGGGGCGGAGCCTGTACCCAGGGGGCGGGGCCAGGGAGGCGGGTCTGGCCGTGCGTCGGGGCGGGGCCTTGTCTGGGGCGGGGCCTCGGTTGGGGCGGGGCCTGCCCTTCGAGGGCGGGGCCTGGGCGGGGCGGGGCCGGCCGGGCCCCCGACCCCGGGCCCCCACGGCGACCCCCCGCCCGTCCCGGGCCCCCCGCCAGCCTTTCTCCCCTCCCCTCCCCTCCCCTCCCCTCCCTTGTCCCCCCCCCTGCTGTGACCCGGGAGGCTCTCTGCGTCCGTCCTTAGTGGGGACCCGGGATCCCGCGCCGGCCGCCCGGGCGCGGCGTCCTCTCCGCGGCCCTCGCCGAGGTCAGGGTCGCCCCGGGACCCGGCAGCGTCTGCGCGGAGCCCCACGGGGCGGCAGGAGAGGCCTTCGCTGTGCCGGGGTCAGGGCCCGGGGTCAGGGGTCGTGGGGGGAGGGGACGCGGCTGCTGGAGGAGCCGCCGGCCCCCCCCCCGCCCATGACCCCCCGCGGGGCCCCGACCCTCCCCTGCGGGAGGAGGAAGCCCCCTGGGCCTGGACTGGGGGAGCCACGGGCGCAGCTCTGAGCCCTGGAGCCCCTAAGAGGGACAGAGATTCCTCCGGGCCCGGGAAGTCCTCGGCAAGGCCCGGGGCTGAGCCGGACGCGGGGGTCCTGAGCACAGCCCCGGGGAGGGCGGGACAAGGACCTGCCCGGGGCCTCTTCAGAGAGGGGAGCTCAGCGAGTCCCAGGGGCGCGTCCTGGGGAGCCCATGTCCCAGCCCCGGGCGCCGTCCAGGTGTGGGGAGAGGAGGGGAGGGAAGGGGCACCTTAGGGCCGCCTGGGCAGCAGTCACAAGGCTGGAAGGCGGGTCAGGCTGGGGGACAGCACCATCCCCGCCCTGAGAACACAGGGAAGTTGCAGTAAGTCAGTGCAAAGCCATGACCCCTGGACCACGACACACGGTGGCCGGCCGCCACGGCGGGAGTCTGGGCCGTGGAAGAGGGTACAGCCGTGGACCTGGGCTGAGACTGCCCGAGTCCGGGGCTCTCCTGGCCCACGGACACCCCGCATGCACCCCACTCTTCAGGGTGCGAGGTGAGTCGCCCAGGTGTTACGTGGCATCCCAATCCCCCGGCCGTGGAAACACACAGGGGAGCTGACTGCTGTGAGTCACCACGGAGGGCACGGGACTGCAGGTTTGGGATCTGTGGCCACAGGCCACACAGCAGGAGCCCATGGGGGCCGCCTGCCAGGACCCAGGCTGCCGGGGTTCCTGGAGTCACCCCCACTCCTGGGCCAGCACCCCTGGTGATGTCCCCACAGCTGGGGCCTGACCTCTGGGATGATGGCTCAGCAGGACCTGTAGGAAGGCTGCTCCGGGTGGTCCCAGGGGTCCTCAGTGAGGGTGCTACAGGCAGTGACCTGATGGCCACACCGTGCCAGGTCACCAGCCTCTGGAGCAGAATGGAAGCTCCGCCCTGCAGGCCTGTGGGGGCCCCTGGCCACACCCGGCCCTTCCCAGACACGGCAGCCGGGTGGGCCGGTGCGGGGCGTGCTGTGTGAGGGCGGGGAAGGGGCTCATGCAGGGCCAGGGGCCACCTGCAGGGATCCCGGCCTGGGTGGGTGACACTGCCTCGGACGTTCCCGGTGCCAGGTTTCCCGCTGACCGCCTCGCCGGGATGTGAGGGCCTCTCCCGCGTGGGCAGTGGGGACAGCCAGACTCGCAGTGCCGGGGGTGGCTGCTGGGGTGCGGGAGCTGTGCACGTGAGCAGAGGCGCGGTGCCGGGGGGCCGGGGTCAGGACCCTGGGCACTGGCAGGTGTCCGGCTGCACTGCACGCTCTGCCTTCCTGAACAGACTTGTTTACGTCCAGGCCGCTCCGCGTCTCCTGGCAGACAGGTCACGTCTTGCCGGTCGTGGAAAGACACGTGGCCCTGGCTGCGCCAGGTGCCTTTTTCAGGATAAACCTTCGGCCACTTTTCTTTCTGCGTCCCCCGCCTCCCACCCTCCCAGCCACTGAATAATCTGGTTTCCTACTTCTACTTGAGTCAGTTTTCTTTTGTATTAAATGTTTGGGGGGACGTTGGTTAACGAGGTTATACGTCTCAAGCGTCGCATTCAGCAGCGCGTCGTCGGTACGTGCCACTGCGCGCGCCCAGCCCCCGGCCTCCCGGCGCCGGCTGCGTGTGTCCGTGAGGTGTGGGGTTGGTTTGGTCGCTCGTTGCTTTCTGTTTTGTAACCACATGTGGGTGAACTGAGGCGATTTTGTAGTTCACGTATTCCAAGAAAAGCGTCTATTCATCCAGCTTCTGAAATTCACGGCCACGGGCTGCAACACGGCAGTTTCATAATTTCAAAAGCCCCCATTCTCCTTCTCCTTCTCCCTTCGTTCTGCGGGCTCAGCGGGTATGTCCCAGGCATGGCCCGCGTCGCCCCAGGGCTGCGGGGCGGAGCCTGGGGAGCTGGAGTCGCGGATGGAGTTTGAGCGGGGGCAGCAGATGTGTCACCCGCCCGCCCCAGGACACGGCAGGACAGGAAGGTTCTGTCGTTGCCGCGTCTCTGCGGTTCTCGGCTTTTATCCGCGTTGCCTTTACTCCAGGGATGGGCTCGCAGCTGGGTTTTCACGCGCCCCACGGGGAACGCGTCTGATGGCACAGAGGAAACGGTCGTGGACGAGAGGCTGCGGGACGCCCGTGAGGACGACGCCGACGCTGTTAGGAACAACCCACCTAAAACGACTCGCAACGCCCCCTCCTCTGAATTTCGTTCGCGGATGAGGAGGAGCTGAGAAAGGTGCTTGTCGTAAGGGGGAGATGCCAAGGTGACATCTGCGCATCGCCCCGGCTGGGAAGCTTCTGGTTAAGTGGCGACAGACGGGCACCCTGCAAAGGCACGACGCACGCAGGAGCCCGCAGAGCGAGGGCGGCGCGCCGGGGCCCGCGGCCAGCTGCGTCCTGGCCGACGCGGGTTTGCGGACCGTGCGGCTGGCCTGTCTCCCCTGGGAGGGACGACGCGCCCCTGGCCCAGGCCGCCGGGGCAGGCGGGGCCCTCATCGCAGTCCCCCGTGTGGGAACTTTCCGGGCCAGACGGCCACAGCTGGGCCAATACCTCGAAGGGGCTCGGAGTCAGAGCCCCGCACGGCGCCCCGGGACGCGGGCCGCGGGGCGATGTCGCAGTCGAGCGGAGTTGCTGTCGGACACCGGGCGTGACGACGGGTTCCTGAAGCCCCCGCGTGCCGAAGGCGCGGCCGGTGCCCGGCGCCCGCTGGGCCGCGGTCCACTGCGGGGGTCCCTGAGCCTGCCCGGGGCCCTCGGAGGTGGGCGCCTCCACGTGCGGGTGGGGGCCCTTGGGCTGCGAAGGTAGAACTGAACTCCCAGGGGCTGGGGCTAAGAGAAGAATGTTCTGGACTTTAGAGGTGAGAAGAGGAGAAATGGATGCAATCTGGGGGTCCGTCTGCTGCTCCCCGGCCCTCACTATCTCCGTCCCCGTCTCCCCCTCCTTCTCCCTGCCGCCCCCTCCCCCACATGTTGGCACCCGCTGCTGTAGGGGCAGCCACGCAGGAGCTGGCACCCTCCAGGGGAGGGTCTGGGCAGGGAGCGCGAGGCACCGGGACGGCCTGGGGCATGTCGCACAGGCCCCCGTGCGCGGAGACGCTGGCTTTGGGCGGCCGTCAGGGGTCGCCTGCTTTTACCGACGCGGAAAGTCGTGACCAGGCTCTCGGGGCCTCGCCCCGGTCCAGGGCCTCTCGCACCGGCCCCGGGCGAGGCGTGCGTTTCTGGAGGTGCAGCCGGGCCCCAGGTCCCCGGAGGTGCGGACGCCGCGTTCTCACCGCCCTGTCACCGCCGACCCCCAGCCGGTCCCCGGACTGATGACAGTCTGGGTCCGGGAGAGGCTTCCCGGCACTGGCCGGGCCACCCAGCCCGCCGGGGGCACGTGGGAGCCGTCCAGTCAGAGTGCGGGGTGGGACGTCACCATCAGCGTGGGATGTCCCCGTCCGGCTGGACGGCTCACTGCAAAGCCGGCTCCGGCCCGGGAAGCGGGAGGCCCAGGGCGTGAGAACGTCGGAAAAATGCCTTTGAAGGCGCTGGGCGGGCAGCTCAGGGGTGGCAGGGTCCTGGGAACCTCTCCCGTCCCAGAAGCCACCACCCCAGGCCTCAAACCTGTCCCCGTCCCCCGGGACGGGCCCCCCGAGGCCCCATCCATCTGCTGCCCGTGCGGGCCCCTCCACTCCCCTCCTCAGCCCCAGTCCCTTCCTGCGGCCTCGCTTCCTCCCCAGGGAGCCAGCCCCACACCGTGTCGCGTTGGCCCTGGGCATCTCCGATCGGCCAGAGAAGACGGCACCGGCCGGAGCGCCTCCTGCAGCCCGTCCCACACAGGGTCCCCTCCCCCCGCCCCCGCCCCCACCCCACTCAGGTGCGCCCCGCAGGCCTCCCCTTCCCACACCAAAGCGGCCTGCACAGCAGCACCCGGGGCCGCGGCCCGTGCCCCTCGGGGCTGTCCCGCCCTCCCTCACGGCCTCCGGACCCCGCCCTGCCGTCCTGGACGAGGTCAACGGCCGGACACCTGTGACTGTCCTCCCCAACCCTGCCGGTCCCTCCGCCCCTGCCGCTGCGTCTTTCCAGGAGGGGCTGCTCTTCGTGCCCTCACATCGGGCTCTTCCCCGCGTCCCCCTGTCATGCCACACCAGGTCCTCTGTGCAGTTTCTTGAAAAATGGGAGAGGGCACGGCCCCTGCCTGGGCGTCCAGCGGGATCTGCGGGTGCTGCCCCAGATCTGCCCCCGGGGGGGGCCTGCATGGCACCGGGGCTGCTCCGGCCACGCGTCTCTGGGGGCTTCTGTCCCCAGGCCACTGGGCCCCGCAGCAGGTAAGGGACGCTGCCTCGGCCGCACCACCGGCCCGCTGCGCCGGGCTCCCTGCCGCACCCTGCCCGCCCTCCCTGGGCCCTGCGCCCGGCCCCCAGACCTCGGCGTCCTCGGGGAGGCCCTGGGGCCAGTCTGCCTGGCCAGTTGGAATGACACCTTCTGGGTCCCGAGAGGCTCAGGCCTGGCCCAGGAGTCGAGGGCCAGAGGTTGGTCCTGGCCCCCCCCGTGAGTGGCAGCCTCGGACGAGCTGCCCGCCTTCTCCAGGACTCAGTCTCCTCCGCCGGGAGGAGGGACCCGACCGACGCGGCCACTCGCCCTCATCCAGGAAGCGTGGACCAACGCGGAGCCAGGCCCGGCCCGGCTGCCTGCGGAGGCTGCAGGGCAGGTGACCACGGGGCCGCGGGCCCGGCCCGAGCGGGCCACCGCGCCTGCGGAGTCCGTGAGCGCAGTGCGGCGCGAGTGGCAGGGGGAGCCGTGCCCGTGGTTGGTCGGGGGTGCCCTGAGCCCGTCCCTGGGACGAGGCTGCCCGGGCACCAGGACGGCTCGGCCCGACCTACTCTGCACCCGCACACTGCGCCGCCAGCCCCGTCCTGGGCGCTGCCCCTGCTTCCATCTGAGTCACGGCGTCAGCCAAGCACCCCGGGGCCACGACGCCGGCTCGGCCCAGGGGGTCCAGGCTTCTCTGACCAGCATCCAGGGCCACGGCCCCAAGCGGCCAGGCAGCTCGGACACCCGCAGAGGAGCAGGCCTGGCAGCGTCGCCCTCCGTGCGGCCCCGCCGTGTGGCCGGGCTGTGGGGGCCCCGCGGTGGGCGTCGGGCGTCGACGTGGACCTTGTGAGTGACGTTGGACGGAGTCCGAGGTAGCGGCCGCGCTTGGCGGTTAACATTTCCTCCGAGGGCAGGAGGGGAGGAGGGGAGGCGGGGGGAGCGAACCCAGATGTTTATCCCAGAACCACGCGGCCCCGCAGCCGCCCTCCCACGCGGAGGAAGCGACCCAGCCCTCGGCAGACTGACGGCCGGTTCCCCAGCCCAGCTCGGGCGCTGGGATGTGGCCTCAGGGACTGTCCCCAGTGCTGGCCGCACACCCCGGAGTGTGGACAGGCCCCGCGGGTGTCCCGTGGGACGCCGTCGCGGCTCCGATCGGGCCTGATGGAGCGAGCAGGGCCCGCCTGCGCCGAAGCCCGCTGGGTCTCCGGCCGCCGGGCGTGTAGGGGCCACCGGCGTCCGCGTGGAGCCTGGACCTGGACGCTTCTCCTTCCCCCCGAACCTTCATGTCCGGGACCGGCCGGCAGTGCCCGGGAGGCTGGCGGCCGTTTGCGGCGCGCTGGGCGCCCGGCACCGGGCCGGCTGCACAAATGGACCCCGGGGAGGGCCGGGCCGGCCCGCCAAGCCGACGGGCAAACCGCCGGGGCCCAGTGGGCCGGGCTGGGGCGTGCGTCTGCCTCTGCCGCGGCCTCGCCCGACTTCTCAGGGCCTCGCGTGTGTCGTCTCCTACGTGGGGGACAAGAGGATGCCTGGGGCCCCGGGGGCGCAGTCCCCCGCTGGACGCTGGGGGACCTCGCTCTGCAGCACGCTGGGGCGAAGGGGCAGGCTCCGCTGGCCCTGAGGCCCCCCGTGGTCAGGCCGGGCAGCGGTGGCCGGAGGCCCAGGGGGCGGTGCCGGCTGCAGGGCCGCCCGGGGAGCCCTGTCCTCACCACCCCCCAGGCCGCGGCTGGGGGTGCACACGCACCCCCGCTGGGCTGCAGTCCCTCAGCGGGGCCCCAACCCACACCCGGGACCAGGCCTCAGCCCCGGCGCGTCGAAGTCCCCACTTCTGAGGTTCTGGCCGCCCCAGCACCCCTCACAAAGGCCCTGTTTGTGGAGAGCTTGGCCCGGACCGGTGCCAGCGGGGGAGAGCGCCCCTGGCCACAGCCAGTGTCCCCGGCTCCCCTGCCGGCCCTGATGGGCGGCCTCAGACGCTGGAGTGACAAGAAGCAGCGCTGTCACCCGGGGGCGGGCCAGGCGGCCAGACAGCCCGTCCATTTAGCCACGCTGCACGGCCTCGGCCGCCCGGCTCACAAAGCGGCCTTGTTCCCGCCGTCACGCGCCCCGCCCGCTGCTGGCCACTCTCGGACGTCATCAGCGGTGGGAACTGTTTCCCCGAGGCTGCCGCTGACCTTCGCCATGCTCGCGGGGGAGGGAGGCGTCTGGACTGAAGTGGCCTCCCCAGCCGGCCCCGCCACTCACCGCACAGGGTTCAGGCGCCGACGGCCCCGCGGCCCCGCTGACCCCGCGCGGGCTGCGGTCGGCCTCGCCGTCCCCTTCGGAACGGGCAAAGCTGGTCTGGGGCGGGCAGAAGGAGGGGAAGAAGGGAGCGCAGGGGCGAGTACACACGTGCACGCACGCGCGGCAGGGACACGCGTGCCCAAATGCACACCCAGAGGCCACGCGCAGGTCCACGGAAAGGTCTGTCCAGAGTTGAGGGGGCACGACCCATTCCCTAGGGACATTGGCGTGCGTGTGTCCCTAGGGACGTGCAACACACACGCAGGCGCGCACACGTGCGCGGCCTGCCAGCCCCTGCGGAGCTGCCATCTCTCTCGGGGCCGGCAGGGGCCTGACGTCCTGTCCCCTCCCACGCCAGGAAGGAACGTCCTGCAGCCTCAGGAGGCAGCGGCGCAGCAGAGCGCGTGAAGCGCCGGGCTGTCCGCGGAGCATCGTGGCGCCGGCCGGGACGTCCGTGGGGGTGGGACTGTCCCCCAAACCGCAGTTACGCAGCCCGAGCCGGGACGGAAAGGGCCTCTGTAAACAGAGCAGGGGATTGCGACACCGGCTTCAGCGTCTCACACGTGGGGGGGGGGTGCAGGGTCCCTGGGCGCCCGAGCCCCTGGCCAGCGGACAGCCAGGCCCTTGTCACCGGCAGATGCCCGCTGCCACCGCCCCGAGGCTGGGCGGGTGACAGGGACAAAGCCTGGAGGGCAAGGCCGGCTTCCCTCCTGTGTCCGTGGGTGAGGGCCCACAGCCCGCCCCCTCTGGCAGGGCCCCCTCTCCAGGCGGCCTCCGCGGGGCCCCGATGGCTTGTGGTCGGCAACGGCAGGGTGGCCCCGCAACGTCCACGCCGCCCCCGGAACCCATGCACGTGACCTGACCCGGGAAGGGCGTCTGCGGTCTGGCCGGGGGAAGGCTCTGGGCACGCGGAGGCCACCCCGGAGCTCCTGGGGCCCCCACACGCCTGGAGAGCCGGCGGGACAGCCGTGCAGGGCGGCGGCCTCGCAGCCCCCGCGTGGCCAGCAGGAGGGGGGCGGGCGGGACCCTGCCCCGACAAGGGCCGGAGGGCGACTGTGATTTGGGGCGCGCAGCCCCTGGACCGGGCAGGACGGGTCCCCGAGTTCCAGCCCGCGTCTGCGGTGCCTGTGGTGGCCGCCCTGGGGGCCTCCTGGAGACACTCATGTTCCAATCCCCCGGAGCGGCCACGCGTGGGCAGCCGGCGCCGCCGCCCTGTCGTGGTTTGTCCGGCGCTGAGGAAGGACCCGGATGGGGCTCCGTCCCGGGTGCCTGGTCCGCCCTGGCCCACGCCACAGCCCGCCCCTTCTGGCCCTTAACGCTGGGGGCAAAGGTCCCAGAAGGGGGCAGTGACCCGGCTGGGGTCACGCGGCCGCCCTGGGAAAACCAACTGCTTCCCGCCCAGTGCCCGGGACTCCAGACACTTCCAGAAAGTTCCGGCCCGCCGGCAACGCCGGCCTTGGGCACGGACTGCAGGCGGCTTGCCCCCGGCTGCGGATGAGGCCGTGCCCAGCACCGACCTGGGTGATGGGCTACGCCAGGACACTCGTGCGCAGGGGCACACCTGCCCGCACACCTGCCCGCACACCTGCAGACACACGCACACTCGGATGCCCAGGAGGACGGCGCAGGCGCGTGACGAGGGCGCAGCGGGGGTGGCGTGCTCTCGGCCTCGGGGCGCTCAGGGCACCTGAGATCGTCCAGGCTGCTGCCCCGGGTGCTGCGGCCGAGGCGGAGCTGGCTGAGCGCCTGGAGGACAAAGGGCGACCTGAGCCGGGGTGACCATCCCCACACCCTGGGCGCGCCCTTCCCGGCAGCCCCGCTGACCCCCGCTTCGTGGCTGCGCACCCCGGCCTTCCCCAAAGCCAGCAGGAAGACAGAGACTAAACAGCTGCCGCCACTTCTCCTTTCCCGAAAGATCCTTTTGGACAAAACAAATAGATGTCCGCCAGCCGCGGGGCGGCCCCAGGGAGAGGCGGGAGGCCGGATGGCGGACCGCGGGGTGCGCGGCACCGGCTCCTTTTCCGGGGAGCGCGGTGCCCTCTGCTCCCTGAGCCCTGGCGCGGGAAACGCCTGGTCAAGCAGGGGTGGCCCCGGGCCGCGCGAGCCCCGGGAACGCAGGGGCCGTCGAACTCGGCCCATCTCAGCCACAAGCTCACAGCGCCCCCCGGGGACCTGCCTCCCTGCCCACCCGCTCCCCCACCCCAGGGGAGTGCGGGGATGGGACGGAGCCTGGGTCCCCACCCCTCGTGGCCCTGCCACTGCCAACCGACCTGCAGCTCCGGGGTCCCACCCCGACGGGGCCTTCGCCCTGTGGGCTCAGACTCTGGCCGTCTCCCCCCGAGGTGGCTCTACCTGGCCCCGCGAGGGCTGTTTTCCTCGGGGGAAGGGTCCGGACAGCAGAGGACTCAGCAGGTGTCACACACCCCACCCGGACGCCGGGTGAGCCCCAGCGGTCTGGGGGGAGCGTGACACTGGGACACGGTCGGTGCGTAATGGGGACCAGGGCGGCTCCGGAAACCCCCGCGAGGCCGACACGCGCTGAAGGAGGAGAGGGGGTCGGGCCCGCCCGGGGCCGGGACGGGCGGTGCTGGCGACAGAGCAGAGCGGGGAGCCAGGGACACCCCCGGCCGGACGCAGGGCCTGTTCTTGGGCAAAGGAGCGAAGCACGGAGCGGAACAGGCGCTGCTGGACCCGCGCGCGTGCCCACGTGCGAGCGGATAACCCGGACGCGGGCCTCCGCGCCCCTGGGCTCAGCGGGCCCGCAGACCCGCGGCCCGTGGGGCACCCCCGCTTCTCTGCCCCCCGCTCCGGACAAGCTCCCGGCGCAGTCTTGCTGGCACGCGGACCAACACCAGCCCCGAGGAGACCGCCGACCGCGATGTCCCGGGCGCGGGCGGGCAGGCCCCAGGCCCCCCTGCGGAGGCAGGTCCTGGGCCAGAGGCCTGGGCGGGGCCTGACGTGCTGCCTAGGGCTGGGCGAGCCCGGGTGTGCACGGCCCTGACCCCTGGCCGGGCATCCCCCGCACGCCCGAGCCACCTTCCTAAGGTGGGGGCTTTCTTGTCACCCGATGGACAGCGGGCCGGGCCGCCTCTCAGGACCCACAGAGCAGCGTCGTGTGTGGGGCCCGCTCCCCCGCACCCCGCCACCCGCCTCCCGCCTGGGCTCTGCTGGTCCCGGCCCCGCGCCCAGGTCCCTGCCCACAGCGACCTCCAGGCCCTTCCCCAACCCCGTGGGCTGTGCCTGCCCACGATGACCGGGCGCCCCGGGGCACAGCCCCCCGGGCACCAGGCTGCTTCCTGGCCTGCTCGGGGTCGGGGAGGGGCCCTGCTGCCCCCGTAGTAGGACAGCCACTGCGCCACCGCCCAGACCCACTCAGCGCGCACCCCCGGGCAGGCGCCTCCGTCCCCACCCGGACCCTGACCACCTCCCGCTCGCAGCCCGTCCAGACCCCACATGAGGGTGCAAGGCCAGGGGCCAAGGGGGGCCGGGACTCCTAAAGGCCCCCCTGGGAGGAGTGAACGTAGGGACGCCTCCGCCACACACCTGCCCAGGGAGGGCGGGTGCCCCCGGGCCTTGGTCACTGTGCCTCCGGGGGCGCCAGCTGCTGCCTCCACCGGCAGGAAGTGGGGCCCGTCCTCTCAGAGAGCCCCACCCCAGGGGAACGGGAAAGGGGGCGCGCGGCCCAGGTCTGAGGCGGGCCAGTGTCCACGTTGAGGCCTGGGGCTGGCCGTGGGGCTTCCAGAGGCGGCAGACGGGGGGGGGAGGCCTACAGGAGTCCCCTCGGCCTCACCCCTGCCCCCCAGTCCTGCACTTGCTCTGGGACCTTTCGGGCCCTGAGGCACCCTGGCAGCTCTCCCCGGCCGGGCTCCTGGGCTTGGGACACCTCCCGGCTTGGAGGTGGAGCCGCTGCCCCCCCGTCCCGAATGGCCATCCGCGTGGGAAGCGACCCGATGCCCGCGGACCCCGCGCACCGAGGGGCCTTCCCTGGCGGAAGGGCGGAGTCGTCCGTTGTCTGGACGGCGGGGCTTTTCATGACTCATTTCTGAGTCAGGCCGAGGTCAGAGGGCACCAGACACCGGGCCTTCCGCAGGCGCAGGGGCCCTGGACGGGTGCCCGGCACCGAGGGGCGCGGCCGGGTCAGGGCAGGGCGGGCGTGTGAGCGCGCAGACGTCTGTGAGCCGGCGTCAGCGTGTCAGCGGGGGGGGGTGTCGGCGTCACGTGTGAGCACGTGCGAGCGTGTCAGCGGGGGGGGGTGTGTGTCGGCGTCACGTGTGAGCACGTGCGAGCGTGTCAGCGCGGGGGGTGTCGGCGTCACGTGTGAGCCGGCGTCAGCGTGTCAGCGGGGGGGGGGTGTCGGCGTCACGTGTGAGCACGTGCGAGCGTGTCAGCGCGGGGGGTGTCGGCGTCACGTGTGAGCACGTGCGAGCGTGTCAGCGCGGGGGGTGTCGGCGTCACGTGTGAGCACGTGCGAGCGTGTCAGCGGGGTGAGCGCCAGCGAGCGTCCTGGCCCGCCCGTGTGCGTGTGAGTGTGGGCCGTGCAGACGGGACGTCGAGTGCAGAAACAGGGATGGCGACGGCACCCTGCGCCCCCGAGAGCCCCCGAGACGCCGTCCTGGCCCCGGCCCTGGAGGAATCGGGGTTTGTGACACGAGGCGGGAGAGGACGGTGGCAGACGCTGCGCTCGACTCTGCGCGCTGCCGTGTCCCCGCGGAGAAGCAGCACGTGCGCGGGTGTCACCCGGCCGGTTCACAGTCTCTGCTCTCCGCCTGCTAAAGGCATTCTGACCGGGCCAGAGGGACCGCGGGACGTGGAAAGGTCCAGAAGGCCCCGTGGGCCGTGACCGGTGGGCGACGACAGGCGCGGGACGGTGGCCGGGCCTGCACCTGCGAGCCGCTGCTGCGCCCCCCCACCCCGCAGGCGCGGGAGGAGGCCGGCTGGGCGGGCCTGGCGGGCCTGGCGCCCTCCCTGGGTCCCTGGCGCCTCCGCCCCGGCCGAGCGGGCCGGCTATTCTGGGAGCTGGTGAGGCCCAGGCCTTATAAGGCTCCGGCCAGCCTGGCGCCTGCTGACCCCCGCCCCACCCCGAGGCCGCAGGGCCGCAGCGCCCTCACCCACCTCGCCCTGGGCTCCGACTCCCCTCCCGTCGCCCAGGACTCTCCGCCGAGATTCAGATGAGGTGACGTCTCGGCCCGGAGGGCCTCGGGGAGAGGTGGGGAGCCGCTCGGGCCGGGGCGGCCTTCCCTGTCCTTATGTGGTGAAGCTCCTGGTCCTGGCCCGACACCGGGGCCCGGGGGCTGGGTGGGAGCCAGCGAGTCCGCTTATTTTTAGAGGATTTTACCCAAACACCTGGGTCGGGCCCAAATCACACAAAAGAACAACGCGTGCCGCGTGGTCCAGCGGGGACCGTCCGTGACCCGCGGTGCTTCTCGAGCCCCCCCCGGGCCTGCGCGTCCTCCTCGGCCGGCGCCCACGGACGGAGCGGCCCGGCTCCGCCCAGACGTGTCCCCAGGAGGACACGCACCTGCACTGAGCCACCTCCGTCTTCTCCCGCCGAGGAGCCGGGAGGACGAGCAGACGCGGACGGGAAGCCGGGGGCAGACGGCGCCAGCCTCTGGGGAGCTGGCAGCAGGAGCCCTAGCGCCTGGCACCCTGGGGCGCGCCCACAGCGCTGGGCGGGGGGGAACAAGGGAGCGCGTGAGCGGCTGCCTTCACGGCCCCACACGAGGCCACGCCACGCGCCAACCGTCCCACGTCCCCCGTCCCACGTGCCCAGGGCGGGCCGCAGGGGTGGAGGGACGGCAGGTCGTGCCCGCCGCCCACGCGCGCCAGTCACGCCCCCCCGGGGCCTCCTACGCGTTCACGAGGACTGAAGGAGGTGGGCCTTGCCAGGGGGTCCCCGGGACGGTCGGTGACACCCTCCAGTGGCCAGGGCGCCCCCCGACCGCCTGGAGGGAAATCGGTCGTCCTCGTCTGCGTGCGACGGCGGAGCGAGGACTCAGGGGTCGAGCCTTGCCCCGCACCCCCCACGCACGTGCGAGGCGCCCACCGGGCAGCAGGTGCTGGGAGGTGCAGAGGCCGGGCGGGGCGCAGGGCGCGGGGCGCATGGCGCTGCCCCCCCCAGCAGGCTGCGCAGAGGGGCGGACGCCGCCCGAGCGAGCCCGGGGCGCGACTCAGAGAGACCGTGCGGGGCACGTGGGGGGCAGGGAGGGGCACCAGGTGCTGAGTCAAAATGGGGGTGCTCAGGGGAGACCTGGGGCTGAGAAGGGCAAGGGGAAAGGGGTGAGGGCGGCTCGTGCCGACGTCTTAGGCGGGAGAGGGGCGGTGGGGACAAGGTGGTCCCTGAGGCAGGATCGCGGGCAGGGCCCGGCGTGTCCCAGGCGCGTGGACCCGTGGGAGGGCCCAAGCCCTCTGGTGCCCTGGAGACGCCCCCGGACGGCGCGGGGGCGGGAGCGGTGAGGGTCCCGGTGTGGGCGCTGTGCTCAGAGGCGGTACCAGCCCCAACGCGCTCCTGGCGCCTGCTCTGCGCGGAGCCACTGCCCATTCGGGGGGCGACCCGACAGCAGGTGGACGCCGCCCGCGGGGCCCCAGCGCCCGGTGGGCGGCCGCGCCAGCCCAGCACTCAGAGACCGAGGTCCCTGTGGGTCTGCGTGGCCCAGCCGAGTCCCGCTCCGGCCGGTGCCCAGCCCCACCCCCCCAAACGTGCCCCAAGGATGCCCAGGACCCGGATCCGGGATTGTGAGACGGCCCCCACCTGGGCTGGGCTGGGACGTGGATGCCGGGTCGGTCCCCCGGGGGCCCTGGTGAGCCCAGCGAGGACCCGTGCCCCCCGGCCCTGGGAGAGGGCTCTTGCTGGGCCTCGGAGGCCCCACGCTGGTCCCCGAAATAAGGACTGAGAAGCTGGAGCTTCAGCAGCTCCCCCGGCCCCACCGCGGGGCAGCGAATGCCCTCCAGGACCCCGCGCTCTGACTAACCAGGGCTCCAGACGCGCCGCCCTGGCCGAGTGCGGTTTCCACACCGGGAGGGAGAAGGAAAATCCCCCGGGAGGGCAGGCTCCGCCAAGGGTACGTCTGGGACCTGCCGCGGGCTCGGGCCTCCTGTGGGATCCGCCAGGAATGTTCCTGGGGCGGGGAGGCCCGCCCTTCTCCCCGGAGGCATTGGGGAGCAAGGGCCCGGGCGCCAGGGCTGAGATCACCACCTGGAGACGAGGACACCCAGCCCGCCCGGGCGGCCGGGGGCCGGCCCTGCTCTCAGGCCTCCCATCACCCGCCAGCCCCGACCTGCCCGCCTCCGGGTGAGTCACCGGGAAGGAACCCCGCAGTCCCAGTCCCCCCCCCGGCGTGGTGCACCAGGGACAGCCCATCTCCGCCTCCGGGAGCGCAGCACCCAGCCCCGAGGCGG
Source organism: Cynopterus sphinx (assembly GCA_030015415.1). Lineage (NCBI taxonomy): Eukaryota > Metazoa > Chordata > Mammalia > Chiroptera > Pteropodidae > Cynopterus > Cynopterus sphinx. The sequence continues at coordinate 611,717 of CM057380.1, read as the reverse complement.
CCGGGGCAGGAGAGGTGGCCGCAGGCCGTTCCCGTCACCTTCGGCAGCGGATTGGCCTTTAGACTTCACCGTGAACGTGCATGGTGTGGGCTGGAAGTCTGTGTCCCCCAAAATCCACGTGTCGAATCACGCCGAGGCGGTGTGAGCAGGCGGGGCCCCGGGAGGTCGCTCCAGAGCGGGGCTCGTGCCGGAATCGGGGCGCCCCCTGCCCCGCCCCCACGAGGGGACCCTGCCGGGCTCGGCCGGTCGGCCTCCGGGGCACGGGCAGCGCACTTCGTCGTTCACAGGCTCCCCCGAGCGTGACTTGGCCGTGGCCGCGGGAACTCGGAGATGAGGCCGGAGGAGCCGGGTCACGGGCCTTCACGTGCGCGGCCGCCTGGGGTCCTGAAAGCTCCTGTTTATCACCTGAAGGAGCAGCCGTGCGCGTCACGGGGCCTGCCCGGACCTTCCGTTTGTCACGCGGGACGACAGAACGCGCAGGGGCACTAAGACCCGTCTTCTCGCACCGTCTCCTCCGCACAGCCGAGGCGAAAAGCTCCGACTAGGACACCCACCCTGCCCGGCAGTGTGGGCGGGAGAGCGTGCGGGCGCAGGCGAGGAGGGGACCGCGGTCCGGCCCCCTCGGGGCTGCCTCCGGGACCAGCCGCGTTCGTGCTCCGTCCTTCCAGCCGAGGCCCACGGCGGGTGCGGTGACGAAACACGTCGACACGTCATCCGTACGCATCGACACTCAAATCCGCCGCGTGCGTGCGCGCGGGCTCGCTCTGCGTGTGGAACGTTCTGCGGTTTCCACACACGTGCAGTGACACGCGTCCGCTGGCTTGGCTCCTCCTGGTTGGGGGAAACAGAAACGGGGCCTTCCGGAGAGTGGAAGGGGCGGCGGCCACGCCTGTCCTCTTCCTCCTTCCGAAAACGTGGGCCTCGGAAGGGGACGGCCCGGCCGCGAGCGCCGATCTGCGTCTCGGGCGCGCGGCCAGGACCGTCTCGTCTCAGCTGGCACGTGGCCCGGGGCCAGCCTGCCGTCGAGGAGCTCGGGAGCTGTTTGTGCTTTTTTCTCCTTGGACGTGAGCTCATGCTCAGACCAGCATCTCCGGTTCAAAATACGGCTCAGCTCGGGGAACCCGTTGCTTCCTCCGGTCGGGACTCCTCGGGACCCGGCGGGACTCACAGCCTCTTCCTCCCAGACGCCCGGCCGCCGGCCGCCAGCATCTGCCCGTTCAGCCGTGCTTCCTGCCCGGGGCCCACCACCTTGCCGAGGTTTCACCGACATCTCTTCCTCTCAGGACGAGCCGTTTTGCGGAAACAGCAAAGCCGAGGTGAGCTCCCCCCCACACACAGTCCTGCGCTCCCCGGGCCCGGGCGCCCCTCCGCACCCCTGTGGCTCCGCTGTCCCGTCCCTGGAAGTGTAATCCCAGCTCCTGAAACTCGACATCCAGGACCGTGGTGGACATCGACGTGGTGACACGAGCACGCTCGCCTGCGAGGAAGCGTCCCCGTTCTCTGTTACCAACGGCGTCCCTCCTGGAAGTCGCAGCGCCCGTGACGGGCTCGTGGGCCTTCCTCGCGCAGAAATCCTCTCGGTCTTCCGCTCCCAGTGGACCCAGGGATGACGCAGAGAAAACTAGTAAAATAGCGCGGAAGGGACTTTTTCTCTTAACTGTTTGCGGCCCCTGGAGGTCGGGGGGCAGCCCCGGTGCTGGGGCGGAGGCTTTCTCTCTCCAGGGACCCCTGGGAATGGCCCCGCCGGTCCCCGCCCCCCGCCCCTCCCGCAGGAGCCTGAGGCAGCCCCCCAGGGCACGGCCACCGGCCCCTGAGGTTTGCCCTGGGGGACAGTCTTGGTCCCACGCGTCCCACCTCTCCATCTGCCCCTGGGGACCCGGCACATTTAATCTTCGGGGTGGAGATGCCCGTGCAGGCGGGGCCCAGACCTCCCGACACTTGACCTCTGGCCGATCCTCAACCCACACCTACGACCAGGGACGTCAGTGGGCCGCCCGGGAGTGCACGCGCACACGCGCACGCGCACAAGCACACACGCAGGCACACGCGCTCACGCGCACACGCGCGCACACACGCACACGCGCGCTCACGCAGGCTCACGCACGCACACACGCACACACACGCACACGCGCACACGCGCACGCACGCACACACACGCACACGCACACACGCGCGCAGGCACACACGCACACGCACGCACACGCGCACACGCGCACACACGCAGGCACACACGCTCACACGCTCACACACGCACACACACGCTCACGCAGGCTGTGGGTGCTCGCGTCGCCGCACGCCTGCCAACTGGGCCTCCCCCTCCGAAGCCCTGTTTGTTCTCCGTCACCGGCCGATGAATGTTTTTTAAACTTTCCCTTTTACGGGTCCGTGTGGGTTTCACAATAGCAATCCCAGCAGGAAATCCGGAGGAATCTGGAGATAAACGCTTAAAAGCGAAGTGAGCACAGTCGGGGGGTGGGGGAAGGGTGAGAAGAATGTTCTAGAGTGTGTGGTGACGTCGTCGCAGGACCCGGAACGTGGTGCGGACGCTGTTTTCCGTTTCAAACAGACGAAGGGTGCAGCGTGCGGATCGTCTCGCGATAAAGCCGGCGCTTTTAGACGTGAATCCAGCGGGGACACGGGGGGCGGCACGGCAGTGTGCGCAGGTCACGCGGGGCCCGGCCTGCGGGCTCAGGGGGGCCCCAGCTGGAACTGCAGATGTGCGTGCGCGTGTGCGTGTGCGTGTGTGCGCGTGCGCGTCCGTGCGTGTGCGTGCGTGTGTGTGCGTGCGCGCGTGCATGCGAGCATGTGCGTGTGTGTGCGTGTGCACTTGTGTGTGCGTGTGCGCGCGTGTGAGTGTGTGTGCGTGTGCGTGCGCGCGTGTGCGTGTGCGTGCGTGTGTGCGTGCGTGTGCGTGCGTGTGCGTGCGTGTGTGTGTGCATGTGCGTGCGTGCGTGTGTGTGCGTGTATGTGCGTGAGTGCATGTGTGTGCGTGTGTGAGCGTGTGTGCACGGACACGGGAAACCACCCGGCCGGACCGCGAGTTCGTGAAGACGTGTGTGTGCGCGTGCGTGCGTGTGTGCGCGTGCGTGTGTGTGCGTGTGCGTGTGTGCGCGTGCGTGCGTGTGCGTGCACGTGCGTGTGTGCGCGTGTGTGCGCGTGCGTGCGTGCGCCTGCATGCGTGTGTGTGCGTGTGTGTGCGTGTGTGCGTGTGCACGCGTGCGTGTGCGCGTGCGTGTGTGTATGCGTGTGTGTGCGTGTGTGCGTGTGTGAGCGTGTGCACGCGTGCGTGCGCGCGTGCGTGTGTCTATGCGTGTGCGTGTGTGTGCGTGCGCGTGTGCACATGTGCGTGCGTGTGCATGCGCGTGTGAGCATGTGCGTTTGTGTGTGCGTGTGCGCGCGTGCGCGTGCGTGTGTGTGTGCGCGTGTGTGTGCGTGCGTGTGTGCGTGTGTGCACGCGTGTGTGCGTGTGTGCGCGTGTGTGCGTGCGTGCACGTGTGTGTGCGCGTGTGTGAGCGTGCGTGTGTGCGTGTGTGCGTGCGCGTGCGTGTGTGCGTGTGCGTGTGTGTGCGTGCGTGTGTGCGTGTGTGCGCGTGCATGTGCACGTGCACGGACACGGGAAACCACCCGGCCGGACCGCGAGTTCGTGAGGACGTGCGAAGGGGCAGGAATGGCCAAGGCGACCTGCCGCCGGGGGCTGCCAGGGCAGGGTGGCAGCAGGCGGGGCCGGAGAAGGCAGGTCTGGGACCAGCTGGCGGCGGGTGCGGCCCGGCCGGCCCCTCTCGGCCGTTTCCAACGCCGCGGAAGGTTCCGAGGATGAGCCGTAAGGGAATCAGCAGGCTCCTCTGAGCGGTGGTCAGAGGCCTGCAGCCTGGGGGCGGGGGCGGGAGCCTCGGGCCAGGCGTGCGTTGGGCTCCCCCCGGGGCCAACTGTGCCCGGGGTCTGAGGCCAGCAGAGGCCCGGCCTCCACGGCCCCACCTCCCGCCCCCGGAGGTCAGACAGCCCTGGGCCCACGGACGGGACCCGTGCTCCTCCCTGGCCCGGGGCCCAGAGTGGGTGCAGCCCCGATGGGCCAGCTCCCACCCCCAGCTCTCACCCGGCCTCACAGGTGCCTGCGGGGATGGGGGCGGAGGGCTCGCCGCCCCTCCCTGGGACGCTTCCTCCCTCCCACATGGTGACCCGGGCTCGGCCTGGAAAATGTGAGCAGCCCCGGCCCGACCTCCTCTTGGAGCATCGGCGGCTCCCACCCCGCCCCCTGCCCCGGCATCTGGCGCCCATTTCCTGCTGGCGGGGCCGCCATCCGTGCCGCCCCCCGCCGCGCCCTGGGCCCGGGCCAGCTGGCAGCCGGGCGGCCCTCGCCGGCAGCCGGCCCCGCAGCCCTCGGCCCCCGGAGAACGCGGCCCGGAGCCAGGACGCGGGGGGCCCGCGGGGGGGGGGGGACGCAGGAAACGGACACAGCGGAACCCGCGCCGCACGCGGGGCCTGGGAGCAGAGGGCCAGGCCCGGGACGGCACAGCCGCCCGGACCCCGCGCCCTGGCGCCGCCGTCCGCTCCCTGTCCCCTCACAGCTCCTCCCGCAGCTCGGCTGGCAGCGGGGGGCCCGGGGGGCAGGGGTGCAGGGGTGCAGGGCGGAGGGGGGTGTGTCCTGGGGGCCGAGTCCAGAGGCCGGAACCCTAGGGACCTTCCCCAGAGCCCGCCTGGTGACCCCGCGGCTGCGGCCGTGTGGCTCTGAGGGGCACGTCTGGCCTCGGGAACCGTAACTGTGTGGTCAGCTGTCACGCTGGTCACGGGGAGCGACCACGAACGTTGAAAGGGAGTCGCTGGGAGGGGGATCGAATGATTACGAAGAGGAAATGTCGGGAGCAAACGATTTCACCCTTGAACGTGGCCAGGAGGCCAGCGGGGCGGCCGGGGCCTCGGGGACCGATCCCCACACGGGGCGGGGGCTGGGCCGGCCGGCGCGGGGCCTGCCCAGCCGGTGCCGGGCCTGGGGTCGGTGTGCCCGGCGTGGGGGGCCTGGAGCGGCCTTGGGGGTCCACGGCCAAGATCAGCCTCACTCCCACGGAGGCCAGGGGCCTTCGGCTGCGGGCGGTCGCACCTCCTTTCTGCAAGACCAGGCGGCTGCTGAGGAGCTGGGGACACCGGCAGGTCCCAGGGCCCCATGGTGGGCATCAGGGCCCAGCTGCCCGGGCTGGACGCCAGGAGGGACCTGTAGCCAGAGGCAGAGCTGCACGGGAGAATGGGCCGGGGACGCGACGGGCCCTTCTGCAGCGGGGCGGGGGGTGGGGGGGACTGGGCCGTGGCCTGGGGGCGGAGACCCAGGCCCTGACCGCGTTCTGAGCGGGAAGGAGGCAGAGCTTTGACGCTGCCAGCGACTCAGATGACATCGTCGGCCAGAGCTGGGACCCGGGCTCCAGGGAACGGGGGGGGGGGGGGGACTCCTCACAGAGAGAGGGTGACACCGCGTGAGGGCTGACGGGCCAGAGGAGCGGGATGACGGGAATGGTCACGGGACCCAGCAGAGGCCGACGGGGGTGGGGAGAGGCCCGGGAAGCCCAGGGAGGGCACCCCAGGGACACTGCATGCCCCGGCCCCCATCTCTGAGAAGCCAGGTGCCCCCAGGCCCCCGGCCCCCAGCCGTGACGTGAGCGGGCCGGCGCTGACACACTCAGCAGGGGACACTCAGGGACACTCGAGGGTTTTGGCGGGAGGCGACGTGTCCGAGCTGCGCACAGACCATCTGTCACCCTTTGGTGGCCGTGCCCTGGGACGAGGGGCCATCGGGAACGGCCGGCAGCTGTGCCCATCGCTGGCGGAGCCACAGGGCACAGCCCGGGGCAGCGAAGGGACGTCCCGGAGGGGCCAGGGAGGCGGCAGCTTCGTTCATCAGCGTTTCTTTAAACTGACTTTGCCCTAAATCCCCTCGTCTGACTTTGGATCAGAGGGGTCAGAACACGCCGCCCCACACTCGTCACTCTGGCACAAGGATCATTTTGAGTGGAAGGCAGTGAAGCAACAGTGGACGGGGGGCGCCCTGCCCCCACCCCGGCTAGAAGCGGGGCGGCGGCTCCTGGGCCCAGACGGTCTCCGCTGCCCGCTGTCCCGGCCTCGGCGTCGGGAGCAGCGCCTGGCGCACGGCCCTCGTCCCGTGGGGCCCTTGTCACCCCTCTGGCTGAGCTGGGTGGGGCAGCCTGGGGGCTCTGTCCTCCCAGGCGGGGCCCCAGGTCCCAGCCGCGCCCACCTCCCTGCTGAAGACCCCTGGGCTGACCCTACGACCTTCCCCACCCGCCCGCACCCCCAGGGTCCAGGCTCCACCCCAGAGTCCACAGCGGGAAACAGGAACTTCCTTCCTCCCCGCAGGAAACCGCGGGGGACCCTCCCCCTTCCAGCACCGCTCCCTGGTTCTTTGTGACAAATCTTCTTACCTCCTAAGCCTCTGGCTCAGGAATGTTCCCCGAGGCCCAGGCCCCGCCAGCTCTTTGAACTGCCTCCTCCGGGAAGAGGGGCCCTCGGCGCCCTGGGGGGCCAGACCAGCTGCCGTCACCTGACTGCAGCCTGCAGCCCGCTGACCGCTCGGGAGGCCTGTCCCCGCTGCGGTGGCTTTAGCGGGCCGTCCGGGCCGCGCGGCCGTCCTGGCGTGACGCTGATCCGCTCGCGCCTCCACCTGTACAGAGAGGTTTTCTGGGTTAAAACAGGTGTTTTCCGTTCTCTTTCCCCCACACAGCCCTGGCGTGAGGCGGCAGTGTGGGGAGAGACCGGTCCAGGCGTCCCTCCCTGGGTCCCGGCAGCTGCCCCCGCCTCGCCCTGCAGGCTCCTGCCTTGCGGACCCCATTCCCCTGCCAGGGGCCCTGGAAACAGCCTCTGCCAACCCCTCCCCCGTGTCCCCCTCCACCGGCCCCTCCCCAGCAGGGGGCCACCTTTTAGGGCCGGTCCTTGTGTCAGCTGCACTGGAGCTGGTGGGCAGGAGCGTGCCAGCATTTGCACAGGTGTGCGCGCACACGCACGTGCCCGCACTCACGCATGCAACACGCACACACCCACAACGCTCACTCACACGTGCACGCTCGTGCACGCACGCACGCAGGCACGCACACACATGCGTGTGCACACCGTGCACACACACACAACACCACGTGCACGTCCTCGTGCACACACACACTCACACAGGCGTGCACCCACCCGCACACGCTCACACACATTCATGCACGCACACGTGTGCACTTGCTCGCGTGCTCGCACTCATGCGTGCGTGTGCCCACGTGTGTGGGTCTGGAATGAGCGGCTGGGGCGGGATGCGCCGGGGCCGGGTGTCCTGGGAAGCTGGTGCAGAGCCCGGGCGGGCCCAGCGGGGGAGGACGACGGCGCCGCTGCCCTTGGCAGGACGTGCCAGCGAGGACAGGAGCCCGGAGATTCGGCAGCTGTGCTGGGTGGGCCTGAGGTTCCCACGGGACTGGGGTGTGGGCGGAAGGCCGGGCTGCTTCTTCACCTCCAAGGCCAGGAGGATGTGGCCATCTGGGCAGCAGCCCCCCCCACCCCCGTGCAGACCGGGCCGAGCTGCGCCCTCCCCCGCCAGGCCGGCCCAGCACCTCGCGGCTGATCCTGTTCCCAGGCCCCCTGACCCGCCTGCCTCAGCCGCTCTGGGCCGGGAGGGCTGCCAAGTGCGTGGCCCTGACCTCCAGCCTCCTCTGCAGAGCCTTCTGCTCCAGCACCCCGGGGGGTCAGAGGCCCCGGCACCCTGAGGACAGGGCGGGGCGGGGTGGGGGCCTGACTGCTGACTCCCCCCGCCCGCCCATCCGGTGAGCTCGCTCAGCTGCGACGCGGGGCGCCCTGGTCTGACGGAGCCACCTGCTCCCCACTCCCCGCGTGACCAGTCCTCTCCCACCCCCAGTCGCAGGGGCCACAGATGCCCCAAAGCCACCGGCCAGCTGTCCGCTCTCGAGTGCCCGCGTCCGTGGGGCCCGGGCGGGAAGCCACCCAGCGCCTCTGCCCTCCTCGTCGCGTCTGCGCGGGACCCGGCCAGACAGCGCGTGCCCCCTCGTCCCCAATCACCCACACCTCGAGGTTTTCTTATCCACGTCAGGACTGGAAGCGGCTGCAAAGAGGCGGACCAGCGTGCACAGAACCTCGATCCCTCCGCGGAGGGTAAACCCCGAATGTCACCGAGGGGCACGCGCGAGCAGCGAGCGGACGCCGTCCGACGGCCGCGGGAGGCGGTGCTTCCGGGCCTCGTAGGACTGCCCCGAGGGCCGTGAAAACTCCCCAGTCACTCAGGACAGAGCAACGAGAGGGGCGGCCCCCTCCTGCCACGGCCGGACCTCGGCGAAGCGGCCGTGGTGGTGGAAACGTCCGGCGTGGTCCGTGGTCGCCCGAGCCCGCGAGCTCCGGCTCCGAGCCGCTTCCTGGGAGCCGGGGCACTGGGCCGGCGGCTCTGAGGTGGCCGTGATGGCCCCACGCTGGGTCAGGCGGGCGGGAGGGGTCCTGCCGCGGGCCACGAGGCTCTGGGGACCCGTGGGAGCTGACCGGCGGGGGCAGCGGTCATCGCGTCCACGTGGCCGGAGCCGGCGAGGACTGCCCTCCAGGCCACACGTCTCTGCTAACGCCGGTCCCCACCCCCGAGCCCCCGGGGGAGGCGGCTGGGGTCCAAACGCTTCGCCGCCTTCTCAGACTCCGTTTCTCCCTGAGGTGGCTCCGGGCCAGACCCCGGCTACTCCGGCCAAGCCGCCCGCGTCCCCATCCCGGCCCCTCCTGCTGTCACCGCCTCTCCCCCTCGCCCTCGCTCCCCTTCTCCACGGAAGACCCGGGCCTGGCCGTCGTCCCCGCAGCGGACACCGGGACGTTCTGATTCATCATTAAGGAGATGCGGACAGGGCGGCCGCGTCGGCCCCTGCGCCCGGACGCTCCGGCGACGCTGCCGGCCTCACGGGTCCCGGGAGCTGGGACGGCGCTGGGGCTCGGCCGAGCGGACCTGGCCGGCCTCCACCCCGCTCACGCTCCGGACCCCAGCCGCCTGGGCCCTGGCCGAGCGGCGCCGTGGCGGGCCGCCTTCCCCACCGGCCGCACACGGCCCCCGGCCGGCCGCTTCCTTCTGGCCGCGCTGCCAGATGCCCACGGCCTTGGAGCCGGCGGCCCAGACGTTTCCACCCGTTCAGGACGCGCGGCGGAGAACACGTCCGGCCCGAGCGCCGTGAGTCAGCAGGTCCCCCGGCCGCGTCGCCGGCGTGGAGGAAGCCTGGCGCGGACGCCCAGCGCGCCTCCCGTTACCTCGCCCGCCAGGGCCCGCCAGGCCACCCCTCGGCGCCGGGCACCGTGCAGGCCGCTCGGATCCACTCTGTGCCCCGCCCGGTCCCAGCCGCCCCTGCACCCCTGCAGGGGGCCCCTCGCTGTGGCGGTCGCGTCTGGTCGTCCGTCCGAGAGACGCGCCCCGCGGCTGCGAGCACGGCACCACCAGGCTCGCGGCCGCTGTGCCCCTCGGGCGCTCCACCACGGCCACCGCCCGCGTCCGGGCAGCGGGCGCCCCGGGAAGTGAGCAGGCGCCTCCCCGGCACCCCCCGGCACCGCCGCCCGCACAGACGTGGCCGGCGGCTTCCCTGACTGATGGGGCGCCCAGAGCCGTGTGACGACACCCCCCGGCCCCCGGTGCCGGGCGCGCGGCAGGCGTTCCCCTCCCTCGCTTCACAGCGTCAGACCCGTCCTCTTTCCCGAGCCACCCGACAGGCAGTGTGGTCCATGTGTCGTCGCCGCGACTTCCGCGGCGTTTGGGGTTACGACCCTCACCCCGCAGTGCGCGTCCTCTGGTCCCACCTGCTGTGTCCCTCCTCCTGGCCTCATCGTCCCTTAAACCCCGTCGACAGCCCGTGTAACTGTTCCGTGTCCCCCCCCCCCCGTTCCGTTCGCTTGTCACTCCTTTTTGTTCTCGTCTCAGTGGCCACTTCGGAAGGGACGGGGCGTCTTGGACGTCCAGGGCCTGACAGACGCAGCACGTTCATCGTCGTCGCGGAGGGACAGCCCCGTGTGAGGTGGTTACGGAGATTGCCCCGCGGAGATCGCCCCGGTTACCTGGTGGCCCAGCCTGGGGTCCTTCCCCCCGAGACGCCCCGCCTCGGTGGCCGGCGCGTTCAGGGCCGGAGGCTGAGGCAGGACGAGGCTCCCCTCCACCCCGCTCCAGGTCGCCGCCCCCCACCCGCCTAGCCCAGGCCCGAGGCGGAGCTGGGGGCTGCGGAGCCCTCCCCGCGGGCCCCCTCCTGGCAGGTGAGGGACTGGGGGGGGGGGCTGGTGGGCCCTGCGGTGGGCGAGGGGCCGCAGCCCCGGGGGCTGAAGCCGGAGAAGCGTGTGGGGCCCGGGAGGTCGGGCCAGGCCATGGGGCGAAGGCGTCTGTCCCCCCAGCTCACCCGCGCACGGTCCCGGCTGCTCCAGGCGCCTGCAGAGGGTCCTGCCCGGGGTGCGGCCCCGCTCTGGGTGCAACAGCCTTAGGGGGGACGAGCCGGGGGGCGCTGGGTCACCCACGAGGGCGGCACTGGCCCCGTCCGACGCGGGGGGCGCCCGGTGCCCTCACGCGGGTCAGACGCGGGTCGGCGGCTTGGCCGTGCGGACGGCGCCCGGCCTGGGAACCCCCCGCCCCGTGTGTCACAGCCGCGTGTCCTTTGTCTGTGGTCGCCGGCCCGGGACCGTGGGCCGCCGGTTTGTTTTCCGTCCCGTTCTCCGATCTTGGCGACGCCACCCGTCCTGCGACTGCTGGCCGGGCTCGCGAGGCTGCGGGGCCGGTCCAGGCCCTGTCACCCTTCCCGCCACACACCTGGCTTTCCACCGCGGCCTCGCGTCTCCTGACGAGATGGGCGAGGTCGGGAAGCGCTGGCGGACGCGGGGGCCAAGCCCTGCCACGGGGCCGTGTGAGGGGGAGGGCGTGGGCGTGTGGCCGTGGCCGGGCCAGCGTTCGGTCCCTCCTGGACGCGCTCCCGCACTCGGGTCAGGGGGCCTCTGTGACGGCCGCGGGGACGCCCGGGCAGGGGGACGACGCCCCCCAGCTTTGGCTCTGAGGCCGAGGCGCGTCTGGCCGCCGAGGTGGACTCCGTGGTGGGCTGCGGGGTGCGGGCGGCAGGAGTGACCGGCGTGGGGGTCGGAGTCGGAGGGGGGCCGTCCCGGCCCACGTGGCCCCAGCGGTCGGGGCCAGCGCGCCGGCCTGGGGCTTTCTCAGGCTCGGATGTGACCTCACCACGGCAGGTCCAGGGCCTTCCCTCGAAGCTCAGGGGTCCCAGCCCCCCGCACCGGTGGGAACCCCAGGCTGAGCGGAAGCGCCAGGCCCCGCGGAGGGGCGGGAGCGAGGGGCGGGAGCGGGGCCTTGGCGTGGGACCGCGGGGACAGCGCCCGGGGCCTGTGCGGTGCGGGGAGGGGAGCGCACCCCCTCCCCGCTCCCCACAGAGCCTCGCTTGCTGTCCTCGCCGGTCTCTGGCCTTCGTCGGAGCCGACACTTACTCGCGGGAGGAGCACAGACGTGAAGGCGTTTGCTTTGTCACCCGTGGACGCCGCGTCCAGGAGGCAGACCGGGTTGACCCCCGAGCGGAGCGGTCTCGAGAGCCAGCCCCGTGAGCCCGGCCCCACCGCCCCGTCCCAGGCGGGCCCCGCAGGGCCAGCGTCGGGGGCGGGGACCACGTCACCAGCAACAACGCGCGGAAATGCCCAGACGCGGAGAGCGGGGCGCGGTCCCCATCTCAGCTGCCGGCCCGTCCGTCCGTCCTCTGCCTCCCAGACCCAACTCTGCGCTGGAATGTGCCCCGTGTCACCGTGACCTTGAAAAAGCCCCGACTATTTTTACATCCCCTGTCCCCAGGGACAGCGGCGGATGACTCCTCCGTGACGCATCGTCCCCCCACGCGCCCTTCAGAGCCACCCCGGGAGGGCCGGGCCGTCACGGGGAGGCTCCCGGCCCTGAGCTCGCTGCCCCGCCAGGTTTCACACGGGAAACGGGAGCCTCGCTTCGCAATCGGCACGAAGGCCGTCCCCCGCCGGGCGGTGCCGGGACCCCCTGGGCCCCGCGGGCCCCCCATCTCCCGGGCAGGCAGCGGCGTGACCAGGGACTCGTGGGAAACGGGGGTGTCGGCCACGAGGCCGCGACCACTGCCCCATGGGGGGGGGACGGAGCGCGGGGGAGGGGGGACCGGGATGGGGGCAGGCCCAGCGGAAATCTGGGAGCTTTCCCGCCTCCGCGCTTTCCTTCGGGGCGAGCTCCCTCAAACCCCGTCACCCACACCCCCCGCGTTGGCAGCCTCCCGACCCCAACCTCGGTGGCCACGGAGCGAGGCCGTGCGCTGGGCGGTCGTGCGGTCACGGGGGCTGGGAGCCCTGCGAGTCCCCGAGCCCGTCACCGCCGAGGTCGCACGGGGACACGCCGCCCTCTCAGTTCAGCTCTCGGCCTGAGGACGTCGTGACCGTCCTTTCACGGGCCGCTCCGGGCCACGTGTTTGCGTTTCTGCTCATGGCGTCGCCCCCGGGGCGCGCGGAGGCGGCGACAGAGGCCCCGGGGAGATGCAGACGGGCAGGTGTCCTTCAGGCCTGAGCCCAAGGCCCCGGAGCCCACGGAGAGTGCAAAGCAGGCGCCGAGCGGAAGCTCACCGGGCGGTGCCCCGGGGGCCGGTCCGTGTCACTAACCCGGTTTAGAGACACGGTCACGGGTCACGGGCCACGGGACGTGAGCCCTGCCCGGCTCTGCGAACCTCACTCTCCCGGGTCACGTCTTGTTCCTAACACCAAGGACGTGAGTGCGGGGTGCGGGGTGCGGGGTGCGGGGGGGCCGGCCGCGTTCCCCTGCGACACAGCGCCCGGAGCCTCCAAGCACGTGTGGGCTCCGTCTGTGCTGGAAGGTTCTAGAGCCGCGATCGTGCTGTGCCCGCCAGATCAAGCCACGCGTGGAGGGAGGGGAAGCCGTGAGCGGCCCCCCTGGGCCCGAGCGCGCACGACCCTGCGGCTCTCGGAGTCGGGAGCCTCCTGAACGCCCCGGCCTGAGCCGCGGCGACGGGGCCCAGCGTGGGCCGTGCCCGAGCCCGGCGACTGCTCTGCCCGCTCCCGCCCTCCCCTCGTCTGCCGACCCTGCCCCTGGTCCGGGGGGCCGTGAGCAGCCGCTCAGCCCCCTCGTCAGGGCCGGGCGGGGCCGCCCTGAAAAGGAGGGCCCCGTGGGTGGCCCCGGGAGGCCTTTGGGGCCCTGGGGCTGGAGCCGCAGCTTCCGTCCTGCCCCCAGAGGTCTTCCCTGCCGAGGTCACGGCGCCCGCCGGGCTCTGGGGAATTCTGGCTCTTTCTCAGGGCGGTCAGCTGAGACAGGCAGGCCCTTTCCAGGACATTCGCGCGCCCCGTGAATCCCGGCCTAGCCGTGGGGGCGGCGCCGGCTCGGGGAGCGAGCGGGCTGAGGGCGCCCGGCCCTCCCCGCAGGCCAGGCCGGCCGCAGGGCCAGGAGCAGGGCCTGTGGCCGCCCCCAGGACCCCCTTCCCTGGGCCGCCGCTGGGCACGCTTGCCCCGTGGTCAGCTTAAGCAAGGGAGCGAGCGGCCCCCCGAGGCAGGGGACCTTGCAGGGCGTCCCTCCCAGCGTCCGGCGCTCTGCGCTCGTCCGTTCCCAGAATCCAGTCTGCCACGTCGGTGTCAGCGCAGCCGGGCACGGGCGTCACGTCGTGATGGGGCTAGTGAGGCTCAGGCGGGGTCGAGGTCGTCGGGGTCTTCGTGCGCTCTCAGCCAGGGCGCGGTCCCGCGCTCCCGCTGATGCCCCTCAGCCCTCGACGAGGAGGAGGCGAGACGGACTGGCACGCAGACCATCCGTCCCTCCGCGTCCGTTACTGATTCGCCCGTTGCGTGAGGCGAGGGGAGCCGGCTTGGCTAATGTGCTCCTGGAAGGGCAGAAAGGAAGACCTTGGCGTAAAGTCCCCTCCCCCCGACTCTGAGGGCCCGGCCTGGCTTAACCCCGGTTCCGCTTAACAAAGGGCCGAGGGCCCTTATCAGCAGCCCCAGGACCTGGGTCTCCAGGGCGATTATCGGGGTCTGGGGTGGGGGGCTTTCTTCCAAAGCAAGGAGGGAAGAGGACGGAACCAGGTTTCCTAAAAGGGTGAACTCTGCGGAGCGGCCCCACTTCCGTTCCTGACGGCGGGTTTGACCCGCGATGTCCCCACCCCCCGGGGCTTGGCTGGTCTCCCTCCGGCTTTCTGTGTCCCCTGCGGTGCCCGCCCGGCCCTGCGCTCGCTTTTGTGTCCTTTTCCCTTTTCCTTTAGCGTGGAAGGCCGGCCCCCCGCATCCCTGCCGCGCGGTGGGCGCCTGCGGCCTCGCATGGTGTCCGTTTGTGCACGTACCTGAGGTTCTCAAGGAATCTCCGAAAACGGATCACGTGAGTGCCTTACCTCAGGTGTCACCAGCGCCAGGGGTGGCGCCCACACACGAGGGGGGTGCGGGGGGGCAGGCTGGCAGCTCAGACCTTCCCAGCGCCCGCGGGGCAGGGCCGGGGCGGTGGGGGCCGGCGCCAGGGGCTGGCTCCCTGGCGCTGGGTTTCCATAGCTCGCAGCCTGGGACTTGGCGCTGGCCGGCGTCCCGGGCTGGTCCTCCTTTCCTTTTGCCGTAAATAAAGTTAAGATGAGCTTCGGGCGTCTCCATGGGGACCTCCGCTCCGACATGTCCGCGCTCGCGCTCGGGGAAAGGGCCCTGCGCACGGCGGGCCTTCGGGGCAGAGCGGGCGCAGGCACAGAGTAAGGACATTCCTGAGTCAGTTCCTGAGTCAGAAGCCCCATCGTGACGAGGCCGGGGACCCCGAGGGTGGAAGGAAGTGCCCAGCCCGGCATCCAGCAGGCCCTGGGCCGCCCCCGCCGCAGGCCTGGCCCCTGCCCTTTCCTCTTCCTTCACAGAACCCCCTGGAGGGAGAAGGGCCGGGCGGAGGGAGAAGGGCCGACAGAAAACAGGAAAAGGGGAAGCAGGTGGGGGGCCGGCCGAGCTCAGAGGACAATGGAGGGGGAGGGTAAGGGGGCGGGGGTGGGGGGGACGGGCCAGGGCATCTGGGCCCCGTCCTCCTAGGCTCAGCCCTCGCCAGCCCCGCACCCCCGCCCTGGACCCCGCAGCCTGCGTCCTCTCCCTGCCGGCACCCCGTGCTTCCACGCCTCGGCGGGGCGCGCTGTGTCCCCCGCACGCCTCGGGGGTGTCGACTCCTTCCCCGGCCGCGTGTTACCTGCCGCACGGGGCTGTCAGGCGGCCAGGCCCGCGGCCCGCTGAGTCAGCGCCCGACGGTCGTGTCCCGGGGCAGCGTCCTCCCCACACGCGCCGCCTCGGAGCCCAGACCGGGGTGCGCGCGTGTGGGTGTGGACGTTCCCGAGTCAGTTGCTGAGTCAGTCAGCGAAGCCCGGGGAGGGTGCTCCTGGGCGAGGCCCGGCGGGAGCGTCGGGCCCTGCACCGTCGTCTGCACCGTCCACAGGGACGGGGTGCCTGGACGCGCGGGGCTCGCAGCAGGGCCCGCGCTTCTGGAAGGCTCCGGGAGCCTCAGCACGCACTGCGCCCAGCGCACTCCCAGCACGAGGCCCGGCCCGGCCACCGCGCAGACGCCGAGGCCGCAGGCGCACGCTCCAGACGTGAAAAATTCGAGAAAACAGCAGGGAGAACCGCTCTGGGGCCTGTGAGTCAGGAGCGAGGCCCGGGCAGCCCAAGGAGGCCGGAGGAGTCAGGACGGACAGCCGGGGAGGACAGGCGCCAGCCGGGGCGGGCACTCGGGCCCGTCCTCGTCGGGGCGGGAGAGCGTGGCGCAGGCGGGGCTGGAGGGGGAACCTGCTGGCGGGAGAGCACGGCCGCCCCGCACGCGTGCTGACGCCTCGCCCACGCTCGGGCGTTTGTCCATTTCCCCTTCCGGTCCCAGCAGCTTTGGCTTCCCGCGTTTGAGGCCTGGGGGCCTGGGGCTGGGGCACCAACCAACGCGCTTCTCCGTGGTGGCCGTGCCCCCGGGAGGACGACTCCATCCCTAGGGAGGGGCCCTCCTCGCCCGGGGTGAGGCTGCCCCTCTGCCGTCTGGCCTCCCGATGGCCGCTCGGCTTTCTTGCTGCCGGCGGCTGCGGGGCTCTCCTCCTCCATCCTCTCGCTCTAGATCACGCGTGTCCTGGCGTGGGACCTGGATTCCCGCCGCCGGGGACGGCCAGGCTTCACGCTCCGGCCGTCGCCCTCTGCGATTCCTGATCGGGTCGGGCCGGAGCCGTAGCTCTGCTGGGAGCCTTTCGTCGTTTCGTCTGCTGTTCCCCCTTCACTCGTTTCTGCTTTCTCCTGGTTGGGGGTGTCTGCTCTTTCCGTTGTTCGTCTTCCTGACTTATTCCTCAGACCGCTGCGGACGTGCGGGGCCGCCGTGGGGCCTCGGATACAAACCTTCGACCCATCGGGGCGGGCGTTCAGCTCGACCGAACCGCTTCGCCGACGGAGTCAGAGGCTGACGACCACGTTGCCCGCCCGCCCTCCTGCCGTTCCCGAGTCCCACGCTTCGCGCCAGTCAGCGCTGCTCTTCCCCCTGTAGTCAGAACCGGCCGCCTCGGCAGCTAGGAGCACGGGAAAGCACCCTCCCGTCCCGCCGTCCATTCCGAGGCCCCTCCTTCCTCGGCGGGCCGCCGGGCAGCACGCTCTCGGTGTCCGAGCGTCCCGTGTCGCTCCTCGGGGAGCCGGTCCTCTGCGAGAAGTTCCCGTAGCTCCCGTGTAGCTGAAACAGTCTTTTTCACCCTCAATTCTTAGAAGACGTTTTCGCTGGCATAAAGCTCTGAATCCACTGGACAGAATCCAGGGCCACCCAGAGCCCCGTCGTCGGCCTCCGGCTCGCGTGGATCCGCGGAGAGGTGGCCGGGCCCGGCTCCGCGGCTCCGCGCGCAGCTGTGTCTCTCGCCACGTGCGTCGGCCTCGGAGGCTCTCCTTCCGCTTTCCCTGCGGCTCGGGGAGCCGACGTGTCCGGGGCTTCCGCTCGGTTCTCGTCTGTCGTGCTTTCGGGACCTCTGTCCCGCTGTGCGGCCTCTGTGCTTCTCTGTCGCGTGCTTCGGGGCCGCGGGAAATTTCGGCTGCTTTGCTCCAGGTATCGTCTGCCCCGCGCGCGGGGTTCCAGCCGCGTGGCTGTCGGGCGGTCGGACGCTGGCCCGGGGCCCTCGGACGCGCAGCCCGACGTCTCCCCGCTCCTTCTCCCCGCGTTGCTGCTGGGTGGTGTCCGCCGAGTCTGCCTCGGCTGAGCGAGGCTGCGGGCGAGCCGGTCGGAGCCGTCCTCCACGCCCGGTGTCTCGTCCCGGCGTTCCTGCTCCGGCCTTTCCACCGACCCCGTCTCTCTCCGTGGCGGCACGTCCCCGTGAGCGAAGAGCAGTGGTGGCCCACGAAGCGTGCGGCTGCCGAGCCGTGGGTGCCGCACGGGTTGTGTCACGAGGCGGGTGCGAGGACCAAGAGTTCAGCTCGCGTGTGTTTCAGGATGTCACCGAACAGCTTTCTGCGTTTCGGGAGGCGCAAATGCCTGTGCAGTGCGCTCTGGAAGAGCCAGCAGGATAATCCGGGGCCGTGGTCCGCGGGAGACTGGGGTGCAGAGGCGGGTCGCGTGGGGTCCAGCGCGTGGGACACTCGGAGTTCTCACAGGGAGGTGCAATCCTATGTCAGGTGCATGTCCTCGAACGGCTCCGACTTTGGTGGGGGAGAGGGAGGGTGGGGAGGGGTGCACCGACCCCTGGAATCCACGGTGCCAGGTGGGGGGGCGGGAGGCTGTGGCAGCTGCACGCGTCCTGCCCTGAAGGCGTCCTGCGGGGGTTCTGGGGCCCCTCGGGAGTCGGGCACGACGACACGCCTGGCTCGGCCCCAGCGTGCCCGCCTCCTCCCTGCCTTTCTTCCTTTTGTTCAGGGGGAACAAAGCGAGGAAGCTGTGTGTCGGGGCCTGAATTCCAGCAGAGGGAAGTGGGGACCCCGTAAGTCAATAACGGAGCCGCCAGGCAGACAAAGAACCACGCGCACTGGGCAGCGGTCAGTGCCTGGGGGGAGCGGCGTGCGCCCCGCGGCGCTGGGGCGGCTGGGAGAGGAGGTGCCGCAGAGATGGCCACAGGACCAAGGCCACCACCCTCAGGGGGACAGGAAAGGCCCAGGGCCGACGGGGTTTTAATGCTGTCCCAGGCCAGCTGTGTGTGCGCGGAGTCGGCCTGGCTCATGGGGGCGCGAGGAGGAGGCCCGAGGCCACACTCTGGCCAAGCTGTCCGAGGGAGGCCGTGACGTCGCACCTGCCAGGGAGGAAGGGGGCCGCAGGGAATCGTCGGGACCTGTCGCGGCCGCCCGTGTGGCCAGCACCGCGCAGACACAAAGGCTGGCATTGCCCTTGGCCTGGGGGCGCGTTGGCGCCGTCTCCATGGGGACGAGGCCCCCAGAAGCCGACGGCCCGGGTCTGGACGGTGCACTGGAGGACGTGTGGCCCTCCCCTGCCCTCGATGGCTCAGTGACAGGGGGCGATGGCAGCTGTGACGTTGATAAAATTGTTTATTAGGAACTTGGGACGTGTGGAAAAGAATGCAGAAGGGACGAGCGCCCGCCCGCCGCCCCAGCCCCTCCCCGCCGGGCGCAGCGCCTCCCGTGGGTGTCTCGGGTCGGCCGCCCCCCGCACGCCTGCTCAAGGACAAAGCTTTCCACGTAAATGCTTCTCGTCCGATTCGATTTCTCCGTGGGGCGATATTCCGTTCCGTGGACGTCTCGTCACTTACTTGCTGCTTCCACATTCTGCCAGCACAGACCCCCGCGAACGCCGTCCCCATCCGCTGCCCTGCCCGTGCCCAGGCCTCAGCTGGGCAGAGCTGCCGCCCGGCTGAGCCGCTGACCGCAGGCAGGCCTGGCGGGAGGGCGGGAGCTGCCGGCCGCGGACAGCGGTGGCTCCTCTGATCTGTCCTTCGCAGGTGCTTACGGAGCGTGGACCAGGGGCGGGCATCACCCCAGGGGCTGCAGGTGCACGCACGGGAGGTGGAACCCGCCGCCCCACGCGGCTCCGGCTTCGGATGGAGCTGGCCGTGCAGGCAGCAGGCACGGGGAGCAGAAAGCTCGGGCTGTCGGGGGGATCGGCAGGTGCGGGAATGGACCAGGGCCCGGAGCCAGGCGGTGGGGGTGCGGGCGCTGCATGTGCGTGTGTGTGTGGGGGGGGATGACAGCCCAGCGGCGGTCGGCGTGCAGGGCCTCCACCCACTCATCCACGAGGCCAGGACGTGAGGGGCCCCAGCCGCGCTTCCCACCGGCGGACCGTGTGGCCCGGGCCTGCGCCCTGAAGCGTGTGACCTGGTTCGGATCCGACCCCGCGTGCTCCCCCAGCCCGCTCTGCTTGCACGGAACCTGCGCTTCCGGTGACACGTTACGCGTGTAGCGCAGGGCGAGCTCCCTGGTGTGTCTTTGGACACAGGGAGAAGGGTCGGCCTGGGCAGAGGTCACGCGCCCTGACCCGTCCCTGTCCCCAGCCTTGCTCGGCTGGCCCTGCGGGGCTGCCCTGCCTGTCCCCACTCTCTCCCTGCACAAACCCACGGTCCCCACCCAGGACCTGCTGCCCGCGGAGCTGGACACACGGCCCAGGCACGAGCCCTGGACTCGAGGAAATCCACTGTCGATTTAAAACTGAAACAAGCCCCGCGTTGGGCACAGTGGACCTGGGGCCTCTGCCTCCAGCCACGGCGAGGCCGTGGGTCAAGCCTCGTGGGCAGTGCTGGCCGGTCACCACCCGACTGGTGTGCAGTCCATGAGGCCACGCTGGGGACAAGCACAGCACTTCTGTCATTTCTCCCTCGTGAGGACGTGTGAGACCCACAGCATCGGGGGGAGCAGGACACCAGCACAAGAAAGAGGCGAGAACATGGAGTTTAGGCCCCGCCACCCCACAACTGCCCTGACTCACCCTGCCACACGTGCGTGGCCGCGCACGTGGGGACTGGCCCTCCCTCTGGGCTTCTGCTCCAGTCCCCCACCCTCAGCGTCTCCACCACCTCCCAGCCTGCGCCTGGCCTCCGGCCCCTGCCGCCCAGACTGTGCGGGGCCCCCACCCCCGGCGCGTGGCATTGCTGGGACCTTTGCGTCTTTGGGACATGATGGTGTCCCCCCTCTGGACGATGGGGGGGCGCACGGCAGTGCGAGCTGAGGGAGACAGGGTCTTCTCTTTCTGCATGCAGGTCTGTGTCTTCCAGGTTTTCTACGTTGGTCACGTGTTACTGTGTACCGTGGCTGGAAGAAACTGTCCCCTCCCCTCCCAGGTGCTCCCAGCTGGTCCAATAATTAAGTTGACGTGAGAGAGAAAACGACCAGATTTAGTGCTCGTTCCTCCTGGAGCCCACACACAGGGGAGGGGGTATGTGACATTCTGAGCTAAGGGTCAGCTAAGGTGCCTGGGGCCTCAGAGGGGAGGACGGTCACCGTCGGGTGATAAGAGCAGGTGTCCAGTCATTAGAAGCCGGGCCTGCCCCGCAGAGAGGTCAGAAAGGTTCTTTCCGGTGATGACTTGTGATGACTTGCTGGGGCAGGGCCCCTGATTCCAGGCTTCCAGGCGTTCCTCTGGAGCCCGCAGGGTCTGGTGGGCTGCCTGCACCTCGGAACCCGCCTGCCACTCGAGCACATCTTGGGGTGACTCATTCTGAAGCCCCACGGTAAATAAAGGAGAAAATGAAACTCACCGAGGGAAGGCCACGAATGCCATGAGAACCTCGGCGACATCCAGCAGCGACTGCCCGGTCAGGTATGAAATGCAAAGACGGAGCCCGAAGTTCATGTTCCCAGGGCCGGGAGTGGAGGAGCAGGGCCGTCGCAGCGCTGGAAGGCAGCCTCCCGGGCGAGTGCTGTTTGGTGCCCACGGCGCTGTTCACTTCAGATGCCCTTCCTGCCCTTCGAAGTGGGCTCGCCCTGCCCTGCGGCCTCCACCCAGGGAGAGGACAGCAGCTGTGACCTGGGGGCCGGGGGCGCGGCGAGATCCCCAGGCCCAGTCCCGACCCGGTTCCAGCCACTCCCTCGCGGAGCTGCAGACAGCCCGGGGCCGGAGACGGTCACACCTGCGGAGGCAAGTCCCCGGCCTGCGATCTAAGGACGCTTAAGGACGGGTGCGGCTGGGCGGAGGCGGATGAGCCTGAGGAAGGTGAGAGGCTCCTTCAGATCCTTCCCCGGGGCCAGGCCAGCTGGGGACAGGACAGACAGGCGGACAGGCTGCAGTTGCGGGAAAGGGTGCATCAGGGCCCAAGGACGCACCACTGACCACACGTGAACGCACCACGCGCACGTGCCTGTGCGCACCGCAAAAGCCAGAGACGCAGCGCACACTCAGACTCGACCCCCCCCACTGCACGATTGCGGGTGGGACACACACTCTGGCCGGACCCTGTCCAGCCCCACCACCTGCATAGGAGACAAGCTTTGCTAAGCTCCTCGCTGATCCTTGCTACTTCATCCGGTTCTTTTTAAAAAAGACTCGGGCGGCAGCTAAGTTGACTTCTCTGCTGGCCAAGGACCACCAGTGCCCTTGTCACACAACCCATAAAGGTCTCCAGGTGTCAAGGCAGAGGACGCTGGAGGTGTGGGCAGGTGGCCGACCAGCCCGGGGTCCAGGGCAGCATTTGGCCTTTGAAGGGGACAGCAGACGGGGTGGGGGGCGGTGACGATGGATGGGGTTAGAACCCAGGCGGGCCCCTGGGGCACACGGAGCTGTGGGCGTGGAGGGCAGCGGTCAGAAGCAGCCCTCCAGGGAGGCTGAGGGGAGGCCCAGGTGTGAAGCTGCCTTCTGCATGGAGGGCATGTGGCTTGGGCCTGGCCAGGCGGTTGGTGTCCAGGCTGGCTGGAGAGTGGAGTCAGAGAACGTCCAGCTGGTGTGGGACAGAGAGGCCGAGAGGGGCAGAGGCTGCAGGGGTCTAGGTGGGAGGAGAGCGGGAAGGGGAGTCGGGGCGGGGCAGGTGTTCAGTATAGTCCCGAGAGTTTAGCAGAAACTTGCTGAGCCAAGGCCACTGCGCGGTGCCAGGGCCCAGGAGGATGCGCGTTTACTGGGAGCAGTGGGGCATCGGGGGTTTCCTGCGTAGACAGGCCCCTGGGGCGGGATGGAGGACAGGAGCCATGCTGCTCTGGAGGAAGGACCTGAGACGTGGATCAGGCGTGGGCAGGAGCACCGGCCTGAGGAAGTGGAAGCGCAGGGGACAGACTGGTGGCCGGACATTACTGGGAGGCTCTGTGGGGGGCAGCGGGGCCTCCAGGAGCCACAGGGGCCTCCTGGGCCAGGTCCTGGGGCTGGGGCGGGCACCGGGGGCTTCGCGGGTGACGGGGCCTGCGGTCCTGGGCGGGAGCCCGCGGGGCTGCGAGGCCGGGCCGGCGCCGCCCAGCCACGTCCACTCCGGCCCCCGCCCCGGCGAGCCGCCTCGTGCCCATCCGCATCGCCATCGCCGCTTCCCGCTGCCCCCCGCCCCCCCCGCTCAGGGCCGAGGACAGCGACCCCGGGGACCGCAGGGGGCACCTTCCCAAACGCGCCCAGCGAACGCCCGGCACCTGCTGGGGGCCCGCGGCCCGACCCGCGCGCTGCGGCCGCGGTGAGGGGTGCGCTCCCGGGGCGGGGGGGGGCGGCGTGCGGGGCCCCAGGCGGGGGGAGCCCCTAGACTGTCGCGCGGGGGTGACCGGACCTCGGGCGCCCAGGTTTCCTCCCCCCGCTGCGCGCGGGCTTCTCCCGGCGCCGCCCGCCCCGCCCCGGTGGCGACCCCGCCCCGCGCCCCGGCCCCCCCGGGTTCCCAACCGCCCCCCCGGCCCCGCTGGCCCCGCGGGGTGCCCGCCCCGCGCCCCGGCCCCTGCGCGTCCGCGAGGTCCGCCCCGGCGCCCCTCCCCGGCCCGCGCTCGGCCCCGCCCCGGCCCCGCCCCCGCCCCGCCCCCGCCCCTGCCCGTCCGGGCGGCGGCCGCGGCGGGCCCGGGCGCACCGCGGCGCAGGGGCAGCTCCGCGCACTCGCGTCCGGCCGAGCATGGCGCCGCGGGGCGCGGGGCGCGCGCACCTGTGGCCGGTCGCCCGCAGGTGGCCCTGGCTGCAGCCGCCGCGGCGGCGCCTCCTGGACGCGCTCGCGGCCCTGGCGCTGCTGCTCGCGCTCGGCGGGGCCTCGGCCGAGCCAGGTAAGGCGGGGGGCGCGGGGCCCGGCTCCGTGCGCGTCGGCGGGGTCCGGGGCCCCTCGCCGCGGCCCCCCTCGCCCCGGTCCCGGGGCCCCTCGCCCCGGCGCCTCGCGGTCTCGGTCCCGGGGAGCGGCCCCTGCGCTGCCCACGCGCGCGGGCGGGCCGGGGCCCCCCCGCGTCCCGCGTCCCCTCCGGCCATTCATTCCCCGCCGCGGGGCATCGCGCCGCCCGGGGCCGGGGCGTGGGCCGGGCTGGGGCGGGGGGTGCGCCCGCCCGCGCCGTGGGCCCCTCGCGTCGCGGCCCAACTTTGGGGACTCGGCGTGGACGTCGGCGCCGTCCGCGCGGCGGGTCCCGGGCCGGGGGCGGCGGTCGCGGTGGTGGCGGGGACCCCGGAGTCGCCCCCCGCCCGGCCCGCGTCGCCGGCATCGGCCTCGTCCCTCCCGGCCCCTGGGCGGCCGCGTGGGGCGCGCCTCGGACCCCGGGAGGGGCGGCCCCGCTTTGTGCCCGCGGGGTCCCCGTGTCGCGCGGTGTCGGGTTGCGCGCGGCCCCTTTGATGCGGCCGCGCCCGGGGCGGCGGAGGACAATGCGCCGGCCCCTGCCCGGGCCGATCCGGGCGCGCTGACCACCCCACCCCACCCCCACCCCCGCCACCGGCTTCGGGGACCCCAATCCCTGACCGCGCGGCCGCCAGGTCCTCGTCCAGACACGCCCGGCACGGACGCGAGAGCGGGCGGCTCGGGGTGCTGGGCCCGGGCACCCCCACCCCGGGCACCCCGCCCCGGGCACCCCCCACCGGCACCCCTGCCGCGGGCCCCCCCCTTGTGCAGCCCCGGCGTGTCGTCGCCCACGGGCGGGGGCAGACGCCAGGGGCGCACGTGCCTCCTCACCTGGGGCCCCCGAAAGCCGCGTCGGGACCGGGCGGCCCCCGCACGCCCGCCCCGCACAGCTGGCCGGAGGCGGGAAGTGGTGCCGGGGAGAGCGTTGCGTCTCGTCCTTTCCACTCGGCTCAGTCGCGGGTGGGATGGCACGGACCCCGCAGGTGCGCGCCCCGGACAGCCCCGTTCGGTCGCCCGTCGTGTTAACTGGGGGTGGGGGTGGGGGGGCTAGCGGCCCCGCTGCCCTTTCTCGGTTCCGTGGGCCTCGGGCTTCCCGCTGACCGCCCGGGGCCCCGCTCCTCAGGATCAGGACGCGCACAGGCCGGGGCTTGGGCTGCTCCAGGAGTTTGTCAACTGAAGCCACTGGCTCAGGAGGGAGGAAGGGGAGACGCGCGGCGCCCAGCCCCCCCCAGCGGAGGCCGCGCTGGCATCCGGGGAGGGGCGCAGGCTGTGGCTCTCAGCCTCGCAGAAAAGGCAAATGTCAGGGGCCGGCTCAGGCGGTGGGGTCGGAGAGTAGGTGGTCCCCATAGTGCGGAGTTCGAGTGGGGGGCGGCGATGACGGGGAATGGTGTGGCTTTTCTCTCCGGGGGCAGGCTGGGCTGCAGTGGGTGTCGGGCTCCCCACTCCCGCCCCTCCCCCACCCTCCTGGCAGGGAGGACCAGGTCCCACTTGCTACTGGACCTTGAGTAGGGATACTGACCTCGGCAGGTGTTACCGGAGCGAACTGATGTGTTTGAAATCCTGACTTAGCAGGGGCTGTTTGTTCCAGAAACCCTTACACATCACCCACCGGATGCAAAAGCTTGAAACCCAGTTAGTTTGCTGATTTGCACATTTTTTCTGACTAAAAATGATGCAGTTTTTCATGCCTGTGCTGGACTTGACCAAAAAAAAAAAAAAAGAAAAGTCTCGCTGCTTCGTGCGGGGCCGGGTCGCTGCCATTCTGACGCTGGTGAGTGGCCTTCTGCACGTTTCCTCCATGATGGGAAACCGGTGGAGGTGGCCCCCCTTCTGGTGGACGTGTGTGGAGTTACCCGTGCTGAAGTGGCCCTCAACACAGAGGGGGCTGGGGACAGGGCCGGCCTCCAGTCTGGTCTCTTTCATTTGCGACCTCAGCATCTGGCTCTGTCGGCTCCCAGGGGGTGGCCGAAGGGATTGGGCTTGGACAAGGCCCAGTGAAGACCCCGTGGCCCCGGGTTGGTGGTGTGGGTCACCCTGGCATGCCGGCGGGCCTAGGCTGGCGGGAAGGAGGGCTTGTGCCAGGCAGGCTTGTTTCTAGGGAAAGCCAAGGCGCCGGCTGCGGCTGCTGCGAGTCTTCAGGGTTCAGATGCGAGACCTCTAAGATAGTTTTGAATTTCAGCAAAACTTGTTTTTCAGGGTACACCTGTTTTCCTCTAAAAGGAGGAGGGGGCAGTCCTGGAAGGAAACCTAGAAGGAGTGACAGCAGCTCCCATCCAGAAACGGCCCCAGACGGAGTGTGCTTGGGGCTCCGGGAGAGCCCCGCCCCGCCCGCCTCGCTCACTTCAGAAAGTGGACTCATGCGCACGCACACACATCCGTGTGCGCGCACATGCAACACTGCATGCTCACATGCACGTGCGCACAATTAGTGTGCACGTGTGCATGCACACACCAGTGCAGCACACGCGACATGCATGCATGCAAG
The DNA here is from genome assembly GCA_030015415.1 of Cynopterus sphinx. Taxonomy (NCBI): domain Eukaryota; kingdom Metazoa; phylum Chordata; class Mammalia; order Chiroptera; family Pteropodidae; genus Cynopterus; species Cynopterus sphinx. The sequence goes on along the minus strand of CM057380.1, from coordinate 586,100 downwards.
ACTGTGCGTGCACATGCGTGCACAGCAGCGTGCACACGCGTGGGCCCACACTAGCGCACACACACCAGGGCACGCACACGTGAACATGTACACGTGGAGCCATGCATGCACTTTGTAGCACGCACTTGCACACGCATTACTGCAGGCATGCGTTCACACAGTTTGGATGCACATGCACACGTCCATGCACACACATCACTGCATATGCACACCAGCACACACACGTGGACACACATGTGCAGCGTAGCACAGGCATATACACCTCAGTGTGCACACGTATACACATGCACGCACACATGCACATAACAGGCACACGTGAGTGCACACGCACACATGCACGCACATTGGTGTGCACACGTGGGCATGCAGTGCACACAGTGTACACACATGTGCATGCACACCACCAGTGCATGAGCACCCGAGCATGCGTGTGCATGCGGACACATCCCCGCACATGTACTCACACACCTGTGCGCACCCATGTACACGGCATGCCTGCGTATGTGCACACATACACACCAGCGTGCACACATGCATGCACGTACACGCACCTGCACACGCACATACTTGTTCTCTCCATCCAAGAGCCTGGTTCTCTCTCCAGATTGTTGAAAAAGCTGGTTCTCTGGGGCCCCGTGTGGCCTGTCAGCCCCTCTTCCTCTGCTGTGGGTGATGGCGCTGGGTCTCAGAGGGCCGACTAGGCAGTGGGCCAGGAGGGGATGCCGCAGCCCATGTGGCCTGGAGGGGCAAGTCTCCGTGATACCTCACTGCTCAGCTGTTCGTCCAGCGCTGGGGACGGCCCTCCCAGCCGCGAAGGGGGTTCCTTCACGCTGCCGAGGGCACAGAGCCCGCCAGGGCCTGCCATTGGAGCACGTGTTAGAGCCCCTGGTCCACCCTTACACTTTCTGGGCGAGGCCTGGGGCTCCCCAGATCCTCAAAGCTGGTGAGTGACCGAATGGGGCAAAACCTCGTCTTTTGATTCAAGGTTCAGTGAGCCCTCTTCTTGCTCACAGCCTGAGGCCTAGTGGCAAGGACCGGTCAGCTGAGGGGGTGGCCGCCAGCACCCGACGTTCCGGGCTCAGATGAGGGTGTGGCCTGGGGCAAGCTGGCCTCGCTGCAGCTGGGACCGATGAGCGTCCCTGGCCGGGCTCTGTCTACAGTGCCCTCCCCACAGGCCCGGCTGCAGCCCTGGTGGGGGCGTGGCCAGCGGGTCTGCTCGCACGTGTCGTGCTCTCATCATCCCTGAGATGGGGTTGGCTGTCACCTGTGACAGTACCGGGTCACGCCCCGGACGGGGTCCTTCCCCAGAGCACAGCCGCCCAGGGCTTGGGCGTCACAGGACCCGCCACGTAAAACTCCTTGAAACTTGACGCAGTTGGGAGGATGAAACATTGAGAGAATTAAAGATGTGTTTGGTGTGCTCATGAGATAACTTGGTACGTTTTTGACAAGTGGCCCAGACGTGCATCGAGAACAGGGGCCTACTGTGTGCTCTGGCCCGCCCGGATGCCCTCCCGGATGGAGCCGGCAGCCGCGCCAGGACGCAGAGGCCCAGGGCAGCGTGCCCGACCCCGCTCCGGGCTGCCTCGGTTCCCACCCCCACCCTGGGGTGCGGTGAGCGGCGGCTCGTGGTTCCGCAAAGCCCCGCGGGGTGTGCGAGGAGCACTGTGCTTTCCTGCCGCACATGGATCTCTGCGTCACGCAGGTGGCCGTCCCGCACGGCGCGTCTGTGCCCCCGCGAGCCCCCCTCGGGAGACGGGAAGCCCGGTGGGCAGGACTTTTCTGCTCTGCTCCCAGCGGGGGGTGGAGGGCGGCGTGGCCGGCGATGGCGTCACGCTTTAGGCCGGCGGGTCTGGGCCTCTGCAGAGGGCCGGGGACTCTTGATCCTGGACACGCTGAGTCAGAGTCGGTTAGGAGGCTGCGGGCGCTGTCTGCTCCGCCCGCCGTGCCTGCCGGGGCGCGTCCTGCGCCCGGCTCCCCTGGCTCGGGCAGGCCCCGGCATGGGCTTCCTGGCTGTCCGCGGCGCGAACCCCGGGAGGGAGAGCCGTGTGCGGGCCCGGTCACCGAGCTGGCGTCCGTGCTGCGGACGGGCCCCTCCCCGGCTCATCTGCGAGAGGCTGGGGGCTGGCGGGGTCCGGCCGCCCTGGTTTCTGGAGGACCAGGAGGCTCTGCGGGGGGCCCGAGCCAGCGCGCGGCCCCGTCGGCCCAGGGACTGGCCGTGGGTTGGGGTTGACCTTGACAGGGTGTTTCTGGGGGAAGGACGCTGGACCAGAGCCAAAGGCTCGGGGACTGGGGGGCGGGGGCCGTGTGACAGCGAGCGCGGCGACGGGTTCTAGGGGCAGGGCCTGGATCCACCTGCACACGTCCCGTGCTGCTTGCCCACGTTTGTGGCGGCTCACTTGTCCTCCGCGTCTGCGTCCTGCCTGTCCCTTTGAGTAGGTGCAGCATTTACCACGCTGAGGCCGCCTGTGTTGGGTCCAAGTTTAGCGTCTTCCAGACGGTACCAGGCTTCGGCCGCTGGGTCCCTCCGGCTGCGGGAACCTGCCAGCCCCTCCCCACAGTGGCCTGATGCGGAGGGACCTGGGGGTGGAAGGGGACTGTCAGAGGTGGCCCTGCCTTCCTCTGGGTTCCCTTCGTCCCGTCAGCCCCATGGAGCCAGGGTTTGTGACGCTGGCCAGGCTGGGGGCCCAGAGTCGGGAAGGGAAGCAGAGGCCGGAGGGGGAGACGGAGGACGGGCCGCCGCCGGCTTTGAGGGTGCAGGGAGGTTGTGGGGGGGAGGCAGGCACTCCACGGCCCCCCAGCCCCTGCCCCCAGGGACACTGTCCTGCCATCGCCTCTGGCGCCAGGGCTGCCCGGGAGCTCGCCTGTGCTGCTTTAAGGCGCTCACGGCACCCAGCGCGGCGCCAGGTCGCTGCGGCTTCAGGTTGGTGTGACCCTCGCCCCCGCACCACGCAGGACCCCAGAAAGCCCTGCTGCCCCCCGAGGCCGGAGGGCAGCTCCTGTCCTGCACCCCAGGCGGCGGGCCTCGGACCTTTCAGTGCTGGGCGGGGCCTCCTGTTCCCAGGCCCCAGGGTGGCCGTGGGACCCGCTGATGGAAGGACCGTCTGGGGCCACAGTGAGCTTGTGGGGGAGGCCTGAACCGGGGTCAGGAGGCCTGAACCGGGGTGGGGAGGTGGTCAGACCGAGAGCAGGTGGGGGCCGGGTCGGTGACACAGATGGCCCGAGCAGGCCTGGACAGGCCGCTGCTGGGCGCAGTGCTGACCGCCGAGGGGGCTCCCCGTGTGGGGGCTGTTCTGGGACTCACGGCCTTGGCAGGGAGGCGGGTGTGTCCTCCCCAAGGTCAGACAGCGACCGCGCTGTTGCGTTTTTGGAGAATGAGGCAAATGGTGCAAAAGCGGGGTCCCAGGAGGTGCGGCCGGGCCCGAGGCCCCGTGTGGGGCGGGAGGGGTTTGCGCCGCGGGGCTGGCCGGGCGCACGCGGCCCCCAGCCGCCCGCTGCTGCGGGCGCCACCAGGGGTCCGGGGTGGCGGTGGGGACGGCCCGCAAGGCTGCGCTTCCTCAGGAAACGGCCGAGCGGCCCGTCCGTCCGCGAGGCTGGGCGCGGGAGGCGTTGCGGCTGCATCTTCCACGCGCCTCCACCGATGGGCCGTGTGTCCCCGTTCGTGGGTGCGGAGACCTTTCCTGAGCGTGGCCGCGGCTAGCAAAAGCGGCCGCTGCCCGGGCAGAGCGGGCGGCCGAGACCCTGCGTCCTGTGGGCAGCAGACGGACCCCAGTGCGGGGGCCGCGGGGGTAGCGTGGCCCTGGGGGGCGCCCGGGCCTCGTGGGTGCAGTCGGCTCTCGTGGTCCAGCTCTCGGAAGTGCACAGGCCTCCCTCGGCCCCTCTGGGGGTCAGCAGGGCTGCCCCAGCCGGACGGTCCCTTCCCGTCCAGGGGACTGGGCCGGGGGCAGCCTCCGTGTCTTTTGTGAGGGGCCCGAGGGGACTTGGGGGGGAAGCCCAGGCCCCGGTCTCGGGTGGGGGGAGGGGCGGCACCTGCTTGACCCGGGAGCCGTGGGGTGAGGATGGCAGCGCCCGCTTTGCAGTCGGGTCGCCCTCGTGGCCGTCGTGCCCCAGGTTCCGAGACCGGCTGATCCAGCAAGTCCGCTTGCGGGGTCGTCCTCCGTGTCTGCTTCCGTGAAGAAGTCACCTCGGCGTTTCGGTGGCTTCTGCGCTGCCAACACGAAACGGCAGGAAGTCCGGGCACGTGGGGACCCGGTGTCCCGCTCTTTACCGGCCACGGACCTGACTGCTGGCCCCAGGCGTCTACGGACCGGGTGGCCAGGTCGGGCCCCCTCGGTTCTGCCATCTCCGTGGACGGCGGGACAGGTCCTCTTCGGGGTGCAGACGCTTGCTTGGGGGGTCTCCGCCTGGTCCTGTTCGGGGCCACGTCCTCCACTCGCCCGTGGGCCACGTCCCGGAGGACGCGTCTTCCGTGAACGTCTGCTCAACCCCAGGGTCGGGGTTTTCCTCCTTTAATTTCCTAGCAAGTTGCCTTCTGTGGGAAGACACGCGGGAACGCCGCCGTCCGGGCCGCTTCTGCGTGTCCGATTCAGCGGCACCGGGTCTGTCGCGCCGCCGCCCCCCAGGCCCCGGGCAGCCGCCCGAGTCTCCGCCGGGAGGCGTCTCCGCTCGGGGCGGGGGGCCCTGGGAGGCCGGGAGCTGGCAGCTCTTTTGTCGCTAATTGAGGATGTGAGGTCCCCTCGCATGAAAGCCCCTTTGTGCCGGCCGGGGCTCGCCGGCGGCCCGGGCTCCTGGCGCGGGGCACCCCCAGGAGCAGGTGACGGATGGCCCCGCGAGGCGCCCCAAACTGCCGCCGCCTCCTCCTCCTCCTCCTCCTCCTCCTCCTCCTCCGTGCCGTGAGCTCACGATGGGGACAGTGCACGTCCCTGCCGTACCTCGAGGAGGAGGGGAGTGGTCACCCGTCTGGACGCCAGGCCAGCGGGGCTGCCTTCCCCGGCCGTGTCCTGGCAACAGGGCTGGGCTGCGGGGGGCGGGCCTTCCCCGGGAGCCGGGCCGTCGTGGGTGCAGGCGGGGGAGGCCGGCTCCCAGCCTGGCCCCAGGAGAGCCGCGTGGGACTGGGACCCGGGGTGGGGGAGGCGTGCGGTGGAGGGGAGCCTCGGGCTGTGGCCCTGCGCCCCAGCCCGGTCCCCCCAGGCCCTGCGTTAGGCCGGGAAGGGCGCGTGGCTCATGCCCATCGTGTCCCTCCCCGCGTGCCCCCCGGCCGGAAGGACCCCCAGCCCCGGGGGGCTCCTCCGTGGCCTCCACACCGGTTCCTGCTGGTGGGTGAGGTGGAGCCTGTGCACGTCCACTCAGCGCTCTGGGCTCCTGGAGGACGGACGGACGGACAAGTGGGCTCTGGGCAGGATAGGACGAGGTCACCAGCGCTGCCCTGAGGGTGGCTCGCAGGTGGCTGTGAGGGTCGGCGGCAGGTCCGGGCGCTCGGAGGCCTCGGGCTGGTGGCCACGCAGACAGCCCACCGCTGGCCTGGAGCCCCCTGCAGACAGCGTCGCCTCGAGGGGCCGAGGGCCGTGCACCCGGAGCAAGGGGCCGCGGGCCACACCCCGTGGTTTTCACCCTGCGGTGCCACCCCTCCCCCAGCCCCCCGGACCCCCTCGGCCCCAGGGTTTCTGCCGGGCCACCCTCTGGCCCTGCTCGCCCCCGTGGGTCTGCAGAGGGGGCCTGAGGCCGTGTGTCCATCCCCTGCCCCCTCCTGCCGCGTGACCACTGGTTTTGGGTGCCTGCGGGCTCAGTCCTTCCTTGGAGGGTCCTGGGCCACTCCCCGCCCTCAGGTAGCCTAAGGCCCCCTGAACACCCCCGGGTCGCAGCAGGGGCCTCGGGGAGGAGACGAGGTGCCGGCCCAGGCTCGGGCGCTGCTCAGTTCTCGGGCACCCCTGAGGGCGGCGGCCAGGGTGCCTGCCGAGCAGGCCCACAGGCAGGCTCGCTGCTGGTGACGCGGTGGCAGCCACAGGCTGGACCTCGAGGTGCGGCCCGGGCTGTTGGTTTTACTGTCACTTCGACAAGGATCTATACGGCGTGACTTGTGGCCTGCGGGTCTCTGTTTCAGGCCTCGGGGCTGGGTGTGCCACCCCGGCACTCGCTTCAGCCCTAAGTGTGGTCCCTCCCTTCGCTCCCTTGGGCTGCAGTGCCTCGTGGTGCCCGAGGGTGCCCGGGGAGTGGAGGGGGCTGGGCAGGACGGGGGGGCATGTGTGGGGGTCAGGCTGTCCCCAGGGCCAGTCCCCAGGGCCACTCCCCGTGGTGCCCTGTCGGGGCAGGGCAGGGGCGGGGCCTGGGGGCTCAGACGTGGGTGCCAGGAAGGAAGCCCCTCCCTCAGGGCTTGGCATGGAGGTCAGTGCGGGGCCTGTGGGACCCCCATGCTCCTCAGCTGACCGAGAGGCACGAGGTTTAGGAAACAGACGCAGAGGCTGAGGGCTCTTTCCTGAAGGAGCGGCTGCGCCTGATGTGAACTGACTTGTTTGTTAAACCCTAAAGAGGAGGGAGGGAGGGAAGGAGGGAGGGGAGAGACGGAGACAGATGGAGGTGGGGGGAGACGGAGACGGAGATGACAGAGATGGAGATGGTGGAGATGGTGAAGATGGAGATGGCGGAGATGGTGGAGACGGAGATGCAGGTGCAGACGGGAGAGTGAGGGGGGAGGAGGAGGGAGACCCGGGGGCGGGGTGGGTGAGGGAGTGGGGAGCAGGCGCCCTGAGCCCGACGTCGGGTCGGGATTTGCACGCGCCCCCTGAGGGGGCAGCGGCACAGCCGTGCCCTCCGCGCCCCGCGTGGCCCTCAGCCCGTCGGCCCCTGTAGGGGAGGCGAGCGCCCCGAGGGCCGTGGGGGCCGCTCCTGCTCTCCCGGCCTCAGCCGGGCCTTCCCGGGCCTTGGCTCGGCTCCTGCTCAGCGGGGCCCGCCCGCCCGTGGCCGCCGGCGCGGGGCTCGTGCGAGGTTTGGACGTGGCAGGGGCTGGCCCCGGGCCGGCGGGGAGGCGGTCTGCGGCCCAGACACGGGAGCCCGGCCCCGAGGGGGCGCGCCCCGCGCTCCGCTGGGCTCACCCCGGCCGATGCTCGGGCTGAGCGGGGGGCGGGCCCCGCTGCCCGGGCTGGAGAGGCAGCTGCCACCTGCAGAGACGGGGCGTGGGAGGCGTGGGGAGTGCGAGGCGTGGGGGGCGCGTACGTGGGGGTGCGAGGCGTGGGGGGTGCGAGGCGTGGGGGGCGCGTACGTGGGGGGTGCGAGGCGTGGGGGGGCGTGGCGTGGGGGTGCGAGGCGTGGGGGGTGCGAGGCGTGGGGGTGCGTGGCGTGGGGGTGCGTGGCGTGGGGGTGCGTGGCGTGGGGGGTGCGTGGCGTGGGGGGTGCGAGGCGTGGGGGGTGCGTGGCGTGGGGGTGCGTGGCGTGGGGGTGCGAGGCGTGGGGGGTGCGAGGCGTGGGGGGCACCTACGTGGGGGTGCGCACGCGCGTCGAACCCGGCCCCCTTTCGAGCACCTGCCCGGCCGGGTCACCGGGGACAGCTGACCGCTGTGCTTGCGGGGTGGCCGCGCCGCGATCCGTCTTGACCTCTCCTCCCGGTCTCGTCCCAGCGGAGCGCCCCTCCCCCACCGCTCCCCCTTCTTGCTGTCGCCCCGTCGTGGCCCCCTCCACTCGGCGGCAGCTCTGGGCGGTGTTTCCCTCCTGCCCGGGCTGTGGCCCCGGGCAGGCGCCCTCCTGCCCGCGCTCGGCCGTGACCTCACCGCCGGCTGCGAGCCGGGACTGGCCGGGCGGCGGGCGGCTCTGCCCTGAGGTCGGGCTCGTGGCTGTTGGCTGTCCCTCGCCTGGCCTGTGGTCGCTGCGTCCGCCCCTCTGCGGGACGAGGGGTCCTACCGCCCCGAGTGCCGGTCGCCGCCCGGTCGCGCCAGGCCCCAGGGTCCGAGTCCGCGCCGTGCGGGAGCGCTGGGCCTGCCGCTGGGCTGGCAGGACCGGGCTGAGGCCCTGAGTCAGCGTCAGGAATGCGGGCTGCACCCCGGCCACGGGCCACGGGCCACCAGCCCAGGTGTGACGGAGGAGGGTGCGGCTCACGGCCCCGGGGCCGCCGTGGCTCTGGCTTCTCCGTTGTGCAGGCCGCCCCTGGCCGCTCCTGCACCGTCCTGTCCTGTCCTGGTCGAGTGCCGTGGGCGGCCGCGCTCACAGCCCTCCCCGATGCAGCCCTCCTGGCCCCCCCCGCGCACCCCAGGGGCTGTGCGGGGCCCGGGTGCCCTCAGGGCTTAGGGCACGTGGCGAGTGGAACCTTCCGCCCTGAATGTGCTCGTGGTGGGTGACCAGCCGGCCGGGCCGGGGCGAGGCTGGCGGTGGGGAGACCCCGGGACACCTGGGGGACGGTGTCCCCGGGGTGCTCTGCTCCCTCTGCTGTCGGCTGGGGAATACCCGGACTCCTCCGCCTGCTGTTGGGTGAAGATTAACCTTTTTAAAGTGAGCAATTCAGAGAGCTTCAGCGTTTGCACAGCCTCATCCAAGCATCACCGTCTCTCGTTCCGGAATGTTCTCACCTCTGAGCCACCGCCCGCTATCAGCCAGGGCTCCCCTCTCCCCCGTCCCCCCCACCCCCTGCCCCAGCACCCGGCCTGCTTCTCCTGCTGCCAACCCGCCTGCTCGGGGCGTGTCACGTGGTGGGGGCCCAGTGTTCGTCCTCGAGGGTCTGACTTCCCTCGCCGAGCGTCCCGTGTCCCCAGGGCCGTCCACCTTGTGTCAGGCCAGCGCCTCGTTCCTCTCCACGGCCGAGTGACACCCTGAGGTGATCCTTTAGCTTCTAAGACGTTTATGGAGCGCGGCACCTCTGAACTAGGGCCGTGGCGTCCGAGCGGGTGACCCAGGACCCCGGCAGGTGGCGCGGGAGCCGTGGCCCTTGGGCTGCGGGTCACTCTGCAGCCGCCGCCGATGGCCGGCTGCGCGGCGGCTCCGTGTGGACGGACAGACAGCAGCGTGTCTTCCTCCCGCAGCGTGTTCCCCTCGTCGGCGTCTCTCAGCTGCCCGGCACCCTTCGCCAGCGGGTCACGGCTGCTGTGTGACCCTCGGCTGCGGGTCCCTGGGCCGTCTGCACCTGGGCCTGGCTCCCTGGGCCGCGGCCTCTGAGTCCTCGCTCCCGCCGCCAAGCTCGCCCCTGGTGCACTCGGCAGGGTGGGGGCCAGAGCATCGTGTCCGTGAAGTGGGGTTCCCTTTGCTCTCCCACAGGTCAGGCTGCCTGGAAGGCTTGACACGGGGAAGGGCAGCCCCCTGCTCCCTGGGGGGTTGCGGGACGGGGCTTCCAGCTGGGACGCCCTGGCATCTGCCCAGAGGGGCCCGGGTCTGCCGAGGGCAGGCTGGGGGTCACTCTTGGCGACCCTGGGTCCGGTTACAAAGGCGGGTGGGGGACGTGGGTGGTGGCTGAGCGGCTGGAAGCCCAGGAATGTGGAGGGGGCCCGCAGGTCCCTGGCTCCTGGGGAGCGTCTGCCTTCGCGTCCAGGCAGAGGCCGCCCCGGGAGGCCTTTCACGGCCGGCAGCTTCCGGCAGATGGCCCAGCAGGCCTCGGTGGGGACAGGCCGGCCAGGAAGCGGGGGTCACCCCACGCACATGGCCGCCCTGGGGCAGCGGGCAGGCGGGGCCTAGGCACGGGGGCGTGGGGAACCAGTGGAAACTCGCAGGGAGCGGCGTCCCGCCGCGCCTGGTCGATTGTCTTCCAGGTGATTTATGGTCCGGGCTGGGGGCTGACATCCGGAGGTCACATTCCATTCCTAACAGCTTATCTGGGCTGCCCGGCAGGCCCGGGAGGGGCTGAGACCTGAGGCAGAGCAGAGGCTGCTGGCCTCCCACCCTGGCCCCCACCCCCTCCCGCCCGGGTCCAAGGGCGGGGGTGGGGGGTGTCTGCAGAGACCGCCCTGGGCCCTCCGCCCTCCGAGCTCCTGCTTTGTGCAGGGCCGGGGGCGGGCTGGGGCCTCAGGCTGCCCACCTCCCCCTGCTCGCGGAGGGAGGGGTCCCAGGGGTGCGGAGAAGGAGGGACACATTCCTCCGACGGGGGTCCCTGGTGCCCCAGAAGAAGGCGGCGTTCCCAAGGCTCACAGTCCCAGGCCCCACAGAATCCGGGGCCCCCGGGAACCCCCAGCCACTGCCCGTGGCGCTCAGCGTCCGGACCCGAGGCCGGACTGGCGCAGAGGCCGGGTGCCGAGCGCGGCCGGGGTTGGGGCAGAGAGGGCCGGCCGTGGGGTGGCCGGTGCGAGGGCCGGCTTGCTGGTCTGTGGTGGGGACGCATCTGCAGAGGGCCTTGGGGACCCCACCCTTGGGCACCTCGGTCCGGTCAACGTTTGGTCTGGTGTGAAGGGGGCCGGGCGCCCCCACTGAGTCTGAGGGACGCAGCCTTGGGGCAGGAGGGCAGGGAGCGGGGGTGGGCGGCCGCCTCAGCCTGGAACCCTGGGGAGGGACACCCCCGAAGGCCTCTGAGCTTGGCCAAGGACCTCCATGCCCTGAGGCTCTGCCCCTGGGATGTCTGCTCCCCGCTGCCACCCGGGGCAGGTCACGTGGGCGAGACCCTCCCCCACCCGGGGCTCCCGGCCTGGAGAAGCGCTCAGGTGCCTGCCTAGGCCCCCCGCCCCTCGCTCAGAGCTCTCTCTGCGCCCCGTGTCGGGACCCCCCCCCGTTTTCCCTCCCGACTCCTGGAATTGCGCCGGGTGTGCCGCCGCCACGCTCACCCCGAGAGCCGCCCGCACAGGGCTCCCCGCGGAAGGTTCCAGAGCACAGCGAGGCTGGCGCAGACGTCCCCCTCTTTGAACCGACCTCACAGCGGAGCCGAAGGAAAGGACGGCAGGGGCCCGGCCCCGTGAGCGTCGCCGCGGAGCCGGGAGGAGACGCGCCAGGTCCGGTCAGGTGTCGGGACGGAGCCTGGGCGACGGGGAACGTTTCGTTCCGTCCCTCAGACTTGAAAAAACGTTTGTTTTGATAGGTGCGTCCTTGGCACGGTCCCGCGCTGAGCCGTCGCGGCCCGCCTCGTGTCAGCGGGGCCGTCCGGGGCCCCGCGGGGGAGGCCCGGGGGCCGAGAAGCCAGGGCCATGTAGGCCGGGGCCCCGCTGACCCTGCTGCTGCCGCCCAGGCCCCCCGGCCGCTGTCAGATGCGTCCTTCCCGGGGCACTGCCCGTGGGAACTGCTTAGGGGACCCCTGAGGGGCCGCAGCAGGGCCCTTCCGCGTCCTGGCCCCCGCGTGTCTCCGTGGCGGTTTCCTTCACCCTGTGCCCTCGTGGGTCCCCCGCCGTCCCTGCAGCTGTCCTGCAAACGGGCTCAGGAGGCAGCGGTGCTGAGAGCTGGGGGACAGGTGGCAGGTGACGTCCTCAGACCTCTCTGGGCCCCAGGCCCCGGGCAAGCTCCCCCCAGACCCAGAGGGAGTGGCTTCGTGGGGCAGGGTGGGGTGACTGGTGCCTTTGCGGGAGGACTGGGTGGGGTACAGCTGTACCTCCCGTCCCACCCCAGGCCGGCTGACGGGGGAGGACGTGCCCCCTGGCCGGGCCGCCTGGGGCGCATGGCACCTGTCAGCGGGCGGCTCTGACCGCCTCAGACCCACGGGGGGAGACCCCGGAGGCGCGTCCTCGCGCCCACCCCTCCTCCTCCCCTGGCTGCAGGCACAGGGGCTTCAGGCGCGTCCCAGGGGCCGGGCCGGCCGCTCGGGGAAGGTGGGGGGTCCGCCTCGTCCTGGCCAGGCGGAGGCCACCGAGGAGGTTCCCGCGGGGAGGGGGCAGGTCTGGCTCGGGGCTGGGGCCCAGTCGTGAACGCGCATCCCTTCCGCGCCCATGGCAGCCCCCACCCCAGCCGGGACGGTGCGGCAGGACTGGGCTGGCCAGGCCTCCCACCGTGGACGTCGGGACGTCGGGGCGGGCGACTCGGGGCCTCGTAGACAACGCGGTCCTGCCATCGGCGCCCGCTCGCTGCCTGCACCTCTGTAGTTAAATGTCCCCCGGGTGACGTGGACTTGAGCAGGCACTCCCTGGACTGTGCCCCGGGGACCTCACTTGAGAAGCCACCCCACGGGGACCGCCGGCGGGAGCGGTGCCTTCCTCCTGCTGTGGGTCGTGGCCCGGACGCAGCCACCCCCATCCGGGCCCCGTCCACCCTGCGAGGGGGGGACGGCCTCCCCAGGAGAGCCAGCCCCCCGCGCGCCCCGACACGCGTGTCTGTAGCTCCCTGCGGACCAGTTTCCTGCGATTTCAATGAGGCCGGATGTCGGCGGGTCGGACGGGGCCGCCCGGGCAGCGTGGGGCCTGGCGGAGCGGCCCCGGGGCCCGGCTCGGCAGGACGCTCCGTCCCCTCCGAGGTGTGCGCTGGTTCAGGGCCCCAGGTCGGGGGGGCACCCACTCTCGCAGAGTCCACACTCGCAGTCACACGCTGTCGCACGCATAGGTCGCGCACACGGGGGGCCGGGCGCCCGTCCGCCGCCTCCTCTTCTCCCAGTTCTTTTTCTTTAACCTCACACTCGTCTGCCGTCGTGGCCGTGAGCCAGTCGTCACGTGGCACGGCGCTCCGCAGGCCCACGCCGTGGCGGTGAGCGGGAACGCGTGGGGGTTCCCGCAGTCGGCGCCCTGCGCGGGAACACGGACGTTTGTTCCGACGCTGGGCGGGGCCGGCAGGCCCCAAAACGCCAGTTCCCGCCCGAGTCTACCCAGGGGACGCACGGCCGCGTGTGGTGTTCGGGCTGTTGCGGGGCGGGCGGTCCCCGGGCCGCACGCGTCCGGCCTGCGCCCGGCTGGGTTCTGATGCGGCTTCGAGTCCTGGTCCGGGTCCTCCCCCGCCTCCTCCTCACCCGCTGCTTCATCGGCGTCGTCGGCGTCGTCGTCGTCTTCAGTGGCTCCTCCAGTAAAGGTGACCCTGACCTCGGGACTGCAGTTCACGTAGAAAGGGACCGCAGCAGGGCTCGCTTCCGCGTCAGCCTCCGGACAGCCGCCCTCAGGGACGCCCGACGGGCACGGGGTCGGAAAGTCGCTGGTGACTGCTTCGGCCACGTCCCTTGTGTCTCTGCTGCCTTTTTAAAGGGGTTTAAAGTGACGTTCTTCCCCCCTCCCCGTCTGTGTGGCACGCTGTGCCAGCCGTAGGTTCCGGGCCGTCAGAGGAAAAGGGATCAGAGTCATCTGGCCCTGACCTCGGCCTGTGGCCCTGACCTCGGCCCGTGGGTCTGACCTCGGCCCGTGGCCCTGACCTCGGCCCGTGGGTCTGACCTCGGCCCGTGGCCCTGACCTCGGCCCGTGGCCCTGACCTCGGCCCGTGGGTCTGACCTCGGCCCGTGGGTCTGACCTCGGCCCGTGGCCCTGACCTTGGCCCGTGGGTCTGACCTCGGCCTGTGGCCCTGACCTCGGCCCGTGGGTCTGACCTCGGCCCGTGGGTCTGACCTCGGCCCGTGGCCCTGACCTTGGCCCGTGGGTCTGACCTTGGCCTGTGGCCCTGACCTCGGCCCGTGGGTCTGACCTCGGCCCGTGGGTCTGACCTCGGCCCGTGGCCCTGACCTTGGCCCGTGGGTCTGACCTTGGCCTGTGGCCCTGACCTCGGCCCGTGGGTCTGACCTCGGCCCGTGGGTCTGACCTCGGCCCGTGGCCCTGACCTCGGCCCGTGGGCCTGACCTCGGCCCGTGGCCCTGACCTCGACCCGTGGGTCTGACCTTGGCCTGTGGGCCTGCGTCACGACTTCATTCGTGGAACATTCGTCGCGTTCGAAGTGAAATTCTGAGGCACGACTCGGGCCGAGCAGCGTGTAGAGCGCCACGTGGACGTCTTCCAGGTGCTCGAGACTGGTCCGTCCGGCTCCTGACCCCGTCCCTGAGCGAGTCGACAGGCTCAGAGTCGGCCGCGGTCCGGGAACCCGCGTGGGGTCGTCTTCCGCTTCCTCCTCTCCTCCTCTTCGGTCTCGGCCCTTCCGTCCTCTTCCTCATCTGGTTTCCATTCGCGTCCGTCTGTGGGTTCGTAAGTCGCGTGAACGATCCCGAACCACGGCTCAGCCAAGGCTGGGGGGAGCAGCGTGCTTTCGAGACCACGAACTTGGCTGCGCTCCTCCGCACGTTCGGCTTGGCTTTGAGAGCGTGCGTTGTCGGCGTCCGCCACGTCGCCAGACTCCACGTGCCGGGGGCGGGCCCGGGCGGCCGGAGCTGCCCAGGCCGTGACTGAGGGCAGCGACGTGAGGGGCGGGAGGCGGCGCCCCAAGCGGAAGGCGCTCACATGACCCTCTTCTCCGCGTCCCGCCAGCGTCCCCTTCCCCTTCCTCCGGCCTCCGCGGGTGGCCCTGCGCCTTGCCCAGCACCCGGCCCGCTGGGGGGCTGGGGGGGCTGGTCTGCGGGGCGGCTCTTCCCCCAGGTTCGCATCCGCCCGAGGCCCTGTCGTGCCGGGCCCTCCGACGGCTGCTCAGGACAGCAGGCGCCAGGCCCCGGGGATGCCACCGTGGTCAGTGTTTCCTGGCGGACGGCGCGTTGCTGTGGGCAGCAGGTGGCACTAGCAGGATCGTCTCCGCGGCTGGGAGAGCGCGGAGGAGACACCCACTGGCGGGAGGAAGATGCGCCCTGGACGCTGACCCAGGGCCCCCGAGCGGCCTGGCCCTGTCCCTGCTGAGGACATGGCTGCCGCACCTGCTCAGAGACCTGCGGGGCGCCCGCGTCCCCCGCCAGTTCTGCTGTTTCACGCACGGGTGCTCCGCAGGTGGGGGGCGGGAAGGGCCGCATGTTCCGGAACTCGGTTTCCGCTTTGTGCGGGGGGGGGGGGCGCGCCAGGGGCCACCGTTCCCTTCCCAGGCCTTCGTGCCCTTTTGTCCTGTCCGACTGACCGTTCGCAGGACAGGGGCTCTGGGCTCGGCTGTCGCGTCCCGCGCGGGCCGGCCCAAGTCCAGGCCTGGGGCGCCCCCTGGCGGGCGGCCGCCTCAGGACAGCGTGGCCGGCGGGACCCGGGCGACTCCCCCCACGGAGCCCTGGCCTCTCGGGAAACGGGACAGTTTCTCCAGGGAACAGTTTCCAGGGCGTGGGCGTCCGAAGGGGGACAGGTGAGGCGCCGAGGTGGCCCCGAGTTCGACTTCGCTCAGGGGGAGACCGGCTGGTGGCGGAGCGCACGAGGCCGGAGTCTGGCGACGCCTGGAACCTCGCCAGGTGTGCTGTCAGGCTCACGCCGAGAACGGCCCCTGCGCGTGAGCGCGCACGTGTGCACCGCGCCCCCCACCTGCACCCACGGCCCCGCACGCGCGGGTGCTCAGCGTCCGTGCCGCGCAGGCGGAGCGAGTGGCCGCGTCCTGGCCCGTCGCCCCCGCGCTTCCACGTGCACCCCCCCGGGCGCGGTCGCGCACCCCGGTTCTGTGCCGTCCTCTGTCCCAGGGGTGCCCTGCCCGGCGGCCCTGGAACCATCTGGCCCGCGGAGCGCCCCGGTGGTCATGGCCCCTCGGCGCCCCCCCCGCCAGCCCCCCACCTCCTGTCTCTCCCAGCGCGGACCCGGGAGAGTCCAGCCGGCTGTCCCGTGGCCCGGCCGCAGGCCGCCTGTCCAGCTGCTTCCGCGAGCGTCCCGGGCGGGTGACCGGCGGCCTTCCCGCGGCGGGAGGAGGGACGGGTGTCGCGGTGGCCGTCAGGCGGCGCTGGACAGTGTCTTCACCCGACATGCTTGTGGCCCCAGGTTGTCCTCTCTCTGACCGCTGTCCCTGCTGCCGGCCTTTCCTAGCAGATGCTCCATTCCCCATGGGGGGGACCCGCGGCCGCCTCGGCCGGTGGTGGGGTTCTCTGAGCACCCCCCCCCCGCTGAGGGCTGGGCAGTGCTGGGTGCCCATCTAGGGGCCCAAAGGGTTCTCCTGGTCCCCCCATCACTCCGCTGAGGAATTGGGGTTTGGGGCTGGGAGACTCCCCACCAGGCAGCACCCCCACCCCAGCCCGCGTGGGCCCAGACGCTGGGGGCTCCGCTGAGCCAGCTGTGTCTGGAGAGGGGAGCAGGGCCTCGCGTGGATACGGGGTTCGCTGCCCCCACGGGGAGGAGGCGGGTTGGGGCCACGCCCGAGCACCGAGGCCGGGAGCGGCCGGACAGGAAGGACAGACAGGCTGTGGCCAGGGTCCCCGCTGCCGCAGGAGCGCTCGGGTCCGAGTGCGTGGCTGTCGCTTGGCAGTGGGGCCGGGCAGATCCCTCCGTGACCGAGCACCCACCGGGGAGGGGAGGTGCTGGGGCCGCCCGCTGCTCGGCCGCCTCGTGCCCCTAACCTTCACGGCGGCCCTCACGCTGGGTGGTTGCTGGGAGGGGAGGCGGTGAGGTCGGTGACTGTCCGGGGGCTGTCGAGAGCCCGTCGGCCACCGCCCAGCCCAGCCCAGCAGCAGGGCTGTCCTCGAGCTGGGCCTTGACCACCGTGGCCGGAAACCGTCACAACGTGCGGAGTCTCTAACAGTGCCAGCCCCCGAGGGGCGAGGGGGAGAGCACCCCGGGGCACCCCAGGAAGGGTCTCCAAGGACGCTGCGGGCTCGGGGACAGTGGAGGGGCCGGGTCGGGGCCCGGCCTTGGGTGGTTGGGGGTGGGGACGACGGGGAGGCCGTGTCTGGTGGGCCCTGCCGTGGGCGACGGCGTCTGCCTCAGCACGTCCCGTCACCTCCCTTCCCGGCGTGGGGCTGCCCGGCTGCCGCCGGGCTGTCGCTTTGGGGCGGTCTTCGGGGTGAGCTCAGAAACCCCTGCGGGACGCGGAGGAGCGCGGCCCGAAAGCGACACTGCTCCAGCCCGCAGGGTCGGGGGCCGGGCCGTCCCCAGGGCTCGGACCCAGCGCCGTGGTCTCCGGCCTCGGTGCCAGGCCGGGCGGGCGTCTGACCCATGGCCATGGAGCTGGGTCTCCACGCGGGGGGTGAGCCGTGTCCCTCGGAGGCAGCCGTCAGGCAGGGCCCGTCGCAGCTTCCCGCGGGCGGAGGCTTCAGGCACGGGGGCCGCTGGGCGGGCGGGGCTGGGGGCTGCCCCCTCGGGGTCCTGGGGTTCCCAGCCCTGCCCAGGCGGATGCCCCAGGGAGCCGTGCCAGGCGCCTTCTCCTGGAGCCCGGCCGGGCCGGGGAGCTGGCCCGACCCCCCAGGCCCACCCCGCACAGGGGGCAGCACGGAGCCCGCCTGCCGCTCTCGGCCGGGAGCTGGAACCCGCCCAGCAAGGAGCTTCCCGTCCCCTCCGTCCCCTCGGCCTGGGGTCTGCTCTGAGGAGGTGCAGGACGTCCCGGGGACGCCTGTCACCGTGACTAGGGGTTCGCGTCTCTCTCCTGCCAGAGCGAGGGGCCGCCCAGAACCGGGAATGCGGGGCCGCGGCAGCGGGGGCGGGGGGCGGGGCTGGCCCGGCCCCTCCCCCGGGACTCCAGCCGCCGGCCTGGCCCCTCTGCCGGCCACACACAGCCCTGATGGCTCCGCGGCCGGGTGGCGGCCGCTGCGGCCCGCGGCTGCTGCTCCTGCTCACCTGCGGCCTGGCTGCGGCCCACGCGGACGTGATGGGCTGGCTCTGGTCATCCCCTCGGGCTGCCGACCCCCCGGCCGGCCCACCTGTGCCGGCCACGGAGGATACCACAGCCGCGGCCCCTCAGGCCGGCCCCACGGAGCCGCGGACGGTCCCTGCCGGCTCCGGGGCGCGGCTGGAGGCTGGCCAGGCGGAGGCCCCGGCCACCCCCCGTGCGCCCACCGCGAGCCTGGACCGGAGGGAGGAGAACGCTGCGGGCGTCGGGGCCAAGATCCTGAGTCTGGCCACGGGCATCTGGAGCTTCCTCCGGCTGTGGAACGACAGCGCCCCCACCGAGAGCGCCGGCTCCGCCGCGATGCCTGCCCCGGGGACCCCCACGGACGCCCTCCGCACGCTCCCCGGGCCGTCCAGCGCCTCCCAGGACGGCGGGACCCCTCTCTGGCTGAGCAGCGCGGCCCCAAGCCCTCCGGACACTCAGTGGACTGGGACGGGGACCCGGCCCGGGCCCACGCAGCTGCCTCCCGCCTCGGGCAGGCCCCGGGCACTGCTGGGGGAGCCCCCGGTCTCCCCGACAGCCCCAGGTAGCGCTGTCTCCTCCCTGCCGGGCAGGGCCGCTCCCTGGGGGAGCCGGCAGTCCCCGGGGTGGCCCCAGGACCTGGAC
This sequence comes from Cynopterus sphinx, assembly GCA_030015415.1. Classification (NCBI taxonomy): domain Eukaryota; kingdom Metazoa; phylum Chordata; class Mammalia; order Chiroptera; family Pteropodidae; genus Cynopterus; species Cynopterus sphinx. The sequence goes on along the minus strand of CM057380.1, from coordinate 568,007 downwards.
GGCAAAGGACTCTCGCCCGCGGCAGCCCGTCCCCGGCGGCGGCACCGGCACCCCGGCACCCCGAGCCTCGGCCCGCGTCTGCTTCACCTGGTGGCGGGTCCCCCGGGCATGCACGCTGCCCCCCGGGCTCTCCGCTCCGGCTCCCCTGCCGAGCCCCCTCGACTCTCACGCTCAGCTTTGCCGGGGGACGGGGGTGCGCGGGGCCCCCGCGGGGCCGCCCCTGGTCTTGCTAACAGCTCGGTGCTGCTCTGGGCCGAGGCGCCGGCCGCCCGCGGGCCGCCCGGCCGCCCCGCCCCGGGCTGCCTGCCCCTGCCGCCCGCCCTGCTGGTCTGCAGCCGCCTGGGCTTCGGCCGCGCCTGGCTGCCCCACCGCCTGCAGCACGCCGGCGCGGACGCGGCGGCCTGGGGACGCCTCCTGGCGACGCGCTGCCACCGCTTCCTCGCCTGGTTCCTCTGCCTGCTGCTGGCCGCCCCCTGCGGCCCGGGGCCCCCGCCCGCCCCTCCCCCGTGCCGGCAGTTCTGCGAGGCCCTGCAGGACGCTTGCTGGAGCCACCTGGACGGGGCCGGGCTGCCGGTGCCCTGCGCCTCGCTCCCGGCCCGGGAGGACGGGCGCTGCGTGTTCGTTGGGCCAGCCGCAGGTAACCCTGCCCCCTCGTCGCCGGGGCTGCTGGGAGCCTGGCCGCCCCCCGCCCCGAAGCCGGGTCCTCACAGCCGGGCCCGTCGCCCTCGGGGGGCGGCCGGGAGCCTGAGGCCGGCAGGGCCGCGCTGCCCCTGGGTTCTCTGCGCGCCGACGGCCCTGTGCAGTTCACGTCGCCCTCCCGACGCCCCGAGATGGCCCGCTGCACCCCAGTGGCACCGTGACGCGCCTGGGGAGCGGAGTCCCACCCGGCTTCGGCCGCTGCCCTGCAGGGTCCGACATCCCCTCTGTGGCCGCCGTCTGCTCGGGCGGAGAGGGCTGCGGGGGTGGACGCCGCGGACTGGGGGGACTCGCTGCTCCGAAGGTCCAGAGGTCACAGCCGTGGGCAGTGGTCAGTGAGCACCAGAGCATGGCCTCGTCCCGTCCCCGCCGAGGGGGAGGGGGAGAGCAGCCACAGCCTTCCAGGCCCTGCCAGGGCCTCCGTGTCCACCTGGGGCCTGCTCCAGGTCGGGCTGTGTCCCCGCCCCTTTACTCTGTGGGGGGCGGCCTGACTGCTCCTCTGTCCCTCGGTCACCAGGCTTTGGGGCTGGGCCCCTGAGGGATATGTGGGGGTGACCCCTGTGTGTCAGGCCTGGGCGGAGTAAGGGGGCTGCCAGCGCCCAGGTCCTGGCCAGGGCAGGAAAGAGTGCCGGTGACGCGTGGGGTCCGACCCCAGGAGGGGCATGCCAGGGCCCGGAGGGTGGTCGATGGGCACTGCAGGCAGGAGAAGGGGATGGGTTGGCGAGCCCTGCTCACGAGGGGAGTGGCCGGGAGGGCGTCCAGCAGAGGGACAGGCCCGCGGGGAGCCCTGTGCATGTGGAGGAGGGGCCGTGTGGGTGCTCTGTGAGCCGGGGCCTGGGGCACAGCGAGCTGTGTGTTCCCACGTCCCCCAGACACCCGTGTGTCAGGCTAGTGGGTCCTCGCCCTGTCCCGTGGCCGAGTCCTGCCAGGGGGCTCCTGTGCCACGGGAGGGAGCCCGGCAGCTCATAGCCGCCCCCCCCATCCTGCAACGGGCCGCACTAGGCCTCAGAGAGGCCCCAGCTCCGCCTCCGGGGGTCAGCCACACGGACGTGGAGTCGGGATCTCCAGCTGCAGCTGGCCCGGTCAGCCGATCGGCCCGAAGGGGCTTCTTGCCGGACACCTGCAGCGTCGGCAGGGTCCCCGGCCTGTGACGGAGGCCGTGTTCCCCGCAGGGCCCCCGGGGACTCGTCCGTCAGCCCTCCGCTTGCTGGGGGGGGGATTCAGGTGCTCATCTCACCAAGGTCCCCGGTGTGGCCTGGCCGGGACGGTTCTATGGGGGAACGGGGCTGGGAGCGTGTCCCCTCCCCTGGCCTCGTGGGGACCACCCACCGCTGGCCTCTCACCCCACTCTGGCGGGCAAAGGAGGGGCAAGGCGCTGCCCTGTCCCGTGGGGGTGGCTGTGCCGCCAGTGACCAGTGAGGGGGTTCTGCTGAGTGGGGGGCGCTGGGAACCAGCCATCACTGGCTGAGTGAGGTCCTTGGGTCTTGGGTGGGTCTCTGGTGGAGGGGACGTCCCAGCCTGGGTGCTGCTCCCTCCCCAGGACCCAGCCAGGACTGCCCCCGCAGGCTCAGCGGAGCCACCGTCGTTCCTGTCCCTGATCGAGCGTGGGCTGCAGGGTGGCTGCGGTCCCAGGGCAGTGATGGACCCAAGGCCCTCATGGTGGGTGGTGGAGCAGGTCCCAGGTCAGAGGGACGGTGGCGGGGAGGGGCAGGTGTCTGGGCAGCGCTGCATACCCCCAGCGGCTGGGGCGGGCCCTGAGACGGAGGGCGTGTGCCGCCTGTGGGGGGACTGCGTGGGGGGTGAGCCACCTGCTGGGGCGGGGGGCTGCCTTCTCCCCGCTCACCCTAGGACTGCTCAGTCCTCGTGCTACGGCGGTAGCCACTGTCCTGTGTCAGCTCAGGACATGCTATCGTCGGATCAGAGCTGCACGCGGGGGGCTGAGCGCAGCGCTGAGGCCCCGCAGTGGTGGGCATCCCGCCTTCCGTGGGCTGGAGTCTCGGGGCAGCTGTCACAAATGGCCACAAACCGGGTGGCTTTGGCCCACACAGAGGGACGCCTCAGTTCCTGGTGGCCGGAAGTCCAGAGCCAGGCCACCGGGCTGATCTGGTGTCTCAGCTGGTCCCCGGGGCGCCCAGAGACTCTGCGTCCTGCCTCTTCCCACTCCTGCCAGCCGCCGCGTGCCTGGGCGCGTGGCCCCTCGCCCCTCACAGCAGACAGTGCCGGCCACGTCCTCGTGTGCCATCTCTGTCCCCACGGGGACTGCGTGGTTAGATCTGGGGCGTCTCTGGGGTCACAACCGTAAGCATGCCCCAGACCCGTTGGCTGGACAGGGTGCCAGGCAGGGCCCCAGATGGTGCAGCGGGCGTCTTGGGGCCATGGTCCTGCCCGCCATAGTGCAGGTGTGACGCACGTCCCACGCGCCAGTACCCGTGCCCGTGGCCCTGTTCTGTGTATAAACAGGGTCACGGCCTGCATGTGCGGAGTCCCCCTTCCCTTAGCCACGTGTCCCCTGTGTCCCTGCAGGGAGACGCCCTCGTCTGCAGCCGCTGGCCCCAGTCCGTACCCTCCTTCATGGCAGGCCTGTCTGCAGGCGTTTCTGGCTTCTCGGTTGCAGGCGAGGCCCAAGGGCCCTGCTCGCTGCCCCCCGTCTGCCCCCCGCCCATCCACACCGCGGTTCCTTGCACCCTGGCCGTGCGTCCCCCGTGGGCCCTGTGCCAGCACTGGGTGACGGCCATGCCGAGCGGATCCACCGCCTACTTCAGAGACCCCTCTCGTGTCCTCTCACATTTTCTCCTCTGGGTCATCAGCCACCGTCCCCTGAGGCCTTCGTGCGGGTGGCATGGGGAAGTCGCACGTGGGTGGCGTGGACTGTCGTGTGTTTGTGGCGTCCCCACCAGGGACGCGGGGCTCCTGCATTTGCCGTGCATGTTCCTCAGCCTTCCAGTCGAGTGTTGCCGTCTTAGACGCCCCCGAGGGGCGTGTTCTTGTTCTTGTCAAGGTGTGCGCGTGTCCTTCGCACCCCAGATGCAGTGACTGCGCGACCTCCGCTGTGCGTGTGACAAAGCCACAGACGCGGGGCGTTCCTTGCTCTGCGGGCTCGGGGGTGTCTCTCGACACCTCTCGCCTGGTGGTGACGCCCTACCCGCCGGGAGAGTGGGGTGTCTGAGTGGGTGTCTCGGGGGCGGCGTCCGGAACAGGGACCCTGGCCCCCCTTCGCCGTGTGAGCGGGGGCACTGTCGCTGGGTGACTCTGACCCACCGCGCGTCAGCCTGGATGGAAAGTGTTGTCGCCCTGTCCCCCCTGATGACGCTCAACGCTTTCTGCTTCCTCTGACGCTCGCGTGGCCGCACCCGCTCACCTCGCGATCGCGATCGCGCGGGCTCTGAAGCCCCGTGGTCCAGCGGGTTCAGGTGCGCGGCCGGCGGGGCGCGGAGGGTGCAGAGATGCCGCCTGGCCCCGCCCCTCCGCAGCGGCCGGCCCCGCCCACCGCCGGCCCCTGACCAATCAGCACCCGCCCACCCCCGCCCCTGACCAATCAGCACCCGCGCGCCGCAGGGCCCCTCCCCCCGCCGTGCCCCCTGCGGGTCTGGACGGCGGTGTCCGCCGCGCGGTCGTGTCCCGAGCGCTTCCCCACACGTCCTCGGTGCTCCACGCGCCCGTCCCTCCCTCCCGCAGCCCCTGGCGGCGGGGACCGTGTCACCCCACCTTCCCCAGGTGTCCCCCCAGGTGTCCCCCTCCCCCCGAGCTGGAATAACGCCGCCTGTGGCCCTCACCCTGGCGTCTCTCCGTCAGCATGCGTTCACGGTTCCCCCGCGTCCCCTTAGGGCTCGATGGCGCCTTTCTGTCACTGAGGGACGTCCCGTTGTCCGCCTGGACCACGCCACCCATCACCTACCGAGGGCCACTCGGCTGCTTCCAGGTCTGGGCGGTTATGCCTGAAGCCGACTCGGACGTCCGTGTGCAGGCTCCGTGGGGCACGAGCGTTCGACCCCCTTGGGTGAAAACCAGCGGGGGGACTGGGGTCGCAGGCCACGCACGTTTGCCTTTGCACAAAGCGGCCGCGCCGCCTCCCACCGCGGCCGCACCCGCACCCCCCGGCAGCCACGGGAGTCCTGTGGCTCGACGGCCTCGCAGCGCGTGGTGGCGTCAGCGTCCGGACGGTGGCCGACCGGACTGGGGGGGTGGCGTCTCGCTTCAGTCTGCAGTTCCCTGGTGACACAGGACGTGGGCATCTTGTCAGGTGCTCGTTGGCCATGTGCATGCCTTCAGTGCGGCGTGTGTCAGGGCCTTGGGGCCAGCTGCTCACCGGGTTTGCTTTCTTACCGGGTTTTAAGAGCTGCTGCGTATTTTGGATAGATCAGCTTTTGTCAGATACGAGTTACGCAAATACTTTCTTCCAGTCTCCGGTTTGTCTTATTCCCGTGATGTGACTTTAGCAAAACCGATTCCTAATTTTAATTAACGAAGTCCACTTCATCACTGGTATTTACTCACGGTGTGCCTTTGGTGTCGTGTCTGAGAAGTCATTCCAAACCCGATACCTTCCGGGAGTTTTGCATTTTGCAGTTAGGTCTGTGATCCACTTTGGGTGACTTTTGGTGAAGGGCGGAAGGTCTGCGTCTGGGTCCATCTTTTGCACGTTCCGTTGTTCCTACATCCATTTGTAGGAAAAACGTCCTTTGTCAAAGGTCAGGTACTCCAGGTAGGTGGGTCTGCTCCTGGGCTCTCTGCTCCGTCCCATCCCTCTGTTTGCCTGTTCTGTCTCGATGCCTGTCACCCGAGTCCCTGAGTCAGTCTTGCAGTCGGGTGGTGTCGGTCCCCGGCTTTGTTCTCCTTCAGCGTGGGGTTGGCTGTTCCGGTCTTTGGCTCTCCCTGCAGATTTTAGTGCCAGCCTGTCGATTTCCACGACGTAGCTAGCTGGAATCTTGACCGGGATCGCACTAAATCTGTCGAGCGATCTGGGGAGAGCTGACGTCCTGAGGACACTGAGCTTCCCGTCCGAGAACGTGGAGTAGCTCTGCGTTTCCCCAGGCGACTCCTCTCACCTGCGCTCTGCAGTTTTCCTCTTGTAGGTCTTGTGCCGTATTTGTTTGTTTCACACCCAAGCATTTAATTTTGGGGGTGCTGACGTACCCGGTGTGTTTTCTATTTCTAATTCTGCCTTTGTGGTGTGTTTTTTGTTTCTAATCCGCCTTTCTGTCGCCGGTCTTTAGGACGCTCTTTAGGGAGGCAGGCGTCCGGGTTTTGTGTGTTGGCCTGGTGTCCTGCAGCCTTGCCGCAGTGGCTCATTAGCTCCGGGAGGTGGTTTTTGGGTTGTGGTGGGTTTTTTGGGGTCCGTTCTTCTGCTGACAGTTTCGTTTCTTCCCTTCCTTGTCTCCTGGCGTTGGCCGATGCTGGGAGGAGGGGGAGGGGGCCCTTGCCTTGTGCCTGAGTGTGACGGCAGCTGCAGGGAGGAAATCCCGCTCCGTTCCTGCTTCGCTGGGATTCTTCGACACGAGTGGGGGCGGGACCTCGCCGGGTGCTTTTCTGCACCTGTGGACGTGCGTGCTCTTTGCCTGTTGACGGGGGGTTATGGGAATTGGCTTTGAGGGCTGAACCAGCCTTGCAGGCCTGGGACCAATCCCGCTCCGTAGTGGCTGGCCGTTCGCTGAAGGGGAGACTGTCTTCAGCCAGGCAGGTCCCCAGTTCCTCAGTCAGAGGGGAGAAGGTGTCACCCAGCCTGGGAGGCGTCACCCATCGGTTTCCCGCCCTAGTTAGAGGCGCTGCCCCGGGCCATGCCCTGTGCACAGGGCACGGTGACCTCCGGGCGTGGCAGTCGGAGGCCGCTCCCAACTCCAACGGGGCCGAGGAGTTTCATGGGGGGGCGTGGGGCGTGCAGAGCTCCGTGCGGGCGCCGCCCACGCAGGTCCGGGCCCCGGGGCTGCAGCGGACCACGCCGCTGTCCTCCCGCCCAGAAGCCGGCAGCTGCTGCTTCTCGCGTTCCTCATTAATTTGGGAGAGTCCCAGCTGCCCGGTTCCGCTCTGGGGACCGCTGGGGCGGGGTCACCGGCGCTCCTGGCGCCCGAGCTGGCGAGAGGCCTGTCTCTCGGTCTCAGACCGTCTCCCTGAGTGGACACGCGGCCCGCGGGCACTTCTGGTACAAGGGACCGTCGTAGCTGTCCCGTCCCAGTGGACAGACAGGCTGTCTTTGAGGGGGAAGGGGCCGCGGGCCTCCAGAGCCCAGGGTCTTCCTGTGAGTCCCTCTGCTGCCGGGAGGGGCCCCGGGCCGTGGTCCCACCGCGGCTGCCGTCTGGGCTGCGCCCAGCTCTCCCCGCTTCCCGGTGTGCAAGGGGCAGGCTGAGGCGGGGGCGGGCCCCCCGGGAGCTCCCCACGTGGCTGTTGTCTCCTCAGGGAGCCTTTGACAGACACGACTTGTCTCGGGAGTCGGGGTGGGCCATTCCTCCGTCTGTCTGCCCCGGAAGCCCCACGTCGGCCTGGCCCTGCTTGGGGGCCAGACCCCTGGCGCCCACATGTCACAGCCCCCCCAGAGGCACGTCCCCCACGTGCGGCTCGCACTGTGGGGGCAGACCCCCTAGACTGTCGGGGGGCATCTCGGGAAGAAAGGCCAGAGCTCGTGGCCAGACCACGGCCCGGCAGCGGGGGCGGCTGGGGACGTCGCCGTGAGTTGCCGCCTGCCATCACCTGTGCCCGGCAGTGACCACGCTCGTCCGGCACTGCTGGCCCCGGGGCTCTGGTCCAGGCTGCCAGGGGCGCCACACGTGGGAAGCAGCCGCCCAGTGCCGTGTCCGAGGGCCCGGGCCAGGCGCACGGCTGGCACCACTGCCGCCTCCTGGGAACAGAGGAGATGGGGAGAAGCTGGCACAGTGGCCGTGGCCCTCGTGGGGTTGCGCCTCCGGGGGCGGGGACACAGGCTGTGCTGGCCGTGGGCTCTGGGGGGCGGTGAGTGATGGGGTGGAAGAGCCGCTCGGGCGTTTGGAGGCGGGTGACGCTGCCTGGGGCCGCCCCAGCATGTCAGCGGGTTGGGGAGAGGCCACGCTCCCGGTGTCCCCGGTGTGACATGGAGGGAGGGGAAGCCCCCGCTTCAGGAGCACACGCAGCAGCCCTGGCCCGGCAGTCACCCCTGTGAGCCCCCCGACCGGCCCGGGGCACTGGCGGGAAACGGCAGGGCCCGGTCAGCCTGAGCGGTCACGAGTGCGGGGGTCCCCAGCCCTGGTCCGTGGCCTGTCGGGAGCCGGGCCGCACGGCGGGAGGAGGGCGGAGGGTGAGCATCTGTGTCTGCGGCCGCTGCCAGCGCTGGCTCCCCCGCCTCAGCTCCGCCTCGGGTCATCGCGCGTTAGAGCCTCACAGGAGCACCGTCCCCGCCGCGAGGCCTGGGGCCTGCTGCTCCAGGAGACCCAGCCCCTCGGTTCTGCCTCCCTAGGAGTCTGCCCCGTGCCCAGCCTGGCGCCCGGCACAGGCGCCCCGCAGCGAGCTCCCGCCGGGCACTCGTTCCCCTTCTGCGAGGCGGGGCCGCCAGTCGGGTGCTGGCTGCACATGGGCGCCTACCACCCCCGTGCTGCTCCTGTGGGTCCCCCGTGTGCGGACAGGGACAGCGTGGGGGTGGGCAGTGACGAGTGGACGTAGGGAGTGGGGGCGGGGACGGGGTCTGAGCGTGGCGGTGGGCGGGGTGCGTGGGTGCGGGGACGGGGTCTGAGCGTGGCGGTGGGCGGGGTAGGTGGGTGCAGGGACGGGGACTGAGCGTGGCGGTGGGCGGGGTAGGTGGGTGCGGGGACAGGGACTGAGCGTGCAGGTGGGTGCGGGGACGGGGTCTGAGCGTGGGGGTGGGTGCGGGGACGGGGACTGAGCGTGGGGGTGGGCGGGGTGCGTGGGTGCGGGGACGGGGTCTGAGCGTGGGGGTGGGTGCGGGGACGGGGACTGAGCGTGGGGGTGGGCGGGGTGGGTGGGTGCGGGGACGGGGTCTAAGCGTGGGGGTGGGCGGGGTGGGTGGGTGCGGGGACGGGGTCTGAGCGTGGGGGTGGGCGGGGTGGAGCGAGGAGGACGCTGCGGGGTGGGGTGCGGGAGGGCACGAGCCCCTGGCCCCGCGAAGCAGCTCCTCGCCCTGACGGGGACGCGGGGCCCCGCCGTGCCCTTGCTGTCCTGCCACGCCGTGTGGGGTGGGTGGCCCCTGCTGCGTCCACCGTGGGCCTGCAGGCCGGGCGACAGGAGGGTGCAGGTGCCCGGATGACACGGAGTGGCCACCCCAGCCCAGACAGCGGAGCCCCGGGGTGCGGGGCGGGCGCCAGGCGCGCGGCTCGGCTTCCCCCTCGTGCCGCACGCGGCCTCACGGTGTCTCCCTCCCCTTGCAGAGCGCGCGGGCACGGAAGTGGGGCTCCTGCAGCTTCTCGGGGAGCCCCTGCCCCAGCACGTGACGCAGATCGACGACCCCGCCGTGGGCCCGGCCTACGTGTTCGGCCCGGACGCCAACAGCGGCCAGGCGGCCCGGGCGCACCTGCCCAGCCCCTTCTTCCGCGACTTCTCGCTGCTGTTCCACGTGCGGCCCGACAGCGCGGCCGCGGGCGTGCTGCTGGCCGTCACGGACGCGGCGCAGGCCGTGGTGTCGGTGGGCGCGAAGCTGTCGGCCGCGCGCGACGGCCTGCGCCATGTGCAGCTGCTGTACACGGAGCCGGGCGCGGGCGGCACGCGCGCGGCCGCCAGCTTCCCGCTGCCCGCCCTGCCCGGCCGCTGGACGCGCCTGGCGCTCAGCGTGGACGGCGACGCCGCGGCGCTCTTCGTGGACTGCGAGGAGCGGCAGCGGGTGCCCCTGGCGCGGTCCGCGCAGCGCCTGCCGCTGGAGCCCGGCGCCGGGCTCTTCGTGGCTCACGCCGGAGCGGCGGACCCCGACCGCTTCCAGGTACCCGGGGCCCTGCCGGGGGGGGGGGGGACAACGGCGGGGCCAGCCTGGCTGCCCCTCGGGCCTCGGTCCGCCGGGCCCCGCGGCGCCTCATTGCCTGACACCCGACGACGGTCTCCCTGAGCTGCTCCCGTCTCTCTGAGGCCCCCTTGGGACCACCCTCCCGCCCGGTGCTGGCCCTGCCCCGTCCGTGCACGGCGCCCGCAAGGAGCCGCTTGTTCCAAACTTAAGAATTTCGGGCGGCACCGCTGGAGGGTAGGAGTGGGCGAGGGCCGCCCTGGGGCGGGGCGAGCCGCACGGGAAGGCCGGCACCCGCCGGGTGGGGCTAGGGGTTGGCACCCGGGACCCCCGGGGGGGACTGTCTCGCCGTGTCCCCTGTCCCAGCCCTGGGGCGGGGGCTCCGCCTGGCCCCCAGGCCCTCTGCAGGCGGGAACCGTGAGCGGGAACAGGCCTCCCGGCAGCACCGCGTGGGCACCCCGAGCGGGCGCTGACTCCGTTCTGAGTGACAGCCCGTCTGCGGCCGGCTCGGCCCTGCCCGCGGCGCGGACAGGGGTCCCTGTGTGTGCGGACGGGGGCGCGTCCCCAGCAGACAGAGAGCTGCTTGTTGCCCGGACAGAAGCCGCTGGACCGAGAGTTGTTCTAAGCCCCGGTGACCCCGGGCCTGAGCGCGGCCTTTCACCCCTGGCGGGAACTCTCGCCCGTGGGGTCCGGGAGCCAGCGGGACTGCGACGCCACACTGGGGCCCCTTGTGCTGTCGTCTTGACCCACTGAAAGGGCCCGAGAGGCGCCCCATCCAGGGCCGGGCGGGTTCACTGGCAGCGCCGAGGGGTTTCCGGGCGTTTCTAGGCGGGCGGGACGCTTAGGGCCCCGGGTCTGTGACACTCACGGAGCGGCTGCCCCGTGCTCACGGGGACAGGCCCTGGTGAGGTTCTCACGTCCCCACAGGACTTTGGGACGTGCGGCCGTGACGTGGCAGTGACAGGACGTGTTCTAAACGGTCTTTATCGATGAAACCCCCGGATTTCATAATGTTTGCTTCCTAAGTCCACTCCGTATTTGCAGTGGGTCTTGTGGCCCTTGCGCTAGTGACGTCGGTGACGTCTTGCCCAGCTGGCTGTGTCCTTGGGAGAGCACCACCCCCGGGCAGGTGGCCTGGGCCGCGCTCCTGAGACCGGCCACGGTGGCCCGGTCTGTCCAAGGTTCAGAGCCTCGCGACGGTGTCGGTGTGGGGACAGGTCATGACAGGACATCCAGGGCCCTGACCCCCACACACGAAGGGCCCCGAGGAACGATCAGAAGTGCGGTTTTCTAGAATTTTCAACATCGGGCGCCTCCTGCCATCCCTGGGGGTTCTCTATGTTGGTGACTCATTGTCACCTGGGGACCACCTGGTCCCCCTCTCAGCAGGGCTGGTGGGCTGAGAATTTGCATCTCGAACTTGATGCTGCCACTGACCCCTGCCCTGACCCCGAGTCCGACCCCTGCCCTGACCCCGGAGGCCGACCCCTTCCCTGATCCCCGAGGCCGACCCCTGCCCTGACCCTGGAGGCCGACCCCTGACCTGATTCCCGAGGCCGACCCCTGCCCTGACCCTGGAGGCCGACCCCTGCCCTGACCCTGGAGGCCGACCCCTGCCCTGGTCCCCGAGGCCGACCCCTGCCCTGACCCCGGAGGCCGACCCCTGCCCTGACCCCGAGGCCGACCCCTGCCCTGATCCCCGAGGCCGACCCCTGCCCTGACCTCAGAGGCTGACCCCTGCCCTGGTCCCCGAGGCCGACCCCTGCCCTGACCCCGGAGGCCGACCCCTGCCCTGATCCCCGAGGCCGACCCCTGCCCTGATCCCCGAGGCCGACCCCTGCCCTGGTCCCCGAGGCCGACCCCTGCCCTGGTCCCCGAGGCCGACCCCTGCCCTGACCCCGGAGGCCGACCCCTGACCTGATTCCCGAGGGCGACCCCTGACCTGATTCCCGAGGGCGACCCCTGCAGTTTCGAGTCCAGAAGGGCCTGTGCCCCCTCTGGGTGCCATCTCCCCAGGATCTGGACAGTGGAGCGTGTGGAGGGCCGGGGTGGGGTGTGATCCCTGGTCTGCACCCCCCACGCCCGCACCCGCACGCTGCCCGCAGCACAGATGCACACGCACGCACACCCACCGTGCACATGCCTGCACGACACTGCGTGTGCACACGCAGGGAGATGGGGCGCCGCCCCACGGGCCTTGTCGTCAGCCGTGGGGGCGGAGGGGCAAGTGGGGTCAGGCAGGTCTCGCTCCAGGGCCCACCACCTCCCGGGGGGGAGTCCAGGAGTGCTTCCTGGAGGAGGCGGCCTGAGCCGAGCCTCCAGAGACCAGTGGAGCCCTCAGGCAAGGGCTCAGCTGGGGACACGGGGCTGTTGGTTGGTTGGTGGTCACGTGCTCCCTGTTGGTGTGAGCAGGAAGGCTGTGAGGTCAAGGGTCAGCTGATAGAGTGAGTCCAAAGGGCGTTGGACGAGTAAACACAGCGGCCGGGGCCGGGGTCAGTGCACGGCCCAAGGACACGTCGGCCTGCTGCCCGGTTCCAGACAGCCCCCGCGCAGAAGGACTTCGCTCGTGTGCGTGGCCCGGGCCCGCCTGACGGGCGCCTCCAGCGGGCGGGAGCGCCGGAGGGGGCGCGTGCGGAGGGGCGGGGAGCGTGAGCGCGCATGAGTGTGAGCGAATGTGCACGTGGGTGTGAGTGAGCGTGAGCGTGCGAGTGCGTGTGCGTGTGCGTGCGCGAGGCATCAACGGGCGGCAGCAGGGCCTCTGCCCAGGGGCGTGCGTGTGGAGAGCCCGGAGCCCGGCCCTGACATGCGTCTGCGAGGCGGTGGCCTCGGGTCCCGCCTCCTGACCCCGCCGCCGCCGCCGCTTCCTGCTGCGTCCGGCGTTGACCCGGGCGGGGCCCCCCTCGCCCTGGGCTGTGTCGCCTGCTGGATCTGGATGCGGACGGCGCCAGGCTCCGGGCTGGACCGGGCCGGTGTGAGCCGGGTGCTGTCTGTGCCGCTGCCACCCGCGCGGGGTCCGCAGGTGACCTCCGTCTTTCTGTGTTTAGGGTGCGATTGCGGACCTGCGGGTGCGTGGGGACCCCCGGGTGAGCCCCCTGCACTGCCTGGAGGATGACGATGACGACGATCGGGACGGGGTGAGTCCCCTCCCCAGCCCGCGCCCGCCCCGCACCCTCACACCCTGCGTGGCGGCCCGAGCCGGAGGGGCTGGCCTCCCGGGCCCCACAGCGATGGGACGGAACGCCGTGTCCCCCGCGTCCCGAGAGGAGCCTCCCCTCCCCAACTCCTGTGAGAACCACGGGACGTGAAGTCGGTGCCGGGAACTGTCCCCAGGCAGGCAGCGGGGACAGAGTCCATAGCGGCCAGCACTGCGGAGCGCGTGTGCGTGTGTCGGGCCGGGTGCGAGCGAGCGAGCGTGCACGATCGCGCGGGACCTGAGCAGGAAAGCGGCGTCCCCCGGAGCCTCGGGGCAGAGCGCGCCCCCAGTAGGCGCAGCTGCGCGCGGGACAAGGGGCGCAGCCACGTCCCCGCGGCCGCCTGCCGTTCTGTCCCAAGTCCTCCCGTGCTGGGTGACCCCGCAGGGCACGGCGTCCCAGGAACAGGGCGGCGAGTGGACAGGGAGGGACGCGCTTCTTCGTGGGTGTCCGAGCGTCTGGCCGAAGGGTGGTTCTCACGGGTCTGACCGGACCCTCGCCGACACCAGCTGCCCCCGTGCGACCCCTGCGGGAGGGGCGCCCCCTGCTGCCGGGCGTGCTCGCCTCACTGCTCCCCCCTGGTTTCTGTCCCCCCGCAGGCCTCGGGGGACTTCGGCAGCGGACAGCAGGGTGGTCCGGAGCTCGCTGGGGAGGAGGCAGCGGTGAGTGCCGGGCTGGGCGGCTAACGGGGACCCCCGTCCTGGTGTCCCCTGCCGGGACGCTCTCGAAGGTCGGTTCTGCTTCCACGTGTGCCTTGGCCCCTGCGGTCACCTGGGCAGCTGGCCGTCCCGTCAGCCCTGACAGGCGGGGTCTGCAGTGGGGAGGCCTGCGGGGAGCGCCCAGCTCGCAGGCCCGGAGCGGGGGGGGGGGGCCGGAGAGGCGCCCTTGGGGGCGAGCAGCTCCCCAGGGCGTGCCGGGCGGGGCGCTGAGCTGCCCGGGCGGCCTGGGCCGGTGGTGTCCGGTCCGGCCGGCCTCTCCCACCGGGCCGTGGGGGGAGCCCTCAGACGACACTGCACGGGATGACCGTCCCCCGCCCACACGGCGTCCCCAGGGAACACGTGAAGCTGCGGGCTCCCGGCTGCGGGGCGTCCTGACCGCGGGTGCTCAGGGCAGAGCGGCCTCGTCCCCTCCAGGTGCGGGTGGTCTCCCGGCCGAGGAGCGCCTGGTGGCGGCCCTTGCTGGGGACGCGTCACAGCCACACGACTGCGCACAGGGGAACGTGGAGCCCCCCACCGCGGGGGCGGTTGTGACGGTGCTGAGCACGGGAAGGAGCCGGGCGCTGGAGTGTCCCCAAGGGGCCGTGCTGGGCCCCGGCCCGGGGACGCGGTGCTGGTCCGTCCCTCACGAGCGGGGAGACCTCGGGCAGGGGGACTCACCTGCAGGAGGGGAACAGCCCCAGGGCCCCGAGCTCCCTGCCTGAGGTGAAGTCCTGGGGGCTCCCCGGTGGCTTCTCCTCGTCCTCCTCAAAGTCTGGAAAGATCCTGTTTCACAAACCCGCTCGACCTCGCCCCGGTGTGCGGCCACACAGGCCACACAGGCGCCAGGTGTCGCCCGCGCGGTTGGGAGCCGTCCCCCCTCTGCCTCCCCAGGGCGTGTCCCTGCAGCCCGGCCTCCCCGAGGCTCCGCCTGTCACTTCTCCTCCCCTGGCTGGAGGCAGCAACTCAGAAGATTCCAGAACGGACGAAAAGGAAGAAGAAACCACAGCGTCCTCACTAGGAGGTGAGGCTCTCTCGTGGGGTGCCGTGTGCGTGCGTGTGCGTGCGGGGTGGCGGGCGGCGTTGGGGGTGGGGAGCGGCGAGCGAGGGCCGGGCCGCTGCTCGGGGGTCTGACCTCCTCTCCCCACCCAGCCCAGACCCTCCCGGGCTCTCACGCAGCCGCCACGGGGGACGAGAACGTCCGGAGGCCTGAGGACAGCCTGGAAGAGGTGAGGCCCCGTCCGTGGCCCGGAGCCACTCGTGCCTCGGTCCACTCTGGCCTCACGCCCTTCCTCTCGTCCCTGTGCCCGGCACGAGGGGGCGTGCCCGGGGGGTGCACGTGGGCGGGGATGACCGGGCAGACCCCGGCCGTGCGCCCGCCCCGCGCGTCCCCGGGGGGCACCGGCCAGGCGTGCGTGTGGCCCCCAGCCGGCACCCTCCCCTCCCAGGACCCCGCAGGCCCGGTGGTGCGGGGCCGCGAAGCACGACTCGTCCCTGGGCCGCAGGGACCCCCAGGCCCACCAGGCAAGGATGGCGCCCCCGGGAGGGACGGCGAGCCGGTGAGTGCGTCTGCCCCGTCCCGCGGGGCCCGGGCACCCCGAGGTGTGTGTCCTTCCCGTGGGGCCGGGGGGCGGGAGCGCGTGGCGCTGTCACTGACGGTTTCCCTCGCGCGTTGCAGGGCGGCCCTGGGAAAGACGGACGACCCGTAAGTGCTGCGCGCGCGGGCCAGACGGGGCGCGGCGCGTGTGGGGCCCGCGGGCCCTCTGATCCGCGACGCTTTGCACTGAACGTAGTGACGTTAGCGCGAAGCCGCTTCGAACACGCAGCGTCACGTTGTTACGGAAACGCAAAGGAGGAAGAAAGACGGACGAGCCAGCGGGGGTGGCCGCCCGCAGGAGGGACGCGGTTCTGGGGGGCGGGGGGGAGCGTGAGCGGGAAGCGAAGGCTGCAGAGGCCGGGGCGGCCTGGGACCCGGGACCCGGGGACGCACTTGCAGGTGTCGGTGCAGCCGTTCGCGCCGTCACCTCGGACCTCGGACGTGAGAGTTTCCTCTTAAAGCACGTGGCTTGGGCGTTTCAGGCGACACGGGCAGGGCCACGGGCAGGGGTTCGGGGAACCGCAGGCCGGGGTGGGGCGGGGCCGCACCAGCTGCCCGGACGCCAGGGTCTCGCTAGGCCGCGCGCCGAGCCGGGGGACGTTGCGCGTCCAGAGCCCAGGGCCCCCGCCGGGCCGCCCCAGCCGGCGGCGAAGCCCCGGGACACACCGAGGCGGCGTGCGAGGGCGGGACCCGCCTGCGGCGCCGTGGGGCGCGCGCGTGCACGCGTGTGCCCGTGCCCGGGGTCGCTGCACAGGGCGCGTTCCCGTTCCACACCCACGAGCCCTGCGCGCTCCGCGCCAGGCGCGCGCAGACGTTCAAGGGCCTGTCACCCGCGTGCACGTGACGGGCCGCCCCGCTCGGCGAGGACGCCCACCGGACGCCGCGGTCGGCTCCGTGCGGGTGCTGCCTGTGCGACGGGCTCGTGTGCGGCCTGGGGCCCTGAGGTCACAGGTCACAGGTGTCCACCCCGGTCCCCGCTGAAGCCCGGCCCTGCCTGCTCCGTGGCGCTCGCCCGCCCGTGGCTGGTGCCGTCCCCCTGACCCGCTCCCTGCCTGCCTTCTAGGGCGACACTGGGCCGCAGGGCTTCCCGGGAACCCCAGGAGACGCGGGCCCCAAGGGCGAGAAGGTGCGTGTGTGACGGGCGGGGGGCTGGGCGGGCGTGTTCTGGGCCCCCACCCTGGCCGCGGGCCATGCTTTCTGGTGCGACGAGCATCTTCTGTCCCCAGGGCGATCCCGGGGTGGGGCCGCGAGGACCCCCGGGGCCCCAGGGGCCGCCGGGGCCGCCAGGACCCGCCTTGAGGCACGACAAGCTGGTGAGTTTACCCTGCGACCTCTCCCGCCACGGGCCGGGCCCTTCAGGCGGACCCTGCGTCCCCTGCTCAGCGTCCTAAGGCCTCGCCCCGCACATCCCAACCGGCCGGGAGGTGTGCGGGCCTCGGGGCGTGGCGAGAGCCCGTGGGCGGCCGCGGCCTGGGGCAGTGCCGGGGCCAGCGCCGCGGGGGGCGCGTGGCCGGTCCGGGCCGTGGGTGACGCGTCCTGGCTCTTCCTCAGACCTTCATCGACATGGAGGGGTCCGGCTTCGGCGGCGACCTGGAGAGCCTCCGCGTGAGTGTCCCTCGGCCCGCTGGCCGCTGCCCCGCCGTCCGGTGCAGTGGCCCCGTGGGGTGGCGGGCCGGATGGGGCAGGGCCGCCCCTCGGCGGTGTCGCCCTCAACTGTTCTGTCGTCCCGTCCAGGGCCCCAGAGGCTTGCCCGGCCCCCCCGGGCCGCCCGGCGTCCCAGGCCTGCCCGGACAGCCAGGCCGCTTCGGGGCCAACAGCTCGGCCGCCCCGGGACCGGCAGGCCTGCCCGGCGTGCCTGGGCGGGACGGGCCCCCCGGCCCCCCGGTAAGGCCGTCCTCTCCCTCAGGTCGAGTGGGAACGGGGTGCTCCTGTCCGGCCCTAGCCCCGCACCTCCTCCGCGATCCCCGTGCCCCTCCCCGCCGCTGCTCCCCTGGGCCTCGGGGCGGGGGCTCC
This sequence comes from Cynopterus sphinx, assembly GCA_030015415.1. Classification (NCBI taxonomy): domain Eukaryota; kingdom Metazoa; phylum Chordata; class Mammalia; order Chiroptera; family Pteropodidae; genus Cynopterus; species Cynopterus sphinx. The sequence goes on along the minus strand of CM057380.1, from coordinate 550,907 downwards.
GGCCTCTGGGCCTAGGTGGGAGGGGCCTGGGGGTCCTGGGCGGTGACTCCGGGCGGCACAGCGTCTGGCGGCGGGTCGCGTGGCACGGGTTCAGGACCTGGGAACAGGCCGACCCCTGCCCCGGCACTGGGGACAGCGGCCTGGCGGGGGCCCCGGGTGTCGCCATCGTGACGGCCTCAGGGACCAGGCGCGCGGCTTGCGTTTCGCTCGGTCCCGTGGGGCCAGCCTGTCGACGCCCGCGTCCCCTCGGGGAGCGCCCGCCCCCGCGTCGCGGGGCCGGCGGCCCTCGCGTCCCCCCAGCCTGACGGTGCTCAGGAGGAGGGAGGAGGGAGACGATGGCGCCCGCACCCAGCGGCCGGCCCGGGCGCGTCCCGCCCCCTCAGGCCGCCCGGGGCCGCCCGCCACCACGCCCGGCGGCTGAGGCCACCTGCTTTCTGTCCCCAGGGACCCCCGGGCTCTCCAGGAAGAGACGGGCGCCAGGGCGAGACCGGCCAGAAAGGCAGCCCCGTGAGTCCCTCCCCGGGGCCAGGTGCCCCTGCCCGAGAGCCACACGGCGTGGCCAGGGGCGATGGAACCCGCGCGTGTGGGCGGAGGCGTGGGGACCGCGTGGCCGAGAAAAGCCACGGCTCGCGGAGGCTGAGGGCGGCTCCACGCCCACCCGCGGCCGCACCACCACCTCCGGGCGCAGCCCCCGAGGCCGCGCCACCGGCCGCTCCGCAGCGGGAGTGGCGCGGCCATGGGACCCCCCCCCGCCCGGTGTCAGCCTCGGGGTCGCCGCTGACGGCTGCCCCGGCTGCGCAGACGCCCGACGGGGCCGTGGGTCACGGGGCTGTGGGCAAATGCTCTGGTCGGGCGCCCGTGCCGACCGCGGACACTTGGGGACACTCGGGTGTGGCCTCCGCGGTCCCCTGTGCCGGGGCCAGAGGGGCACGGGGAGCTTCAGCCGCGTGGCCCCCGGGGTGGTTCCGGCCGGAAGGCAGGACGGTCGGGAGCGTTCGCTCAGGGACGGCACGGTGGCCTCGGGGGCGGGACCGAATGGTGGCGGGCTGCGTGCCGCGCGCGGGCTGCACGTCCCTGACGTCGCAGTCATCGGTCTCTCTTCCCCGCAGGGCGAAGAGGGGGCCCCGGGACCTAAGGTACCGACGTTCGTCCGGGTTGGGACTGGCACTGTGAGACCCGGGACAGGTCCCGATGCTCTGACTCGGGGCCGCCCTGCCAGGGCCTCACTGCCGCGCCGGTGACCCCCCCACGGGTGGCTCCGAGGTCCCCACCAGGGTCCAGCCCCGTGGGAGGACCGGGTGGGCCTGTCTGGGAACTTCCGCGCGCGTCCAAAGGGGTGTCGCCCGGGAAGCTGCCCGCCGTGAGGAGGGGGTGACGGTGGCATTGCACGGCGGGTCAGAGGTCAGGAGGGGCCCGGGGTGGACCCGAGAGTGTGCAAACGTGCACACGGGCGTGCAGGGCGTCACCCCGTCGGCTCCGCAGAAGCGTAGGGAGTTCCGTAGGGAAACGGCGGCGCATTGGGGACGCAGCGACTGACGCCCCGGCGGCCCAGGCTGACGGCGCTCTCTCTCCCGCCCGTGCAGGGAAGCAAGGGGGACCCCGGCCCCACTGGCGCTCCCGGGGAGAACGGCCTGGCGGGCGCCCCCGGACCAGCGGGCCCCCCGGGCCCCCCCGGGCCCCCCGGGCCCCCGGGCCCCGGGCCGGCTGCAGGGTTTGTGAGTAACCTGCCCCCGGCCTGCCACCCTGAGGCTGCGCGGGCGGTGGGAGGGCCGGTGTCCCGTCCCACGGGCTGTCCCCGCCCCGAGGCCGCGGCCGCCCTGCGATGCCGAAGGGCCGCTCGAGGGGCACGAGCAGAAAGCCAACACCGTCCCGCACCAGGGGTGACCTCAACCCGGGGCTGCGCGGGTGCCCAGGTGGCCCCTGTCCTAGGACAGGGACAAGGACGGCCGCGGCCAGGCGCCCCCACGGCCCTGCCCGGATCTCTGCTTGGGGCCGCTGGCCGCTCCCCGTGAGAGGGGCGCAGACCTGACCCCTCCCCTGTCCTCCCCCAGGACGACATGGAAGGCTCCGGGGGGCCCTTCTGGGCGGCCGCCCGAGGCGCCGACGGGCTGCAGGTACCGCCTGCGGGGGCCCGGGCAGCGCTGGGGCGGCCTCGGGAGGGGGAGGGTCGGTCTCTGCGTCCTGCGGCTCGGACGGGGGAGTCCGAGTCCGGACCTGACGGAATGTAGTCGAGTGGGGGCCTCCCTGCGAAGCCCCCGCCTCCGCCGCCCCTGGGTGGCGAGGACAGGCCACCCTCGCGGGATCGCAGGGTGGGGCGCCGGCTGCTCGCCCCGCCGAGTGGGACGGTTGGGGGTCGGCAGGGCCGCGTCACCCAGGCCTCTTCTCTGCCCGCAGGGACCGCCCGGCCAGCCCGGAGCCAAGGTCAGTGCCCGATGGGGCAGCGACGCCCCAGCCCCGCCGCCCTCCCCGTCAGGGGTCACGGGGGACCGCGCAGGACACCCGAAGGCCGGGGGGCCCCGTCACCCGCCCCGTCCCGGTCCTTGCTCTTGGGGGCGTCGCCCGTCTTCCCGAAAGCGCGGGGCGTGGCGCCCCCAGCGTCACTCGCCGTGTTTGCTACTGGGGAGAAGGGGGGCTTCAGGAGGGGACCCCACGGCCTCCGGGAGGGCGGATGAGGCCCCGAGACCCCGGGCGCTCCTCTGGAGCAGGCCCGGCCGTGTGCCCCGACGCGTGGCCACCCCCAGCCGTGCAGGGTCCCTCAGCCGTGAGGCCGCCCGCATGACCCCCCGCCTTCCTCGGGGGACGGGGTGCCCGTGGGGGTGGGTGCGGTGGGGTCGGCCGGCCCAGCGCTGCACTCACGCGCCCTATCCCCACTCCAGGGGGACCCTGGAACAGCGGGGCCACCGGGGCCCAAGGTAAGACCCCGTCGCAGGCCGAGGCGGCGGCCGGCCTTCACAGCCCGGGCCTGGGGCGGGTGGCTCCCAGGCTGAGGCCGGGGCCTCTGCTCGGCCGTGGCCCCCTCGGCCCCCCCGGGTGAGCCTGCGTGGGGCCCCAGGAAGCGGGCGCAGCGTCGTCCTCCTGCCGTCCACCGCTGCGTCCTTGTGCCTGTTCCTCAGAATTTGGGGCACGCGGCCCCCAGGGCACCCCTAGGTTTCCCCGAGTCCTGGGACCTGCTCCCCCAGGCCCCACGGCGTCAGTCGCGGGAGCCACACAGCCCCCTGGCCCCGTTCTGTCCCGGCCCCGCGTGCTCCCGGAGGCCGGCTGCGCGGGACGCGGTGACCCTCGGCAGCCGCAGCCCGTCGGCTCCCGACACCGGCCCACTCGGCGGCGCCTCACGGCCTGTCCCCGTCTGTCCTTGGCAGGGAGGAGCCGGTGCAGACGGACCCCCGGGGTTCCCCGGCCTCCCGGGCAGAGAGGGCGTGGCCGGAGCCCAGGTGGGTGGCCGTCCAGGGCTGCGGGGCTGGCCTCCTGCCAGCGTCTCCGGGGGGTCCCCTGTGCCCCGTGGGAAGACTCGGGGTCCAGGCCGCCCGCGGGTTTCCTGCGGTTGCCGGGCCCCGTTCTGCCCAGGTCTCTGGGGAGGGAGGGGCTCGCGCCCCGTCTGTGACGAAGCCTGTTGTTCCCGTCTCTGCAGGGACCGAAAGGAGACAAGGGGACCCGGGGGGAGAAAGTGAGTGGGGCCCAGGGCGCACGGGCGGGACCTAGGGGGCTGCCCGTGAGTGGGGCCTCGGAGACGTGGGGTGAAGACCCTCGAGTCGGGGGGCTCCCAGGCCGGGGTGGGGTCGGGCGCCCCTGCCCCTGCCAGCGGCCTGCGCGTGGACGTGGCCTTCTCTTGCAGGGGGACCCAGGCAAGGATGGAGTGGGGCAGCCGGGCCCCCCCGGGCCCCCCGGAATCCCGGGGCCCGTCATCTACCTGTCGGAGCAGGACGTAAGGATGCTGCGTGGGGGCGAGCTCCGCCTGGACCCCGGCCGCCCGCCCTGCCCCCGTAGGGGCCCCCAAGGACCCCGGGATTTCGGTCCTGGTTCCGCGGGGTTTCTCGGCCGTCGAAGCAGGGCCCCAGAGCCGCCCTGTGGGCAGCACGTCCCGTTCGTCTGAGGGTCACCCCCCCGGACGCGGACGCGTCTCCTCTGGCCCCCGTGTACAGCACGGGGGGCGGGGGCCCTGCTCCCCTCGTCCCAGGGTCACGGGCAGTCCCAGGGGGCAGGAGGCGGCCCCGACGGCCCTTGAGGCGCGAGACCGGAAGGCATGGGGCGCGGGCCCGTGGGGCTCGTGACGGGCTGTGACGAGGGCGGGACCGCGGTGGTGACGTGGCTCTCCTCTCTGTCCCGCCCCGCGCCCTCCGCTGCGTCGCGGGGAGAAGATCGCGGCCGGTGCCCACGGGCCCAAGGTACGGGGGGGGGGGGTCGCCGGCGGGGGCGCGGCCGCCGGGTGCCCGCGGCGTCCCCTCTGACCCCGCTCTCTCCCCGCAGGGCCAGCCGGGGTTCGCGGGCTTCCCCGTGAGTAGCGGGGCCCCACCCTGCCCGGCGGGGACGGGGGCGCTGGCGGGCGCGAGCAGAAGCCCCGGGGCCGGCTCGGGGGTGGCGGCCCCTCACGGCTGCCCGTTGCCCTGCAGGGACCAGCCGGGCCGAAGGGAGAACTGGGCTTCAGAGGCCAGCCGGGCCCCCCGGGGGTGAAGGTGAGGGGCTCGGGCCCGCCTGTTCGGGGTCATCGGTGTGGCTGCCCCAGGGGCTCGGCAGGGTGGGTGCGGGCACCCCAGAGCCGCCCCCTGACGCTGTCCCCTGCCCCAGGGCGAGAAGGGCGAGCCGGGCATGGTGTTCGGCCCCGACGGCCGCGGGCTGGGCCCCGCCCTCAAAGGAGCCAAGGTGAGGCGGCCGCCTGGCCCCGCTCGCTGCCCCGCACCCGCGGGCTGGGCTCCCGGAACCCGCCTGCCTGTCCCTGTCACCGGTGGCCAGGGGCGCGGCGCTGCGGGAGGCGGGGTCCCGGCCCTCGCTCAGGAGGAAGCCCAGCGGGCTCCTTGGGGGGTCCATGCCCTGGCAGCCCCTCTCCTGGCAGGCGACCCCAGATGGGCCCATGGGTGGGTCCGGGAGAGCAGCGGGACCCAGACCACTGGGTGGTCAAGGGTATTGGCCTGCAGGGGCCCCAGAGCCCCAGGCCCAGGGAGAACGTGGCAGCCCCACCTGGCGTCCTACCTGAGGTCAGGGCTGCCGTGACCCCGCCGGCCGCGCCCCCGGCTGCTGCTCCGTCCCTCCCGGGGGCCGGTGCTCCGGGTGCTGCCCGGACGGCGTCCAGCAGGACACGGGACCCTCGGGCTGACGGAGGTGACCTGTGGCCCCTAACGGTGCTTCTGGTTTGTGTTCAGGGCGAGCCTGGCCCCCGAGGACCCCCGGTGAGTACACGGGTGCCGTGCCCCGATGGGCCGCGCCCGTCACACCCGGCTGCTGAGGGCCGGGCACACACCCCAGCCGCACCTTCAAAGCCGGGCCCGGTGTTGGTGGGGGCCCCCGCGGCGGTCCCGGCCCCCCTCCAGCACACTCCCCTCTCCCCAGGGCCCGTACGGACGGCCCGGACACAAGGGCGAGATCGGCTTCCCCGGACGGCCGGTGAGGACCGGGGCCTCCCGCAGCCCAGGCCGCCCCGTGCCCCGGGGCGCCCCGCCTGTGCAGAGCTCTCTGGGACGACGACCCCCCACCCCGCCCCGCTTTGCCCACGACGAGCCCAGGGGTGGTTTGGGACAAGAGCTTCTGGCCCCAGCCCCCGAAGGCCTGAGGGCTGGGTGGGCAAGGCTGGGGGGGGGTGGGGACCCAGACGTCAGCACCCACCATGCCCCTCCCCAGGGCCGCCCCGGGATAAACGGATTCAAGGGCGAGAAAGGGGAGCCGGGAGACGCCAGCATCGGATTCGGCGTGCAGGTGCGTGCCCTGCGGGGGCGGCGGCGCCGGGCCGGGGTGCCCCGGGTGCCCGGGCTCATCCCAGGGAGGCTGCCTCTGAGTGACCGAGTGACACCGCCCCTGGGTGGGACAGCGCCCGGCTGCTCTGCTCGTGGACGTGAACGCAGGCCCCTCACGCAGCGCCCGTCCCCGCTCGCCGTGACCCTGCCGACCTTTGAGCCGAGGGTCCTCTCTGAGGGGCGTCAGCAGGGTGGCCGCGTCTACCTGAGGCTCGGGGCTGGCTTCTGCTGTCCCCGCCTGGTCCCCGCCTGGTCCCCACGAGCCCGGCGGGGCCTCTGGGCAGTGGTGCGGAGCCCAGGGCTCCGGGCTGCCGCCCTCCGGCTTTGCCTTCGCTGCCGGGCCTGGGGCGAGGCTTCCTTCCTTCCTAAACCCGCCCGTCTCGGGGAAGACCAGGCACAGAAGGCGGCGGCGTGCGGGGTCCCGGGGCAGTGGCGGAGTCCAGGTCTCGCCTGCCGGCAGGGAGCTCAGGCTCCTGGCCAGCGCCGCCCCTCCCCCTCGGCCACGGTCTGGACGCGGCTTGGGAAGTGACCGCTGTGACGATCGGGAACGCCGCCCTCTGCCGCCCTGGGCAGTGTCGCCGGCCTGGCTGCGCACGTGACTGACCTCGGCTTTCTGTCCCCCACACAGGGCCCGCCTGGCCCCCCGGGCCCCCCCGGGCCCCCGGGCCTCCCCGGGACGCCTGTCTACGACAGCAACGTGAGTCGCCCGGCACGCACTCCCCCTCCCACCCCGTGACAGAGCCCGTGGCGGCCGCCGCGTTCTTTCCCACCGCTGACCCCAGGCTGGGGCCCAGCCAGCCCTAGCCCCGCGGGCCGGGGTGCTCCTGGGAGGCAGCGGGTGCTGGGCAGCGGGTCCTGCCGGCCGTCAGGGCTGGGGGGCGGAGGGGCGTCTGCCAGGCACCTGGGCCCGGAGCCCCACGGCCCCGTGGGTGCACGTCCCCACGTCACGAGGCTGAGACGTGATGGAACCCGCTGGGGGCGCGTCACCTCTCCGTGTCCTCCCTCCGCTTCCTGCACCCCGTCTTGGTGTGGGTGGCCGAGGGGTGTCACAGGGCTTTGGGCTCAGAGACCCCTGGGTGGGCGGCGGCCTCGGTTTCCAGACCGTCTCCCTTGACCATCAGCTTCGCCCGTTCTTCGCAGGCGTTTGTGGAGTCCGGCCCGCCTGGACCCCCGGGACTGCCGGGTGAGGGCGCTGGGCCTGGGGGAGAGCCGGGGGGCCCTTCGGAGGGACACTGGACGCCCAGGGCTTGGCGCACGGGTTCGCGGGGTCCGAGCGTGGATAGGAGTGGACACTGGGCGGCCACCCCTTGCCACCCACAGTTCAGATCCAGCTCCGTGCCGAACGGGAGGGGCGCGGCCCCTGGGCGGGCCACTGGGCCCCTCTGCTCGTCCTGCCCGGACCGTCCCCAAGCCCACGAGCCGTCCCCCGCCTGGGCTTGGGCCGGCCCAGTGCACTCGGGGCCCGCCAGGGCCGGGGGCCTGGTCCTCACATCCAACAGCGGGCACTGGGGTCTCTGTCCCTCCAGGTCACCAAGGGCCTTCTGGACCGAAGGGGGACAAAGGCGAAGTGGGCTCTCCCGGAGCTCCAGGTGAGGCCGCTCCGGGTGGCCCTGGGCCGAGGTGCCCTCCCACCCTCCTGGAGGGGGAGCAAGGTGACGGCTGGGCAGGCGGCGTCGCCCCGAGGACACCGGGCACCCTGACGGGGATGGCGAGGGGCGGGCCCCTCAGGGAGCCGGAGCTGCTGCGGAGACGCGGGCGGGGCGCGGCGCGAGCGGGACAGGGACGGGCCGTAGCTGGCGCGCGCTAACGGGACCGAGACGCCGGGGGAGGCGGGGAAAGGGCACGGAGCCGGCGGAACGGGGCGAGGGCCGTGGGCGGCGCGGGCGGCGGGATGAAAGCGGCCACGAGCCCGCGCGCGCAGGGAGCCAGGCCGCCGGGCGGCGGGGCAGCGACGGTGCCAGGAATACACCTTCGCGAGGGTGGGGAGAACCCGCCGGGAGGGGGGACATCCCCAAACCCGTGCGCACCCAGCAGCGTGGCTTCCAAACGGCGCAAACGTCGGGAACAGAAAGGGAGATCACACAGACCCCCGTTCCGGGGGACGCTGTAGCGGCTTCGGCGAGCGACGGGACCCGCGGCCACGGAGGGCCTGGCAGGCGCCGCCCTGGCCCGGGGCACCCAGCGTGCTCCCCGCCGGCCGGGGAGGGCCGGCGTCGTGCAGCCGGCGAGCGGGAGGTCCCCGCGGAGGCCGCTCGGCACAGAGAAGCCACAGCAGGAGCCGGGCACGGTGCTCGAGACCCTGCACCTTGGGGCCGGGCCCCGCGGAGGCCCCGGAGCCGCGGGACCCCCACACGAAGCCAGGGAGCGGGGGGACGGCACGTGAGCCAGGGCCCCCGGGTGCCGTGGGGTTCCCCGCTTCAGCCGAGGCAGAGCCCAGGGCCGGGCGGGGCGTCGGCCAGCGCTCCCCGGCCCCACGGGGCCGCCCAGTGGTTCCGCCTTCCAGCGCTGCCAGGTTTCGGGGGGAAGGACGTGGGAGAAGGTCACCCCGAGGTCGCCTGTTAGCTGCTCGCCGCACCGCAGCCTCCTAGGCAGAGCGTCTTCCGGGGCGTCCGGTTCCAGAAGGGGAAACGGACAGCAAACTGAACCGGGAGCGGAGAGCGGGGAGGAGCGGGGAAGGTCAGGAGCGCGTGGAAACACGCGACGCCCCGAGACTCAAGGCGTCGGAGGTCGGTTCCTCCGAGGACCGACGGGCAGGCAGGGCCGCCCGGGCCCGGGGGCAGGAGGGAGACGCGGGGTGCGGCTTCGGACGGAGGAACAGACCTTATGACACCCACAACCCGAGAGCAGCTCCGAGGCGCCCGTCGGAGCGGACAGGCGACTTCCCGAGGCCACGGGGCCTCGCGGGTCGGCGGCCGGTCACACGCCAAGGGGCTTCCTGAAAGGAGCCCGCGCAGGGGATGGGGCGGCCGCAGGGTCAGAAGGCGCCGAGCCCTGGGGTGCAGCGGGACGGGCGGCCCTGCTGGGCGGCGTGGCTGCTCGAAGGCTGCCGAGGGGTGGGGCCGCCGAGTCCTTCGCGAGGGGACGAAGTCGTTTCCCGCGTCCACGCGAGGTGGCGGACGGTAGCGGGCCTGTGGGGGCCGCCGCCCCCGGGCATGCCACGGCGCCGTGCGGCGGCTTCGATGAAGCGGGGGAGAAGGCACTAGTGGCCCCGCAGTGACCGGGACTGCGCGCGGCGGAGTCCACGCGGGAACGGCCGTCACGGAGAACGACAGGCGGGGTGGGGAGGCGCACGGGCCCGGACGTCACCGCGCTGAGGCCACGCGAAATCTCTCCTGCAGGGCAGTTCCCGCTCGACCTCTTCCAGCTGGGGGACCAAATGAAGGTGGGTGGCTCCCTCCCCCGGCGCCGCGCCCCAGGGCCCTCCCGCTGGGCACCCCGCGTGGCGCCGGGGGCCGCGGCTCCAGATGCTTCCAGCTGCCCCGCCCCCCGCTCAGGGCTGGGGGTCAGCACCGGCCCCGTGCCAGCCCCCAGAGCCGGACTGTCCCAGACGGGCCCTTCTGTCCACAGGGAGAGAAGGGTGACCGAGGACAGGCCGGGCAGAAAGGGGAGAGGGGCGAGCCCGGGGCCGGCGGGTTCTTCGGCTCCAGTGTTCCCGGCCCCCCCGGCCCCCCGGGCTACCCTGGGATCCCGGTAAGCTGCCCACGCGCACGCCCAGGCCTGGCCCCGGGCTCGTGGCCCCGGGGGGCCCTGTGGCCAGGCACCGAGGGCAGAGCCGTGGGTGCCCTGCAGGGTGCGTCCCGAGCGCCCTATCCTGGCTGCCCAGTGGGTGCACAGCCACTGCCCGGCCCCGGGCCAGCCCACTGACCTCCAGCCAGCCCGGGAGCGCGGGTCATGGTGGAGCCCTCGCCTCTCCTCCCCTCCCCTGCCCTCCCCTTCCCTCCCCTCCCCTGCCCTCCCCTGCCCTCCCCTCCCGCCTGACCTGCCCCGTTCCTGCCCAGCAGGGCCCACCAAGCCCCACCCCCCCGAGGCCGTCCGCCCTGAAGGACTCCAGGGGAAGGGGGGTGGAGGGCACTGAGGGCCCTTGGCAGCCGCTCCTCCGGCCCATGTTTGGGGGGAGTCCCAGACCCTCAGGCCTAGGCAGCCCCTCGGACTGGCTTGCAGGGTCCGGGGTCGTAGGTCACCGTGCCGTTCCACTGTCCACCCTAGGGTCCCAAAGGAGAGAGCACCCCGGGCCAGCCCGGCCCCCCTGGACCTCGGGGACCCCCTGGCATCGGCTACGAGGGGCGCCAGGGGCCTCCTGGCCCCCCGGGCCCCCCAGGGCCCCCGGGCCCCCCTTCCTTCCCTGGCCCCTACAGGCAGAGTAAGTCCAGCGGGGAGGGGCCGGGCCGGGGCGCCAGCCGCCTCCTCCGGCTGGGGCCGGCCCGTCCTCACCTCTGCTCCCTCTTCCGCAGCCATCAGCGTCCCGGGCCCCCCAGGCCCGCCCGGACCCCCGGGCCCCCCCGGAACCTTGGGCACCTCCTCGGGGGTAAGCAGCCCCTGCCCCTGCCCCGCTAGACCCTCACGGCCCAGTGGCCGCCGAGCTGCCCGCCCTCCGGAGCCCTGGGTGGCCCGCAGGGTCCCCGGCCCGCCTTGCCCAGGGCAGGCACACGGAGCCGAGGTGCGGGTTCCTGCAGAGGCCGTGGCCGGGGGACGCCCCCCGAGCCCCGCCCCCTCCTTTCCGAGGGCCGTCTCAGCCGCCTGGTGGCGCTGGGCGTCCCTGGGGGCCGGCCAGACGAGAGGCGTCCACCCAAGGACTGTCCCGTGTCAGTGCCGTGAGATGGCCACACGCGGCCCCCGAGCGCCCTCCCCGTCAGGGCCGTGTCACCGCGCCCCGGGAGCCCGAGGCCGCCTGGCCGAGCAGCGGGTCCCCAGCGGCCGCGCCTCCCGCAGGTGAGGATCTGGCCCACGTACCAGACCATGCTGGACCGGGTGGCCGAGCTGCCCGCGGGCTGGCTCATCTTCGTGGCCGAGAGCGAGGAGCTGTACGTCCGCGTGCGGGACGGCTTCCGGAAGGTCCTGGTGAGTGCCGGGGGCCTGGCCCCGCACGCGGGAGGGCAGTGACCCCGGCTTCACTCGGGGGCGGGTGGGCCTGTGGGGGGACGGACGCCCCGCCCGGGGCCCCCAGGAGGATCCTGCCGGGGCAGACGCCACGGGGCGGCGACGGCCACCACTCGGGCTGCTGCTTTGAGCGAACAGCCCGCCTTCTGAGCAGTTCCAGGTGGACGGGGGTCCCATCCACAGCACGCGCGCGCGTTCGGTGTCGCACGCCAGGCACAGGCGCAGCCACGCCGGCTCCCGGGGCGGGGAGGCCGCCCGGCTGCGGGCTGGTCATCCCGAGGTGGCGGGCTGACCCTGTGCTTTCTTCCAGCTGGGCGCCCGGACGCCACTGCCGCGCGGGACGGTAAGCCCTCACCTCCCCACCCCGCTGGCCTCGGGACGCACGTCCCAGCCTTCCGGACGGCCGGGGCGCGTGGGCCGTGGGGCGTGTGCCCGTGGCCGTTGGCTCTGCCTCATGGTCCTGGAGCGAGTGACGTGTGGTGCCTGAGGTCCCACCGCCTCGGGGGACGGGGCGCGTGGACCACTGTCCCCCTGCAGCCCTCGCTGTTCGTTGGTGGCCGTCATTCCTCACCCCGACTGCGGGGCACAGGGACAGGTGCTTCTGGGCTGGAGGCGGGGGGGACGGGGACGGGGGGGCTGAAGCACTCGCACTCCCCGAGGGGCCGCAGTGCCCCCCGCCGTGGGCTCCTGGAGAAGCCGGGACTCCTCGAAGGGCCGGGAGGGGCTGCGTGAGGCCGCGTCAGGGGTCGTGCTGAGCCCGCGGCCACGGCGAGCCTGCGCCCTCGCTCGCTCATCGGGCGTCCAGCACCTGGCCGGGGCCCCCGCACGCCCGGCCCGGTCCTGGGCGCGGGGTTCGGCCGCGCACGAGGCGAAGGCCCTGCCCCGCGGAGCTGGCCCGTGGGGGCCGCGCTGTGCAGGGAGCAGGTGCGCGTCTCCGTCCGTGCAGCGGAGCGCGTGGCGGCGCAGCCGTCCGTGCGCCCTCGTCACGGTACGAGTCGTGACCAGGCGGTGGGGACCTGGCCCAGGCTCACGGGCGACGGGCACAGCGTACAGTGTCGGACGGACAGACGGACGGACCGGGTGGGGCGCCGGGCTGGGACGTCACGGTGGGCGCGGAGCCCAGCGCCGGGAGCGGAGTGGGTGGGCCCGCTGGTGTCGAGCCCCCGGGGCTGGCTGGGGTGGCCCAGGCCCCCGGGGCCTCAGCGAGGCGGAGCCAGCAGGGGTGCGAGCCGAGGGCCGTGGACTGGGTCGGGTGTGAACGGGAGGGCCGGGCTCCCCGGCTCTGGGTCCCGCCTGCCCCCCTCGGCACCCCCGGCTCAGCACTCCCAGCCGAGAGCACAGCTGGGGTGCGGGCGAGGGGTGCTCCGGGGTGGGCAGGAGGGAGGCAGGGCCCGCGGGGCCGTACGGGGTGCCGGCGGTGGCAGGAGCCCGGCCCGCACCCCCACCTCTGCTCTGCAGGACGAGGTGGCCGCCTTGCAGCCCCCACCGGCGCAGCCGCACGGGGGCAACCCGCACCCAAGGGGCGAGCTGCCCCCCTCCACGGCGCGGCCCTGGCGGGCGGACGACGTCCTGGCCAGCCCCCCGCGCTGGCGAGACCCCCAGCCCTACCCCGGAGTCCCGCACTACGGCTCCTACGTGCAGCCCTGGCCGGCGCGCCCCACGGACACCGCGGCCCGCCCGCACCAGGACTTCCGGCCGGTGGTGAGTGGCCCGGCCACGAGCCCGCCAGCCTGCTCACGGGGAGGGTCCTCCGGGCCCGGGGCTGCCCTCCGGTGCGGTCAGCGAGGCCGGTCCTGGCTTACGTCCTGGGCCACCGCACGGGACAGCACCGGGCACAGGGGTGCTGCGGAGCCTCTTCACGGGGTGGCTGGTGAGGCCCGAGGACAGGGACTTATTTGGGAGGGGACGAGGGAGGGTGGCCTAATGGTGGCCACGCCAGGCCGACTGCACCCACTCCGGGGCCGGACGCTGCTCCCCAGGCCCGCGCACCAGGCACCCGCACCCGGGCAGCTCGTCAGCCTCCCGGCCCGGCCTCGGCCCACAGTCGCCCCGGCTACCGGGGGGGGGGGTGCCAGGCCGCGGGGCGCTGCCGGGCGCTGACCTCGGCTCCCCCGCAGCTGCACCTGGCGGCGCTGAACGGGCCGCAGCCGGGCGGCCTGCGCGGCATCCGCGGCGCGGACCTGCAGTGCTTCCAGCAGGCGCGGGCCGCGGGCCTGGCCGGCACCTTCCGCGCCTTCCTGTCGTCGCGCCTGCAGGACCTGCACAGCATCGTGCGGCGCGCCGACCGCGCCAGCGTGCCCATCGTCAACCTCAGGGTGCGTGTGGCCCGGGGGGGTTCGGGCACTGGGCAGTCCCCACCCAAGACTGCAGCCCGCCGGGGGCTTTCCCAGGCTCCCCCGGCCCCCGGGGGCCTCGTCCTTCCCCCCCAGGCTCCCCCGCCCTGGGTCCTGGTGTCCCAGGCTCACTCAGCTCAGAGTCCCTCAGCACCCCCACTGGGGCCGGGGAACGGCCTGGGCTGTCCCTGCTACGTGGCCACGCCCCGCACACAGCCCCCCGCCCCCCCATGCCCACGGCGCCTGCGTCTCGGCACCACCTGAGCTGCCCAGACCCGGGGCCCAGGCTGGGGAGCCTGCCTGGGGGGGCACCCCCAGGGGGCGTGGGGTGCGAGGCGCCTGGCAGCTCGGGCTCCAGCGGCGGTGACCAGAGACAGAATGAGCGCCACCCCCGTCCCCGCAGGACGAGGAGCTCTTCCCCAGCTGGGGCGCCTTGTTCTCCGGCTCCGAGGCCCAGCTGAAGCCTGGCGCCCGCATCTTCTCCTTCGACGGCAGGGACGTCCTGCAGCACCCCGCCTGGTAGGTGCCCTGCCCGGCAGCACGGAGACGTCCCCGGGGTCCCAGGCCTGCGCCTCGGGCCGTGCCCCCAAAGCAGCAGCAGCAGCAGCAGCGTGGGGTGCGGCGTGGGGGGTGGCACCCGCCCCTGCCCCGCCCGGGAGCAGGCGAGCCCGACACCCGCCGTGTCCCGCAGGCCGCAGAAGAGCGTGTGGCACGGCTCGGACCCCAGCGGGCGCCGGCTGACCGAGAGCTACTGCGAGGCGTGGAGGACAGAGGCCGCGACGGCCACGGGCCAGGCGTCCTCGCTGCGGGCCGGCAGGCTGCTGCAGCAGCAGCCCGCGAGCTGCCGCCACGCCTTCGTCGTCCTCTGCATCGAGAACAGCCTCACGACCGCCTCCAAGTAGGGCTCCTGCCGCTCGCACGACGCGCGGACCGACGGCCGGGGCGTGGGGACGCCCCAGGGCCCGGAGGGAGCGGCGGCCGGCGCCGAGGGGGGCCCGGCAGGCCCCGGCCTGCGTGGTCCCCGTTTCCCGTGACCCTCCAGAAACGAGGAAGCCAAAGAGTGTTTTTTAAAAAGTTTAAAACCCAAGCCTGGCATCCGGACTTCCTTCTGCCCGCCCCCTGCCCGGGCCCCAGCTGTGGGCGCGGTCGTGCCAGGTGCTGTCCGTGCCACCCACGGGGCCCTCTTGGCCCGAACCAGGCCCGGGTGCGCCCGGCTGCGTTCGGCAGGTGCAGCCCCCCCAGGCGGGCGGGGCCTCTTCTCGGGCGGAGACCCCGAGGCTCCGGAGGCTCCGGACCAGCCGCAGCCTCCCTGCCCTCCCCGCGCAGCGGCTGCACCGGCCGCAGTCGGTTCTGTCCCCGCCGGGCAGCAGTCAGGATGGCTCGGCCCCCGGGCAGGGGGGACGCCCCCCTTGGCCTGGCAGCGCCCCGCCCGGTTGCGCCCCTGCAGACCCTGGCTCCTGCGGGTCCCCCGGCCCGCGTGCTGCTCGTGCAGGGGTCCGTCCGGTGCATCCCTGCCCCCCAGAGCCAGCCCTGCGCCGTGGGCCCTGGGGGGTCTCTGTCCCCCGGTAGTTTCCTAAGCGATCGGTGGGGTCACACCCCGCCCAGAGCTCAACCCAGTCAAGGCCACGCTGGGTGTCTACGGGGGGCGCAGACCGGGGCGCGGCAGAGCTGTCCCGGGCACACCCAGCACTGCGTTCCCAGGGTGAGGACGCCCAAGCCCCCGCCTGCAGCCTCCCCGCGGGAGCCGGCCCAGCCCCTGCCCCGGGTCCCTGGCCAGACAGTCTCCTGCTGAGCCAGCGGGGGGACAGGCACGGGGCTTACCCTTGCCGGACGGGGTGCTCCGGAACCAGAGGCCAGGAGACGGCCGCGCGTGCCCTCCAGCAGCACACCCCACGGCCCGCCCCGCACGGGGCCTGCCGGCACAGCCCGAGGCCGGGTGGAGGGTCGCGGACGGGCCTGGGCCGAGGCCCCGAGCAGCCACAAGCCCCGAGTCCCGCTCGCCAGTCTGCACCAACGCGTCTCAGCAAACCCCATCACTGTCTTTGAGGAAGGGCCTCAGGGGACACCATGGGGTGCACGTGGGCATCTGGGGAAGCTGGGGGGGTCCCCACGGGTGCTCACCCTGGAGGACCAGAGCCCACTGCCTCGAGGTCTGTCCGCGCTGCAGCCGTAAGCCAGAGGGGCTGGTCCTGGTGGCTGACGGGGTCCGACACAGGACCCCAAAACCAAGGACCGCTTGCGCGGGGCGTGCTCGTTGTCACGGGATGAGTCCTTGGGAGCTGCCCCCGGCTCCGTGCCACCGTGGCAGACGGGCACGAGGTGCACGGGCGCATGCGGCCGTCGTCGGCCACGTGTGGACGTCCACGGGCGTGCCCAGGTGCCTGTGTGTAGGTGACCTTTCCTGCTCGGGCCTGCTTCCCGGGGTCTGCCCTGGGCTCGCCCGTCCAGCACCACGAGCCCCCGGAACAGCTGCTGCCAGTCCGGCTCCCAAGGGCTGTGCCCCCTGCAGGGAGCCGGGCCCGCCTGTGCCTCGAGTCGTGCCAGCGCGGCCCTGGGGCCGAGGGGCTCGGGCACGAGTGCGGCCAGTCCTAGCGTTGCGAGGCAGAGGCTGGCAGTGACCGCAGTGGACACCGGAGGGGCTGCGGAGGGGACGCTGGCCCTGCCCTCGGGCCCCACCGGTGTGGGCCACTCGGCCTCCCTGCACGCAGGCCGCGGGCGGGCAGCATCAGGCCATGCTGGGCCCCGGCCTGGGCCCCTCTCGGCCCCCGGCGGCCCCGGCAGCCCCCCCGGCCGGCACAGAACGGAGCCCTCACGCGGGTCGCACGGTGTTTAATGTGCTGGGCCCTCGGGCCCGGGGCACGTGGCCCCCGGGCCGGCCCGTGAGCAGTCCTTGTCCCCCGTGAGGGAGGTCGGGGGTGACCCACTTCAGGGGGGGACGAGGCGCCACACCAGCTTCTCCAGTTGCCCTGAGATTTCTCATTTCAGCCAAAAAAAAAAAAAAAAAAGGAAAGCAGCATCGTTTAGGACGCGAGCACCGGGACGCGGGACACGTCAACTTAGCCGCGGGGCCCACTCCCTGCAGGGGCTGGGGTCCTGGCGCCTGGGGCCGCCTCACTGGCCCCCAGGGACAAGCGGGATCCGCTCTCAACAGCAGTGCAGGCGGGAGGCCCGGGACGCCCACCGGCCACTGCAGGCAGGGGACAGCCTCGCCCACGCGGCCCAGCAGGCCGTGGGCTCAGTCCGGACGCGGAGCCCGCGGGGCCCAGGCTCAGGGCGGCCGCTGGACGGGCCACGGCGCCCTGGCTGGGGCAGGCAGCCCTCGAGGTGTGTGTCACAGGAGACCGTCCACAGGGGGCCCCGCCGGCCACTGGTTCCGCCGCCACTGCTTCCGCAGGCCGAACGATGCAATTCCAGGAATGCCGGGAAGCCAGCTTGCCGACTCCGGGCCGGGCGGCCCGCCGGGGCGGGGACAGTCTGCGACGCCATCTGGGACGTGGGGGCGCTGGGGGCGAGGCCGGGTCAGGCCTGGGCCTCGCGCTGCTGGCTCTGCGGCCGTGAGGCCGGCCCTGCGGTCCACTTGGCGTCCTCGGCGGCCAGCGGCGGGGCTCCGGGCTGCGCGCCCCGGGTGGCCTTGTCCTCCGCGGGGCTCCTCAGCTCCTGGGCCAGGGGCAGCGGCTGGTGGTGGCGCCGGCGCAGGTGCTGCAGGCCGCCCAGCGCGGCCGCCAGGAAGTAGGCGACGGCCAGCGCCAGGAAGTAGGCCGAGTAGACGCGGAACTGCGGGGCGGGGAGGGGCGGTCAGGGCGGTCGCAGTGGCCGCGGGGGCGAGGACCCCCCACCGCTCCCCCCTGCTCCCGCTCAGAGCCCAGGGCCCCGGCGAGGCTGCGGCGGGCGCCGGGGTCAGAGGCCACATGCAGCTGAGTCCTCGGGGAGTCAGGTGCGCCCTGCTCGCAGCGCCGGGACCCACACTGCGGGCGGCTGGCCCGGCTCCCAGCGCGGCCCTTTGAGGCCACTGTACGCGCAGCGTCTGTGCGTGTCGCTGGCTGGACCCTGACAGGGGGCCCCGGGGGACTGAGGCTGGGCTGAACGTGGCCTGCGTGCACCCCTCTGGGGCTGTGCCACCCGACAGCCACCTGCCGCCGCACAGAGCCCTGCTGACACGACCGGGACTCCGCGGAGCTCGGCTCCGTCCAGAGAAGCGGACACGGGAGGGCGGGCGCCGCGACGGGAAGACGAAGCAGCAGAGCGCGTGGGAGGGAAGAAAACGGGGATGCAGGGACAGCGGAGCCGGCAACCCCACAGCCGGGGCGGTCGAGGCGCCGGCTGAGAGGAAGCTCCGTGAACCCCGGGGGAGCGGACGTGAGCTCAGGGAGAACGCCAACGACGACGTACGAAACACACGAGGGAACGGCCCGACACGAGGAGTGCGTCAGGACGGACGCAGCGGAGGAGGAAGGGGCCGACGGCCTCCGCAGAGCACGGGAACGCCAAGGGCACGCGAGCAGAACGGCGGGCGTTCGGGAGCCCGGGACGCCATCGGAGCGGATAGCCTCCGCGTCACGTGCCAGGAGGAAACGGGACGGTGAAAGCTGTGAAGGCACGACGGCGGAAACGTCCCTCACCTCGTGGGGGAAGCTCAGAATCCAACACCCAGGAGCCCGAGGCCCACACCCGGACGCGTCATCGAACCGCCAGAGGCTGGAGACGAGGAGAATCTCAAAAGCAGCAAGAGGCGAGCGGTCGCCCACGGGCGCACCCGTGAGTCGGGCGCTGGTTCCCCAAGCCCTGCCGGACGGAGGGCTCGGCACAAAGCTCCGCCGCGACGGAGACCCGGAGGCTGCGCCCCAGGGCGCGCTGCCTAGCAGAGCCGTCGCCTGGAGTCAGAGGACAGACACAGAGCCGCCCGGACAGAAACGAGCCACGGGAACGGATCGCCGCCGAGCCACGCCGCAGGGAACGTCGGAGGGGGCGGCTTCACGAGGAGAGAACGTGAGCCGAACGCGGGAACGAAGGACGGCGGCGACACTCCGACCAGCGAGCAGCTCGCGAGGGAAAGGGCGGCGGGCTCGACCAAAGCGGGCTGAGCAGACAGGGAGACGGGACCCTGCACGCCGCCGCCCCGGCAGGACACGCACGTCAGACCAAGGACGGGGCTGGCAAAGACTCTGCCTCGGCGGACCCAGGAGGTAGAGTCAGGGAAGAGCCCACGTGACCCCCCCACGCTCCGGACGCCGCCCCACACGGGGCTCACCTGCGAGTGCACCGGGAGGGCCAGGCCCCGCTTGTCGGAAACCACGAGGGTGATGGCGGTCTTGAGGACGGTGGCGAGGAACGTGTTGATCCCGAAGACCAGGGCACAGAGCTCTTTAGAGAGCGAAGACGCAATCTGGAAGCTTAAGGGGGAAGCGGGAGGAGGAGGTCACGTGGCTGGAGGGACGGCGGGTGCCACGAGTGCCCAGGGACCCCCGGTCGGGGTGCGGGGACGCCGTGCACCTGAGGCCGGGCCCGGCGCCCAGGCTGCCCCCGCCCCTTCCCGCGACAACCCAGAAAGCAAGCGCGGGCGGTGCAAACCGCAGCCCCCGGGACACGCCAGAGGTCCCGAGGCCGCCTGGCGCCGGCCAGTCGGTCCCTGCGGCCCCCTCAGCACACCGTCCCGGGAGACGGGCAGGGCAGCGGGAGGAACGCTCTGGAAGCGAAGTCCTCGTTGTCACACGATTCGATGAGAGAAAGAAACTGGAGCCCGTGAACGAGCGGGAGGAGCGAACGCCGCGTCCGTCCTCTGCGAAGAAACGAGCAGTCGCAGGCGTGACCCCAAAGCGCCTTCAACAACAAACAGGCGACGGCCGGGAGACGGGGGCACGAGGATCCTCGGGCCGCACGCGAGGACGAGCACAGCGAGCGCCAGGCCGCCCGCCACGGCTCCCACCGGCCGCGCCAACGGCCAGGGCTCCCGCCTCGCCCGGCGGCGTGAGACGAGACCGCAGCAGCCACGCCCCGAGGTGGAGGCCAGCCGCCCCCCGCCCCCCTGCCAACGCCCCCTGGCTGAAGCCCGTGCCCTGTGACCTGGCAGGTCCCGCTAGGACCCGGCTGAGGCCGCGATCGGGGTTCGGGAGGAAAAGCCAGGTGGGAGCACGCGGATCTCGGCACCGCGGCGGCAGCGCGTCCCCGTCCGCTGGGGACTAGCGACGTGGCGCCTAGAGGGCCAGTGACCCCTGCGTTCCAGACACGGAGCCACGTGGCTGAGGGCGAACTCTGCCAGGGCGCGGGCCAGCGCGTGGCTGCACCTGGCCCTCGGGAGCGGGGAGGGCGGCCGCTGGGCTTGCCCCAGGCCTGGAAGCCCAGGGCCAGCGTGGCCGAGGGCGGAGGGAAGTGGGTGCGGGCACCTCGGGGAGTCACACGGGAGGCTGAGGGCACCGAGCGGAGGCCGGGGCGGGGACAGATGACCTGGCACGGGCGTGGCGGGAGGCGGCCCACGGGGAGGGGTGACGGGGACGGGTAAACCACCGGGTGCGGGGGCGCAGGGAGGCGGCCCCTGGAGGGCCGAGGGGGCTGTGAGCGCGCGGCCCTGAGCGTCAGTGCAGAGGGGCAGGCAGACCCTCAAGGGCCAGCAGGACGTGGGCAGGGGAAGGTTCTAGAAAGCACAGGGCCGTGGGCAGCTCCCAGGCGGTCCCTCAGCAGGCGAAGAGGGTCCCCGGGGCTGAGAGACGTGAGGGCATCTGGGGAGCCCGGGCAGGTGGGCTGGGACACCCAGTTTTGCCCGGCCACTGGCGGCCGTCCCACAGCAGGCGCAGAGGACGAGAGAGGCCGGGGCGGCGGGGTCGGGGCGGCAGCCGTGCCTCTGGCCCGGCAGCAGGGCTTCGTGAGGCCCGGCCCCTGCGGACGGCCGAGTGGCCTCAGCAGGAGGGGCAGGGGGCGGGGCGCGTGGCGAGGGCTCCTGGCAGCCTCCAGGCCCCCGCGGGCCGCAGGCCGGCCGCGCTGGGTGAGACACAGCCAGGCCGTGGCCTAAGGCCTCAGGGTCCCGCACGGCGCCCGCCCCAAACCTGCTTGGCACTGCGCGGCAGACCGCCGTCCCCCCAAGCCTCCGGACGGGGTCGTCACGCACGCGGCGCAGATGCGCGTCACTGCGCACCGGCCCCCGCACCCCCCGCCCCGCCCCGCGCCCCCCGCGCCGACTCACGTGGCGATGGGCACCAGGAACTGGTAGAAGCCGCGGAAGAGGACGAAGACGGCGTAGCACAGCCAGATGCTGTCCGAGCGGTGCATGAGGAAGACCAGCCCCGCCTGCGCCGCCGTCACCGCCCCGATGACCAGCTTCGCCCACAGGGCCCAGCGCACCTTCACGAAGCCTGCGGCAAAGGAGGCCACGGCACCTGGGGAGACAGGGCGTGTCACGGCGCCCGGGGCGGCGTGGCCGGAGGCGGGGCGGGCCCCCGCGTACCGAGCAGGGTGGAGGCGGCGTCGGCCCCGCCGTTGTAGACCGCGGCCGAGTCCGTGGTGGGGTTGACCGCGTTCCACAGGATGTGCACGTAGTAGATGACCAGGTAGTAGCCGGCCGAGTTGAAGACCCACCAGAGCGACCAGAGGCGCAGCTGCGGCCGCCGCAGGCTGAGCGCCAGCTCCCGCAGCATGCGCACCAGCACCCAGTCCCGCCAGGCCGGCCGCCGCGCGCCGCGGCCCGGGCGCATCCGCGCCGCCTCGGAGGCCGAGGCCGCGGCGCCGGGCGGCGCGCGGCGGTGGAAGAAGAGGCTGCGGCGGGGGCGCTTCAGGAAGAAGGTGAGCAGCAGGCTGAAGGCGAGGAAGGCCAGCGAGACGCGGTTGAGCGCGGTGAAGGACAGGCGGCCGGCGCTCACCAGCAGCTGGCCCAGCACCGAGCTGGCGAACACGCCCAGCAGCACCGCCGCCCGCGACAGGCCGGCCACGCGCTGGTAGCGCGCGGGGCGCACGAGCGAGAACACGTAGGAGGAGAAGGCGATGCGCGCGGCCATGGTGACGCCGAAGAAGAACTCCATGAGCTGCATGTGCGCCACGGAGCGGCCCCACAGCAGCAGCGCCCACACGGCCACGTAGCTGAGGGCCTGCAGCAGCAGCACCGGCGTGTAGCGCAGCCAGTCCGTCAGCAGGAACACCGGCACCAGCACCGCCAGGTACGCGTACGACAGCACCGGCAGGATCTCGTTGGTGACCTGCGTGCGGACGGCACGGCTCAGCCCACAGCCCGCCGCGCCCTCGGCCGCCCGCCCGGCCCTGCCGTCCCCTAGGAACGTGCGCCCTGGGGACCGCCTGGGGCGCCGGGAGGAGAGAAACCCCGCTGAACCCCCAGGGCCTCCGCCCGCACCCCAGCCCTGCCCGCGGACATGTCTGTCTGCCTGAGGGGAGCGGGCCGTGGGCACGAAAACGTCGCCGGGGACGTGCCGCGCCCGTGTTTCCCACGGGGGACACACGATTCCCGACTCCTGGCGGGAAACGCGCGGACCAGCACGCGCGCACACGGCACGCTGCCTCGGTCACGGGAGGAGGGCGAAGGGAGAACCAGGCCGAGGCTTCCCACGCGGGGTCGCGGAGAACACGGAGGGAGGGGGAGGGGGAGGGGAGGGACAGACGCGGGCCGGGCCCTCCGCACGCCCCCCCGCCAAAGGAGGTCCTGGCGGCCGGTCCGCTGAGTCCCAGGTGCAGGGGACGCAGGGAGGGAAGCCCCTCGGCCGGCCCTGGCACCTGCTCTCAGGACCGAGCCACCAGCCCCGCCCCCGGAATTCGGGCCGCGGTCAGGGAGCCAGGACCCGCGGCCTTGGCCAGTGCAGCTGCCCACGGCCTTGGCGCGTTCGCTTGTCCAGGCGACGGCCGAGCAGGCGCAGCGGGGGTGGGGGGCCTGGCTGTGGGAGGGCAGGAGGCTGTCCTGGGCCAGCACCGCCCGCTGTGCGGCCGGCCGCCCAGCCCTCTCTTTAGGACAAGGGCTACCGGGCGGCCGGAAGCAGGGCCGGCTCACCCCACACTCAGACTCGGGACCCTGGGGACGGGGCCCCTCTCTCCCTGCACTGGTCGAGCCCCTCGGTGGCCCCAGGGGACAGGGCAGGGCGGGCCTGACACCACGGGGCTGCCCGCTGGCCCGCCCGGCCCCGGCCCGGCCCCCGCGTGCCTGCTTCTGCGTGAAGTTCTTGCTGGGGCCCAGCAGGTAGGGCGTGATGAAGCTCTCGCCCGGCCGCAGCTGCACCACGAAGCCGTAGAAGCAGAGGAAGACGACCAGGCACCGCCAGGACCGCGGCTCCGGCTCCGGCTCCGGGCTCTCGGGCTTCCCCACCGCCTGGCCCGAGGGCACCATGCTGCCCGGGCCCCCGCGGCTCTGGGGGGACGGGAGGTGACGCCGGCCCTGGAAGAGAGAGTCAGGCGTCAGCGCAGCGGGCCGGCGGCCGCAGAGCCCTCCCCTCCGCCCGGACCTGGCTGCAGGGGGACCCCACGCGACACGCGCTCGGGCGTCCGCTCCCACGCGGAGACAGCGGGAGGGGCCCGGGGCTTTAAGAACCCGGACGCCAGGCCCCCCCGACCGGCCGGCGCCGCCTCCAGCAGTCTCTGGGGCTGCGTGGTCCCCTGTGGCGGCCACCGGCCCGTGGGGACCCTGAAACGCCCCTGAAACCGAATGCGAGTTCAAACCGTCTCCCGGGCACACCTGGCTCGCGGCTGCAGCTGCTCAGCTGGGCACGTGCCCAGGAGGTCTCGGGGACGGCCCCTGGGGGACACTGTGCACACGCCTGGGGGCAGACAGACGGGGACTGCAGGTGGAGCCCGCGGGGCGGGGAGGGCACTAGGCCGTGAGGGGTGTGACCGGGTGACCGAGGCCCAGACCTTGAGCCCAGGGACGCTGGCCTCGCCCAGAGGCGTCTGCCCAGAAGCCTCGTCTGTCTGGTGCGGCAGGGACAGCGCCTTCCCCAGGCCCAGCACCCGCTCCCTCTGCCCGAGAGGCACAAAGTCACGTCCTCCCAGCATCGGGGCCCCCGTCAGAACACGGTCGGCTCCTGTCATGACGTCGCACACACACGGCTGAGGCACCGACACGGGACGTGCCGAGGTGCTGGGGACACCCCGGTGCGGGGCGCTGGCTGAGCGGCAGGGACGGCGCCGTGCCCCAGGCCACGGGGCCTGCCCCGGGAGGGCGACCGCAGGGTTCGGGGAGGGGCCCCTGCGAGCCCCACGTCACAGGGACGTCGGGAGCTGCAGGACCAGCAGCTCGTGTGCCCCGGGAAGGCCACCAGGCGCCCGCACTGGGCTCCGTGCGCGGCCAGGTCGCTGCTCAGGGACCGCCCAGCAGGAAGTGCTCCGCCTCCTCCTGGGATGACGCTGGGAAAAGCCCCGTGACAGCAGACACCCCTCTCAGGGCCACCAGGGGCAGTGAGACCCCGCCCCAGGCCTCTGAACGTCCCTGGAAGGCCCGGGCCTCAGCGGAGGGGGCTGTGGTCCCATGAGCCCCCCGACTCGGGGCCAGGTCCAGTGGGTGTGTTTGTGGGGCCGCGGGAAGGGCAGAGCGGGACGGCGGCAGGCATGCCGGAGGATGTCAGAGGAGGGTGGTGGGGCGACAGGGGCCAGGGCACGGCACAGGGCGCTGGGACAGCCCCCACCATTCCCAACGACGCGGTCGCCGGCGGAAGAGCACGCGGGCCCCCGGCTGCCGACGGCCCCCGGGCAGGCACGGAGCTGGGAGGGCCTCAGCCCCTTGACAGGAGCCGGTGGCCCCAGGCCTCGGGGCCGCACAGCAGAGCCACCAGCCTCAGCGCGCAGTTCCCGACACCCCATTCCAGCCCCCGACACCCCAGTTCACGTTCACACCCCAGACGTGAGAGCAACCGCACACCCACCCGGCCGAGCACCCAGCGGTGGCGAACGGCCGAGAGCTGAAGGCCAGGTCCCCTGGAACGGGGCCCCCAGCCACCCAGGTGCCCTGGAACGGGGCCCCCAGCCGCCCGACCCCCGGGTCCCCTGGAACGGGGCCCCCAGCCACCCAGGTCCCCCGGGTCCCCCGGAGCGGGGCCCCCAGCCACCCAGGTCCCCTGGAACGGGGCCCCAGCCGCCCGACCCCTGGGTCCCCCGGAGCGGGGCCCCCAGCCGCCCGACCCCCGGGTCCCCTAGAGCCCTGTGTCCTCGGCCCTCACCGGCAGCCGAGGCTCAGACGCCAGCACCTGCACACGAGCTGTCACGTCTGCCCCGACAGCTTCCGACACCCTCAGGCCGCGCTTCTGGGACCACGGTGCGGTGCGTGACCTCGGAAAGCTCGGGGCCTGCCCCGGGCGGCCCTCGGGTCTGGGGCGTGGCCCAGGACCCTGCACCCTAAGGAGGCGCACGGGCCCGCCTGCAGGTGACCGGCAGGCCTGGGGACACTGCCTCAGCGCTGCCGGCTCGTCTGGTCCGGGACGTGTGCGTCCAGGCTGCCGCTGCTCAGGCGCGCCCCAGGCCTCCGGGGTCACACGGCACGACCAGCCTCACTCCCTGGGGGCATGGACGTGTGAGGAGCCACCCCAGGGGACGGCCCTGAGCGTGGTGGGGCTCACGGAAGGGGGCTGTCTGCGACGGCCGGGGTCCGGGGCAGGGTGACGGGGCTCGCCGAGGCTCTCCCGGGGTCACCCGAAGCTGCCACTTCAGTCTGACCCGCTCCGCCCCTCCCAGGCCACCTCAGGACCGACCCCAGCCGGCGGCCCCTCCAGCTCGGCCCCTGTAACCTGGGGCCCTGCCCAGCTCGGGCCCAGCTGGCCGGGCCACACAAGTGCCACAGTCCCCGCCTTCCCTGTGAGCTGGGCGGCGGGAGCCGGCCCGCGGGGCGACTCCCTCTCTCACGAAGGAACGGCCCAGGGCCCGCGCCTGCCACCCTCAGGGCCTGTCGGCCCGCGGCGCTCCCCACACCCTGCGGGCTCCGTGGCACTTTCTCCGAAACCCTGGGACGGCTGAGGGCTGCACAGCCGTGAGGGCAGGCCCAGGGGCGTCGGGGACGGGCCGCCGCCCAGGGGAAGGGGCCGAAGCCGTCCCTAACGCTGGCCCCTGCGGGAGAACGTGGCGCTTCGCAGGGCAGGAGCGCGGGCACGGAGCAGACCCCAGCCCGAGACCCGGCCCCGGCCCCAGGAGGAAGGGCCCTACGCGGGGACCGAGGTGCAAAGACGAGAGCAGCCCTGACGCGGGCCCTGCCCATCCGGGGCGGGCCGTCTGCCCGAGGCCTCAGGCTGGCAGCTGACGCCGCTCACACGGGCGCGATCCCGGGCCCGGCCCGCGGCCGGCCAGGTGTCCCGCTGAGACTCAAAGTCCTCCACCTGCAGAGCGCCCCGCCCCCCCTCGCGCTGGGCAGGGTGAGCTGGACGGCACAGAAGGGGGCACGCGAGGTGCCCGAGCTCAGGGCCCGTGGGCGGCAGGCCTGGTCTGGACTCCACACGTCCTGACGCCAGCGCGGCGCCACCAGCCCCGGCTGGCCGGCCGGCGGGCAGCCCCTGCCCTCAGGGGGCTCTCCCGGGCCTGCAGGGCGTGTGGGCGCCGGCTGCCCCCGCCAGGAGGCCCGAGATGGAAACAAAAGCAGCCGCCGCCCCTCCCGCTGAGGCTTGAGACCAGCGTCCAGCGTCCTCCCGCTCTGCGGGTTCCCCGGGGGGTGGGGGGTCCTGGCGTCCTAAAGACTCCTGCCGGTCAAAAAGGGAATCCTCCGCAGCCTCCCGCAGGTCACATGACAGCTGCGGGCCGGGGCGCAGGATGAAACCCTCGGCCGCCACTGCCGCCCACGCCAACGCGTAACTTCGAACACCCGGGGGTGCGGGCCATCTTTGCGCAGCAGAGAGGACCAACGTGTGGGGTCACCAGCTCCACCAAGGCCCCCTCTTTAAGACGCAACTGGTAGTGCGAGCGCGAGAGGACGCAGAACGCGGTCCAGCCGAGGCAGCAGGCGACAAGCCGTCTGGGAGCCCCGGGGCCTGGCCACTGGGCTCCCGGGCTGCAGAGGGAGGGCGCTCCGCTGGGCCAGAGCCCCGGTTCTACAGACCCCATCCGGGCCACCAGGGGCCCTGCAGTCCCCCGGGGACAGGGGACTCCTGGCCGTGCTTTCCGGGGCGCCCCGCAGGCGGCTGCCCACGAACCACGGCCCCCGGGCGGCCTGGACAGCAGCGTCTCGCCGCCGCCGTCGGGCCTGAGCTCAGAGTCCAGCCCGCTTCGTGGGGGGGGGTCGCCAGGCCCCTGGGGAACGTGCTCTCGCACAGGGGTCGGCGGGCCCACTCCGGACGGGCTGCGGGCGCCCGGCCCGGGTCCGAGATGACCTCCAGCACTTGGTGCCAACAGCTGGTCCCAGGGACGCACTTTGGCCCGAGCACGGCTCCGGCCGCGTCCGGTCAAGGAGGGCCGGGACGGCTCCCTCACCATCGTGCGGGAGCCGGGCCCGCAGCCCGGGCCGGCCGCGCTGCACGCTCACCGCCCGCTTCCCCGCCAACTTGTCCCCCCAAAACATCCCCACTGGGAGAGCCCGCCCCAAGCCCCACGTTTCAGGCCCCCGCGCACCCGGGGCTGACGCCACCCTCGGCTCAGGACCAGGCTCACACCCGCCACCAGCGAGGTGACCAGCAGCCGGCGGGGCAGTGGCCGTCCCCGGCAGGATCCCGACGAGCCGTCAGCTGCCCCAGCCCACTGACACCGAAGTCCCACGGTGACCCGGCCCAGAGCAGGCCTTCGAGAAGGGCGCACGCGGCCGTTAACCACGAGACATCAGCGGGGTCCAGCCGCAAACCCACCCCTTTCCTGTCTCGCCGAAGGAAAGTCCCCAAAAGCACACCGCAGCAGACCCTTCCTCCGCGGATGCCTCCTGCCCCTACAGGGCGTTCCACTTCTCGGTCGGCGACATCAGACGCAAATTACAGGCCTGGAAGACGAACCTCAAACCCCCCGAGGGGCCGTGTGAGTGCGGCCACTCGGGTTTTCATCAACGGAGATAAGAAAACAAAAAACAGGACTTACAAGGGATCAGGCTAAATGCCAGGTGCGGGTGGCAGCTGTCCAGGCCTCCCAGGGGGACAAGCACAGCCCTGAGGGCAGAACCCTGCAGGCCCTCCGGGCCCTGCTGGACGTGCGGCCAGGACACTGGGCCAAAGGTGGCCCCAACCCTCGTCCTCCGCCAGGCCCTTGTCCGTGCTGGAAAAGGTCACTGGAAAGTCGACTGTGACCTACCCCTCAAGGGACGGTCACGTCTCTTCCTTCCGAAAAGTTGAAACAACTGGACCTCGGCCGGCCCAGCCTTCGTGGCCGGCCCCTGAAGACCGAGGGTGCCCCAGCCCCGCGGCCCCCTTTCTGACAGACACGGGGCCGCCGGGGCGTGCAGGCCCTACCTGCCCCTCCCGAGTCTCCACCGGCCGATGGTCTCACCGCCAAGGCTCTGGCCGTGACCTCAACTGTCTCTTCCTGCGAACGCCTTTCAGCCCGGCTCGTACTCGCCCCTGAGTGCCCCACCCCAACCCTTCGCAGAGACTCGGAGCCTCACTTGTGCTGCTCCCACCGCTGATGCAGGCCCACCCCCCCCCTCACTGAACCGGGACCAGTTAAATTCCCCCCCAGCCCCGCACACACTCCTCTGGTCACACCCAGGTCTGGGGGACCTCGGCCCCGTCCCTAGTGCAGACCCACTCTCGCGTCACGCCACACTAAAGACCCTTCGCAGCCCGTCAACCCAACACCCCTTACACCTGGAACGCAGGCGGGGCCTCCAGCCACAACACGACAGCTTTGATCCCGAACCCGCCACCCGTGCACTCCCCATTCGACCCCCGATCCTGCTCGCCGCGAAGCCCAAGGCTCAGCTGGCCCGGTCCCGGACGCCTCGTCACAAGCCAGGCGGTCCTCCCACCGCCCACTTCACGGTGACTGACCTAAAGGACGCTTCCCCACCCAGACTCCCCGGGTCTCTGCTTTGACCTGGCCAGACGCGGCCGTCCATCAGTCCCAACGACCTGCCTGGACCGTCCTTCCCCAGGGTCCCCGGGACAGTCCCCACCTGTTCAGACAAGCCACCCCGGCGCTTGTCTCCACGGTACAGATGACCCCTCCTCTGTGGCCCGTCCTCGTCTCCCTCTGTGGACACACAGCTGGTCTCCTGAATCGTCTGGCTGAAAAGGGACATCGAGCCCCTCCCCAGGAGGCCCGCCCCTCTCCCCCTCGAGTCACTGACCTTGGTCTCTCCGCTACCCCACAGCATCGCACCATCGCATTAGGCAGAAAAGGCCTCGTCGCCCCTCACCTCCCACCTGAGATCAAGGGCTCCTCCCCCTCTTTGGGTTAGCGGGATTTCTCCGCTTCACCACTCAGACGACCTTAACCCGGGACGGCAAGGCCCTCGCCGCGCACGCGTAACCACCCCACCTGCTGCTGAGGAGACCCCCGGCCTGGTTCCGTCCTTCCAGGCTAAAACGAGTCTCCCGTAGTTCACCGAGGACAACGTGTGGCCGGACACCCCAGAACACCACAGCTACCCCATCGAAGCTTCGGCTAATCCGCGTCCCTGCGGAGGAGAACAAGTGGGTAACCTGTACTGCCCCTGACCCTTCTGTCCACGATCGGGCTCCCCCTTCCTCCAGGACGGACGCCACCAGCACCCCCAGACTCTTTCAGCCTCAGCACGGTCCCGAGACTTTAACTTTACGGGACTCCCTCTTCCAGGGCCACTGGCATTCTCAGGGACCGGCATCGCTCGCCTAGCGGGCCCGTGGGGCGAGCTGCGTCATCACGGAGATCGAGACCCCCTCCCAGGCCCACGCTGTGGTTCTGCTGACTTACACGGCCCCTGGTCCCCTGCCCCCTCGTCTGCTTCCCTGTCGACTTTCTCACTGCCACTCATCCTGCACGTCCTCCCGGTGTCACCCAGTCTCTCCTCAACGAGTCCGACCCTACGTGAGCCAGGACGGCCGGCTCTGCCTCTCCCTCTCTCTCAGCTTCCTCAGCCCTCCCCAGGCCCCTCGCCACGTGGCACCGCACACTAACGACTCCTTTTGTACGGAAAAGGGGCTCCATTTCCCTTGGAAGTTACTGCACAGCACAGGCTAATCGTGCTTCTAGTCTCTTCCACACCTGTTCCCATCCCCTTGCAAAGGTAGCACATCCCTCCACACCAGCAGTCGGGCCCACGACCCTACATACCCCCTGCTTCCCAAGGCTCCCCATTCCCCTTTACTGCACAGGAACCAGGGCAGCACATGTGCCGGACACCTACCCTCCGGTGCACGCCATCGGTCAGTCACACTGCAACTGCCCAACGGACACCAGGCTCAGCGGCCAGATGCCAGGGCCCCCAGGGGCTCACGGCCTCTCCCACACCCCGCCCGCCTCACAGGTTACCCCACAGTAACAGGGTAGTGAGAGGGTAGGACCACTGGGGGCTGCGACCAGACCCGCAAACCGTGACCTCTTCCAGCTGTCCCGTACCCCCTTCTCTTCCTTGGGTCACGACTGTCTCCGCCGTTCCCCAGCTGGTCCCCCCTCTCATCGGTCCCCTCGGAGAGGACGCACTGGGACAACCCACCCTCCGGCTCGCTTGTCCTCTACACGTTCCACCTGAAGACCTGCCCCAGGGGTCTTCTTTCCAGCCGCCGAGCACTGCCTTCCCGCCGGGACTGCCTCTCTCCGAATACAGACACGGCCCCCAAGAACCAGTCCTTACCAAGTCCCACCACGCACCACCTAAGACGCAAAGGGGCCGCTAGGTCCCCCACGGCTGGTTACCCGGGGGTCGCTACGGGTCTAGGCACATGGGGGACTCGCCACCGCTCTCTCCTCCCTCCAAGCGTCGCCCGGGGAGCTGCAGGGAGGCCTAGCCGAGACCGCGAGACCCACAGGGCAGTTCCCGGGCAGCGCCCCGCAGGCAGCGCCCGCCCGCCACACGGGACGCCGGGGCTGGGCTTAGGGACGGGAGGTCTCTGCCTCTCCCTAGGAGCGGGGAGGCGATTCCGCGCCCGCGGCCGGGACGAGGAAACAGCCCGGAGGCTGGAGGACGGCGGGACCCCTGGGCAGACCTGTCGCGGGGTGGGGGGGCGAGGGCCCGGCCCTGCCCTTCGGGCGCCTCCGACCTCGGCTTCCGTCGCGTCCGCGCGCCCTGACCCCGCCCGGGTGTCGCTCCCTGGCAGGGTCCGGCCCCGCGCCCACGACCCGGCCCGCGCGCGGCGGGAAGCGGCCCCCGAGCACCGGGCCGCCCCCGCCCACGCACGCTCGGAGCGGCCGGGGGTCCCAGCCCGCCCCGCAGCGTGGGGACCGGCCCCGGGACGTCCCCGCCGAACGGCCGCCCGAGCCGCGGTCCCGGGACGGCGCCGCCCCGGGTGCCCCTCCGGGGGCGCCACGGCCCCGCAGGACGCGGCCCGCGCGGGCGGGCGACGCACGTGGGGCCCACGCGGCCGCCGGACCTTGTCCCCGGGGCCCCCTGCGGCCCCGCGCGTCCACCCCGGGGCCCGGCACGCGCTCCCCCACTCACTCCGGCCCCCGGACACCCGCAGCCCCGGCCGCGCAGACCCGCTACCTGCGTGGGGGGCGGACGCCGGGAGCCGGCCGCGCCGGGTGCACCCCTGGGTGCGCGGACCTCGGCGCCCCGAATGCCCCGCTGCCGCGGGCGCTGCCGGGAAACGAGCAGGGCCGCCGCGCTGGCCACGCCCCCGGACGCCGCGGCCACGCCCCGCGATGCCGCCGGCCACGCCCCCGGACGCCGCGGTCACGCCCCCGCGGTGCGGCCCCGCCCCCGGACGCCGCGGTCACGCCCCCGCGGTGCGGCCCCGCCCCCGGACGCCGCGGTCACGCCCCTAGATGCGCCGCCGGCCCCGCCCCCGGACGCCGCCGGCCCCGCCCCCGCGGTGCGGCCGCTGCGCGCGCGCGGCCCGGGGCTCGGGGCTCCGGCCGCCGGCCAGTCCACCCCCCGGACTCCCGCTGGGAAGCGCGCGGCTCCCGGCGGCCCGAGGCCCGGCCGGGGCCACGGGTCACTGCGCCGCACCGGACTCGGGGCGGGGTGTGGGGAGCCTCCCCGCCCCCGCCCCCTGCAGCGGCCCTGGGCGGTCACGAGGCAGCGAGCCCCCCCCCCCCGCCTCCGGCCTGCGCTGGCCGACAGCCCGCGGCCCTGGAGCGGAGCCGGGGGCTGGGGGGACACGGGGAGGGGGCGCGGCGAGCAGGCCCGGGCCGCCACCCCGCCCGCCCCCCACCCCTGCTGGGCGGCCGCGAGGCAGGGCGGGCACCGCGGGGCCAGGGAGGGAGCCTCTGGAGGGGTCGCTGGGCGCTGGGGCCAGGACCCGGGCCTCGCCCCCTGGGAGAGACAGAACGCAGGTGGGGGAGCGGCACGGAGACTGAAGAGCGAGGGGGAGGCCCGTGGGGGGACCTGGTGGGACCCAAACCCAGGAAGGGACCAGAGGGCCACCCGCTGCCTCCCCCAGTGCCCCTCCTCCTGGCCAGCCCGCCCTCCCCTGGGCCTGTCCTGCTGCAGCGGGGCCCATTGCATGCGAGGGGCACCGCGTCGGGGTCACCCTCCCGGCTGCCGGAGGTGCCCGGCTGTGACCTCAGGCTTGAGTTGTGGGGAGTCCTCAAATGCCTGCACTGCCCTCGCTTTTTTCTGCCGAGAAGGGGAGAATGGGGAGCCTGGCCTCAGCCTCAGCGGCGTCCTCTGTGCCTGCTCGCCACCCCAAACACAGGCATAAAGGGGCTTGCCCCCCACCCCGGGAACCCAGCACCACGCACCCATGGCCCGCAGCCCACCCACAGCCAGGCTGTGTCAGGGAACAAGGCCTGGCGGTCCTCTGTCCAGAGGGCAGTGGGGGCCCACCGAGGCCGTGCTGGGACCACAGTGCCCTGGTGTGCGAGGTGCCTGTCAGAGCCCCAGCAACCCGGCCCGGGGCCTGCACCTGGTGGCCGCTCCAGCCTTCCAGAAGGGCTTCCTCCTCGGAGCCTGGGCTGGCCCCCAAGGTAAGGACAGGGGACAGGGAGCAGGGCCTGGGGGCCCCTCCGCGTTCCCCTCCTCGCTGGCTCCTCCACAGGTGGTGGGCACCCAACCCCCGCAGGCCCCGCTCAGCAGACAAGGGACACAACTTTCACCCAGTGTGGACACAGCCCGCCAGGCACCTGCACCCTGGCTCTCCCCAGCTCCAGGACCGGGCGCGCCCGCACAGCCCTCTCAGGCTCCGCCAGGATGAGCGGGGCCTCTAATCCAGGGACCCGGCCCCCGCCCCAAGGCATGGGCTGGCGGTGGGGGGAGGCAACGAACTGTGCGAACTGCGCTTGGCGAGAGCAGATAGCAGAGAGCTAGAGCTAATCTCCCAGGGCTCAGGGCCAGACTCGTTTACAAAATGCCCAAGGGGTGCGGGCGGGAGTCCAGCTGCCCTCTGACTTCTGCTGAAAGGAGAACAAAAGCTGGGGGTGGGGCGGGTAGGTGGAGAGAAGGAGCAAGGGGGCGGGAGATATGGGGGGGCCCAAGGCTAGAGGGCTGCGCTCAGCTCCGCAGGGCCCCGGGCCACGAGCGACCTGCCAGCCTTGACCGCAGCAGTGGTCAGGCCCTTGGGGAGCCAGTGGCCTGTGGCCTAGAAAGCGGGTGGGAAGGGCCTGGCCTTCGCCACAGCCTCAGCTGCTGGTGACTTGTCAGCTCCGGAAGCGGGGCTGAGACCGAAGGCCAGCACACACTTGCGCACAGACTCACGCCCGCAAGTACAGGAGTGCTGCCGGCACCCCGAGAGCACCTTCCCGGTAAAGAGTCCCCCAAGGCAGGCACCCAAGGACCAGCCAGCCTCAGAGTCAGGCCAGGGAGCAGGGCCTCCAGGAGAAGGCCGGGGCTGTGGCTCTCACCCCAAGGGCGCTGGTCCGGGGCGGAGCAGACGTGGCATCCCTGCGCCTGGGTCCTCGCTCACCCTGCAGGGAAGGGCGCCCTGGCCCCTGGGGCCTGGAAGACTTCACTGCGGATGGGTGAAGGGTTCCAGCATCCGCTGGGAGAGAGGCCTCTGGATCAGGCCCCGCAAAGGCTATGCACCCCAGGGGAGACCCACGGCCAGGTGCCGCGATGCCCACGAAATGTTTAAGATGGAGGGAGCGGGAGCCCCGGGGGTGCCTTGTCTTCCCCCTGGGGTGGGATGTACACGCGGAGCTCTTAGTGTCGTCCCAGGGTCCTGGAGCCCCTGGCCAGCGCAGGAGCAAGCCGGGGGAGACGCACGAGCCAAGGCGGGCACCCAGGACTGTCGGACCTGGGTCTGCTTGGAAGGTGCCGTCCACTGCGCACCCAGCTCCACACCCCCGAACTAGGTCGTGGACTGCAGCCCAACCCCTGGGACCTTGGCGAGGTAGTGGCTGCCCACCCAGCCCATCAGCTTCCGCCAGTGGATGTGGGCAGATGAGGGGCTGGAGGTTTGGTACGTGCCCGCGTGGGACTTCCCATGTCCACACCCGCCTCTCACCCCGCGTGCGGCCTAGTGGCTGCCGCTCCAGGAGGACCAGAGCCTCGAGAAGGGGTGGGACCCCTGCAGCCTAGAGCCCACTTGGACTGTGCTCCTCCCCAGGCCACCGCACCCAGCGTAGCCCGCCTTGTAGAGTGACTTGGGTGGGTGCCGGCTGGGACCAAGGTCAGGAGCACAGGGTGGACAGCCTCTGCAGAAAAGCACGACGGAGAGGGACGCGGTGACGACGTGACGAGATGCTGTAGGCCTGTGGGCTTGGGGGGCGGACAGCTCAGCCCGGCCCGTGCCCCGCGGACTGTTAACACCGGAGAAGGCAGATTCACGGGGACAGGCGTCAGGGCAGGCACGCGGCGTGGTGACACGCGCCAACGCGTGGGGGGTGGAGTCAAGTCTGCGGGCGTGAGGGGCGTGAGGGGGCTGGAAGCATCCGCCACCCGCGCCGGGGGCCACGGCCAGTGCCGCAGGTGGCCCGGCAGGTGCGTGGGGCGGCGGAGGAGGCGAACCCCACGCGGGGGTCTCCGTTTTCCTCTCGCGGGAAGGGCAGCGAGCCTGGGCCTCCCCCGCCCCGGGACAAGGCCTACCAGACCTCGGGCGAGGCGGCGCGGCAAAGCTCCAGGCGAGTTCAAAACCGAAGCCGGCGCGGGCTCAGGTCTGACCTCCGGGAAGCAAAACGGCCTCGGGACAGAAAGACGCGGCAGAGCCTGGTCCCATCCTCGTCCCAGGAGGAAGTCAGGACTCCCGCAGCCCCGGGCACAGCCTCCTGAGCGCCCACACGCCTCAGACAGCCGGGGACCCGCGAGATGGACGTTAAAAATTGTTTGATTTTGTTCTTCAAATGAGAGAAACAGCAGCTCATTCATTCAGAAATCGGAAGCGCAAAGGAACGACCAAACGCACCCCAAACTGAAGAACGGGGTGAGGAAAGCGGAAGCTCGTGACTGACTGGAAAGCAAACGAAGGTGGAAGCGACCTCGTGTCTGGGCTTTTCCCTCCTCGTTTTCTCTGACTTTCTCGCCTGCCGTCCCGGTGTGGCCAGTGCTGCCGCGACGTCGTGGCCACGTCTGGATGGACGGCGCGGGGAGCCGGCCCGCCCTGGCCCCCCCCACAGGAGGACCTGGCGTGGATTCAGGGCCACGGGGGCATTCCACATGCTCATCCCGTGTTCGCCCCGTCCGGAGTTCACGCGGCCCGGCGCCCCGGGTCCTCTGGCTCAGAACGCAGAGCTGCCGGGACGCGGTCGGCTAGGGACGCGGCCACCAGGTGGCAGGCGGCTCCCGGCGGTGCTGCTGCTCTGGCTCCGGGGCCTCTGGGCCAGGAAGCTGCACTGCAGAGTCCATCTGAGCCGGGCAGCGGGGCAGCGAGGGCCGTGGCCTGGGGATGCAGGCAGGGCTGGCTCCGGGCTGGCCCCACCGGACCCCGGCAAGGCAGGTGCGCACAGTGGGGTGCAGGGCTCGAGGCACGGGAGCCCGCGTGTGCGTTTCAGGGCGGGCTCCACGCGAGGGCAGGGAACTGGGCGCAAAGTGACCAGCAGGGAGCAACCGCCTCAGCACTGGGAGTGGGTTCGGCGGGAAGACGTGGGACCACAGGAGCCCCGGTGTCCCAGACGGCCCTCGCCCGCCCTCGCCCGCCCTCGCCCGCCCTCGCCTGCCCTCACCTGCCCTCACCTGCCCTCGCCTGCCCTCACCTGCCCTCACCTGCTCTCACAGCCCTCACAGCCCTCACCCTCACTCCTGCTCTGGCTCTGGAACCCTCACTGACCAGGCTCCTGGGCCCTCTGAGCGTCTGGTGGCCGGGCCGGGCCACGCGGTGCCCCGGAGTGTGCGGGTGCCCGCCTGGGACTGGGCTGCACACCGACTCCCGAGGCTGCGGGCTCGGCCACCTCTTCCTGCTGACCCAGCAGCCACCACGTCCCCTGAGCTGTCCCCGTGTGTTGCTGCCGCTTCCGATTTCTAAATCAAAGCTGAAATCTGATGCTTTTATGGGAAAACCCTGATTTCCAACTAATTAAACATTTTAAATTAGTTAAAACTAATTAAAATTGACTAAATTTCTACTAATTAAAACTAATTGAATTCTTCTCAGAGCAGCGTGCCCACGAAATCACCCAGCGCGGTGGGCAGGGGACGGCTGTGGGGGAGCCTGAGCCAGACGGGCCTGGGCGGCCGGGACAGGGTGACCAGCGCAGCCGTCACTGCTGCCTGCTGATCACGCCAGCGCATTTCAGTGGACGCCACCCGCCTGGACAGACAGGTCATCTGACAGCCGTGGGCGGCGGGAGCCGGGGGCATCTGGGGCCGGGGGCGGTCCTCGTGCCAGGCCCCCGGGTGCGTCTGAAACAGCGTCCTCCAGGCCAGGCCCTCCACGAAGGCCCCCACACTAACCGGCCTGCTGCTGCCCATTCCGTCACCTGCACGGTGTGAGCTGGCCGGGTTCTCCAGCTCTCACAAGTGAAGATGTCCTCTTGTCACTTGTGCCCCCATCCCGGAGACCCCACGCACTCCCGGTACCTGGCAAGGCTTGGTGAGGCTCGGTGTGCCGCTGGCTTTCGGCCCCTGCTGAGCGCAGGGACGGGACCCGCTGTGGGAACGGGAGGCGGGGGGAGCGGGGGCGCGGGGCCGACCTCCGAGGGCTGGGGCTCCTGCCGCCGTCCCCTCCCACAGAAGCAGACAAGGTTCCGTTCCGACTGGGTTGGGGTGACACCGGCGTGCGAATGTCCAGACCAAACACGTGCTCTGAGCCGAAGGACGTTTTTCTTATCGTTTCACAGAAACCACAGCATCGACGTGGCAGGGAGCTGGGGACGGCGGGGGCGCGCGGCTGGCCAGCAGCGGGAGGGGTGGCTCGGTTCAGAGGGGACACCCACTGCATCTTCACCCCCGGAGCCGGGGCTGGCCCAGCCCCAGCCCCACCCGGTGGAGCCGTGAGGAGGTGCCGGCTCCCAGCTCCGGCCCGGCAGCTCCCTGGCGGGAAGAACCTTCCGGCAGCTGGGCCAGCCTGGCACGGCCCTGCGGGTGGGGAGAGCCGGGCTCCGGGCAGTCCCAGGCGCCCAGGCCCTGCCGGCTGCGGGACAGCGAGGCCGGCAGGCAGCAGGGCAGGTGGAGGCCGGGAGGCGGCCCGTTCCCGTCCTCAGCCCCTGGGGGATCACTGCGGGCCAAGCTGTGTCCCCCCAAATCCGCATGCTGAGGCCCTGACCCCTTACTCGGGGCGTGAAGGCGAATAGGCCACCGGGGTGGACGCTGGGACGATGCCCTCTGACTGGTGTCCTTGTGAGGCCAGGACACTGACACCCACGGAGGGAGACGTGCGAGGGCACAGGGCGAGGGCGCCAAGGACAACGGGGAGGGACCGGGCCTGTGGCCTGCGGGTTAAGCCACCATCTTTGGTGCTGTGAGGGCCACCGGAGGCGACCAAGACGGGGCCCCCCTCACAGGGACTGGGGCGCTGCACGGCGGTAGCTGGGCGCGGCCACCTCACGCCCGGGGCGGGCCCCACCGCCCGCCAGGCCGCTGCTCGCGCCTGGTGAACCCCGCACCCAGCTGCCTCACCCGGGTCTGCAGAGGGTTCCGGCGGGATGGCTCCCTGGGGCACAGGGGCTGGGACTAGGTCGGCCGCCAGGGGCCGTCCGCCCTGGGGGCCAAGTGGGGACCGGGCGCTGTCCCGGGCTCTGCATCTGCCCCCGGGGCGGGGGCGTCTGCCTTGGCCCCTGGGGGGCCCTGGCCTATTTCTGGGTGTGGAGGGCCCGTTGGGGGGTAGTTGCGGGCTGGAGGCTTCCTCACCACCCCCCGCACCCCCGCCCCCCTCAGGCCCCCGAGGCCCGCGCACAGCCCCCTCCCCGCGGGCACCCGGGAGGGGCTCGCGGGGCTCTGTCCGCCCCAGACCCGGGGAGCGGCCCCGGACCCTCCGCTCCCCCCGGCACCCTCTGCCCCGTGGGCCCGCCGCCGCCCGCACCTGCCCCTGACCGGGACCTGCCCGCCCCGACCCCTGCCCATCGGGGAGCTCAGGCCTCCGGCCCTGTCCGCGCGCTCCTGCCGTCCAGCCCCGCGGGGCAGTGTCCACACCCGAGCGGTGTCCAAGGACACAATATCGTGAAGCGCGTTTGGGGAAAAATGAGACTTTTTAGTTATCCAGTTCTGAGCTAAAGGGGCAATCGAAACGTGGGTCACGTCCGAGAGCTTAGAGCCAGCTTCAGGTCCCGCAGAGTGCCCTTTCGTGACAAGCATTTTCTGGTTCATTCCAAAACATTCTGGCGTGCTCTGGTATGTTCCAGCATATTCCAGAATGTCTTGAAATGTTTCCAGAATGTTCTGGCAAGTTCTGGTATGTTCCAGAACATTCTGGCATATTCCAGAAAATTCCAGCGTGTTTCTGGTATGTTCTAACATATTCTAGAGTATTCTGGCATGTTCCAGAATATTCCAGAAGGTTCCAGCATGTTCAAGAATGCCCTGGAATACTTTTAGAACTTTCTGGAAAGTTCCAGTACGGTCCAAGTTTCAGTATGTTCCAGAACATTCCGACATGTCCTGGTATGCTCCATCATATTCTAGAATGTTCTGGCATGTTCTAGAATATTCCAGCATATTCCAGAATGCCCTGGAATGTTTCCAGAAGGTTCTGGCAAGTTCCAGTATGTTTCAGAATATTCCAGCATGTTCTGGTACTTTCCAGCATATTCAAGAATCTTCTGGCATGTTCCAGAATATTCTGGCATGTTCCAGAACAGTCCAGCACGTTCCAGAAACACGCTCCAGAACATTCTAGCATACTCCAGAATGTTCTTGTTCTCTGTGTTTCAGAACATTTCAGTGTGTCCTGGAAATGTTCCAGAATGTTCTGATATGTTCCAGAATATTCCAGCATATTCCAGCATAATCAAGTGTGTTCCAGAATATTGCATAACATTCTAGCATGTTTCAGAATATTCCAGGTCTAGCATATGCCAGAATGTTCCGGCATGTTTTGGCATTTCCGGTTGTTGGGCATACATGTGGGAACAGGTAGGACCAGCCCCCTAGATTCCATCCAGGAAGGAGATCAGACGTTGACGAGGACAGCGGGGGGCTGCACAGGGCTGTGGTACTTGAAGGGGGCCGGGGGACGTGGGGCTCTGGGGCAGACAGAGCTGTCACCACCCCCCGTGGAGTGCAGAGGGGCGGGCCGTGGCGGTGAGACGGAAGCGCGGCTTCTGGGGCTCCTGGGGCGGATTGGAGAGGCCGCTGCAGGCCGCGGGCGCCCGCCCCGCGCTTGCGTGGGTAAGAAGTGGGGCGGGGGTTCCTGAGGCCTCACTCAGAGACAGCCTCACGGCCCTGCCCGTTTTGCACCCCCCCGTCCCCAACCGGGTCCCACCAGCCAGGCCACTGACCCCTGCTGCCCCCGTACTCCTGGGGCGGCGCAGGCACCCTCATCCTCATATAAACTGTGATGCTTCTGGCCCTATGGCCACGTCATGGCCAAGTCGGGGGACAGATGTCCCCACCTCTGGTGCGAAGAGGGACACAGAGCTCACAGAGCCAGGCCTGAGTCCCGCAGCCAGAGGTGGAAACAGGACTCTCTGGCCTCTGGTGACCGTGCACCCTGCTCTGGGACAGGGGTGACCTCTGGTGACCGTGCACCCTGCTCTGGAACAGGGCTGACCTCAGGGAGGTTCCCTGGCCATGTTTGATCGCCAGGTAACCTGACCCCACGACGCTGTTCCGCGCCTAAGGGAAGCGACGCGGTCGCCGCTGGGGGCGCGGGACACGCAGCAGACTCGGTCTGGGTGCATGTTGTGACTCGCACGTCACAGAAGCAGGTCGCTCCGAGGGGTGCCCTATTCCGCCTCTCGGGAAATAAATACCATGGCTCTGTCAGGCCGCTCGCAGGGCACAGCGTGTGCCAGGCGGCTTAAAGAAGAAGAGTGAGCTTACCCGCAGGCTTGTGCTCCGAGTGACAAGCAGGACCGAGTGACAAGCAGGACGGACGTGTTAATCCGATGTCCTCCCGCCTGCCGTGCACGGCCAGGAAGGGATCAGGCGCTTCCTCAGTCACGTCACGAGGCCGCACTGATGCCCGAGGCCCAAAGCCGGCTCCTCCGTTATCGGGAGCAGCAGAGTCTGGCGGGACACCAGGGCTGTGGGGCGTAGCTTCCCGCTCAGCGCTGGTCCCCCGCCCCAAGGTGTCACCGAACAGAGCCGCTGTGTGCTGGGAGGGCCAGTCCCAGCCGTGGGCTGCGGCGGTGCCAGACGGGCACACACGTGGTGTGGGTGTGCCTGCTCTGCTGGTCCTGCTGACCAGCCGCCCCCTGGGGCCAGGCCCTGCTCAGGGGCCGCAGTGAGAACGTCCAGGATGGGGACCGGGTGGGGGACGGGGGCGCAGGCCCGGCTTGGCAGACTGACTGTGCGATTTCCCCCCGCACCGCGAGGGGCGGGCACCGGCCTCCCCCAGGTGGGCTGGGGGACCCCGCCGGGTGCCGGCTGAGTCCAGGAGCCTCAGAGATCTTGTCGCTTCCCGTGCGTCCTGGAGGCTGCCAGAGCGCTGGCTGCGCGCGGTCTGGGCACTCGCCGTGGGCGGTGGCCGCGGCTGCAGTCCAGGCTGCACATCGCGAGCACTAGGACTCGCCAAGCCACGGGGCGTCACCTGCTGCCACCAGTCACCCCAGCGCTCAGCGCCAGAAGAGCTGCGGTCCTTTCTTCCCTTCCGATCGGTCCTGGGCTTGACAGGGCGGCTGTCACTCCCTCGTACTCAGCGGCGGCTGGGGACCCAGGCTGGGCAACAGATGGCGGGGCCCCGAGGGCTCTCTTGCTGTGTCCACAGGTCCCTCCGCGGAGCATCCCGAGCAGGACGGTGTCAGGCTAGTGAACTTGTCCCTATGGCCCCAGGCTCCGGGTGATTGGCGCAGGAGAGAGCGGGCAAAAGCCAGGTGTCCTTCCCCGCCTCTCCTCAGAGGTCCTGCGCCGCGTCACTGTCACTGTCGCCTGAAGAGCAGCGGCCACAGGAACGCTGGCTATCCTATGGTTTGACCTCAGCAGGACAGCGGCCCTTACATAGCGATCCGGTTCGCTCGGCTCCCCCGGCCCCACGGCCCGGCAGGCGGGGCTCCATTCCCGTGCCCGCTGAGACCCAGCGTGCGGCGGCCGCCGGCTCCGCAGAGTAGCCCTCTGCTGTCCCCAGTTTCCCCGGTGTTTCATGTGTTTTTAACTGTCACAAAGAGGCATCTCTAATCCTTCCGTCGGATGGGTGGTGGTTAAACCTCTCTGATCACCCAGCCGTCAGCGGAAAGGATCTGAGCAAATTCCTCCAGATGTGTGTCGTCTGACTAAAGCCACGGCGCGACCACCTCCTAACGTAGCACGCCTGCTGGAAACACACGTGGCGACGAGCAGGGGGAGGTAAAGGAAGCGACATGTCACACGTCCATTTACGGTGAGAATGCGGTGCCCTCAGCGCGGCGTCAGCACCATTGCACGTTCCCAGTCACGGCGCTGCTGAGGGGGCTGGTGGCGTGAGCACGCGGCGCCCCTTCCGCGCCGGCCGGCGCGCCGAGGCTGGGGGCCCCGTCCAGGGGCGTCTGGTCACCGCGTGGGCCCTTCGGAGCGGGACGAGCGCCTCTGCGCAACCGCACATGCGGGTGAGAAGCGCCGTGTCAGCTGCACGTCGGAGCCACGATCGCGAGCTCCGGCCCAGAGCGAACCGTGCAGACGCCCGCGCTGCAGGCCGGCCGGACAGCTCCGTCCTCCGGGCCGTGGATCTCTGTTCTCGAAAACCGGTGGGAGAGCCGCGCTCGCGCCTTTCTTGACAAACGGGTTCACAACGCAGTCAGTTTTCATTTGGAACGGCTTTTTCTTAACAGATTTGGGAAAAGGTCTCTGCATTTAAAAAAAGAGCAAACGTGAGAGCTGTGGTAGGTGACAAAGTTAACAGCTTTGGCAACGAGTCACGTGACGTTACAACTGTTCGCGCGTCATCTCCAGGGCACGTGGCCCGTGTTTAAAGGCGATTGCCTTCTCAGTGGCTGTTAACACTCACTTTGACCCGGGGCGGATCGGGCACCGTCGTCTGCTTTTTGTTAAAAAGACTCTCTGACACCCACCCCCAGGCCTGAGGAGGGCCTGGGGGGGGTCTAGCCGGTTCCGCCCTGGGATGCGACCTCTGAGCCACTGTGGGCCTGAGTCTCCGCGCGTCCTCGTGCTGGGTGTCCAGCTCGGAGAGTACGTAAAGGCTCGTGGGAGAGAGCGGAACCCCCGCAGCCTGTCGAGACCCCGGCACGCCCGGACGACGGCTCGCCAGGGCGACAGACCAGACGGCAGAGACGCGAACGTCGCTGGGAAACGCGCGGGGGGAGAAAGTTTCAACTCCGGGCCCTGGAGACGCTGGGCAAACAGATGGCGAGGACCAGGCACGGCGCCATCGGGCGGGAACGTGGCGCGGGCTCTGGGAGAAGGCTGGGGTTTTCCAGAATGGACGGGGCAGCCGCCACCGGGAACCCAGACACGGCCCAAACGGCAGCCCCTCTGCGTGAGGTCAGGGTGGCCGCTGGCCCTCTGTCCCTGGAGCACAGGGGGGCGTCCTCTGCCTGTGTCCTCACGTGCTCGTCCCTCCGTGCGTGTCTGTGTCTTGATCACCTCTCTCATAAGGACACCAGTCTCCCTGGACACGGGGCCACTCTCGTGACCTCATTTGACCTTCCTCATCCCCTTAAAGGCCCAGTCTCCACAGAGTCACATTCTGAGGTGCTGGGACTCAAATGCACGAACTTTGGGAGACACAGGTCAGCCTGCAGGAGAAATGACCCGACATTGAAAAAGACGGGGACAAAGTCAAAACAGAACTCCCCGACACGGGGCTCCTGGCCCCGGGCCTGTCCAAGCAGGAGGGAGGAGGACGGAGCTGGCTCCTGCCACTCACGGGTCGGTGCCCCCACAAGTGCTGAGTCCCCCAGCAGCTGCAGCGGGGCCTTCCTGAGCCCGGCCGCCTGGCCTCTTCCCCGCACCCTCTCGGCAAACAGAGGCTGGTTGTGGACTGGAGCCACCGCATAACCACGCTGGAGCGCGTGTCGCTCTGGGTGGGACTTCCTGCGAGTTTCCGCTGCACAGTGTCCCTCTTTGAAGGATTGGCACGTTTGGGGGGGCAAGGGCTGACAACTGTCACACGGCTGGCCGCCTGCTGTGCAGGCAGAGGCCGGGCCCTGCTGTGGTGACTTCTCTGTGCCGCTGGCCTGCCACACGGACGGCGCGGGGCTGTCCTGGGTGTGCCGTCC
Organism: Cynopterus sphinx; assembly: GCA_030015415.1. NCBI lineage: Eukaryota > Metazoa > Chordata > Mammalia > Chiroptera > Pteropodidae > Cynopterus > Cynopterus sphinx. The sequence continues at coordinate 507,907 of CM057380.1, read as the reverse complement.
AGCACCTTCTCGACCCATCTGTCCCTGAGTGCCCCTTGGAGGAGGCCGCCTGTCTCCCTTTGATCCCGTCTCAAGCACAAGCCCTCCCCGTGATGGCCTTGGCCTCGGCCTCCCTGGTAGCCTCCTGGCAGCCACCCCTTCTCTCTCCTCCGTGTTCCTCCCAGGTGCCATGTGAACGCTGAGGGACGCCCTGTCCCCTGAACACGCCTGCAGCTGGACCGCCCGGCTCACCTCTCACACCCAAGGATCTCAAGCTAAGTAGGTGCCTGTCCTACACTGCACACAGGGACGTTCTCACACTCACGAGAAATCTGTCACTGCGCCCTACGTGGGGACGGCACCAGGGAGGTGGGCGGTTTCTGCAGTGTCGGTGCCCCCTACCCAGGCTGCCTCTCCCGGGGGAGCTTCCCTTCCACGGGTGGCGGGGGGGAGTAGGAGGGAGCCTCTTGCTGCAGGCCGAGTCTTCCGGACGAGGCGGTGTCGCCTAGGCCCTCTGCCCACCCTGACCTCTCCCCTCACGAGCAGGGCTGGGGTGGGGACCGGCATCTGGCTTTAGTTTCAGCCGCGGTGTCCAGCGTGTGTGTGCGTACACGTGCACGTGTGCATCTGTGTGTGTGTGTGCTTGGGGCGGGGGCTGTGCACTTCTTCCTCGGCTTGGCGTCTAAGCTGCCACCAGGCCAGCAGTCCCCATCAGCCTTGGGCCAGTGCATGTAAAGCAAACAGGACTTCCGACGTCCCCTCCCTTCCTGGACGCCCTCCCCCCAGTCCCTGTGGGAAGTCGCGGCAGCGGCAGTGGCCCAGGACAGACAAGGTGTCTAGCACTAGAGTTTGCGGTCTGGCGCCGTCAGCGTGCATTTGGGGAGGGTCGGCAGCTGTGCCAACCCCGCGCCTCAGGAGCCCGGGCACAGCGAGGGCGCGGCAAGGCTTCTCCTCGGTCCACGTGTGTGACCGGCCCGCCAGCTCTCAGCTCCGCTTCACAGCGCCTGGTGCCCCAAAGGGGAAGAAAACACAGGATCCCGTGCACGCGTGGGGCGTTTCGTGGCTGTGAAGCCTGCTCGTGTCCAGGAAAAGCCCTGTCTGTTGAGCTGTCCCCTGAGCAGCTTCCAAGCTCACTGATGTCAAGTCTACACCGGCGGTGTCATCGGCTCCTTCTGGAGCCTTCATCCGAAGACGAATGGGGGGTGGGGTGGGCCCAGCTGCCCTCCAGACCGCTCGGTGGAGTGGGACGGGCTGGGGTCAGGCCTGGTCTTGAGTGGACAGGGCTGCTGCCCCTTGGAGTGTGTGCCGAGCAGTCCTCTGGGGAGCGGCCCTTGGCCTTGGCCATCGGAGGTCTCGGCCGGTAGCACTGGGACTCAGGAACGTGAAAGCAGAGCTGCCTCCTCAGCAGGTGTGAGTGCCGGGAGAGAGCACCCTTTGGACTGGGCAGGGTCGCCAAGCCAGCACAGGAGTGCCCCTCAGGCAGCCGGACGGCAGGCTGGAGGAGGGAGGGCACCTGTCTTGCACCCCCAGCTCCCGTGGACCCTTTTTCCGCTCTGACTCTGTCCTCACGGCCTAGTATGGGACCCTGGCTTGGCATCGTGGGGGGCGCCTGGCACGGCACACACCAGGCCTCCTGAGGATTCGCACCGGAGACTTGCCTTTGTTCACGGGCTGGCAAACTCCTCAGCCCCCGCTTGCCTGGGGGCGTCAGTGCATGGGCGGGCCTGTCCCAGGCAGCAGCGGGGGTGTTGGTAATGGGGAGGGGGCCTGCATGGACCCTCTGGGCTGGGTCGGCTCACTGATTCCCAGTTCGTGATCCCTGAGGGGGGAGGAACAAAGGGCTTTTCCTCCTCTGTTTGCATTTTAACGACTACTTCTCAGCGTTTGCATTCTTAAATTGTCAGCTTGGGACTCATCAGAGGGTTCTGATGACAGGAGTCGGAGACCAATAAAGCAGAGAGTGCAAATAGGAACCGATGGCACACGTGGACCCCTAAGAGAGTTGGGGCCCCAGGTAAACAAGGCCGTGCAGGTCTGGCCCGGGCCTTCCTTTCACTTCTGCCGCAGGAGAGTTCCGCTAGTCAGCGCCGCGTTCAGTCCTCCCACAAAGGCTGGCTGCGAGTCGCTTACCCATGTGGACGGAAAGTTTCATGGGGCCCGCGAGTGAATAGAGCCTGCTTCAGCCCTGCGCGCAGATGGAGGCAAGGCGGGGGGCCTCCCAGCACCCGTCCAGCCTCGCAGCTCGACGGCGCGCTCTTCCCGCAGGAGTCACAAGCCTGGCGCTCCCCTCCCAGCCCCTTCCCGCCGTAGTGGAGGGAGGGAGGGTGAGGGCAGCGAGTGACCGCGACACGAAGCGGAAGGGCCGGCAGGTCTGGAGGAGGGCGGGGTCCTGGCAGCTGCTGCCTGCGGGGGGAGGGGGTCTGCTGGACGGGCGCGCGCAGGAGCCCTGCGGGCTGTGGGCAGGCTGGGAGCTCCTCCTCGGGGGAGAACGGGGCAGGCCCACTCGGGCCGCGGGAGAGAAGCCTGGGGATAGGGGACAAAGGAGGGGCTGCTGGGCCCGGCCACTCCCTGCCTCTGCCCTCCCTGTCTCCACCGCTGGCTGTCTGTCTGTCCTCCCGTTTCTCTCCCCTCTCCCTCCCCCCCGCTCCCCCTCTCCACGCTCACCTGCCCTCCTGCAGCCCCTCGGAGGCCCGCAGTGATGGGACCGAGGGCGGGACTCCTCCGTCTCCCCCAACAAAGCCCCCGGGGGCCCCCGGGAGGGCAGACGCGCCCGCCGCTGGTTAGGGTTCTGGCGCGCAGGGGGCTGCGCTGGGGGGCGGGGCCCGGCTGGGTGGCCCTAGGCAGAGGGCTGCGCCCCAGTGTTTGCGATGGGGGTTTCGGCGGGCACGCCTGTCCCCCCCAGGTGATCGGTGCTTCGGGGAGCGCGGGCGAGGCTGGAATGGCCCCGCGAGCCCCGGGAGGCGGAGGCCGCGCGTGTGGCGGGGGAGGGCCCCCGGGGGGGGCGCACGTGGGGGGGCAGATGCTCCCGCCCGTGGTCATCGGACACCCCGGCTCCCCCCGGGGGCAGGGCTGAGCGCGACAACGGGGAGGCCGCGGCCGCGTGACCTCCCGGGCTCGATCTGACACCCCGAGCAGATGGGGACTCCGGGGCGCCTTCCGCCCCCCCCCCCACGCCACCGCGCGGCTATTTATAACGCGGCCCTGCGACTCCCCACGGGCCGGGCCCCGGCGGCCGCGAACTCACACGCGCGCCGGGCGCGAGGGGGGGCGGGACCTCGGGGGCGGAGCCCCCCCCCGTCGCGGCCGTGGGGGCGGGGCGCTCGGTCTGCTCACTTGTGACCGCAGCCGCGGACGCGGGCGGCCTCGCGTGTCGGGGGCGGAGGCGGGAGGTGGGCCGCGCGCTTCTCCCCGGGGTTGGCAGGAACTGGGAGTAGCTGCAAGTCGTTAGGGGCCAACGCGCTGTCCCGAAAACACTATCATTACCCGCTAATGACTAACCGTGTCTTTCAGGAGGCGAGGCAGGCAGCTGAGAGGCCTCGGGCTCCCGGGGGCCGGGGAAGTGGGAGGCAGGCAGCCTGTAATCTGGGGGTGGGGGCGGGCACCGAGGGAGATTGATTCGCCTGTGTCCCTGCCCTGCACCCTGGCCCTAGGAAGAGGCTGCAGGGTCCCTCTGGTCCCTTTGCCCGGAGTCGAACCGAGGCTGCCAGCCAGGGCCACGAAGCTGGGAGCGTGCAAATCTTTCAACTTTGGCGTCTGGGTCCAGGTGCTACCGATGTGGTGCCCCCTGCCCTTCTTGTTCACTTCCCAGGACCGTGTCCCACTGTCCCCACTGCGGGACCACCCTCCCAGCGCCTCTGCCTCCGTCTCTTGCTGCTTCCTCCTCCCTGTGCCGAGAGTGGGCCTCCACTCTACACAGTTAACCACAGCTCCCTGCTCTGAACCCGACAGGTGCCCCCCACACGGCTGGGGCGGCTCCTGCGGCCCCCGCCTCCTGAACCAAATGTCGCCTCATCCCTCTGTGCCCCGCTGCAGCCTTCCCAGGTGACCTCACCCACAGCCCCTCGTCATCCTCCAGCCTGAGCCCTTGATTTTTAATAAGTTGCCTTTGAATGACTCAAGTGACATATGAAGTCGAACGAACATGCGGCCCCTCCTGACCCTGCACACCCTCACACAGCCTGGTGTGGACCAGCCAGGACTCTCTCGCTGGGCTTGCCCACCATCACCAGCCTCTGGGTGCCAGTGCGGCCCCCCGTGTCCTGTAGGGAGGCCCCACACCAGTATTCCGAATGCTTCCACAAAGAGAAGAGGTCGCGGTGATGGCCTCTGGGTGGGTGAGCTTCCTGCGGCCCTCCTCCCCCCCTTCACCGCCCAGGAAGCAGCAGGGTTTCCGGGGAAGACGCGGGGGACATGCCCCCTGCCCCCATCTGGCAGCAAACGGCGCGAAGGCGGTGGCGGCGTGGGAGGCAGCCATCCCAGGCGCCGCCCCGAGCTCTGTCCTGCGGCCTGGCCGACCCCGCCCCCTGCTCGAGGCCCACAAGCACCGTCCGCGGTGCGGGGCCAGCTTGGACCGGCTGGACTCAGCCGGGCCGGCTCCACCCCACCCCCGCTCCCCGGGACTCCCGGGTCGGAGGCCGCCGCGGCGCCTGTGACCGGTCTCGTGTCGTCGACGCGGCGCCGGAGGAAACAGTCCTCGCTAGGAATAGGCCACAGTTCACAGCTGGGACGGAGGGTTCCGCGCCCCGAAACGACTAGAGGAGACGCGAGACGGCAGAGCGCAGCCCGGGCGGCGCGGGGCGGGCTCTGACAGCGAACGCCCGGACACCTCCGGCCCCGAGGCAGGCAGCCCGCACCCCGGGCGGCCCCGGCCACCGTCGCGGGCCCCCGGCAGCGGGTGCGCCGACCAGGCACCCACAGCGCCCCTGGGTCGGCCGGGCCGGGCACACGCGTTCCGCGGCGCAGGAGGGAGGACAGACAGCGGCAGGGGGGCCGGGACGCGTGGGGCGTCTGTCGGGTCCGCGGGGCGGCGTCGGGGCCCGCACGGGAGGCAGGGGCGTGTCGGCGCGGGGACCCCGGGGAGGACTCGGCACCAGGACGGGGGCCCGGGGGCCCGGCTGCTTCACCTGGGGACCCGGCCCCGGCGACAGGAGGGGACCGAGGGGGGTCTGGGGGGCGGGTGCGTGCAGGCCGGCTCTGCGGGGCCGCGCCCCGCCCCGCCCGGGTCCGTTGGCCCGCCCCGGGGCCTGACCGGGGGCCGCCCCATGCTCTACCCCCTTTGCGATCCGGCTTCCCCCACCGCCCGCCGTTGCGGGCGCCTCCCGGGCCGCACCTGTCGACCGCCCAGCCCCGCCTCGGCCTGCGCCCGGCTCTGCGAAGCGGCTCGTCCCCCGCCCGCCGCCCGCCGCCCGCCGGGCCCCCTCCTCCCCGGCCCGGTTCGCGCCCCGCCCGCCAAGGGCCCGGCCCCGCCCGCCCCGCCCCGCGGCACCGATTGGTTCCCTGCCGGACCGCTTCCCGGGCCCCGATTGGCCTCCCCCGGCGCCGTCCCGCCGCCCGATTGGCCCGCGGCACCCGCTTTCACGCGGCCCGCAGGTGGGCGGGGCCGGCGGCGGCGGGCGGCTCGGGATTGGTCGGCGGCGTGGGGGGGCGGGCGCGCGGCGCGCGGGGCCTCGGCTGGGGCGCGAGGAGCCGCCGCCGCCACCTCGCTCGCCTCAGTCTCCTCAGGCTCCTCAGACGCCGCCGCCGCCGCCACCGCCGCGCGCAGCGCCTCGTCCCGCCCCCGGCCCCGCCCCGGCCGCCTGCCGGCGGGCACGCCCTCCGGTGAGTGAGTGAGAGAGTGAGAGAGTGGGCGCCGCGGGGCCGCGCGGGCCGGGGCCGGGGGCCGAGCGGGGCCGGGGCCGGGGCCGGGGCCGGGGCCGCAGTGCGCGCCGGGCGGCGCCGCGGGCGGACGCCAACTTGGTCCGCGGCTGGCGGCGGGGCCGGGCGCGGGGACCCGGGCGCGGGGTCATGGGCGCGGGGTTCTCGGCGGCCCCGCCCCGCCCGCACTTCGAGCGGCTGAAGTTCCGAGCGGCTCCCGGCGGGGTCTGGGCGGGACGCGCTCCCCGCGGCCCCGCGCGCCCTCCCTGCCCCTGCCGTTCCTCGTCGCGTCGCCCGCCGGAGCGCGGCTCACGTGACAGCCCGAGAGCGGACCGGGGTCCGGCGTCCCGCGGGGAGGGGGGGCTGGTCCCCCGGGGGGGGCGCTGGTCCTCCGGGGGCGCTGGTCCCCCGGGGGGGGGCGCTGGTCCCCCGGGGGGGGCGCTGGTCCTCGGGGGGCGCGCTGGTCCCCCGGGGGGGTCGCTGGTCCTCCGCGCGGCCCGGCGGCTGCGGGGCGGAGGCGCTCGCAGCCGCGCGCTCTTCGGCCTGGGTGGAGGCCGTGAGGCCCCGGGGTCTGCGGACGCGCGCGCGGCCCCGGCCCGCCGTCTTCTCTCCCCGGCGCTGGATGCTGCTGCTCACGCCCCGCAGGTCGTTTCGAGACTTTTAAAGTTTACGTGACCTCAGGGACTTCCTTCGCCAACACGCAGGGGGTTAGGAGGAGTGTTCGTAGCGAAAAGACTGGGCTCCTGCGTAGGGTCCGGGGCTGGGGACCGGAGCTGTGGGACCGCGCGGCGTCGCTCTCCCAGACACCGTTGTTAATACTCGGGCTTACACAGAATGCGCGCGGTCAGGTACGCTGTAAAGAGGTGTTGATGAGAAAAGTTTAGCGTGTGTCCATTTTGTTAGGTTTTAAAAAGAAACCATCTCTTTCGGCATGCTGCGTTCATATTTGCAAAAGTCCCATGAGGTCCTTGGAACAATCCGGCCATTCTAGGGTGGTGGCCAGGTTTCCGTTCAGCAGTTTTAGGTCCTTGACCTGTAGCCAGTTTCTGAGCCTGTAGCCATTTGTCAGTGGCTGAGTCATTCGTAATTTCACAGAAATCCCAGGACTTTATTGTCAAAGTGATCACAGCAGGTTTTGATAGGTGGAGGTTGCACATCCCTTTGGTGAAGGCTGGCCCTTTGGCCCATAACGGAGAAAAATACCTGCTCATGTACTAGAACGCCGCCAAACTTGAACATCGGAATGAATACTGTAGATTTTTGGGAGGCTCCGCTGTCCCAGCCCTGGTGCGGGGGCGCTTACAGGCAAGTAGTGGGTCCACTGTCCGTGGTGCTGAATAAGTCGTGTGTGTGTGTGTGTGTGTGTGTGTGTGTGTGTGTGTGTGTGTGTGTGTGTTTTGTTTTTTTTGGTCTTCACGTTTTTTTCCCTCCAGTGTTGAAAGTGGTTTTGGAATATGTCTTAAAATGGACTTCAATATTCACAGTACTAAAGGAAAGTTGAACAGAGGAGTTTTATTGAACCTGGAAGGAAGTGTGAATTAAAAAAACTCAAGCCTTGTCATTGTTTCTCTTTTAAGGTGGACAATTGTGCCAACTCAACATTTCCTTTCTCTTGAGTAGTATCCTCCCCAGGTGGTAATTTTCTTGCTAGAATGTGGACATTAAGTAACAGACTGTTGAAATTAAGTGAGACCCTGTTTGATTAAAAACCATTCTCTTAAAAAAAAGTGTTACACATACATACATATATTTGTAAATAGAGGCAATTCGTTTTTTCCCTGGTGGGGTCGATCGCAGCACCCCTCACACTCACCAGCATGGTGCTTCTCTGGAGAGGGGCTGGAGCCATCTGAGTATGTGGTGGGCTTTGGGCAGTCTCCAGGCATTGCTGCTGCACTGGAGCGACATCTACTCTCTCTCCTGTAAATTTGAGAACACCTTTGTAAATAATTTTAGATAAATCCTTTATTTCTCTAGAGGTTAATTTTGCCTGTTTCTTTAGACTTGTCCTCAGGTTAGCAATAGAAAATAATGGGTGTCACTTGAGATACAGAGATTCTTCCACACGGTAGTAAATTGTACATTAGACTAAGCAGTGGGTTGTTGAGGTGCTTTTGTTATGAGCATTTCAGCTTATTCTTTGGCCCCGTCGGTCATACACTTAACTGAGGTTATTCTTTGACATCTGTTTTGTTGAGAACTCAGGGCAGCTTCCTTCTGCCACTTCTGGGCTTCAGAAATACTCTTTTAGTGTCTACTCTTTGCCAGGCCCTGTGATATGATCTGGGAACTCACAGAGGAATGAGACAGAGTTCTTATCATTGAAGGACTCTCCACTTCTCACTGAACAAAAGACAAGAAGGTTGATATAACTGGAGAACGGCCAGATGGTGCTGAGGCTGGAGGTGGGGGCTATTTTGAAAGGGTGGGGTCTCCACTTGAGGTGTGTGTGTGTGGGGGGAGTTGAGAAGAGAGGTTGTGTGGTTGACAGAATAATGGCCTTCTAAAGCTGTCTATGTCCTAATAATCCCCTAAGACTGTGAATATGTTATATTACCTGGCAAAGAAGATTGCAAGTAGCCAATGGAATGAAGGTTGCTAATCAGCTGATTTTAAAATAAAGAGATTATCCTGGATTACTTGGGTGGGCCCACACTAATTGCAGGGGTCCTTAAATGTGGAAGAGGGAGGCAGAAGAGTCAGTGTCATAGTCACATGAACTGAGAAAGATTGTTTGTCATTGCGGGCTTTGACTATGGAAAGGCTCCCGAGCCAAGGATGCAGACAGCCTCCTGAAGCTGGAAAAGGCGAGAAAATGGATTCTCCACCAGAGTCTCCAGGAAGAAACACAGCCCTGCTGACGCCTTGATTCTCGCTCAGTGAGATCCGTGTCTGATTTCTGATCTCCAGAACTGTAAGGTAATTAATTTGTGTTGTGTTAAGCCACTAAATTTGTGAAAATTTTTAGAGCAGCCCCAGGAAACGGACACACGTCGTACCCTGCTCTAGGAAGTTTTAGCTGCTGATGTCTGAGGTGGGGGGTGACAGGATTGGACTGGCTGAAGGAGACAGACTGGTTTAGCTGCCGTTTAGGAGGAGGTGGCCCCAGGGAAGTATGCTTCAGATCCCTGGTTTTGTCTCCTGGCAAGGATGGCACCCAATATTGTCTTACCTGGCCTGTGTCCTGCTTAAAGTCTTCTTCTTAGCAGCCTGCTCAGTCCCCACCCCACCCCCAACCCGCCCACCAGTTCCATGTCCCACTGGCCTGCCTCTCCTCTGGGCTGGACACGCAGGAGACAGTGAGCCTGGCCTATGTCTATGAGCAGGATTGTGGGATCACAGGGTAGGCCCACTTCCAACCTTAGCATTGTTGTCAAAATACTTTCCTAGGGTTTGCTTAGATGTTTTAATTGTTGTCAGTCTAGTAGATATGAAATACTCACTGTTTTAATTTGCATTTCCTTGATTACTAGTGAGTTCGAGAACTTCTTATCCATTTGGGTTTCCTCTTCTATAAATAGTATTTTTATATTTTGTACATTTTTTGCCTGGGTTGTTCTCTTAATAGCTTTTTAGAAGTTCTTTATATATTCTGGATTCTATTTGTGTCCTATTTTTATCCTTTTAAAAAGCTGTTTCAATGAACAGATGTTTAGCTTTAATGTAGTCAAATTTATCAATCTTTTCCTTATGGTTTGTGGTTATTAAGTCTTATTTAAGAAATCATTCATTACCACAAAGTAATAAGATATCTCTTCTTTAAAAGAAAAATTTCAATATTTATTTCTAACATTCTACTTTGAATCCATTTTTGTGTGAGGTGTAAGCTGGAGGTATAGTTTTACAATTTTTCTAAAGGCATAACTGATTGTACCATCCCTGTTTATTGAGTACTGCCCTTTCCCCAGTGATCCGAAATGCTACCTTTGAAACAAGCAAGATTTCACAAATGTGTGGATTTGTTTCTAATTTGTTCATATAAATAATAATTTCATTTCTTCCTCCCTACTTCTTAAATCTTTTATTTATATTTTTGCTTAGTTCTCTTTGTTTGCATCACTAGACAGCTATGTTAAGACTATCCTAATACTGTTTTCACTTTAAAGGGAATGTTTTTAAGCTTTAAATATGAAGTTTGCTATTTTTTTGGTAGATTCCTTTTAGGTTAAGGATGGTTTCATCTACTAATAGTTTGATAAAATGTTTTATTTTTTAAATCATTACTAGATTTAAAATTTTATCAAATGGTTGTCTGTATCTATTTAGAGGGTTTTATGTTTTTTCTTTAAACTGTGACTAAGATGAAATATTTTAATCTTTTAATTTTAAGCTGTCATTTATTTTTTGGGGTATAAACTGAACTTTGTCATGATATATTACACTTAATAATTATTATGGGGTCTGATATGCTAAAATTTCATTTAGGATTTTGGTACGTATATTTATTAGAAATATTGACCAATAAGTTTTCTCGTATTGCTCTTTAGACTTGGTATCAAGGTGATGCTTTATTATCTCGTAATTGTTTCTGAATAGGAGGGATTTTTGTCCCCTGAAAGATTGCTAAAATTGCTTCTTAAACGTCCTAGATCTGGGTCCTTTTAGAACATGGAGACTGTTGTACCAGTAATTAAACGTTTTAGAAGGGTCACTGATCCATTCCGCTCACGTTGTACTGTGCAGAAGGAGTTATTCTGGCCATACTTAGTTTAAAATGGTGCAGGGAGATGTAGTCTTTCATGTCCTGGAAGTTTAGGACAACTGGGTACTGGTAAATATTAGTAATGTATACTGCACTGTTGAGGCTGATTGATGTCAGCGCTGCAGAATTAGCCTAAAACTCACACTATGTTTCTCTCTAGATCTTCTTCATAGGTATTGCAAGAAAATTGGTCATCAAGGCACCAAGTAGAATGTGAAGTTAGATATCATACTGGTTTGTGTTTGTGAACAAACCAAACCATTCTACTTATTTTCTCCAGAACCCACCTTGGTAGTTCCTGCCTCTTTACCTCTTCTCGTAGCAGAGGAAAAGTCTCTCTTTCACATTCCTTCCCACTGATCTAAATGTTAACTATCCTTCAGGACTGACACAGGACCCACTGAAATTTTGTGTCTATTGAGACCCATGGTGAACTCTGCCTTCAATCTATACAGTGCTCCAATGCCTCAGAAGTGCAGAGAGCAGGCTTCACCAGCGTTTAGGGGTCAGGTGATCAGAAGAGCCATCAGATCCAAGTGCAAACTTCACTCCTAGGCTTGGGCTCTGTCGTGGGTGGCTAGATATAGTGGACAGACTCAGAGAAGGTGGCCACACTGTAATCCCCGCCTCCTAGTATGCATGCCCTTGTATCACCCCCTCCCACCAAAGTAGGACTTGAGAGTTGCTTCTGACCAGTGGACTATGGCAAAAGTGATGAGATGTCGCTTTCATGATTATGTTACATCATACACAGCTATGTCCTGCTAGATACTCATTTAGAGACTCTCTTTGCTGGCTTGAGTAAGTGGCTATGTAGGGGAAGCCCACAGCGGAAGAACTGCGGGTGGCCTCTAGGAGCTGAGGGACAGCTCGTAGGAAGCAGGGGCCTTCAGTCCTACAGCAAGGAAAACACTTCTGCCGATAACCTGAGTGAGTTCGGAAGCGGAGTCTTCTGCAGTCGAGTCTTCAGTTGAGAGCACATCCGGGCCAACAGCGCGGTTGCAGCTTTGTGAGAGAGACCCTGAGCAGAGGACCGGGTTAAACCTCTCAGACTCTGACCTGCAGAAGCTGAGGTAGTAAATGGGTATCGCTTTCAGTTATGAAGTTTTGATAAGTTGTTAGGCAACTATAGGAAATGAAAGCATCCGATCCGTACTGACCCAGTTACCCGCACTGGGAGTACATTTAAGTTAATGAAGGATGGTTAAAAACTTTTTTTCTATTTGTAAAATAATACAGCTGTTTTTTGTGGAAAAATTGGAGCATGCAGAGCATATAAAGGACAAAATGAACTCTGTCCATAATGATACCACACAAAGATAACCAATCCCTTTTTTTTTACTTTTGTGTATATGATAATGCATATTGTAAAGTTGGAATTCATTCCATAATGTGTTTTATGAACGTTTTTTCTTTGTACTAGATATGGAGCATTTCCTTGTGTTATGTCATATTCTTCTAAAATATGATTTTGAATGGCTGTATACTCTTCCAGTGGGTGTCTCAGTTTATCGAACCAGTTCCCTAGCTGGACATTTATGCTGCTTTAAAATATTTACCATCATATATAATGGTTTGATAAATATCTTATATAAAAATCATTGTGTATATCACTGATCATTTCTGAAGGATAAATTTCTAAAGGCAGAATTATTAGGTCAAAGCTCGTAGGTGTTTTTAAACCTTTTGATACTTAACCATCTAGCTTCCAGTGTTTCTAAGAAATAATATGAAACTCAAACGTCTGTTTTTATAACTCACCAGGTTGGAATAGGACAGAACTATTGATTTTTGAGCATTTCGGTTTCTGTTTTCTTAACCCTGTTTGCAAAGTGCTTTTAAATTATTCACTGAAGTGCAGTATGGATTCTATTTATAGACATGTTTGTGTATGAGATTGCTCCCTTAATGTCTGGGCAAAAAGCCTATGAATTGCTATTATCACATCCCTATCTTTGCAAATTCTTTTCCACTCCTATCCACCCTTTCTTTGTTCTTAACCAGATGGAGACACTGAGACACATAAGGTCTTGTAGTCCTATGATTACTTGGATGAAATGGCTATTCAATGACTAGCCCTTGTTCTTTTCTTCTTGTCATTCACTAAATAGTTGACTTCAAAAGGAGATCAGCAGAAAATTATTAATTAAAGTATATTTTTTTTATTTATGAGACAATGAGTGCTTATTTAGAAAATAAATGAAAATAATCTAAAATATTTAGAGAATAATCTGAAAATAATCTAAAATATTTAGAAAATAGTCTAAAATTAATTAATATTATCATAAAAACAGTAGAAATCTTTAATTCTACCACCCACAGATCACAACTGTATAAAAATAACTTGTTCATACTAGCTTATTTCTGTAATATATTGATTAGATTCTGATGACTAATATTTTGTTTGGGAGTTTTGCATCCATGTCTGTGAGAGAAATTGGCTCATGATTTTCCTTTCCTGTAACTGTGCTCTCTCTAATTTGTAATGAAAACTTAATTTATTCATTTGCAGATTTCCTCTTTTGCTAATGCATGCATTTAAGGTGTCATATTTCCTTATAAAGAATGCTTTAGCTGCCTCGTACAGAGTTTGATTTGAGCTGTTCTCATCATTGTTCCATACATTCTGTACACTGAATTGTGCCCCCTTCGAAGTCACATGTTGAAGCTCCAATGCTCAGTGTGATGGTACTTGGTGATGGGGCCTTGGGAGGTCATTAGGTTCAGAGGAGGTCATCTGCAGGCTGGGAAGAGGGCCCTCAAGAACCCCACCCAGCCAGTACCCTGATCTTCCACCTCTCTGCCTCCTGAACTGCGAGAAATGAATGTCTGTTTAAGCCTCCAGTCTGTGGTAATTTGTTATAGGGCCCAAGGAGCCTGCAACAATATATTATCGAATTCACATTATGAATTTTTCTTTGATTTGTAGGTCATTTAGAAGAAAGTTTTGAAATTTTCAAACATATGCATATTTTCTCATTTTGTTCTTCTGCAGCACAATTTCGTTGCCCAAAGATCCTGCTCTTTATGCTATTAGTCCTTTGAAACTCTCTAATGTGCCTCAGAGCCCAGGATATGGACTCTGTTTTCTCATGCCTGAAAAGAATTAAGTTCAGTTGTTCTATATCATCGGCTAACTTGATAAGCATTAATCACATGTTCTGGTTTCTTAGTACTTTTTTGTCTGTTATATCCATTGCTAAGATAATTACACAGTTTCATTATGATTATGGATTTGTCTTATTTTTCCTTGTAGTTCTGTCAATTTTATTTATATACTTTGAGACCATATTTTTAGGGTCATGTAAATTTAAAATTATTTTATCTTCTTGATGAATTGAGACTTTAATTTTTACGACTGGTTCTTTTTATCTCTAGTAATGAATCTTTGCCTTTGTGGTATAATAATATCCGATGCTAATGTAGCCATACCAGATTTCTTCAGGCTCATATTTGTATGATATATTTGTGTGTTTTTCAAATCATTTTACTTCCAACCTTATTCTATTCTTATACTTTAGATGTCTCTTGCAAAGATTATTCAATTAGATTTTTTTTCATCCAGTCTGATATGTTTGTCTTCTAATTGGAACATTCAGCTCATTTACTTTGAATGTAATTACTGATCTATTTGAATTTAAATCCACAATCTTATTATGTATTTTTCTTGTCCCACATTTTCTGTTTATATTTCTCTCTTTTCCTGTATTATTTTTAACTAGTATCATTTAAAAAAATCATTCTACTTTTCCACTCTCTCCAGTACATTGGAAATTATATTCTTTTTTTCTTTCTTTATGTGGTTACCATGTAAATTAGATAATATGTTATTAACTTATCTAGATAATGCAGTTATACTTTTCTCCTGAGCCATGCAGAGATCATAGTTTCTTGGAGTACTTGAACTCCATTCATCCCCTCTAGATGTGTGTGTGCTTGTTATTATACATTTTAATTCTATACTCTCTTTTTAAACTTAATGAAATAATATTATTATTAACAGTGTTATTATTTAATGTACTGTTAGTGTTCATTTAGATTCATTTACACCTTTATTATTCTTTTCTTTTCATTGCTATCTGACATTTCTGACTTTCATTCTGAGATCATTTGCCTTCTGCCCAAAGAGCCTTCTTTAGAAATTGTTGTATTACAGGTCAGCTGCTAGTAGAAGCTCCATATTTTTTACCCTCAAAATATTTTGATTTCACTTTTATTCTTTTTCAGGTTCTCTCATTTTACTTATAGTTTTTGGAATATAATTTACATGCCATAAAAATTCACCCTTTTAAAGTTTGTGATTCAGTGGTTTTTGGTATATTTACAAGGTTGTGCGACCATCATCACTATTTAATTCCAGAACATTTTCATCACCTTAAAAAGAAGCCTCATGCCTGTTAACAATAACTCCATTCTTCCCTGTCTCCAGTCTCTGGCAAGCGTCAGTCTACTTTCTATCTCTGAGGATTTGCCTCTTTTAGACATTTCATATGAATGGAATCATAAATATGTGGCCTTTTGTGTCTGGCTTCTTTCTGTAGTATAATATTTTCAGGGTTCATTGATGTAGCATGTATCAGTACTTTTATGGCGGAATAATATTACATTGTATCGGTACATAACATTTTCTTTATCCATCATCAGTAGGTAGTTCTTTGGGTTTCCACTTTCTTGGCTGTTATGAATAATGTACCATGAACAGTCATGTGCAAGTTTTTTTTTTTTCCAATGCATACATGTTTTCAGTTCTTTTGGGCATACACTTAGGAGTGGAATTGCTGGGTCATGTAGTAATTCTGTGTTTAACTTTTTGAGTAACTGGCAAACTGTTTTCCACAGAGGCTGCACCATTTTACATTCCCAATGTAATGTATGAGGGTTCCAGTTTCTTTACATCTTCACCAACACTCGCATTTTTTAGTCTTTTGATTATAGCCACCCTAGTGGGCATGAAGTGGTATCTCACTGTGGTGTTGATTAGCATTTCCTGAGTGACTGATGTTGTTGAGCACCTTTCCGTGTGCTTTTTGGCCATTTGTATCCTTTGACCATTTTTAAGTTGGATTGTCATTTTATTATTGATTTGTAAGAGTTCTTGATATATTGCTTACTGGTCCCTTATCAGAGATATGATTTGCAAATATTTCCTCTCTGTCAGTTGTCTTATCACTTTCTTGATAGTGGTCTTTGTACAAAAGTTTTTAATTTTGATGAAGTCCAATTTATCTACTTTTTTCTTTTGTTGTTTTTGCTTTAGGTATCATATTTAAGACAATGTTGTCTAATGTCAGGTCACAAAGATTCATATATGTGTTATATTCTAAAAGTTTTATAGTTTTAGCTTTTTAAGTTTAGGTCTTTGATACATTTTCAGTTAATGTTTATACATGGTGTGAAGGAGTTTTACTTTATTCTTTTGCATGTGGCTGTCCAGTTGTCCCAGCACCATTTGTTGAAAAGACCATTTCCTCATTGCATGGTCTTAGCACCTTTGTTGAAAATCATTGGTTGACCATAAAATAAGGGTTTATTTCTGGGCTCTCAGTTCTATTCCATTGATGCATATATCTATCTTTATGATAGAACTATACCCAGTCTTGAATAATGGACCTTTGTATTAAGTTTTAAAATCAAGAAGTGTGAGTCTGTCAAGTTTGTTCTTATTTAAGATTGTTTTGGCTATTCCTGGTTTCTTGCATTTTTGTCTGATTTTTAAGATTAGTTTGTCAATTTCTGCACGAGAGGCAGATGGGATATTGATAGGGATTGCACTGAATGTGTAGACCAAACTGGAAGTTTTGCCATTTTAACAATATTAAGTTTTCCAACCCATGAGCACAGGATTTATTAACTATAATAGTTTTTTCAGTGGATTCCTGACGATTTTCTATGTACTGTGTAAGATTATGTCATCTGCATATATAATTTTGCTTCTTTCTAATATGGTTGCTTGTTATTTCTTTATTTCTAGTTCTTGTGTAGTGTCATGGTTATAATCTCTAGTACAATGTTGACTTGTTCTGGCAAGGGTGGATAGCTTTGTCTTGTTCCTGATCTTAGGGGGAAACATTCAATCTTTCACCATTAAGCATGGTATTAGCTGTGAGTTATTGTAAATGCCCTGTATTAGGTTGAGGAAGTTCCCTCCTATTTTTATTTTGTCTAGGTTTTTCTTTGTTTTTGTTTTTGTTTTTTTTTTATCACGAAAGGGTGATTTTGTGGTCAGATGCTTTTCTTACATCTATTGAAATGAACACATGGTTTTTGTCCTTTATTTTATTATGTCATGTGTTACTTTGACTGATTTTTGTATGTTGAACCAACCTTGCATTCTTTGGTAAATCCCACTTGGTCATGGTGGATAATCATTTTTCCATATTGTTGGATTCAGTTTGTTAGTATTTTGTTGAAGTTTTTTGCATCTATATTCTTAAGACATTGGTCTCTCTACTTTATTTCTTGTGATATCTTTGTCTGGTTTTGATATAAGGGTAATGCTGGCCTCAAAATGAATAGGGACGTGACTTTTTCTGTTTTTTGGAAGAGTCTGAAGGATTTCTTAATTCTTTAAATGTTTGATAGAATCTATTCTTGAACTTTTCCTTGTGAGTTTTTCAATTACTAACTCAATGTCTATTTTAGATCTATTCAATTTTTTTTTATTTCTTGGTGAATCAGTTTTGGTAGTTTGTATGTTCCTAGGAATTTGTTTTTTTCACTTAGGTTATTTAATTTTTTGGCTCTAGGATTTTTATTTGATTCCTTTTTTATAATTTCTATCTATACTAATGGTCTGTATTTTGCAAGACATCATTGTCATACTTTTAATCCTTTAGACATGGTTTCCTTAGTTCTTTTAATATATTCAAAATAAGTTATACACAGTCTTTGCCTTATAAGTGCAATATTAGAGTTTCCATAGGGATATTTTCCTCTTAATTGCTTTTTTCTATACTCTGTGCATGTGGGTGTGTCTCATAATGATTTGTCAAAAACTGAACATTTAAGGAATGTAGTGGCAACTCTGAAAATCCAATTTTTCTCTCTCCCCTGGGATTTTTCGTGCTGCTGCTTGTTGTAGTTGTAGTAGTTTTTGTTTGTGTTTGTGTAGTAACTTTCTTGAACTAACTTTATAAAGTCTGTGTTCTTTGTTATGTGTTTCCACTGAAGTCTCTGATTGGCTAGTCTAGTGGTCAACTAATGATTGGACAGAGATTTCCTTAAATGCCAGGAATCAATAAGTCTCCTCGTCTTTCCCAAGGGGCTCTGTCTGTATATGGGGGTGTGCTTCAACTTTAATCTGGCAGTTTACAACTCTGCTTTAGTCTTCACTTCCTGCTGCGCAGAGCCTCAAAGTCAGTCCGGTATGAACACTGACAGCCATCTCAGGTCTTTCCTGGACATTCGCACAACCTGACTGGTGTACATCTCCACGTACACATGCAGCATTCCAGATTTCCAGGAACATATTAGAGTTTTTCAAATCCCCTGGAGACATCTCAATCTCCAGCTTTTCCTTTTAAGCTTTTGGGTTAATGTATTATTTGCCACAACTATTGTCCTTTGTCTCAGGTATTTACAAAATTGAACAATTGCTTCTAGCTGTTTTGACATACACCTCTGAGGATCATGCTTTTGCACTGGGCAAGCTCTGCCTCAGGTAAAACAAAGACAGCTTTGCAAGTGGAACCCACTAGCCATGTCAAATAATGACAATTCTCTGGGAATAAGGCTTTGCAGGAGTTCCAACCCTATCTGTTCTCTTCTGTGCCTGCCAGGCTGCTGGTTCTCACTATGATTTCAGGCTGTTGGCTTTCAAGACTGCTATAGAGTTGAGGTGGCATTGGAGGGATAGCAATAGAACACGTTAAAACACCACAGATTTATTCTTCTTATGGAGAGTCAACTACTTTTCTGTAACAGATGCTACAAGTTTTTGGTTAAATTCTCAGATTTCTGAAAAAGTTGAGTCTGACAATTTTTGCTATTTTTTCATTGCTTTCATGAAAGATGGAATTTTGGAGGTACTTTGCTATTTTCACTGTTATCACCTAGCCACCTTTATTTTAAAAGAATTTTTTCAGTATATTGAATTTTATATTGGCATATATTTCTAAAATGTCTCACTTTTGTTTTTTTTCTGTTCAGAAGTCAATGTACTTGCTGTTCCTCTGGAGGTAATCTGTGTGTTTCCTATCACTTTTAAATGATTTTCATTGTCTTAGGTTTATGTAGTTTTACTAGGCCTCCTTAAGGTATGTTGGCTTCTTGTGTCAGTGGCATGATACCTTTCATAAATCTGGAAATTATCTTTAGACATTGTTTCTACTTCATTTTTCCTCTTCTTTACTTCCAGGACTCTAATTGCACTTGTGTTAGATTTCTAACGTATAGTCTCATGCCCTTTCTTTTGTGTTTCCTAGATTTTGATATCTCGTGCTTTAGTTTGAATATTTTCTTTTGACCTGGTTTCCAGTTAACCAATTCTCCCTTTAGTAGCACCTAATCTGCTTTGAAACCCTTGTATGATTTTTACTTTTCAGTTCTAGATTTTTTAAAGGTATGTTAAACTGTTACTTTTTAAAATTGCTAATCTCTCATTTGTGATTTTGACAATAGCAGGTGTAGTATTTTTTATTTTTTCATTTTTCCGGGTATTTTCTTTAATTACTTACTAGATTAAAAAAAAAAAGTGATTGTTTCTGTTCACCCCTACACTACCAGAGTTGACTGTGAGAGAAATTTGTTGAAAGGTGATTTGCATTCCTGGTTTGAAGCAAATTATTTTTTTAATTGTGGTAAAATGCATTTAACATCATAACCATTTAAAAATGTATAGGTTAGTGGTGTTAAGTACATTCATGATGTTGTATAGGCATCACCACCATCCTCTCCGTAGCTCTGTCATCTTATAAAACTGAAGCAATTGAAACTCTATACTTATCAAACAATAATTTCCCATTTCCCCTTTTCCCCAAACCCTGGAAACCATCAATTTACTTTCTGTCTCTATGATTATGATTAGGTACCACTTATAAATGTAATATATAGTATTTATCCTTTTGTGACTGGTTTATTTCAATTAGGAAAACGTACTGAAGGTTCATACATGTTGTAGCACATGTCATATTTTCTTTCCTTTGTAAGTCTGAATGATATTCCATTGTATAGATGGACCACATTTGTTTATTCATCTCTCCATGGACATTTGGGTTGCTTCCACCATTTGGCTTTAGTGAATAGTGCTGCTGTGAACGTGGGTGTATAAGTATCTGTTTGAGTCCCAGCTTTTTCTTTTTTGGGGCATATATGCAGAAGTAGAATTGGTGGATAATATGGTAATTCTGTGTTTAATTTTTTTGAAGAATCACCATACCATTTTCTGCTGTAGTGGTAGCATTTTACATTCCCACCAACAATGAACACAGATTCGTTTCTCCACGTTCTCACTGGCACTTGATATTTTCTGTTTCTTTGATACGTGCCATCCTAATAGTACAAAGTGATATTTTATTGTTTTTGATTAGCATTTCTCATAGAATTAATAGTGTTGAACACCTTTTTATGTGTTTATTGGCCATTGGCATATATACTTTAGAGAAATGTCTATTCAGATCTTTTGGCCATTTTTTAAAAATGGGGTTGTTTGCAGTGCTTGGCTAGCTCAGTCGGTAGAGCATGAGAGTCTTAAAATGGGGTTGTTTGCTTTTGTGTTATTGCAACTGTAGTTTTTTGAAAGTCTATATTGGGTAATTCTAACTTATCATGTCTTTGTGGATCTGTTTTTGTTTGCTGTGATTTCTACTGTTTCTTGCTCATGGTGCCTTATTTGTTTCCATGTGCTAGACATTGTATTTGCAGAATTATTCTGAGGAATCATTTGAGGCCCAGGATGATTGTCTTTGCCTTTCTACTTAGGGTACCTGAGGCATGGCCACGAGTGGGAGAGAAACCCCGTCATCCAGTCTGTGTGCAGCTGCACCCTCTTTCCCATCGAGTCTTCGTGGACCCTTGCTTCTCAGGACACAATGAGCCTTACATCATACTCTTGGGGTGCAGAAGAAGTGGCTTTTTCCACTAGGTGAACCTCATGTTTCTGAACTGTCTCTAGACACTTTCTTGTCTCTCTCAAGTCAGCCAGCTTTTGCCTGTGCTCACCTTTTTCTATAATGCCCAGTTAAGCAAAGTAGGCTTAACTGGGAGTTCTGCAGGCCCTCCGCTCTCCCTCCCCCTGAGCTGGGGGCTGGGCATGCATGGGTCTGCCTGCAGGTAATCTCTGAAACCCTTTGCAATGCATAAAATAAGGCTCCTTGTAGCCAGCTGCCTGACAAGGTTTTACTATGACAGTACCCCTCTTCCCAGATTTCATTCTGTCTTCATTCATCTCTGTTGAGATACATATTTAATGATAGAGAATTTAAAAGAGAAAAATTTCTGATATAAACTCTTTCCTTTGGAATTATTTGAACATTTTCTATTTCTCTATTTCTTTACCACTTGGAAATGAAGCTGTACATTCATGGCAGTTTTCTAAGCAGGCATTTCAAGGGTATGGCCTCGTAGTCCATATTTCTTCTTTGTAACTATATTCACATAGGAAAATCAAGCTTTTTCTGATTTTTTACAAGAAGAAAAAAATAAGACACTCAATTTCTTTGGAGTAAGTTGGGATGTAAATAAGATAAATAAAATTGGCGAAGAAAACCCATTTGAGTCCAAGCTGCAGTGATGTGGAAGACTCATCACTAGTGGTAGCTGGGGTCTGTGGCCCTCCCTTGCTTGCTCTGAGTCTACTTTGAAAAGGGGGGATATGAGGACGTGGCCTATATTTCTCTAGGGGCCATTGTGGAAGCGAAACGAGATGGTAAATGTGCAAACATATTCAGTAGTAAGGCTCTCTGGTGGACAAGGCATTACTATTTCATCTTGAAGTGCTTTGGGGGTTAATAATTTATGTAGCACACCGAGTTCATCCTTTTGAGGCCAAGTGCTCTTGCTGTATCATACCCAGACCACATCTGGAGGCTTACAGCTTCACAGAGAGAGTGAGGCCAGTGAACGTGCCCCTCTGTGACTTTTAAGGAGTTGGGTGCTTTTCCAGGGAGTTCTGAGCTCTACACGTAATTAGCCTTAAGCAGATAAGAAACACTTCAAGATGGTGCAGTGTTAGTTATCTGTAGTGTGCCACAGTCAGTAATCATCTGTAGTACTCAGTGTCCCACACTGGTTTGAGTTTACATGGAATTTTAAACACAGGAGATTCTGTAACAGAACCATGTTTCTTACTGATGTCTCCTATAACCCCTTTTCAGTAAACGGTTGCTGAATTTGATTAATTACTCCTTAATTAAACAGCAGTGATAAAGTAGATTGTTTTACTTACTGAGAGTGTTCATCCGGAGATAGCTGTACCTCTCTGGGTCCACTTAGGAAGCTGAAAGTTTTGATTTAATGGCTTTTTCAAATTCG
Source organism: Cynopterus sphinx (assembly GCA_030015415.1). Classification (NCBI taxonomy): domain Eukaryota; kingdom Metazoa; phylum Chordata; class Mammalia; order Chiroptera; family Pteropodidae; genus Cynopterus; species Cynopterus sphinx. The sequence continues at coordinate 485,904 of CM057380.1, read as the reverse complement.
TGTATTATCCATGTGATTCGCTTGGAGGCTGATATTGAGAGAAGGTGTAATAGCTGCTTTTATCGCAGGGCACTGGGATGACATGTGGCCCACTGACCCTCTCAGGGCTCTCTAGCCCTCACTTTGGCCACCTCTCTTTCCAACCTTCTGAAGAAGCTGGGCTCCAGCCCTTACATGGCACCCTTCCTTGGCACATGTGGATCCCAGGGGCCTCTTGCTCTTGGCCATGTGCCACATGGAACCTGTTATTTCTGTTTCTCTTGCTCTGGGCACCATAGCTTCTCCTGGGTCTATAGCGATGAAATAGTGGAGTGTCCCCACGGCCTGGCTTTCTGCGGCAAGGTCCCAAAGATGGTCCCATCTGGGCGCATGGTTGAGGTGGGGTCTTGTGCCTTCACTGGGCTTGCTGAGGATAGCCTGGCTTCGGGCCCCCTCGCTCAGCCCAGTAGTAAGTGCCTGGGGTTAGCTGGGTGTGAGGTCAGTTCAATGAGCATGCACTGTGGCACGTCGGGCCGTGCACCTCCTGGCTGGGCCCGTCTGCTTGGTGTCACATCTCGTTCAGGCCATGGGGGACCCTCAGAAGAGGTCCCAGCACTGTTACTTATGGCACCCATTAGGCAAAGAACCAGAGTGGAGTGCTGAGCTGGAAGGGAGTGGCAAGCGCCTGCCGAACAGGGAATTGCATTCCGCCTGGAGAGGGAGGCCGGCCAGATGGCTCTGGGTCAGGGGCCGTGGCTGTCTGGTCAGGGCCGGACACATTGGATGCGTTGCTGCACCGGCAGAGGTGGACCCAGGTCTCCAGGCCTCTAGTCAGCTCTCTACGCCCCCAGCGCACCTTGAAATCCGGCGCCTGGGTGCCTAGAGGGCGTCCCGAAACCCTTCGGGGGTGGGGAGGTGAGCACTGTTTCCACCATGCACCGCCTTGTTTTCTCCTCGCTGTGCCAAAGGCGGCGGAGGGCGCAGCTGCCCGCCCCTGAGCGCCTTCGGGGCTGGGCCCCAGGTCGCTCATGGTCACGGCGGCCTCACTGCCGCCCTCTCGTTTCCGGAAAGCCCGCATTGCTCAGGATGTCCTTGATGAAGTCCCAGGAATGATTAATTTTATTAAATCTTGACTCTTGAGTGCATTGTCTTTTTAGTATTCTGAGAGGCCTCGTGCACGTCTGCAGATGAGATGGTGGTGATCATTTTGAGGAAAAGCACTTGTGCTTTTTTTGGATTGGGAGCTAAACCAGCTCCTCTTCTCGTGGAGTGCTGCTCTGGTTTTAAAGAATAACTGACAGACAGTGGTGTTTCAGACGTGTGTTTTTAACAGACAACATCTGAAGATTCAACTAAGTGAGCCTGTATTTGTTGCAGTTGATAAAATTTGAGTTTTCAGTCAAAAATTAGAATTTTGGAAAACTTGTATCTGCCATGGTGAGCTTGACAGCTTCCCAGTTCTTAAAGATGTTTCTGATGAACTCAGGTGGTAATATAAACAAATGTAATTATTTGATATTGTATATTGAAATATGTTAATATTTGGGGGATCTGCATGACTCAGAGAACCATTATTTTCCAAATGACTAATGATTAATGCATGAGCAAAATATCTGTTTAGGTGTAGGATTGATGATAATGGGTTTTAATGTGGTCTAGTCCTAAAGTTTATCGATAGGGTTTCAGATTCCATGTTGCAACTAACCTTTAAGAAATGACCACTTGTCAAGGTTTGATGTATGAAGTATTCTTTCAAAGAAGAATATCTACAATGACCTGCTTCCAGCCACATGTCCGTGTGAGGATGGGTTTTCTTCACATACTTTAACCAAAACAACAGATCACAACAGACTGAATACAGACACAGATATGAGTCCCGTTGTATTATATTAATCCTGACAGTAAAGAGTTCTAGAAAGTCTCATTCATTCATTTTTGTTTTGGAAAATATAGTTATTTTTTTAAAAAGTGTTTTTGTTATGTCATGGGTTTATTATTTATTATAAATGAATTACTGGCCAAACTAATTTGAAAATTTCTGTGTTAATTTCAAGTACTGTAAATCTCAATAAATAAACCCACTTAAAAATAATTTGAGGAAATGAAAGGGGTCCTGAGTGTTAAAAGTTTGAGAACGCCTAGTGTTTGAGAGGAAACATGGTTGGGTGAAGAACCTCAAAAAACCGCTGATTTTATGCGGTGTCACTAAACCCGGAGTTCAAGAGAAGGCCGAGTTGTTTGTTTTTAGGAGAATGCTAAGGGGAAAGTAGATTCAACGGAGAGACTGACATTGGAAGGAGATTGTCTGAGGGATTCGTTTCAACTTTAATATTGTAATAAATTTTAGAAGCTGATATTAGAATTTGATTTTTGACTCAAAAGCCACACAGGCAATTCTGCTCTGCGATGGAGATTGAACCCACACATCAGTTATTCAGCTCCTGAGAAATCACCAGGCACCTGCAGGGCAAACACTGTCACTGTCACGAGTGGGTCTTGCCCCCAGTTCCTTGGAGGTAGAAACGAAGTCAGAAACCTGGCTTCTTGTCCCTGGTGTGATAAGCTGCATGCCCCTTTGGGCTCTCTTAACGCCTGTGAAACGGCGTCAGTGCGGTTGGTGTTAGTGACCAACAGGAAGAGGCCTGTGGTCGGCATCTGTGCCGGAATGCAGTAGTGGGAGGGCGGGGTGAACTTGGGCTTACCTGCTGAGTGCCATCGTCACCTCTTGCTGGTTAAGAGTCACTCAGGGAGTCTCATTCCTCCCCCCATCCCTTCCCCAGAGTCTCCAGAAGGAAAGCAAAGTGAAAATGCGGGAGATGACGCGGGATTGTCAGCTGGGTCATTTGGGAACCACTCCCGCTCGGGGACCTATTTTTGGATGCTCTCAGAGGTGTGGATGCGGTGATCCGTGCCTGGTCTAGCGCCCTCTGACGTCGTTCGTTTCCTGGGTGCAGGAAGATTTCCCTGGGTCCGTGGGCCGTGTGTGAGCGGCTGCTGAAGCGCGGGGCGGTGGCAGGTGACGCTAATGAGCTAGCTGGTCTTTAAATAGCTCAGCTCCTATAAACAGAACCACTGTTTTATAGCCTGACATCCAAGGAGATTGCTCACAGCGGATTCTGAATGGCTGGTGGGACATTAGAAAGGCTGCGAAATACCCCCCCCCCCCCGCCGGGGCCGGCTGAGAACGCACACACCGTATCAGATGTGCCTTTGGGCCGGGCGGGAACCGTCCCTCACCGCGCAGTAAAGTCAGGTTGCATCAGGATGAAGAACAGCCAAACCCGGACCTTCTCCTTGATTATCGGAAACTTAGTCATTTGTTCTCTGAGTCAGCTTCACGGCCGGCCGTGATGTTCACATCACATTCTGTTGGGGCTGGGCCAAGAACCAGCATGCCTGCCAGCATCTCAGCGATGAGCTCATCAGCCTTTGGCTCCCACACTGCTGGCCAAGGGCGCCGCCGGAATCGGTGCTGTCACTGCAGCGGCCTGGAGCCCTCGCAAAGGTTGCGCTTTCTTGTCCTGTGTCATTTCCTGGCCCTGGCTGGTGTCAAGTGAGCCCTAAACCCCTTCTTCAGAAAGCCACCCAGGCTGAGGCCAGGAGATGCGATGCTAGGAATTCGGCCTAACATGTCCCTCACTGACAGGCCCTGTCCTGGTGGCTGCTGAGGATGTAAACACAGGTGAGCGACGGCCCCGCCCCCAAGGAGCCTGTTATCAGACGGGGAAGGGGATGGTGCATGAGCACGCGTAAAGTGTGGGCTGTGCGTCGTCAGAGAAGAGCAAGGGACGTGGAGCTTCGGAGGGGCAGGCGCTTCGGAGGGACGAAAAGTCTTGGAGAGGACGGCGTCTCCGCTCGATCTTGGGGCTGGCGCGTAGTGCGTGCCGTCTGTCGACTGCAAATGTTCACTAGGTGTTTCATCGCCCAAAAGGATTTGTTGGGGAAAAAGAAAGGGCTGTAACCTCGTGCACACAGACATGGCCAGCACACTCGGGCCTGCGTGCCCGGAAGGAGAGATGGGAGGTGTTTATGGAAGGGAAAGGAAGTCCAGGGAAGGGCACGTCAGAGCCACAGAGCTTTGTCACAAACAGCTTCTTCCATGGGCGAGAGAGAGCTCAGCCCCCTCCGCAGACCCTCTGGCTGGTGACGTCTGCCTGTGGTCCCCGGCGGCCTTTGTCAGGGCGCGGCAAGCCACAGCGGTAGCACTTTGGCTGGCCCGACTTCTGTCTTCAGATTCACGGAAGAGAAGAGAGTTGTCTCCGCGCCTCCCGGGGACTGAGTTTCGAGGCGACAGGCCAGAATGCTTGGGAGGCGCTGTGGGGAAGGCGGCCAGGCGAGGTGGCCTTCGCTCCCCGCCTCTCTGTGCCGCGGAACGGAGGAGGCGCCGTCCGCGTCTGTGGCAGTGCGTCCTGCACGTGACGAAGCGCGACGCGTGGCTGCGTGGTCGGTGTCCGTCTCACTATAAGACACTGTGAGCGGGGAGCTGGCCCTTCACGAGTTTTAAGTAGTGTTTAGTGCGATACAAGGAACAAGTTAAAGAAAAGAAAGAAACAACGGAGAGGGCGTTCTCAGCAAGTTCGTGCCGGAGCAGCCCGAAAAGGTGTTTCCACGAGTTTGGATGCGCAGCTGTCAGGATTCGTGACCGACACGTGGCCGAGACCCGGGAGGGCGTGGGGGAGGGGCTGTCGCCCCTCTGAGGAGGGACCGGGTTCCAGCAGGGCCCTGCCTCTAACCTCCTCTGCCCTCCCCGCTTTCCCTCTGTGCACGTCGCTTCCCACGGCTGCTCGTCCAGGGCTGCAGGGCTGCCTTTTCCTGAATAACCCCTTTTTGCGGATGAAATACCTAGGCAGCGTTTTGTTTACAGTCGACGTGGCTCTGGAGGATTCCGATACACACACTCAGCTGTCCTACCACATGGGCGTCCGGGCTATTCCCAGTCTGGGGCTGTTAGGAAGAAAGCTTCTCTAACGAATCCTCCATGTCGTTTGGCTGACATCGGCGCACGGTTTTCTTGCCTACGTACCTGGAAGTGGAATCCTTGCGTCACAGGGGTGGTGGGTGTTTACTTTTAGTAGATAATTGCTGGTTTTTCAAAGTGGTTATTCCAGTTTGCAATCTAGACACTCCGCGAGAATTCTGTTTCTCTGCATCGTCGCCAACGCTCGCTTGGATCTGTCTTCCTCACGTTTGCCTTTCTGGAGGTTGTGTGGTAGTATGCGGTTGTGATCTGCATTTTACTGATCGCTGACAATGTGTATTTGAGTGTCCTGTAATTAAACTCGATGCTAACACCAGGACCTGGACTTAGCTTCGGATCCCACAGGTTAAGGCTCAGTCCCACAAGACTGCCTCTCCCCACCTCCACCTCCCCTCACCACTCCACCACTTCAGATGCCAACTGCAAGTCATTGGTCCCATGACCCCTACCCCCATCCTTGGGTTTAATTAATTCGCTAGAGTGGCTCACAGAACTCAGAGAAACATTAATTTACGTTTACCAGTTTAATTTAAAAAGAAATTATCAAGGAGAGAGATGAACAACCAGATGCTAGAGATGCATAGGGCGAGGTATGTGGGAAGGGTCTTGAAGCTTCCGTGCACTCTGGGTGCACACCCCCCCCCCCACTATCCCCACTTGCCACGTTTTCACCGACTTGGAAGTTTTCCAAAGCCTGTTTTTTTGGGTTTTGATGGAGACTTCATTACCTAGATGTGATTGATAAAAATGTTGACTACTGGGGACTGAACTTTCCCTCTTCTCCCTGCCCCAGAGGTCTGGGGGTGGGACTGAAAGTTCAACCCTCTAATCACAGGGTTGCTTCCCCTGGTGACTAGCCTATCCTTAGGGATCTAGGGGCTTTCTAAAAGTTACCTCATTAACATAACAAAAGACACCGGATCTCTACTTCCGAAAGTTCCAAGCGTTTTAGGATCTCTGTGCCTGGAACAGGCAGTGTCTTGAGGTTCGCTTCAGAATACAAATCTTGCACATGTTTTGTTAAATTTACCCCCTCAAATATTCCATGTTTTTGGATGAAATTATAAATGGTAGCTTTAAAAGATTTTTTATTTCTAATTGTTGGCTAGTGTACAGTTTGTTTTTGTATATTGAACTTACATTCTCAATTTAGCTAACTCAGTTTTAATAACTTTTCTCTTATGATCTCATTATCTGCAAATAAAGATAGTTTTGCTTACTCCTTTCCTATATGTTTGCCTTTAATTTTTTCCACCTTACTGTCCAGGACCTCCAGTGTGCTATTGAACAGAAGTGGTGAGAGTGACTCTTCTGGCCTTGTTCTTTATCTTATGAGGAAAGCATTCGGTCACTCTCCATTAATTATAGTGTTAACTGAAGGTTTTGCATAGATCCCTTTATCTTCTTGAGGAAATTCTCTTTCTTGTTTCCTAAATTATTTTTATCATGAATGTGTGTTGAATTTTATCAAGTGCTTTTTCTATATTAAGTGAGATAACCATAGGTTATTTTTTTTTGTTCAGTTATTATTTTGGATTGCATTTATTGAATGCTAAACCAGTCTTGTATTTCTAAGTTGAACTCCACTTGGTCCTGATGGCTATTTTTATCTGTCTGTCTGTCTGTCTGCCTGTCTACCTACCTACCTACCTACCTACCTACCTATTTTTCTTCTGAGTTTGATTTCTTAATATTTTTGAAAGGACTTTTAGATCTAGGATCATGAAGGAAATTGTTCAGTATTTTTTTTTCTTTAGTATCTTCACTAGGCTTTCTATTGGGATAAATCTGATGACATCAAATGTTTCCTCCTAGTTTCTGAAAGAATTGTGGCAGATTATATTATGTTTTCTTAAATTTTTGATAGAGTTTATCTAGGCCTCAAATTTTCTTTGTAGGAAGATTTTAAATTAAGAATTTAGCTCTTTAAAAAGCTTTTCAGATATTTATCTCCTGAGTCAGTTTTAGTAATTTGTGTTTTGATAGGTATTGATTTTTTCTAAGTTATCGAGTTTAGCAATAAAAAGTTTCTCTTTATGTTGTTTTATTATCCTTTTTGTTATTGGAAGGTTTGTAATGTTGTCTCCTTTTTAGTACTGCGATTTGTAACTTGTGTTCTTTCTTAATCAGTCTAGCCAGAAATTAATCAGTTTTATTGACTTTCAAATATATAGATTATGCTTTCATTGATTTTTCTCTGTTTTTTGGTTTGTTCCTTTTATTGCTTTTGTTCTTTATTTTTTCCTTCTACTTATTTTGGATATATTTTGCTATTCTTTCTCTAGCTTCTTAAGATAAAAACTAAAGTAGTTGATTTTGTTTTTTTTCTCTACTGATATTGGCATTTAGACCTGTAAATTTCCCGCTAAGCATTGATTTAAGTGTATAGCACATATATTTAAAACTTATTTTAATGTAATTATATACTCATAGAAAGCTGCAAAAATGTATAAAATTGCAAGGAATCTACAAAAACAAAAACAAACAACAATTAATAAGTGAGTTTAGCAAAGTTGCACAATTAAAAATAAACACTCAAGAATTAGTTTTATTTTTCCTAAGAAACTAAGCAAATGAACATGTAGGCATAAATCTAACAAAACATTTATAGGACTTTTATGCTGAAAACTACAAAATCCTGATGAAAGAAATCAAAGATATAAATAAATGGAGAGATATACCATATTCATGGACTGGAAAATGCAGCATAGTAAAAATGTTATTTCTCCCCAAATTATTACACTAGGTTAAAGCAATTTTTGTCAAAATCTCAGCAAAAAATTTTGCAGATATAAACAAGCTGATTCTAAAACAAACACAGAAAACAAAGGAGCCAGAATAGCTAGAGCAATTTTGAAAAGGAAAAATAAAATGAGAGGAATCAGTCTGCCTAGTTCCAAGATTTTATATCCATAGTAATCAAGACCGTGTGGTATTATCAGAAGGGTAGACACGGTGTAGGGAACAGTGTAGGGAACTAAGTATATAGTATGGAGAAGCACAGTAGTATACACAAATGGTTTTTGGGAAATTATCTTCTCAAATGGTTTTGAGAATTGGAAAAACAATTCAGTGGTGGAAAGTTAGCCTTTCCAACAAATGGTGCTGGAGCAATCAAACATCCATAGGCCAGAAATGAACCTTAATCTGACTCATACCTTATACAAAAATTAACTCCAGATGGATCACAACTCAGATCTACTTAGAAAGAAATAGAATAAATGTGTTTTAGGGTAAAGCCTGGACAAAGAGTTCTTAGACTTGACACCAAACATCTATAAGAGGAAAATTGATGATTTAGACATCATCAAAATTAAGAACTTTTCCTCTGTAAAAGAACTTGTTAAGATGATGAAAAGGAAAGGTATACATTGGAAGAAATATTTGTAAATCACATATCTAAGAAAAGACTGCTAATGAAAATATATGAAGAACTCTCAAAACTCAACAGTCAAAACAAAACAATTCAACTAGAAACTGCACAAAAGACACGAAGAGACGTGTTATTGAAGGGAAGATACGGATGGCTGGTAAGCACATGAAAAGAGGCTCAGCATCATTAACCATTTAGGAAATGCAAATTAAAACCACAATGAGATATCACAACGTACATGTCAGCATGGATATGACCCCAAAAATCATGATAACAGCAAACTGGTGAGGATGTGGAGGAACTGGATCTCTCATACATCGCTGCAGGAACGTAAAATGGTACAGCTTCTCTGGAAAACAGTTTGGCGGTTTTCTTATGAGATTGAACTTGTAGCTGTCACATGAGCTGGTAATATAGTCTCCTTGGCATTTGTCCCAGGGAAAGGAAAACTATGTTCACACTAAAGCCATTCACAAATGTGCATGGTAGGTTTATTTGAAACAGCCCCAACCTGGAAACAAACCAGATGTTCTTCAGTAGATGGATGGTTAGACCGTGGCTGCTTCGTGGTATGCCATGGAACACTCCGCGGCAATAAAAAGGACTGAACTGATACACGCAGAGATCCCGGTGACTTTCCAGAGAAAGAGCCAGTTTCCAAAGGTTACATACTCTATGGTCCACTTATGTAACACTCTGGAACTGAGAAAATTATAGAAATGGAGAACAGACTAGTGGTTGCCTGAGGTAAAGGAAGAGACGGGGATGGGAGGGATGTGGTCGTGGCTGTAAAAGGGAAACATCAGGGACCCTTGTGGGGTGGAATGTTCTGTGTTTTGACTGTGTCAGCATCAATGTCTTGGTTGTGATATTGTACTATAATTTTTCAAGATGTCACCATTGGGGAAACACGGATTATTTCTGTACTCTTTCTGCAACTGCGTGTGAATCTACAGCTATTTCCAAATCAGAAGGTTATTTAAAAATATAGGTGAGGTCATGCCATCCCTCTGTCTCAAACTCTCAGAGTCTCCCTCGGTCCCTCATGGTATAAGGCAAGTATAAGGTTCGGAGCTTCACGTGACCGGCCTCTGCCTGCTCGCAGCCTCACTTCCTAATGCCTGCCCCGCTGACCCTGTTCACCACATCACCATCCTTGCTGTTCCTCCAGCTCCAAGCACATAGATCAGACTAACTCATTGTACTCCCCCTTGTCCTCCCCTTTTTACTTTGGTTTCCAGGAGACTTAGGTTTGGAGACCAGTAGTTTCAAGTTCAAATTAATGGAGCGCCTACCAAGCGCCAGGCCCATTCTAGGTGCTTAGGCGCTGTCAGTGAAGAGAACGGGTAGAGACCTTTGCCCAAGGAGCCCTGTGTCCCGTCAGGGGAGACAACACAGCCCACGGGAAGTGTAGCAAGGAGCAGGCGTGGTCACGGGGAGTGCAGGGGACGGGGATGGAGAGTGCCGGGCGAGGGACAGCAGGCTGCCTGCATGGAGCCAGTGAGGGAGTGAGACACGGGGCTCTCTGGGAAGAGCATCCCAGGGGAGGGGACTGAAGGAGGGGCTGGTGTGCTGAGCAGAGTGGAGGTGAGGAGGTGCTGACTGGTGGCGGCTGGGGCACCAGGGAATGGCGGGTGGGAAGAGGCGTGTGGGTCCTGTTGGGCCTCGTAGGTGGTGGGAGGATTTGGCTTTTACTCTGCGGGAAACAGAGCCATGGCAGGGTTTTGAGCAGAAGAGTAATGTGAATGGACTTAGGCTCCTCCAGGATGGCCCTGCCAGCTCTTCGGGCTTAGGGACAGAAGGAGGAGCTGTTAGGTGGTCACCCTGTTAACCCAGAGGGGGCTATGGAGGTGTGCACCGGGCAGGTGGGGGGCTGAGCCGAGGTCGGGTCTGGATGTGGGCGGGTGGGAGGCTCATGGAGTCTGCTCACGAGTGCAGGTGGGGTGCGTGAGAAGGACAGGCCTCGAGCGTAGGTTTTGCCCCGGCAGCCTGCAGGATGGCACGTGGTGTCAGGCTGGGGGTCGCCCTTAGCGCCCCGGGTCGGAAGGGCTGGGAGGCCCGAGGCTCTGGTCAGGGTGTCTCACACGGGAGGCGGGAACAGGCTGCTGCACTGGAGCTGGGGTTTGGGAGAGAGGACGAGGACAGGGTGATCGGGGTCGGGGCGTTTAGGTGGACAAGGGCCTAGGACGGAAGCCGCGCCCTCCCACGTGGAGAGGTCGGGAGAGACACTTCCATAGGAGTGACAGAGCAGGCAGGTGGGCGGTGCAGAGTGAGGGCGGTCTGAGCACACGGGGTGATGGCTGTCAGATGCGGGGGGCGTCGAGGGGCCACTGGCAGTGTGGCATGGCGGTGGCTGGGAGAGGACTGGAATGAGCAGAGGCAGCAGTGCGGTTCACTTGTCTTCCTGCAGGAAGGTCTGCGGGCACGTGGCGGCGGTGGTCGCGGGGGGAGTGGGCCCAAGAGCAGGGGCTTTAAACGCAGGAACACTCACTTGAGTGTGCCGGGGTGGCCAGCTTGCTGTGCGCCGTGGGCTGCAGTGGCCCCTCCTGCCCCCGTCTGCCCACACCCCCTCCGACACAGGCACTGGAGGGGCTCCAGGGGACAGCTGTCTGCCGCCGCGAGGTAATCGGATATGGGAAGAAGGGAGACGGGGAGCACTGTCTAAACGGAGGACGACCGTATTGGAAGCCACTTAGAGACCGCCGGGAAATTCGTGAAGGGAATGTGGACCTGCATCTCCAGCAGCGGGAGACTGTCTCGTCTGTGGGTGGCTCCTGACCTCTGGAAGGACGCAAGTCACTGCTGGCAGAGGCCCACACAGGAAAGTGCAAAGCGGAGTCGAATAATCTCTCCTAATCAGTTTGGTGAGCCGGGTGACCCGCAGAGGGCTGTGACATAGTGCAGGCGCACGACACTGCGTCCGTCCCTGTCTGCTGTATCTCGGGGCGGACCTGGGGACAACCACATCCCGCTTTCCTTAGTTGCTGGAGGCCTGGGAGTGTCCTGGCCCACCGCCTCGGAGGCCGCCGTAAGGCAGCGTGGCCCTCGTGCTGGCTTTGGGGAGCGACCACAGCGTTGGTGTGAGGGGCCGCCGGGCTACCGGGGTGCCGTCTGCACAGCCTGGCTCCAGCCTGTGCTCCCTGAGGGCGGGTCGCTCTCGTGCGCCACGTGCCCCGAGCCCTTCCCGAACCCTCCGGGGCTGTCGGTGACCGCGGGGCGCAGCGGGGATGCTGCCCTTTGCGCTCTGTCCAGGGCTCGTCTTCAGCCCCAGGCTTCCTGGGCGAGGGCCTCTGTGGGCATCCGGGACTGGCCATCGGCAGCGCAGCTAGGCCCGCGGCGCCGCGGGACTCAGCCTGGGGGCGCAGGAGGTAAGTGGCCGCCAGGGCCTCTCACTGGCCGAGGTGCCTGTGGAGACTTGCCCTGAGCTCACTCGGCTGGCCAGGCCCCTTGTGCACACAGGCGAGAGCCTTTCCGGGCTCCTTCGGGAGCTGGGCACGCAGTGGCTGTGTTTTCCCTCGAGATTCTTGAGATGACTGAGCACAGGTTTCCATCTGCTCTCATCCTTTCAGGGCACTTCAGGTCTTTCCTGGCTGCGACGTGGGCAGAGAAAGTCCCCACAGGTGTGGACCCACGCTGGGGACATCTGGGCACTGTGGCTGCCACAGGCCAAGAGTCTGAACGTATTTTCTGTAAAGGTCCGCAGTGTACATGTTTTAGGTATGTGGGCCACATGTGACCTGTCTCATATTCTTTTTCTTTTTCAACCTTTTAAAATCGCAAAAGCCATTCTTAGCTCACAGGCCTATGAAAACAGGCTGCGTGCCATTGTTCACCGCCCAGGAGGCAGGGACGAAATGTCGGCCTGGTCACAGGGCCACCCATTTGGTACACTTAGAGGTGGGGAGGCAGAGGACGTTCGTGTCGGGACCATCGTCGTGTTTGTGAGCACCGGCCTTGGAGGGGCCCTTCTGTCTGTCTTAGAGTCGTCTGCCGTCTGGGCCCCGCGGCCTCCCAGCCTCACCCGCACCATCACCTCCTCACTGCAGAGCGCCAGTGGCGGTGCATTCCACCCTTTCTCCACCCTGCCCACACTTCTGAGTCACCTGGGGGCTTTTGCAGACAGCAGTGCTCGGTCCCCAAACCGCAGTCAGGCCTTGCAGCGTCCAGGGGACAGGCTCATTCACTCTGTGGTGTGCTGCCTGGATGCAGAGTCAGAGCCCAGCAGCACGCTGGCATGTGGTAGGCGGGGTCGGTGCTGCTGTCCTGCTGGCTTTTCCGCCCTCTCCTCCCAGCCCACCTTCTCCCCTCTCCGCCCCTCCCCCACGCGCAGTGACCACTCTCTCGAATGAGGAGAGCTTTGGGCTTCGTCGCAGATGCTGGCTGGGTTAGCACAGGTCCCAGTGGCATAGGAGGCCTTTTAGCAGCGTAGATTGAGCGGCTCCAGCCGCCCCGTGGAGGAGGCAGCACCGTCCTCCCAGACAGCCGGGGTGAGCTCACTGCTTTCAGAAGATGCCAGAAAGCGCCAGTAAACCCCTCTTCCCTTTCTTCTTCAGCGAGACTCATCAGCTCCCAGGGGAACTTACATCTAGGAATTGGGAGTTTATTTTAAAAAAATCAATATTTATCTCTGTAAACTCTGATCAAACAGAAGAGCAAGTGCTCAGAGGGAGGTTGGTAAAAAGATGACAGGAAATCTCATCGAATGAGGCTTGTCAGCACACTTATTTTTTTTCTTTTACAACTCTTATTTCTAGGGCCTCGGAGCCAGTCTCTGTTTACTCTCCATGCTGACTGAGTGTGTGTGCGCGTTATTAATAGCAGGGGTGGGGAGGAAAGAACGTTTTCAGTCTGAAGCAGTCCCTAACAGAAATGTTGGAACTGAAGTGCATGTAGTCTCTAGGGATCTAGACCAGTGCTTCTCAAGCCTGAACGTGCACATGAATTACTGGGACTTGAAAACTGCAGATTGTGATCCAGCAGGTACATGGCCTGGGAATCTGCATTTACGTCAAGCTCCTCTAGCCCCATTTTGAAATGCTCTGGGCCACTGCCCAGGGACCGCTCTGAGACAACATCAGATGGATTCCAGAGGGCAGTTAGCAAATACAGGCTGCATTATCAGGAGCATGGCGTACAAATGGTGGAGGCGACGGTCTTACTTCGGTGAGCTGCCTGTTGGTAGGCTCCTGGAGCGGGACCCAGAGAGTGAGACCATTGCTGGCTTGTGCAAAAAGGTCCCCAGTGTCAGAGGGGCAGGGCCCCAACTCATCTATCTGCTTGGCCACAGTGCTGTGCTGCCCTGTGACTGTTCATACAGCCCTGGGAGATGGGAGGCTCTCAGGTGAGGAGGACACTGAGATCTAGAAGAGGAAAGAAGCTTGGCCAAGGTCGTTCTACTGGTGACTGTGTCAGGATGCAGCTCAGGCTTCTCTGACTCTGGGCTGGGCCCGCTTCCCCTGGAGTGGCATCTGCAGGGCTGAGGAACATGAGCGACTCCGACTCAGAAAAGGCTGTCCCCCGGCAGAGGTCTGGCAGCGCCGCCCTCCAGCCCCTGGCATCACAGATGCCCAGGAAGGACTGGCCCGGGTCTGTGTGATGGAGTGCACACAGGATCAGTGTTGCTGTGGGGGAGGGCAGCCTGGGTCACCATGGGGGTGGGGTGGCCTGGGGTGGGGCTGAGGCTGTGGCAGGTGTTCCTGCAGAGTCTGGGGCCACCTTGTGGGAGGAGGTGGCAGTGGGAGGCTGGCCTCCAGGCGTCCCAGGGCCTGGGCAGTTAGGTCAGATAACTTCTGAAAACCCTGTCGGATTCTCTTGGGAGACTTCTGGGACCCCGATGGTCTCTGACTCCCAAAACCCTTGGGGGACCTGGCTGATGATAAAGAACCTGGAGGAGGGGACACCACTGGTTTTACTGCTTGAGGTTTGAGAACCAAACTTTTGGAAACTGAAGGGGGATCCTCCTAATATTCAGGAAATAAAGTGAAAGGGATAACTTGCAAAACATCGCTTTACCTAAGTAACCTTCATGAAGGTAGAAAAATAAAATCAGTGTCTCGTTTAAGTTGGAAAAAAGAGCCAGCAACTGGAGCTTACGGGAGGGGGCGATTTAATACGGTAAAGGGTTAATCCTTTCCAAGGTTCAGAAATACTTCTAGGGAATTAACGTCAGGATCTAATGGCATATTGATGACCGTGATGCATGTGGTTCCGTAAAAGCTTTTAGACCCTGGCTCTGTTTCAAGGGCGCAGATTCAAGATGACTCCTGATCTTTCTCCGTGTAGGAAGAATCCTTCGTTCCCCCGGGAACATTCCGGTCGACCAGCGAGCTCTGCTCACAGCTGGGGAAGGCCCTGGCTGGCAGGCCACCTTGCTGTACCCTGGCTGTGTGCAGAGGCCAAGGGGCCTCGAGCAGGCCCAGGCCTGGAGGGAGAAGCTGCCCTGGCTTCAGTGCCTGGCAGGCAAGAGGTCAAGACCAGCCCCTGGCTTGTTCTCCGTGAAGCTCCCGGATAAAACCAGCATAGCTCTGTTACTATCAGAGGAATATATGTGGAGAAAAAAAGCTTTCTCACGTAAAATGTACTTCAAGATGATAAAAGAAAATAGTCATGGTAAAGGTAGAACAATTCAGACTGTATGTGTGTATATACATACGTTTATACATGTGTGTACAAAAACGATAACTAAACCTCAGACGTGCTCTCTCTCTTGGCCATATGGAAAAACTACAGCTGACTAGGGAATACGTATTGTCTTGTGTCTGGTCACAAAGTACATCTCTAATTCCTTTAGACCATGTCCCCTTACCAAATGAAGGTTAGTGAGAAATCAATAATAAAAGCACAAAGAAGGAAAGTTTATATATTTGGCATTAAGAAAAAATAAAAATTATTCAAATAAAAGAGGAAGTCACAATGAAAATATCTAGAATTGACTGACTCTTAACAATGTAAATTAGGGCTTCAGGATTGCTTAGGGGAAATTTTATCTCTTTAGAGTAATATGTTGGAAAAGAATAAAGACTCAAAACCGATCAGATCTCCAAGCTAAGAAGTTAGGAGAGCAAAAGAAAGTAGAAGGAAGGAAATCAGAAAGGTAAGGACAGAAATTTGTGAGATGGGGAAAAAAAGAAAAGTAGGAGTAATAAAATAAAAAGCTGGTTTTTTTATAAAGAAAAACAATATTGTTAAAACTTTGATATGATTGGTCAGAAAATAAGAAGGCATTCATAAACAATATAAATGATGTGAACAATTGATATTTAAAGATGACATTTGTCTGTTAAGCCCCAAACCAAATCCTATCAAGGCTTCTCATAGGTTTTGAAAAGCTGATCCTAAAATACAGGTGGAAGAGTAAGGGACAAAAATAGTAAGTAATTTAAAAAAAAATATAAGAGGAGACTTGCCCTTTCAGATGTCAAAGCTTTTTATAGATGTGTAATATTTAGGATTTGCATTATTGGCCCAGGAACAGACAAATATGTCAGTGCAGCAGAGTTAGGGAACACACATAACCACCCTCCCACACATGCCATGCACACCCCCCCCCCATACCCCTCTACCTATACATACCCCACACGTACACATTGCCCCCAACCCTCCTCCTGCAGATGCCCACACTCATACTCACATACGCAGGAATTCCTAACCCTGGACATTGCACTTGTAGGTCCATGGAGAAAGGATAGTCTTTTTGGTAAATATTTTGGGAAATATTTATATTTGGTAAAGAAATATATGGTATATTTCTATTTGGTAGGGAAAAATTCAATTCATATCTAATGCTTTGTATAGGAGACCGAATTCTAGATGGAATAAAATTCTGAGTGTGAAAAGCAAAACAAACTTGTAGAAGAAAAGACTACCAGAAAGACTACAGGATGTCAAGACTGTCTTTAACATCTGGGTACAGGCGAATTTTTTAAACCCAAAAAAGCACAAAGTGTGAGGGAAAAGACTGCTTTATTTGACTGTATTAAATAGAAAAATCATCTGTATGGTAGATAATATTTATAGAATTGAAAGACACTACGGACAGGAGGATTCATTTGAAAGTCATAAACTTGAAAAGGATTAATATCAAAGCCCTAGAGAGAGTAAGCAGTGGATAAAGGCTGTTAGAAGTTCAAAACGAGGAAACCAGAGAGGTCATGGATGTATGCAAACTGTTGGAGTTTTCTGTTAACCCAGGAAGCGCGGATTGAAGCAACGAGAGGCCATTTCACGTTTCTCAGATTGGCAAGCGTGAAATCGGTGACTAGACGTTGGTGAGGGCTGGGGAAGGGGAACCTTCCTCCTTGCTCTTGAGAGTACCGATGGGTGTAACCGCTTTGGAGATGACTTTGGTTACACGAGTAAAGTTGATGATGTGTGCATCACGTGACCCACCAGTGACGTCATCAGGCATTTGGTGGAGAAGAGCTCTGGGCGCCCGCGCGCGTGACGTGGTCCCGTGACAGCAACAGTGGAGACCGCCTAACTGGCCCCAGGAAGGGGCCAGACATTTGCTTTGTTCACATGGTCAGAAATTGTCCGGTGCTAGACGAGTGAATCAGCCTACGAGCAGCAAGATGCCTAGGTCTCGTGCACACGGTCGACCGTGAGAAAGCAGGCCGGGGAGCATGGCTGGCTGCCTGCGTAGCCAGTACAGGTGTCAACACCTGCGTGTGAAGGATGTCGTGCCACTTCACACTGTGTCATGACCTACCTGTAGGGAACGAGGGGTACTACTGGGACGTAGGGCCTTCGTCATGTCTGCGAGGACTGTTAACAGAGACCCGAGGGAAGTGAAGCCAACCGTGACAGCTCTTCCTTCTTCACGGCGAGTCCATCGGGACTGAGTCGGGGCTGGTGGCAGAAAAAGCGGGTCAGTGTCTTTGGTGTGACCTCTTCAGTCGTGACACCAACCGTGGAAAGTAAAAGAATGCCCGATTTCACTCCCTCTGCTGGGAACGTCGCCGCAGACCGCACGCAAAGGCCAGTCAGGAGGTGGGGACACGCAGCAGCCAGGGGGCGGTGGATGGGGCACCCCCAGACCGATGGTGAAGGGTGAACACGCCTCTGGGAGGCGCCTGTGAGGCTTTGCACACGCGCTACTTAGACTTTATGTAGTGCTCACCGCGTTAGATCTGTATAATAATCATTTCAAAAACAATTCAAGCCGAGTTAGAAACGATTCTTTTAAATGCATTAGCATAAAACCTTGTGGAGGTATGATGACGACAAAACGTGCTGCCGCGTGTAAACCTGAGGACGGGCACGCACTGTGGTTTCCTCGAGTCCCCGCGTGGGGCGAGGGGCGCGCAGCGCGGGCCGCGGGCGCTCCGGACCAGCGAGCGGCTTCATGGCGACTCGGCCGCAGCTCCTGAGGCGCCGCGGCCCCTGCGTTCAGCCTGAGCTCCTGCTTCGGACGTGGGCACCGTCCGTCCCCGCGGGGGCCCTGCGTTCCAGGCCCTCGCCCTCCCCGCCTCAGGCCAGGGAAGCGGCCACTGGGCAAGAACTCTGCGCGCCTGTGCGTGTGTGCGAAGAGCAGCTAAGCCCTTGGCTCGGCGCGTGACTGTGGTGGCCACTGGCAGTGAGAGGACAGGACACAACCTCGCGATGGCCCTAGGTTCAGTTATTCCCTGCCAGTCTAATTAGGTTATTATTAGGTCCATTACACATTTCTCGTTCTGATATAAAACTGCCCGAATTGGTTCTTTTCTACGGGATGTTTAACCTTTAGTCAGCAATTACTTCTGCGTCCTCCTTTTTGTAATCTGCGTGCGTTTTGCCGTCGTAGGACACGCTCGTTGTCATCAAAAGCAGGTCTGGGCAGCCGGCCGCTGCCCTCCAGGGCCTGCCACTGCACGGCAGCCGCTCTTGGGGCGACCCGGGGCCGGGCTGTGTCACTGGCTGAAAAGCTCCTCTGTCTGGAGAGTGTCGTGGATGTATTTTAGGCAACTTCCGTGCCCTGAGGAGAGGGCAGACAGCTTTGCCGTACAATTCCGCTGATGGGGGTCACCCACTCAGAAGACGGAGCAAGTGAAAATACCGAGATTTAAATTGTAACGCGTCCACGTGCTGAGGCTGCGAAGAACGCTTTGGTAAACTGTTTCAAGTTGACAGTGGATCCAGTCCAGTGTGATTTAAAAGGACTGAAACGTGGGTGTGCACATCTGTACTCACGCACACGGAGCGTGATCCGCCTTAAACGGGATATGAAGCCAGCAGGGCCCCCGCCTGGGACGTGGGCGGGCGCCGTGGGCACGACCCTGGGCTTCCGCGCGGAGCACCGAGGGCCTGCTGTCCCTGGGCAGGGGGCCTAGCCGGCGCCACGCAGGACGAAGCCAAGCCCAGGGCGGGCACAGGTGTCTTGGGCAAGGGACTCTGTGTTCCTTGGCCTTGTTGACCACTTCGCCTCCACACCGGGGCCTCCAGACGGGGTTTTTATTTACGTGTTATTCAAGACGCTGTTTTCTGAGGTGTAGGAGTAAAGAGGCGCAGCCCCCGGCTACTCCTCCTCTCATCTGCTGAGCCCTCGCTGGGAGCCGAAGGCCTTGTCCCAGTCATGGCATTGGTGGGCTCCGCCAGGGGAGCCAAGGGGTCACCCTGGCCTGCCTTCCCCCAGGAGCCCTGGTAGACGCTGACCCCCCAACTGGCGCTCGGCGCTGTGGAACTCTGATCGTTCTGTTGGCGGAGCGAGTTGATGAGACGCTTGGTCCCCAGATCTGGAGAAATTTGGAGTCGGGCCTGTCCTCCTGAAGTCAGATCTGGCTACAGCCTATTTAATTTTGGGGTGAAAACAGTGCTGTTTGCTCTTCTTATTTGAGATCTGTCAAAGTGTGCGCTCCCACTTAGCAAGAAGGGGCCTGTGAGCAGATGCCCAGGTGCTGCGTTTGGCAGCGTGTCCTGCTGGGAGCCACGTCACACTTACGCGCTCTTCGGAAGGCGGGGGCTGAGATGTTCCGCGGGGCGCCCCGACCGCCGCCCCTTTCTCTGCTGCTCTCGGCTCGCTTGTTCTCTCCCAGCCAGGGAGCCCCAGAAACCAAGACTCAGTGTGGGAGGGAAGCAGCCCCTCCACATGGAGCCTGTGAGGTCCCCGCCTGCCCCTGCCCGGAGAGGTGGGACAGGTGGCAGAACAGTAAAACTCTGGGGTAAAATGTCAGTGCTGTCAGTGTCGAATGACGAGGATGACAAGGGCCTCAGGCATGTGGAGGCCTGGTGGCCCGGGGCGGGGAAAGACAAGGCCTGGACCCTGGGGCTGGGGTGGCGGCCTCAGTGGGATCTAAAGGATCTGGCCCCTCTGCTCCCAGCTGTCTGCTGACTGTCGTTGGGAGGCTGCCCAGGCCCGAGGGGGGCAGTGGGAGGACAGACCCGCCCTCAGGGGGAGCGCCCTTCCGTTCCTGGGGTGCTCTGGCCGAGTCCGAAGATTCCATGAAATTCCTCTGCTCCTAAAAGCAGGAAAACTGCAAATAGCTGAAACCAGAGTGTAGCTGGGATTTGTGTCTCTGGCTAAGTCCACGGAGGGAATACAGTTTTGCTAGTTAATTTTCTTACTTCGAGTCTGTGCTTTTAACATGTCTTTCTAATGATCAAATTCTGTCGTGAAGGTGAGTTTCCACCCATGGTGCTGGGGTCTCGTGTCCAAAGCGACGTGCGGGCCGGGGCTCTGGGCTGTCTCACGGGCCCGCGCGTGGCCGGCAGCAGCTTTCACCTGGGCCGCGTCGCGATCGTGTGTTTTCCCATTGGCTGGATTCCGAGCCTCGTGGCGGGCACCGCGCCTTTCCTTTTCCCTGTCCCGCATCGGCGCGCTCTGTGCTTTGGGAAAAAGGGATGTGGATGCGCCACGCGCTGGCCGCCCGGCCGGCCCTGCCCTTCGTTCTCCAGCCAGGTAGCTCCTGCCCAGCAGGTGCTGAGGCCCCTCCGCCCCCCAGCCCTCTTCCAGGTGGATTGGGAGGCACACACGCCGCCCCGGTCACCAGGTGGCCCTCTTCTCGTGTGGGGGCCAGAGACCCAAAACAAAAGAAATGGCTTAAAAACGGGAGCCAGCCCGTGGTAGATTAGACCGGGAAGGCTGACAAAAGGAGTGGGGGGTCCTGGGTGACCCTCCGGAGGAGGTGGCGGCGGAGCTGGTGGCCTGACGGTTCCCTCACTGCGCCCTCAGCGAAGGAGCTGGCGTGAGCCTGGAGGGGCCAAGTGCGGCGGGAGGGCGGCTGCAGGCCGGGCCGCGAGAGGCGTTGGCTTCCGCCCAGGGTTTGGTATTGTTCTTAGTGCCCTAGGACGTCACAGCCACCTTCCCAGTCCCGGGAGCTCCCTGGCTACAGCCTGCAGGGGAGCAGATGGTGGCCAGGATGGGGCTGGGGGTGCTCAGAGCCGAGGGACGTGGTGGGCTGAAGAGGACTGAGGGTGGCTCCCCGGGGCCTGAGCAGCGACTCCCGGAGGTTAGGTGCGGGGTGGGAGAGTCAGGACTGGCCTCGGACTTCCCATCTAGACACCCAGACGGCGTGGTTAGGCAAGCTGAGCCGTGGGTGCTCAGGCGCTGGGAGCAGAGGGCGGGGACAGGGACATTGCCTCAGGAAGGGTCGGGAAAGAGCAGTCATGGCTGTAGCCTGGGTGGGCTCACCCCGGGGAGTGACTTGCATAGAGAGAGGAGCCAGGGGCCCAGGTGCAGCCCCAGGGAGCCCATGGTGGCAGCTGCCTGCCCCAGGGGCCCGGTGCTATTGTCCGTTGGTGCCACCCAGTAGCACCCCGACCTGTGCACTGCGAGCCGCTGGGGGCCTGTGAGCCGACGCAGGCTGCCCGTCCCTGCCCAGCAATGGTGCGGCCACGCGGCTGCTTCTGACCTTCCTGTCCCCTCCTGGAGGTTTGTGTGTCTCTGAGATCCTTCTGGATGGTGGAGGTGCCTCCGTGGGGCCAGTGCACTCCACCCCTGGGCCGGGTTCTGGCCGGCCCCGCACTTTGCTCGCCTCTTTTCCCGCCAGGCCATCTGTCGCGTGCTTATCAGCCGTCGTAAGTTCTCTCTGGTGAAGTTTCGGACCAAATATTTTGCTTGTTTTAAAAATTGGGTGGTTTTCCTACTGAGTTTTGAGAGTTCTTTATACATTCTGGAGACAGTCCTTTACGGGTCACTTGTTTTGCAAATATTTTCTCCCAGTCTGTAGCTAGACTTTGCATTTTTTTCAAGTGTCTTTTGAAGCTCAAAAGTTTTAAATGTTGTTGACATGCAATTTTTATTTTTGTATATATAATATCTTTTTTATAATACTCTGTGAAACTGGAGTTCTGTAAGATTTTTCTCTTATTCCTTCTTTTGGAAGATTTTTAGTTTTGGCTGTTACATTTATTTATGTATTTATTTGACCGTTTTTTTTTTAAATTTATTTTTTGTTATGGTGACATTGGTTAACGAAATCCAATAAGTTTCAGCTGTACACTTTAACAATAAGGCATATATATATTTACACTGTGTGTTCACCTCCATGGCTATTATGTTTAAATCTGTATTCTATTTTGAATTCATTTTATAAAGGAGGTGAAGAAAATATCAAGGTCGTGTGTGTGTGTGTGTGTGTGTGTGTGTGTGTGTGTGTGTGTGTGTAAGGCATCTAGGTGTTTCAGTACCGTTTGTTGAAAAGATTATCCTTTCCCCTTTCACTTGCCTTGGAACTTGTGTTGAAAATCACCAGACCACATGTCTGTGTGTTTTTAAGGGTACTTGGGGCTTGTGTGGATCAGGCACGGTAAGGCTGGCAGACACGGAAAGGACTGTCAGGAAAGAATTTTTACCCTCACAGGCACCTGGAAACAGAAGGCATGCCATGCCATGAGGAGCCACACAGAGGCCCTGGGGTGGGCCAGGAGGCCGAGGCAGCTGGGGACCCTTGGTCATGGATTGATCGTGGTCCCCGTGGGAGCAGCGAGTGAGGCAGGGGCAGCAGGCTCAGGATGGGCTGGTTCGAATCACCCAGCAGGCTCCGGCCCTGGGATCTTGGCCCATAGTACGAGGGCCCAAAGAGGAGGGGGTGGGGCTGCGGGCTCCGATTGGTGGGTTTGCATGTGAGGGTCGCCCCTGGAGAGTCGTCTAGTGTTTATCCTATTTCTGGGAAGTGGCCGACTCAGAAGGGTGGCCCTCCAGGATCAGCAAGGCCCAGATATTCAGGCGTCAAAAACACTGAAAACGAAAAGCATGGTTAGCAAGGCGTGGACCGTTTCAGGACCCTGTTCTATTCCTTAGATCAATTTGGTTGTCTTTATGACTAGCTTTATGTTGAAATGAGACAGCATAAGTTCTGCCGCTTTGTTCTCTATTTCTGAGTCGTTTGGGCTGTTTTATTCTCTTTATATTTCCGTATCAATTTTAGAGTCAGCCGAGCCCGCTCTGATTTTGATTGAGATTGCACCGGACTGCCAGATCTCCTCGGTGCAGTTGGGACCTTGTTGCGC
Organism: Cynopterus sphinx; assembly: GCA_030015415.1. Taxonomy (NCBI): domain Eukaryota; kingdom Metazoa; phylum Chordata; class Mammalia; order Chiroptera; family Pteropodidae; genus Cynopterus; species Cynopterus sphinx. The sequence goes on along the minus strand of CM057380.1, from coordinate 463,150 downwards.
AGTGTTGAGAGGGGACATCCTTACTTTGTTCCCGATCTTAGGCTGTCACCCTCATGTATAATGTTAGCTGTATGTTTTTAACCCAAGGTCTTTCATCAGGTTCAGAAAATGCTCTTATAGTCCAAGTTGCTCAGGTTTTTTTCAAGAGTGATATTGAATTTTGTCAGATGCTTTTTCTGCATCCATTGAGATGATCATGTAGTTTTTCATTTTTTTTAAAAGTCTGTTTATATGGTCCATCCATATAAAAATCAATCACATTAATTAAAAACAAAAATTAAGCCAATCGCATTTCTGCTTGAAATACACTTTGCTATGATTTTTTAAAAAAATATTGTAGGATTTAATATGCTAAACTTTAAGAATTTTTGCATCTCTACTTATGAGGAATATGAGTGTATTGACTTGTATTATCTTTTTGTGGTTTTGGTATCACTTTAATGCTTGCTTCATAGAATAAGTTGAGAAGTGTTCTCTTGAATTTAATATCCAGAACAAGTTAATAAGCAGTTGGTTTTACTTCCTTGAATATTTGGTAGAATTCACCATCGAAGCCATTGGGATTGTCTCTCTCTCTCTCTCTCTCTCTCTCTCTCTCTCTGGTGGGAAGGTATTTAGCTCAAATTCAACTTCTCAAATACATATAAGTATAGGGTTATTTCATTCTTCTTGGGTGAGTTTTGATAGCTTGATTCTTCTAAGAATTCATTCCTTTTAAGTTGTTATATTTATTGCTATGCAATAGTTTTTAACATTCTCTAATTATATTTTATTATTTTTCACTGAAGTAAAATTCACATAAGATGCGATTAATCATTTTAACATGCAATTCAGTGACATTCACAGGGTTGTGCAACTGCCACTCAATGTAAGAATTCTTAAAAACTCTTCCATTACCCCAGAAGAACACTCACAGCCATTAAGGAATCACTTCCTATTTCTCCCGCTCTCCATCACCTGGGCACCACTAATCTGCTTTCTGTCTTTGTGGATTTTCTCTTTCTGGATGCTTCATATAAATAGAATCATACAATACGGTGGCCTTTTTATTTTTCAAATGCCAGTTTTATTATTATTATTTTTTTATACTATATATACATAATTTTTAAAAACATTTTATTTTTTAATTTTTTTCCTCCCCCTCCCTTCTGGTAACCACTAATCCATTGTCCATGTCCATGAGTCTCTGTTTGTCCTGTTCATTTGTCGCTTTTAGGTTTGTATCTCGCATATGTGACATCGTGTGATTTTCAACCTTTTCTATCTGAATTATTTTGCTTAGTGTGATTATTTCAAGGTCCATCCATGTTGTTGCAAATGGCAGTATTTCATCTGTTTTTATGGCTGAGTCATATTCATTGTCTAAATATGCCACCGCTTCTTTAGCCATCTATCATAGGACACTTCAGTTGCTTCCATGTCCTGGCCACTGTGAATAATGCTGCTATGAACATCGGTGTGCAAATATCTTTTCGAATATCAGTTTTCAAGTCTTTGGGGTAAATACCCAGCATAGGGATTGCTGGATCATATGGTAGGTCAATTCTTAGTTTTTTGAGGAACCTCCACGCTGCCTTCCACAGTGGCTGTACCAAACTGCAGTTTCACCACCAGCAGTGAATGAGGGTTCCTTTCCCTCCACATCCTCTCCAACATTTGTTATTACTTGTCCTATTGATTATAGCCATTCTAACAGGTGGCGGATGGTATCTCATTGTGGTTTTGATTTGCATTTTCCTGATAGCTAGCGATGTTGAGCATCTTTTCATATACCTGTTGGCCATTTCTGTGTAGTCCGGTGGCCTTTTGTGTCTGGCCTCTTTCACTTAGCACAATGTTTTCAACGTTTATATGAGTTGTAGCCTGTATCAGTACTTCATTCCTTGTTATGGCGGCAGAATATGCCATGGCATGGATATATTACAACTTTTTTATCCATTCCCTCGTTGATGGATATTTGGGTTGTTGCCAGATTTTTGCTCTTGTTAATAGTGCTACTATGAACAGTTATCTGATTCCCCGTTTTCATTTATTTTCAATTTATACCTAGGAGTGGAATTTCTGAGTTATGTGGTCATTCTGTGTTTAACTTTTTGAGGGACTGGCAAACTTTTTCACAGAGGTTGCACAATTTTACATTCCCACCAGTAATATATGACAGTGCCTGTTTCTCCACATCCTCACCAACACTTGTTATTTTCTGCTATATTATTTATAGCCATTTTAATAGGTGTAAAATGGTATCGTATTGTGGTCTGACTTAATGCTCTTTTTCATGTCCTTTGTAGCATAGTAATATGCTACCATTATTGATTTTGGTAATTTGTGTCATCTCCCTTTTTTTTGTGATCAGTGTGACTAAATGTTTATGAATATTATTGATCTTTTCAAAGAACCAACTTTTAGTTTTAATTCTTTTCTATATTTTTTATTACTTTCCAGCTTACATTTCTACTCTTTATTTCTTTTCTGCTGCTGTCATTGGGCTTAATTTATCTTTTTTTTTCTATCAAGTCTTGTGTAAAGAAGCTTAGGTTATTGATTTGAGAACTCGTTTCCCCCCTAATCTAGGCATTTTAGTGCTATAAATTTCCCTTATGGTGCTGCTTTTGCTGTATCCCACACATTTTAATGTCTCGTGTTTTCATTTTTACTCCGGTTAAATGCTTTCTAATTTTCCACGGGATTTTCTCTCTGACCCATGTGGAATTCTTTCTCCGAGAAACTGCTCTTGATCTTCCAAATAACTGATTTGTGATTACATTTTGAAGTTGAGTGACTTCGGTTTGGCAATGTTTGGTATCTGAGGTGATGGTGAGCTCTCTGTGTTATTGTCTGCCTGTGATTTACAGGTTTTTAACCCGCTTCCGGGGCTCTCCACAGAGAGGCTGTCCCGCGGCCCCGCGGCAGCGGTGCTTCTCGCAGCGCCGTCCCGGAGGCCATGCGTCTAAATGCAAGGAAGGGTCCTTTTGTGTCCGTTGAGTTTTGAAGTCTTGCTTGCATATGAAGCATGTGTCTTGTGGCCCCTCCTCACGGCCTGCTTTTATGTCACACGAGGGACCTGTTACAGGTCACGGTGCACCAACAGTGTCAGTGTGTGCACGGTGTCCCTTCTGGCTTCTGTAGAGCCAGGATTCAGGAGGAGCCAGTTTCCTCCTTTTCCACGAACCTTTCTCTGCTCCGTTAACCTGGCCAGCCCCGATGGCCTGAACGCACTGAGCTGGCACCAAGCGGGCACGTGCCTTTGTCGCGCGCTCCAGCAGTGCCCACCGGCTGGGCAGCGATGCGTGTGAAGGCCGTTTGGACACCTCTTTGTGGCTGTGATTCCAGTTTTGCAAAACTACCTTGAAACGATTCCTTTTAAATGTATCCTTAAGTTGTCTTCGTTTTTCTAAAACTGATATTGTTTTCTAAAAGTTTCCAGCAGGAACCTTGGTTTTCAGCCACCTTGCGTGGAACACTAATGGCCATAACAGCAGCTCATGCCGTGAAGCACCTGCCTTGAGCCAACTCTGCTGGTCGCGACACCTCACTCTGTCCTCACAGAACCCTGAGAGGTCAGTCCTGTTCCACCCATTCTCCAAGGCTCGGGGAGGTGATGTCACTGTGCGGGTCAGTGATGAGACCGGGATTTGAACCATGGCCTCTGACCTCATGAGCCTGAGTCTGCCTCGCGATGGTAGGATCAGCGGGAGCTGCCTTGTTTATGTGAGGTGGGCTCCGAACTCAGTGTCTCCCCTTCCTGGTGGCCTTGGTGACACCCTGAGTGGCTGGTGTGGAGTCCTGAGCTCAGCCATCCAGGTGGGAGAGCGATACAGGGACAGGCCGCTGACCTTCTGGAGCCCATTGCCACAGCAGGGGTAGTGACTTTGTCAGCAGCTAACCGAGGAGAGACGATGGCGAGGAGTCAGCACGTGCACACACGTATTCAGGGCTGGCGGGTGACCGGAAGCCTGGCTCCCTGGGAAGGGAAGCATTCCACTTAACAGGTGGCTCAGAGACCGCGTTTGTTCTTTCCTCCCCTCCGCAGACGTTGGTGGAATGCCTGTGCTGTGCCAGGCGCTCTTCTGGAATAGCTTCCTTAGGCTTACGTCTCGTTACAAACACAAAGACGTGTACATAAACAGTGTGTCAGGCGGTGACGCGTGCCGTGGAGGAGACACAGATGGGTGCGGGCCTTGGGAGTGCTGAGTGCAGTCCCGCATGGCGGCCGGGCAGCGTGGCCCCCAAGAAGGGGCAGCTGATCAGAGCCTTGAAGGGGTGCAGGAGTGAGCCTGTGGGTGTCGGAGGGTAGTGGGCCCAAAAGAGCTGGGGCAGAGGCTGTGGGCAATGTGCATGGAACCAAGTGAGCGAAGGTGGGGTCAGATGAGATCAGAGGGCAGCAGGACACAGTAGGGCCTGGAGGGTCACTCCGAGGCCGCCCACTGTGCAGGGAGTGGGGGCTGCGTGTGGGGGGGCAGCTAGTCTGCCACAAAAGGGCACAAGCCACCAAGAGATGGAGAGAGAAGGTGACAGAATTTGGGAATTCGGGAAGCAGACGGACCAGCAGAGGGGCCTGGCGGATCTCAGAAGTGGGAAGCGGAGAGGCACGTGTGTGCGCACACGCGTGTGCGTGCGGGCGGGCCTGGAAGGCGAATGTGCTGCATTGCGGACCGTTTTCCCCACCAAGTCTCAGGAAAGGCAGTACTGTGTACCTCTGCAAGTGGGGGCGGGCAGTAAAGATGGGGCTGACATGGACATGTGTGGATGGAAGGCCTGTGTAAGCAGCAGGCAGACCCTTGGCCACCCTCCCCTCCCTGGTCTGACAGCCCCGCCTTGGTTGAAGATGGCAGATTCATCCCCGGGGGGTGGACCTGGAGCCTTCGGGCACAGCAGAGGAGACTGTGCTAACAGGAAGTGGGGCTGCCCCTGCCCTGTTGGCCACAGAACGCTTTGGATGTGGACAAGTGGAGCACTCGATAGGTGCGGCCTGGGGAGGGGCTCAGGTGCCGTTCCCTGGCGTGCTCCAGTGACCCCAACTGAGAGTCTGGGGTAGAGTAACGCAAGCCCTCATCCACTCTGGGAAAGACACGCGTGGGACAAAGGACATGCAGCCTGAGGGTGGGGTCGGGTCCCAGGGCTCCCTGTGTGTGTCCTGACGATTGAGGGACCGAAGTATAGCTGTGGCGGGACCAGAGGGAGCGGGGCTGTGTGGGTGGTTGGGAGGGGTAGTTGTCGTCCCTCATGGAAATCAGTGGATGACACAGAGGACTGTAAGGTCAAGGAGAGCACCATGCACCCGGGAGTTAGGAATGGGAGGTAAGCACCAGAGGAGGGTGAAAGGACCACGAGAGACTGCCTGTGGGAGAGGACGCTGTTCCCACCACGAGCTTGGTAGACTGCTTTGATTTTTAACCGTGCACATTTATAATTTTGTTAAAAATATAAAGGTTACGTAGCAAATACTGTCTTACCAAAAAAAAAAAAAAAAAAAATTAGAAAGCAGGGCTCCTCTGCTCCCTCCTGTCTCCGCTGCTGCCAGGGCTGGGCTCGGCTGCCTGGCCATCTGGTCCTCCCCAGTGGGCTGCGTCCGCAGCACCGGGCTGGCTGGCTCCCCGGCCTCTGGCTCCCCGGCCTCTGCCTCCCCAGGCCCGGGGGCGGGTCCTGCCCCTTCGGGAGCTTGTGCTCTGCAGCTTTGGGCCCTCGGAGAGACCCCTCCTCGCGGTGTGTTCTTTCTCAGGCTCCGACCCGCGCTTGCTGGTCCTGCATGTTTGTTGTGTGTCACCTCCTCCTGCCGCCTGCGCCTCATGTCCCGCCCTATGTCCCCACACACGTGAGCTGCTCCGTCACAGCCCTTTCCCGATGCTCAGAGAGGACCTGCTGATGGTTGGTGCCGGGGAGGACGGGACCGTGGCGTCACCGCAGACATTTTGGTCTTTCACTCCTGACTTTGAGTCAGGGATTAAGATGCACACACACTTCTGTGCTCTGCTTTTAACTGAACGGCATGCCGCAAAGCGGTCCCCATTGCGCGGTTTGGAAATGCCAGTTTTTAAAGGCTGCAGAGTTGCTGCTCTGCGGACGAAGATGTTTATGAAATCATCCCTGTTTTGTTTCATCGGCTGGGTGTTTCTCAGATCTGCTGCTGATATCCGTAGCAGAGAAGTGAGCAGCCTTACGCATAACCAGCCCCTCTCTTCGGGAGGCGGTGTGCGGTGTTTGTCCACACAGAAGCCCTGAGTCCAAGGACGTGGACATTTTAGAAGAGGCCCGCTGTGTACTTGCCAGATTGATCTCAAGGTGGCTAGATGAGACAGCGCCCAGCGCCTACGTCACTGCTCCCCAGAGACTCTGGAAACAGTCGATGTGCGGCTTTTCGACTGGCTACTTTAGTCTTTTCCTTATTTGTGAAACACTCTAGTTTTATTGAAGACTTTGCGATTTTCCTTTCGTGGCAAATGTTTCCCCAGTCGACTCGTTCACCTTTTAATCTGATGTTGGCGTTTGGGGCAGTTGCGTCAGTATTTTCCTTAGTGACATCATCAGCTATTGTGTTCACATTCAGAAACCTTTTGTGTCCTGAAGCGTGGGGAGTCACCTGCATTTTTTTCCCTGGCTTTTACTTTGTGCAGTAACCTGTGTAATTTACTTGGGATTTAATATGACATACGTTATTGGGTGAAGATATAAGTTATTTTTCTTCTAAGTATTAAAAATACTATGTAATGATTTGTGCTGCTCCGTTTGTCCTCTGTGTGCATCTTATATGAAAATATTGTATATCTTAGCGTCTGTTTCTAAATTCTCCAAACGATCTGTTTGTTCTTTGCTGGTACAACTATTTTAATTATTTTAGTATTATGGTATATTTATCTGATAACCCCATTACTTAAAAAAATATTTGGCTACTCTTGGCTACTCACTTTCTAGATGGAATTTAGAATGATTTTTAAGGTAAAATAGTTAATCAGATCGGGATTTCACTTCAGATGGAGTATACCTTTAATTTAGACTGTAAACGGTGGAAATTTTAACAACATAAGTTTCTAGAATAAGCAGATATTCTGTTTATTGATTCTGTTATTAGACTTCAGTTATATTTCATGGCATTCCTACCATAGGTATTTTCTCTTTTGAAGTTCTTTTCCAACTTATTTGCCATCTGGCTATTATAATTGGGATTTTTCCTGTCACGTTTCTCTAATACTTCACATGGCAGAGGAAAGCTATCGGTTTGTATGCGTCTGGAAGTGGCCAGGTGTTAAGGTGCACTTCGGTGCAGGTGGGCTCTCAGCCGGATTTTGGCCTTTTGCGGACCCGGCCCAGCACCTTTCCCAGGAAGCGCGTGCTGCCCCGTAAGCACCCTCCAGCGAGCGAAGCAAGTCTCCTGTGCCTAGTCTGCTCAGTGGCTTGATTTTAAAATTGAAACAAAGTTGCATTTTACTAAGCGTTCCTTGATACTGTTAAGATGGCCACGTGGTTTCTCCTTACAGGGAATTCCAATGATGAAATTCCAAGTGTTGGTTCTTGGAATAATCCCTGTTAGTTCTTACGGATACTTTCAAGGCTTTTCCAGCTGCGATACCCTCCAGAGTTGTGTTTGGGCTATTCTAAGGGTCAGTAGGTTAGGGCCAGGGAGGCGTGTGAGGGTTAGTTACTGACGGGTTACGGTTGGAGTGAGTGTGAAGGTGAGGGTGAGGGTGAGGGTTAGGACCAGAATGATGCTGCCCTGTAAGTTTCTCCTTTTTTTTTTTCCTAATTAAAAAAAAATTTTCTGTGTCATGTAAATGATAGAATGCTTCCATACCATCATTGAGGAACTTCCCATTTTTCTATCCTCTAAAGAGCACATTTTTTTCTGTCTTCTGTTTAGGAAAGCAGATATTGCTGCTTTCCAGTATTTGATGGACCTCCTCCATCAAAGCCTCTAAACCTGGAGCCTACTTCGGAGACAGTTTTGACTGCTTATACACCTTCTCCCGTGGTTATCCATCTTATACATGGTTTTTTCCCCTTGAAAAATGGCCCATTTCAGAGACATTTTCAGATGCAATGCATGGGTACAGATTCATCCACATTGCGCTCTTATAATATTTTCAGTCTCTTAATCTCTTGTGGTTTTTGTTTTCTAATGATTATGTCATCTTTTTAGTTGGATTTGTCAAATGAAACAATGGTGGCCTGACATTCTGTGTGTGGTTCTCCCACACTCTTGACGTGACCCCTAGTAGAACCGAATGCACACATACCTCCCTGTTCTTACCCTGTGCGTGTGGGAGCGGCGCGTGGAAAGGAGAGCAGACAGCAGCTCTCAGGGTGTGAGAACCAAGTCCTACCAACTTGTCGCATGGCACACAGGACCCCCATGTACCAACGGTGTCGCGCGGGACCACTGTACACCAGGGTGTGGCGCTGTGCCGTCCCGCCCTCCAGGCCCTGTGCTGATCATAGCCCTGTCGTCGTGGAGGAGGGAGAGGGATATGGGGACAGCTAGCTGTTTGCCGCAGAAGTGGATGAGGCATGTGAAGCCCGGTGTCACGGTGCTTCAGAGTGAGGGGGTGACTAGTAGGGGGTTTGTCCTTTGAAAGGTAAGTGGAGCCCATATGCCCTTCGGCTAGGATGTCCGGCTCGGTCTAGGGGGCTGTAGCATTGGGCTCTGCCCGGCATTGCGCTGGCAGCAGTCCTGGCATCAATGGTCGATGCCCATCTGTCACCCCCGTGCCAAGATGCCATCTCATTGCCGAAATGCGGGCCAGGACCAGGAAGAGAAGTCTGGCTGCAGCAGGCAGGCCGCGGGGGATGTGCGGGCGGCTGCAGAGGCCTCCGGGCCAGCATGGCACCCCCTGACGTCTGCAGTCTCACCCTGCATTTTATGCCCTGCACTCACAGTGGGCAGGGGCACCCTCGGGCTCCAAGAGGACCAAGTGCCCAGACCCCCAGCTACCCACGCTGTGTGTCGGAGACCTCAGGCTCTGGGCTCTTTGTCTGCCCATCGCGGCTCTCCATCTCCTGTGGTTGAGCGGCGTTCGTGGCGGGCATCGTTTGTGGCAGGCATCGCCTTTCTTTGTCTTTTCCTCCCACGGAAGCGGGAGCGTGCTGTGTCCCCGGAGGCGCAGGCTGGATCACAGCCCGGCGTGAAGGGGCCGGTTGCTCTGCCGAGATGACTCATTCACATCTCCCTGTGCTGCCGTGCTGCCTGGCCGTCTGGGGACCCCGCGGGCAGAGACGGCGACAGATCTGAGAACTGTTGTCTGAGCTCCATGGTGGCCAGGGATGGCAAGCAGGAGCGGAAGACAAGTTCCTCCTAGGGGACACTCAGACGAGCAAGAGCCAGCCTGTCTGTGCACCCGCCATTCAGTAAACACACGGCCTCTCCTGGGGCCCTGAGCACGAGGGGGTTAGGTGCGCCCACCGGGGACAGCTGCGAGAGTCCGACGTGTTGTTCCCGGGGAATGTCGTGTGCCATCGGGGCACTGGCAGTGGGAGGGATTTTCTCATTGCACTCGTTTCGGCCTCCGCTTGCTTTCTCCGGGAGTCCGGCTGCACTTCCGAGCCGCACTGTTGGACTCTGTGCACACTCCGTGCCTCCGTGGATCTCGTGTTGCTTACGTTGCGGAGACCGCCTTGTTTGGGGGTGTGAAGGGTGTGAAGGGTGGCAGTGACACCCAGGTACACTGGGGCGGAGGAGGCTTCCACTGTGGGCCTTGACCGTGGCCCGATGCTCTGGCTGGTTCACTCTTTCAGGGCGCAAGACCCGAACCCCGCAGCTCCGCTCAGCCCGTCGCTGAGTCAGTGTCTGGATCCCACCCCTCCCCGGCTCCCGTCTCTCTGCGCAGCTCACTGAGTCCTGGGCACCGCCCTCACGGGGCCTGGCCTCGGGCCGCAGCCAGCAGGGCTGGTGGCAGCCGAGCGCCGTGTCCCTGGGAACACAGCTGTGAGCCCCTCTCAGCCCCGTGTTGGTCCGGCAGCACGACGGAGACCGCGGGAAGAGACCTGCCTGGCAGGGTCCCGCCTGCGCGGCAGAGCCAGCCCGGGGACCCGGAGCAGCTTCCGCTTCTGCCCGGCCACTCTGTGCCCTCGGCGACGCTGTCGTTCCCATCTGCGCTCCTGCCCTGTCTGTGCCTCCGGGTCTCCTGCCCTGCCCTGCCCAGGCTCGGGGGCGCGTGGCGAGCATGGCGGGTTCAGGCCGCTTGAAACTCCCCAGCGGCCTGGGGTCTCGGGGCTTGGTGTCTTCCCAGGAGTGAATCTGCGGCTGCGTGAGGAGCTGATTTCCACGGTCACTGCTGCGTCCCAGGCCCAGGTTCCTCACTCGTCACAGTTCTCTAAGGTCTGTGATCATCTTGCTTTGTCAACAAGGAAACCTGTGACAACAGAGTGGAGAGGAAGTGCAGATCTCGGTCCAGAGCTCATCCTGGCCCCTTCACGTCGTGACCGTCAGATCGTACGAAGTGCTGAGCTCCAGGACCGTGGCCCAGGAAACCAGGCCATCTTCCGTCGGCAGCTTGAAGGGCGCCTGTCCTAGTGGCCCAGGATGATGCCGTGTCCCCACAAACGCCTTTCCTGCCTTCCAGGTCAGGAAGCGGGGAAAGTCCAGTAAGATGAGGGCTGACCCGTTCTGAGCTAATTTTGAAGAATATGATACAAGTTGGGGGAAAGTTTCCTTTTTCCCCTGTGGATGTAGTTTCTTCCGACACTGTTTGTTACAAGACTGTTATTTTCTCCATTGATTATCTTTGCTCCTTCATCAGTCCACCAGCTGTGGGTCGATCTGTTTCTGGACTGACTGTGTTCTGTCTGATGACTGTGCCTAGCGTGTCACCAGTAGCACAGCATTTTGGTTACGGTAGCTTCAGAGTCAGCCTTGACATCAGGTAGGATGAGTCCTCCAAGGCTGGTCTTCTCTTTCAAAGTTGTTGTCCTGTTCTGAGCCCTGTTCTTTTCCACACAAGTTATTGACTCAGCTTGTCAGTTTCTATACACGAGACTGCTGGGATTTCGAATGAAATTGTGTGGGATCTGTATAGATCAATTTGGGGAAAATTGGCATCTCTTTTGTTATTATTTTATTTTTATGGGCATGAAATTCACATATCATAACAGTCACTATTTTAAAGTGTAGAATTTAGTGGTTTTCGGCATGGTCACTAGCTTGTGCAATGATCACCACTACCTATTTCCAGAAAGTACTTATCACTCTTGAAGGAAACCCCATACCCACTGGCAGTCACTTCCTATTCTACCCAGCCCCCAGCACCTGGCAACCACTAATCTACTCTCTGTCTCTGGATTTTCCCATTCTGGACATTTCATATAATTGGAATCATGTAACATTTCACCTCTTGTGTCTGGCTTCTTTCACTTAGCATAATGTTTTTAGGATCTGGCTATATTATATAGCATCTATCAGCACCTATTCATTCATTTTTTGTGGCTAAATAATATTATATGGCTGGGCCATGTTTTCTTTATCCATTTATTAATTGATGGGCATTTGGGTTGTTTCCACTTTGGGGTTATTATGAATACTTGTGTAAAATTTTGTTGCACATATGTTTTAATTCTCATTGGGTTTATGCTTAGGTGTGGAGTTGTGGGGATCATAAGGTAACTGTGTGTTTCACTTTTTGAGGAAATGCCCAAATGTTTTCCAAAGTGGCTGAATAACATTCTGCATTCCCACCAGCAACGTTTGGGTATTTCGGTTTCTCTGTATCACTTGCTGTTTTCTGGGTGTGTTTGTTTTGATTATAGCCATCCTAGTGGTGCAAGGGAAGTGGTATCTCACCGTGGTATTGATTAGCATTTCTCTGATGACTAATGATGTTAAACATCTTTTCATGTGATTATTGGCATTTGTCTATTTTCTTTGGAGAAATATTTATTAAAATTCCTGCCAACTTTTTAAATGGGATGTCTTTATTGTTGAGCTAAGGAGTCTTTATGTGTTCTGGATTCTAGACTCTTAGATATATAATTGATATAATTTTTTTTCATTATTTAGATTGTCTTTTTACTTTCTTGGTAGCGTGCTTTTTGACACCAAAAAGTTTTTAATTTTTTTGAAGTCCAGTCTATTTTTTCTGTGGTTACTTGTGTTTAGAAATTTCTGCCAAATCCAGTGTTATGAAGCTTTTGACTCATGTTGACTTCTAAGAGGTTTATAATTTTAACATTTAGCATTTAACATTTAGCATTTCTAATTTTAATTTAGGTCTTTGATCCATTTTGAGTTAATTTTTGTATATGGTATGAATCAAGGGTCCAAATTCATTATCTTTCATGTGGATATTGCTGTCCCATTTATTAAAAAAACCTATTCTTTTCCCAATGAATGGTCTTAGCATTCAGTTGAAATTCATTTGACCGTACTCATGTGAGTTTATTTCTGGGCCCTCAATTCCAATCCAGTATCTGTATGCGTAGCTTATGCTAGTAGCACACAGTTTTGAATCTAGTTGTATATGAATACAACTGATTTTTGTATATTGATCCCTTGTCTTGCAACTCACTGAACTTATGAGCTCTGGTCGTTTTGTTTTGTTTTGTTACAGATTTTAATCCATATGCTCTTTGTTTGTTTCCTTACATTTACTTGGCATCTCCTGTATGACAGTGATTGGAGATGGTGAGGATGGGTGTCCTCCCCTTGTTTCTGATCTGGAGGGAAAGCAGTTAGCTCCTCACCATTAAGTATAGTGGTAGCTGTAGGTTTTTCATAGACACCTTTTGTCAAGTTAAGGAATTTGCTGAGAATTATTATTGTGGATGCTTGTTGAACTTGTCAAAAAAATTTTCCACTTCTATTGAAATACTGGTTTTTCATTTTTAGTCTGTAAAATGGAAAACTACATTGGTTGATTTTCAAATGCTGAACTAACATTACTGGGTTAAATCCTACTTAGTTATGATGTATTATATAAAAGGGATTTTGATAGGGATTTTTACATGTATATTCATGAGGGTTTTGGGTCTGCAGTTTTCTTTCCTTGAAATGGCTTTATGTGGTTTTGCTGTTAAGGTAATTTTGACCTCATAAAATGAGTGGGGAAGCATTCTCTCCTTTTTTGTCTTCAGGAGGAGTTTGTATAAAATTGGTATTTTGTCCCTCCTACGTGTTTATTAGACTTCTCCACTAAAGCCAGTGAGTATGGCGTTTTCTTTGTGGACAGGTTTAAACTGTGAATTCAATTTCTTTAATTGTGTCAGGACTCTTAATTTCTTTGTGTAGATCCAGGTTTCCATCTGATATCATAATCCTTCTACTGGAGTAGCTTCCTTTAATATTGCATGTGATTTATCATGTCAGATATTACTTCTACCACATTTTCTTCTTCTAAAACCCAGTTACATATGTCAGACTTTCTTACTCTACACTTCTTGTCACTTAACTTCTTCTCCATATCCACCACCATTCTGTAGTTTTTTCACTATAATCTACAGTAATTGTCCATAATGCAGCAGAGAGGCAAAGCAATATAAACAATGGAAAGAGAGGGTAAGAGACTTGGAGAGAGATGGAAAAGGCATAATAGAATTCACTGGTGTTTCAGAGAAGAGAGGCCTGGGGTAGAGGTAATATGGAAGAGGTCATAGATAACAGTTTTCCAGAATTGTTAAAGCCACGTTACACAGTTTCAAAACCCCTGACAAATACCAATCAAGTGAAATGAAGAGAAATTTATTTATGTCTAGACATAGTCTGGTGAACTTCTAGAATACTAAGGACAAGTCAAGGATCTTGACAGAGAGAAAAAACATTGTTCAAAGAAGGAACATGAAGGCCATCAGATGACTTATAACTGCAGCAGTGGAACAGGAAGGTGGGTGGATCCTTCGTGTGGTGGCAGAAAAGAAATCTCCCAGCGTTCTAGATTTCATGAACATATCTTTCGGGAACATGTATGAAGCACCTTTCATGCAGAGAAAAACTGAGATATTTCGATACTTGTAAGGCCTTTATTAAAAGCATTTCTAAAGGATTTATTTTGGGGGGAGAGAAAGTCGTCGCATATGGAAGTTCTGAGATTTAAGAAGAAATGAAAAACAGGAAGTTGTATGCAGGTAAGTTAGTCCAAACACGCATTTAATATTTAAAGCAATGAGGCAGATGTCTTCCAGGGTTAACAACAGAGTAGAACTAAAATCCACGGCCACAGGGCCATGCCAGGGGGAAGGAGGAGAGGTACAGGTTTGTAAAGTCCTTGGGTTGCTGGGGTGGAGCATGAGAACACCAGACTTTGAGAAGTTAGAGACTCATGTGATCATGGTTAGGGTAAGAAGTAAAAACAAAAGTATGAAGTAGTGGAGAGAAAAATCTAAAAGGCGGCAAGGAAGAAGACTTACAGGAGACACAGAAAGATAAAATGGAAAATACAACACAAAATGGTACGTACATCCAGATACAGTAGAAATTCCTATAAATATTAACGGACTACATGCATTAAAAGGTGCCCTTGAAAGAACTTTCACTTGGCACTCTGTCGTCACAGCGTTCAGGGTTGTCCTCTGGAGTGGCAGAGCTGTCTCCACCCTTGGATTTGAGACGTCTAACTGGGATATTGTCACTGGGGCCTCTTCCATCTGGAACTTAAGGACTTCTTCTTGGTATCTTTCTTCCTCTTTTTCTTTCACTCTGCATTCTGGAAAGTTCCTTGGCTTTGTCTTCTAGCTTTCCACTTCGCTCTTAGGATGTGCACATTTACCTTTATACTCACACATTAGCTTTCTGTTTGGACCGTATTTGCCCCTCCAGATGTTGACTCGTTTCTCACGTGTAGGATACACGTCATTACCTTGAATGCGTGAGTGAAAGCTTACTGTTGGCTTCGTGGTTTCCCAGGTGACCGTTGTGGAGCTTGACGTCTTTCGTCACACTGGTTTTCCTCAGTGTTTCTTGGTGGGCGGATGAGGTTTGCATTTTGAGAAGTCTCTGGTGACCGTGATAGAAAGTGGCGGTCTGTGCGGCTGGAGGGGGTTTGCTGGGTGGCTCGTCCTGTGGGTCCTCCCTGCCAGCGTTGGCCTGGAGTGGCGCCGCGTCCCTGCCAGCTGGGCCCCTCCCGCACCGTGGCTCCGGCTGGGCTCGTGGGCCCGTCCACTTCCTCTGCTCGCCGCCCCTTGGAGTCCCCGGCTTTCCGACACGGACATGGCCTGTGCTTTCCTGACACTCGTTCCTCCATCCCCTCTGTGTCCTCTCTGTGTCGCTTTCTGTTGCCAGTTACAAGTTCACCCACAACCGGGGTCCTAAAACAGCGGGTCTGCACTCTCCCCGTCTTCATGGTGCAGGGACCCAGCAGTGGCTCAGCGGGGCCTCTCACGAGGCCGGTGATGTTGACGAGCCGTGTCACCCCAGGTAGATGGGCTGGGGGAGCTGCCTCCGAGTCGGCCTCCTGCATGGCTCCGGGCCTGGCCGCAGGGCTGCTCGTCCTCGTGGTGCGGCCCCTCGCTCCAGGAGAGGGAGCCAGGAGGGAGTCACACGTTCGTGTGTCCTCACCTTGGAGTCAGCACTGTGTTCTTCGTGAGCGTGTCACCAAGGAGGGCCCGCTCTTGGGGAGGGAGGTTGGCCTCTCGTTACCGCATCGCGGGGCTGCGGACCTACGGGAACTGCCACCCGGTCACGGAGCAGCTCCTCTGGGAGGTGGCCCTGGCGTTCTCTCCCCGCTGTCCTTGTTGGCCAGAGCAGTCCACAGCCTTGGAAGCATCGGCATGAGCCCAGGCTTTTCCATGTCCTGCGACTTTGGTGCCGACGTTCGTCGTCTTTTCTGTCGTCACGGCTTCTGTGTAGATGACTTAGTTTGAAAAGTGCGTGCGTCTGGCTTGTCTGGGCTCGCTTTCCTGCCCGTCACTGCTATGGCCGTGCGGTCCGCCTCCCCCTGCCCGGCTGCCTGGCTGGCAGAGCGGCACAGGCAGCCCGCGCGTTGCCCGCGTCGGCGGCTGGGGGTTCATGTCCTCGAGCGGAGTCTCGTTCCCCACTCCTGGCCTAGCTGGCATTTGGACGCTAACTCGTTTATGCGGCGCCCGTTTGGCTGTCGCTGTGCTCCGTGCGGGCGCCGGGCTCAGGCCTCCTGGCTCGGCCTCCCGCAGCAGTGGGCTGGAGAGCGAGCAGATGCCGGCGGGTGCGCTGTCAGCCCCGCAGCGCATGGGGGGGAGGGCGGGGGGGCCCTGTTTGTCACGTTCCCGTAAGCCTTGCTCTGGCCCCCGGCTCCCTCTGGTCTGGTCCGCCTCGCGTGCATCTGCTCACGATGGTCAGGCTTCGTTTCCTCGGAATCAAACAACCAGTTGGTTTAGCTTCTCGTGCTGCGATGTGTGTCACGCCACACGTGGTTCGCTGCTGAAGTTTCGGCAGAAGGTAGCTGTGTAGCTCGGAGTGTGGAAGTCTAGCTCTCAGCCTCCTCCCCCTTGTTTCTTCTCAGAGTGATTGCTCCTGTAAGGCAGACGTCCAGGAACGCCGTTGTGCTGCAGCAGAACCGGCTGGCTGTCTCCCAGTCGCCTCCTGGGTGGGGGCGCGGTGCTTCCAGCCCTGATTCCCGCTGATGTCGTGAAGCCCTGCGAAGAAACCGCCTGCGGGGAGGCAGGGTGGCCTCGAGCGGCTTCTGCGGGACGTGGACCTGGACGTGCCCCAGCAGACAGGAGCCCTGAGACAGTTTTCTGGGAGGGGACAGGCAGACGTGTTTAGTGTGCGTTGGGGACATGGAGTTAACCAACTCACAGGTGTTTTTATGCTTTCAATTTAAACCAAGTCACAGAACGTGAAAGTGAGGTCTAAAATGCTCCTTTCTGCGTGCTGCATTCTGGGGACGGAGAGAGTGGTGTCATCATTCTCTTTGCAGAGTTATAAATTACAAGTGCTCTGGCAGGTGGGAGCTTGGCTGTGCCCAAGATGCGGCACTCCGGGAAGGGAGGAGGTGTGGCGAGTTTGGCTCCACGACTGGGACACGGGCCCCAGGGTGTGGAGCTGCGGGGAAAAGATCTATGGTCGTGGCGCAGTGGGCCGGGCAGGACACCCAGCTGCTTCTCTGCTGGGCACGGCCTGGCCTACCCGGAGTGCCTTCTCTCCAAGTGGGGCACGTGCCCGGTGTGAGAGGGGCCCCTGGGGGAGCCCAGCCTGGGCAGGTGCAGAGACGTGCTCCCCGAGGAGGCCAAGGACTTGGGCTGGGCCAGGCCGTCCTGCTGCTGCTTGTCTTGCCTTGGCTTAAGTGACCACGGGTCCTTTCCAGGGGAACCTGCTCTGGAGGGCTGCAGCCTCTCCTGCCAGGGCGTGGGGAGAAGCCAGGGTGCCCACGCCCCCTGCCTAGGCTCGCTCTGAGCGCGTGCGGTGGGAGCAGGTCTGCCTCCCGTGAGCCGGGGGACTGACTGGAGCGGGGCCCCTGCAGGGGTGGTGTGTGGGTGGGGGGTCAGGCAGGTGCCCGGCCAGGAACTTCCTCCCTGCCCAGTGCCACTGTTGTCACAGGAGCAGCTCCCACACAGAGTGTGCAGGTCTCCCCTGAGCCCTTTCCAGCCCTGTCCTCCAGGCTTGGTTCAAGGAGAATGACCCTCTGTGCAGGCACGTGGGGCCGGGCCCCCTGCTGCGCCCTGCCCCTGCTGTGTGAGCACCCCCTCCTGGAAGCCTCCCGGTGCTCTGCGGGCCTGCCTTGTGCCCTGTGGGCTCAGGTCCTGGTGCTCTGCGGGTTGCTGGCACGATGACCACTGAGAAACCCAGGGTGCTGCCTACTAGGTGGCTGCAGTCACTGTTAGTTCCCGTCTCCTTAGTGGTTAACCTGGGGCCAGTTCCCTCAGTCTGAATCCTGGCTTACGCGCACGTTTTCTGGGTGACCTTGCCCCGTTGGCCTCCTGCCATTACCCAGAGCTCCCATCTGGAGAGGGGAGCGTGACCGCGCCTCCTGCAGGGGCTGGAGCTGGGGCCCCCGGAGCGGCCCCTGTCATCTCCTGGGGTGCCTTTCCTAAGGAGGACGTTTGGTGTGCACACCGTGTGTGTGTGTGTGCTGTGAGCTGGTGTGTGTGGACATAGACGGGTCTCCAGAGGCGGGCGGGAAGGAAGGGTGTGTGCTTGGCGTCTGGTGTGTGCAACCACACAGGACCGCGCACGCCCACGCGCGCACACACGGTTCTAATACATGCCCCAGCCCTGATCGGTCAGGGCCCTGCCCTCAAGAGCCTCTGCCACCTTGGGAGCAGCCTGTGCCTAACTGGTTTTGGGGACCGATTGGTCATTTCTCACTCTCTAAGGCTACGTCTGACGCCGGCGTGGCTGCTCGGGCCTGGGACAGTGCGGCCCGCAGGGGGAGCTGCGCGTCCGGCACAGTGGTGTGCAGCGCTCGGTCCACTGTCATTGCGACGTTGTCGCACGGGAGGTAGCGACCCTCTGGGGGTGGTGAGAGGTGGGCTGCTCGCTGTGCGGGCCGGGTGACGGCATGCCACGCAGGCTGCTCCAGGGCCGCCGGGGGGCCGGGGCGGTGGGGGAGCCAGCCCGCGGCCCGGGAGACCCTTCTGGCCGCGGCACCTGCGTCCTCAGGCCCGGGCAGCCTTGGCTGGGTGTGAGGCAGGAAATGACGTGGTCAGGTTTTCTGTTTGAGAAAATTATGTTCCCGAAATGAAGGAGTTGGCAGAAACAACAGCTCAAAATGGAAGCCAGCGCAAATAAATGGGGGAAAGTGCTCGGTTAGACCAAGTCAGCGCCGGCACTGAAGAGCCGTGACTGTGCTGTCGCAGCCAGCGGCCGGCCTGCCTGTCAGACCAGGGGGCTCGTCACCTGTCTGCCGTTCCAGGGCCGTCCCAGGGCCGTCCCAGGGCTCCCACTTCACCGCCAGCCACCAGGGGCTCCCTCTCCCCCGGCCCAGGCCCAGCTTTAGCCTCGCATTGTCATTGCCGGGACTAGGTGGGGCCACCGGCCTGCTCCAGGGCAAAGCGGTCCCTCCCTGTGCCCCCGCCCCAGGTCGCTGGCTGAGATGCCCGTTGCGCCAGCCCTGGCCGCCGCCCGTCTGCGTGCTCCTCTGGGTCTGCCTGTCCTGGACACCGCGCACACCTGGGAGCCCGTAGCGTGTGGCCCTCTGTGTCCGACTTCCTCTTCTCCGCGTGTTTTCGGGGTTTTCCGCGTGGTGGCATGCGGCAGCCTCATCACTTTTCGAGCTGAATGACTTCCCCTGGTGTGGAGAGACTACAGCGTGCTGACGTGGTCACTCGTTGGCGGACATGGGTATTTTCCTACCTTTTGGCATTGAGAATGGTGCTGCGTGACATTCCTGTACGTACTTTGTGTGAACACCTGTCTTTACTTCTTCATGTCCCCAGGAGTGGAAGTGCCAGGTCACATGGTCATCATGCTTCACGTATTGAAGACCCGCCGGGCTGCCTTCCACAGCAGCTGCACCGTTTTACCTTCTCAAGGGGGTACCTTTTACTCCCTGATGTGCGGGGAGGTGGAGGGACACGCGCGGGATAAAACTACCCTCCGGTGACAGAGAGGTCTGTGTTGGTGTGTTGTGGGGAGGCCGTCGCCAGGCCCCAGCTCCCTGGCATGTGTGTGGGTCCCCGGCCAGGCACCTCGCAGCCTGGAGCAGTGGGAAGGGGCAGTGACAGGGGTTCAGAGAGGAAGGGTGTCGGTGCTGGGTCTTCCCAGGAGCAGGAGAGGGAAGGGCCCTCTGAGGGACAAGCAGCGTGAATGAGAGCGTGTCATGAGCTCCCGTGGTTTGGGGTTTTGTCTGAATGTTCGATAAGGCGCCTGTAGTTTTCAGGCTCTACTCAGGTTGGCCAAAGCCACCGCCAGCGTCCTCGCTTGCCAAGATGTGCCAGATTCTGTCTCAAGCTGCGCTCTGACACCTGGTGGAACTGTCTTTGCACATTTTGAAGGGGGAGACGCTGGGCGGTGGGGCCACCCTCTGTGTGGCCGAGGCCGAGCCGTGCTGACAGCAGTGCTGACTGGCCTGCGCTGTCGCTCCCCTCAGAGCCACCGCCGTGCTCCTCAGCGACAGCCTTGCGAGATGAAGATTTGTCAGTCGGAGACGCTCACTGCCGAGTGCGGTGTCACTTGGCTTTGCCCTTACCGACAGTAGACTGCTGAAGGCATTTCAGCTGCACGGGGAAGTCATTAGCAGGGTCTTGTCACTCAGCGTCAGGCTGGGTTTAATCAGCGTTTCTTTCGGGCGGCGAAGCAGAGCCGTCTGAAGGGAGACGTTCTCACGCCTTCCAGTGCGTCACTCACGTTTTGGCAGCCCAGCTGGACTTGGTGAGAGAGCGCGGCACGACTGCAGGTCGTGCCGATTTCGGTTTGTTTAGCGAAGGAAACGTGGAGGACTGCTCGGAACACTCCTGTCGGACGTGTGCGTGGGCTTACCTCCTAGAAACTTCCATTTCTTTGCCGAGGGGACAGAAGCAGGCGGCGGTGTGCTGGTGCGCACCTGGCCACCCTCCGCCTCCCCCCGTCTGCAGGGGCCACCGCTGCCACCTCCGCCCAGGTGTCGGACGCCAGGGCCCCGTCTCGTGGGAACACAGATTGCACGAGGCAGCGCAGCGGCAGGCCGGTCCAGAAGACAGGCCTCTGCCTGCCTCCCAAGTTCAGGGGGCCGTCACCAGGAGCGGCATTTCAGGCTGCGGACTCCGTCCCCCGCAGGCCCAGGGGGCCTGGCCTGACTCTGCCTGGCGCCCGCCTGCCTGCTGTGCCCCCCACGCCGTGTGTGCTCACCAGCTGCGGCAGCCGCGTTCCGGGGCCGTGTCTCTGCGACTGGGGCCAGCGGGAGTGCGTTCCCCCCGCGATGGAGCCAGCGCCAAGACCCGCTCCAGGACGGTGTGCCCGTCAGGGGGCGTGGTGTGCGTGAAGCGAAGGGACCAGCCCCCCACTCCCCAGGGGCTGCCCACTCCTGTCCCTGTCGCCGCCCACCCAGGCAGCTGCGCCTTCCCATCCAGGGACAGAGAGCTGGCGCATGGGGGTTGCGGGAACTGCTCTAACATGCTAGAAAACCCGCCCCTGCTCGCCAGCCCGCTCCCCCGCAGTCCCAGGGGCCTCCGCCGCCACCACAGTCCCTCCAGGCTCGGCTCCGCAGTGAGTTGTGGTTGTCTTCCTCCTCTCTGTAGGCACGCGGCAGCTGCGGGCTGCCATCACGCACGTCCCCTTTTGTACGTGCTTCTGAACGCGTGTCCGGCTCTACCTCCTGCTGTGTTTTCGTGCTTTCTCTGTGTGGCAGGGCGTTCTCACGGCCTTCGTGCTGCTTTCAGCTTGAACTCCCTGAAAGGGAGGCCTGTCCTTGTCCTATCCGGCCCCCGAAGTGTGGGCACGGATTCTGCGGGGTCCTCACCTGTCCTGGCTCCTTGGACTTTGAGCTGAGGGACACTTCGTGAGGGCCGGGCCTCGTGTCATTGGAAACCAGCAGCCTGGGTAGAGTGTTGAGAAGAGGCTTTGTGGCCTCTGGCTCCTGGGGCCAGCGTCTCCCACCCCTCCGCCTCCAGGGCGTACCGCCTTTCTGCAAGGTTTCCGGAGGGATCTCACGGCTCCCAGCCCTCTGTGCTGTCCCGTGGGAGCTTGCAGGAAGACCCTCCACGTTTGTGGTCGTGAGTGGTTCGTTTTCCTGGCTTTTCCCTTGACTCATTGGACGTTCGGGAGATGGTGTGCTTGGGCCAGCGGCTTCCCCTGCCCTCGCCTTCCCGCTGCAACTGCTCGTTGGCTTCTCTCCCCAGCCGGGGCTCTGTGCGCTGTGGTCGGCAGAACCTGCCTGCCTTGTGGCGCCGCCGCGCTTGCTGCCTTGAACCAGGCTCTGGGTTTCGTGACGTGAAGCTTTTCCCGTGTTCACCTGTTTTGAGGCCAGGACAACGGGCTACCTAACATTCCCCACGGCGTCCCTGGGTGCTGTGGTTAGCGCATTTGTTAACATGTGGCGGGCACTCCGTAAAGACTTGGAGATCTGGGCTGACCGTAAACTTGACGAGCGGTGTGGCGTGGTGGGCGGCGAAGCAGTGAACCAGCTTTGAGTGCTTTCTGAGCGGCGTAGTGTCCCAGACGAGGGCCGGGGGCTGTGCCACTGCAGCAGTGTGCTCGTGACGACAGCCTCCACGCGTGTAGGGGCTAGAGCAGAGCGGTCAGAATCGGGAAGGACCAACACACTGGGTCCTGTGATGCGTTCTTGTGCGGGTCACAGCCCGTATGTGGCTCAGACACTGCAGAGCGTGGCTGGGTGGTGGGGAGGCAGGGCGGACAGCTGGGCAGTGGGACTGCCACTGCGTGTGGGGGAGAGGCCGCGGCAGTGGCACCGCATGAGCTCACACTGTCCTGCTGCGAGTGTGGCCATGTGTCTGCGCACACCCCTGTGCCGTGCTGTCACTTCATCCTGGTGGAGCTGTGCTGCTGGTGCATTCGGAGAGCAGGCACCGGAGCCTCACAGAGACAGAGATCGGGGAAGGGGACAGCTGGGGAGTGGACCGTCCTGTGAGGAGTGAGCCCCTGGCGCGCGGTCCCCTGCCCTCACAGCGCGTCCTGTGCCCGTGCACGCGGTGTTTCGTGCCTTGCAATAGGTGTCACTTTTATGAGTTTGTTTTCACTGGTCAATCGGTACACTTTTCTACCTGTGAAAGTTGTTTGTTTACCTTTGGTTGGAATTGAACACATCATCATTTTTCCATTACCACTAGTGGATACAGGTTTTCCTGCACAGGAGAGGGTTTTCAGAACAAAATCATAGCCTACGTGACAGGAAGGTGTATAAGCGTTCCCATTATCCCTTGTCCTTGCTAGCACTTGGCAAGGTATTGCCAGACTGTTATATTTTAGATAGTCGAGTGGGTGTGTATTTACATCTATTTTTGGGATTAATTTGCATGTCTTTGATTACTAAAGAGACTAAGTACCGTTTCATGTATTTGGTGGCTATTAGGATCTCTTCTTTTGTGAAGTGCTTTGCTCAGTTTTTACCCATTTTTCTATTTATATCTAGTGTAAGCGACCAGGCTGGCCCCAGATGTTTTAGAAAGGAAAGAATTTTCTCAACAAGACATTTTCAAACGTGTGAGAAGTGGGAAAAGTGATGCTCACCCTCCCTTGCTAAAAGGACTCCTCGAGCTCGGCACCAGGCTCCAGGCAGAGCCAAGGGTCAGGCGTGAAAGATCAGAGGAGGACTGCTGGGGACCCCGAGCACACAGTGTACACGGGTGTCAAGAACAGGATGCTCATGCCACAGACCTCACGAGAAGCAGCAGAGTCATGCACGACAGAGATGGAGGATGGTGAGCGTGAGCAGGCAGAGGGGGCTGAGGGCACAGTTCCTCCACCTCTTTCAGGCCAGTTGACCAACACGTAAGGAGTCTAAGAATATCACCCAGAGGTTATCAGTAAACGAACCCAACCTGGCTAGATACGGACTCACACTGGGTGCGGTGACTCCGGTGCCATCCACAGTAAGCCATCGGTTATTCTGCTTCATGGACCAAGGCCATGGGCAAGACTTTCACACGCACACGGTCCAGATGGTCAGTGAGCATAAACCAGAGCTCAGCCCCACTGAGGCCGTTTGCAGTTTCAGTCGTAAACAGTTAACCTGATGAGGCAACGTTGGCCTCTCAGTTTGTTAAGGGTCAGGTGTGGAGAGTGGAGAGCAGTAGCTCCAGAGACAGCACTCCTCGAGTGCTCGGGGGCTCACTGGCAGGGACCTGTGCGGGGGAAATTCTGGTAAACTCTGAAATTCAAAATGTCCAGCATTTTACTGCTCATGCCGAGGTCCCTCCAAGCATGCTGACTGAAGAAACCCTAAGTCAGGTGTGTGATGAAGAAAACACTGGCCAGGTGTAGGATGGCACATGCGTCTCCCTGGCACAGCACAGAACAGCCTGGCGCCCCCGGGGCATGGCGACAGTAGTAACGCCAGGAGGGAGCCTTACTTTTCCTCGTCCGTTTCCACCTGTGCTCCTGACACGTAAACCTCTATCGTTCTGAAGAGGCGTGAAGCCCACCGGAGACCCGGGAGAGTTTTAACAGGTATTGCTAAAGGAATCTACGTGTACTGCCAAGCTTATTCCAGACTCTTGGTTTGTTCCTGTTATTTCAGAACTGAGACTTCTGAAACGTGAAATGAAAGTGATTCCCTCACTACTTTGGGAGCACACAGAGCAGAGAATGTTCTGGCATCGTTGCTGCTCCTACACAGAAGGGGCACAGAATAACAGTCATTAAAATGCCGTAAATAGCAACGTGTCCTGACTTCACCCACTTCCTCCGAAGGCGTTATTCATCCTGCTCCCTGTGTAGGAGCGTGCCCCAGAGGCCAGCAGAGGCCACTTTGTGACCCTGACAACCGCGTCCGCTCTCTGAGCCTGACTCCTCCTCTGGAAACGTGGTGATAATCATACCTCCTTCCTAATCCAACCCATATTAGGTGTAGGAGAATAAACACGGAGTGCTTGGAAATGTGAAGTACGTAGGAATTCTTAGTTTCTACCCCTTTAAAGACCTTGAGTGTCCTCTTAATCCAGTGCTGTTCCTGGAACATAGTTCATTAGGTGTGAGGAGGATAATGACTAGATCTTGAGGTCTCACCTGAGTTTCTTGAAGGTATCACCCTGCCACCCCAATTCCATTGAGGGGCCTCCTGAGCCCCAGGCTGCTCCCCAGGAGGACCGGGGTTGGTGGCACTGGGCTACTTCACCTCTCCAGAGACTCGGGGAAGACCTCCCGGGCAGGTGACTACATCCATGGGCAGGGCCTCCTCCTCAGTCACCTTGCTCCTTAAGTAGACAGTGGTGCTGAGCTGGGGTCCGCAGTACAGCCGGCACCCCTGACTCTTCCAGATGTGTCGCCAGGCTGCGTGCTGTTCCGGCAGAGTGCTGCAAGTCCAAAGCCACCGAACAGCTGAAGCTTCTAGGGGTAGCTCAGGCAGACTGGCTGCAAGGAGAGGGTGAAGGTCTTTGAGCAGATCAAAGGGTAAGGGGTGGGACACCCATGTGGGAGGGCATCTCGGGGGATGGTGGGGACACCCGCATGGGACATTGCCAGGAGCGTACAGTCAGGCACACGACGTCCCTTCACCAGGGAGCAGCTGTGACCTGCGGAATTGTGTCTGACAAGTGCTGATGGATGCAAACCAGATTTCAGGTGTGCAGGTGTTCTGTGGATCCGCACCTGTGAGGACGAGCGGGAAGTTGGGGCCGGGGCATGCCGTGCCGTTGGCCTTGCTGAGTGCATCGGGTAACGTGATGCTTTTCCCTCACTCTGCGGTAGATGGGCAGTGTCCCTGCCCTCGGGGGAAGCAGGTGGGCTGGCGGGACAGGCGTCTGCAGGCCGGGAGGAGGAGGCACTCCCCGGTACTCTCATCTCCCCACTGGTGACCTGCCTGCCCGCCCCATCCTGTTGCAGATGACTCACCTGTGACCCCTGCGTCCACTGGCCTGCTTTGCCCCCCTGTGTCCTGCCCGTGCCCGACCTCAGTGCCTGTTGGTTGACCCACCTCAGCTCAGATCTTGAGCCTACCTTCCCCGCACCCCCGACTCGGGGCCTGGTCCTCACTTCCGATTGCTCCCTTTGTTCGACCACTTCTTTTGAGGTTCGTGGCCCTGGATTGCACCCAGGCTCCCATTAACGCCCTGACAGCAGCTCCGCCAGCAGGTGGTCCCGCCTCCCGATGCGGGCTGCTCTCTCTCCGTTTCCTCCAGTAGAGTGACTTGTAGGGACACGAGAAGGAACAGCCTGGGCCTCCAGGAGTGCTGCCTGGAATGGGGTGTGGCCGCCGGCAGGCGACCGTCCTCAGGTGAGAGCGCAGCGCAGGTGATGGGGCGCTCCCACATCGCTGACTTTAGGGATGGTTCCCGCGAGGCGGGGAGAACTCGATCGTGGTCTCGGGTTGACAGGTCCCCCTGCAGACAGATCAGACACGCTGCGCGCCGGGCCTGGGTTCTAGGCTGGGCCCGGTCCCCAGGGAGAGCCCTGAGGGAGGAGGCGTGAGCACCCCTGATAACAAAGGGAGGGCAGGAGCGGGGGCGTGCGTGCGCGTGCGCACGCGTGCCCGCCCTCAGGGCCTGTCAGTGAGCAGGAGGGCCGTCACTGGGAAGGTAGCGTTCCAGTCGACGGCAGGAGAAGAGCGTCCCAGGCAGAGGGAGCAGCCAGCGCGGGCCTCCACGCAAGGGTGGCTGGAGCAGGCGAGCCGGGCCGTGGCGTCGGCGGGCGCAGGGGGTGCGGCGGGCTGCCGCGGCCTCGCCACAACGTCCCTGTGCGTGGGAGACGAGGGGCCGGGGCGCGGTTAGGTGCCTGTAGAATCGCTCTGGCGTCCAGGGCACCCGCGATAGAGGTGGGGACCCATCAGGAGGCACCGCCTCAGGCCGACGGCCCGTGCTTGGGTGAGTCAGATTTGGGACTACTCGGGTGGCTGAGCCGGCGTGCATCCCGAGAGTGGGGTTGCGGCGAGGGGCGAGGGCAATGGGCTGGCAGGCGGCGTCCTCCCCGGCTCTCGAGACGGAGGCCGCAGAGGGAGCCACCGGCCTGTGCCGGTGAGTGGGGCGCTGCCGGGCGCACGGCCGGACGGGCGACACTGGAGCCGGAGGGAGCACAGGCGGAGGGGCGGGCTGTGCGACTCCACGCAGGGGCGCCTGTCCATCGGGGGCGTAGGGAGGGCAGAGTCAGGGACGGGGCCTGCAGTGGAAGGGGGACCTGGCAGGGGTCTGAGCCAGAGACCCACGAGGGAGACAGAGCGCGCCAGGACAGCCGCGTGGGGTCTGGAGTGAGGCGTGCCCCCACCCCTGCAGTGGCCGGGGAGAGCGGACTGGCCTTCCCACAGGTCACTGGGCTTGAGCGGTTTTGGTGACTGGAGGGGGACAGGAGCAAAGGTGGGTTACACGTAAGAGAGGAGCAAAGGAAGCGGCGGCCAGGACAGGACGGTGCAGTGGGAGTTTGCCGCAGAGCGGACGAGGGCACCCAGGCGGGCCAGAGAACTGGCACGGGGCACTGGGAGCGCCGGTGGCTGGATCGTGTGGCCCTGCCGCCGCGGAGAGCGGGCTGGCGTGGCGGGGTCTGCAGTCCGGTGTCGGCTGTGGGATGGGCCGAGCTGGCTCCGACCCAGGAAGGCCTCCTGCGAGGGACCCAGGGAGTCTGAAGAACTGGAATGAAGTGCACGGCGGCCTCGTGGCGCTGCGGCGCCCAGTGCGAGATGACTTCCCACGACGTCCGGTGCGTGCGAGATCGGCCGTGCTGCGGGAGCGCACGTGCGGCCTGCGGTGAGCGGAGGCGGTGGCGACTCCCCAGCTCCGCACTGCCGCCCGGCGTAGGCGGGGCCTGGCCAGAGACTTACATCTCTGCAGGGTGGTGGCTCTCGCCAAGCAGGAGCAAGGAAGCAAGTAAGGACAAAGGGAGCCGGCCTCCCATGCAGACAGCAGATGGTGGTGACCCCGGGTGTGATCCGGGAGAGGGACGGACAGACGTTCCCCAGGGAGGAGCGAGGACCATGGGACCAGCAGCTGGCCACGCTGCCTGTCTCCTCAGGTTGGCGGCAGTCGTAAATTAATCTCTATCAAAGTAGACTACAACTAGAATTTAAAAAAACAACTACTTTTAGGGAACAGTACTTGGTTTCCATGGCAACTGCCAACCATTTAACTACGAGGCAAGAGCTGTGTGGTGACACAGGGTAATTACAGACAACAGGGTAATTGCAGGGTGAGTCGTAAGTCAACGTGGGGCGGCTGCGTGGTGGGCTCCGCTCCTGGGGCGGGTGCGGCTCCTGGCTGGCCCCAGGGCAGCGCCCACCCCCAGCCTGGCAGCCAGGCGCTTGGGCATGAGTCCTGCTGTGCCTCTTCTCTCTGCGCTGAGACCTCAGGCAGGTTGTCCCCAAGCCCCCTGCCCTCCGTTCTGTGCCTCTGTGGAGCCGCTCATTCCGGGGCGAGGCTGGGAAGGAGGTAGAGGCCACACACGGGGCTCCAGGCTGTGGCTGTTGAGATTGATTTCATCAGCCAGAACGGTCAAAGGCTGTTTATAGACCTTTGGTAGTTTACCAACTGGCTCTGGAAAGGAAGTCGAAATAGGGTTTTCTTCTTTAAACAGACTCTGAGATTGGCACACAAATCAGTTTTCTGCACACTGAGCAGGACGGTTCCCTGGGACCATTCACCCGCTGTCACCTGTACCAGAATCCCCAAAGGCAGCCATTCTAAGACAGCAGCGACATCAGAGACTCATAACATTTGTGGGACCATTGCAGGCCGAAGGTCAGAAGTTTTGAGGGATAGAAAGAAGTGATGCGTGTGGAGTCAAAACCTCCCAGACGTGTGGAGATGCCTAGTGCTCCAAGAATGAGAATTCAGGACTCAGTGCAGGAGCAGCGGACGCTGGGACTTTGGGCCAGGGCGGGAGGAAGTACGTCCCAACCAGCCACCAGCTCCAGAGATGAGCAGGTCGTGACTCCAGAAAACAGAACCTGGCAGATGCAGAGGCAGATTGGAGCGAATGGGCCCGGATCCAGCCGCGAAGCAGTAGGGCTGTGGGCGTAGGCAAGAGCCGTCAGGGCTCCGAGGGCAGCCAGCAGCAGGAGGAAGGAGCGCCGAGTGCAGCAAAAGAAGACACTCGGGAAGGGCTGATGGTCTGAAGAGAGGATTACTCATAAATGAAAGCATTGCTCCTTTAAAAGAAACAGCCAGAGTTTGGAAAGCCAAGTTTAGCCCAAATGGAGCTATCAGGATGCAT
The DNA here is from genome assembly GCA_030015415.1 of Cynopterus sphinx. NCBI lineage: Eukaryota > Metazoa > Chordata > Mammalia > Chiroptera > Pteropodidae > Cynopterus > Cynopterus sphinx. Next base: position 434,535 of record CM057380.1, on the reverse strand, counting down.
GGAACCACAGAACAGATGGAATGAAGAAGGAATCAGTGATCGGACAGACGAGCCAGCGATTATTCTGGAATGCAGACCTAGAGGGCCCAGAGCAATTCCAGAAGGCAGACCTCAGGATGGGACCCGAGAGAGTTTGAGAAGCTCCTTTTTCTACTGCACAGGAGCCTGGAAGGGAGAGTGTAGACGGCTGAGGACGGACCATGGGCAGCCACCAGAGGGACCCTTGTGCTGAGCAGGGGAAGTGAGAAGCCACACCTGCCCAGGCGCATGAGGATACGATTTAGGATGCTAGCAAGTGCGAGAAACCCCCCAAAGCGGCCCCCGGGAGGAGGCCAAGCTCTGCCTGTCAGTTGGCATCAAATTTCTCGACTACCCACTTGTATTCTAGAATCAATTGGGTCAACAACTTCAAAGTACTTGGGGGAAAATAATTCCCAACGTGGAATCCTCAACACAGCAGACTCGAATTCAAACCAAGGGCCAGCCAAGGCAAGGTGTTTCCAGACCCTCAGGGATTCAGAGGTCACCAGCTTCACCCCTGAGACTCTGCCAGAATGGAAAAGGCCAACCACCCACAGGAGCGGGCAGCCTTTGGTGCCCCTGGTGGTGGCGGGGAAGGGCTCCGGTGGCCCGTGCCGAGCTCTGCGTGATTGCTGATGCATGCGGGGGGCAAATGGAAACAGTGGTTGAAGAAATCTTCCGTGCATGCATTTGTGCAGCGACGAGCGGGGGAGGGCCAAAGTCCCCTGAACCTGGGCCTTCCCGGAGGCGTGGGGTGCTGCTCCCATCGCGCGGGCCGGGCTGACAAGAAGCTGCCGCCAGAGGCGCGCGGACCGTTTCGGTCCTGCAGGGAAGCACTCTGCAGCGGGGGGTGCTGACCAAGACACCACACGTCCTTGGGGGTTTGGGAGCGCTTTCAGATAAAGCGCAAGCTGTTTAAAGGTAACAAAAACGACATAACCTGCGTATTGAAGCACGACAGCTGCTGCCAAGCGAGTCTTAGGAGCACGTGTGAGGGAACCAGAAACACTTAAAAGAAATGACGAGCCCTCCGACTAAACGTTAGGTAAAGCTCCGCAAAATAATTTAAGAGAAAAGAGGAAGCACTAGTGAAGAGAAGGTAGAGGTGGATGTGGTAGAACCCCAAAACGTACTGCCTGGTGCAGTCAGTTCTGGAAGAGGACCCTAAAATGCCTAAACCGTCAGCAACTTTGATCAGGGGGGAGAAAGGCAAAACTTTAAGACTTGGGTGACCGCAAAGTGGCTGTCACTGCGGACGTGGAGGCTGTTAAAACTTGCAGAGACTGCTGTTTACAAATCGCAAAATCTGGATGAAATGAATGATTTTCTAGAAAGATGTAAGTCAACCAGAGTGCCTCGATAGGATGGAGAAAGTCTGAATAACCCGTCAGTCTGGAAGTGGCTGAAACGGCGCTCGGAGATCTGCACTTGTGCCTCTAGACCAGGGTCCTGGAGGGAGTGCCACTCGTATATAAACGACGTCAGAGTGCAGGACAGACCGCAAGTTCCCCGCGCCGATTTATGAGGTCAGCGGGACGGCGACATCCAGACCGGGCCGGTGGTCTTCAGACGAGCTGCAGGGGACTGCCTTCCGAAGTCACATGCGCGCACCGTGCATCGACGTCAGCAGCCTGAACCCAGCAGTGCCTTTACCTCCCGCTGGTCGAGCGGCGGGTCGAGGCTGTCCGGCTCCTGGCTTAGGCCTCCCTGGGTCCCCCCTGTCTTCCCTGCATGTCACATCTCCGGGGTTCTTCTCACTGCTTTGTTTTCTCTGGGATTTTTAAAGGTTTTCTTTCTTCCATTTTCCTCTGTTGTGTCTTTTGGATCTTGCATCTTCTGATTTCATTTTGATTTTCGAAATATTTTTTCTTTTCTGGGTTCGTTCCTGAGTTCTATGACCTCATTCTTGAATTTTTCTAATTCTGACTTATGTCTTTTTCATCTCTTGCATTATTATGGTTTTTCTGTTTCTGTTCTCATGTCTTTATGGCGCGTGTTTATCAACAGTAGGGATGTTATTTCATTTCTTTTCTTTTGTCTTTTAAAAAACCTTGTATGGGATTTGCCTGCACATGAAATTCGTTTTCGTGACCAGCTTAGAGCACCGGCCTGGTTTATAATCGCATTTCTGATTTCACGGCTCCAGGCTGCCCTCTTCCGTTGTTTCTGTGACGGGTGACACGAATGAGAGTGTGTCTGGCGGGGGGACGCGGTAAATGGAATCGGGTAATTGTGTGCATGTCAGACGTTCCAGTTTTGATCACTGGACTTTGTTTATCTGGATATCCTTGTTCTTAGGAAATATACACTAAAGTATTTGGGGTCAAGGACCATGTCTGCTGATCAGTTTCAGATGGTGCGATCAAGAGGGAGCATGAATGAATGAATGAATGAATGAGTACATGCATGGCAGAAAAGTGGGCCTAAGTGCGAATAGTTGGAGGAACAGTTAAGGGCACATGGAAGTTCTTTGTAATATTCATATCGCTTTTCTCAAGATTTGAAATTATGTCACAATAAACAGTTAACCAGTAAATTAGTAAAATGAATTTCTCGGTGGGAACTGTGACGCCCCTTCTCTGGACAGAAGTCCTGCGAGCCTTGGGGAGGAGGAGATGATGTTTGCACGTGCTGCGTGGGGAGGGAAGGCGAGCCGGCTGGGCCGCCTGGGGCCAGGGGGGCTGGGACCAGGCTTTCTGTTTTAGTTTCTCATTATTTTCCTCAAATTGGAGTTTTAATTAAAACATGTGTCTCAGAACAGAATAAAGTATCTGACGAGAAGAGGACAAGCAGCCCCTTGAAGTGACATTGGGGTTCTGAGAGCAGGAGGCCTGGGGAGGTGGTTGGCGTCTGGTGGGAGTGTTTCTAGTGCCGTGTCTCGTGCTGTCACCGTGGCAACTTTTCCCACGGTCCAGGGTAAACTAGCCGTGGTCCGTGGTTCTCCGTGGATGCGTGTGGTTCGCGGCCCCTCAGCCAGGTGGCTAGAGGGCTCTCCCTGTCTTGGGGCACCTCCCAGCAGGGTGCACTGCCGCTTGGCCCTCACTGCCTGCTCCGCTTCCCAGCAGCACATGGCCGCCTCTTGGGGCCGGGGAGCCGGGAGTGCTCCCCCACCCTTGCTGTTCTCTCAGAGCCAAGGTCCTGTCATCTGTGGTCAGGGTGACCTTTCAAAACATAAAACAGCTCCGATGGCTCGACCTCCCTTCTCTGCCTCTTGCCATAATAGTCGTGGAAGATGATTACATTTACGGGTGTCTGCCTGTCTCCTGAGCTGCGATAGCCCGGCCCTCGAGGTGGGCTCTGAGGGTGGGGTCGGCAGGGGTCAGCAGGGGACACGAGTATGAGTGATGTGGGCAGCTGGGGGCGGGGAGCACCCAGCTGGGAGACCAGCACTTTCTCCTGGGCGCCGGGAGGCCTGGGGCTCGGCATGGGCAGGTCAGTTTGTGTGGGACCCGGGGCAGGGCTTCTGGGGGCAGGCGGGGGCAGGGGGATCCCACAGGCGGCGGGGCCGCAGGGTGCCGCCTCAGGGGTGCCAGACCCCGTAAGGACAGGGCTTTCCCCTTCCCCACGCGTCGGGATTAGTCGATGCTCAGATATTGTCCGGAGCCCCTGTGAGTTCGTTGTTACTGTTTTCCTTGCTTCGGTAAAGAGTAAAATCTTTCATCTGAGGCAGACAGAATTCTACTTTGAAATCAAAAGTCTTCGTCGTGGAAACCTGTTCTGATTCTTTAGCTTTGTCAATGGGACGTGGGTCGAAACCCCCTCGCGGGGCCCCGCACGCGGAGACTGAGGCGCGCTTTCCCCAGACCTCGGTCCCGGTCCTCCGGAGCCGGGCGGCCTCCCGTGCGGGCTGCTCCTCTGGGGGTGGGATTGCACCCACTGCCGCCTCGGATTCAGCCTGCTCCTGTGCTGTGGTGGCGGGGAGGGGTCTAAGTGCCCCCTGTTTATGTGTGACTCAGTTGTTTCTGGGGCTGCAAAACCACCCTCACCCCCCACCCCCTCCGAATGGGAGGAAAGTAATTTGGAGGACATGGAGGAATGGGAGTGGCAAAAAGTAGGGTCACGCATACCCCCAAGGGCAGGCTCCCAGCTGGACCCCACTGTGAGTGGAGAGCACACCCCATGTGAGGGGAGAGCACACCCCTTCCTCCCCCGCATCCCTTCCCTGCAGAGCCCCTGCTCCTCCCGTGTCCTGTGGCCTCTGGTGGCCCTCGCAGATGCAAGGCAGCATCGTGGAGAAGGGCCACAGATGTGGCCAGAGCTGAGCCAGGGGCCGTGAGCCCCTTCTTGCCTGCCTGCAGGAGCAAGCGAGGCCATGTCCATGGACGTGGCCTGGCAGGAGGAGCAGCTGCAGGCTCCTGGCCCTGTGCACTTGGGAGTGTCCGGAGGTCAGGTGTTCAGGAGATGGGTCCGGAGCCCAGGGCGCAGTCTGCCTCTGCCCGCCGAGCCAGCAGTCGGGCCCAGGGTTGTTTGGACCTGGGCAGCTCCGGAAGTGATGCAGCCAATGCCTTCCTCACCCGCCGTTTTTCTCTCGTCTTCTATTTTTATTCTAGAATCATCCTGGGAAAATAGGCCTAAAACCCTTCCCAGATTACAGTGTACTTATCACAAGGCTGAGAGGTGGGGGCGTCCTCCTCCCTGTTTACAATGTGGAGCTGAGTCATGGGGCTTGTTGGCCCAGAAGTCTGCAGAGCAGACCCCCAGGGCCGGGGTCACAGGCTGGGAGTCACCACACCCCAGGGAGTGTCCCATCGCCTAGGGAAGCCGCCCCAGCCCAGAGCTAGTACAGATGCTGAAGGGGCCGCTCCTCAGAACAAGAGCTGCCTCTGCCAGGGCCCGCCTCCCGCCACGGCGCTGAGCGTCGGCGGAGGGGCCTGCCTGCCCTCCACCTCACCCTCCCGCGGGACGCCAGCGCTCCAGGGTAGCAGGCAGAGTTCTGGCGCGGCCCCCAAGGTTTTCACCTGGCATGCCAGCCCTGCTCCATGCTCCCTCGAGAGTGGTGGGGCGTGGGAGGTGGGCCCCGGTGAGGTGATGTTGCCTGGCACAGGGATTTGGTAGATGCAGTCAAGGCTTTGGTCCGCCGACTTTGAGTCACGAGGCAGGTAGTCTGGGTGGCCTTCCCCAGTCACGTGAGTCCTTCGAGTCTGGGCGCGAAGGCCGAGGTTGAGGAAGCCCGAGATCAGAAGCACGAAAGGGTTCCAGCGGCGGATCGTATGCCAGGGAACGCCGGCAGCCTCCGCGAGCAAGCAGACGGCCCCTGGGAAAGTGACCTCTGTCAGCCCTGCAGCCGCAGGGGACCGCACTCGGCTCAGGAAGAGGCCCCGCACCAGGGCAGACGTGGCCACTGACTCCTGCCTGTGCGAGCCTTTGCCCCAGAGACCCAGTGTCTAGACCTCTGCCCTTTGGGGCTACGGGCCGACGAGTGGGGGCTGTGTCAGCCCCGAGTGTGGCGCGTGGCCGTTCAGCAGCAGAGAAGCCAAGCCCGGGAGAGCCTTGGGGTCTGCAGACCGGCCGCAGCAGCACGGACCGGCCAGTGCGGGGCCGGAGACGGCGTCATCCCACGGCGACCGTTGTGCCTTGTATTTGGTTAAAGCGCCAGCCAGTTGTCCCAGGGCCACTTTGTGATTTATCAAAGCTTCCCTACTCATGGGACGGGCCACCCCTATCACAGTGACTCGCCGTCAGCACTTGCCCCTTTAAAAGTGTTCAGATACAGTCCATCCGTGGACGTTTGTCTGTTTCTATAGAAAAGCCACGTCTCGCTCTTGTTCCTCTAACACTCTAGTTTCCTCCACTTCTCAGCACTCCCCGACGAGTGCTGGAGGCCCTCCGTCGGATGTCAAGAACGCGGTTGGACTCGGTTGGCCTCGTGAGCGTCACGCTTCTGTGCTGGGTGGGAGAGAGGGCCTTCCCTGGGGCAGGCAGCCCCCCCTCGCCCCCCAGGCTGTCCGTGCCATTTCAGAGTTTTCTTGGGTGGATCTCATAGGCTCCTTATTCCAATCATCCTCAGTCGCTTTCTGTTCACATTCCTGCTTTCTGCTGTGACTATCACTGATATGGTAAAGGTGTTGATTTGTGTGTATTTAGTGTCTAATCTCCCCCAGTAAACTTTGCCCCCCTGTTGGGTCTCACAGGTTGGGATGTATTAGGTGGTGAATCACATTATCACAAAGAGTAACTTCCTTTTGAAGTGTCTGTAGCTCCTGGTTATCTTTAAGTAAGTGCCTGGACCACGTTTTTAGAAAAACGTTGAGCTGCACCCTGTCTTGTCCCAGTGTGGCCAGACGTCCACCTCCCCCCTGCCCTGAAGCTCGGAGAAGCAGCTTGCCCACAGCCTGCCCAGTTTCAAAGGCGACTACTGACTACCCTTGGGCTCCTCTGCTCCTCTCTGAAACCGCCCGCTCCCGGCCACTGCCGCAGCGCCCGCCCTCCCTGCCTCTGGGAACACCCCTCCCTAGCTCCTCACACGGCGCGCAGGGTCTGACACTTCAGTTATTCTGCCTGCCTCCCACACTCTCCACGCACTCACGGGGATGTGGACGTGGCACCTCTCCCAAGACGCCTCCCTTGCCCGGCCAGCTCTCCTCCCGTGTCTCCTTGGGTTCCCAGCAGGAGCCTGACCCTGGGGCTGGCTCCTGTCCTGACCTCAGGGCCCCACCAGCCCTCCAGCCCTGTCCCATGTGCCTCACGTCCCCTCACCACATCCCAGCACCAGCCTCAGGTCCTCAGTGTCCTCCAAGCGTGTCCTCATGCCCTCAGAGGCTCAGCCTGTGTGCAGATTGTGCAAAGAAGGCCACAGGTCAGGGAGGCAAAGGACAAATGGTCCTTAGAAAATGGCACAGAGAAAGCACCAGAGCCACGGGAGGAAACGCCTGGCCAGTGTTCACTGAGGGGTCCGGTCTCCCTCAGCCCCGCCAGCCCCCTCAGCCCCGGGTATGAGAAGTAGGACAGGGAGGGCCCACTTTGTAACTTCACTGGCAAACGAGGGGCCTCGGGTGCCGCTGGGGCAGCCAGGCCGGGCTGCCGGCGGGAGGGGGCCTGGCAGTGTCCAGGGAGCTGGAGTCTGGCCACATCCCAGGACCCGGCAGCCCCGCTCCTGGGATACGTGAGAAAAACCGGGCACGTGTGCCCGAGGAGGCCCGCCGGGCAGGTCCCTGTACGAATATTCAGAACTGGCCAGTTTGCTTGGGACTAGACGCCCCACCCCGACCCCCCGTTTTGCTTTCCTCCGTTGCATTTGCGCGCAGCAACCCTCAGTCAGTCACGGTCCGAAAATGCTAGATGGACGGTCCCAGGAATGAACAATTTCTGCGTTTTAAGTCCGGGCCGTCTTGAACGGCGTGTTGCGATCCCCTGTTCACTTCATCCCCCCGCGGGAGCCGTCCCTCGTCTGGTGTCCCCGAGCTGAGGCGCTCCTTGCCTGGTAGTCACTTAGCCAGCTGGGTCATCAGGTCGACTGTCCAGGTGTGGCCGTGCTTGGGTCCCAGTCACCCTTACTTGACGTAGTGATGGCCCTGAAGTGCAAGAGGAGCGACATTGGCGACCCGGACATGCCAGACAGGAGCGGGAAGGGGCTCCCCTCGAGTGGAGGGTGACAGCTCTTGACTCGACGAGGGAAGGCGAGCGTCACCTGCTGGGGTGGCTGGCGCCGCAGTGAACGAGCCTTCTGTGCGTGAGACTGAGAGGAAGGAAAGGAGTTTGGGCCGGGTTTGCTGTGGCCCCTTCAGCTGCGGGAGTCCCAGCCACCGTGCGGGGCGAGGGCTCCGGGCGGAAGGGCCTTCCGTCTGCGGGTGGGGGACAGGAACAGAGCAGCATGTTCCAGAAAGCGTGGAACTCGTAGGAAGACTTCAGCAGGGGACCCCTGACACAGGTGACGCCGGCTGGGGCCCCCCTAAAACGGGCGCCACCAAGCGCCTTTACTGCAGGTCCGGGGCAGCCACACGGGTTGAGGAACAGGCGCGGACTGGAAGTAGAAAACTCGCTCGAGCGAGAGAACACGCTGCGCAGCTTGGCGCAGGGCATCGTGGTCATGGCTGCCCGTGACCGCTCGTCACAGTCACGGAGCCCTCGCCGTGCCTGGGAGGAGACTCGGGTTGCGTGCGTCCGCGCAGCCACCCCGAACCTGCGCGGCCGGGACACGTGCGGTGCGCTGCCACCCATGCCGGCCTTCTGGACCCAGCGTGCGCGTCCCCTTAAGGGCTCCTGGACGGTGGAGGAGCATGAGCGTGCCTGGGCACGCCTCCCTCGGCTGGTGGCAGGGCCCGGGGGCACAAGAGCAGAGAAGAGGCTGCCGGGCCGTGGTTCTTCAGTCCTCCGTGTGTTTCGTTCGTTTAAAAATAACTGAAGCAAACACAGCGCAGTGTGAACATTCGTTAGTTCTTGCCGTCGGGTACACGCATATCTCAGAGTTTTAGTGTCTCCAGGTTTAAAATAGTTCACAGTGAGAAGCCAAAAGCATTTTTCAAACTGTGCCTCCGATGGCCCCTCCACAGAGGAAGCCTCGTCTTCAAAGCCGCCCACTTAGTGAGAGCGCGTCCTGGCCTCTTGGTCCTTGGCCTTGGGGTCATGATCCCACAGGGCCTGCGGGCCGGTCTCTGGACTGAGATGTGAACTCTCTTTGTGTGTGGGGGCTGAGGAGAAGTCACCAGAAGCTCCCTGCGGGGCGTGCTCACCAGGCCTGGCTGCCCCCTCCAACCCCAGTCCCCTTTCCCTGGCTTGGCAGGATGCGGGTCACCGAGCTGGCTGGACCCCTTGCCCTGAGATCTCCCCTTCCTCGGAGTCTAGTCTGCATTGGAGGTGTCCAGATGTCTCTGAGAAGGTCACCATGGTACCTAGTGAGGCTTGTGGGGACGGTCCCCTCGCAGGTGCACCTTTTTCTGTTGACCACTTTTCAAGTTCATTACCCTGGGCTTCTGCCACGTCCAGTCCCCTGATAACCCCATGCAGTGAGTTCTTTTTCTTCCTTATTTCTGCAGAGCAGTTGAAACAATTGTGAATTTGAATGTAGACTGGGTGTTAGGTGACATGAAAGAATTTTTCTTGATTTTGTCACTCATGAGAACTGCATGGCGGTCATGAAAAGTATTCCTAGATTAAATGGACCCTGAAGAACTCACTGGTGAAATGGCACGCCATCTGCATTTGCCTGCCCGCTGGCCGGGCGGGACCCAGAGGGCACCTCAGTTCGAGTCTACTCGGTGTTCATTTTGGGCCCAGGCCGAAGGGGCCAGCCGTGCCTCTCCACCTGGGCAGGACCCCTTGGGGCCAGTGTCTGGCCTCCTCTGTCCGTTAAGGTCCCACCGCCCATCAAGTCAGGTGACCAGGCGCAGAGTGGGAGGTGCCAGCGGTCACCGCACCGCCTGGAGCCACGGTTGTACCGCCTGTGATTCTGTAGGCAGACGGACAGCTGAGTGGGAACGGCAGCCCGAGCTGTCATCGATCCCGCAAGAGGAAGGGATGCATGAGGCGACACGAAGCCGAACTCAAGACACGGCGCACTCACGCACTTGACCATCGTGCTCCATTGTTAGACGCGCCATGGGATGTCGGATTCGCCACGCTGTCGTCCTGTTTCCTTCGATTTCTCGTCCCTCGGGCCACGCATGTTTTGATGCTTGCTCTTCTGGGAACCGTGTCCATGTATCAGTATAGAATAGCCAGCCTCGTCTGTCTGTCTGTCTGTCTGTCTGTCTGTCATTATTGCTTCTGATTCACGCATGCTTTCCTGTGTGGAATTTCTGTTACGGGAGCTTGAATCATGGCAGTCTGGTTTTCATTTCTCTCTCTTTTTTAACTCAATTGCTGATCTACATCCTGTTCTCTACTTTCAGAGATAATGTTTAGATTTTTTTCCTACCGCTATAAAGGCAAGTGCTGGTAGGTTGCTTACTGGCAGGTGCCTGGATTGAGACTTGAGAGGACTCGTCATCGGCGGCGGCAGACATCTGGGACGGAGTTGGGGCCTTTTCATGCTCCTCTGAAACGCAGGCAGGGAAGGGGAACAGCGAGATGCACAGGTCGGAAACAGCCCTGGGAGCTTCTGGGAGCAGAGGGATGCGAGGGAGGGGCAGTGGGTGGGGCCTGCCGTGGGTCTGCCCCGCCTCCTGGCTTGGCGCCCTTAGCCTTGCACCCGGCTGTCACTTGCCGCCGGGGCCAGTTGCTTCGCCTGTGCAGCTTGACTTCAGGTGACAGTAGCAACTGCTCATTGGAAGGGTCCGCTCGAGAAGGCACGCGCGCAGGGCTGGGCGTGGAGCGAGGCGGTTGGCGCCCTCACCGGGGTGCCCGCAGTGCCCGGCATGCGGAGCTGCACTGCGCCCTGCCCGCCTTCCTGAGTGCAGGTGCAGGAGCAGCCCGGCTGCTTGGCCGTGGTGAGCCGCCGGTGGGTCGGGCCTCTTCTCTCCTGGGAATTTACGGGTGTCGGGGAATGGGAGTCGGGGAATGGGGCGATGGGTTGAGTGAAGTGTTCCCGTCAGGTTTTGCTGCATACCTGTGGTGCCCAGTGGTGACGTCGTGCCGTGCAGGCTGGCCTGGCCAGGCGCTAGGCCTGTCCTGTACCAGTGCCCCCGCCAGCTTGTTCTTCTCGAGGGACTAGCCGAAGCACCAGAGCAAAGCCCCCGCTCACAGGCATGCTGAAGCCCCTGCTCTCATCACACCAGCCGGGGCCCCAGTGGCCAGACGTCATCAAGCCCGGGGTCAGCAGGCAGACAAATGTGCTCCTCTTCTGGGGAGAAGCTGGGGAAGAAAACGGGCAGGGGACAGGCGGGGTGCAGAACGCCTGTACCGGGTCACAGGAGGAGAGAGCCCAGCCCGACGGTGAGCGGGAAGCGAGCCCGACAGGCTAAGGCCAGGCTTCGTGACAGCAGAGGTGGGCTGGGAGGTCCGGCATGGCCCCACTCAGCAGAAGGGACCGCGGGCGGAGGGAAGGGGCCGCCCGCTCCCGGCGGCTACGTGAGAACCCGCCCGCAGTCGCAGTTTGAAGCAGCAGCGTGTCCTGGGCTCTGCGCTCAGGCCGTCCTGGACGCCGGCCCTCGCTCTCCGGGGCCTCGGGTGGAGGGCGGCCCAGCCCCGTGGCTGCAGCTCCGCGTCACAGCTGTCAGCTCTCGCCAGGCCCTGGCTCCTGAGGGCTCTCTCCCGAGCTCCACTGCTGGGTTCATTCAGTTATTTCCCTCGGACTCAGTTTCTCCAGCAGCGTCTGGGGACATGCCCGTCCTCCCCACACTTCGCTGTTTGCGCACCTCGGGCCAAAGCAGCTGGCCGTTACCTCTGTGCAGGCCCGTCTGTCTCTGGGTTCTCGTCTGTCCCGCTGGTCTGTGTGTCTGGCCTTCCACCAAGCCCACGCCGTCCTGGTGGCTGCAGCTGCAAAGTCAGTCTGAAAAACCAAGAGATTTCCCCCACTTCGTCTTTTCAAAGTTCTTTTACCCATTCTCGTTTCCTTGCCTTTTTATATACATTTCAGAGGAATCTCGTCTCTAGGAAAATCATGGCTGAGATTTTGGTAGGAAATGCATTAGACTTACAGACCTATGGGGAGAATCGACAGTTTTCCTGCACCGCCTCTGCCCCTCCTCCTCGATCACGACGTCTCTCCACCTATGTAGGTCTTTGATTTCCTCCATCGGTGTCTGCAGTTTCCACCTTGCACGTTCCGCGTGTGTGTGTCAGACTCACACGGAAGGATTTCATTTTAAGTGACTGTAAGTGCTATTATTGTGTTCTTACTTTGTTTCCGTGTGTCATTGCCTGTCTGTATCCTGTGACCTTGCCGACACATAGCGGTTCTAGGGGACTGCTCCTAGGTTCCCTGGGACTCCACGTGCACTATCCCGTCACCTCCACACAGGGCAGTGTTTCTTCTTTTTCAGTCTGTGTGCCTTTTCTTTTCTCTCCTTACTGCTTTGGCCAGGGCCTTGGTGCTGTGTTAGATGAGTGGGGTGAGCACAGACCTCCTGACCTTGCCCCTGACCTTGGGGGAAGCGTTTGGTCTTTTGCTATTGAGTCGAAGGTTAGCTGTAAGTTTTTCTGGTGCCCTTTATGCAGTTGAGGAAGTCCTTCTCTCCTTCTCTTTTGCTGAGAACTGTCGTCATGAATGGGTGTCGCGTTTGTCAAGTGCTTCCCGTACACCAAATGATACAGTCGTGTGATATTTCTTCTTTCCTACGATGGATTACATCGATGGGCTTTTGAATACTGAGCCAGCCTGGTGTCCCTGGTGTAAATCCCGCGTCGTCCTGGCGTGTAATCATGTGTGTGTATTGAGGAATTCCGCATCTCTCTTCATGAGGAATATGGTTCTACGGTTTTCTTCTTATGTTCTGTCTTTGTCTGGGTTTGTCATTAGGGTAATCTTGGCCCGTTGAAGTGAGTTAGATGGCGTCCCCTTGTCTTCCACTGTTTGGACGAGACTGTGTAGAATTGGTGTTCATTTATGTAAATATTTGGAAGAATCTCCAGTAAAGTCGGCGGGGCCGAAGGTTCCTTTCCCGGAGGTTTTTAAGCCGGGCTTTCTTTAGTAGGACACAGTTATGCAGTAGCCTGTTTCGTACTGGGTGAGTTGTGGCAGTGCGTAGTTTTCAAGGAATTGTCACATTTACGTGCGTAGAGCTGTGTGTGGTATTCCCCGGCTGTCCTCTTAATGTGTGTGCACTCTGCAGTGTAGCCCTTGTGGCATTTTCAGTATTGGTGATTTGTGTTTTCTTTTGTCTTCATCGGTCTAGCTAGAGGTATAAATGTCATTGAACTTCTCAAAGAACCAGCCTTTTGTTTCACTGATTTTCTCTGCTGTTTTTCCGTTCGTAACTTCATCGATTTCTACTTTTATGGTTACTCCGTCATCCCTTCTGTTTGATCCGGGGTGAGTTTGCGCTCCTTTTTCTAGTTTCTGAAGGCGAGGCCTTAGCTTTCAGACCGGAGGCCGTTCGTCTTTTCTCACGCAAGCACTCCTCCCCAGATGTCCTCTCAGCGCTGCCTCAGTTGCATTCTACGTAGTTTGACATGTTGGTTTTTCCATTTTCGTTCAGTTCTGTGTACGTTTTAAATTTTGCTTGAGGTTTCCTCTGAGACTGATGTTTTGGCAGACGCTTTGGGGAAATACAGAGCAGTTTTCAGTGGGAGTAAGAGAGCCTGCCAGGAGCAGTCTCCGTGGTGCTTGCGGCACGTGGTATTCCCTCGCGTTTTGTGGCGTGTGTGCCTCGGAGGCGGCACAGACGTCAGCTGTGCGTCCTCCTGCTCAGGAACCGTTCCCACGCGCTGCCTCCCCGGGCTCCCCCACGGACCTCGGGCGGGAAGGCACCGCCTCCCAGATGAGACGGGCCCGCCTGGGCCTCGGCTGCTGAAGGCCGGTGCTGGGCCCCTGCCCTGGTCTGTGGCGTCGAGCGCGTCGAGCCCCACTCCTTCCTCTCGCCCCAGCGCTTTCCAGAACGTCCAGGAAGCGCGGGGATGTCTGCAGGCGTGCTGCGGCTGTGGGGGCCTCTGGGTCCCCCTCAGGCTCAACCGATTCAGGTCTGGAGCAGTCGCAGAACGCTGTGTTTAAAGAAGAGGTTTAAACCCCCGCTACCAGAAGAAACGGTTCCAGTGTCACCACGTGTGCCTGCAGTCCTGGGGGACGTTTCCGTGTGGAGCTGTCCCCCAGCAGCACAGGGAGCACTCGGGGGACCTAAGGCTGTGGGGGAGTGCAGGTGAGCTCGGTGGCTGGGTGGCCACACGGCGATAAGGTTGACATCCAGTGAGTGCGGTGACAGGAGCAGGTATGCTGCACTTGTGTGACACGGTGTGACACGAGGACAGGAAGCTCCCCAGGGCAGGGCAGCTGCCATGCGTGAGCGTGGACAGCGGGTCACCAGGTCAGTAGCTGGGGCGGGTGAGTTCGGGGCAGGGGGGAGCGGCTTGTCCTGCGTGAGGGACGTGGGGAAGGAGAGCGACACCCCGAGCCGCGCTGTGAGGATGTGCCGGCCTGCACGGGGACTGCCTTAGGCCGTGGGGCTCTGCTGCCACCTCGCGGCCAGCCGTGCCACACGCGTCTGCTGTCCTCCCTCCTGGTTCGGGCGTCACCGTGGACACCCAAGGCTTCCAGACACCGGGTTGGGTTGGAAGCCGTCTCGTCCTCGTTGAGCTTGGGAGGTTCCGCTGACCAGCGGCCTTCCCCCTGGAGAGGGCCCCACTCGGGAGGTGGGGGCCACATCTGGGAGCAGCGTGGCCCCCACACAGGATGCTTAAGGGGCTTGGGGGGCAGCCGCTGAGAGGCTGCAGTGCCAGTCCCCACAGAGGCGTGTATCCAGAGCGCACCCCCAGGGGAAGGACGACCCCCTCACACTTTCCTCTGCCCAACAAGCACGTCTTTTCCCGGGAGTTGTGGGTCGGGGCCAGGCCCAAGACCCCAGGACCAAGTGGCTGCAGTGGAGGAGGAGACGACACCACCAGCACCCACCGACCAGCCAAGCAAGATGAAGCGAGGAGGGACACACTTTCTGAAGGGGGCCCCTGCTTCCGGAAGCATCCAAGCCACCAAGCTAACCTGCACGGTGAGGGACGGACTGACGCCCTGGAGGGTGCTGTGGGCGTAGCTGTGTACCCTCAAATCCACAGGCTGAAGCCCGCCGCCCGGGGTGGTTGCATTTGGGGGTAGTTCTTAACGAGGAGGGTGAGTCAAGTGAGGTCACTGGGGTGGGGCCATTCCAGTGTGGCTCGTGTCCCTATAAGAAGAGATCAGGACAGCCACACACAGGCGCGTTGGCCACGTCCTTAATTAGGTCCTTGTCATGAAGTTGAATTTTGACGACAGGTATTGGTCACTCGGAAGCATTCTCCGTTTCAGCGTCTTCGGCGGTGGCCCTCAGAGCGTGGCCGTGGGCCCTTTCAGGGGCGCAGTGATGGGTCCACAGTGATGCCGCGCTGTGACCTTGCCTTCTCACTGGGTGCCACTGGAGGTGATGGCGTCAGCCGGAGCCCTCAGTGCTGTGGACAACAGGGCTCCGTGGCGGGCCCCCCGGGGCGCCTGGCGTGGCTGGCACTCGGCGTGGCGCTGCTCCCAGGGGGACCTGGACATCTGACAGCCGTCTTCTCGGAAACGACCATCAGCCCATCGCTTCAGGGGGAACAGCTGAAGGTGTCGTCGTCCCCAGTGACCTAGCGAAAGTTAGAAGTTTCCAGAATCAACATGTACCACTGTCCCTGGCTCCCCGGTCGTCCGGACTTGCCTGGCGAGCGCGCTCACATCGTGCAGGCGCGTGCGGCGCGCGGGAGCCCGCCCGGCCCCACTGGCCCCGCCGGCCCTGCCAGCCGCGGGTGTCCAGGCAGCCGGACAGCACCGTGGAAGCTCTGCCCGCGTAGACGCCAGGGGCACACTCTAGGCGGACCGCCGGCTTGAAGATGTGACAGTCCAGGACGCACGTCTCCCTGCATTCCGCGGGGGACGGGACGGCAGCCTCTGCGAAATCGCCACTGTCGCGTTTCGGTGCTGTGACAAAGAAAAACGGCCCCAGTTATCTGAAAAGGCCTCGGAGACATCTGTCCCTTTTCCGACTGCATGTCCCTTTGAGGCCGGTTGTCCCGCAGAGCGGCCCGCCCCGGGGAGCCCTTAGAGACAGGAGGTGGCGCCGCCCCCTCCCCGCTGCTCCTGCGGCTGCGACTCTTCGCTCATGGCCGCTGCCTTGCTTAACCTGCACCGGCCTCGTTGTTGTTGCTGGAAAATCAACGGATCCTAAACCGTGTGAAGCTCCTCAGTTTCCCGTCTCATCAGGTCGGCCGTGACAGAGGCGCGTCAGCAGAAGCGCTCTGGCGTCCCTGGTGGTTTTGAAGAGCCGAAGGGGCCCTGCGACCAAACGCTGTGCGGGCGGCTGCGCCGGGGTCTGTGGGAACGCTGCCCCGTCCACCCCGCGGGCCTGTCTGAGCTGCCGCCACCACTGCCTCTCCTCCCTCTCCCGTGTCCCGTGCGCCTTCTCTCGGCACAGCCACGCTCCTGCCAGAGCCGTGGCCCTTCGGCGCCGCGGGCAGCCATCGTCGCTTTGCTGCTGCCACTCTCCCAGCCTCTGACGTCGCGGTGGGGGGGGGCCGTCCCCCCAGCGGTTCCCACCGCGGTCAGCGTGGCCGGGTCGCGCGGCAGCCACCTGTGAGTCCCTGCTCTCTGTGGCCTGCGCACGTCACGTCAGTCTGAGGACAGCTGAAGTCCCGCTGGACGCCTTCAGGATGCCTGCCAGGCCAGAGACATGACCCGTGTCATCTTTGCTCACGTCTGGTTGGGCGGAGCAGCTGCTTGCTCACACGTGACATGACGTCCCAGAGGGGAACTGAGAAAGTCGTGAACGCCCCATGCCCCCCACCGGCCTCCGGCCAGTGTAGCCCAGCGTGTCGCTGTGGAGGAGGCTGTGAAACGGCGTCTGACAAGGAGCCAGCCCTGCACCTGCACGATCCTGCTTGTGCGTGGCACGTGGTCCTGTCACACACCGCTGAGTTCATTTTGCTATTTAAATGTCACTCTTTTACGTCCGTGTCCCCGTTCGTGGGAGGGATCGCTGTGCGTTTTCCTGTGCGCGTTCTCGCTGGTTCCGGCGTCGGCGTGAGCCGAGCCTCACAAAAGGCATCGGGGAGTGCGCTCCTCCCCTTTCTCTGAAAGACTGTCCAAGGTCGGGGTGCGTTTGTCCACAATCGTTCCCTGAAACCCCCAGTGACGCCATCTGGGCCTGGACATCCTTTCTCTGGAGCTTTTGAGTGCAGACGCCATTTCCCTAAAGGCTGCAGGAGGAGGTCCAGGTCATCCGTTTCGTTTTGATGGCCTGGGGTGCCGTGCGGGTGCTCCTTCGTCTCCCATCTCTCCGTGAAGGTTCTGGAGACTCCCCCCAAGCACGTTCAGGAACGCTCTCTGGCGTTGCTGCTTCACGGTCCTCGGCGGGAACGCCACCACCTCTGTCCTCTCTCTCTCTCGGTGTTTTGCGTTGGTTGATTTTCTTTTCTCTTTTGTGTTTCTTTCGTATTTAATGACCGGAAATTTTAGCTCTACTCAGCAGGAAAAAGAGGGAGAAAGGAGTCTCCTTCATGGTATCCAGAACCAGAAGCCTTGTCTGCCTTCAGTTACTGAGGTCATCTGTTCCTTCTTGATTATTTTTTTTGACCAGTGTCATCGGCGGGTTTTGCATTTTTAGACCACTTTTGAAGAACTCAATTTTATATTTGTCCATCTTCCCAGTTGGTTCTTGTTCCTTAATGCCTGATCTAGCTTTATTATTACCTTTTTTCTACATTCTGTGGGTATTTTCTGTTATTCTTCTCCATTCTTAATTGGATTTTTCACTCACTACCTTCTGGCCTCTCGTGATTTGTAAAATGGGCTTTGAAAGCTGTGGCTTTTCCCGTGAGTTCTGCTGCAGCCGCTTGCCTCAGATGTGGGCGTGCAGTCATTATTGTTGTGGCCTGATTATTTGCTAATTTCATTCTGTGCCTGTCCATTTCTTATCGCAAAGCACGTAAAAGATGTTCTGTCCAGGGGCGTCGACCAAGTCACCTTTTGCTAATGACTTCTGATTTAATCGCCCGGTGGCCGGAAGGCCGAGCCATAAAGCACTCGCCAAACCGCGCCTGTTAGGGCCCGGCCCACGTCTGTTCTGTCCCCTGGTCGCTGTGCGAGGCCGAGCGGCCTCCACGTGGCAGGCCGACTTTTACGCGCACACAGGATCACGTTTTCTGTGTTGGTCCTAAAGGCTACATCTTCGTTGTGTTCTCACCAGGTCGCTTGCCTTAAAATGCCAGAGTTGTCATGCCTCCCGATTTCTCGGAACCCTCTCACGGGCGGGTTTTCTGCAGGTTCCACCTGCACCCCACCCACGTGGCCCCTCGCTCTACTCCATCGCCATCGCCATCCCTGCAGCCTCCCCTCACCCCCCGCTCCACCGGCCTGGCCGCGGCCGGCCTGAGGCCTCACACTCCTGGTGGGGCCCAGGCCTGCTTAGGATGCAGCGTGGTCACCGCGAGCTGCTGATGCCCGCGTGCACATGTGCGCGTGTGGAGTTCACAGCCGAATGAGCTGCTTTTGTCTGGCTTGTGCCCAGAAGGGAATGTGGCGTCCTTGGGGACTTGTCCTTTGAAGCTGATTTGTTGTGGCGGCCTGTTCGCCAGACGCTGGAAGCCACGGCTCTGCGCTCCCTAAGTGGGTCGCGCAGCGACAGGGGGCCCGAGGTGAGGAGGGGGCCCGGCCCCCAGGTCGGCCTCTCCGCCCCCCTCCCCCACGCCGGCTGTGCTCCCAGAGACTTTGATCACTCACGTCTGACCCCACGGCCGCTGGGTCCCTGGCTGCCTGGAGCGTGTCTCTGATGGCTGAAGAAGTGGGTCATTGCATGGATGTGTCTGTCACTTCACTGTGCAGATTTCTGGTCTCGTGTTCCTTACCCATTTAGTGACGTGCGAGGGCAGTTTACGTTGGGATGTCTCTAGGACGATGTAGACTGTCCTTTGATTAAAGATCGCATTGCTGTTAGAGGCTGCTCCCTGTCTTGCTCCTGTTGTGCGTGACTTTCTGAAAAGCAGCCCTGCCCCTCGATTCTGAGGGCCTCTCGGGGGCGGGGCACGAGGTCTCCTTGCCCTTCTGTTCTCTCCCACGTAACCCTCTGGTTGTCGTTTCGGCACTTCCGGTCTTCAGAGCTGCTGTCACACCCCGCTGAGTCGCCCTCTCAGAGGGGAAAGTGCAGTCGTCCACGGGAAGAGAGGAGCACTTACCTCACGGTGACCAGCACCACAGGCCGTCTGGGGGCCTGATGCTTCCAGAAATTTTCAGTTACCACTCTTGCTTTTACTCCCCGACCGCCACCTCTGACCTGTGGAGCCACGTGGCAGCATTCTAGAAGAAGGGCCAGTGGTGTCCTGACGGCTATCCCCGCGGACTCAGGCTCCGCGTCCCCTGCTCGGCTGCGTCAGTCACCAAGCCTCCCTCCGCTGCCCGGGCTCGCGCTGACAGCACTTGGCTTTTCTCGCTTCTGCTGACGTCGTAGTGCTTGTGAGTTTGTGCCTTCTTGTCCGGTGTCATTTTAGCACAGTGTCGGTAAGGTGGAGAGAAACGCGTTATTCTGCCACGTTTCCCGGGAGGTTTCTGTCACTGCTTTTTTTTTTAACTTTTGAGTATTTATTACCTTTGTTTTTTACCTGAGTATAATTTACATACTATAAAATTCATACTTTTAAAGTGTACATTTTAGTAGTTTCTAGAATATTCCCAGAGCTGTGCAACCATCGCCACCGTCTAATGACAGAACACGTTCCTCCCCCCGGGAAAAGCCTCCCGTGTCGTTGTCACCCTGTTCCCCTCCTTCATCAGCCGCGGGGACCCGGGGCCGCGTCCCGTCTCTGGATTTGCCTGTTCGCACATCTCACGTCCGCAGGATCAAGCAGCGTGGGGCCTTCTGTGTCCCGTCATTCCCTCGGCGCCTGTTGTCAGGGTCCATCCGCACTCCTCTGTGGGCCCTTCCTTCCTTCATCGTGGCAAATAGCGTCCGCCTGTGTGGCTGTGCCACACTCTTTGTTTATTCGTCAGTCGATGGGCTTCCGGGCGGTGTCCCCTTTTTGGCTGGCATGAACGACACCGCTGTGGGCATTCGCGCTCAAGCTTCTGTGTGCTCTGTCTTCAGTCCTCGGTGTGTCCCGAGAAAGGGAATTGCGAGGTCGCACGGCGCTCTCGTTCAATCTGTGTGGCACTGCCAGGCAGTGGCTCTGCCATCTTACGTCCCCACCAGCATGCGGGGCCCCCTCCACGTCCGCACCAACGCTGCTGTCGTTTCTGTTTCCATTCCTCTTCCTCCTGCTGCTGTTACTGCCATCCCGAGTGGGTGTCAAGTGGTATCTCACTGGGATTTGATTTGCATTTTTCTGACGATGTTGAGCTACTTTTCATGTGCTTCTGGCCATTTGTTTATCTTCCTTGCAGAAACATGTACAGAAATATCTATTCAAATCTTTGCACATTTTTTAAAGTTGTTGAGTTGTGAGAGTTCTGTGTGTAGCCTGGATATTAATCCCTTCTGGGACATATGATTTGCAAATATTTTCTTCTATTCTGTAGGTCATGTTTTCACTTTCTCATTAATGCTCTTTGATGCACAAAGTTCTAATTCTGTCTGTGGTCATGCCCTAAATCTAGGTCTTTGATCCCTTTTAAGTTAATTTTTGTATATGGTGTGAGGTGAGGGTCCAAGTTCTTTCTTTTGCATGTGGATACCCAGTTTTCCCAGCACCATGTACTGCAAAGACAGTAATTTCCCCACTGAACTGTCTTAGCCCACTGTTAAAAATTCATCTTTTGCTTTCTGATGAATTCCGACTCCATGCCCTTAAGGCCCTACTCGGTAATCAAGGCCTCTCTGGTCCCCCTATGAGGGGCACGCTGAGCCTTTGGCTGCACTGTGCCAGTGAGAAGCTGTTGCCCACAGGAAAGAGGGCGCTTTTACGCAGCGTGATCTTCCACGGAATTCCTTCGCGTGTGGCCTTTGCTCACGTACTCCATTTCGAACCTCGACGTATTATATGGGTAAGACATGTTAGCTTGAAATCAACGCAGTCAGTGCTCTTATTTGTCGTCTAAAGGGAATGCCTGATTGATTTGGAGAAGGGCAAAAGCGTTTAACATAGTTGTTTTTGGTGCTATGACCTCACAATTCCAAATGTTGGGACGCTGTTGTAAACAGTCCTTTTGAGATGGCCGTGACGATAATTCATACTGGCCATAAATATACACCTATGGGATACATTTTAAAAACACAGCAAAGAGGATGACAATATGAAAAGTATTATTGCTGAGGAGTGCATTTCCAGTTTGAGCAACAAACCTGAATTGCAAAAGCAGAACGTCAAGAAGCAGAGCGAAGTGGAAACGAGACTCCAGAAAAACGTGAGCTGGCACCGAGGCGGCCATGTTTGGACAGAATCCCATGCTGAAATGGAAGGGTTTGAATTAAATTATTGTACCAGCTATGAAAATGGAAAACCAGCAACGTGGTTAATAGGAAATTTCACAAAGGTTATTTTTAAATCAGTCCATATACACGTAAATATGCTCAGTATTACAAGTAGAAAGTTGATTGTCATATTTACATTGTCAATTAGTGCAGTTTTACCAAAAAGCTTCTTTCTGACGCCTCATTCATGGAATGGAAGCCTCGTCACTTCAAGCTGCCCCATCGGGGCTCCGGGGCAGGGTGCCCAGGGCGAGTGGATTCTCGCGCGTGCTTCGTCTCCATGCCCTGCACGAGCCTTGCTCGTGACTGCGTCGGACTCGTGTGCTGCGCTGTCAGATACAGGAAAGCCATTCTGTTGAGGCGCAGTCCTAGTGGCCAGGGTCACACGTTTGTCCACTCATGTCCCCTGTGTCTCTGTGTTTTAGGTAAGTGGGCTCCAGGCAAGCGTCACGCCTCCCGGTTATGGCGCTGTAAGTTACGACGCTCGGAACCTATGTCGGTGGATCCTCCCTGACTCCTAGAGCCTGCCTATGGGGGAAGGTGAGTTGCCGTGGAGTATCTTTGTTTGCTCGTTTGTGTTTTGCTACCGAGAATGTGCGTAACAGTCAGACTACCCTTGAAAGTGAAGCATGTTCCACGTGGTGCAATCTGCGTTTCACCTCCGGTCCGTGACATGGTGTCAGCTGGGGAGCAGACCTGGGGAGAGAGGTAAACAGGGAAAGGGAAAGTTGAACAAAGACAGTGGATGCGATGAGGCGACAGTGCGGGACCTCAGGCCCTGTGGCTCTCGGGAAGGCCCGGGGCGTTGAGTTGGTGTTTGAAGAAGCCGGTCTGAGTTGGTGGGAACAGGTCTGCGCTGCAGCTGAACTGTTCCTTCGTGACTTTCTTTTGGATTTTTGAGAGCGTGGGAACCAACAGAACTATTTTCCCGTAAGTGTTGCCTGTTTTTACCACTGGAGACCGTCATCCTGCCATCTTGTAAAGAATGCTGGGTGGGGAGGACGAAGCTGTTGTCAGCTTCTCTATTGGTTCCCTGTGAGTGAGCACCAGCCACGCGCAGGGCCCCGTGCTAAGCCCCGCACACTGCCCCGCAGTGTGCGTGAGGGTGCAGGAGCATGTGCGTGTGTGTGCACATGTGTATACGGGTGCAGGAGCGTGTGACAGTGGTGTATGTATGCGGTGCGGGGTGTGTTCGCACGCATGCAGCCGCGAAGAGGAATTTTTACTCAAAAGGCTAATCAGCTCTCGGTTCCGCCTCTGTAAGCATGCTTACTGCGTGGCTGTGCCTGAGACTGACTAAAGGCTCACCTTCCCTTTTGTTTGATCTGTCTAAGCGACAGATATAACTGTGTGTGCCTCCTGGCACCTCCCAGGCTTTGTGACACTTTGTAACTGCCAGTAACCCATAGCAACCCCAGCTCTTTGTAACTCAGTGTAATTACCTGCAACCTCGGCAACCCCAGCCACTTTGTGACAGTCTGAGGACAAATTAACCAATCAGCCCCTGCCAGAAGGGTCTATATAAGGAACGTCGCAGCTGAGCTTGGGGCCCAGATCTTCAGAGTGCCACCTCCTCCGGGGCCATGATAAACTGAGTTCTCCAGCTCTCCGAGTGCTGCTTGGTTTCTCTCCGGTCTAATTTTGGATCTCGTCTGCAGCGGTAGCGCGTGTGTGTGTACAGGCGTAGGGACGTGTGCACGTGTGCGGGAGCATGTGTGTCCCTATGCCGCTCTGCACTTCCGAACCGGAGGTTTGTGCTCTCACGGAGCCTGCCACAGTGTCTCCCCGTAGATCGAGGTCTTAGAGGTTCCCTCCACGGTCCGCATGCGCTGGTCCTCTCCAGCCCAGTCTAGCTTACGCAGCCATGTCCCTTACAGTCTGAGGCCTTTGCCAAAGCCTTTAGGACACATCCAAGGATGCTTTAGTTACTGAAGCACAAAGTGGCCACTGAGAATCCGCTTCACGCTGTTTCGTTTATCCATCCTGATTCACAGCACAGCTCTCTCCAGTTTCTGAGGTATGGTACCTCCCAGGGGTTGTCAGAGAAACACAGGCATTTTTAAAAAGTCACGAGACTTAGTAATCAGGGCGCTGGGCCCCTCGCCGACTCTGCGATGTTCATCATTCCTCTTGGCACCAGCCCCTCGCCCACTCTGCCCAGATGTTGTCTGTCTGGTTTTGTTTTAATTCCAGCTCAGCATTTTCAGTCTGTCCGTGGTGCTTGACCCAATTCTGTAAGCCCGTGTCCTGTGCTGATTTGATCTTTGCTTTGCCTGGGGAAGGTTAAACCATTTCAACCTCCAGGCGTCATTGTAGACCACACGTCAGTGACAGGCTCCGGGGGCACACGGACAGCAGGTCTGCTCTGCGTTTGGGTGGGAGCTGCAGGCAGCGGCTCTTCGCGGGACCAGCGTGTCTAGGCTGCGGTCGGGCAAGGCCGATTCTGTGAACTGAAGCTTGGACCCCATGAGGAAGACAGGCTAAGAGCCAGAGGGCACCCTGACTGGGCTCTTTGCCCCCCTCCCAGCCCACCTGTCCCCATGCTGGGAGCATGGCATTGCTTTTCAGCCTGCCCTCTGCCACAGTTGCCAGTATCCACGTGGGTGAAGGTCTGGGCTTCTGACCCCACGGATGGCACCGGACATGGCCACAGAAGACCTACAGCCATGGAGGAGGTGACCAACTGCTTAACCTAGGTCATTCCAATGAATGTGACACCGGAGTGCCTGGTGCTGGTTGAACCCTGGGCGGTGGCGTGTCCTCGGGGCCTCCCACCCCACCCTGCAACCACGCGGCCACGTCCTCAGCGCTTCCCTGGCCTGGTCTCTCTCAGCAGCTCTCGGCTTGGTGGTCGCCGGTCTGACCCTGGCGCCTTGGAGGCCACCGTCCTCCAGGTTCCCTCGGCCTCCGAGCCACGCCTCCTCTGGGACATGCCTCCTCGTCTCCTTCGTGGTGCCTGCACCCTCAGCTCGTCCTCTTCAGCCAGTGACTCTGGTCCTTTGTGTCCCTCCTGTGTGCTGCACCCTTCCTTCTCACCTCTTCAAGGATTTATCACCGGCCTCTCCCTCCCTCCATCTCCCGCCCACGCAGGACAGGCATGCATGCCCTTTGGCAGCACGTCCAGTCACAGTGACCACCATCTCTCTGACCCTTTGACGACTGGCCTTGCTGTCGCCACTTGCTCACCTTACACCAGACCTGCCTTGTCACGGTCCGCAGTCCTGCCCCTGCCAGACCCAGAGGTCAGGGTCCAGTCCTCCCCCACACTCTATCAGTGACACTTGATTCTGTCGGTCCCCTGGTGGGCAAGAGTGTGGGCCCTCGATGGCCTAAGCATGATGACCGTGAGCAAGCCATGAGTGACCGTGCTGCTCTTTCTGGAAGAATAAGGACAGATCCTGGCAGAGCGCTGCCGGGAGGAGCAGATTAGCCGGCAGCGCTGCACACAGTGCAGGGCCGTCTTCACGCTCGCGGTCAGCCCTCCTCTGCTTGGACGCTGCTGCTGACGTCCCCGGGTCTCCGGGCTCAGTTGGGTACTGAGGTCAGGGCCTGCTCAGGGTGGGTGGGCGCGTGCGGGGAACGGCCCCTCCTGTGGGAGTGCAGCTGGCTGAGCGCGCTGCGTGCAGAGCTCCCAGCACACGTATCCTGTGACCCAGAAATTGTATCTTTAGGTACATTCCAAGGGAACGAGAGGGGCAGGAAGAGCTACAGCCACAGACCGTCGCGGGAGCAGTTCGGAAACCTGGACACACGATCTTAGACTGGTTACGTTCTTCTGCAGAAAACGCATAAGACAGAATGCCTGGGGGTTTGGTCACTCCGACGTGGATTTAAAATACTGACGTGGAAAGATGTTGTCTCACATAATGTGAAATGAGAAAAACAGAACGGTGATGGGTGGTTCGGTCCTATTTTTGTTAAAAATGTAATGACACAGCTATTGGAAAAGAGTCCGAATAGGCAGGTCGACTCCAAAACAGCTCGCTGTCGCTGTGTCTGCGTATGTGCACTTTCGTTTTCTTCTGTGACGAACACCCAGGACTTGCGTTGTTTTCATTTTTCTCCCTGTGAGGAACAGTCAGGCTGCCCATGGTCAGTGAGAGCCGCCTGGCCTCTTCCTCTCCGCGCACCTTTGCTGTGGGAGACAGCCACGGCACGTCCTGCGGGTGCCCGCCGGCCAAACACACCTGTCCCCGCGACCGGCTCTGCACACACGCTTTCGCCACTGCCTGTTGTTGTCGTATCATTTATCTGTCCCCGGTTTCGTGGGAAATGGGATGCAGGTAGCAACTCAGTGGAAGGTGCAGCTGGAGGGTGACTTAGGCTGCTTGGTGGCAGGAGCGTCCATTCTGGTGGCTGGGC
The DNA here is from genome assembly GCA_030015415.1 of Cynopterus sphinx. Classification (NCBI taxonomy): domain Eukaryota; kingdom Metazoa; phylum Chordata; class Mammalia; order Chiroptera; family Pteropodidae; genus Cynopterus; species Cynopterus sphinx. Next base: position 409,228 of record CM057380.1, on the reverse strand, counting down.
CGGCACATGTCCCCACGTCCTCCCCCGGTCCCAGTCCACCCTCCCAGCCTGCGCCGCCCAAACCAGAGCGCTAATGTCGGTGGCTGTCAGGGACGCACGGGCCTCATCCCCGTCCGAGCCGTGAGTGCGGCTCCCTTCTAGCACTGGACCCAGAAGCTCTAGACCCAGCAGAGAAAAATCGGGCAGTCGGGGTTCGCAGTTGGTGCCGTTTCAGGCCCCTCGTTCTGCTGAGCCTCACCCCGCGCACCCGGGACCAGCCCCGTGCGTCACAGGGACTGACTTCGCGCGAGGCCCGTCCACGGGCAGACAGCTGACAAGGGCAGTGACAACTCAAGTCTGAAGAGCTGCGTTTTGATGGATGCCGGGCCCCGAGGCCCCCCGCCCCCCTGCGTTTTTCAGGGGCCTCGCTGCGGCTGGATGTCCTGCAGGCACGCCGGCTTGTGCAGTGGCCCTCGTTCGGGGGATGGAGTCATTGACATGACAGCGCCTCCGTGCCGGGCGCACCCCTCCAGCAGGACGAGGGGAGCTGGGCGGAAAGTAGGTCACATGTGCCTGGTCCCATGTCACGAGGTTTCCAACCTGAGGCCAATGGGATTTGTAGCCTCCTTTGGTTCAGAACAAAACAGCGCCCTGGCTCTCTCCGTTGGCACTCCACCGTCGCCGAGCGGGAGAGGGACCATCTGCCTGATCGCCACAGCCCGCCCCCCGCCCGCCCGACCGCACAGTCACTCCGTGCTGTTCCGAGGTAAGGGGTCCGGGGGGCTGGCCGAGGCTGCCCTGTGCGGACAGGCTGCGTCCAGGGCGGCGAGCAGGCGGGGCCGGGCTGCAGCAGCGCACGGGGCTTTGTGGGACGGGACGTGGGACCGTGCGGCGCTCACCGGTTCAGACCGGACAGTCAGGCGGCGACCCTCACGTTCGGTGTTCCGCCTCGATAACGTGCTTCCTTTCCAAGGGTCAAGCGGCTGTTCACACTGTCACGTGCAGGCGTCACTACGTGGAAAGCGGACCCGTAGTTGCACCGGTGTCTGTCGTCAGAGACTCTGGGCCTGGGGCGGAATGTGAGTCTCAGCCCGGAAACGCTGGTGCCCCGTGCAGCGGGCCCGAGCCCGCGGCGTGGCAGCGCCTTTGTCCGCGGGGCCGGCCTGTCGCGTAGGCCGGTGGCTGTTGGCTTCCGCGGTACGCGGGCACCCCGAAACTCGCGTCCCGGAGTGAGGGGATGCTCGCCCGCTCTCGCTGTGTGGAGAGCGTGCTCCTTTGCAGTTAGTTCGTGCTTGTCGAGAAACACGGAACGCGAACGCCGTCCCTTCGTGGTGAGGCGGACGTGGCATGTGTGATGGTTTAAAGGTGTTCGTAAAGCTTGTCTGAGTTTCGTAGCTCAGAAATGATAGATTTTTTTTCTCTTTGCCTGTCGCCTGAATGAACTAAGGGATTCCACTAGTTCAGGATCCCTCCTATGAACATGTTCTGGCAAGTAACGAGCGGGACGTGAAGGGTTTGCGGGATCTGTGCAGTGGGCTGGCATATTTAAACGGATGCTATGCTCCTGTTTGGACTTGCTGGGGAAAACACGTTTCCAGAAATAGGTTGCCGGAACCAAAATCGTGATGGTATTGGATTTATACTCTATCGGAAATAGTTTTTTTGCCTTTCATACTTAAAATGTTTAACATCTGTATTTCAGCCAGCTTCCAGGAAACACGGGTCCATGACCAAGTTCACAGAAGTCATGGAAACTCTTTAGATTATACATCACTCTGCATTTTCGATGTAAAAAATAGCAGTTGCACCAGATGTATCTTCGTGAAGATAATGCCTTGTGGAAGTATTCTTTGTGGAGGTGCTAGCCCGTTCCCTCCGCCCGCAGCCTTTAAGGGAATCTCGTGATATTTCTGAAGGGCTCGTCCTCGTCCACTTTCTAGTCCTGAAGAAAGGGAAACTTTCTGCTTCTTCATTAGGACAGAGCGGAAGGTTGCAGTGTGTTTTATATCTGTGGTTATAAACATTGTTTTGTGCCTGGGAAAGTCCCCACGTGTTAAGATGCCATTTTAATAGTCCCCTGCTGCCCACCTAGCATGCGTCCCCACGACTGGAATTCGGGATGGTGTGACCTCAGCCATCTTACGTGATAGCAAGACTGAGACACTGGTGCGACAGCCGTGCGTGTTCGTGTTCTTAAATCATAAAGTGACGGTCGCAGCTGTGGCCTCAGGGGGTGAGAACCGCTCTCCATAGACACAGAATCTGCCCCCGCCAGGGTTACGGGGGTGTTGGCTCCCTACTCACTGGGGATCGGTCATTGTTTCTTCCAGAAGAAACAAATATCGCGATGCAGAAGCAACTGGCTGCGACCCCAGTCATTTCTCAGAAGACTGTCCTGACGCCAGGTGAAGGGAGTAGGCACACGGGTCCCTGCAGTCTCCGTCCCGCCCGCCCCAATGTGCACGTCCTTCTCACACTGACACGGGAGGGGACAGGGGCTGCTCTCTTAACAACGTATGCCGCTTCTGGCCTTGACTCGTTTGGGAACTGGAAGGGGCATGTGATGGAGTCGGGCCTGGCTGGCCTCCTGCAGTCCCAGATGACCGTCCCGTGTCGTGTGTTCGTGGCATGCGCCATCTCTGTGAGACCCCCAGGCTCTGCATGGGGGCAGACAGCCACCCGCCGTAGGCAGATCGTCACCATGCGAGGCAGGCCCAGGAAGCTTTGGTGTCCGCAGTCCTCCACAGCCGGAGCGCTTGAGGACATGTCTTCATTCTGGCTGGGGGGCGGGGGGCGGGAAGGGGCTCAGTAGCCAGGGACCGAGGACCAGCGGGTCAGTGCTGTGACTGGGCAGGGCCTGTGTGGCGTGTCGCGCAGGACTTCCTTCCACGAGTGTCGGCTGCGCTGTTTTATAAACCGCAGGGGTTAGAGGTTCTGCAGGGGCCCTGGACCCGCATCGTCACCTGACAGCTTCCCGGAGAGGCAGATTGTCAGCTCTCCCACCCACCCCAGGCCACCGGAGTCAGAAACTCTGGGGGGCCTGGTCCGACCTGCCAAACCTTCCAGGTGATGCAGATGTCACATGAGCACGCGAGCCCCTGGACTGGCACACAGGAGTGACAGTGGTGCGGAGGAGCTGGCGAGGCACTCTGGACCCCGGGGCCGACCCGGGGAGGAAGTAGGAGGAAGCCCAGGGGGGCGTTCATCGCTGGAGCCCGGGCCGCGCCGCGCCCGGTGGCGGGGGGCTGGGCGGGCTCTGGGCGGGCCGTGGGACCTCTCTCCCGATAAACCTCGGGTCCACAAAGCCCTTGTCTGAGGCAGGGCCGGATCCGGGAACGCGGCCTCCTGTCTGGGGGTGCTGCTGTCCCCCCAGCCAGCTTCTGCCTGAGTTCCTAAGTCCACCTTGGCGACTTGGCAAGCCACCATACCCGCTCGGCAGTCACACACCATTTTCTTTGAACACGCAAACCACCACAGAGCAGACCCCTTACAAGCAAGTGAAACCGCGCTGCCTGCCTGCTGCAGAGTTTTGGGATTAAGGGGCCATCAGCGGATTGAAGTCAAGGGATTAGATCTCATCGGGCTCAGCTCAGCGGCTGGGAACCCCCAGCCCCCACCCCCGCCCCAGGGGCCACGGGCAGCGCTGCGGGAAGGTCGCAGCCTCACTGCTTCTGTCTTCTCTGCCGAGGCTGCTCCCGACTCTGACACTGCCAGGACCCCTCAGGTGCCCAGGCGTCGTCTTCGGCTCTCACCTCATCCCCCAGGGTGAGTCTGGCAGAAGGAGGGGACCGCCCCGCCTTCAGACTGTTGGGGGCTCCCTCCTGCGGGACCCTCCGTGAGCTCCCCACAGGGTGGGCCCCCCACGGGACGGAACCTGACTACAAGTTCAGACGTGTCCGGACGGGCCCACCACTGCCCTCTCGCTGTCCTCCAGCCTGTCTCCTTTCTGCTCGGGCTTCCCTCCCAGGACACTGTTGGTGCCCGTGGTGGGGAGGGCAGCTCGCGCCCAGCAGGGGACAGGGGAAGGGCCTGGCGAGGAGGGGTATCGTCCCCAAGCAGATGCTGGTTTGAGGCTGGTTTGAGGCCTGTGCTGCCACCTCCTGTGTCCACACGCACGCTGGATCTGTGGATCTCGTGACCCAACTCCATGCCCTAGCCAGGGCCCGGGCACCAGCGCCTTCACCCCAACTTTTCAAAGCCTCTTTCAAATCGGGGACTAGGCTCAATTCCCAGCTCATGGTCGTCTTAGTTTTCTAATCTGATTTCTCGTAGCCTTTCCCAGTTTAAACTTGAATTTTTTGTTTTTTGGGGTTTTTTTTAGTTTTTTATCTAAGTTGTCTTGCTTTTCCCCCCTGAATTTATTTTAATTTTTCGTTCTCTGATGCTGTTTCTACCTTCTTAATCTTTATAAATTGGTCTATTTTCAGCTGCTTGAATCACTTTGATTCCATTAGAGTTTTGGTCACATTTGTTGTCTTTATTTTTATTTTTCCTCCTCGATTATTTTCGCTCAATTTTCCTATCCTTCATTTGGGAAGATTCTTCATGGTTTTAGTGGCTTTAGCGCATATCTTTATTAAACCCAGGTTAGCCCACTTCCCCGACGTGGCTCAGAGCACGTGCGTCTGTCACAAACAGGTCTTGTAGCGCAGTCTATCTCATCAGTCTTTTGGAACCATCGACCTCGTGCCCAAGCAACCTGGGCTTGGCCCCGCTTCCCCTGAGTGGTCCCCTGCTCTCTCAAGTAGAACCGCAGGCCACTTGGAGCTTCCTGGGGTGGGGTCCGCAGGGCCGGGCTCAGGCGCACCAGTGCCGCCGACCGGAGGAGCCAGGCTGCGACTTCTGCTGGTGTGGCCCTGTGCCCCTGGGCCAGGCTCTGCTGTGGGCCGGGTGTCCAGTCGAGTATCTGCTGTGCTAACCTCCCCCTGTGGGAGAGGCTCCTCGGGGAGAGGCAGCGTGCGCAGACCGAGCGCCTGCTGGGTGCGGGCGCTGGGCTCACGGAGCAGGCTGGGGACGTGAGCTCGTCGTCGCGGGCGGGTGGCGTGTCAGAGCCTGGACAGGCCCAGGCCAGGGAGGCCTGCCCGTCTCCATGGCAGAGCTGCTGCTCCTTTCGGCCTCTGCTCGCAGTAACTCAGACGCGTGTAAGGCAGGTGTCCCGATGCCGTCACACCCCGGACCCCAGATGCTTCCCCTGGGCCAGGACTGGCGAGCCCGCCCCTTGCCAGGAAGAGCAAAGCTCCACGCACACCAGTCTCGCCGAGAAGCCAGCCCAACACGGCCTCTGAGCCGAGCAGGGGGGAGGAGAGCTGGCCGCGGGCTGCCCCGGCCCATCACATCCGTCCGTGTGAGCACAAGTGACAAGCCAGCAGTGTGTGCAGGACGCTCGCTGGAGTCGGGCTGGGGTGCCCTGAGCGTTTTTCCAGTGCTAACCGAGACTGGCAAGGGCATGGCAGTCAGACACCCCCACACCGCCGCCCTTGGCCCAAGGACACCTCCCGCACTGAGTCTCCGGGGCAGTTGGTTCTCCGGGACTGAGCCACGGAGCGCGGTGGATGGAGGCTGCGCTCGCCCCAGGTCACTCCCATGGCCACCGCCCCCACAGCGGAGGCCCTGTAGCCTGGCCCGGCCCAGCTGGAGGCCCGGCGGAGCTGTCGGCCCTGACGGGCGCTCCCCGCGGCCACGCGGACCTCGGATGGTGCCAGGCTGGCAGGAGCCCTGCTCCCGTCGCCTCGCGAGGAAGCTCATGGTGGGGAGAACAGGCTAGTGCACTTCCAGGGGGTGCGATGCGTTCATAGGTGCCACAGTGATCCCCAAGTCTGCTTCCTCCCCGCGCCCCCCGGAGAAAGCCTTACGGCCTGGAAGTTACATGCCAGTTTCAGCCATGGGACACTGTCCTTCGAGTCTGAAATGAATGTCATCGTTGGTTTTTCTGTTTGGTGGCACGAAAATGGAGTTTACCTGTGCGGCGGTCAGAGCTGTTCGCGCTCGCGGCCCCGCGTTTGCTCACGCGGAGGGTGGCGGTGCCCCGGCCGTCTGCCCCGGGGGGACGGGAGGTGGTGCAGCCACCCCGGCGGGCAGTTGGGTAGTTTCCTACGAAGTCGGAACGTAGACTTAACACCCAGTTCAGTGATCACGGCCCTGGGCACTTATCACAGAAAAACGACAATGTGTTCGCACCGCGCTGTGCGCACTGTGCTGGCTGGCTGCTGTATTTGTGGTCGACAGGAGGTGGAATCCCCCGGGCGTCCGTCCTGCCGGTGGACACAGAAGCCGCGGTGCAGCCCGCAGTGGAGCCCGGCGGGCCGCGAGAGGGAGCCGGCTGTGTGCCACACCACTGGGCAGCGACACCACGAAAAAGCCGCTTCCGAGGGTTTGCATTCGTCCGATTGGATTTGCGTAGAGTTCCACAAAAGACAGAAGCGTGGTGATGCCTTCGGTGGTCGCCTAGGGCTGGGCTGGGGAGAGCGAGCGACTGGAAAGGGACAGCGTGCAGGCGGCTCTTCCGTGGCCGTGCTGTGCGGGTGGTTAGAGACATCTGCACCTGTGATGAAACGTCACAGGCCTGGACACAGAACACAGAAGCGCACGAAGAACCGGTGCCACTGGGCTAATGGCTCTCACCCACGGCCCACAGCACGTCAAGTGGACGCTGGTGAAGGGTGCGCGGAAACCACGGTTTTCGCAAGTCGTTGTGGATCCAAAATTATTCCAAAATTGCACACATACCTACGTACACATCCATTACAGTTGACTATTAAATCGGCAAATATAAAGAAGTAAATTGTGTAAACAGACCGGTTAAGAGACAGAGTAAATAAAAACGCAAGATTAATGAAGCAGCAGCTAACGAGACAGCACCGTGAAGCCAATGCTCTCAACAGGTTCAAAGTCAAAGGACAGAAAAGACGTGTCCCGTGAACACTAGTCCCAAGCAAACTATAGTGGCCACATGAAGGTCAGGTGAAGTAGGCTCGGGACAAGGAAGCTTACCAGGGTAGGGAAGAAGGTCGCAGCATGTCACATGGTCAGTTTACTGAGAAGACGCGTCAGCCCCAAACGTACGTGCATGAAACGACAGGGCCTCGAAACGCGGGAAACAGAAACTGCTGGGAGGGGAAGAAGCAAAGGACGAATGAACAGGTACAGATTTCAGCTTCCCTCTCGGTGGCCGATGAAGCGAGGAGACGGAGGGTGTGCAGGCTGAGCAGTGCCACCGAGCACAGTGGCCCGGCCGGGTCCTGCAGGACGCCCGCCAGCGACAGGGCGCGTGTTGGTGTTCGCCGAGGCAGACGGTATTCTGTGCAGAAGCTAAAAGCTTGACGAATTTAAAGCGGTCAGAATCGTGAGAAGTGTATTTTATGTCCAGGGTGGAATTAAACTAAAGAGCAGTAGCCAGAAATAACTAGAAAACGTCCAAACACTTGGAAGCCGGAACACATACCGCTAAATGACCTCTGGGCAAGGAGGGAGCAGCCCCGAAGGGAAACAGGCAACACTCTGAACTCGGACGTAAGGTTGTAAGACACAAGTGAAACGTCGCCTCTGGTGACGTTTCTAGCGTGAAGTGCCACCAGGAGGAAAGGTCTCTAAAGAGGAGGCTAAGCCTCCACCGTAAGGAACTAAAGAGAAGGAGCAGAGGGAGGGAGTAATAAGACCGGAACCGGCAGGAACTGAAGCAGGACCAGGCCTTGCGGACTGGACCGGCTCAGGAAAGGCAGAGAAAGCAGCCACCTACCAGAGAGAGTGGCAGTCGTCGTTTTGTTTTGTTTTTTCCTGTTTCGGCAGGACTGGGTTCTCTTGAGATTTCTCTGCATCCCTTGGTGACGGGCCTTCAGGAGACAGGTTCCTTTACGAGGGATTCATCCGCCTCTGCAGGGAAGCGGTGGGTGTGCCGCTCCGACGGCCCCGGGGTGGAGGGGAAGGCCGTCTGGCTGGGCTGCGTGAACGGGTCACGTCGTCCTGTGGGAAGGCTGCTGTGTCTCCGGCTCTGCCTGGGTAGCTGGGCCCTTTGTCCCCTGGGAGCCCCCTCCGCACCCCAGCACACCGCAGGCCCCCGCACACCCTCAGAGACCCAGCGCGTGAGTAAGGAGAGAGCGGACTGGGAGAGTGCAGATGCCATCTTGGATGTTTCCCGCGTATCCGAGCCCAAACCCCCTGGGCTCTGACTCAGAATGGCCCGTGAGCCACGCCGCGGCCCCTGGCTCCACGCTCTCCGTGTGAACTCAGCGACCTTTGGCTCCGGCCTGCGTTCGCCCGGCCCTCCTGCGGGCCCGGGACTGGGGCTTCAGTGTTGCGTGGAGGAGACAAGTGTTCATTGCCCACAGTGCGACAGGGCCAGGGCTGTCCAGGGGTGGGGATCGGACCCAGGAGGGACGGGGCAGTGGCAGTCAGGGGTGCAGGGAGGGGCCTGGCAGGCAGTCCCGCAGCAGACGGCCCCAGGCGTCAGGCAGGGGAGCGGGAAGGGAGGCCGTGGGCTGGTGGCGTTCAGAAGAGTCGGGGCTGGCACCCGCAGGCCTGGGGACGGTGCTCTGGGGTGGGGGAGCCTGACGGAATCCCCCAGCCAGCGAGGGTGCCAGAGGCTGTCAGCAGGGGCAGAGGCTGGATTCGAGATTCTAAAGGTCGCTCCGATGGGAGGCAAGACGCGCCTCCTCCACTCATCCCAAAGCAAGAGCCCACGGCCAGGCGCGACTTTGGGGGGGCCGTGTCCTCTGAGCACTGTCCGGGACCGTGGGTGCCACGCACGCACACGCCTCCGGCCACCTCAGACCGCACGGCTCCCGGCCGCTCAGCCAGCCTTTCTGAGCGTCATCCCGGTGTCGAGCGCATCGGTGGTTGTCGTTGATGGCCGAGCGGTGTTCTGTCACGGGAAACGTCCCCACTCTGCCAGCCCTCCTGGACAACCTCGTCTGCTGCTTCCAGGGCCCCCCGTCTCCTGGGCAGGCTCTAAGGGGCAGCACACCCCATCCAGGTGACGAGTGTCCAGGCCTCTGTGCTGTCACCACACATGGCCAGGCGGGCCCGGGGTACAGGTGGCACAGGCCGCCTTTCCCAGGCTCCACTGCTCGCAGGCATTCTCGCGGGTCTCCCCTTAGAAATGCTCGCTCGGGGCCTAATCCTCCTTTGCGGTGACGGGCGTCTGGCATCGCACGCACCCTCCTGCCGGCCTCCTCAGGGCAGGCTCAGCCGCAGGGACTGAACCGCCCGCCGTGAGCCGGCTTCTTCAGTCCCTCGTGAGGGTTACGTGGAATTCGAGCGAACGTGCACACTCATGGACAGACCCTGTGCGTGCGGCGATGGTGAGGTTGGCACGTCAGCCGCCCTGGTTCGATTGCTTCCTGAAGCCAAGCCGGGCTGTCCCTTCCTCGCCCTGGCTCCAGACAGTCCCTCCCTGTCGCCCACCGCCGCGGCTGTGGCGGTGCTGCCAGGCCGCTCTGAGCACAGCAGCCGCGCTGAGTGCTCCTCGGCCTTGGGGCGCGGGGGAGCGGGCCAAGTGCATGAGGTCTCCTCGGGCTGCATCCTCACCGAGCCGAGTGTCCGCAGCCCGGCCCCAGGGGGCAATGCCTTTGAAACCTGGGCGCGAGGTGTGGGAGCGCTGACGAGGGGAGCTGTTCCCCAAAGCCTGTTCCGTGCCTGGGAGCCGAGACCCGCTCCGGCCATGGAGTGCCCAGCACAGGGCCGCGGGTCCATCCCTGGGACCCGGCACTTCGGACCCTCGTGTGACGCACAGCAGAGCGGCCGGGACCCTTCCTTGGGCGTTGCCGACGCAGACCCCGTCTGTCCCTGTTGTGCTGTGAGACACGAGATGTGGGCGTCAGGCTGTCGCCTCGGCCACGTCCCCAGGCGTCCTCCCGGGGAGTGTGAGATGTGGGGACAGAGCCCACTCAGGGCTCCCATCTCAGGTCCCCTTTTCTGCAGCCCCGCCGCCCCCTTGCCTGCCCTTCATGCTAGGCCCGGCCCTTGGCAGCAGCATGAGGTCACGCGTGTCTCCGCACGCAGTGGCCGGGAGCACGGGTTTGAATGGGCTGCTGTCACCCACCTGGAAACCAGGGGCTTTCAGATTTGGCCGATCTCACTGTGGCTCACACTAAATTGGGCAGGGCCCGTTGGTGCCACCGCAGCCCAGTCCCGTGCCAGCCCCAGCATCGGAAGGAGCGGCAAGCCGGACGGGACTCCCACATTCCCAGCTCGTGGGTGCTGCTGGGCCGGCCCGGGCGGCCGGGCTGAACCAGGGGCTGCCGTGGGTCTGCTCCGGGCCTGCACTCTCCCGGTTCGGGGTTCACTTTCTTGACGTAGACTCAGAAATGACCCCAGTTGTACAATTGAGGGAGGTGGGTGTTGACGTCATTATCGTAACCAGAAACAGAGACACGCAGAGGAGAGAAAAAGGACCAGATCGATTCCCGGAGGGGACGCACCGGAGATCAGCGTCGCAGAGTGAAGGTTAGTGACCTATGGCAGACAGAACCAGCGACACGGGACGGAGACAAAGGCAGGAGGAGATGGGCAGAGCCACCGGCGCACGCGGCCCGCCCTGAAGGTGAGTGGGTGGCAAAATCCGACAACCTCCGGCCACAGGTTCGAGAAGCGCGAGGAAGCCCGAGCACGGACACGTGAGGACTCCAGCAGGCACAGACGGCGTGGCATCTGGGCGCCTGGCTCCGCGGGCCCACCTCAGGGGCCTCCACACGTGCGGGATTAAACTGCTCAAAGCCAGTGATGAAGAGAAAAACCTTAAAATGTGCTGGGGACAAAGACACGTTCCCGAGGGCAGAGCGGGGTGACTGCAGGGACTGCTGTTTGGAAGCCAGGAGAGTGATGGTGAGGACCGCATCCCCCTGGGACTGAAGGAAAATCCCGCGACCTGGAACTTCTGCCCGGGAAACAGAAACCGGAGGTGAGGGAGGACTCTGGGGATGGCAGACACCGAGAGGACTCGCTCGCCACTGGCCGGCTCGCGCCGCCACGCGCACGCGGGAGGCTCTGGGTGAGAAGTGGCCGCAGGCGGGCTTCTACGTCCATGCGACGGGGACGGCGGACACTTTCCAGGGATCCAGCTCCCGTAAGAATCTGATGCCCGGTGGTCGCGGCGGCTGGGGCAGTGGTGCCGGCGCCGGGGAGCGGCTGCCAACAAAGTAACGTCAGAAACTGTGTGTGATCGGTCCAGAAGGTGGCAGAGGAGACGGGACAGTAGAAACGGGGAAACAAAGGACAAACGGTGACTGTAGAACACAAACGGAACGACAGATGTGAACTCGGCCCCGCCGGCAAGCGTGTGCTGATCTAGACGGCCACGTGAGGGACGGAGGTTGTCAAACGTGGGAAAAGCAGGTCCCTGTGCGCTGCCTGCGAGAACTCACCTTCTTTAAGGCGCAGACAATTTAGAAACACAGGTGCGGGAAGGTGGCACCGTGCGGACACTGCCCGGAAGGTCGCTGGGCAGCTGCGTGAGCCACAGAGCACACGTCGGAGCCGAGAGCGTGACCAGGGACGAGGCAGGCGCGGGCTCCGCAGAGAGGAGGGGGCTGCGCAGCAGCCGAGCACGGCGGCGCCGACCGCCACGGCCCTCACAGAGCCGCTGACGCACGCAGCAGCACACAGCCGCCGTGCGGGGCAGCCAGGCCGGGCGCGGCTCCGGTCGGCTTCCAGCACCCGCTCAGCGCTGGCTGGAACAAGCCGCAGGAAATCCTGACCAGGGCAGGCGGCACGGCCTCGCCGTCCAGCTTGCCCTAATCGATGTTTCAGGGCGTCCCGCTCCTACCACGGCGCACGCTCGCCACGACGGAACACGTTCTGGGCCGTGAGCAAGTCCCCGTCCATTTAAACCGTCCCGAGCACGGACCATGTCCTCTGACCACAATGGATTAAACTAGGGACCAGCGAAAGAAAGCTGTCACGACACTCTCCACACACGTGAAAACTCGGTGACACGCTTCAGGGTACCCCACGGACCAAAAAGGACGTCAAAAGGGAAATCCGAAAGTGCTTTAAAATGAGTTTAGAAAAAGAAAGCAAAACATCACACTTGTGGGACGCAGCTCAAAGCCGTGCGTAGAAATTTATAGAGCGGAACACGTCATCGCTTCTTCCGGGAGAAACTGGAAGGAGACCAGCGGCCACGCGTCAGGGGCGAATGGGTGGGCAGAGAGGGGCGCCGCTGCACCCCCGGGCGCGGCCTGAGCACCTGGGCGCAGGAACGCTGAGTCAGACGGGGACGACGGAGGGGCCGGCGGGCCGGGAGTTCCGTCGCCCGCATGGGAGTGTGTGTCTGTCAGAGACCAGGGCGGCGGGCCGCTGGGTGCAGGACGTGTCCAGGCTGAGGCGCGCCTGCGGGTGCTGCCCGCATGGGGCGGTGTTGAAGCCCCAGGCCAGCCGGGCCAGGAGAGGTCCCCTCCCAGGCTCTGTGGAGGGACCAGGCCTGCCTCTCTCCCCCAGGGGATGAATTTAAAATAGATCCAGTGCCCAGCGCTAGAGGGAGGGTCCTTGCTGGGGAGGCCGTCTACCCAGTTCTGGAACGTCCCTCTGGCTCTTTGTGGGTGCTGACCACAGGAGTCCGGCTGCTGCTGCCCAGTGTGCCTCCCCCCGACCTGCCCCGTGCTCCCGGGCGGCACCGGCCCCTGGGTGGCAAGGTGGGAGCAAGGACTAGCACCCTCGGGTCGCCTGTGATGAGCCGCTGTCCCGGGGCCTGGCCGAACAGTCAGAGGATGACCCCACGCCCGCCGAGAGGCCCTCGGTCCTGGGGGAGCCACTCGCCCCGTGCCGCTCATGGGCTGGCACGGGTGGGTTCCAGGGTCACGGGTACTGAGTCACGGGTGACCTTCACGGCTACCCAGGACGGCTCCTCGTCCCCACCCTCCCGCAGAGGGCACAGAGGCGCTCACGCTCGGCTGTGTGAGGAAGCAGGGCGCTGGGCCCTGCCGCTGCTCGCTGGCCCGTGTGACTGATGGCGGGCGACAGCCCGCAGCCCGCAGCACCCCCGGCGCTCGCTGACCCACTTTCCTGCTGTGGGCTGGCCGCGTTCACATGACAGACCTCCGCGGGCGGGCTCTGCCGTCCCCAGACGCGGGAGGAGGTGGTTCAATTAAGACGGAGGTGGCGCCCCCGCCCAGCCACCGCGAGCTCCCGCTCACCAGCGCCGACAACCTGGAGCCCGCCCTGCGCGCCGGGGCGGCGCCTCCTACCTGTCCCGTCCTGTCTCCTGTCCCGTCTTTGTCCCATCTTTATCTCCTGTCCTGTCTCCGTCTCCCATCCCGTCCCGTCCCGTCCCCCGTCCCGCCTCCCGTCTCCATCTTGCGTCCCGTCTTTATCTCCTGTCCTGTCTCCGTCTCCATAGGAAGGGGCTGTGCCATCAGTCTGCACTGGTCACTGGGGCCACAGCCCCTGCCTCCATCCTGTCCCTCCTCCCCAGGACCCGACTCTCAGCCCAACCTGCCGGTGTGGCCACACGCCCGCACCACGCGCCAGAGGCTTCGGGTGACGGAGCGCTCCGTGCTCCTCATGTGCCCCCGCAGCCCCGCAGGCTGTTTGCTCAACGCCAACGCGCGGCCGGTGACCCTCTTCGCCTTACGCGTGAGCAGCCGCGTGCGGCGAGCGGCGGGGGGCGTCCGCGCGTGCGGTGGGTCTTCAACTCCCCTTGGCTGTGTCAGCCCCTCGCGTCGAAGTCCCCGCTGTCCGACTGTGGCGTTGCGTTGTGAATAACGAGAAGCGACGGTTTGGGTGGGTCGAAGTCACCTGTGCATACTTGGTGAACGCGTAGCTGTCGCTTTGCCCAGGCCCGCCAACTACCCGGACTGTCCTGTCCTTTGCAGGTGTCCCCTGCGCGTCACGTAGGCGACAGGACGTGCTTGGAGTCTGTGCTTTTGTTTTCCGCTTGGCATGTTTACAGCAGCAGCGTTTGATGAGGGGAAAACCATTTTGCCCCCAGAAAGCCTTTAAGGTGAAAGGAGAAGCTGCTTTGTTACCCGTAGCGTGTCCTGTGTGTGGACGGGTCGTCTTTGCAGATGGCCTCACGGCCGGTTCGCAGGCGGCCCGCGGGCGCGTGGGGGCACACGCAGCCTTCCCGGGACTCTGTGGTTCCTGCGGGATTCGGGCAGCCACACAGGCAGTGCCACACTGTCGCTGGTGAGGGACGGAGCGCGGCGTGGCGTGTGAGCATCCCGTGCAGAGCCGGCCCGTGGTTCCGCTCAGGGCTTCCAAGGTCCTGTCCCTCGTGGTCCCAGCAGCTGCGCACATGCCCGGGTGCGCACCTGGGCAGCTGGTGGCTCCTGGGGCCCTGTCGTGGAACTCCGGGCCCAGACCGGCACCGCGGGGCACCTGGACTCTCCCCCAGCCAGGCCTTCTTTCCCTTTCTGCCCGCACAGACGCTCCGCTGTCAGATGCCGAGGGGCCCGCTCACGCCCTCGTTCCCGCTCCTGGCTGCTCCCTGCCACCCCACGACCCCGCAGCTCCCAAACCCACACGCCCTGCAGCACCCTCGTGCACACACAGCCTGCGCCCCGCACGTCCCTGCACCCAGCCAGCTGACTCCAGCCCCGCCTTGTGCACTGCAGGGAGACCAAGAGGCCGCCCGCCCACACACCCAGAAAAGCCACCCAAACACCCCACTCCCCCGGGACCCCTGGGACGCAGCCAGGCCTGGAGTCGGGGTCCGCTGCGCCCGCCGGCAGCTCCGTGTACCTGAGGACCCCTCCCTCGCGCTCCACCAGCCCTTGCCTGGCCTTGCTCCTCATCCTCGCTGGTGCCTGTCTGTGAGGCCGCTCAGCACACTGAGCTGGGTGACCCCATCCTCCCGACGCGAAAAGGGGGACCTCCACTTGCCCGATGGGCTGGACGCTGGACCTACCAGCCCCAGAAAGCGCACCGCAGACAGACGGCGACGCGTGGAGGGGGCCGCCCGGCGTTTGGCGGTTTAGTCGAGAGACTGACTCCACCCGAGAGCTGAGGATCACTGGGTCCTGGGCAGTGGGAGTCCAGCGGGAGGGGACGGGCGGCAGCAGCATCCCCACAGCGCATCCCAGACGCACGCGGGGCCCCAGGGCTCTCTGGGGGCTCTGCTCCCTGCGGTCCCTGTTTCTCTGGCGGAAACGGAGGGTGAGGGCTGCCGGGCCTGGGTCACACCGCCCACCCCAGGCCCACCCCTCTGTGTGCACCCGGGCCGGCAGGCCACTCCCGGGCGCCAGGGGAGCCTGCGCCTGCGCCTCTGCCTCTCCAGCAGCTTCTGTTCCCCTAGAGGCCGGGGCACCCCCCGTGCGTTGGCCCCTAACGCTCTCGGTTAGCAGCAGCTGTGCCTTCTCTTTCCAGGTGACGCCATCTGGGCCCCATCTGTCCTTCCTCACAGCACCCTCGGCACCTTAAGCCACTACCCCCAGCTGCACTTCGGGAGAAAGATGGAGTCCAAGGTCTCAGAAGGTGGGCTGAACGTGACCCTGACGATCCGCCTGCTGATGCACGGAAAGGTACAGAAGCTCAGCCCTGCCTTTGGCACCCTCCTCAGAGGGCGGCGCACCGGCGGGAGGACGGGAGGGCGCACCCACGCTGGGCCTTCGTTTCGTATCCGAGCAGCCTCAGGCTTACGGAGCAGGTGCAGCCCAGCCCCGGAGCCTGGGAGACCTGTCGCCACGCTGAGGCCTGCACCGAGCGCCCCGGTGTGCCTCCCGCACGCGCTCCTCCCCCGCCGCCTGACCCACCCACCCGGGACGCCAGCCCCGGCCCGCTCCCGCCTCCTGACCTCGGCCCCATCTTCGGTCCCCAGGCGTCCCCCACTGCCCTTCCTAACGGGCGCTCCACGTCCTTGTCGTGTCTTCTGTTTCCTTCTCCCTGGAGGGCCTGCCCCGGTCGTCCTTTGCCTTCCCCGTCGGAAGTTTCCGTCTAGTTCTTTTGTGGAACGTCCCTCGCGTTGGCTTTTTCTGATGTCTCCTGGCAGGAAGGTCATAGGAGCTTTGGCCAGGTGGCCCAGATTGCAGGTGTCTGGTGACCCACCTGCTGGTTGGGGCACCTGCCAGGAGTCTGCGCAGGGCTGCTGCTCCCCCTCATTGGTGGGCAGCCCTTGCCAGGGTGCCAGACGCTGCGTGAATGTCCCCTTTGTCACCACCTCTCAGGACACCCGTGCTCTTCTAGCCGCCTCACTCCCCACTGTGTCCTCACTCATGTTGACACTTGCGTAGTCCCTGGGCCCCCTCCAGGCCGGCTCCCATGTCCTCGAGACTCGGCCAAGCGTGCTCACGGTGCTGCCGGCCGCCGGCCCCACGCGGCTCGTGGCTCAGCGTGCCTTTCCTGCCGCCGTCCTGGAGGCAGCCATTTCTCCACCGGAGCCTGGCCTCTTGGATCAGGGCCCGCGGGGTCCTTGTCACTCAGGCTCTGTGGGCTCCAGACAGCGCCGGGCAGCCTGTGCATGAGCCTCGTGTGTGCGTGCGCACGCATGCGTGTGCATGGTCACACGTGCCCGCGTTCGTGTGATGTGTGTTTACGTGCTTGTCTCCATAGCTGAGATCCCGCATTGACACCCCAGTTCCAGTCCAGGGGCGCAGGGTCTGCGCCAGCTCCTCCGCCACCTGTGCGTGTGCCATGTGAGCCCAGCATGTCTGTGTGGCCCTCCCCTGGCTCTGGCCTTGGGCCGATGGCTCCCCCACCCTAGATTTCCAGAAGACTGTGGGGTGGGGCGTGCTCACACCCAAAGCATCTCGCAGCAACACAGGGGGGATGACCAGCCCTCCCTCCCCACTGCCGGGCGTGGCCTTTGGTCAGGCTGTGGAAGCTGGCTGTGCACCACGCGGGCCGTCCGCAGGGTCAGCCACGCGGCCCCGGCCCCAGCAGCAGCCTCCATGGCAAGCACCAAACCCCGCCTGTGGGAGGTGAGGTGCCCTGGCCGACCACCGGAGGGCCACTGCCCTGTGCCCTGCTGCCTTTGGCCGCCCCAGCCCCCCCTGCACACCGTGCCCGTGGGCTGGCGGAAGCGTTGTACTTGCCGAGGGCTTCGTTGCGATGAGGACAACGGGTTTGATCTGGAAGGATCGGAAACGCCCTCTGGGACTGGAGCAGGCTGGCCCTGCCGTCGTGCCACGCAGGGCAGTGCCGCATCGGGCAGGCGGTGCTGTGATGGGCAGGCCTGGCGGGGCACGTGTCCACGCCATCACGGGCTCCGGGCTTTAGGACCGTGGTGGTGAGATGGAGGGTGTGCCTGGATGTCCGCCTTTCTAGAAGCCAAGTATCGACAGCAGTGCCACACTCGTTTACACGGCGAAACGGAGGCCATCCCGCCGACCGCCAGTTTCGTGCAGGACCCCCCAGCGCCCTCGTGCGCAGGCCACCTGCCGCCTGGTGGTTCCCCGGGGGAGGCTGCCCGCTCCTCCACGTGGCTGCCCATCGGTCAGGGGTGGGCCTGGGCCGGCCGCGCTCAGATGGGCACGGGGGGACCCCGGGATGCAGGGCCTCCACACAGGCGGCCTGGCCGCATACCCCTCCTGCCCGCCGCAGGCCCCCTTCCTCCGCGTCCCACGGACGGGGGCTCCTGCTGCTGGTGACGTCGGGTTTCTGTGCTTTTTCCTGCAGGAAGTGGGAAGCATCATCGGGAAGGTAATGACCGGGGCCTCCGCCTTCGTTGGGGTCTTGGTGCTGGGGGTGAGCGAGGGGCGGCAGCGCCGCGTGTGCGAGGATCCTGGGGGGGGTCCTGCGGGCCCCGGCTGGCCACTCCGGCTGGTGACCTGGGCAGCCCGCCTCCCATGCCCCGGTGGCCAGTCCTTGCCCCCGGCGTGGGAGCTGGTCACAGTCCCTGCACTCGCACCCTGAGCAGTTGCTCTCGGCCAGCGTGTGGGAGTGGGTCTGCACTGCTCTTCTGACCGGGGGCCTGGACCACGGGGGCGTGCCGCCCCCTGCTCGCACCCCCACTCCCTCTGGGGTCCCTGGGTCCCCAGCGGTCCTGTGCCATGGAGGCGCCTCCTCTCTCCCGGTAGTGCGTCAGGGGACGGCCACCAGGGTCCTGGGGCCCGCCTTCCCTGTGCCGAACGTGGGGTCGGCTGTGCTCCTGGGTGCGCCTGGGTGCGTTCCCATCTCCACACCGCGGAGCCGCTGTCCTGGGCCACCGTGGTGCCGGGTGGGTCCCTGGGCCCCCCACTCAGCTGCGTGTCCCTGGGCGAGTGCCTGGGTCTCGTCCTCGGTGGGCTGAGCTCCTAGCGGGTCACAGTGTGCGGCAGTCTCTCCACAGCCCGGGCGGTACCCAGCCCTCCGCATGCTCGGAGCGGACCCCCGGGTGACCCGCGTCCCTGCTGTCTGGTTTCTGTTCCAGAAAGGAGAGACGGTGAAGAAGATGCGTGAAGAGGTGAGCTGGCATGCCCTGGCAGGACCCCTCCCCCGGGCAGGCGGGGGGCCGTCGCAGCTCTGTGCTGGGGCCGCCGGGAGCCCTGTGTGGGGGCTGTCGGGGGCGGCCCCGTGCAGTCGCCCTGCACGTGGGGCGCACAGCAGCGCGGACGGCCCCCTGCACGCTGGGCCCGCCATGCTGGGCAGCTGCCGTGGGACCGCTGGGTCCCTCCTCCCACCGAGCTCTCCCGTGAGGGCAGTGCTGGGAGGATTTCACTAGTGAGTGGCAAGGTCGGCCCCCCAGGTGCCCCCGCAAGCCCGCGTCCGCTGTCAGGAGAAGCCGGCCCACTCCTGGCGCCGCTTCGCCCCAGCGTCCGTCTGGGCTTTGCTCACCGCCCCTCCAGAGTGGTGCCAGGATCAACATCTCAGAGGGGAACTGCCCGGAAAGGATCGTGACCATCACGGGCCCGACCGACGCCATCTTCAAGGCCTTTGCCATGATCGCCTATAAGTTCGAGGAGGTAAGATGCCCCCCTTCCCCGCGCCTGGGCAAGGTCACGGCCCCGCCCACCACCCTCTCACCCCTGTCCCCCAGGGCTTTCCCGCTCTGGTCCACCGGTCCCGGGCCAGCGCCCCCTCCTCCTGGACCTGCCCACCTCCCCATGGGTGGGTCCTTGGCCCCGCCTGCGCGGCCTGACCTCAGCCCTCTCTGGAGAGGCCGCCCACCCTCAGATGCGGACGGATAAAGGGACACAGACACACAGGTGAGGCCCCCGGCTGGCACGTGTGAACGCGTGTGCGTTTGTGTCCGGCACTTCTGTGAGTCCCGTCTTCAGGTTTTCATGCATTTCTAACTTTTTTGAAATGGCCAAAAACTATTTAGAGATGCACTCAGTGTTTTTACTAAGAAGATGATCAAGCTAGGAATAACCTTTTCTGTCAAAATTGGTCACCTGTCAGTCCCAGCCCCCCATGCCCCACCAGGCCTTAGAGATGAAGGTCGGGGCCGGAGTGCTGGCGCCCTCTGACCTGTGTCCCACCCATGCCTCTGACCCATCTGCGTCAGGCCCCTCCTGTCCGCCTTCCAGCCTCTGTGACCAGCCCCGCCTGGGCCCTGCGTCCTTTCGCTGTGCACATGCAGCGTTTGCGGGGTGTGTGCGTGTTCCCACCTGTCCTCCCGTGGCCAGGGCCCTGACCACTGGCTCCCGAGGCCTGTCCCCCCGCCCCCGGAACCGGGCCCTTGTGCTCGGCGTTCAGACGTGTGCTGTCAGCCAACACGTGCCCCCTGCCCCCAGGACATCATCAACTCCATGAGCAACAGCCCCGCCACCAGCAAGCCCCCGGTGACGCTGAGGTTGGTGGTCCCCGCCAGCCAGTGCGGCTCCCTCATCGGCAAAGGCGGCTCCAAGATCAAGGAGATCAGGGAGGTAACAGCACCTTTGCCCACTCGGCGGGTGCCTGGCCGCTGGGTGGGAGCAGTGGGAGATTCGTGTGCCCCCACCGGCACGGGCAGGGGCCTCCTGGGCCAGGACACCCCACCCCCCGTTTCCCGGGAGAGTGCGAGGGGTCCCAACTGGGCTGGGGTGGCCCGGGGTGCGGCCTTGATAGTCACACGCTCCCTCGCTTCAGGGAAGGCCTGAACCCCTTCTCCCAGGAGCGGGCCTGGACTCCTTCACAGGAAGGGACTGCGTAGGCCCTTCTAGAATCCGTCCTTCTCTGTGACCTAAAGCTCCGCAGGGGAGGTAGAATTTCACGTGGTTGAAAACAGCGACCCCTTTCCGTCTTCGTCTCCCGCGAATGTCCGTCCCCAGCTGAAACGCCTCCGGGAGGCCTGCCTGCCCTGCGCCCGTCCTGCGCTGGGCAGCACTGGGCCAGGGTGGGCCAGACTCACCCGCGGGGCTCCCCGAGGACTGCGGGCTGAGGAGAGGGCGCCGTGGGGCCGGCCCCCCCACCCCGTTCCGGCAGGCCCCGCCCTGTCCCCTTCACCCTCCGCCCTGCCCCTCCAATGTTGGCTTCTCCAGTCCACAGGAGCCCAGGTGCAGGTGGCCGGGGACATGCTGCCCAACTCCACGGAGCGGGCGGTGACCATCTCGGGGACCCCCGATGCCATCATCCAGTGCGTCAAGCAGATCTGTGTGGTCATGCTGGAGGTACGGTGTCAGCGCCTGCGCCTGTGGCCGGCCGCCCCCTCTCTGCTGGCTGTGGCTTCTCGGCAGCGGTGGCCGCAGCAAGGGCTTTGGTGCCTCGGGCCCTGAGGACTCACAAGGTCAGGGCCGTGAGGGCCGGGCGTCAGGAGCCTGGCCCAGGTCCCTGATGCGGGCGCCAGGCGTCACCGCGGGCGGCAGGGCTGGTGTGCCCGGGTGTGGGGGGTGCCATCTTCACTGGGGTGTTGGAAGGGGGCGTTGGAAGGGGACGGGGGGGCACGCGCCCCCCCTTTCTTCTTGGAACTGGGGTGAGAGGGGCCTCAGCAGCGGCAGGGGTCTGCTCTGGGGCGGGCCTGCGTGCAGGGGGACGGGGGACAGTGCCCTCTGGCCGCAGGCCCCAGCGCGGTGCAAAGGGCAGCGCTCAGGGAAACCGCACGAAAACGCCCGGGCTGTAAAGACAGAACGAACAACAAAGCGTTCGGAACCAGAGCGGGGCAGCGAAGGTGCAGCAGGGCCAGACGCGGCCCCTCCGGAAGCTTTCGGAAGGAAAAACCCCTGGGATTTAAATTTCGCCCAGTCCCCAGAGCGCAGCCGGACCACGAAGCCGTGCACGTCCGGGCGTCCCTTTCCGCTTCGGTGGGGGCGTCGTCCTCCGCAACACGCGGACCGGGGCCGGTTCGGCCCTCTGTTCTCCGCTTGGTGCTGAAACCCACGTCCACTCCTTAGAGTTCCCTGTGGTTTTTAATTTCCTGAAGCCCAGCATCTTCTGAAGAGTATCGTTTAATGTCACTGTTCTGAAGGGAACCCAACCTCCGGTCGTGGTAACGTCGGTGCTGGCCCACGTTCCCTTCAGCCGCCGGCTCCTGGAAGGGCTGCGTGGCAGAGGGTGACAGACACGGGACTCGCGTGCTGGTGGGTGGCCGTCTGTGGATCACGGCAGCCCCAGAAGAGGCACAGCCTCCCACGTCTGCGGTCAAGGGTCAGAACAGAGCGCATGGCCTCCTCGGGACTCTTCCCACGTGGCACCGCCTGCACCACGCTGGTCGTCAGACAGCCCACTGGCTGTGGGGCACTGGTGCCCCAGGTCACGGTGGCAGCTGTCCCGTGTCCTTCATGATGGCCAGAGGCTAACGTGGACGGTAAACACTGAGCACACGTGGCAGACGTGACTGATGAGCGCGGGGCTGAGGTGATGCTGCCTTCTCGTTAGTGTCGCGGAGGCCTCGGAGCGGCGTCCTGCCCGGGAGGAAGAGTCGTGCGTTGCCACGTGAAGCAGGACCGGGCAGGCGGGCGGAGTGCTACGGCCTGTGCCTCGTGCCCTGCAGGCGCCGCCACAGGGCTGCCGAGCGTGGCCGAGCCGGGGCCTGTGGGGAGCAGGGGCCGGGGGCTCTGCTCGGGGGCCCCTCCTCCGTCGGAGGAGGCAAGAGTCAGGACTCACAGCCAGAGTCGGCAGGACGCCCGACAGGGCACACGGGGCCAGGATGGCAGACGCAGTGAGCAGTCACTCGTTCACTAGGACGAGGCGCAGGTCTTCCACGGTGAGCCCCGAGTCTGCTGCGTCCACGGAGATGCTTCCGGAGGCGCGCAGGCGTAACCGCAGGCGCACCGCACCCCAGCCACCCGCCGGGGGCAGCCCGCAGGCCCTCTGGCAGCCCCCGCCTGACGGCAAGGTCACGCCGCACGGCCGAGGCTGCAGGCACGGCCAAGGTCGCACGTCTGCTCAGGGGTCACGGCGTGGCCCGGGCTGTGGAGTGGAGGCGGCTGCCTGCTCTGCTGTCCCCACGCGGCTGTGTGTGTCATGGGTGGGGCACTCTGAGGTCACACCCGCCTGGCCGGGTGTCTGCCGGGCCTGGCCCGTGGCCTCCGCAGCCGGGGAACACCCACAGCCTGACCCGCTCCGGGGGACGAGGAGGGCCTGCTGGCCTCTGGCCAGGGAGTCAGGTCGACTTCATCGGAGTCCAGCCCGCGAGAAGGCCGCTCGCCGGAAGACGAGAACCCTGCCCGTTTGGACGCCGAGGAAATCGCGGCGGACCTCGCCCTGACTGGCGTGTTTGGACGCGAAGCTTTTTAGAAAACGGCTCCTTTTCCAGTAGTAAAACCGGATGCTTCTGCCGCTGCCGTGGTGACATCTGCTGGACGTCACTGGGGGCCGAGCAAAGCCTCTGGGCCCTGGGCCTGAAGCGCGCGCAGCGGGGCTGCACAGAGGCTTTTCTGGACGACTCTGGAGTTTTCTCTCAGGACCACCTGCTGACAGGCGTGGAGTGACAGTGCCCAGCCTGGGGGCGACCGTCCATCTGTCCACATAGCATGCGGGGTCCCGCGGACGAGGACAGGGCCCCGGTCTCTCTCACGCTGTCGGGCAGTCTGGGGCAGGGGTCCCAGGGCAGAGGGGGCGGCCCCTGGACCACTCAGGTGTGGAAGCCGTGGCCCTGGGCAGGCGGCCCTTCCGCCCGGGGCTGACCCCAGCACCGCTGGCCTCGGGGACCGGGCAGGTGGGGCGCAGTGGGGGTGGGCCTGGGAAGGCGCTCCCCCACCCTCAGGACCGCTGCGAGGCTATCTAACGTTCTCTCTCCCTCTCCTGTCCCTTTTCCTAGTCCCCACCGAAAGGTGCCACCATTCCCTACCGCCCAAAGCCCGCCTCCACCCCTGTCATTTTTGCAGGTGGTCAGGTAAGAGCCGACCCGCTCGCGGCCTCCACTGCCAACCTCAGCCTTTTACTGCAGCCCCCGCCGCTGCCCGTTAGTGCACTCAGGTTTTCTCCCGTCTCACGTGCACGTCTCCCGCCCGGCGCGGGACGCAGAGCTCCCCTGGCGCTTCCCGGCGCGGGCACACGCGGGTGGGCGCGGGCCTCGGGGTCGGGGCCGAGCGGCTGGCGTCTGGCGGACAGAGCTGGCTAAGGCGACGTCCAGTGTGGCCTGGCCCCAGCGGCCTTGTCCCTGACCTGGCGCGGGGACCCGGTCCTGCCTGGGCCGCGCCCGCTGGAGCCCGGTTTGCTGTGCTCAGGAGGCACCGGCAGAGGGCGGGAGCCTTCCAGGCGCCTTCGTGCTCGTGGTGGGTTGCGGCCTGGAGGGGCGCGGGCCCGTCTTCCCCCGAAGCGGGTGCTCCCAGCGTCCCACGGGTGACAGCCTTCCCGGGCCCAGCAGGCCGGGCGTCCACCCCCACGCCCGTCATTGGGGCCGGAGCCTCTGCGACCAGGAAGGGCCCGGCAGGCAGGGCGGCGAGAGGCCTCGGCTGAGGCGATGGCCCACTTGGCAGGGCCCCGGCTCCTCACCAGCGGCCCCGGGCCCAGGGGTGTTCCAGCAGCTCGGCTTGTCCCGCCCGTTCAGGGTCACTCGGCCAGGCAGCTGGACTTGGGAACGCCTGGCGGGGTGCCCCGAGGAGCTCTGCGTCCGGTCGGCGTGGTGTGTGTGTGTTCAAGGGAGAGTCAAGACGGAGACTTGCCGGGGGCCGGGCCAGGGCCGGGCCAGGACACCGACATTAAGACGGGGCGGGGGGGAGAAGATTCCCACAGCGGTGCCCCCGCGTCTTCTCTTCTGCGTAGAGGAGTCTCGTCTGAGCTTCAGGCCAGACCCCCGCCGTGGGCGAGGGCGGGGCTGTGTCTCCGTGTCTTCAGGAACACGTGAGGGACGCGGCGGCTCCCGGCGGCCTGCGTGGATGCCCTGGCTTCCCTGTCTCAACGCCCGGGCCCCACTATGTCCCCACGAGCCCGACTCACACTGGAGTCTCCCGACGGCCCTGGCCTTTGCAGGGGTCTTCACACCCGTAGGTCACCCGCTGTAGCCCCAGACACGGGCACGTCCTCAGCGGGCAGGTGGAAAGCGAGGCCCTGAGGCGGGACCAGTGGACCCGTAGCCATGCCCCCTCGGCCACCCTGGGGAGGTGGCGGGCAGTCACAGGGGGTCGAGTTCAGAACTCCGCTTCCCGTCCCGTGACCACGGTCACAGTGAGCCAGCGGCTGAGGCATCTGCGTGGTCCCAAGCACACCGCCACACGGCGAGGCGCATTCACACACGCGGGGGCCGGAAGCCACGTGGCCGAGCCCCCACCAGCCATCGCCCCATCTGTGGAGCACGGCACCTGTCCCGAGGCTGTCACCAGGCGTCGGCATCTTAACCTAGCGCCGTGTCCTTGGGACAGTCTGGTCCAGCCTGTGGCCTGTCTTGGTGGTCCATGGGGGGACAAAACCGCACGAGAGTGAGAACCAGGCAGGGGAGCCACACACAGTCAGACTCTGAAACGACGGCGCGAGTGAGACCTGATGCAGCCCGGGGTCCCCTCCGGAGTTGGCCCCACCCCACCCACGTGGGACCCGCGGCAAAGCCAGTCGTTAGAGGTGTGTGGCCCGAGCACCTTGCCCTGACCTGTCTCTGTGAGGGTGCCCCCGCCGTCGGTGGTCCGCCTGTGTTGGCGACACGCACCCCTGGAGTCCTGGGGCACGGCTTGGCCGGCAGTGTCCTCCTGCTTCGTGGCCTGGCACGGACGGTGCGGTCTGGCCTCCACACACGCGTCCTGTGACTGCAGTACGCCGCCTCTCTCCGGAGAGGACTGAAGTCCACACTCCCCGAGCGAAGGAAAGGGGGGCAGGAACGTAAGGAGTCGGGCAGGCACCACCCTGTCATCTGCTCAGACACGCGGGGCTGTGGGCCCAGCCTGTCACAGGCCCGTCCGGCTCTGCGGGGGCAGCGTGTCCTGGGCCTGTCGCATTTGGTGACACCGTGCAGCATGGCCTGACGGGGACCGCACGGACCCTGAGGCGAGGTCTGGGCCAGCTCCCGTGGCCCCTGCTCCTCGCCGGGCCACCTGCCGCACCGGATAGGGTTCCTTTACCTCCTGGCGACACGCCAGTGCACGGGCCCTGCTGCAGACTGAGCCACACCCCCGCGGTCCCTGTCCAGTGGCCGGCTGGGCCCTGGCTCCCCGGCAGGGCTGCCGATGACAAAAACTGAGCAGGCGCCAACTTGCGGTTGGCGCCTCCCTCCGAGGTCCGCAGAAGCGCCTTGTGGGCAGGCCTGAGGGCTCCCTCCCAGATGCGCAGGGACTGACTCCACGCGTGGGCTGGGTGGGCGTCAGGCATCCATTAGGACGTGACCCGGGTTCCTGCTGCCAGGCGCGGCAGCCACCCCACGCCCGGGCCCGAGGCCCGACGGCAAGTCTTCGGTCTTACTCTCCCTTGACTCCGTGTGGTTTGTTTCCTGGCCGGCAGTTTCTGGAAGCCTCTTGGCTGAGGGACTGTCGAGGCGGGTGGGGGCGGGCGGGGCCTCTGCCTGTGCGTGTTTGAATGGGGGTGGGAGAGGCCGCGGGGCCCCACCCTCGCGTGGCTGCGCCCTCCCACTGTGTCGAAGGCCGGGGCAACTGTGAAACCAGAATGGGGGCTCGGGACGCGCCCCGGCCGGCCAGGGAGCTGCCCGCGAGCGTGCTGCCCCCGGCCAGAACGGCCACCTCACCCTCGGAGGCCGAGTCGGTCAGTCCTGAGGCTGATGTGGTTGTATTTCCTACTTAATTGGCTCCTCCAAAATTGGTTCGGGGTTCTCTTTTAAAGATATTTTGTTTGTTTATTTTGGGGGTAAACATTTCCTGAGTGTTTACGTCCATGGTTGATTAAGTTTCAAAAGGTCAACAACCAGAGATTCCGAAACGGGGGTCAGAGCATTCGAGTCGTTTCTTCTCGGAAACGAGGGGCGCGAGGGTCGGAAGCTGGGTCCCTCCCTCCCGGCCGACTGGCCAGTCCTGTGGCCAGTCCCACGTCTCACGGCCCTGGAGGAGGTGGGGCGGGCTCCCGGGCTCACGTGTCCTGTGGTCACTCTGGCCAGCGGGGGGCGCCGGCCAGGCCTGCCGCCTCCTCGCCTCCTGCCTGCCTGGGCGGGTGGGCATGCGCGTGAGGAGGGCCCGGTAACCATGGGGCCTGGGGCCGTTCCCCCCGCATGCGCGACCCGCCCCGAGGCGGCCCCACTCCGCCCGCTGACGCTGACGGTGTCTCTCTCCCCAGGCCTACACGATCCAGGGACAGTACGCCATCCCGCACCCAGATGTGAGTTTCCACTCGCCCCCCCCCGCGTTGCCATCCCCGCCCTGCATGCTGCCGTGACCTGCTCCGTGTTAATATTACGCGATAATATTAATGCCGTCCTCAGCCTCCCGACCTGTCATGTCCACCTGCCCTCGAGTAACCTTCAGCCCCTTAGCACTAATTCGACTCACATGGAGGACTTGGCCTGATGTCAAATTGTGGCGATGGTGGCGGCAGTGGGGGCCCCGTCCGCGCACCGGGCCTCGGGCGGTGACCGCAGGCCTGCCCCCTCTGTCCGCGTTTGCCCAGAAAGCCTTGCCCGGCGAGGGGCGCCTGGTGCCCACAGGGACGTGCAGCAGGGGTCGAGGTGGCGAGCGACGTCTGGCCTCTTCTGCCGACCCTCACGCCTCGAATCGGGCAGGTGCAGGGAGGTCGCCCGATGAGACCCGAGGGCAGGCGGGGCAGGGCGGGCTTACGGACTGACCGGCACTGACGAGCCTGTGTCCTGGAAACTGAGACCGGTTCACGGTCGTTGCGGGGGTTTCTGTTGAGTAGAGAAGAAACGCCAGTGGTTCTTCTCGTTTAAAAAGTCCTCGTTAAGCGACACGTGTGGGCGCCAAATGATAGAGGACGTGGAGAGAAGCGTCCGCCTCGTCGGCCGGCAAGGCCATGGTCCAGGGCTCCTGGTTTTAGCCCTGCGGAGACGGCGGTCTAGTCGGGTGCGCACTGCGCCCCCCGGGCAGCCGTCCTCCCCCTGCCCAGAGCGTGCTCCAGGGCTCCACCTGTTACATGGAAGCCGAAGCAGGGCGCCCAGCTGTCCGGCGTCGGGCGGTTGGTGTGTCCATGCCCAGTTCTGCCCCCGGCCGACTCCAGCCCCCTGCCCCCGAGCCTCCTCCTCCAGCTGCCCACCGCCACCTCGGCCTCCCCCGGGGGACGCGTGCTGACACCTGAGCCCCCCAGCGACTCCGCACACATCCCCTTCTGTCACTGGGGATCACTCTACCCTTCTGTGAGTCCATTTAGCCAGCTCTCCGTGGCGAGGGACGGTGGGAACCGCCAGCAGCTCCAGAGCAAAGGTTGATGTCCTGTACCCCCAGGAGGCCGATGGCATTGCCTGCGGAAATGAGAGCGCGGGGCCCGTCAGACCCCAGCAAGTGGGCGGGGCGGCCCTGGCTCAGGAGCCTGTCTGACCCCCTGGGGTGATGCCCATCCCTAGTCCTTTAGCCCCCAGCCCGCGGGACCAGGGAGGCAGGTGTTAGCACCCCGGGTGGTGTGGGAGGGACTAGCCGGGCCCCTCCCTGCAGGACCAACAGGCCAAGGTCAGGGCTGGGCGCCGCAGTGGGTGGGCTCCACAGCTCCTCTCAGATGCCCACAGTGGTGGGGACAGGACATCAGAATGGGGCCGAGGGGCCGGGTTCCTGGGCAGCACGGCCTTCACTGAAGCAGGGCGGGCGGCTCGGGCCTTTAGCAGTGTGCGTGTGGCAGACCCGGTTCCGCAGCCCGGCTCTGCCGCCATCTCGGAGCCGGAGAACTGCAGCCCTGGCCGGGAGGGCCGCCGGGGAGGGCAGGCCTCGGAGCTGGCAGGGCGCCTCGGGCCGAAGTGTCGCGCGTGCGCCGCGTGGGGCGAGGGGCTCTGATTGGGCGGACGGATCTTTGTCAGTCGTTCTGCTCTTTCCACGTGATGCTCTCAGTTTCTCTCAAAGCGGGTCACGTGGCGGGTTTTCTTCAGGCCAGTGTGATCTGACACGACCCTGTCATGTGACCACCCCCTGCACTTGGGAGAGGTTTGCAGTACGTGGCTGCTGATTGCGAAACGGCTCTGCGGGCCGGACGCCCTGCTCTGCAGACCGGCGGGGGCGGGGCAGCGGCCGGCCGGGCCAGGCGGCGTCAGCCACTCACGGACCCGTGAGGGACACGCGGGGCGACGTGTGGTGACGCGGATGACGATGGCCAGGAAGGCAGTTCTCATGCGAGCGGGAGCCCACGCGTAAGCAGGAGACACCAGCCGGCTCCGTACCCAGCCGTCCGCCAGCGGCCCGCTCTCTGGCCCGACCGGATGAGACCGGGAGAGACACGTTGCTTAGAGCCGGGTGTTCCGTTGTGCGGGACCGAGTCACACACTGTCTCTGTGCCCAGCGCTAAAGAACGCTTTCTGCTTTGCCCCGAAGGATCGCCGCCCCCGCCCCCGCCCGGCAGCCTCCCTGCAGGTTCCCGCAGGCACCCAGTCCCCCTGGGAGCTGTGGCCTCGTGCACTCTGGGGAGGGAGGCGCAGGCCCGCTGCGCGGCGGGAGGCCTCACGGCCGCCTGCAGAGTGCAGGGAGGCTGCCCGCTCCCCCGCGGCCTGGTCCTGGTCCTGGCCGAGGGCTGGGTCACGGCCCCAGGCAGGAGGGGAGCCACCTGGGGCCTGGCCGCGGAGCACCACGGAGCCGGGGCACACCCCGCCGGTCGCCCGTCCCCCCACCCAGCACGTCTGCTGCTTTAATCACGGCGGCGCGATCGCACCTGGAGACGCTGTCTTCTGGAAGAAGTCAGCCGGCGTCAGTCACCCCCTCACGTGTGACCTTTGTTTCCGTCTTCACAGCTGCCACCCACTCCCAGACTTAACGTCCCCCATTGAAAGAGGGTGCCTGACTCACGCGCCAGCAGAACGGCACGGGGGGCGACGGGGCGCCGGCCGCCTCCGCTCTCCCACCCGAGCCTTGCGCTAAGCATGTGAAGTAGCCGTCAGGACCGTCGCCCACTCCGCACACCGGGGGCTGGGGGGCGAGGGGGAGAGGCTGTGTGCCCACAGCGGGGGGCCGTGGTGGAAGGGCGGGCTCTGGCCCCTCACCCCACGCCTGTGCTGAGCGTTGGCCGGGCCCCCGCACAGCCCAGGGAGCGTGTCCCTTAGAGTGAGTTGCAGGAGCACTGGAGCGACATGCACGGCATGACGGAAGTGGACAGTCAGTGACAGCTGCCCGCTACGCCCCCGCAGGGCCGCGGGCCAGGGTCCCCTGCGGACACAGGGCAGGCAGGAGGGCTCCCCGCCCACCTCCTCAGGGTCCCCCTGAAGCCTGAGGGAGGGGGCCCCCGGCATTTCGCAGGGAGCGCTTGGGGACAGTGACCAGCCCCACACCCGTCCACCGTCTGACAGCCGCACGTCGGCTGTGTCCTGGGATCGCGAAGCACCAAGCGGCAGAGAGGCTCTCGCCCCCACATCAGACCAGGGCTGTCACAGTCACTCTCGAGACGGGGTGTCCGGGTAACTGTCCCCATTGGCTTGAGCTAAGTCATCTACTTTCCGTCCCCTGCCCTGGGGTAAACTGAAGCATCAGCAGCCCCTCCCGAGGATCCGCCTGGTGGCAGGGCTCCTGCCTGCTTGGCCCCGGGTGGCCTGTTTGCACGTGAGCTTCCGAGGAACACTAACGACCAGGGCTGAGGAGGGAGAGCAGGGGCTGCAGTGGAGCCCAGGAGGAGCTGCGGGATGGGAAGAGCGAGGTTCTAAGGGAGGAGCACTGCGAGGTCCCCAGAGCTCATGAACGAGGCCGATCCGCACGCTCGGGGATCCCAACCAACGTCAGACAGCTTCAGCAGAAAGAAACCCGTCTTCGAGAAACCAGAGCAAGGCCGCACGCCTCCGAAGGCCAGAAGCAAGTGTTCACGGAGCCGGAGACCGAAAGGACGTCACGAAGGACGAGAGTGACGGACGAGCGGACCCTTCAGCAGCGCCGTGGGGGCCAGGAGGTGGCGACGCCGTAGAAGCGGGAACTTGCTGGCCTCAGACCCTGCCTCAAGGGGCCCTCCCAAAGGCCTAACTACGGACACTCTTAGACACAGCCGTGACCAGCAGGGTCCCCACAGACGCCCTTCCGAGGACCCCGATCCTAGAAGGACGGCCGGAAAGGCTCCAGGAGCCGGCGCGGTGGCGACTCGGTTTCTGTCACGAGCACGAGCACAGGCGTAAAGAGGAGGTCGGTGGTTTCGACTGCGCTGAAACGTAGGCAGGTACACGGAAACCTTTGTGCCGCGAACCCGCGCCAGTGCTGCGTGAGGCGTGAGGTTAACGCAGCGAGACTGAAGGCGCACGCACTGCAGCGCCCGCGGGGGTGCGGACGTGCCCTGGCCACGGAAGAGGCTGAGGTGTTGAGTTCAGGCTCGACAGGTGCACATTAAATTTCAAAGGGACGGCTAATGAACGTCCAGGTAGGTCAGTGCCACGACGTGCCGGGGGCGAGGTGGCTTCGAGGCGGAGGAGAACCATCCCTTACAAATGAAGGACGGGGGGGAAGAAGACCGAGGGAGTCGGGACGAGAAGTGGCAGGAATCCGTGCGCACCACGGCAGCTGTGATCGGGAGTGAAGGGTTTTCCAGGTAAGAAACGAGGGCGGCCAGACCTGAAGAGTTCCAGCGCCTTTTTCAGGAGACGCACCTCAAGCCTAAGCGCTCGGGCAAGCCGTGAGGCCGAGGAGCCGGAGGAAAATGCCGAGCAAGAGGCCCGATTTGCAAACGCTGGCCCCGCTGGCCCCGGTGAGCGGGAA
This sequence comes from Cynopterus sphinx, assembly GCA_030015415.1. Classification (NCBI taxonomy): domain Eukaryota; kingdom Metazoa; phylum Chordata; class Mammalia; order Chiroptera; family Pteropodidae; genus Cynopterus; species Cynopterus sphinx. Next base: position 378,293 of record CM057380.1, on the reverse strand, counting down.
CAAGGCCGCAGGCACAGGCTTTCGTCCTCACGTGTCGATGAGGGGGGCTCAGGTCACCAGAAGGTGCGCCGGTCCGGGACGACGTGCACCTGACGTAAGGAGGAAGGTTGGCGAGCCCTGGCGAGAGCTCGAGGCGTCGTCGCAGAACCCGCACGTATCTCCCTGTCAGCCACGGCCCGGTGCCCACGCGTGGAGGCGATGCTGCCCCCGGCCGCCGAGACGCCTGGCCCGCGCGCTGCCCACAGCGCGTGGCGCAGCGGGGGATGCGCGAGCAGCTCCCAAAGCCCGCCGGCGCCCCGGGCCGAGGGGAGGGCTCGCCGCGCCCCGGAAGGTGGACTCACGCACGCGCGCTGCGCTCTCAGCTCGGGGCGTGAAGTCGCCGTCCGTGCTGGAGAGGGCCTGGGGGAAAACTGCTCTTTGCTGGGGAAGGAAACGGAGAGCCGAGCCGTGTTCCCGGACAGGGACACCGAGCACCCAGGGTCGCGCTGCTGCTTCCCAAGTCGAGGCTCACGTGAAATGCAGTCGCAGTCAGTCCCGGCAGGAGGTTTTACGCTTCATGCGACAGTGCCCAGGGCCGCCAACGCTCACGCAGAGGACCCGGGACCGGGAGGTGCGTCCCCGCCACGGGAAGGCGTGCGCGGGCTGTGCTGCCGCGGCGGGGATTCGGGGGCACGGAGAGCCGGGGGACCGGGGACCTGACCCTTGAGCCCCGGGTGGGGCCCACGTGGGTGAGGGAGCCCGGTCCGTGGCAGATGCCCGGAGGGCGGGCCGTCCGCACGGGAACCGGGTCTGCGCGGCACAGAGACCGCCCGCCAGGGGAACCTGGCGCCGCGGGGGACACCACAGCGGAACATCTGCGCGAGGCCGGGCCGGGGCTCCCCAAACGCACGCAGAAGCCGAGAAGACGGCTCCGGTGTGACTCCGTTCAAGTCGTAAATTCTCTGACGACGCCGCGAGGAGAGTGGGAAAAGGTCTGTCCAGCAGACGAGACCGGCACAGGGTCACAGGAACCGCACAGGCGTCCCTGCGAAGCGGCACGAACCAGACTCAGGGACGGGGCCAGACGCAAGCCGGCGCCTGGCAGGAGGCCCCAGGCCCGCTTCCCGCCTGGAGGAGTGCTCGCCCGGCGGGCGGCTGTGCGACTGCTCGCCGGCCCGGTGCTTCCAGCAGCCTCTGCGTTTCGTGCTCGCAGGACGGAAAGGCGAGTCGCAGAGCGCGCTCCGCGGGCCCCTCTGCGGGAGCGCCCGCCCTCCGCGGCCCTCCCGCCCCCGCCTCAGCCCCCGCCCTGGCGAGAACTGGAAAGCTGATTCTCTGGCGGTGGGAATCCCTCGAAAAGTGGGGGTTTCCCTCGCGTTGTGCCCTGCGCCCTCCTTCAGCGTCAGCGCCGACTCCCGGAGGGGAGACGCTCAGCCTAGGAAGGGCAGCGGCGGGAGGGGAGGCGCCCGCTAACCCCGCTGTCCGCCCCTCTCCAGCCAGCGGTCACCCCGCCCACGGCGCGCTCCAGGGGGGCGAGCGTGGGGACTGTCGGCTGGGGTGAGCCCCGTGTCGCCGGCCGGGGGATGGCGGGGCTGCCGCGTCAGCCCCTGGCCGGCTGGCTGGTTCGATGCCTGTCCCCCAGCCAGTGTGGACCACACTCCCGTCCTGCGTCCTGCTGGTCGTGCACGCGGTCCTGCCACTGTACGGGTGGGGGGGACGGTGGCCCGTGGAGACCTGCGGCCTGTCCCCACAGAGCTGCAGGGTGGGGCCCAGGCCGGCCGTGCACTCGCGGAGACTCAGGGACACACAGGGGAGGGCCCTGACAGCGAGCGGGTGACGGACGGGGGAGCGGAGCAGCCGGCCAGGCTTCCGCGGGCCCGGCAGGCGCCGCCGACCCCTGCATGCCGCCCCCGGGGGGTGGTCACACGCCAGGCTGCGCCCCTAGTGCGAGCGCCGCGTCTGCACGGAGGCCCTGGGAGCGGTGGGGGCCGCCTGGCCGCCCCCAGCCAGACGCAGCGGGCCTCGGCCGTGCAGCGCCACGTGGGGTGTCTCCAGATGCGGGGTGTCCTCAGCACCCTGGGAGCTCGTGGTCCCCTCCCCGTGAGGACACACGGGGCTGGGCTCGGGGCGTGACTGTGACTCGCTGCCCCCGCCCCGGAGCCCTCAAGCGGGCGGCGGGGTGTGCCCAGTCAGGAGGCCTCGGACGTCTCACGCCACTCCCCTCGCACCCAGGACACCTCTGGGTGCTCGTGTCCCCGAAGGAAGAGCCTGCGCTAGGCCGCCGCTGCCTCTAGGCGCCTTGTCTCGGGTGCCGTCTCCCAGGTGTGTCCTGCTGACACCTCTCTCGGGCCTCGGTGCCTCGCGTCATCCCACACCCAGGGACGTCGGGAAGGGCAGGTGTGGACGGCAGGTGACCATCAGCCCCTGGCCCCTGCCGTGGCCTTGACCAGCACACCCCATCAAGGGACCTTTAGGGTGAACTGACCCCGTGTCACCAGGTCCCCGACTATCACCTCAGGACCCCAGGCACCATAGGAGTGGCCTTGGGAGCCTGGCATGCGGCCACTTGTCCCCCAGCAGGCCCCCCCAAGTGCCGCAGGTCAGGGGACACCTGGAAGTGGAAGCGGGTCGCTTTCGGCCACACTCGGTTCCCGGGAGGGCGGGAGGAGGAGACCTGCGAGCTCTGTGATGGGGTCGCCCAGCAGAGGCTGTCCCTTGGAGGGGTGGCCAGGGGCCCTTGGCTGGTCGTGGACCTGCTCCGGGCTGCTCCTGGGGCCCACGTGCCTCCTCGCACCGACACCCCACCCTGCGGAAGCAGGAGGCCGGGCTGACCTCCAGTGTCCCACAGGCCCTGGCTGCCCCCACGGGGCTCCAGGCCGGGGGTGGGGACCTCGGGGCAGCAGTGCTCCTCCTGGATCCTCTGCGCTGGGTGGGGACGCCTGGCGTTCACCTTGGTGCGGGCCGAGCAGTCGGGAGAGTGGCCGGCTCCTGGGAGGCCAGCAGGACAGCCGCGCGTCCGTCCCCCCGCGGGCTTGTCCGTGAAGGCACCACGCGGCCGCTGCCCCCCGAGGGTTTCTGTGCCCTGAAGGAGCCCAGATCCCGCACGCCGGGACAGACATGGGTGGCCCAGAAGCTGGTGTCACCGGGGATGCCGGCCCCCACCATGGAGTCCGGGCCGGCCACCCACCCCCCACTCCCCCGCGGGCTGGAGGCACAGGCCTGTGGGCCAGCACGGCCTGAGGACGTTCATCCCAACGGGCCAAAGGGCAGGAGGGATCTGAGCCTGGGGCCGCTGCCTCCGGCCCAGATGCGGCCAGGTCTCACCCGGTCACCTTCACCTGCTGGTACGTCAGCTTTCGTTCAGAAACCAGGCTCCGGTAAACGCCTGGACGGGCACGGGGCCTCAGGGCAGGGAGGCCTCTGGGCACTCTCGCCCACGCCCCCGCAGAACCTTCCAGCACTACCGCCTGCAGTCCTGGACGTCACAGGACGGCGCGTGAGGCCGGGCTGACCCCAGGGCGATGGGGCCTAGCACAGGGCCGGGGCGGGGTGTGAGGAGCGACCGTCACCCGGGCTCCCCACAGACCCAGCCAGTCCGGTCCCGTGGCTGTCAGACGCCCCCGTCCCGTGAAGCCGGTCCGGGGCCGCTCGTCCCCCCGGGCCTGAGGTGGGGATCCTGGCCGGCTGCGGCCGGGGACCCAGGGCAGGACGGGCTCAGCACGCCCGCCGGCACCGGCCCATTGGTTCTGCCAGGCCAAGTCCTTGAGTTCTGCTGCGTCTGCCATGTGTCCGCATGGCCCTCTCTCTCTGTGCGGAGTCCTGTTGCTGCCTTTGTGATTTGGTGTGACTGTACTCGATGACAATAACCTTCTTAGCTCTCGTGTCCCTCCTACCCCAGCAGTTGACCAAGCTCCACCAGCTGGCCATGCAGCAAACCCCCTTTCCTCCCCTCGGACAGACCAACCCCGCTTTCCCCGGTACGTACCCGGCCGCCCCCTCGGACCCCCTCTCTCCTCCCCGGGGGCTCCTCTTGGCGCACTGGCTTTGCTCGGGGCGCGAGCAGAGCGGCGGAGCTCCAGCCGGCGGGCGCGCTGCCGGCCGGGCGGGAGGCCCGTGTGTCCCCGAGGTGGGTTGGTCACGTCCCGGCTGGCCGTTGGTGAAGGGGCGTCTGCCCGGGGCCCGTCCTGCTGAACGCGCACGCCGGCCGGCCCCGTTCGTCCAGGAGCGAGAGCTCGGACGCGCCGGCCGGGGGGCCGATCCGCAGGAGGCCGGGCGCGTCCCCGGGGCGCCGCGCACCCCAGACGGCACCGGCCCTGCCCCTGGGGAAAGCCCGGCAGCCAGGCCCCCAGCGCAGGGCGCGGCGGCATCGGCGCCCGGCCGGCATCGGGGTGGGGGGGCCTGGGCACAGCTGTGTCTGGCCGGCGGGCTCCGCCTGACGACACGGGGCGCCAGCTTGGCAGCCGTGGCCGGCGGGGCCCGCCAGACACACCGGTCTGCCGCCGCCAGTCAGGTTCTGAGCTTCCCTAGCCGAGTGGCCTCGCTTATCTCCTTGAGGGCAAAACGTTAAATGTGTCTCTTCTTTGCTCTCCAGGAGAAAAGCTGTCTTTACACTCCTCCGAAGAAGCTCAGAATCTGATGGGCCAGCCCTCAGGTAACCGGGCGCCCCGGGAGAGCCAGGCCGGGCGGGCGGGGCGCCCACGCCCTGGGCGAGCCTCGCCTCCGCGCCCTCTGGGAGCGTGCGCGTGCGGCCGCCCAGCCGGTCCCTGAGGGCGGCCGGGCCACCGCCTGTTGTCGTCTGTTCTCTGGCGGCGCAGACTTCGTGGCGTGGCCCCTCCCCAGACGTCCGTCCTAGGAGGCAGGAGCACACCGTCCCGCAGCAGAGCACCGGGCACCCTCCCGAGAGGCTAGACCCCTCCCCCAGGGCGGGGGCGGTGACGCCACCGGCAGCCGTGGCCTGGTCTAGCGGGCCCCCCGTGAGGAAGCTGTCACCCACTCTCCCGTCCCCCTGAACGACCCGTGAGGTCCCGGGTCGGAGCAGAGGAGCCCGAGTCCAGCTGGAGGGTGATGGGGGCGGCGGAGCGTCTCCAGCCCTGCTGGCCGTCCCCCCGGTGGTGTTTGGGCCCCGGGGAGCGGCCAGACATGCCCACAGGGCCCCCCGCTGGGTCCAGCTGTGCACCCGGGGCTCGCGGCGCGCCCAAGCTGAGACGCCGGCGCTGCTGCTCCCGCTCGGGGGCGGGCGGCGGGCTCCCCGTCAGGGAAGCCTCCGAGCCGCTCAGGCCAGACGTGACGCGTGGAAGTTAGAGAAGACGTCCGTGGGCGCTCTGCTCGCGGAAGCGATTCCAGCCCTTGCAAGGCGACCGTCTGGGCGAAGCACGCGGGTCTGTGCGGCCCTCTGCGTCTGCAGAGGTTCCTGTGATCGCCCACCAAGGGCTCCTGGAGGGGCCCGGCCGGCCCGGGGCACAGCCCCCACCCTCGCCTCTGCCTCTCCCCACCGCCCCGCCCCCACGGCCTGCCCGCAGCCCCGTGGGACCCGAAGCTCGTGCGCGCCCGCACGCACCCTGCCGCCACACAGGGTGGGCGCGGTGGCCGTGACGGCAAGCACGGGCCTCCTGGGCAGGACCCTGCGGGCCGCTGCCAGCGCGGCTTGCAGACAGCACGGGTTGCGTTGGGGCGTCCCGCCCCCTCCCAGGGCACGGTGTCATCACCACGGCAGCGACACTCAGCGCCACGCGGGGTCCCGGTTTTCAACGCCGTGTCTGCGCACGAGCTCGCTTTCACTTTCCTCTTGCAAAGGGTCCGACACACACCCCCCCGCAGTCAGGACAGGCCAGGGCGAGCAGGTGGGGCCCGTGGCGCCGTGTCCGCCCAGGCCAGGCTGGGAGGGCCTCGGGCCGGACTGGGGGGGTCTCCTAAAGGACACGTGAGCGTCTCTGCGGGACGCGGATCGGTAGTCGAGCCACACCGAGGATGCTCTTACTAGAAGCTGCAGCTGCAGCCCGCAGAAGGGAACCGATAGCGTGAGGCGAATGTTCCCGCACCTGCGGCCGGGCCCCCGGGCCCCAGGGGCCCCGAGCCCGCCCCGCACCACGGCTCACTCCTGGCAGCGAGACGTGTGCCTTGTCTGGGGGACACAGTGCCGAGGAAGAGGCAGCAGGAAGCGGGTGGGCCGTGGGAGGGGGGAGGCTCGGGCGCCGGGAGGAAGCGGGGCCCTCAGCCGGCTTCGGGTCGGGGTGGCACTGGCCTGCATGTTGTTGGACGTCCCGAGCCGTGGAGATGAGACCGCGGGGCAGGGGCAGGACGGGGACCGGCACGGGTAGGAGGGGCCCAGGTCCCGGGGCGGAAGGGGGCGCAGGGCCGCACTGTTCTGAAGGCGCGTGAGCCCGGCCGGCTTAGTCGGCGTCGGGGGGCGGGGGACAGAGCTGGCTCCAGCAGCTCAGCTGAGCCTCAGGCCCCAACAGGAGAGGCCGGGACCGTGGGGCCTGGGAGGGGAGCACACGGTCCCCACGTGGGCTTTGGGCTAGAGACGCCTCCTGAGAAGCGGATGGCAGCACCGGGGACGGGGAGCCGGGACGCCTTGGCCCGTGTTCCCCCAGTCCCCCTGCCCGTCCCCCGTGCGCTTCGTTGTCACTTTCCGAAGCGAGAGCGGACGTCCTGGACTCTGAGGAGCTCTCGTGTGTGGGGTCCCGAGCTGAGACCTGTCAGGGTGCAGATGGGGGCCTGTGGCAGTGAGCAAGTGTCCCCACCCCCAACACGAGACCCCGCACAGACGCAGCCTTCCGGGCGCCCCGCAGGGTCCTGGGGCCCGGGCCGTGGAGTGGGCCGCGCGGCCAGGAGTGCGCAGCACAGGGTCGGCGGCCACGGCAGGCAGCTGGTGTCGCGGGGCCGCGTGCTGTTGGGCTGGGGCGAGGGGAGAGCAGAGGGGACCGAGAACCAAGGGAGGACAGGCACCAGCACCAGGCGGGGACCGGTGCAGCCCGCGCTCCGGGCGCCCGTGGGGTCCCCAAGACAGGGCCCCGCCCTGGAGCCTCTCATCCCGGGGCTCCTCGGCGTCCGTGAGGTCGACCCACCTGGCAGAGGAGGGCATCGTGCCGGGCCCAGGACGGACACCCGACCGGTTCGAGGGGGCTGGGCCTCGGGCTGAGATGTCTCAGGGCCCTCGGCCTCAGCCGGCCGCCCGCCCGCCCGCGCGGGAGCTGGGGTGCAACGGGAGCAGCCTCCGCCAGCCTAACCGTGTCCCCTTGGTGTGCCCAGGTCTGGACGCCAGCCCCCCGGCCAGCACTCACGAGCTTACCATTCCCAACGACGTGAGTATGCCCAGCCCCCGCCCCCCACCGCATGACCCCCCCACGCTCCGCCGTCAGGGCCCCCTGCGAGTCGGGGCTCCTTGGGCGTTGAGGCGCCAGAGCTGGCGGGCAGCCCGAGGGCCCCGCTGAGCCCGGGCGAAGGCACAGCCCTGGTCCCGGTGGCCCAGGAGTGCTCTGGAGCGGACCCGCCCCGCGCCCCCGTCTCTGCGGGGCTGTCGCCCGGGGTCCGGGCTCCCGTGCCTGGCGGGCCTGGCACCCAGTGTCGGTTCAGCCGAGGGGTGGCCTCACGAGCCCCGCCCACACGGTCCTCCCCACACCGTCCTCTGAATGTCGGACCACCCCGAGCGCACCGACTCGGCTCCCAGGGTCAGGACGCCAGGGCGTGGGCGCCACGTGTCCTGGAGGGGCTGGACCTGAGCCCCTGGCACCAGCCCCGCCGGAAGCCCCGCCTCGTCCCGTCTGCAGACTAGGCCCAGGGAGCACCGACTGTGGCCTCAGGTGGCCGCTCGAGGGAGGAAGGGGCTAGGCGCTGGGGCCCCCGGACAGGGGCGCCCTCCGAAAGCCACTGCCCGTGCCAGGCCCCTGGGAGCTGCGGGCGTGGGCACCATGGCCCTGCGTCCTTGAAGGGCGAGGGCGTCTGCGTCAGGGGCTGCAGACACGGCCCCCGCCGTGGCTGGGCCGTGAGCAGCGGCCCCGGACACCTGCCCGGTGCTCGTGCCCACGCGGTACATGCGCATCCGCCTTTGTCGCCTTGCTTGCCAGCTGTCCTGCCCTGACCCGCGCCTTCGTTTTAACACTGAGACGCACGTGACAAGCGAGAGGGCGCTCGCTAGGAGCACCGGCGTGCCTGTCCCCCACCAGGGCGCGGCTGCCACCCTCGCACTGGGACCGAGGCGCCCTGCGGAGCTCGCCCCTCCACCTCCCGTCCCCTCGCGCTCCCAGGGCCCCCGCCACCCGCGAGAGGGAGGCAGACGTGTGTCAGTCGGGACTCTTGCCTTCATCTCGCCGTCTCTCCTCCTGGGTCAAGGTTAGATCAGGCGCAGGAAACCGTGCCGACACCTGCATGTCGCCACAACTTACCTGCGGGAAGGAACTGGGGACGACGTGATGACTTAGACGACGCACAGGCAGCCTGCGTGGCGGCCGCGGGGCCCAGGCCCAGTCAGGGCCCAGAGCGGCGCGTGGCACTGCCCCCCGCGGCTGGCCACGCTAAGCTTCGTCCCTGACGGTCACCGCGGTGCCCTCGCTGCCTGCGGCGCAGCGGCCCCACGCACGTCACTGTGACCGTGCTCGGGCCCCGGCCCCTGGCCCTGACTCCACAATCCCCCAGGTCTTCTGCGGGGACAGGGGCGCCGGGCAGGGTCGGGGTGGGCTGTGACCTGGCGGGTGGTCAGGGGGAGCTGCCTCACTCGGGAGCACCTGCCGTCCGCCTCTCAGTGCCCGGCGGGGGGAGCCGGTCCCCGGACTGGATGTCCGGGGGCCCGGAGTCCCGGGGAGGCCGATGACACGGCGGCTGGGGGCCGGCCCGGCGTGCCGCCTACGGGCAGGCGAGTGGCTGGGGGGCGGCTGTGGGCCTCGTGCTCCCGGTGCTCCCATCTAGTCAGAGAGGCCGTGGCTCGTCACAGGACCCCAGGGGGGCACGCCCCGAGGGGGGGGGAGCAGTGCTGCGCTGGCTGTCGTCCCCAGCAAGCCCGTGGGGAGCCAGCAGAACGGGGTGCGGCGGCCGGGACGCCTTCCTCAGTGCCCCGCGGAGCCCACCGAGGCAGGCCGGCAGGGCCCTCGCACCCGAGCGCGGGGCACCGGCAGGGACGGGGGCGGCTAGCACGCGGTTTCTGGTGGCCGAGGAGGGGGTGAGGACCGAGGCCAGCCGGGCCTCGTCGGGGCGGGGACAGCCAGCGGGCCCCCCTGAGCGCCGGCCTCTTCGGGGAGCCCTGCTGGCCCCACGTCCTCCTCAAGCGCCGCTGCCCCGTGTCCCTCCAGGGGGCCTGCCGGTCACCTGCCTCGCCTGGCCCTGGGCAGAGGAGCCCTCACGACGCCTCTGCACAGGCCGGTGCTCGGGAAGATGGTCAAGGGTCTCAGCCGCGGGCTCAGGCCACGCTCCCTGCCCCCAGGAGGAGTGGGGCGGGGCCGGTGGAGTGAGAAGCGAGCTTGGGGACAGACCTTGCTGGATGCCGGGGAAGGTCGTGGGCCGTCCGTCTGGCGAGGCCACTGCTCTAACCTAGGAGCGGAGCCGCCTGGGCCACCTCTGACGAAAGCCGGTGGGGACGCGCCCGTGAGCCGTCGTCGGGGGCAGGTTCAGGGCATCTGCGTTTGGGAATGGGTCCCCCGGGCCCGTCTCGCAGCCCGGCCCCGGCCACAGCCCCGCACTGCGGCCTCGCGGACCAGACAGGGGCTCGCTCCTACCACCGGTGTCGCCACGGTGCTGGCGCCTCTTCGTCCCGTGCAGTTGCTCAGAGCGCTGACCGGTGGCCCTGTGTGGGTGAAGGGCCTTGGGCCACGGGGGGGACGAGAGGGGCCCTCGCCCAGCAGGACGGCCCGAGAGGGCCGGCTGCCACGGAGAGCCAGCCCCGGCCTCAGGCGCAGTCTGGCCCCGCGTGGCTGTCCTGCGTCCTGAGCGGGCCCTGGCTCTCGTCCCTCTGGCTGCCTCGTTGTCAACGACGCCCGCTCATTCAGAGGGCTGAGAGGCCAGAGGCCACTGCTCCCGTCTTTAAACAGGGGTCGCACGATGGGAAGGAAAGGGACCTCTGAAGTGTCCTCAGAATCCGTCCAAGTTCACCAGGCAGGCCTCAGGCGCGCTCCACCTGGCTCCAGTCAAGCGTCCCACCACCCCGGGGCCCGGCGGGGGGCCTCCACCCCCGCGCTGGCCTCAGGCCTCCCGGGTCCTCGTCGCCCAGGGGGCCCCCAGAGGACACTAGGCCGGTGATGCAGCCACGTGACCCGATGCGTCGGGCCGGCTCGCGGAGCCCGGGTGCCCACAGCCCCCGCCCCTCCCGCAGAGAGGCTCGGAGCCGGTGGCCTGGCCGCCCCGCAGGCCGCCCTGGGCCGCCCGGGCCCCCTCTGAGAAGCCCCTTCCGCTCCTCCAGCTGATAGGCTGCATCATCGGACGCCAGGGGACCAAGATCAATGAAATCCGACAGATGTCCGGAGCGCAGATCAAGATCGCCAACGCCACGGAAGGGTCATCGGAGCGTCAGATCACCATCACGGGGACCCCGGCCAACATCAGCCTCGCCCAGTACCTCATCAATGCCCGGTGAGCACTGGCCAGGGTTCGGGACCCTCGGGCACAGGCCGGCGGGGGCGTGGAGTGCGCCGGAGTCTTCACGCAGGCAAGGGGCCTTGCCCCCTTGACCTCTCACGCTGGGGTGTCAGTGGGGGGCCCGGGGTCGGCCACGCAGCAGGGCTAACTGACACTTACTTTAGGGCCGTGGTTTCGGAGAGGCGTGAGCGGGTCACCGCGCTCACACACGCCCCGTGGCCGTAGAGACACCCCCACCCCCAGACGCCATCAGAGCAGTGCGACAGGACGGCGCGGGGTCGCGCTTGCCTGCTGGGGAGGTGACATGCTGCGGCCTGGCCACCCTCCTCGGCCCCCCGCCCAGGGCACGCTGGAGAAGGAGCACGCTGCCGGCCCCCAGACCCTCCTCCCCGACCCAGGGTGCAGAGGGGCTGGGGGAGGCCCAGGCTGGCTGGGGGTGGGGCAGCCATGGACGCGTGACCCCCGCGTCTCGCTCCACGCTGTGGCGGCCGTGCTTGTCGCAGCCCGATATGGCGACAGGGACAGAGGACCTCGTGGGCCCAGTCCCTGGCGGGTCTCCCTCCCGCTGCTGGGCGCTGGTCCCCAGCTCCAGCCCACTGAGCGCTGACCCGGGGCGACCCACCCCGGCAGAGGGGACGCGGCCGCCAAGGCCACGTGTTCGCGTCTGCTCCCGTCCCGTGAGCATGCTGCGACCCGTCCCCCGTCTCTTCTCCTGCAGGCTGACGTCCGAGGTCACTGGGATGGGCGCGCTCTGACCCTGCCGGCGTGGAACACCCCGCGGCCCCGGCGTGCCCGCGCTCGCCGCTGTACAGACCGCCCCCCCTCGTCGCAGACACACGTAGCGGTTCCTTCAGGACGCGTGGCCGGCGTGCCGAGGCGCCCGCGCCCGCGAAGCAGCCGGTCCGCAGCCGTGGCCCGGGCCGCCCCCGCGTTAGCCTCCGCCCGCCCGTCCCTGTGCCAGCATGCGGTGTGACTTCCGTCCCGCGCTTCGGGCATTCCCATCCGTGAAGTTCTAGAAGTGTCGTTCCTAGTGTCAGTGTGACGTTCCAGAGTGGGTCTGACTGTCGACGCCGACCCCCACCCCCCGAGGCCCGCCTCCCCCCTCGCCCGTGTCCACGCGGGTGTCGCGCTGGCGCCCGGGCGCGCCGCCTCCGTGTCCCGAGGTGCCGGGGCCCTGGCCGAGGCTCGGGGTGAGGTGGGGTGCTCGGGCCCCTGGGCGCCTTCCGGGGCCGGAGGGCACGGGCTGGCTGGGAAGCGCCTCTGCTCCACTTCAGAGTTCAATAAAGGTCGTGGGCCACCCCCGGCTGCGGCTCCTCTGTGCCCCTGACCGGGCCCCTTCCCGCCGCGCACCTGCGCTTGCACCGCAGCCTGGCCCGGCGGCCCTTTGTCGCGCAGTCCGCCCCGCGCCCCCGGCCTTCGCAGGTCGTTCTGGTTTCACTTTTGCAAAACGACTTAAAAAGACGACGACAGAAGTTCGTTTCTGGTTTCCGATTTGTGGCCTCCCCTCTCCCGCCACCTCTGCTTGGGGGACAGGCCACACGCAGTGACCCCGGTGTGCTCACCGCACCCGTTCACCCAGCTGTGTTCTCGGCTCGCCCCAGCCCGCTGCCCCTTCCGGACGCTGCAGCCCCGGGTGGGACACGGGCCCTGGCGGGGGGCCCGTGACGGGCAGAGGCCGCCCACCTCTCCCAGAGCCTGTGCAGCACCCAGCGGCCCGGGGTGGCCTGCCTCTCAGCGGGAGCCCCCTCGGCCGCCCACATGGCCGGGCCACCTGCACACTCCCCTCGCCACCCCACAGCCCCTGGTCGAGGCACGGTGCGCGTCACAGCAGCGCCAGGCCACCCCGCACACCTGCGTGGCTTAGGGCCGCGCCGTTCACTCACCCCCTGGACACGGCCACGGGCGGCCGCCCCTCACAGGAACCTGGGAGGAAGCGGGACGTGACGGACACGGGCCATCCCCTGGCCACCTCCGTGGGCACGTGGGCAGCGGGTACCAGCAGACAGGGTGAGCGCGAGCCCTGCAGAGCGGTCGGCGGGCGGGTGCAGGGCTGCACGGCCCGGCTGGGCGGGGGGCCAGGCTGCGGCGCCGACAGGGGGCCGGGCGGGGCGCGGGCGCGGGGGGCGTTTTGAAGGGAGACCCGGCGGGACCAAGTCAGCCGTGTGCAGGCTGCGCCAGGGCCCAGGCGGGACGGCGGACGGCGGGGCTGTGGGAGGGGACGGGCTGGGGCTCCGAGGTCCAGCTCTGGAGCACTCAGGCCGGGGACACAGCGCTGGCGGCCCGGGGTGCTGGGGGCACTGAGGGAGTCAGGAGAGCCGGGCGAGGCCCGGGCGCGTGACCTTGTGCCGGTGCCGCCGGCGTGGCGAGGCCCGGCACCCCGAGGAGCCTCAGAGTCCCGGCCTGGCCCCGTGGACCTGCTGTCCGGCTCCGCGGTTCCGTCTTGGCTGCTCCTGAGTTTTTTTTCTTAACTTTAAAAAGTCCCGAAAGTGATTTCTTCGGAGTAGAACGTGGATAGCATCCGATTTACCGTTTTAACCGTTTTATGTGTGTGGTTCCGGGCATTAAATGCCCTCGGACAGTTCAGTTCTGCAGCCGTCAGCACCGTCCACCTCCAGAAGTTTCCGGTGTCCCAGATGGGAGCTCCGTCCCCGCTAAGCGCCCTGTCCCCGACCCCTGGCCCAGCCCCTGGCACCGCCACCCTCCTCCTGCCCGTGCGTTCGGCCCCTTCAGGGACCTCCCGGGGGTGGATTCGCCCCGTGCTGCCCTCCTGTGCCTGGCCGCGTCGCTGACTGCACGTAGGGCCGCGCTCGGTGTGGCCGTCCTGCCGTCCGGCCGTCGCGGAGCGGCTGCCCCTCATACTAGGGTTTCCCGGAAAGTGGCACGAGCACCCAGGTTTCTAAAGCCCAGGCAGCTCGGAAGGACGCCCCACGAGACGGGCGTCTTCCCACCGCCGGCCTCATAGCCGGGCCCCGCGGGCACGTGGCGGCTCAGTGGCTGTCGCACGCCCCCAGGCCCTGCCCCTTGGGCGTCCTTCGCTGGGTCCCGTGGTGAGTGTCCTGCCTGGTCCCGCCCGGGGCACGCCCGTCCCACCAGTGTCCTGCCCCGCAGATGGCCCCGTGGCAACACCTGGCGTCCCCCCTGTCCCCGCACCCCGCAGCGCAGCCGGCGCAGGTCGGGACCTGGGGGGGGCGCCTGACGGGGAGAGGCGGCCCGTCCCTGTCCCCATTTCGCCTGCGGCAGCAGCTGCCCAGACGTCCCCTGTTCCGTGGGTCGGTTTGGGCCGTTTGTCCTTCCCAGACCGCCCCTCCCGCCCCGCTGCCCCCCGAACCAGCTAATCCTTTCATTCCCTCCATTTCGGGGCTTGATCGCCTTTTCCCCCCGCAGTGCGGCCTGCTCCCCCCTTCCCCGACGCGTCGCCCCGCCCGCCGCCGGGCCACGCGGAGATTCCGTCGGTTCTGCCATTTTCTGTTTCAGCTGCTCGGTGTGGATCTCTCTTTTTCTGGTTTTCTCCTTTAAACTTTGCTTTCTTACCACGTCCACGGCAGATCTTGTCTGTGTGCATCTGTCTTCCCGCACGTCAGCGGCTGCTTCCACGTCCGTGTGGGGCAGCTTCGGTCCCCCCCGCCCCCCCCGCCCCGTGCACGGTCCCCCCCGCCCCCCCCAGCCCCGTGCACGGTCCCCCCGCCCCCCCCCCACCCTGTGCACGGTCCCCCCGCCCCCCCCGCCCCGTGCACGGTCCCCCCCGCCCCCCCCGCCCCGTGCACAGTCCCCCTGCCCCCCCGCCCGTGCACGGTCCCCCGCCCCCGCCCGTGCACGGTCCCCCGCCCCCGCCCCAGCCCCATGCACGGTCCCCTGCCCCCCCCAGCCCCGTGCACGGTGCCCCCGCCCCCGCCCCGTGCACGGTCCCCCCCCCCCCCCCCGCCCCGTGCACGGGCCCCCCCCCCGCCCGTGCACGGTCCCCCTGCCCCCCCAGCCCGTGCACGGTCCCCGCCCCCCCACCCGGTGCACGGTGCCCGCCCCGCCCCGTGCACGGTCCCCCCGGCCCCCCCGCCCCGGGCACGGTCCCCCCGCCCCCCCCGCCCCGTGCACGGTCCCCCCCCCCCGCCCCGCCCCGTGCCCGCAGCCGGGTCTTGCCACTCGTCGTTCTTTTCTAAGCGCCCTGCCTCCGGGGCCTTCATTTCCTCTTGGAACCGGGACCGCTGGAGAGTCCTGGGGTTTTTCCTGGGAGTGTCCTTTTCCCTGTTTTCATTATTCGTGTTTTTGAACATTTTTGTGCTTCAGCTAGAGACCGTGGACTCTGAAGTCGCCGAGGCTGCTCTGTGACCTTGAAAACTTGCAGAGCCAGCGGGGTCTGGGGTCGCAGGAGGGTGTCACGGGTCCTTAGGTGGTGAGCAGGCGGGGCAGGTGGTCCGGCCCTGCCCTCTGCCCTTTGGCTCGGCCTGAGGGCCGATCGGGGTCTTGTCACTGCTGTGCCTTGTCCTTCTCGGCGGCCGGTGTTGCGTCGTCCGGACGGCTGTCTCGCGTGGCCGTCCCTCTGTCGTGGGCAGCGTCTCCGGCCTCACTAGGGGGAGGTGGGGACTGGGCACCGCGACCCCTTCCCCTCCCGTGTCAGCCTCAGACAGTTACCCCTTCCCAGACACGCTCCCCGCGAACACGGGCTTTTCAACACGTCCCTAGGAATGTGGACAGGAGAGGAAGGACAGCCGCAGGGCCCCGGGACCCCAAGTGACCGGGCACGCCCCAGAGTCCAGGCCAGGAGGCCCGGAGGCCCGACTCCCGCGAGGGGCCCGCGTCTGCTTTCCCTGTACATCTGGAGCCGTGTGAGGTGTGTGCCACCCCGGGGGGCGCAGAGGGACAGCCAGGGAGACCTGCCCAGGCCAGCAGGCCCAGCAGGCCCAGCAGGCCCCACCCGGCCTAAGCCCGCGTCCCCCCCACACCTGAGGGAGGACCCGCTCCCTCCTCGCTCGCCCTGTGGTGAGCACTGCCCCTCGCCGTCTGCACTGTCGCCCCTTCCCCTCCGCACTCCCCCCCGCAGGTCTGTGCCGTGGGGAGAGGCGGCTTCAGCTCGGGGCGCCAGTCCCCAGGTCTCCTGGGCTGTGCCACCTTCAGGGAGACGAGGTCTGACACGCTCGCCGTGAGCCCTGGGAGGGGAAAGACGCCCGCGCGAGTGGCCCGGGCCTAGGTGGCCCGCAGCGGGGGGAGGGAGCAGGTGGCAGGGTGGCTGCCCACCGGCCCGGGGCCGCCCGAGCCCTGCTCCCCGCTGCTTCGGTGCCCACGAGGCACGGGCTGTCACCCCGGTAACCGGGCCCCTCGGCCCCGCCCGGGAGAGGGCGGCTGCGCTGGGGGTGCCCCGAGGGCGCCCAGGAAGGGGGGGGGTCCCCTCCCGCCGGGGCCGCCGCCCCGCACCAACCGCTCAGCAGAAAACCTGGCGTCGGGTCACCGGGGCAGGGACGGCGTCTGAGAGGCCCACCTCTGACACCGGGCGTTCCTGGGGACACGGGGACGTGGAGGGGAAACGCGGAAATGTGACCGGTCGGGGCTGCCGAGTGCCCGTGTCCGCGCACCTGCCAGGTGTCCTCGTCTCTTCTCTGTCCCCGCGGTCGCTGTGTGCTCTTTGGAAATCGTAAAATCAGCCAGAAGGAGGGGGACCGAGCTAAACGTCATCCCTCACCCAGAGACAACCAGTCTCCAGTTTTTCCTTTAAAAATATACAAACCGGGGCAGGGGCTCCCGGAGTGTCGGTGCGAGGACGCAGCCTGCCCCTCCCCAGGCGCTCGCTAAGGTCTTCGGGGGCGGACAGAGGCCTGGGAGAGCGCACCCCGCAAACTGGAGGCTTGGGAGGGGCGGGGGTCCCCGTGGGCCCAGCGGCAAAGCCCGACTCCCCAGGGCCCGGGGTGGAGAGCCGGCACGGCCCGCGTGGCCGCCGGCGGGGCATATCCCGTGCCTCCACTCCGTGCTGTGGGAACGATGCGGGTGGGGGGTGCCCGGCGCCCCGGAGCCCCCACTCCACAGGGAGGAGCCGGATGGAGCGGCTGGGGGCACGCGAGTCCCCCAGCCCCGCACTCTGCAGCACGGCGGCCGGCCGTGCGGAGGTAGGCGGACAGAGCAAGCCGCTCGTCCCTCCCCCGGCCTGCTGCTTGCTCGTTTAGTGGCTAAAATGTCAAGTTTCAGCTACAAGTTGTGCGGCGTGCACAGAAGCAGACGGCGCGGCCTACGCCCGTGCCTAAAAACGGGAGAAACGGGGAGAAACGGGGCCTGTTTCTCAGGAGCTATCTCGGGGGGAGCCCGGGGTTGGGCTTGGCGGAAGAAGTGCGAACTGTGACGCGTTCAGAGAACTGCCCACGGGCCAGAGGCGCCAGCCCCGAGCACCCGCCTCTGGGAAGTTAAACGGCGAGACGACCCTTGGACCAGGCCTGAGAAGCTGTGTCTGCGAGACGAGAGGCAGGTGCCGTGGCTGCGGGGGCTGCCGCCCGGCCTGGGCACGAAGCGCGCCGTGTGGGGTGCGCGTCGCTGTGCTCCGCGGTCCGCGCCGCCAGCAGAGCGTCCGCCGACGTGAAGGCCGCCGCCTCCGTCAGCCGAGCAGACCACGTGTGGGCTCCCGCCCCGCGTCCCGGGCGGCTGCTCGGATGGATCTCGCGTGAACGCTTGCTCCTCCCACCTTGAAATGTCCTGAGGTTGACAGACCCAGAGGAAACGACGTTTAAAAACGCAAGGCAGATGGGATGTCACTAACTCGTGAAACAGCGAATACGGATCGGCAGCAAGAGTCGAAAAGCATTAAATGGAAATTCTGGAGCGGAGGATACTCGAGACGAAGAATTCGCTGGAAGG
The DNA here is from genome assembly GCA_030015415.1 of Cynopterus sphinx. Lineage (NCBI taxonomy): Eukaryota > Metazoa > Chordata > Mammalia > Chiroptera > Pteropodidae > Cynopterus > Cynopterus sphinx. The sequence continues at coordinate 360,923 of CM057380.1, read as the reverse complement.
ACTCAGAGGCGGGCGCACGCAGAGCCGGATGGTAGAGGTGGTTTCGCCCGGAGAAGCGAAAGGAAAAGAGGCAGAGCAGGAACAGAACCTCGGGGAGGGTGGATGCACCGACACGTGCCTCGTGGAGCCCCCGAGGGACGGAGGGAGAGGACTCGGGAAGAATCCCGCAGTGGCCGGAAACTTGCCCGAGCGGATGAAAAACAGTAATCGACCCGAGCAAGGAGCGCAGCGCATTCCAGGCGGGGTAGACGCAGGGAGCGCCACATCCACGTGCGTTAAAGCCAAACGCGAAAGCCCAAATGTAGCGAGGACATTTCGAAAGCAGCAAGAGGAACGCGACGTCGCGCACCCGGGAGCCCGGAAGTCGTCGCCCCTGGCTCCGCCCCGCCACCGCGGGCGGGACGATGACGTGGTCCACGCGCCGAGCGTGAAAGCCGTCACCCGGCATCTCACATGCAGCAAGACCGGCCCTCAGGAGCGAGCGTGGGCAAAGGGACTCGCAGGTGAACGCGGCCGAGGAAGTGTGTCGCCCTGCCGTCCGGGCAGTCCCCGTCCTCAGAGCACGTGACCCCCCAACAGCAATTCGGATCCTCGCACGTGCACACGCACACTCGCGCGCACACACGCATGCACATACACACGCACGCACACGCACAGGCACGCACGCACACGCACACACGCACATGCACACACATGCACACGCGCACACGCACAGGCACGCACACACATGCACGTGCACAGGCACGCACACACACACGCACGCACACGCACAGGCACGCACGCACACACGCACACACGCACACACGCACACACGCACGCGCACACACGCGCACACACGCGCACACGCACAGGCACGCACACACACACGCACAGGCACGTGCACACGCACAGGCACGCACACGCACACACGCACACGCATGCACATACACATGCTCGCGCGCACGCAGCACCAGAAAAGTCACCACCGACTTCGCTCTAAAGACGCACGTTCCCTGCGTCTTCTCCGAGCTGACAGACAGCGACTGCACGAAGCACGTCGCCCGTTGCACTGTGGGGTCCGTAGCACCCAGAGGCGCGAGATTCGAGGGCGAGGGCAGAAGAGAGTGCAGTGGGGATGAGCCCTTTGGAAACCGCCAGACGGTGCCTCCCTCCCGGGAAGAAGTGAAGGGGACGGAAGGGGACAACAGTGTTAATGTAAAAACCCCATAAACACAGGTTTTCCCCGTCCCCGTTGCTGCCCCCGCAGACGCGTCTGCTCTCGGTCTGTGGCGTACGTCGTTGCGGGTCTGCGCATTAAGGAAGAAGAACTGATGGAGCCGTGAGGACTTGAGGCTTCCGTGTCTCACGGGAAGGGACACAGACGCGGCACCGCCTGTGAGATGTGCCTCGTGGGCCCTGGAGCAGCCGACGAGAGGATGATGAAAGAGTCGGTAGAGACGGCGAAACGAGTGCCAACAGGGCGTTGGGAGGTACCCATTCCGTGAAACGACAAGTCAGTGGGCATGGAGGACCGGAAACAGCGTGCGGCGCCAGACAAGGAAGAAAAGCAGAAAGCGACGGCAGGCGCAGATCCAGCTGTGTCGATGACGCAGTCGGAGCAGACGACGAAGTGGCGGAGGCCGTCAGCCTGCACGGAACCCGGGACCCAGCAGGGGTTCCGACGGCCGCGGGTAGACGCTGACAAGGACGGAAGGGCCGCGCCACGCGCGCGAAGGCGCTGCCGACACGGACGCCGCGGATGTCCAAACAGAAAACGGCTGTCGGAGGGGAAGAGGGCGTCTCGGCCGAGAAGGCCAGTCCCGAATGCGCACTGGGAACGGGGCCCCGGACGCAGGCGGCCCGCCCGGGAAGCCTTAAGGGAGAGCGGGCGATCCAGCCGCTGCGGTCGGAGAGCTCAGCGTCGCCCTCCGGACGACGAGCGGAACGAGGCGGAGACCAGCCACCCCCGAGGACGCCCGGCCGCGGCGGGACCCCGCTCTCCCGGGGCGCGCGGGCCCAAACGCCGCCCTCGGCCCGCCGCAGGGGGTCCGACCAGGAGCCCTCTCGCTGGCACGCGGACTTACGTCGGCGACGGGCAGCCACAACGGCAGGAACCGGCGCAGGCTCACTCCCTGCGATCGGCAGGTCAGAGGGGAGGCGACCCGGGCCGCCGGGGAGCTCCCGCCCGTTAGCGCGCGCCGAGAGGAAGCGGCGCTGCCGCGCCCGCCTTTACGAGGACGGAAGATGCCACGTCCACAGCTCGGCACCCACGCGCACAGCGCACAAAAGGGGCGCCCTCGGCAGGGCCGGGCCTCGGGGCCTCGGCGGCCCTGCGAGTCCGGGCGTCCCGCGCCTCCGGTCGGTGGCTCGCTCACGGCGGAGCGCGCGGGGCGGCCCCTGCGGCCGCCCGGTTTTGTTCTGCGCCTCCCACGGCTTGCTGGCCCCCCGTCCTCCGTTCCGCTTTCCTGCGTGTTCATGGACGCCTTCCAGGGTGACACAGTTTCGAGCAGAAAAGAAGAGGAAGGGAGAACAGGAAAACAGCAGAGAATCGGCGCGGCCCGCGGACGGCCGTCTGCCGCCGGCGGAGCGCGGGCAGGTCTGCGGCGGGGCCGACCCAGGAACACACAGACCCACGGCGCTCCAGGCCTCGCCCCCACCTCAGGCGGCGACGAGCGTCCGGCGGGGGCCCGAACCCCGCGCAGACTCGGCCCCGCCCGGGCAGCACGGGCCGCGGGCCCAAGCCGGGTGGGCCGCGCCCGCAGAGCCTGCAAGGGCACCGGCCGCTGCTCACGACGTCCGCGGGAGAGGAGGGGACGCCCGGCGCGCCCCCGAGGCGGGCACTGCCCCGTTACACCGCCAGGCGGAGGCGTCCCAGACGACACGCCGCGGCCCTGACCGCACAGAGCCGAAGGCCGAGCCACACGCCGCGTTGCACCGTGGCCACGTGGGGTTCCTCCAGGCGGGCGGGCGGGCGGATGTGGATAAAGGACACATGGAGCATCGAAAGATGATAGATCGACAGGTTGTCGGTGGATAGATGATGGCAGATGATAGATATGATGGGTGGATGACAGAAGATGATGACGACGATAGATGATAGATAGATATTGATCGATAGATAGATTGAGAGATGACAGATGGGGACATACATAGATGGATGACAAATGACACCTGATAACAGATAATAGATGATGAACAGACGATAGATTATAGATTGCAGATAGATGATAGATGATGATAGGTAGCCAGTTAGATAAATGATAGATACATGGTAGATTGATAGGTAGGTGACTGATAGGTGATAGGATAATGATGGACAGATGAAAGATGAAAGATGATCGATATCGATAGATGATAGGTAATAGATTATAGATAGGTAGATTATAAAGGTTAATGATAGATGATGATAGATATAGATGATCGATATCGACAGATGACAGAAACTGATGACAGACGGTAGACGAGTAGATGACAGATTCATAGGTGACGATGGGTATTGATAGACGATGGATAGCAGGGGACAGATATCGTAGATGACGCACAATAGGTGAGACATGAGCCCAGAGAGTTCACAGAACCCCCCGGTTGGGACCCTTGTTCTGGAACTAACGGGGGCCCCACCTCTCCCGCCCTGGGTGCTCGTCTACCCCTGCGGCCTCCGGGCTCCGCGCGCTGGGCGAGGCTCCCACACTCCGTGGTCCAGGGACGCTGCCGAGGTCGGGGCTCAGGAACCAGGGCGGGGCCCCCGGGGCGGCTGGCGGGAGGCTGGCCGCGGGCCGCCAGGCCGGCCAGAGCTGGAGGGAGACGCGCGTGTTCTCTGCAGCCCAGGCCGAGCCCGCTGACCTGCGGGCCCGGTGGGGGCGTCCAAAGCCCCTGCCGGACACCGGGGGGCCTTTGGGGCCGCGCCCGGCCTGGCCACGCTGCGTCTCTGGCAGGGCTGGGCCCGTCTGCAGTGGAAGCCGCGTCCCGCCCGTCTCTAGGGCACCAGCCGTCCGGGACCCGGTGGTCGCAGGGCCGCCCCGCGGGCAGCAGAGGGCGCCGCAGCCCCGCGTCCCTGCGAGGCCGGGAGGCCGGGCCAGGGCGCAGGCGGCTGTGCAGGCCGCAGGCCGGGCCACCCCAGCCCCAGCCCAGGCCGGGCCGACGCCTCTGTGAGGAGCTGCTCCCCTGCCCCGTCTACCCACCTGTCCTGGGCCCCCGTGCCCGCCCCGGCCCCTGCCGCCCCAGCCTGGGCTCCTGCGCACGGCCCCGGTGGCTCCAGCACAGGGGACGCCCGCATCGCCGTGGGGGCTGCTGGGGCCGGGGTCCCAAGCCGGGCTGCCCCGGTGCCCCCCACGCACCCACACCCGCCTCGGCCGCCCTCTGTCCCAAACCGCGGTCAGAACCTGGCCCACCGAGCCCCCGTCCTCCTGCTGACACGGGGGGACTGGCTTCCCTGGGCGGGGGTCAGAGGCCCAGGCACCGCATTCTTCCCCGCCCCGGGACCCCGGACCCGGCTCCCGCCTGTGGCCGGACAGGATAAGCACAGCCCTCGCCCCACAGCCCAGGCCCAGGAAGGGGCGTTGAGGTGCGGTCCCCTGCGGCTGCAGGGCAGGGGTCGCCCTCTTCCACGCGACACTCTGGTGTCACTGACGGCGGGGGCCACGCAGCCCCCGGGCCTGCTCCTGGGGACACAGGAGCAGTCCTGGACGCGTCCTGGACGCGGGGCTGACGCGGGCGAATGGGCGCCACACGCCGGAGACGGGGCTCGGGTCTGGACCGCTGTCCCCATCCCTCAGGGTCGCGGGGAGCCCGGCCTGGACACCGGCTTGCGGCCCCCGAGCGCGTGCTGATTCGAGGGAGCGGACGAGGGGCCCGGCCCAGCCTGACGGCGCCGCTTCGCGGGGAGCCGGGCCTCGGGGCCCGCCGGGCAAGGTGCCAGCGGCTTCCTGGGGCCGCGGCGTGGCCAGGCTGAGGGCGGAGGGTCTGAGTGGCCCCCTCAGGTGCCGCGGTCCTGGAGAGCGTGGGGGGTGACGCGAGGGCCGCGCGGGCTGGGCCGGGGCTGCAGTGCCGGGGCCAGCCCGGGGCACCCCCCTCCTCCCGGGTCTGTCGCTTGGAGGAGCCACCCTGGGCAGGGGCTGCGGGTCTGTGGGGCCCGGTGATCACGCCAGCCCTGGCCCCCGGCCCGCCTGGAGGGCGCCGGCGCAGGGGAGCACGCTGAGGCCCTGGCTGCCGGGCGCGGCCTGGCGGGCCTGGGGCCCGTCCACCCGTGGCCCAGCGCTGGGGTCCTCAGGGTGGCGGGCCCCTCGCTCGTCCGTCTGTCCGGGCACCGAGATGCACACCCAGGAGCCAGGCCTCGGCCTCGGGGACCCCCGCCCCCACCCCCGCCCCCGGGGCCGCGGCAGGGGATGACTCTGCTCTCAGGAATGCCGGGCTGGCTGCAGGGACCCTGCGGGCGGGCAGCTCGGCCGCGGTGGGCGGGCCCGGCTGGGAAGCCCCCTCCCCCAGGTCCCCGCGGGCCTCCCGCTGGCTCCCACCCACGGAGGCGGCCCGCTCGCTGGCCGGGACGGCGGCCAAGGAAGTATCCCTGCCAGATGCTCTGCTTTTTCCACAGAACCCGAGGCCGGCGTGAGCTCAGGGGGACAGATTAACCCGTCCGGACCCGCGGGGCGAGGCGGCCGCCTCGGCCAGGGCCATGGGCACGCCCCCTGCGCAGTGGCCCCGCTTCGGGCGCTGTCCGGGGCACCCCGCCGGGGCCTGGGTCGTGGCCCAGCCTGCACACCGCGGCCCCGGTCGCCTGGCACTGCCCGCTTCCCTGGAGGGTCCCTCGTCTGCTCCTCGCCAGGGCCGGGTGCCCCAACCCCAGCCGCTCAGGGCGCCGGGTGGGCGGACGCTGGGAGCTGGGGTCCGCCTGGGGTCCGCCTGGCCCCAACGGGTGCCTCCAGCCCGCCCCGCCGTCGTGGACACCACGGTCTCACCCGTCACGGGGCAGGTGGCCCTGTCACGTGACGCAGGACGTGCGGCCGCCGTCCCTGGCCGACCCCTTCCTCTCCAGCGTCTCCTCCACACGGTCACCGCCCCAAAGCCTCGAAGTCTGGCTCCGACCAGGACACAAGCTCCCGGCGCCGGGCACCTTCTCGGGCGGAGTGGGCCAGGGACACAGCTGCCCCCCTCCGGCCCCAGCCCCCGGCAGTCAGTGCGTCCAGACAGACCAGGGGCCCTGCCGGGCCTGCCCCACTTGGAGGGGACCCGTCTCCCGGCCTCGGCCACCCCCTGGGCCCTGCGCTTCACCGTGGCCCCGGTTTCTGAACAACCAGGGACCCGTGGGTGTCTCCGGGCCCCGCGCCCCAAGCGTCCGGGCGCGATGTCTGCGGCCGAGCCCGTCCATCAGCCGGCTCCCCCAGCCTGCCGCCGGCCCCTCCCGCCCGCCCTCCAGACGAAGCGCGCTGCCCGTGCCGTCCCCCAAGGTGGCAGCCCAGGCCCCCCACCCCGACCTGGCACGTGTGGACTCGGGGTTCTGAGCCGCCCCGGTTCTGGCTGCCTTGGTGCTGACGGGCGTGGCTCCTGCTCAGTCAGGGCCCGAGTCCCACCTGGCGGACCTGCCCGCAGGACAGTGTGAGTCAGATGCCCCCACGAGCCTGGCGTCCCCTCCTGGGCAGCCAGCGGTCCGTGACGGGTCCAGCCCGGACGCCGCACCCAACCCGACCCCGCAGAGGGTCTGACCACCGGCCGCCGCCCGCCCAGCTGACTCACGGCGCAGCCGGCAAAGGCAGGCCGGGGGCCCGTCCCCGGTGCCCAGCCAGGCCGTCGGCCCGCACGGGGGGAGCCGGCCCGGAGCGGGGCCTCGCACACCGGGGCGGAGGGAGAGGCCGGCCCGGCGCAGGGCAGGGACAGGCAGGTGGGACCGAGCGGGGACAGGTGTGGGGACCGCGGGCCAGCCCGGCCCCCGCCAGCCGAAAGCGTTAGTTTCCGTGATGAGTCACGTCCTGGGCCGGAGGAGAACTCGTCCGACAGTCGGGGCTTTGAAGACAGATCAAAGGTTTAGTTCATCGGACGCTGAGAGGCGCGGGTCTGCTCCCCGCCGTCACCCACGCCCCGGACGGGGTGGGCGCCGCCGGAACGCGCGCCTCGCCCCTCGGACGCCCTTCGCCACCCTGTCCTCCGGGCCCCTCCGACCCGCGCTCTGGCCCCGCGTCACCCTGTCTTCTGAGCTTGGCGTCTGCGGGACCAGAGGAAACGCCGGGCTCGTCCCCTGTCAGGGCGGGAGGGGGCGCCCCGCGGGGCGGTGACCCTTTAGGTACCTGCGGCAGGGGGCCCGGCAGCCCAGCGCTGGCGTGTGCCCGGCCCCACCCAGGGGGGCACCCGAACACCCAGGGACGAGGAGCACTGTCCCCAGCCGTCTAGGAAATTCCGCTGGGGGAGCCCGTGTTGGCGGAGCTGGTGGCCGAGCGGCCCTGGGGGTGGGCTCGGGCGAGGCTGGGCCTGTCCGTGGTCACTCATCTGCCATGTGGCTCGGGGGCGACAACCCCCCCGCTCCCCCGCACCTGAGGACGCGTCGAGTCGGGAAATGGAGAAAACGAGTTTCCGTCGTGAACGTGGGGTCTAGCCCGGGAGCTCGCGCGTCCGACCGGCACTCGGCAAAGCGCGCTTCGCTGCCGCGTAAGGACAGGGCGGCGCCGTGATGGGAGCCGTCCGCTGGCCGGCGGCACCGGGGCTGTCGCCCCAGCCGGAGACCGAGGCTCCATCCATGCCGGTCACCTCACGCCGGAGGCCCTGGGCCTGCACGAGGCCGCGGGTGGCCGAGGGGCCGTCGGGGCAGCCCCCGGGACTGACCGCCGGCCAGGCCAGGGCCGGGACGACTGGGTGGCTTCTGACTGTACCGGCGCCGTGGCCAGGGCGCTGGCGGCGGCGGCCGGGGCAGGGGGGTGTGGGGCAGGTCACTCGGGTGGCCCCTGTGCTGTGCAGACGTGGTGCGGTGAGGCCACGGGGCATACGGGGTGAGCAGGAGCCCTCGGCAGGGAGCACCCATCCTCGCCCTCTGCGGGCGGACTTGTCCTCGGCGAGGCCTGGAAGTGTCCTCGTGCAGCCCCGGCCCTGCCCGGGCCCGATGTGCGGCGCTCACGGGGCTTCGCCTGGACACCGAGGGGCCTGGTGGGAGACCCCGTCCGCGCCTCCTTGCCCCCCACGCCCCTCCTTCAGGCCCTCGGTCACGGCCCCGCTGTCCTTCCTGGAGTGGACGCTGCGTCTGTGGGACCCTGGCCCCGGGCCGGGGTGGCGGCAGCCCCTCCCCCACCCCCGGACTCGCCCCGTGGCACCTCGGGCAGAGGCTCCCTCTGGCTGGCGGACGTGGGGCGGACACTCCCGGAGTCCCCGCACACCCGGGTGCACCCAGCGTGGCCGCCCCATGCGCGCCAGGAGGGGGAGCGCGGGGCAGGGGCCGGACGCGGGTCTGGAGGAGGGAGAGGCCAGCCCTGGCTGCAGTGGGGGGCCTGCTGCTCCCCCGAGAGCGGGGAGGGGCGGGGGCTCCAGGTGGGCAGCCCCCCAGCCCGTGCCACCTGGGCTGCTGCGGTGCCCTTTCCCGCCCTCCGTGGGGGCACGGGCAGCGTCCGCCCTTTCAGCCCCACCCGCGTTCGGGTTCGGGGCCCTGACAGCGGGCACCCAGGGGCTGGACCCACACCGCGGGCCGAGCAGGGGACAGGCCCGCCGCGCCGCGGAGCCACCGTGCAGTGAGGGGTGCAGGCCCCGCGACGCGGCAGGCAGCGACGAGAACGGGGGCGGGAAGCCCGGACCCGGCACGCGTGGTCTTTTCTGAATTTTTTCCAAAAGTCCTGATGGTGCTGGCTCGGGCTGTGTGTGTTTCTAGACCATTGAGGCTGATGCCAGACACGGGTCCTCAGCGCCAGCTCAGAAAGGTCTGGAACCTTCTCTGGGGCCGAGGTGGGTCTGCCACAGCCGGCGCCCAGCCCCCGGCCTCGGCTGACGCCCTCGGGGACCCGGTTTCCCGCGGGGACAGATGAAGCTTCTCTCCCGCGGGCGCGTAACTAAGCTCGGGGACGGGCGAAGCGGCCGGCCTGTCGCCTGTGGGAAGGGGCCGCACCGGGCCGGGCCCGCGGGCGCATCTTCCTCGGACGGCTGGAGCCGGCTGCACCCTGTCCCTGCTCGCCGCAACCCCACAGCCCCGCGGCAGCCAGGGGGAGCGGGCTCTTGGGCGGAGTGTCCTGGCCGGGGCGGGAGACCCCAGACCGGCCCTCCCCGCGGCCCCTCCCCCGGCCGCCCCGCCCCCGGCCCGCCCGGCGGCCCGGCCCGCCCCGCCCGGCGGCAGCTCCGGCAGAGCAGGCGTCTCCCTCCCTCAGACCTTCAGACCTCGGCAGCGCGTCCCGACCCTGGACGGTGACACGCAGGCCGCGGCCATGAGGCTGGCCCACGCTCTGCTGCCCCTGCTGCTGCAGGCCTGCGGGGCCGCCGCGCAGGACCCCCCGGCCGTGGACAAGGCCGTCGCCTTCCAAGGTGAGCGGACCCAGGGCGGGGACCAGATGCCCGAGTGCGCCCCGGCCCCTTCCCTTGGTGCGGGATTTGTCGAAGGGGCACCCGTGGGGGCGAGGAGCAGCCCAGCTCTGTGTCCGGTCCCGGTGGACACAGAGCCCCTCAGCAAGGCCCCCGGGCCACGGCCACCGCGGGAAGGGCCTGGCCCGGCGGACGAACGCTGTCGGGGGGCAGGGTCTCGGCCTCGGCGGCCAGCGCTGTGGCCCCTCCGCCCCGGTCCACTCCGTCTGATGGCCGCCGGGCGGCCGGTCTGGACGCGGCGACCTGCCCGCGGGCACCGTCCTGAAGCGTGTGCCCGGCAGCTCCGCAGCAGCCCTGGAAGGCGCGAGAAGGCGCGGTTACTGGCTCAGGTCCCCGAGGGCCGGCGGTCACCCCGACCGCGCCGGGCACCACCTTCACTTGACGGGGCCGCTCGGAGTCGTGGGGCCGGCTGGGCCGGGAAGTGGGGGAGCTGGCCTCTGGGGCCTGGAGGGCACAGCGGAGCAATGGTGTCGCCCCTCCCCGGCCAGACTGCCCCGTGGACCTCTTCTTCGTGCTGGACACCTCCGAGAGCGTGGCCTTGAGGCTGAAGCCCTACGGGGCCCTGGTGGACAAGGTCAAGGCCTTCACCAAGCGCTTCATAGACAAACTGCAAGACAGGTAGGCGCGCCCGCCCCTCCCCCACGGGCCCGGGCGCCGGGTGCCGCGCCCAGCGGCCGAGCCTGGCATGTGGAGGGGGTGCTGGCCTGGCCACCCGCGTCCTCCCCACGTCCACAGGGGCTCAGACGGGCCAGAGGAGGGTCTGAGATGGGGCAGGCTCGGGAAGAGGGGGGGCGCCAGCCGGCAGGGAGGGCCGAGGGGGCAGTGCTGTGACGTGGGGCGCCCGGCACCCCAGACAAGGCGCGGAGCCGCACCTCCCCGCCCGGACTGGACAGGCTGCGGTCGGCCCGAGGCCCTGGAGGGGCCTGGAGGGGCCTGGAGGGTCGCCCCTCGTCACCACCCGGACACTCACTGCGCCCAGGCGATGGCCAGGAGCTGTGCCTGGACCCGATGTCCCCATGTCCCCCGTGTCCCAGGGAGGGGCCTGGAGGGGTCACCAGCTCGGACGCGGGTTGGGGCATGACACCTCGTTCGCTCGTTCACTCGCTCGTTCACTCGCTCACTCCCTCGTCTCTGAGGAAGCTGCAGCCCTGGGAGGGGGAGGGATGAGCCCCGCGTGGGCGTGGCCAAGGGCAGGCCGGTCCACGGTGGGGGGAGGGGCGCGAGTCGGCACCCGCCTCCCCCATGCCCCCTCCCACCCCGTCCCCACTGACCCGCTGGCCAGGCCCTGCGCCTCCTCCCCCAAGAGTGGCCGCGGAGCCAGAGGGCGCCTCTGCCGGAAGCAGAAGGCCGCGGACCGGACACCGCCAACTCCCCCGAAATGCCCAGGCGGCCGCGGGGCGCCTTGGAGAGGGCCGCGGGCTCCGTGAGGACCGGCACCCCCTCCGCGTGCCTTCGGCCCTTACTCAGCCTGCCAGTGCCTCAGTTTCCCCATCAGCTCCACGGTCTGCCAGGCCGGCCACCCCCAGTCCCCCACAGAGTGAACCCCGATCGCCTCCGGCGCAAACTCACGGGGCAGAGAGGGGCAGCCGGTCAGACCCGTGGGACCCCTCGCCGGGGTCCCGCTGAGACCCGGCCTCTCCCGGCCCCCGCCGCACGTCGCCCCACCCGCCGCAGTCCCCGCTTCCCTGGAGCAGGGTCTCGGCGGGTCCCGGGATCGGGCACAGGTGGTGGCCGGCCGGCTGGCGCCTGGCCCGCCTGCCCGCGCCCACCCCGCGTGGCCCAGGCCCGGGGCCAGGTCTGTCCGCCTGCGAGCGGCGGCGGCCACTGCGCGCCGACCGTTCCGCGGGCGGGGCCGGGCCCTCACCCGCCCGCCGCCCCCGCCCGCAGGTACTACCGCTGCGACCGCGACCTGGTGTGGAACGCGGGCGCGCTGCACTACAGCGACGAGGTGGAGGTGGTGCGCGGGCTCACGCGCATGCCCGCCGGCCGCGACGCGCTCAAGGCCAGCGTGGACGCCGTCAAGTACTTCGGCAAGGGGACCTACACCGACTGCGCCATCAAGAAGGGGCTGGAGGAGCTGCTGGTGGGGTGAGCGCCCGCGCCCCGCCCCTCGGCCGCAGGACCGGCGGCCCCTCTTGCCCCCAGCACGGCTGCCCAGACGCGCCAGAGCCCGGGGCCGCCCACGGTCAAGCCGAGCTCTGGTGCCCAAGAGCCCCCCGACCCGTCTTAGCGACCCCGCCAGCCCGCCCTCCGGCGCCCGGGGCCCCTGTGCGTCCCCTCTCCCGCCCTGGGGCTGTCCATCATCTGCTCACGCCGAAGGGAAGGCCCCGGTCACCGCCTCCCGGGCCGAGCAGGGACGCCGTCTGCAGTCAGAGACAGCCAGGGGCGGAGGGGGTGACGCCGAGGGAAGGGACCCTGTGCCGGCACCCGTGTCCCCAGGGCTGTCCGCACAGCAGGGGGCGTCGGGAGTCAACCAGGGAGCGTGGTCCCCAGGTCCCCGCCGCAGCCCTCCCCTCCCGCGGTCTGGGGTCCGGGCCCCGTGTCAGGGTGCCTTAGGCAGGCGGGGACCCGTGCGTCTCCCGAGGCGGACACGCGTCCCTTGGCCTTTGCCCGGCCCCGCTTTACCGCTGGCGTGACGGGCCCGGCCTCCCGCCGGGCGCACATCCCCTGCCCGTCGTCCCCTCCCGTGCCCAGCTCTCAGCTCTGGCCCCAGCGGCTCAGAGGGGACCCGGGGAGCCCGGCCGCGTGTCACTCTGCCCGCCGCCTCGCAGGGGCTCGCACCTGAAGGAGAACAAGTACCTGATCGTGGTGACGGACGGGCACCCCCTGGAGGGCTACAAGGAGCCGTGCGGGGGCCTGGAGGACGCGGTGAACGAGGCCAAGCACCTGGGCGTCAAAGTCTTCTCCGTGGCCATCACGCCCGACCACATGGTGGGAGCCCCGGCCGGGCCGCGTGGGGAGGGGCGGAGGGGCGCGGCCGCCCGGCGTCCCCGCGTCACCCGCGGCCCCGCGCCCACCGCAGGAGCCGCGGCTGAGCATCATCGCCACGGACCACACGTACCGGCGCAACTTCACGGCGGCCGACTGGGGGCAGAGCCGCGACGCCGAGGAGGCCATCAGCCAGACCATCGACACCATCACCGACATGATCGTGAGTGGCCCGCCCGCCCCGGCCCTCCGCGCGCCACCTGCCCGCGGCCACGGCGGGAATTGATTTCGCTCTCTCGCTTCGTTTCCAGAAAAACAACGTGGAGCAAGTGGTAAGGGACCCCCTCCCCACCCCCGCCCCCAGGGCCCCCGCCGCACCCGGGCCGAGCCCCCCGCACGCCACGGGCGCGGCGGCCGGGCCCAGGCCATCTGACGTGTCGCTCTCTTCCCCCTCTGCCGCCAGTGCTGCTCCTACGAGTGCCAGGTGAGTGCGGGCCCCTCGCCCCCCGGGGCCCCCGGGGCGCTGCCCCGGGCTCACTGTCCTGCTTGTCCTGCAGCCCGCCAGAGGACCGCCCGGACCGCGGGGCGACCCCGGCTACGAGGTGAGGGGCTGGGCCCAGCCGCCTGCATCCGCGGGAGAGGGGGCCCTGCAGCGGGGCACCCCAGCGTCAGGGACGCGCGGGGCCCCAAGCAGCCATTGAGCACCCGCCTGCTTCTGCCTCTGGGCTGGGTGTGGGGACGGCGAGGGTGCCCCGATGACCGGGCGGCCCCGGCCATGGAGACAGAGCCCAGGCGCAGAGACCGAGGCCGCTGGGGTGGCCGAGGGCTGGCGTGGGGGAGGAGCCGCCCTTCCTGAGCTGTGCCCGAGCGCCGGGCTCCCAGAGCCGGGTCTGTGTGCGGCGCCGCTGCCTGGGAGCCCGGCGCCGCGGCCCGAGGGGTGGGGGGGGCCGGTGTGCGGGGGGGGACACGTGGACCTGACCTTGCAGACCCCAAGACGGGCCGCGGCTGACGGGGACGGTGCCCGAGCACCACAGGGCGGGCTCCCCTGACCTCGACCTGCTCTGTGTCCCAGGGCGAGCGAGGCAAGCCCGGCCTCCCCGGAGAGAAAGGAGAAGCCGGAGACCCCGTGAGTGCTGGGCCGCGGGCCCTGCGGGTGGGGGACCTGGCTGCAGAAACTTCCAGAAGGACGGCCGCTTCCTGAGCACCAGGGTCACAGGACACGGCCCCCGTGGGGCCAAGGGCCAGTGGGTGCCCGGCACAGCCCTGCCTCCCACACGCCGCACCGGGGCCCCCGCCCCTCAGGCCTCCACGGCCTGGCCTGCTGTCGGGGCGCGCGGGGCTCGGCCAGCAAAGCCCGGAGACCTGGACCCCAGCCCCACCCTCGGCTCCCGGGGGACCCTCGTCGTCAGGAGCCCCCGGAGCGGGGCCGGGGCCTTCACGGGTGGGGGGCCGCCCGCCCGCCCGGGGTGCCTAACGCAGCGCCTCTGTGCTCCAGGGCCGGCCCGGGGACCTGGGACCTGTCGGCTACCAGGGAATGAAGGTGCGTCTCCCCCCCACCCCGCTCCTGGGGCTGACGGGGCGCCGAGCCGGCCTGGGCCGGGGCCTCACTAACACCCCTTCCCTCCTGCCGCCCGTACGTAGGGAGAAAAAGGGAGCCGCGGGGAGAAGGTGAGTGGGCGCAGCCCTGGGGCGCGTCTCCCTGAGCCGGAGCAGCCCCTCACGGGACGGGGACGGGGACGGGGACGACGGCGCGTGGCTGGACCCAGCACGCCGGCGGGGGAGGGGTGGGGGGTGCCTGGCACCCTAGTCCTGGGGGCTGGGAGGCTGGCCACCCCGTGGGAGGATGGGGCCGGCCTCCGGGACCTCTCACCCCGCTCCTGTCTCTGCAGGGCTCCAGGGGACCCAAGGGCTACAAGGTGAGTGTGGCGTGGGCACGCCTTCTCCCGGGGCCGCTGTCCGACTTCGGTCTGACCCGCGGTCTCCGCCTCGCAGGGCGAGAAGGGCAAGCGCGGTGTGGACGGCAGGGACGGCATGAAGGTGAGCGCCCCGGGGAGCTGGGCCAGGGCACGCGCTCGGGGCGGGGGGGACAGTGGGCGCAGCCAGGGCCCCCGGGCATGGCAGACGGGGCCTCGCGTGGGCCCTGCCGGGCAACTCGGGGGAACGGGCGAGGTCCCAGGCCCCCCGAGCCTCCGGGCCAAGCTCGGAGTGTCCCCCGGGCGGGGCCGTGCCCGGGGATGGGTGAGCCACACCTGCCTTCCTTTCCAGGGGGAGACGGGGTACCCCGGCTTGCCAGGCTGCAAAGGCTCGCCCGGATTCGACGTAAGTCGCCTTCCGTCCCCCGTGCGCTGAGCCCGTGGGTTCCCAGGTGTGACGGTGCCTCAGACACTCCCCGTGGCGCTCGAAGGCGGGCTGGCGGCTCGCACGGGGGTGCGGCCCGGTGGCTGCTGGGTTACGACCACGGACTGACCTCTGCCACCTTCTCCCCAGGGTGTTCAAGGCCCCCCCGGGCCCAAGGGCGACGCGGGCTCATTCGGACCGAAGGGAGCGAAGGTGAGTGACCCGGCCCTGGGGGCTCGGCCGGGACTGTGTCACCTCCGCGCGGTCCTGGGGACGCTCCCAAAGGCCGGGTCCCGCAAGCGGGTTACCTGCCGGGCACCTGGGCACGTGGGAACGGCTGACCCTGTGGGGGTGCAGCCTGGGGTCGCGTAGAGTCTGGGCGAGGGGGACCGGCACGGGGTCACCGGCCCAGGACGGGCTGGGCGTGGCCGATCCTTCTGGTCTTTCCAGGGGGAGCCTGGAGCTGACGGGGAGCCCGGCAGGCAGGGGAGCACAGGGCCCCCCGGAGATGAGGTGAGCGTTGCCCCGCCTCCTGCCACGGCTGGGCCGGGGGCCCGGGCCCAGGGAGGGCCGCGGGGACCGGGGGCCGGAGCCGGCTAAGTGCGCGCGTGTCCCCTCAGGGAGAGCCGGGAGAGCCGGGACCCCCCGGAGAGAAAGGCGAGGCTGGAGACGAGGTGAGCCCCGCGTCCAGCCCTGCCCCCCAGGCTCGGGCCGGTCCCCTCCCAAACTGACGCCTCCGTTTGTCCCCACGTCCAGGGAAACGCAGGCCCGGACGGCCCCCCGGGAGAGAGGGTGAGTCGGGCGGCCCTCTGCGCGCGTCAGCCTGACCGCTCGGCGGCTCATGTGGCCGTGTCGCCCGCGGGGGTCCTGCCGGGGAGGGGGCCTGGCACCCCGGCCTGGAGCCCCCACGCCCTGCGTTCTCTCCACACAGGGCGGCTCTGGGGAGAGAGGCCCCCGGGGCACCCCCGGCGGGCGGGGCCCACGCGGAGACGCGGTGAGTCCCCTTCAGTGAGCCCGGGGGCGACGCCGGGGTGGGGGGCCGGGCCGTCAGACACAGGGCAGAGGCCACGAGCTCCCGGCCCAGGAGGCAGGTGGCCCTCACCCTCACCCGCGTCCCCAAGAGAGCCCGGGCCAGGACACGCCACGACCGTGGGGGCAGGGCGCCCGCCCGGACCAGGGTCACAGCAGAGCGCGGGGCCTGTCCCCTCGGCCCGAGGACCTGCTGCCCCAGAACCAGGCCTGGATGTCACATGACGCCTCGGGCACGGGCGCTTCCTGGGGACAAGGCCTGGCGCTGTGCCCCTGCCCCGCGGGCCCCTCGCCCAGCCCCCCAGCTCCCCACCCCCTCAGCTGCTCAGCTCTCCCGCGGGCCAGGGTGTCCTCCCGAACCCCCGTGAACCCCCAGGCCGGGCGGTGTGAGGACGAAGGGCGCGGGGCGCACAGTGGGGGGCGGCTCTTCCCCTCCGGCCCCCACACCAGACACCCCGAACGGCTCTCCTTTCCCAGGGCGAAGCTGGACCCCCAGGTGACCAGGGGCGAGAGGGCCCGGTCGGCGTCCCCGGAGACCCGGTAGGAAGCCACTGGGGGGCGGAGGGCGGGGACGCGCGGGCGCCCGGCAGCCCAGGCCCTGCGGGTGCTTCATTCACTCCTGCACGGGGTGCGACGTGGGACACCATGGGGCTGGGGGCCAGAGCAGGGCGGGGCGTGCTCCGGGGGCAGCAGGCGGGGGCAGCAGGGCTGGCCGGTGGTGGGACAGGCCCGGCCAGGGGGACCCGCGTGGCCGGCCTCGGAGTCGGCGGCGCCCTCAGAGGGGCGCGGATGAGCCGGCCAGCGAGTGGGGCCGGGGTCTGGGGGCGCGGACCCAGGGCCCAGCAGGCCTGTCCCTCTCTCTGCAGGGCGACGCTGGCCCCGTTGGACCCAAAGGGTACCGAGGCGACGAGGGGCCCGCGGGGCTTGAGGTGAGTGCCCTCCCGCCCGGCCGACCCGGGCCCTGGGAAGTGCAGGGAGAGCAGGGGCCGGGTCGGAGGGAACCGCTCGCGGACACCCGGTGGGGACACGTCCGCCGCCCCCCCCCTCGTGCTCCGCGCTGGCTTCTCGTGAGCCCGGCCTCGCGAACCCCGTGCTGGCTGCGAGCCTGGCCCCGGAGCCTCACGCTTCCTCAGCGCGTCCGGCCGGGCTGGGACGGCCGCCCCGTGGGCTCCAGGCGGCGCTGGGTTCCCCGCGGGTCCCCACCGTTTCCGCGCGTGCCCCGGGTGCCCTGGGCGGGCCACAGGTGGCCGCGTGTTCTCCGAGCCGGGGCCGCCCGCGGGGGGCCCGCCTCTGGCCACTGCCGAGCTGCCGCGTCCTCGTCATCTCCCTCCTGTGTCCCTCCCAGAGGCGCCCGAGCCTGCGTCCCGCTGCTCAGATGCGTGCTCGCCCTCCCCAAACCCGCTCCTCTCCTCCTTAGGGTGCCCGAGGCGCCCCAGGGCCCGCAGGACCCCCCGGAGACCCCGGCCTGATGGGCGAAAGGGTGAGTGATGGCCCGAGGGCAGGGGGCCCCAAAGGGGTGACACCTGGCTGCCCGAGACCCCGGGAAGCCCTGCTTCGAGCCCCTGGCTGTGGGGCGTGAGGCTCCCGGTCAGTGAGACCGGACAGGCGGGGCCCTCTGCAGGTGACTGTCCCCTCAGTGTCCGCAGCCACCACAGGCCACGGACATAGGCACGCTTTGCCTGCCCACCCGCCCCGAGGCCCAGGGAGAGGTGGGCGCGACAGACACAGGGCAGCCCAGGCCGAGACGCCCTCCAGGCTGCTGAGGGACCCTCGGGCGCCCCTCCTGTGCCCCCACTGTGCAGAGGTGGTCCCCCGGTGACGGGACGTGGTCTGCTCCCCCAGGGTGAAGATGGCCCCCCTGGAAACGGCACCGAAGGGTTCCCTGGCTTTCCCGTGAGTGCCCCGCCCCCGCCCACCGTCCCCCGGGCCGGCTGGGCGCCCCTGGGCTGGCGGGCGGGCCCCTGGCGTTGGTGGCTGGGACTGCCCGTGGGGGCCTGCGTCAGAGCCTGGCGTGATGCCCCCTCCCCCCACAGGGCTATCCGGGCGCCAGGGGTCCACCCGGGGTAAACGTGAGTACACACCCGCCCTGTGCCCTTGCCCCGCTCGGCAGCACGGCCCCTCCCACGTGCCTCCGTCTGTGGGGGGCCCCGCACGGCCCGGGGTGCACGGGAGCAGGCTTGCACCCCAGAGGCCCCTGAACTTGAGGGCGTCCTCGGGCCTGCGCCCAGCTCCCCGGGAAGGGTGCACGGTGGGGTGGCGACGAGACGTCTGCGACCTTTCTCCTTTAAAACTCCTGCTCCTCAGCAAGGAGATGGCAGGCCCGCGCGCGACCTGCACCGTAGCGCCCGCCTGCAACTGAGCATCTGAGGAGGAAGGCGGCAGCCAGGCTGCCTCAGGCCCGGCTGCCCGCCGCGGAGGACGTGGCTGGTCCCTGGCACTCTGCTCCCCCTAACCACGTGCCCCCTGTCACCTGCAGGGTACTAAAGGCTACCCCGGCCTCAAGGGGGACGAGGGAGAAGCTGGGGACCCCGGAGAGGACGTGAGTGCAGCCCTCACCCGAATGCTGCGGCATCCCAGCCGGCCTCGGCCTCCGGGACCCGTGGCCGCCAAGGGGATGGGGGACGGGGGACGGGCACGTGGCTGTGCCTGTGACGTGCCGTTTCCCTCCAGAACAACGATGTTTCGCCCCGTGGCATCAAAGGCGCAAAGGGGTACCCGGGCCTGGAAGGCCCTCAGGCAAGTGTGGCCGGCAGGCGGGGCTCGTCGGCGCTGAGGCCGCGGCAGCGGGGAGGGCTGGCAGGGAGTTGGGGGAGCCAGTCTCTGGGGAAGGCCTGGGAGGCAGGTGGGGCTGGAGGGCACACAGGGGGTGGGGAGCGGGGAGCAGCTGCAGGCAGCCACTGGGTGACGGTGACAGGAACACAGCAGAGCCAGGTCTGGGCCCCTGGCCACTGAGGCCGTCCCTTCGGGATGAACAGAAGGATCTACTGGGCAGCCAGAAGGAGTGGGCCCCACCCAGGGTCCCGGCCGCCAGGACGGTTGTCACAGGGTACACAGCAGTTGCTGGTGCTCCCCCAGCCCGTAACGGGCAGAAGCCTTGCAGACCCACAGTTCAGGGGCGACCAGGGCTGCAGGGTGGCCTCCAGCCCTTCCCCCACCCTTTCTCTGACAGGGACCTCCAGGACAAGTGGGACCACCAGGACCGGACGTAAGTGGGTTGTCTGTGAATGCCCTCGGGGGCCGGCCCCTCTGGCCAAGGGAACCCCTGACAGCAATGCATACGTGCGGTGGGTTCTGGAGGGACACGGGACAGTCACATGCATGATGGCCACATGCCTGGAAGCAGGGGCCTACAGAGCAGGTCCCACCCCGGGGAGTGAGAACGCCCTGCCCACCCAAGCCAGGCTTGGGCCTCAGGGGAGGGTGACCCGAAGGCGGACAATGGGCCAGCTCCCGCTTTGCCTCCTCAGGAATGCGAGATTCTGGACATCATCATGAAGATGTGCTGTGAGTGTCTCCGTCTTTGAGGGACTGTCTTGCGTAGAAAGGACACGTCCTACTCTCGGTGCTCACGTGGGGGGGAGCGAGCAGCAGGGCCGGGCGCGTGCCCGCCACAAGAACGTCCCTGGGGGCTAGGGGCTCAGCCACCCACACCCCCAGCACCACCCTGGGCACCCGTGGGGAGGAGGCCCGGGGAGGCAGGGAGCTGCGTGGGGTTTGGGTGTCGTGGGGGTCTCGACGCCACCTGATCTCTTTCCCCTCTTCCCTAGCCTGCTGTGGTGAGTGTCGCTTTCTAAGCTCCCAGCGGACGCCCCCTGGGGTGGCAGGGCCGTGGCCCCTCAGCCCAGGCGACAGAGTGGCCCCCGTCCCCCCGCAGAGTGCAAGTGCGGCCCCATCGACATCCTCTTCGTGCTGGACAGCTCGGAGAGCATCGGGCTGCACAACTTCGAGATCGCCAAGGAGTTCATCATCAAGGTCATCGACCGGCTGAGCCGCGACGAGCTGGTCAAGGTGCGCCCAGGCCGACCCACATGCGGGGGGGGGACACCCGGCAGGACAGGGCGGGCCGCGCTGACGGCCGGCCCCGCAGTTCCAGCCCGGGCAGTCGCACGCGGGCGTGGTGCAGTACAGCCACAACCAGATGCAGGAGCACGTGGACCTGCGCGACCCGCGCATCCGCAACGCGCAGGAGCTCAAGGAGTGAGCGTGCGCCCCGCGCCCCGCGCCCCGCGCCCCGGCGTCCACCGCGGCCCTGCGCGCGCCCCGTCCCCTCCCCGCCCCCGCCCCGCCCCGTCCCCGCGCTGACCCGCGCCTGGCCCCGCAGAGCCATCAAGAAGCTGCAGTGGATGGCGGGCGGCACGTTCACGGGCGAGGCGCTGCAGTACACGCGCGACCGGCTGCTGCCGCCCACGCCCAACAACCGCATCGCCCTGGTCATCACCGACGGCCGCTCGGACACGCAGCGGGACACCACGCCGCTCAGCGTGCTCTGCGGCCCCGACATCCAGGTGCGGCCCGTCCGCGCCCGGGGCCCGGGGGCGCCCGCGGGCCCGGCCTGACCTGTCCCCGCCGCAGGTGGTCTCCGTGGGCATCAAGGACGTGTTCGGCTTCGTCGCGGGCTCTGACCAGCTCAACGTCATTTCCTGCCAAGGCCTGGCAGCCGCGGGCCGGCCGGGCATCTCGCTGGTCAAGGAGAACTACGCGGAGCTGCTGGAGGACGCGTTCCTGAAGAACGTCACGTCGCACATCTGCATCGGTGCGCGGGCCGGGGCCGGGGCCGGGGCCGGGGCCGGGGCCGGGGCCGGGGCCGGGGCCGGGGCCGGGGCCGGGGCCGGGGCCGGGGCGGAGGGGCGTGGCCACGGGGCCGGGGCGGGGCCGCGGAGTGGGGGCGGGGCCACGGGGCCTGGGGCGGGGCGGGGCCGCGGAGTGGAGGGGGCGGGGCCGTTGAGTGGAGGGGCGGGGCCACGGGGCCAGGGTGGGGCCGAGGGCGGGGCCGGGGCGGAGGGCCGAGGGCGGGGCCGTGAAATGGAGGGGCGGGGCCACGGGGCCGGGGGCGGGGCCGCGGGTTGGAGGGGCGGGGCCACGGGGCCGGGGCGGGGCCGAGGGCGGGGCGGGGGCGGAGGGATGGGGCCGCGGGGCGGAGGGGCGGGGCCACGGGGGCGGGGGCGGGGCCGCGGAGTGGAGGGGCGGGGTCGCGAGCGAGGCGGGCCAGTGGGAGGAGAGAGGGGCGGGGCAGGGTGGGGGGAAACAGGCAGGATGGGCGGGGCCATGGGGACGGAGGGGTGTGACAGGGCGGGGCCGCAGACGAGAGGCCAATGGGAGGGGAGAGGGGCGGGGCCAGGACCAGAGGCCGGCCAATGGTCGGGGCCACGGTTCGGGGGGCGGGGCCTGGGCGCGGCTCCGCAGGCCGAGGGAGCCGCCGTCCACACGCGCAGACGGGGTCTCCCCCCACCTGCTGGGCGCGCGGTTGGCCCTGCCGGGGCAGCGCGCGGCGTCGGGGCGGCCAGTCGCACCTGTGACCCTGGTCCAGCCCGTCGCCTCCCGGAGCCTCGGTTTCCCCGTACTCGGAGCGGGCCAAAGCCCCGCCGGCCCCTTGCTGGGCAGGGTGGCACGAACACGGGGTCCCCTCTCTCGGCGGATGCAGGGTCCCCGGTCGGGGTGGCGGACGGCGCAGCGTCCGTCCGTCCGCCCGCCTGCCGGTGGCCGGGCTCAGGCCGCGCCCGCCCCCTCTCTCTCTCTCTCCCCACAGACAAGAAGTGCCCGGACTACAGCTGCCCGGGTGAGTGGGCGCGCGCGGGGGCCCGGGGGCGGGGGCCCGGGGTGTCCGGGGCCGCCACGCGCTGACCGCCCCCCGCCCCGCCCCCTAGTCTCGTTCTCGGCGCCCGCGGACGTCATCCTCCTGCTGGACGGCTCGGCCAGCGTGGGCAGCCGCCACTTCGAGACCAGCAAGCGCTTCGCGCGGCACGTGGCCGAGCGCCTGCTGGGCGCGCGCGGGCCGCCGGCGCGCGTGGCCGTGGCGCAGTACGGCGGGCCCGGGCAGCAGCGGCCGGAGCGCGCGGCGCTGCGCTTCCTGCGCAACGAGAGCGCAGTGGCCGGCGCCCTGGACGCGCTGGCCTTCCTGGACGGCGCCACCGACGTGGCGGACGCGCTGCGCTTCGCCGCGCGCGTCTTCGAGGAGGCGGCGGCGGGCGGGGCGCGGCGGCGGCTGCTGCTGCTGTGGGACGGCCACGCGCAGGGCGCCACGGCCGCGGCGCTGCGGGCGGCGGCGCAGGAGGCGCGGCGCGCGGGCCTCGAGCTCTTCGTGCTGGCCGTGGGCCCGCGCGTGCACGAGGCGCACGTGCGCGCGCTGCTGGCCGGGCCCGCGGGCGCGGGGGGCGACGCGGACGCCGCGGCTCAGGCCGAGCGCCACCTGCTCCGCGCGCCCAGCTACCCGGCCCTGCTGGGCGGCGTGTTCCCGCGCAGCGTGGCGCGGAGGCTGGCGCAGGACTAGGCCGGCCCGGGCCGGACCCCCCCCTCCCCGCGACCGCGGAAACGCCGGGACCTCGGGGTTCCGCCCGCGGCCAGTCTGAGCCCCTTCTCTCCGGGGTGTCACTTACCTCCCACGTCTCCCCCCGACCCCCCGTCCCACAGAGCCCCCCACACCCCCCTCCCCCGCCGCACTTGGTCGGCCGCCAGGGTCGCGAGGGCTTCCAACTGGAGCCCCCGCGCGGGTGGACGCCTCTCCCGGGGGTGCCCTGGCCTCGGGCCCCAGGGCCCGAGGGCCGCGGGCAGGGTGCGATGCTGACCGGCTTCTCCAGAGAACAGTGTCGCCCCGACCTCCGCCCGACCACAAAGGTGCTCCCGCGTCCTCCCCACCTGTGGGCGCCGCGGCCACGTGGCCGCACAGAGTGACGTTCTCCCCTCAGAACCGGCCTCAGGCAGCGGCGGGCTCTGGTTTTCTCGAAGACCCTCTTCATTCGTCGGTTTTGTGTTTGCCCCTTTCTGTGTTTCTCTCAGCCCTCTCCGCATCGGCAGATTTTCCAAATAAAGGTTCTCGCTCTTCTCCCACTGCCTGCCTTCCCCCACTGTGCCCCCCCCCGTCACCCCCTTCCCCCGTCATACCAGGCCCCCCATCACACCGCACCTCTATCACCCCATGCCTTGTCACACTGTCCCCCCCGTGCCACCATAACCCCCGTCACCCCATGCCCCCGTCACGCCAGCAGGGCTTGGGGGGCAGCGCGTCCGCTGGGGCACCTGCCTCCCGCCCGGTGCCCACCTTGGTTGGCACTGTCTGTTGACACCCCTCTCCTGGGTCTAGGAGGGGGTGTCGGGGACATGAAGACTCTTTAGACGGGGAGCACCCGGAGGGGCCCCCACCCTGGGGGCTGGGAGAGTTAGCTATCCAGATCTGACAAGAGAAAACCCCCAAAGGGCCACATTCTGGTACCAAAAACCCCACAAAGCTCCGGAGGGTGAGGACCCGGGAGGCCCCGTGGGAAGCCTCCAGCCAGGGAGGCAGCGGTGAGCAGGTCCCCACATGGGGGCAGGCCCACCTCGGGGCAGGCAGAGGGGGTGGCTGGCGCAGCTATGAGAGCCAGCGGGGCGGGGACTGGTCTGCGGGAGGGACACCCACAGTGGCAGGGCCAGGAGGGGTGGGCGCGGGGCCTCCCCACGCTCCTGGCCAGGAGGGGAACTGGTGGGTGTCCTTGGGATGGGAGGCGAGGAAAGGGACAGCCCCTCAAATGCCTCACAGACGTGGCCACGAGGAAGCCAGCGGTGGGGACAGTGTCCGACCCTCTCTGACTCCTGCAGAGAGCAGCACCCCACGCAGTTCGTGAGTGTCAGGCACAGGCTCCCCGGGGGTTCGCGGGGACACCTCATCTCAGCCCCCGGCTCCTGTCACACGCAGATGCTCTAGGGACCAGACAACTGATATCAGGGTCAGTTTCAGTGTCTGGGCTGTCATCCGGGGACCCACGCATGTGCCCACCGGGCCTGCGAGCCCCAGCCTGGGGGTCCCCGTGGCGTGGAGCCTCGGCCCCCACCGGCTCCTTCCCTGTGGCCCACAGCTGTGCCACCTCCAGCTGGGAGCCTGCCCCTTCGCTTCCGCTTCCATAGTGTGGCCTGAGGGGGCTGTGGTGGGGCCCAGAGCAGACGCCACAACCCTCTCTGGCCAGGGTCCCCTGGACGTGCCCACGCGGGAGGCCACAGGGCTGGCAGGGGGAGGGCGGCTTCGGGCAGGACGGCCGGCGCCCTGGCTCCCTCCTCGGATGTCCTGCATGGCCCGGGATTTCTCCTGCCTGCCAGGGGGCGGGGTTGGGGGAGGTGCTGCCCCAGGGACCTGTCCTCAAAAGACAGTGAGAAGCAGAGACAAGTGTGTCCCCTTTAAGAAGGAGCTGTGGCCCCAACCGTCTGACTCACCCCTAATTGGAACCGGCTGGCTGAGAGGCAAGGCGAGTGGGCCTCCCCTTCCAGCCGTCCCGCCCAGCCCCTGCCTCCCCGCACCCGCCACGAGGGATATGGTCCCCCTCACTCGGCCGATCCCGACCTTTAAAATGTGTTTTGAAGACCCCTCTGCCCCCGATGCCTGAACCTTCCAAGGTCCTCAAAGCAGCGGCAGCCCCTCCTCCCAACCTGGACCTAATCGGGTGGCTTTGGGCCGGTCAAGAACGACTCTCCCAGGCGGGTCAGAAGACACCCCGGATTTCTTCTGCTGGCCGTCCTGTGCCCTGTGAACTGCCATGGAGGGGGCCAGACAGCCAGGGCCCAAGGGTGGCCGCACAAGGATCTGAACCCTGCCAACGACCAGGGAGCCCCGAGGGCCCGAGCCCCAGAGGAGATGGGCCGGAAGCTGGGTCCCAGCCCGTGGCTCCCTGAGTGGGGTCCTGGGGGCTTGAACTCCACGGGGCAGGGGCAGGGAGGGGACCGTTACGCTTCCACCTGGTCGCTGTGCCCTGGCTGTGGAGAGCGATGGGGACACCGGCCACGCTGGGCCGTGGAGTCGGCTTTTACAGGAGTTTCAGTGAGCAGCTTCTGCAGACACACTAATGGCCACACGGTCACGATGTGGCCAGCGAAGTTTCCATTCGGAATAAATTTGCTGCCGCTTAACTGAGCAGCAACGGAGGGCGCATACCGGAACCCCTAGCGAACGCCCACGAACACATTTTAGCGTGTGTCCCTATGGCGGTCCCGCCCCCCTGCTCTCCGAGTGGCCGGCCAAAGCGATGCGGAGGGAGAAGGCTCCACGGGCCAGCCTCACACAGCTGGGGACTGGGGACCAAGCTGCTCTGGGGAACACGCGGTGGGACGCTGCCCCATCGCCACCCGAGAAGTTCGCAGGACGGAGTCCGGCTGACGATGCTGGCCTGGCGCTGTCCCCGCACGCCCGGCGGCCCCGAAGCCGGGGCGAGTCCCGGGGAACAGGAGCCCCCACTTCTCCTGCGTGACTCCTGGGGCCAGAACGGCTGGCGACGTGGCGCGTACCAGCGTGCGAGGGTTCGGGGCACCGTGGTCCTCGCCGACACTGGCCCCGTCAGACGTGGGTGCAGGCTCGGGGCGACCTCCAGGGCCTCCGCGGGCTCGTCTGCTGTGGGGCGACAGCAGCCCCGCGGGGGCTGTCCTGAGGTGGGAGTGACCCTGGGCAGGGCCCGGCGCACAGCCAGCCCCGCAGGAAGGGCTTAAACACAGCCATGGGCGTGAAGAGGTGCCCCTCCCGCGGGTGCACAGGACAGCGCGGGGAGCTGCCACCGGGGCCCTGCTGCTGCCCTCATGTCGGGGGTCCTGCCCCGGGTTCTGCCGCTTCGCTCATCTTTACCAGATGGATCCGAAGCGGTTTCCTCTCGGGCTTGTGTTTGATCTCCGCTTCCCCCAGATGGTCCCCAAATGTGGCAGGAGAGGCGGCCAGGACATCAGACTCCCCTCTGTGGCCGAGCACCTGCGGGACGGCCTCGCTGCGGTGCCGGGGTCCGGATGCTCCAGGGGTCAGGGGTCGCAGTTGAGCCGTGGGTGCAGACACGCCTGGCCTGTCCGCGTGCCGGACGCTCCGGGCGACGGAGACGCCGTGCAGACCCGCAGCGCGGCGGGGCCGGGGGCGCCTCAGCGGGGACTGGTGGCCTTCGGAGAGGGGGCTGGTGGCTTCGCGGGCGACACCGATGCAGGCCTGGGCCCTCGGAGGGGCCCCCTCCCCGCCCTGGGCTGGAGCGGGTGACTTAACGAGGAGGGGCCCGCAGTCCTTCCGGGCTCTGGGCCCGGGAGCCACGGAAACCAGACCAAACACCGGTCCACCACGCGAGGACGCGCCACGCGCTCCCTGTGGGGAGGGGGCACCGTCTCCCGGACCAGGACCCCGCAGACGAAGGCCCCAGCACGAGGCGCTTTACTCAGCAGCACAGGCCGAGCGACAGGGCTCCTGGACGAAGGAGCCCGAGGGGCTGCGAAGCGGAAAAGTGGCCTCGCCCCGCGCTTCCCTTGGGTGACGGACCCTACGCCCCCGCCTGGGCCGAAACCGAACGGCCGGTCCCAACCCAAACTGACGAAATCGAAAGTGGCTCGTGGGCCGGCCTGTCACAGGCCGGCTCAGCCACCGCAAGCGGCCGCGCCTCTGGCTCAGCGGGCGACAGGTCAGTGGTCCCCTCGACCTCTCAGAGGCGGGGGCGGCGGCCCACAGGGGCGTTGGTCTCTCCGACGCCTTCCCTCACGATGTGCAGAGTCCAGTATCCCCGACCCCGCAACGTGCCGGCGACAGGGACGCGTGACCCGCCGAGAGAGACCGCTGACGGCGGCGCTGCTGGGATGAGAACAAACGAAAACGGTCACTTCAGGCACCAGCGGACAAGCGACACGTCTCAGGCGACGAATGGAAACGCTTTGGAAAAGCTGAAAAGCAGAGTATTGGGAAGGAAGAACGGGCAGTGGGCGGCTTAGACCGGACAAGCCGGGGGGCCTGAGGAGGGGCCGGTGCGAAGCATCGAACCGGAGGAGACAGAAGGTCCCCAGCCACGCCGGGGGGGGCTGCGAGAGGCGGGAGCCGTGGTCCGGCCCGGCATTTTGGAGACCGAGACACGAGCCGATGCGAAGCTTAAACGAGGACACCGAAGGACCCGGAAGTTTTGGAAAAGAACAAGACATCGGGGGACTCACCCCCCCCGCCCCCGCCCCACCAGGTTTGGAGCCGCAGAGAAGCTCTGGTCATGGCGAGGGCGGGCGCAGACAGAGGGCAGGCGACAGGCCGCGGAGCCGAGGGCGGCCGGCGCGGGCAGCCCCCGCGGGCGCGCGTTCTCAGCTGCGTCACCAAGCACCCCGCGGGGCGGGGGGTCTGGGCGTAAACTGTGCGTGGTCCGCCGGCCACCGTGGGGACCCCGTGTGAGCCGTGGTGCTCATCGCGCGCCACACGCGACACTACCCCACGGGGCATCACAAGCCCAGTCGTGACAGCTGAAACCGTGAAGCCTCCGAGAGGCCACGTGGACGACGCCCCTGCGACCTGTGGGTGCCGGGGCGCCCGGGAAGCGCGACCACCTAAGAAGGGGACCGAGAGGTTTAACTCGTGGAGCTGGAAAACTTCCGGGCCGGCCACAGCACGCGGTCGGCGTCGCCCGCACGTGCCTGAGACGACCCGTCCTCGTGGGTCGTGGGGAGCCCCGCCACGCAGCCCCGGGAGGCGGCCCGTCAGCGGCGGGCGCAGCCCTGACTGACGCGCCGTCTCTCGGCAGGAGACGGCCGGGCCGGACGTGCGGCCGGAACACCGACGGCCGGTCCGCGGCACCAGCGATGAAAGCCACACTGGACGCCACCCCGCGCTGGCCTGAGCACGGGCCTGAAACTCAGAAGGTGACGCCACGGGAAGGGGGCGGGGACCTGAGGCGCCCGTCGTGCGGGACCAGCCGCGACTCGGCGCGGTGCGGCTCGCGGTCGGCCGCTCTGTGTCCTTGGGTTCCCTCCGGATGAGGGACTCTGGCACAGGCTGCTGGGCTTTCCCCTTGGTCGTGAGCTAGCAGATCCAGCCACAAGTACGGAGTGTCTGGCACGGGGCCTCGCGGCCAGATGTGACCCCGGGGAGGTCATCGCAGGGCGCGGGCAACGTTCTCGAAGCCTGACCCGGGGCCCGGCCTTCCCGTAGAGAGCCCGCGGGTCGGGGTCACGGCTCCGCCGCCGCAGCAGACCGACCGGCACGGACGGGCGTCGGAAACCGAGCCCCCAGAGGCCCGGTCCCTGCGTCTCAAGTGAGTTAACGTGTGTCCTCAGAGCCCGTCGATGCGCGGGCCTCGTCCTGAAGAAAACCTCACGACGGTTTCAAATCGACTCGGGCGTCGCCCGATTTTCAGCAGCGTGAAGCCAGCGAGCGCCGCCGCGGGGACCTAACCCGAAGGCACAGATGCCGCCCGCACGGCCGGGGCGGCGTGTTCTCGCGCGCGTCTTCGAACGGGATCGTGTTGCTCCCTTCAGGGTCGCGTGGTCCAGAACTGGCGGAGGGCACGCGAAGAAGGCCCCATGGTGTCCACGGCGGGCCACAGCACGACCCCAGGCCGGGGCGCGACACTGCTCGTGCACAGGACACACGGCAGGTGGAGTTCACAGAAAACCAGAGCATCCTGAAGAAAGCCCGAGAAGGATTCCCGGGACACAGAAGAGGACGTAAAGTGAAGAAACGAGAGGGAACGCGGAACGCAGAGGGGACGGAGCCGAAATAGCTTCCCTACGAGGCCCGCGCCCCGCCGCGTCCGGGCCGCTCACCCCGCCCGGCGGGACGCCGCCCTCCCGCCCCGGGTGTCCACCTGGGGCCGTGCGGATCGCCTGGGCAGGATGTTTAGAGACCCTGGCCTGGGGGTGCTGAGACTGAGCTACGCCCGGTCCAGGGCGACCCCGGGAAGGGGACGTATCCGCACGAGGACAAGGAATCCTGCCCGCCCACCCCGGGCAGCTTCACAGGGCAAGCCGGTCGGCTGGAGGCCCGCGTCCCAGGAGGCAAGTGACCTTTGGCCCGAGGCCTCGGTGGCCACAGCGTCCGTCCAAGGTCCCCAGGTTCCCAGAGGAGGGGCCGGAGAGGGCCCGGCCCTGACCCCGAGCTCCCCTGGTCCGAGGGGTTTGCTGTCCACGCACTTCGACATGGAGCTTCGGGACCATGTGCTCTTCCCAGCTGCTGCCCGGAGCCATCCCCCAGCGTGTGGCCCGCGAGGCCCCGACGGCCACGTGACCAGCCCCGGGCCTGTACCCGCAGCGTCCCCGGCCTCGACCCTCCAGAGCTCAGGACCGCCCGCCGTGCTGGCGCCCTGAGCGCCCGTGGGTCTGGGGCAGGCACCTCGCCCCTGAAGCACAGAGGGCTCTGGCAGAGGGTGGGGGGAGCCCCATTTCCCAGGCACGAAGCACGCGGGCGTCCTCTGCCCGGGGAGGCCGGTGGCTCCGCTCTGAGCTTCAGGCCGACTCGGGGCTCCGGCAGGGTGGAGGACAGTGCGGCGGACAGTGCGGGCGGGAGCCCGTGGGAGGCCATGGCCACGTCTCCTGAGCCGAAGAAGACGGGACCATCCCAGGGTGGGGAGAGGAGGCCGCCCCCCACTGCCACAGGGACCCGCAGGGTGACATGGCCGTGACCCGGGCCGCCCACCCACTGGTCATTCCCCAGCCGCACACCCGGCAGCCCGGGGGACCCTGGCTGCGCCCGGACGCCGCACCCCAACCCCGGGCCTGGGCCTCTCCACGCAGAGCAGCCCGGAGTCGCGCCCCCCGATGCGGGTCACTGGACTCTGAACAAACGCAGTGGACACATCTGGACGACGACTTCCTCGGAATCAGAAGGAAGCAGGGCCTCGGTGGGCCGCGGGCGGTGGGGGTGGGGGTTGGGGGGCCTGGGCCGCAGCTGCTGCTTGTCAGGCTGCGCGTCCGCAGCGCCAAGGCCCCTGCCGCCACCCCCTCTGCGGTCAGCGGGCCCCAGATCATGCTGGTACCCCACCCCCGCCAGCCGGGGCCCATCCAGATGTCAGAGACGAGAACCTCCTGCCCCCCCTCGCCCCCTGCCGGGTGCGCCCCTGTTCCATCCAGGGTCTGCAGGGCTGGCGCTCCGGTCTGGGGGGCCCCCTGCCCTGGGGGGTCTGGGCCCCGCTTGCAGCTGGGCCGTCGGCCGCCCCCTGTGGGTGTCACACTCCCCAGAGCCACAGCGGTGGGGTCCAGGGGCAGGGCGTCCACGTGGGGCCGCCGCAGGGACCTGGGGTGACGAGACCGCTCCACGTCCTGTCGCCGCGGGGCGCACAGCTTCAGAACATCACTCCATGGACTTGGTTAAATAAATTTTTAAAACAAGAAAAGAGATCGTTTGAGTGCGATCCCGCGTGGCCCTGTGAGTGAAGGTCCCCACGGACGGACACCGGGAGGGACTTGGCGTCTGGGGCGAGGGCTGGCGGGGAAGGGCCTGGGCAGCGGGGACCCCGGCTCCCGGCCCGGCGTGGGCTGCCACCCCTGGGCCCGCGCCCCCGCGAGGCCTGGACTCCGGGGCGGGTGGGGGCCGAGGCTTGTGGCCACTGCGGTGCGCCTTATGGTCGTCACCTGAAGAGTTCAGTCGTCCGAGCGCTCGGCCACAGGAGGACACATCAGAAAACCGGGGCTCAGGACGGGCCGGGCAGAGGCTCAGGGCACAGGTCCGGGCGAGGGTTGTGGGGGGAGGGGCCGTGGCCCAGGCACCCGGCGAGGACTGGCAGGAGCAGGGCGCAGGGGACTGGGGTACGGTGCCCTGCAGGCAGGATGTCAACGGGGAGGAGGGGGCAGCCCCGAAGGGGGCGCAGGGCCGAGAGGCGAGCCCGTTGGAGGTGTCGTCGCAGGACTGGGGGGCCGGGGAGGGGCAGCACCGAGGAGGCCACTCTGCCGCGGCCACTGGTGCTGGTGCCGGGGGCGGAGGCCGGCGCGGCTGGCCCGACACCGGTTCCACCGGAGCCGTTCCAGGCGCAGGGGAGGACGCCGCCAGCGTCACCTGACCTCACGGCCGAGAGACCCCAAAACCAGGGCAGGCGCGCGCCACATTCCCGTGACCCGACGCCTGGCGGCGCGGGCGAGGAAACCAACGACTGGACCAGCGGGGCCGTGTCCTGGGACGGACGGACACGCGGACAAACCGGGCCACGCGCACGGGCGCCGCACCGCAGGCAGAGGCCCGGACTCGGGCAGCCGCGTGCTCCGCTCACGTGTTCTCGAAGCAACCAGATGGGGAGGCCGAGCAGCCCAGGGTCCCGGGGTGGGCGGGAGGACGTTCTGGAAGGACTTTCTGGCTCCAAAGAGAGGATCCCAGGCCAGCAGGGTCCGACCCCGCTCCGGGCCTGGGGACCAGCAGCCAGGGCCCCGCCCTGCGCCCCCTGCGTCCCCGCCCCCCAGCCCCCGCCTGCTTGCCCTGGGCCAAAGGACGCCCCCCCCCCCCCGCCTCTTGGCCGAAATGGGCGTCTTGCACAACCGGACATCTGCGAACCCGCCGTCCGGAGGAATTTCGGGCAAACGCTGCGGTCCCCGGAGGAGGCTGCCGGCAGGGAAGGGAGCAGCTCCCCCCGCCCCTCCCCCGCCCCCGCCAGAAGGTTCGCAGCTGTTGGTGGGGTCTGTCCGGGAGGCTGACCAGGGGGCTCGACTGCAGCGTCGCAGCTGGTCGCAGTCGTCAGCGTCCTTTCCGAGGGCGCTCATCCGCCTCTGACCACCCTGACCACCGGCCGCCGCTGCTCGGTCCCACGGGGGGGCGGGGGCGTCGTACTCCTCCTGGGGGCCTTATGCACGGGCGTTCTCTGATTTTCAAATACGTGGTTTTCCACCCGGGAAAACGTTTCTTTCGTGCACGCCCGGAGGCTCGCCGCCCCGGGAGGAAGTGCTGGAGTCGCCTGCCGCACAGCGGTGCTTAGCGGGGCCGGGCACGATCTTGCTGCATTCTTTCAGTGTTAGTGTTTGGCGTCCCACAGCCAGGCGGTCCGGGGACACGCAAGGACACGACGCCCCTCCCGTCCCCTGGCAGGCCACGCTGAGCACCCGTGCTCCCCACAGAGCGCGCCCACCAGCCCCAGGCGGGGGCGCCTCCCCCTCCCGGTTCAGGGCCCCGGGGGCTGACCCCCTCCCGGCAAGGCCACACCGCGGGGGCCTGGGATCCCCCACCCCAGGCACGTGCGCTCCGGGGACCCTCCCCAGGGCGTCTTCAGAGGCTGCTGCGTGCGGCGACGGCTCGCAGGGCACGCAGGACGTGCCATCCTCTGGCTGCACCGAAGGCCCCCGGGGACAGCTAACTGCTCGCAGCCTCTGAGTCACGGGGACGCGCACATCTGGAGCCCTCGTGCCACCGGGCGGCAGCCAGCGGGACAGAGGGCCGGCCCGGCCCCTTCCCCTCCTCCTCTTCTTCACCCGCAGAACGGAGCCCTGGGGCCGGCCTCGTGCGGCCTCCTCCGCGACCCTTCGCCACTTTGTCTTCGCCCGCCGCCGAGGCTGGGGCCGGGGTGTGCGGCGGCGTCACGACCTCCGGACAGAACCGAGACACATGGGGACGCGAAGAAGGAAAAGCCACGGGAAGTGAAAACACGGAGCCCACGTGGCAGTCGGTTAGACCTTTCCAGATCGACGCTCCTGTTTTTCGTTAAACCGGCCGGATCCGCGGACCCGGGGGCGGCGCGTGGCGTGCTCCTCCCGCCACGTGGACGTCCACGTGCGAGGGGGGGCACTCAGGAAGCTCCTGCCTCCGACCCGCGGCCAACCCGAGGGGTCCAGCTCGAGGCCCTTGTCCCACCCGGAACGTCCTGACGTCGCCTGCTCCCGGGCACGCCCCGGGACGGCCGAGGTCGGAGCTGCCGGCGGCGCGCCCACGGAGGCTCACGCCGCCCCTGGCCCCGGCGCGCAGCCCCGGCGCAGGGAGCCGGCGCCCCAGGCCCGCCCTGCCCCCGAGGCTGGGCTGCTGAGTCACTTGGCAGTGCTCCGCGCCCTTCCAGACGCCTCCATTTATGGCGAGATGCGGTCCTCCCTTTGGGGCCCACAGCTGGAAACGCTTAAGATCGGGCGGCACCAGGATCCCCTCGCGGGGCGGCCTGTGGCGCGGGCCCCCGCGGCTGCGGCGGGCAGACGGAGCGGGCGGCGGAGCCGGGTGGCCTCTACCTGCCGGGCAGCGGTGCCGCGGACACGCCGTTGCCCGGCGCACGTCGCCGGTGCCCACCGGACACGGGACACATGCCAGCGGGAGGCTGAGCCCGCGCCGCACCCGGGCCCAGTGCTCCTGCATCACTGCCTCGTTTGTCCCGTGTTCATTCCCGTCTGATCCCCCGAGGACCGCGAGGAACCCCCTGCCCGCTTGGGGGCCGATGGGGGGAGCTCCATGCTGGTCGCCGCCTCAGCCCAAGTGTGAGCCAGCCCCGGAGCGCATCCTCGAGGGGGCCGCGGTGGCCCTGACGGCCTCGGGCTTCGGGGGACCAGCGGGCGGTGCAGCGTGCCGGAAAGCAGGCCGCACGCCTGCGCCGTCTTCGTGCCCCAAATCCCGCCCCATCGTCCCCGAGGGCGCCAGGCCCTCGGGCCTGCGCGGCGCTCCTGCGGCCTGACCCCCGTGCGCCCCACACTGCTGGGCGCCGGGAAGAGGGAGGGCCGTGGAGAGAGGGAGCACAGAGGAGCGGGTAGGACAGCGTCGCGTCGGGCCTCACACTTCCCTCTGCGCCCCCCGGGGGGACCGGCTCTGCGCCGAGCACGATGCCCTCCCGATGCCCTCCCGAGAGACACAGACAAGTAGGCTCTGCCCGCGGCCGGCGGCCGGCGGCCTTGCTCAGCGGGGCCAGCGGTCCCACCGCCATCTCGGCCCGTGGGGGTCTGTGCGCCTGGGAGACGCTGAGGCAAAGCAGGTGGGGTCCCTCTGCGCTCAGACCGGGGCTGGAGTTCTGTGACCCCCGGGGCGAGCGCCACGGCCCTGCCACTTCCGTCCGTGCCCCCCATGACCGCGCACCTGTCACCGTCAAGGGCACCTTCCGGAAACCCACGCCGGACGCGCCCTCACCGACGCGGGACGACCCGGGAGGCGCAGGGCGCGGCGGCGGCTGAGAGGGGCGGCTGTGTGAGGTGCGTGTGCCCAGGCGGAGGCCGCGGAGGCCGAGGCGCCCGGCCCACGGGGCGCTCAGGCCCCAGCCCCGAGGCCGGCCTCCTGCCCCGCGTGTCTGTCCGGGAGAGAGCCGCCGGCAACGCCAGCTCTGCGGAGCCCGTGCCCTCAGGCCAGCGTCCCCGACCTTTGCGCTCGCCCCCCTCCTGCTGTGCGGCCTGGTTCCCAGCAGGCCAGGGACCAGGACCAGCCCACGGCCCCGGGGTCGGGGACCCCTGCCTCAGGAGACGGTGACGTCAGGCCGGGCCCAAGCCCTGAATGACCCTGGGGGAGCAGTGCCCCAGCCGGACAGTGACAAAGCACGCCGCTTCAGGGGAGCAAAGGCGGCAGGCGGGGAGCCAGACACCCGTGCCCCGAGCCCCGCCCGCGGGGTCCGGGACAGGTCTGCGGCTCACCCCCGCCCCCGCATGCGCCCTCCACAAAGTCCTGCGGTGCCAGTGCCATCGCCACAGCCTCGATTTGGCAGAGCCAAGGGCGTCGCGCCCTAATCTTGCGTGTTATCAGGATGATTACATTTCCAACAAAATTCCCTGAAAACCAAGTCCCCAAGGGGGGGGAGAGGAAGCGGCCAGCTTTCCCTGACGAGCGCTCGCCGGCTCGGGGCGCACTGCCTCGCACCCGTAGGCCCGTCGTCACCCCCACCCCCCACCCGAGTCCTTTTCCCTCGTCACAGGACCTGGGGGTCCGTGAGAAGGTGGAGGAAACCGCTGCATCCGGGGGGGCCATCCAGGTAACGCGCAGTCGCCCCACCCCCCGCTCCCCGCTCCACCCCGAGGGCCCTCGTGAGGCCCAGCGTCCCGCTCAGCTGGCCGCCAGCCTCGCTCGCCAGGGCGGAGCCGGCCGAGGGGGAAAAGCCGCTTCATGGGAATCCACGCGGCCAGAGCTCACAGTGGAAAGTGGGTCACGGGGTGACCGCCGTGAGTCACTCCGGTCGGGGCCAGCGCACCCGCCCACGCCGCCTGCGTCCTGGGGAGCCGCCAGTGGGCCGGCCTGGCCCGTCCCATGGGAGCCCTGCAGGACGCCGGGGCAGCGCGGGCTGGGGCAGCGCGGGCCGGCCCCGCGGAACCGCTCACGGGCCTCGGGCGGCTCCACCTTCGCTCCCGGGCCCAGTGCATCACCTCGGGACACGTCTGCTCGCAGGAGTCAGTCCCGGGCCGGGAAAGGTGGCTGACGTGGGCGGGGACAGCGGTGGCAGAAGAGACATTTCAAACCCTGGCGGAGCGGGAGCGAGTGGGCGGGGCCCCGCGGTCCCCGGGAAGGGCAGCGGTGCTTTACCCCGAGCCTTCGAGGACCGGCCAGCGCCCGCCCTCAGCAGCGGGTGGCGAGCCCCCTCAGCACCCGAGTCCCTGGCGGTCCCAGCGCGCTGGCCCTCCCCCGCCTGAGACGCAGACCCTGCCTGGGTGGGCCCTCTCACCCCCTTCCACCCCTTCAGGCCCTCTGGGCCCCGTGTGGGGTGCCGTGGACACGCAGATTTTCCCCGAACCAGGCTGTCCAGCGCGGCCACGGCCTCCCTGTCTGGAGCCTGGGGTCTGGGTCCGGCTTTCAAGACGCGCCCCGTCTCTGAGAACCGGGAGCGAGTGCCGGGCGGCGGGGTGAAATCAGACGACTCAGGCCCCGAGAAGGGCCAGCAGGCGCCGCCCTGCAGGCAGCCCTGCCCCCCACGACTCTGGGGGGCCCAACGGCACAGGCCCCAACAAGGGCGGCTAAGGCGACGTCCCTTCCGCGGGCCCTGCCCCCCGAAGCCAAGGCCGCTCCGGCCTCGCCCTCTCTCTCGCCATTTCTCCTTTTCCTCCCTGAGAGCCCTGCACTTAGGAGCCTCCGGTCAGTCCCCCACCCTTCCCAGGCACGTGGCCGCCCACAGCCCGGGCACCCGGGCGACGACGAAGGAGCCCCGGCCCCGGAAGCCGCATGGGCCGGACGCCCCCGGAGGCCCTGGAGCCTGGAGCCGGGGCCAGGCCGGTGTGGGGGGATCTGTTCTGGGCCCGGGGTCCAGCCCGTGTGGAGGTCCAGGCTCAGCTCTGGGCAGGGCGGCTCCCCCTCCACACACGGGGCGGGGGGCAGCGAAGCCCCTGGGCAGCCTCTGAGGGACACGGGCCCGGCAGCAGGCCGTCCCCACCCTACGCTGGGACAACCCCGTGTCCATCCAGGGCTGGGGACGAGCCCGGTGTGGCCTCCCCAGTGAGGGGTGGTCCATGGGGCAGCCGGTGTCCCCAGTCAGAGAGAGGGAGAGCACGCTGACACCTCGAAGTCGAGATGCTCGGTGGCGCTCCCGGGTGCAAAAGTCACGCACCGTGCGGCTTCATTCGTGTGGATCCGGGCAAATTCACGGGGGGCCGGGGAGGGGAGCTGCTGCTCGGTGGCAGGAGGCCACTTTCGGGGGACAAAAGCCCTGGAAGGAGGCGGAGGCCGCACGGCACCGTGACCGCGCTCCAGTGATGGCGCGGTGCGGGACGGTGGAAGCGGCTCATGGCACCTCACTGCGCGCCAGAAAGGCAGGACGAGGGGCGGACCCCCCCAGCCATGTGCCTGAGGCCGGCGCTGTGTCCCGTGTTTTGAGGGGCCCCGCCCCGGAGGCCTCCGCGTGGTCTCACAGACAGACATGCAGGAGCGAGGCCCAGAGCAGGCCACAGCCCCTGCCCAGGCAGACGAGAGCCCGGCGACTGCCCGCACGGCCAGCGGGCAGCAGGGCCAGACCGCCCGCCGCGTGCCCGCCTGGCGCCCCGACATGCAGCGCCCTTTCCCCTGCAGGGCCCGGAGGAGGGGACACCCCCCTCCGTGCTGGAGCGGCGTCGGCAGCGCCTGGCGCCCCGTCCACTCTGAAAACGGCCCGCGTCAGGTCCTGCGGGGTCAGTTCCGGCCCCTCCGGGCTGCCACGCTTGGCTCTCGCCTTTTCTTTAGTCAGAGGGGACCACGCCGCCCTCTCCGGTCCTCTGAGCCCCGAGGCCTAGGGCCAGTCCCTCCCTCCTATTTATGGCCACTTAACAGTGCAGACCAGTGTCTGGCCGCGGCGGGCGCCGCACCCACTCCACGGAGTGGTCTCACGTCACAGGCGGCGCAGTGTTCCCCGGCCCGGCTGAGCGCGACTCTGCTGTTGGCACCTCTCCTGGCACCGAGGCGGGCCGCCCGTCCCGCATGGAAAACCCGACCTGCCCTTCCGCTCGGGGTGGGGCGGGCGGGCCCGGCGGGCCGAGTGGCCAGGGTTCCCCTCCCCGCTTCACACAGCCGTGTTTGAAGTCCGTCTGGATTTCTGTGGAAACTTCGTCTTTTCATTTCTCCCTCTTGTTTCTTTGGTAACCTCGAAAACAAACACGCACAGCTGTGTCACCGCTCCCAGCCGGATTTTTCCGGCCGACGCCGAGGGCTGGGAACGCGGCGGGATGTGGGCTCCAGAAACCCAAACCGAGCCTCGCCGATGCCCGTTTCACTCCGCGCCTCGCCCCTCCAGAGCCGGCTCCCAGCACCGAGGACACGGGGCACGGGGCCCGCCTCCGGGCCGAGCGGGGGGCATCTCCGCGCCGGGCCCTCCTGCTCGTGACGCTCGTGCTGCTCGTGGAGGAGCACAGAGCTCACCGCATGTGCCTCCCCTCCAACCAGAGCCCCCGACGGCGGGGACGGGGGGACGTGCCCAGTGCTGGGGACTCCTGTCCCCGGAAACTGCAGAACCTGGGTGCTAGGGACACATCGCTCCCCTTTATTCCCTTTATTTCCTGGTAAAGAGAAGGCCGCGCCTGGAACCCGGGGCAGAGCCGGAGGGAGGGGCCCTCCTGGCCGCACCCCTGCTCCTGCCAGACGGCGGGTCCCACCCCCGGGCCCCCCGGGCTCCTCTGATGCCGGTTTTGCTGACTTGTTCCCTTTATGCCCTAAACAATGAATTTCAAATTTCTACCATTTTGCCTCCCACACGTGCACTGTGACCAGACAGTGCTAACCCACACCAGCGCGCCCGCCACATGGCCCTTGGACGCGTCAGTTCACCGCGTGGTGACTGGACGCCGGCTGGGAGCCAGCGCCGGGTGGCGGGACTGCGGGCTGGCCAAGGCCACGGCCTCCCTCGACAGCCCGAGGACTCCTGGCCCCCCGCGCGGGGCCGGCACGCGCGCGTGGGTGACCCGGGCCCGCCGTCTGCCTGCGAGTTCCGCGGGGTGAGGCTGCCTGGCGGACCCGCCCACAGCCAGGCCCCGTGCTGTCCCCCGGGCGGGCCCCGCCAGCAGGTACCTTCTCGGCTGACCGCGTGCCCCGGGGACAGAATTCCCAGCCAAAGTGATTTGAAACGCACCATTTAGTCCCCCAGGAGCCCCAGGAGGATATCTGGGCTAGAAGCTCCCCGCCCCCCGCAGAGACGCAGGAGGCGGAGGGCGAGGCCCTGCTGCGCGTCTGCGTCTGCGTGGCCCGGGCCGCAGGGCCGCGGAGCCCAGTCTCTCGCCTCGCTGAGAGGCGGTGGCCCTGGGGTCACAGCAGCAGATGGGGCAACCAGAACCGTCCCGGACCAGCAGCCCTCCCTGGCCCGGAGCCTCCGCTCCCTCCAGGGCCGCCCGCCCCTCTGGGGATTGCGCCTTCCCCGCCGGATGCGGGACCTTGAACCGCGCACGTGCACTGGGCCCCGGGGGATGTCAGGCGGGAGGACCCCAGGGCTGGGGGTTGGGCGCTCTGTGGCCGCGTGGGCTGAGGCTCCGTGAGCGAGGCGGGCCTGTGCCCTGGTCGCCCGCTCACCCTCTCTTCCAGGACGGAAGCAGCCAGAGTGGTCGGCGAGTCCCCAAGCGCCCGCTGGTCTCCTCGGGGCCACGGCACACGGCCCAGGAGCCCACAGCCTGCCCTCTCCCGCCAGAGTGGGCGACGGGCGCTTCCCTCCTCATCGTCTTCAAAGACACCCCGACTGCGACTCCAGTGAGCACAGGGAGCAGCGGCAACGGGCCTGTTCCAACTCTCAGCGTCCAAACTCTCGGTCCCCAAGGGGCTAGAAGGGCCTCAAGTAGAGTGGGAGATTCTGGAAAGATTCCGCATTGCAGGACGAGCCTGAGGGAGGCGACCTTGGCAGGGGGAGTGGCTTCCTGCATGGGGCCACCTGGCCGCAGCCTCCTGGGGTCTCTCACCCTACAGGGAGTCAGGGAGGAAGGGGCAGCCCCCGAGGACCTGACCAGAGACAGCAACTGGACCTCTGGGGCCTGGGGCCTGGGGCTGAGGCACCAGGGACCCTGCTGGGCAGCAGACGCCCCGGCCTCTGCCCAGGCCCTCACTGCCTGCCACCAGGCCTCACGCCACGGGGCCTCCTGGGTTCTCTGGGGGACGGTCAGAAAGTCTCTGCTGGCAGAGGCCATGGTCACAAGGAGCAGAGCTAACTAGCCACCGAGCCGAGTGACAAGGACATTAAAACACGGGGTCCCGGCACCGCTGAGAGTGGGCTGTGAAGGGCCCCAGAGGGGACCGGGCACCGCCGCTGGAGAGGCTCTGGGGAGGGACCCAGCGTGAGCTGCCAGCCCGTCCACGAAGCCCGAGGAGCCGGAGGAAGCACTAGGCCGGTGCATGTTACACCAGCGATGTACAACGTCGATGGAGCCGACACGCAACAGGAAAGCCTGGAAAAGGTAATAAAAGCATTCGTCCAAGTGTGAACAAACAGTGAACAGAAGAAAACGCACGGCACGTACGTGCAGACCCACGCCAAGGGGAATGCAGGCGGCCGAACGCGAACACTGACGGGGGGGGGGGGGACGGCCGGGGGGGGGCGGGAAGTGCTGACACAGCCCTGGCGAGGGGCGCACGGGGGCGCCCCCACGCCCCGGCCTCCCATAATTGGAAACAGACCCCGCGGGTGACTCAGAGGAAGCCGGCGCCTCCCTCCCCCGCAGCTGCTCCACGGAGGGTTGGCTTCCTGTGAGCCCCGGCTCCGTCTGGCTGACACATGTGGGCCGCGTAGCTGGTTCCCTCCAGCCGGGCGTTCTAGAATGTTCTCCTCCTGTGCACGTCCACGCTGACCGGGAGAGAGGTCACCTCGACGAGAGCACCTGGCTGCATACGCACACACACGCACATAAACGGACACACGGAATCGTGTGTGCACAGGTACACGTCCATGCAAACACAACGTTCACACGCAGGTGCGCGCGTGTGTACGCGTGTGCGAGCAGGCACGCACGCAGAGCCACACGGATGTGCATGCACTTGTGCGTGCGTGTGCAGTGCACTCACACATGCACACGTGCACCCACGCATGTGTGTGTGCGGCATGTACACACGCATGAACACGCATGCGTGCGTGCACGTGTGTGCACTCACACAGAGAGACGTGTGCATCTGCGTGCGCGTGCAGAGATGCCTGTGTGCATGCACGTGCGCGCGCCCTGCTCTGTGTACGTGCATGCACACCGACGTGCACGTGGGATGCATGTGCACCGTGGGGGTGCCGGATGCTGCATCCCTGATGCAGGACACACGCCACCCGCTCCCGGGCTGCCCCCTCAGCGTGAGCACCTTCATCTGCTGCGGCCCATCCTTGGGTCACCCGCTCTCATTCCCTGGAGAGTAGTCGGGATGGACGGCCCTGCCCCACCCACCGGGCCGCTGGCTTCCTGGCTCCAGAACCCGCTGCGAGGTGACCAGGGAGTAGCCGTGCTCTTCCTCTTCTTGTTTTGTTAAGTATGACTGACATGGGACGTCGTCTCAGTCCAAGGCGGACAACGCAGGGACTGGGAGGGGCTGAAGGGGACCGGTGCTGCCCTGTCCCAGGACCTGGCCCTGTGAGGGGCTGGCAGGGGTGGGCAGGAGGAGTGGCAGGCTGCTGGGGACACCGGGAGCCAGGGTGACCCTAGTTGAAGGAGGGGGCCGTGTTCAGCCTGTGGGCAGCACAGCCGGCTGGCGGGCAGGGCGCATGGAGGCAGCGATGGCCAGGTGGCACGCCCCGGGAGCACGGCCCTGCTGTCCATGGCCACCGCGGGAGTCATGCTCGTGCACACACATGCAGCGATGCTCACACTCACAGGTGCGCGCACACTCACACTCACACACACCTCCCCACACGCACACCCAGCCTCTCCCACACCCTCGGCTCCAGGCGGCCGCTGCCCTCAGGAGAGGCTCTGTGGCCAAGGACAGCCGTGACAGGGGGCAATGGTGGGCACAGTGGGCACTGATAGGGTCCAGCCTGGGGGGCTCTGGGAGCCCAGAGCAGGTGAGGGCCGGGTCCAGGGCATGTCCGTCCTCACACGGGACACTGTCCCTTCTTCTTGAACAGCCACCCCTGCTGGGCTTGCTAAGAACACGGTTGTCCCCCCAGACCCCCGCCCGGTCCCCTTGCTGTCTGGTCAGGAGACAGGACCTGGGGCACAGAATCAGGGCGTGGGAAGAGGCCGGCAGGGGACCAGAGGGCATGCACGCAGGGACGTCCCCAGGCACCAGTGACAGGAACCTCTGGCTTCTCTGACCCCTTGCGGGGCGGAGGCTAAAGCAGAGATTTGCCCAGCTGCTCGCCTGTCTGTCACCCCCGAGGATGGCATTGGTGCCGTCCTGGCCCAGGGACTGGGCCTAGTCCCGCCTGCACCCCACCCCACAGAGGACCCCCTCTCCCTCTCGGGGACTCGGCCCCCACAGGGACTCGCAGTGGGCCCGGGCCCGGCGCCGAGGGCACCGGGGGCTCCTGGGGGGCTCCTGGGGGAAGTGGGCCCTCACTCCGCGCGAGGTGGCAGCCCGGGCGCAGGGAGCCCCTGGGGCCCACGGCCCGGCCCGCGCGGGCAGGGAGCTGCGGTCCCGGCGGACGGGGACGCGAGTCCGGCGGCGCCCGAGCGGGGCCGCTGAGCGGGGCACCGGGTGCGGCACGGAGCAGGGCACCCCCGGCGGCTGGGGCCCGCCGGGCTCCCAGGGGCCGCCTCCGGGTGCGGACGCGCCCCCGCGGGCCCCTCCGGGCGGGGCGGGGAGGACCCGACGGCGCGGGGCGCCCGCCCGGCCCGGCCCCGCCGCCCATCCGCGGGCCCGCGTCGCCCCCTGGCGGCCCCGCCGGGCGGCTTTAAAGGGCGGCCCCACCCGCGGCGCCCGCCCGCGCCCGCCCGCCTCGTCCGTGCGTCCGGCCGGCCGCGGGGCGCTCCGCCGAAGCCCGCCGACCCCGCGCCTCCTCGCCGCGCCCGGTAAGCGCCCCCGCCCCGGCGCCGGGCCCTGGAGGCCGGTCCGCGGGGCGGCGGGTCCGCGGGGGGCTGGGGGGACCCGCCGGCTGGCCCTGCGCTGCCCCGCGTCCCCCCCCCCCGCCTCCCCGCGCCCCGTCCCACTGAGCGGCGAGCCGCGGAGGCGGGCGGCCCCCACCCCTCTTCCCGGGGCTCTGCGCCCCTCCCCAGCTAGGCTCCCCGGGCCCTGGCCACCCCGGCGCCAAGGCTGGAGGGGCCCAGACACCCACGGCAGGCCCCTGCAGGGTCCTGGGCGGCGCTGGTCCCTCTGCCTGGAGGACGCCTCCAGAGGGCAGGGGGCCCCGCACCCCCGAGGAGATCCCCGCTTTGAAGTGGAACTGGGCACGGGCTCTCCGGTGGCCCCCGTCCCCTGAGTGCCAGGGACGGGGTGTTCCCTCTGCTTCTGGGGGTGGGGGGGACAGAGGTGGGGGAGGGGGGACTCTGATGCCAAGGGAGGGGTGGAGCACAGGTCGCACCCACCCTACCCTCAGAGGCAGCAGCAACCCAGCCTGCCCCCCTTTCTCTGTGGCTGGAGGCACCCCGTATGCACCCCCGCCCCGCAAAGTCTAGGGGGGGTGACAAAGCAGGGGCGAGTGGCTATAGCAGGGAGTGAGGTGGGAGCCCAGCTGAGGTCGCCTGCTGAGCCCAGCCGCACCCCGCCCAGGCCCTCTCCCCCGGGCCCAGCACGGACAGGGTGTGGGGTCAGTCCCAGAGAGGCCTAGTAGCATGGCGACAGCACACACACAGCAGGGCGTGGCGCCCAGGCACGCTGGCCACCCTGCCCAGTGCCCACCTGGAACGCGGTCCCTGGCCCCAGCCAGGACACCACCAGCCCCGTGCCCACACCCTGGCGCCCTGGCTGTCCCCAGCTGTCCCCGAGGACAGGATCCTCACTTTTAGATGGCTGCCCAAGAAGCAGGCTCGAGACACAGATCGCCCTATTTTTCCCTTCCAACGCAGGGGTTCTGGCCAGGGGCCACCTTATTCTCCTAAGAGCCAGGCCGCAGTCGGGACAGGTGTGGGGCCACCAGGAGCACGTGGTCTGCCGCCTTCAGCAGCTGGGGGGCGGGAGAGGGTCTGGGACAAGGGCCTGGGCCCCAGGGACTCGAGGGTGACTCGGAAGCTCCTAGTAGACTGGAAGGGCCAGGCTCCGGGGCGCAGGCGTGTCCCTCCACAGGACGTGGGTCAAGGTGGGCCTCTGGGCCACCCCTGAAGCCACCCCCGCACTGGCCAAGAGGAGTCCGGCGCGGCCCGGCAGCGCCCACTGGGCCGCAGGGGGCGGCGTCCAGGGGAGGTCAGGAGACCCTCTGGGCCACCTTGCCGCGTGGGGCACAGCCCCTGCGCCCCCCTTGCACCCCTAGGCCCAGCGGTGAGTCCCCACAGCCGGCCAGCACCGGCAGCTTCGCCGCAGGGCGGGCCGCCGTGGTCCCTGGGGTGTCGTGGGCAGCGGGGGCCAGGACGGAGCAGGACCGGCCAGCGCCGGGGAGGGGGGAGCCGGCCCGAGGCCCCCCCCCGCCTCCCGCCTCCGCCTCCCCCTGCAGAGGCGGCTCAGGCGCTTACCTGCCGGGGCCGCCGGACCCGCGGGGCGCAGGGCGGAGGCGGGCGTCGCGCTGACCCAGCGCGCTCTGTGGGCGACCCAGGCGTCGCGGTCACCTTCGGGAGAAGGCGGGTGGCCTGATGCTTCCCTCTGAAGCGCGGCCCCGCGGCTCAGTAGCTCCCCCCTCCCCAGGCTCCTGTTGCACCTTTGTGCGAAGCCGGGGGGCGGGGGGACCTGGCGAGGGGCGCCCCGGAAGGGAGCTGGGTTCGCCGGGGCCCGGGCCCTGTCGGGCCTGGGCCGGGTCACGAAGCAGCGCGCACGAGCCGCACGGCGCCCGACCCCGAGGGCCCCAGGGGCCGGGGGCGGCGTCAGGGGCCCCGGCGGCCTCGGTCCCACCCTCCGTCACTGTGGGTTTGGGTTTCTAAGGGTCTCGGGTCACTGGAACGGGCAGAACGTGTCCCTCTGTGACCGGCCTCCGGGTTATCCGCCCCGTCGGCCCGGGGGGTGCCGTGCTGCCGCTTCCCGTGACGGCCGCGGGGACCCGGGTGCGCAGATGTGTCTCCCCGTGTTCGGTTCGGGTCCGTGCGCACGCGGAGGAGGACTCGCCGGGTCCGCGGTGACTGTGCCGCCCCCTTCCTAAGGGCCGCCGCGCTGCCCCCTCAGCTTCCTCGCGAAGACCCAGTCTCCCGCACTCCCGGTTTCCCGCTGTCCAGTGGGGCCATCGGACGGACCGCGGGTCGCTTTGGTTTGCATCTCCCTAGCTAGGGAGGTTGAGCATCTTATGCGCATTGGCCATTCGCACGTGTTCCGTAGGGAAGACATTCAAGCGCTTTGCCCATTTCTGCGTGGGGTCGTTTGGTTTTTCCTCGTTGTTGAGGTTCCTGTCTGTTGACTTGGGAAGTTAATCCCTTATCAGGGAGATGATTTGCAAGTAGCGTCTCCCATTCTGTGGGGTGCCTTGTGACTCGCAATTTTTTTTAATTTTCGCGAAGCGCAATTTGTCAGTTTTTTTCCTTCAGTTGCTCGTGCTCTTGGTGTTATGTCCGAGGAACCATTGCCGAATCTGCTGCTGTGAGGATTTTGCCCCATGTTTTCTTCTAAATTTTTGTAGATTTAGGTCTTACATAGGTCGTGGATCC
Organism: Cynopterus sphinx; assembly: GCA_030015415.1. Classification (NCBI taxonomy): domain Eukaryota; kingdom Metazoa; phylum Chordata; class Mammalia; order Chiroptera; family Pteropodidae; genus Cynopterus; species Cynopterus sphinx. The sequence goes on along the minus strand of CM057380.1, from coordinate 316,229 downwards.
ACTTTGAGCTAATTTTTGTGTCCGGTGCTGGGTGAGGTCCAGCTTCGTTCCCTGGCGTGTGGACACCCGGTTTTCCCAGCACTGCGTGTTGAGAGAACGTCCCCCCCAGTGAGTGGTGCCGCCAGCCTTGCTGAAACCCATTCCACTGTGTCCGGCGGTTACTTCTGGGACCTCTATTTCGTTGACCTGCCATCGGGCTTTATGCCAGTACCACACCATTTCGGTTATTGTAGCTTTGCAGCAGGTTTTGAAATCAGGAAGTGAAATCCTCCAGCTGTGATCTTGTCTTTTAGGATTTTTTATGCTTTGGGGGGTCCCTTGAGATATTTGTGAATATTAAAATGGATTTTTTAATTTCTGTAGAGATCATCATTGGGATTTTGGTAGAGATTGCATTAAATCTATAAATCATTCTGGGCAGTATTGACATCTTAATATTAAGTCTTCTAACCATGAACATGAAATATCTTTCCACTTATTTCTATCTTTAGTGTCTCTCAGAAATGTTTTCTAGTTTTCAGTGAGAAGTATCTTACGATAAAGGTGATTTCTAAGTGTTTGACTCTTTTGATGCTAATGTAAATGGAACGTTTTCTGAATTTCCTTCTTGCATTGTCTATTGTGCGTGTACAAAGACGCAATTGATTTTCGAGTGTTGATTTTGTATCTTCTACTTTGCTGAATTTATCTATTCTAAGTTTCTTTTTGTGGGATCTTTAGGGTTTTTTAGATATAGAATCCTATCATCTGTAAACAGGTACTTTTATGTCTTCCCGTCAGACTTGGATGCCTTTTGTTTCTTTTTTTTTGACTAAGTGCTCTGGCTAGGACTCCCAGTACCATGTTGGATAGAAATGACGATGTCGGGCATCTTTGCTTTGCTCCTGAACTCAAAGGAAAAGCTTTCGGTCTCGCACCATCGACAATGATGTTTGTTACAAGATTTTCGTATATGGCTTTTATTATGTTGAGGAAGTTTCCTTCTGTTCCTAGTTCGTAGAGTGTTTTTTTTTTTTATCATGAAAGAGTGTTGGATTTTTATCAGAAAGATTTTTCTGAATCAACTGAGATGATCACAAAATTTTTCCCTTCATTCTGTTCATGTGCTGTGTTAAACTGATAGATTTGTGTATGGCGAACCATCCTTGCATTCCAGGAATAAATCCCACTCGCCCATGGTGTTTAATACTTTTACTATCCTGTTGAATTCTGTTTGCTAATATTTTGTTGTGGATTTTTGTACCAGTGTTTATTAAGGATATCGGTCTGTAGTTTTGTTATCTCGTAGTGTCTTTATTGGGCTTTGTGTCAGCGTCATGCCAGCCTCACAGAATGAGTTAGGGAGGGTTCCCTCTTCAACTGAAGTTTGGTGATTGAAACTGAAAAGTTTGAGAAGTATTGGTGTTAGTTCTTTAAGTGTTTAGTAGAATTCAATGGTCAAGCCATCAAGTCCAGGGCTTTGCTTTTTTTTTTTTTTTTTGTGATCATGAGACTTTTCAATTACCAACTAAACCTCCCTATAGGTCCTTTTCCTATTTCTTCATGGTTTTGTCTTTGTAGTTTTCGTGTTTCTAGGAACTCGTCCATTTCGTGTAGGTTATTTGATTTGTTGATGTACAATTGTTTATAGTGCTCTCTTATCATCCTTTTTATTTCAATAGAACTGGTAGTAGAGCTCTCACTTTCATTTCTGATTTTGGTAACTGGAGTCTTCTCTCTTTTTCTTAGTCCATATAACTAAAGGTTTTTTAAAGATGTTGATCTTTTCAAAGAACTGACTTTTGGTTTCATTGATTTTCTTGATTGATTGTTTATCTATTATATATATATTTTTTATCTCTGCTCTAATCTTTACTATTTCCTTCTTTTAGTCTGTTGTTCTTTTTCTATTCCCTTATTAACTTGATACGTTTCTTGTTTGGTTTTTAATGAAAATGTTTGTAGCTGTAGATTTCCCCCTTAGCATTGCTTGCACTGTATTCCATAAGTTTGGGTATATTTTGTTTTCATTTTTAATCGTCTCTGAGTATGTTCTACTTTCTCCTATGGTCCCTTTTCAACCCATTGGCTGTTTAAGAGCGAGTCGTTTAATTTCCCCCACTTTGTGATTGTTCTCACTTTCCTTTGGCTACTGACTTCTAGCGTTGTCCAGCGGTGGCCAGTTCCTTTGTGCAGCATTTCCTTTTTCGGCCTGTGGAGGGCGCGGTGTTACGGCACCTCCCCTTGTCACCGCAAGCCCCTCCTCTCTGGCTGAGCCGCCTCTGAGAGACTTTACAAGGTTGGCACCTTTCCTCCCCTCCCGTTTAGTTTTCTTTTTCTCCTTCATGAGCCAGACATCGAAGACCAAGTCATTCTAAAGCAACTGCATACACGTGCCCAGTGAGAAGCGCAGGCTCGGCGAAGACCTCAGCTGACCTTACCTTCACACCTCAAGCTGGTCCTCGCAACAGGCACGGCATACAGTAATCAAAAAAAAAAAAAAAAAAAAAGCAAGCCCTGGGGGAGGGAAAGGGTTACCACGTTATTAGATATAATCTCCAGTTTCTACAACAACAACAAAAATCATACGACATACAAAGAAACAGAGATATCCAGTCCATTTAAGGAAAAAACATAAACCAGCAGAAACTGTCCCTGAAAAGACTTGATGGCGGATCTACTAGACAAAGACTTTAACACAACCAGCTCACAGAGGCTTAGCAAGCTAAAGGAAGGCATGGGACAGCCAAGGAAGCAGTGTCTGAACAGATGGAAATGTCCATAAAGGACAGAAAACCTAGATGGACACAAAACATAATGGATCTGAAAAGTGTAATAACTATAACGAAAAAAATCTTTAGAGGAATTCAAGTGCCGATTTGGACAGAAGAATCAGTGAAGCTGAAGATGGTGTGTGTGATGTGTGCGTGTGATGTGCGGGGTGTGAAGGTAAGAGTGTGATTTGCACAGTGTCCCATGGAGTGTGTGATGTGTGAGTCTGTGTGGTGCGTACGTGGTGTGTGCACATGACGTGTGGGTGTGTGTAGTATGTATGCAGTGTGTGATGGGGTGCGTGCATGTGGCGTATGGGGTGTGTGAGCACAGTGGGGGTGTGGTGTGTGTATGCGGTGCGTGGGGGGGGGTGCACACGCATAGATAGCAGTTCCGACATAGGTGCAGTCTCCCTGGCCCCTCGGTCCCCTCCTTCCCTACCTGAGGCAGATGGGACAGGGTGGCACCATGACGCCCTCGGGGGTCTGTCCACCGTGGAGGCAGCGAGGTGAGGAGTAGTGGAGGACGGAGCGTGCCCACCTCCCGGTGGTCAGCCCTGACTGGCCCCCTGAATAAGGTCTCATGGTGGCTGTCACCAACAGTTGATGGCTCTGACTGTCACAGCTTGACTCCCTCGGGCTTCCAGGCCCTTCAGGACCCTGACCTGCCCCCAGCTCTCCTCCTCGAACCAGCCTGCTCAGCCAGAGCCCCTCACTCTGGCCAGGTTCCTTGGTCTGGCGCACCTGTCACCTGCAGGAAACCCTCCGGGTTCCCACCGTACCTGCTTCCATCACCAATACAGGGTTCTGCTATCACCTGGGGGTCACGGCCTCTTGTCCTAAGCAGACCCTGTGTCAGGGGAGCAGAGCCACGTCTAGCTCACCCCTACCTATGCTGGGATGAACCCCTCTGACTACAAAGCCAGGTGGAGTGGCATGCTCGCAGACATGGGAGGTTCCCTGTGCAGTGAGGGGCAAACCTGCACGAGAGAGCACCCCATGGCTCTGCTCCCAGGCACCACCGGTCACCCCCGGCCCTGCAGGGGCTCAGCCGGCCAGCGCTCCCACTGGCAGGGCCCCAGGCCCCGCAGGGTGGCGTGTTTCAGGACCAGCCTCTGTTCCTGGGGCTCCGAGGGGCAGCAGGGGGGTGGGTTGGGGGGGTTGCCGGCTCCCACCAGAAGAGCAGGGCCAAGCCCCTTCCTCACCCTCCCACAGAGGCCGGGCTCCTCTCTGGCTGGGTCCCCAGAGCCCGGCCAGCCCACCCGCCCCAGCCTCCGGGTCCTTTCTGTCTGCTGGCAGGGTGGGCCTGGGGGGAGGGCAGCACGTGGCAGGGACCCCTGAAACGCACCAGGGCACAGTGATTGGCCCTGGGGACGGTCCCCCAAACCAAGCGCTAGCTGACTGTGGGCTCCCGGGCCTGTCTGCGTCCAGCCCTCACATTGTGCCCCCCGGGTGCGCCTCCCTGGTCAGCGGGGGTCAGTCGGACAGGGGCACCGGTCCCGAGGCCCACCCCGCCCCAGCCTGGTCCCTCTCCTTTCCGCCGCCCTCCTCCCAGTCGCCCAGCCGCGGGCTCTGTCCTGCCCCCGACCCTCCCTCCGCAGTCCTCTGTCCTCAGTGCGGTCACCGGCGGCTCCGGGCCTGAGGGTGCGCGTCCGCCTGGCGGACCGGGCTCCGGGGCTGCACCGCGGGGGCCGGGCGATCCCGCCCAGAGCCCGCCCGGACCCCCGGGGTCCCCGAGGCCAGGAGCCGGCTGCCCCACCATGGGGTGGGTGGGGGGAGGGTCGGGGGCCCTGGGGACCCGGGGGGACCCGGGGGTGCTCCGTGGCGCTGCGGGCGCCGTCTGCAGCCGCGCGCCTCCCGCTTTCAGCTCGCCAGGGCGCACGCGCCGCCGAGATGCCCCGAGGCCCCTGCCGCGCGCTCCTCCTCTGGGCGCTCCTGGGGGCGCTGCGCGCCCAGCAGCAGGAGGTCGTCGCCCCCGGCACCTCGGAGAGAAACAGCAACTGCCCAGGTGCGTGCGGGGAGGGCGGGGGCGGGGGGCGGGGGCGCGCCGGCAGGTGCGGTCGGCGGGGCTCACGCGCCCCCCGCCCCGCCCGCCCGCAGAGAAGGCCGACTGCCCCGTGAACGTGTACTTCGTGCTGGACACGTCGGAGAGCGTGACCATGCAGTCGCCCACCGACAGCCTGCTGCACCACATGCAGCAGTTCGTGCCGCAGTTCATCAGCCAGCTGCAGGACGAGCTGTACCGCGACCAGGTGGCGCTGAGCTGGCGCTACGGCGGCCTGCACTTCTCCGACCAGGTGCAGGTGTTCAGCCCGCCGGGCAGCGACCGCGCCTCCTTCACGCAGAGCCTGCAGGGCATCCGCTCCTTCCGCCGCGGCACCTTCACCGACTGCGCGCTCGCCAACATGACGCGCGAGGTGCGGCGGCTCGGCGCCCGCGGCGCCGTGCACTTCGCCGTGGTCATCACGGACGGCCACGTCACGGGCAGCCCGTGCGGCGGCATCAAGCTGCAGGCCGAGCGCGCGCGCGACGAGGGCATCCGGCTCTTCGCCGTGGCGCCCAACCGCAACCTCAACGAGCAGGGCCTGCGCGACATCGCCAGCGCGCCGCACGAGCTCTACCGCGCCCGCTACGCCACCATGCGGCCCGACTCCACGGACATCGACCAGGACACCATCAACCGCATCATCAAGGTCATGGTGAGCGCGCGCCGCGGGGCGGGGCCAGCGGGGCGGGGCCAGCTCGGGCGGGGCGGGGCCAGCTCGGGCGGGGCGGGGTCGACTCGGATGGGCGGGCCCAGCTCGTGTGGGGCGGGGCCAGCTCGGGCGGGGCGGGGTCAACTCGGGCGGGGCGGGGGGGTCAACTCGGATGGGCGGGGCCAGCTCGGGTGGGGCGGGGCCAGCTCGGGCGGGGCGGGGTCGACTCGGATGGGCGGGGCCAGCTCGGGCGGGGCGGGGGCCAGCTGGTGTGGGGCGGGGCCAGCTCGTGTGGGGCGGGGTCAGCTCGGGGCGGGGCCAGCTGTGTGGGGCGGGGCCAGCTCGTGTGGGGCGGGGCCAGCTCGTGTGGGGCGGGGTCAGCTCGGGGCGGGGCCAGCTCGAGGCGGGGCCACGCTGAGACCCGCCCCCGGGCCCGCCCGGGACCCCCCGCGAGGCGCCCGTCGCGGAGCCCGGGCAGAGCCAACCGCGTGTCCCTTGTCTTCCCCGCAGAAACACGAGGCCTACGGAGAGGTGAGCGGCGCCCCCGTCCTCGCCGGCCCGGCCCGCGCCCGGGAAGCACCGAGGCCCCTGTGCTCCCTGCAGGGCCGGAGGCTCGCGGTGCCCACCTGACCCCGGCCGGCCGCTCCAGGCCGGGAGGCCGGCGCTGGGGTCAGCTTAGGGTCACCCGCCCGCCCGCGCCAAGTCCCTGAGGGCGGCGGCCCTGACGGGCAGCGCCGTCCCCCTGCGCCGGGGGTGGGCAGCGGGGGGCAGTGGGGGGGCCTGGCCTGGGGTCGGCCGCCTGGGCCCCTGGCGCCCCTGCCCCTGGGCGTTCCTGCGCGGCCGCTCCCAGGGCAGGCGCCAGGCCCAGCCCGTCAGGCGGCGCTCCACCCAGCTGCCGGCTCCGAACCCGGACTAGAGCTTGCGTAGACCCGGCCCCGGCCCCGGCCGGCGCCCCGGCCGCCCCCGCGCGGCCTCACGCTGCGCCGCCTCTCGTTTCAGTGCTACAAGGTGAGCTGCCTGGAGATCCCCGGGCCCGCCGGCCCCAAGGGCTACCGCGGGCAGAAGGTGAGGCCCCGCCCCAAACCCGCGCACCCGGGAGGGCCGGACTCAGGGTTCATCTCCCTCCTCCTGAGGGCCACTGTGGGAGGAGTAGGGACACGCTCTTGTTAAGCTTTGCCGTCAAACACTCGTGGGAAGCAAACGCAGGTCAAGAACGTGAGCAGGATGGGGGCCAGGCCCAGTTAGTGCCGTGGCTGCTGTCGTGCTCACCCGTCAAGTAAGCGGGTTTTAGGGTCTGGTGAGCCCTGCGTTGCCCTCGTAACAGAGACACGTGAAATGAAACCGTTCCAGAGTCCGCCACGGGGCACCAGAAACGCCGGTGACACGTGTCCCGCGCGGGGAAAGGCAGAGGGCACAGCCCTTTGCGATGACGTGGGACGGTCTGAAATGCCGTCGCGGAGAAGGTTTTCTCCCTTCTGATTTGGAAGAGAGCCGTCCACCCACAGGGCGGCCGCTGGTGCTCCACCCGCTCTGCCCTCGGGGTCCTGGGTCAGGACCGCCGCCCAGGCCCAGACGACAGTCAAATGCGTTCGGTCGAATCAGGCCCTGGTCTGACGGAGGCAGCTGACTCGACTCTGGCATGTCCCAGTGTGGCATTGCCATCGTCACCTGGGCAGGACCAGCAGCTCTGGACACGCTGACCCTGAGATTCTCACTCTTCCACCTCCCAGGAGCCGGTGACAGGGTCCCTGGTGGCCCGTCCCTCCCTGCCCCAGTTTACCCCTTTTTCTGTTGTCTGCTTTCAGGGTGCCAAGGGCAACATGGGGGAGCCTGGAGAGCCAGGACAGAAGGGTCGGCAGGTGAGTGTCCGCTGCACCCGGGGGTGGGCTCCCTCTCCCAAGGCTGGGGTCACACCCACGGCTCGCTGTTCTTCCGCAGGGCGACCCAGGCATCGAAGGCCCCATCGGATTCCCAGGACCCAAGGCAAGTCGCCCCCAGCCCTGCCCGGTCTCTGGGGACTCGGGGACAAGCCAAGGGCCCCAGGCTCTGGGTGGATGGCTCCGGCCCAGCCCACCTTCCTACCCCGGAAGCGAAGCAGCTCCGTATTTTGAACTTCCTCCCCAAACTGAGCTCCAGCCTGAGCCCCGGCCACACCTCCACCCCTGAGGCTGGTGGCCTGGGGGGAACCACGCACACACCCCACCCTAATCCGCCTTTTTCTTCTCATCTCAGGGTGTTCCAGGTTTCAAAGGCGAGAAGGTAAGACTCCAGCTCTGAGCCGTGAGACTTCACGTGACCCCACCCCCCACCGCGTCCTCAGAGGCCCCACGGTCCCTGCCAGGGGCACCGGGTGGCTTCGCGCCAGTGGTGGCCTTGTTCTGGGGTCTCTCTGGCCTCGTGTGTGGCTGAGGCCAGACTTGGGCCCCTAAGGCGTGGGTCTGGGATGCTGGGGACCCAAGCTAACGGCCTCACTCTCCTCCTGCACAGGGCGAGTTTGGAGCCGACGGGAGGAAGGTAAGCCGGGTGGTGGGCTGGGCGGGCCGGGCACCCCACCTTCATTTCCGGCTGCTCCAAGGGGGTGGCGGTCGGGGCTGACGGACCCCTCCTCCTCCCTCCAGGGCTCCACTGGCCTGGCCGGCAAGAACGGGACCGATGGACAGAAGGTAGAGGGCCCCTTGGGCCGCCTCCCGGCCTGGGCGGGCGGGCCCTGCGGCAGCACCAGTCCCACGGGAACGAGCAGAACCCCTCGCTGTCTGGCCCTTCTCTGGGGCCAGGCCTCCGGGCCCCCCGGCCACTGCCCACACTTGTGGCCTGGGCAGCCCCAGTTTGCACCTGTCCGGGGGATGCAGGACAAACAAGGACATTGCAGGAACCTCCCAGCCTGTCCGGCAGGTCTCAGACAAACACACACAAACACCACAACACACACGTGCACACGTCACATGTGCACACACATCACACGCGCACGCCCGTCAGGTGCATACATGTCACACGTACACAGACGTCACACGTGCGCACGTCCTACACAAACACATCACGCGTTACATCACACGTGTGCACACGCGGAGGGGAAACCCTGGGCACTCCTGCTCCCGGCTGCAGCCAGGGACTGTCACGCCCGCGGAGATGCCACCGCCATGGTGGAGCCATTAAAACACAGGCCGCAGGCCGTGTGCCAGTGCGTGTAGAGCCGCGTGAACCGCAGCTGCCCTTGGCACCTGTCATTGGCGCGCACCACCTCCGAATGCCACCCTGATTCATGCTCTGCTCCCCATTCTCCTTTAGGGCAAGCTGGGGCGCATTGGACCTCCTGGCTGCAAGGGGGACCCTGGGAGTCGAGTAAGCACGGTTCCCACTTCTCCTTGCCTCGAACCCTGGCGCTGGCGGTGCGGGCGCCTGGCAGGGGTGGGAGCAGGGAGTCACTGGGCATGGACCCTTCTTGTGGCCCTGCCCTGCCCGTGTCTGACCCCCAACCAGGGATCAGCTGGGGCTGGAGCCACACCAGGACCAAGTGGCTGGGGGGCATCCCGGCCGGTCAGGACACCCGGCCCAGGGCGTCCCGGCAGCCGAAACAGCGTGCACTGTCCAGTCCAGGCGATGGGGGCTGGTCGCCCTCCCCATGTCAGCCAGCCCTGGCGCTCGGGCATCCTTGAGCGCAGCTCTCAGTGGGAGCCCGAGTCATCCCCTCCCCCGTCCCTCGCAGGGCCCTGATGGCTACGCGGGAGAGGCAGGCAGCCCCGGGGAGCCTGGAGACCAAGGTGCCAAGGTAGGCAGCCAGAGCAGGGTCGCCCCCCCACGCCTGACCCCTGCTGCACGTGGGCCTCCGGAGGGGGCTGCCCAGCCAAGGACAGCAGGGGAGACGCCCCTGAAAACCAGCCCTGCGGGGCAGGGCGCCTAGGGGTGTCCGCCCAGGGTTCCCCACTTGTGTCCCACTCGGATCGGTGTGTCCTGAGCCCCCTCCTGCCAGGCCTCTAGGGGCCCCTTTAGAAGGCTTTCGGGTGCCGGTGGGGATCCTGCCTCTTAAGCCACCTGAGGCGTCACCGGTATGCCTGTGTCCACTCCCCTGGCCACCCAGGACACTGGGGGAGCAGGAAAGCAGCCTTTCCCCCGAGGACCCAGCATCAGACAGGGACCGTGTCTGATGAAGTCACCTGCTGGGCTGCACAGGGGCCCTGCCCCGCCCCCCCCAGCGTGGGCTCCTGGATGTCGGAGGGGAGGCCTGTGCCCCGGGCCCCTCCAGGGTCCTGCCCCATGGCTGGTGTTCAAGGGACGTGAGGCTGATTTCTCCACACTCTCCCAGGGGGATGCTGGCCGCCCCGGGCGCAGAGGGCCACCAGGAGAGGATGGGGCCAAGGGAAACAAGGCAAGTGTCCCGGGATCCCTGCCCTCCTGCCCTCCTGACGCAGCCACCCTCCAGGTGCCTGTGAGCCTACAGATGGGGCGGGGGGCAGGAGGGACGGCAGCCACCTCCCCCGCCCGTGCCCTGAGCGGCCGCCAGCTTGTCACAGTGCCACCTGATGGGGTGCCCCCTCCCCGAGGCAAACACGGCCCACCTGACCGAGCAGGGCCGCTGGAGCGTCCCCGTGGTGGGGTCGTGCCCGGCCCGGCCCCTGGCTGAGCCCCCGCTCCCCGCAGGGCTACGCAGGCAACAACGGAGCCCCAGGGAGCGCCGGTGCGAAGGGGGCCAAAGGCGGGCCCGGGCCCCGGGGCCCGAAAGGCGAGCCCGTGAGTTCACCCCACGGCCCCCACCCCCCGCCCCGAGCCCGAGCGTCCCCGGCGTGCCACCACCACCCCCGCCTGCCCTGTGCCCAGCATGACCCGCCGTGCCCCTGCTGGACACCCGGGGCCCACCCACGGAGGCCCCCCTCCCGGCCTCCCCACCTGGCAGGGCCCCCCCGAGGGCCGAACGTCAGCCCTGGCACACACCCCACGGGAAAAGAGGGTCGCACGGCGTCCCCATCCCACCAGCCCGTCCGGGGTGTCCCGCCTCCAAGCAGTTGGGCCAGTCCCAGGGCCCGTCCTCCAGGGATCGCATCCCGAGGCCTGGCCGGCCCGGAGGTGACCCCGCTGACCGGGCCGATCGCCGGTCAGGCCAGGTCCCCAGCACGGTGACTGCGCCGGGCCCGGAGGGACAGCTGACCAGGAGCCCGCGCGCCGTGTCCCAACCCTTGGCGGGGCCGCCCCGCCCGTGGCCTCGAGGGGGAGCGGGGTGTGGGGCCCCTGCGGCCGGCACCGGGGCCCCTGCCCACGCACCCACTCCCTGCAGGGGCGCAGGGGAGACCCCGGAACCAAGGGCGGCCCAGGCGGCGAGGGCCCCAAAGGCGAGAAGGTGAGCGAGTCCGCGGGGGCCGCGGGGGCTGGGGCCGCGTGCGCCTCTGCGCCCGGCCCTCGCCGAGGCCATGGTCCCCAGTGCCAGGGCAGCCCAGAGCGCGCTGAGCTCTGAGGGTGGGTGGGGGCCCCGTCCGCTCCCGCACGCCCCACACTAACCGGGCCTCTCCTCCCACAGGGGGACCCTGGCCCCGAGGGGCCCCGGGGCCTGGCAGGGGAGGTCGGCGGCAAAGGAGCCAAGGTGAGTGGTGGCGGCTGGGGGTGCCGCACCTGGGACCCCTGGCCTCTGCCGCCCTCCCGGCAGGCCCTGCGCGTCAGCGCCCGGGACCTCCCCGGGGCGGCCGGGCCCCCGCCCGGCCACATTCAGTGCTGACCGCAGGGTCTCTGAGGTGCCCTTGTCCTCTTTCTCTCCAGGGAGACCGAGGCCTGCCTGGACCCAGAGGTCCCCAGGGAGCCCTCGGGGAGCCCGGGAAGCAGGTCAGTCGCAGCACACCTGGAAGGGCCCCATGGCCCTGGGGCTCAGGTCCTGACTGCTCCTTGACCTCACTGTCTTGGTCTTGTGCCCCGTAGTGCCACCGAGTCCTCCTGTGCTCTGGCAGGACCCTGTCCCCAGGGCACACTCAGGCAGTGGGACGAGGGCAAGGGTCGCATGCGCCTCACGCCCCCGTCCTGCCTGACGGATCCAGCTCTTCGAGGGTGGGGAGGGTAGAGGGGACTGGGAACTGGGGGGGGGGCACGTGGAAGAGGAGCAGAGCAGTGTCCCCGACAGTCAGCGCCGGGCACGGTCAGTGTCCGTCTGTGCCAACTCCCATGTTTCTCTGAGCTCAGGGGTCTCGCGGCGACCCTGGTGATGCTGGGCCCCGTGGAGACTCCGGACAGCCTGGCCCCAAGGTAAGGCCCTCCCCCTGGCCAGGGGCCTGCGCCTGTCCTCGGCTCTAGAGTGACGCCTCCCGGGGGGTAGGGGTTGCGGGATGGGGGGACCCGCTCCTGCTTCCGCCCACCCTCCCCAAGGGCGTCCCCTGCAGACCCCCCTCCCAGCCCACCCTCAGTCCCGCTGGGCCTTTCCCCCTCCTCCAGGGAGACCCCGGCAGGCCTGGATTCAGCTACCCAGGACCCCGAGGAGCACCGGTGAGTCCCATGGTGGGGTGGGGACTCCGGGAGGGGTGGGCACCGTCCCGGGGGACAGGGCGAGGACAGGGAGGGGACACAGGATCGCAGGGTGCAGACGCAGGTCCCCGAACTGTCCCGGATGCAGCGTGGCCCACAGGACATGGTAAGGGACGCTGTTGCGGGGCGGGGGGGCTGCAGAGAGCTCCAGGCCTCCGCTAGTCCCGGGTCAGCGCCTGTCCTCGGGGCTTGTGCCAAGTGACCCTGTGCTTGCTCTGCAGGGAGAGAAAGGCGAGCCAGGCCCGCGTGGCCCTGAGGTACGTGCCTGGCCAGCCCGGCTCCCCCCGGACCTCCCCCTCAGCCACCCCAGCCGAGGCGGTGCCAGTCGGAACCCAGCCGGCCACCTGACGCCTGAGCCGTTGCCCTCCAGGCAGCCGGGCGCAAGCCAGCTGACAAAAGTGTCCCCGACCGCAGCTCTCCGGGGTTTCAAAAGGCCGGGAGGGGCAGGCACAGCTCTCCCGAATGTCCCCTCCGTGGGGCTAACCCACGTGTCCTGTGTCCCAGGGAGGCAGAGGCGATTTCGGGGTGAAAGGAGCGCCTGGGCAGAAAGGAGACAAGGGCGAGCCTGTGAGTGCTCCGCCTCCCTCCCCCCACTCCCTCTTTACCCCTCCTCCCTCACCCCCTCCTCCCCCTTCCTCCCTTCACATCTGTCCCCTCCCCGTCCTCCCTCCCCTTCCCCCTCCTGCCCTTCCCCTGCACCCTCCCCTTCCTCTCCCCCCTCCTCCCCCTCCTACTCCTCCTTCTGTCCCCAAAACCCAGGGCTGTGTGCAGGGACCACCGGGGTAATGGCTGAGCCCAATGCCCTTTTCCTTCTCAGGCAGATCCTGGTCCCCCTGGTGAGCCAGGCCCTCGGGGGCCAAGAGGAGACCCAGGACCGGAGGTACGTCAGGCGCTGGTCCCCTCCGCCCCAGGGGTAGCCCCTGGGCCAGCCAGGCCAACAGCACCTCACACCACAGGGCTCTGCCCATGCCCCTGGGGAAGCACGGGGTCCACGTGTGGGGGGGGGCCGGGGACATGCCTCAGCCACGACAGGAGTCACTCTCACTGTCACCCTTCCCCTTCCAGGGAGAGCCCGGCCCCCCTGGAGACCCCGGCCTCACGGTAGGTGTCGCTGAGGGTGAAATCGGTGTCCTCCCTGCGAAAGGCAAAAGGCAAGGGCTGAGGGGAGGGCAGAGGGCGAGGTCGGAGGCCAGGGGAGCCGGCCCGTGGCCCCGGGCACCCTGCCTGGCGCGCTGACGCGCTGCGTTGCAGGAGTGTGACGTCATGACCTACGTGCGGGAGACCTGCGGGTGCTGCGGTGAGTCCCGCCCCCACGCGGCCCGGCAGGGACACCGTGTCCGGGGGCTCTCGTCCAGGGGCGTCGAGTCAGTCCCGCCCTCCCTCTGCGTCTCCGCTTCCCTCCGCGCAGCCGGCCGTGCCCCTGGGACCGGGGGGGGGGGGGGCACGTCCGGGGACCGGGGGGCCGCATCCGGGGACCGGGGGGCGCGTCCGGGGACCGGGGGGCGCGTCCGGGGACCGGGGGGCGCGTCCGGGGACCGGGGGCCGCGTCCGGGGACCGGGGGGCCGCGTCCGGGGACCGGGGGCCGCGTCCGGGGACTGGGGGCCGCGTCCGGGGACCGGGGGGGGGCGCGTCCGGGGACCGGGGGCCGCGTCCGGGGACGGGGGGGGACGCGTCCGGGGACCGGGGGCTGCGTCCGGCAGGCCGCACACACAACCATCCCCCGCGTCCCCCGCAGACTGCGAGAAGCGCTGCGGCGCCCTGGACGTGGTGTTCGTCATCGACAGCTCCGAGAGCATCGGCTACACCAACTTCACGCTGGAGAAGAACTTCGTCATCAACGTGGTCAACCGGCTGGGGGCCATCGCCAAGGACCCCAAGTCAGAGACGGGTCAGCGGCGCCGGCTCCAGGGGGTCCACTCTGGGGGGTCCAACCCTGGGAGGTCCGGTTCTGGGTGGTCCGGCCCCGGGGCGTCTGGCTCTGGGGGGTTCCGGCCCGGGAGGTCCGGTTCTAGGAGGTCTGGCTCCAGGAGGTCCGGGCCCCGGAGACGGGCAGGACACCCGAAGGCGCGCCTTGGCCCCGCCCCTCACCCGCCCTGGCCGCCCCGCAGGGACCCGCGTGGGCGTCGTGCAGTACAGCCACGAGGGCACCTTCGAGGCCATCCAGCTGGACGACGAGCGCATCGACTCGCTGTCCAGCTTCAAGGAGGCCGTGAAGAACCTCGAGTGGATCGCGGGCGGCACCTGGACGCCCTCGGCCCTCAAGTTCGCCTACAACCAGCTCATCAAGGAGAGCCGGCGCCAGAAGACCCGCGTGTTCGCGGTGGTCATCACGGACGGCCGCCACGACCCCCGGGACGACGACCTGAACCTGCGGGCGCTGTGCAACCACGACGTCACGGTGACCGCCATCGGCATCGGCGACATGTTCAACGAGAAGCACGAGAGCGAGAACCTCTACTCCATCGCCTGCGACAAGCCGCAGCAGGTGCGGAACATGACGCTCTTCTCCGACCTGGTGGCCGAGAAGTTCATCGACGACATGGAGGACGTCCTGTGCCCGGGTGAGGAGGGGCGGGGACTGCGCGGTGGTGGGGGCCGGGCGCGGGGGCAGCGGAAGGTGACGGCGGCCTCCTTCCCTGTCTCCTAGACCCCCAGGTCGTGTGCCCGGACCTTCCGTGTCAGACAGGTAAGGGGCGCCGGGGCTCAGGGCCGCGGCCTCGCGGGGCGTGCGCTGGGGGCCCCTCCCCGGCAGGAAACCCTCAGACCCTGGGGCTTCGCAGCCTCCTGGGCCCGGGCACCTGAGGGGCCTGAGGGGCAGGGTCCGGCCTCCCATGCCCTTCGGCCATCCTGCCCGCCTGGCACGTGTGCTCAGGCCTTGTGGTCCCGCCCACGACCGTCCTGGGTCCTGCAGGCCGGAGCCCTGGACCCAGACAACGAACGGCCCGGGCAGAACTGTCTGAGGCAGAGGCGTGACCTTTGGCCCCGAGCCGCTGACCTGTCGCGCGCTGTCACCTGTCTGTCGTCCTCTGGGAGTGACTCCAGCATGCGTGCAGGGGGCCGTGTCCCTGCCCGGTATGGTCCGCTGTGAGCGCGGCCGGAAGGCTGGGGTGCACAGAGGCTGTCCCTGAGGGGCCCCGTGGGAGCCCGGGGAGGGCCGGACATCCTCTCCCGGGCATCGTGCTGCCACCTCTGCAGCTGCACAGTGACCAGTAGCACGGAGCCCATGCACGTGGCCTGGGGGCAGTGGGAGCGAGCCTGTCCGCGAGCCCTGCCCACGGGCCCGGGTCCTGGAGCCACTGCCGGACCCTCCCACTGGGACGTGGGTGCTGGACCTGTCCCTTCCGGGGTTGGTGCGGTGGGGACCTCCCCTGACTCTGGGCTGCCACAGAGGTGGCCGGGCTGTTGGTGGTCAGCAGAGGACACAGGGGGGACTGTGTGAAGCCAGGCCCCCTGGTATGCGGACACATGCCCCTGCTCTGGCACGCGATGCCCCTGGTGCTGGTCCCGGGTCCACGCGGCCCCCGCGTGTGGAAACTGGGCCCTGACCTAGCGGGAAATCTCCGCACGTCCCCGTTGCTCCGCGTCCACTGAGGTTCTCTGGCTGCAGGGAGGCCCCGGTCCCCGCGTCACTGGGAGTCCCGGCCGTGGGGGCAGCTTGGCCAGAGGCCTTGTCTGCCGGCGTGACAGTGGCCCCGTCAGCTGCGGAGGCGATGGTGGTGGTGACCGGTTTGGAGTGTTAGGCCCGCCTTGCAGACGGGGTGAGCCCCACTGGGTCGTGGAGCTTGGGGTTTTCATCCGTGTTCGGACCTGATTTGCTGACATTTTGTTGACGTTCGTGTCTCTGCTCACGAGAGACCTCGGGCTGCCGTCCCATTTCTCGTGGCGTCTGGTTTCAGTCAGGGACACTTCCCCGGCGCGGTGCTCGCGCTTCCCCGGGCCTCCGGGACCGACAGAGAAAGGGCCGGGCCCTCAGGGACCCCTCCCGCCCTCTGCCCACTCCCCCACTGAACCCGCAGGCTCCCCGCCTCGAAAGGGAGGCGGGCCGTGTGCCAGGGCGGGAGGAAGCAGGCGACGCTGTAGGACGTGCTGTGACACGCAGGGACCCCAGCCTGCAGGGCCGGGCCTCCTTCTTGGCATTTCGGGGCTACAAATGGGGCGCTGGGGGGTCGCCCCAGGGCATGGCCTCCAGGCCTCGCAGGCAGCCCTGCTGGTGTCCGGCCGAGGCTCCGTGTGGCCCGTGGAGCTGACGGCCTTGCAGTCCTCGGGTCCCTGGGGGCCGGAAGGCACCCCGCTCTCTTCCCCTGGGCCACATGCTCTGCTGCCACCCCGAGGCCCACATGTCCTTCTGCCCCCGGGGCCACGCCGAGCGTGGGGCGGCAGCCCCCCGTCACCTCATCGACCCCTCGGAGCCCGTCCCATAGCTGCTTCGGTCCAGGCCGAGGAGGGCGGCCAGAGGCCTGCTCACGCCGCCGCGTCCCTAAGGCCTTCTCTGGCTGCTCCGCAGATGGGCCGCGGCCTGGCGACGAGCCCCCGGTCAGCTTCCTGCCCAGGGAGCAGGGCCCGGGCACCTCCTTCCCCACCAGCAT
Source organism: Cynopterus sphinx (assembly GCA_030015415.1). Lineage (NCBI taxonomy): Eukaryota > Metazoa > Chordata > Mammalia > Chiroptera > Pteropodidae > Cynopterus > Cynopterus sphinx. The sequence goes on along the minus strand of CM057380.1, from coordinate 299,701 downwards.
CCCCCTCATCCAGCAGCTGCTCAACGCCACGGAGCTCACGGGGGACCCGGCCGCCCACTCCAGGCTGGTGGCCGTGCTGGTCTACACCGCCGAGCGGGCCAAGTTCGCCACGGGAGGCGAGCGGCAGGACTGGATGGAGCTGTTCGTTGACACCTTTAAGCTGGTGCACAGGGACATCGTGGGCGACCCCGAGACCGCACTGGCGCTCTGCTGACGCCCCCCCGCCCACGCCCGCGCTCCCGCCAGAGAAGCCGCGCCGAGCCCGCTGGGCCCTTAGCTCCCTGGGTCGCCGCCCGGCGTGGGCTTAGGACGCCAGGCCCGAGGTCATTCCTGCCTCTCCCGTTGCTGGCCGCCTGCGTGGTCACCGGCACCCCCTCCACAGCCTGACCCCTCCATCTCCCCGACAAGGACACAGGTGGCATTTGGGGCCTGCGGATCACCCACGACAGTCTCCCATCTCGAAGTGTGTAACCTGGGCCCGTCTGCAAAGGCCCCATTCGCGGGCTCCAGGATCCAGCATGGGCATCTTTGGGGGACGGTGCCAGCCGACCGCACCACCCCAGTCGCTGAGCTGTCTCCCATGTTGGAGGGCGTAAGGGTCCCCCATCGAGCCAGGGCCGCCTGCCAAAGCCACCAGCCCAGATTCGCGGAGGGACCAGAGACCCCACTCCCCCGGGGAGCGGGGAGCCCCATCGCGAAGGCTGCCCAGGGCCTGCTCCCCTGGAGGCCAAATTCAGACGAGCCCCGTCCTAGCCTTGGGCGGCGGCCACCACTCTGGTCTGCGCCCCTCCCGGCTGCGGGGGGGCAGGGTCTCATTCCCCGCCTGCTGCAGTCTCCCCACTGCAGGTGGGGTCGGCAGAGGGAAAGAAGGGAACGGTAGGGTCTCCTGATCACCCCAAGTCTCCCGGCTCAGGCTCTGGCCTCTGGGCCCGGTCACCCCTTGCTGAGCACGCCCCCAAAATGAGGCCCCCCACTCCCGCACATCTGCTTGAAGTCAGGGCAGCCGGAGGACGCGTCGATGTTTTCAGTGGCCCCGGCCGTGCCACCTAAGCAGCGGCCGCTCTGCATGTGCCCGGCCCCCAAAATAAGCTACGTCGTCAATAAGCTTTTCAAAGAGCAGCCCACCCGCCCGTGCCCCGCCGCGTGGTGGCGCACCCGGTGACGCACCGCCCGGCACCACCTGGCGACAAACCCAGATGCCTCTCAGGCGCTGGAGCATGTCTCAAATGTTCTATAAAAGCTGAAAACGCGAGTGCCTTGCTGTGGTCGAGCGACGGGCTGGGTGACCTGCTGCCATCAGGGGGCTGGCCCACAGCGGTCACCTGTGAGCTGGGCGCCGCCCAGGACGGGTCTTGGACCAAGGCCCCTGGTCGCTGGTGCCGCAGGTCAGGATGTCCTTCCCAATGGGACCCGGAGCTCCTGGCCCCTGGGGTGAGCTCCATGCGGCTGAGGAGCCGGACACAAGCAGGGGACCAGCCTGTCCCTGGCCAGCCCCGGGGCGGTTAGAGTTGGGGTCTCGGGGCAGCCGTGATGCAGGGGCCTGGCTTTGTGTCTGGGGTGGACGGACTGTGTCCCAGGCCGAGGTCCCACGCGTGTGTGCAGACTGGGCTTTCGGACTGCGTGGTGCCCGTGTCCAGGGCTACTCACGGCCCAGAAGGGGTCCAAGGCCGCCTCAGGTAGCAGCGTCGCCCGGTGCCCGCCGTCCAGTCAGAGGAGACACAGGCCCTTCCTCCTCCCCGTGCCCCGAGGCCCAGAGACGTGTGTCAGGGTGAGGCGGCCACGGCCGCAGGGGCGTCCGTGCGCCCGGCGGCCTTCTGAGGTCTGACCACTCCGGATCGCCCCTCTGACCCACCCCACCCCACGGGCTGTCCCAATTCTCCGGCCAAGTGAAGGGGCGGAGGGTGGGACTGGAGGCGGCACAGGCAGAGATGTGGTCCCAGGTGTGTGGGGGGGGCGCTTCCCGGCGGAGCACAACCAGGGAGGGGCTCCCGAGGGGCGGGGTGCGGCCGGGGAGGCAGGCGCCGGGGGCGTGGCCTGGGCACCGGGGGCGTGGCCTGTGGGCGGGCGGGCACAGCCCTGTTCTGCGTTGGCGGGCGGGGCAGGGGCGTGGCTTTGGTGGGCGGGGCGTGACTTGGGCGGGCAAGGGTGGGGCGTGGCCTGGCAGGCGGGGCACCAGGTGTGGACTGGGTCGGGGGCGTGGCCTGGGCAGGCATGCGTGGGCGTGGCCAGCGGCACGGGGGCGGGGCCAGGGGCGGACCCGGTGTCAGGGCGTAGCCAGAGGAGCGGGGGCGGGGCCAGTGGCACAGGGGCGTAACCGTCGGTCTGGGGGCGGGGCCTGGTGAGTCTGGGGGCGGGGCCTGGTGGGCCTGGGGGTGGGGCCTAGGCGGGCGGGGCCAGGGGCAAACACGGTGTCGGGGGTGGGGCCTGGGCCCTGGGCGTGGTCAGCGGCGAATGGGCGGGGCCAGTGGCACAGGGGCGGGGCCTGGAGGGCAGGCATGCGTGGGCAGGGCCAGGGGCGGACCCGGTGTGGGGCGTGGGCGTGGGCGGGGCCTGTCGCCGGGCGGGGCCAGCGGCGCGGGGGCGGGGCCTGTCGCCGGGCCGAGCCCGCGCCCCCCGCCGGCCGCCCGCCCAGCGCGCTCTCCCGCCCGCAGAGCTGGCCGTGGCGCAGTGCACGCAGCGGCCCGTGGACCTGGTCTTCCTGCTGGACGGCTCGGAGCGCCTGGGCGAGCAGAACTTCCACAAGGCGCGGCGCTTCGTGGAGGCCGTGGCGCGGCGGCTGACGCTGGCGCGCGCCGACGACGACCCGCGCAACGCGCGCCTGGCGCTGCTGCAGTTCGGCGGCCCGCGCGAGCAGCAGCTGGCCTTCCCGCTGACGGCCAACCTGACGGCCATCGTGGAGGCGCTGGCGCGCGCCACCTACCTGGACTCGCGGTCGCACGTGAGCGCCGGCGTGGCGCGCGCCGTGAACCAGGTGGCGCGGGCGCCGGGCGCCGCGGGCGCGCGCCGCCACGCCGAGCTGGCCTTCGTGTTCCTCACGGACGGCGTGGCGGGCGGCGGCGGCCTGGACGAGGCGGCGCACTCGATGCGCAAGCAGAACGTGGTGCCCGCCGTGGTGGCCGTGGGCGACGACGTGGACGCCGACGTGCTGGCGCAGCTCAGCCTGGGCGACGCGGCCGCCGTGTTCCGCGAGAGGGACTTCGACGGCCTGCTGCGGCCCGGCTTCTTCGACAGGTTCATCCGCTGGGTCTGCTAGGGCCGCCGCCCGGGGCCGGACAGGACCCCGACCGGACCCCGCCCGCCCCGGATGCAGGAACCGGACCCCGCCCCGCCCCGGATGCAGGGACCGGACCCCGCCCCGGATGCAGGGACCGGACCCCGCCCCGCCCCGGATGCAGGGACCGGACCCCGCCCCGGATGCAGGGACCGGACCCCGCCCGCCCCGGATGCAGGGACCGGACCCCGCCCCATCCCGGATGCAGGGACCGGACCCGGCCCTGCCCGGACCCACCCGGACCCGCCGGGACCGGCCCTCCCTGTGCGCCCCCACCGGCCCTCCCGGCCCTGCTCCGTGCGTCCCCTCGCCTCCCGACAGCAGGCCCCGCGTGTCCCCGCCCGTGCTAGTCCAATAAAGGCTTCAAACCGCCTCCTGCCCCAGCCTCCCCATGTCTGTGCCCGACAGGGACCCGTCAGGGGCCCGGCGGACCATCAGCGGGGTCACACACCCGCCGGGTCACACACGCCTGCCAGGATCTGTCACACCCAACCCCACCCCCCATGTGCTCGTGTGTGGAGATGGCACCTGCCTTGACCTCCGCCCCCAGGAACGGGTGCTGCCGCCAGCTCTGGCTGCCCACCCGTCCCAGGCTTGAGGACCAAGGGACAGGGCCCCCACACCGGGGTTGTCCCAGAAACCCAAGCACCTTCCTCCTGGCCCTCCCGGCAGACAAGTGACCGGAGACCTCGCTCAAAGCCAGACCCCAGGTTGGGGCAGGTGCCCGGCCCTGGCCCTGTCGGTGGGTGGGCGCAGGAGGCCCCTGCCCTCTAGCCCGAGGCCCCGGCGGGGTTGCGTGTCACGGAGTTGGTCCTGGAGCAGATGCGGGGACCGGACCCGGTGTGACGCCGGGTTCTGAGACGTCGCCCCCTCTGGTAGGCGCTGTAAGCCGTCCCTGGACGGACCCTGGCAAAGACTGCCCCCCCATCCCACCCCGCTGGCAGGGAAAAGCAGTGTCACCCGGGGCCCAGGCCTGGTCCCCATCGCCGTTCTCCAACCGAGGGAACCAGGGCTCCCGATTCCAGACTCAGGCAGGAGCCGCTAGCACGCTGCACAGGCCCCTGCTTCCTCCCAGCAGCTCCCCGAAGGCCGCCCAGCGTGCGGCCCAGCATCGGCCGGACTCAGCCCACGCGGGGCTGCCCACTCCACGGCCACCCCTCCGTGCCCAATCCTTGCCTCAGGCTCTGCGCTTGGGAAGGCGCCGCTGGCCCTTCCAAGGGCAAACTCTTGGGGCCGCGCCCGAGCCGCGGCCCTTCCCGCTCGGGGCTCTGTCCCGGCTCCTGTCCGCAAGCACCAGGGCGCCTCCTGCGGCCGCCGCAGTGACCAAGGCGCCCTCCATGCCCTCAAAGAGCCAAAGGGAAAGGTAGGCGAGTAAACAGAAGATTTTAATGAAGTGTGACAAGTGCCACGCCGTGTGGGCGGCCGGCGGGGCCGTGGGCGCCTCGGGTGTGCCCGGCCGGGGCCGCGGCCCGCGCCGGCTCGGCCCTGCGCCCGCCTGCGGCCCTGGGCGCTCCCTCGTGGACGCGGCCCTTCCCCCTGGCCAAGGGGACGCGCAGGAGGCACGGCGGCCCCCGGGTTTGAAGGAACAAACACGTTTATTGCAGGAAAGGCCGGCGGCGGCGCGGCTACCAGGCGAAGAGCGGCTTGCCGTCGTCCTTGGAGAGCTCGCACAGGCAGTTGAGCAGCAGCAGGGAGTCGCCCAGGAACTTGGGGGGCACGACGTCGATGGCCAGCTTGCGCAGCGCGGCCGGGCTGCCGTGCAGGGGGCTGGCGCGCAGGTCGGGCCGCTTCTGCAGGATGCCGTAGGTGTTGACGAGGAACTCGCTGAAGGCCGGGTGCACCTCGCGGCTGTAGCCCAGCTTCTCCAGGCGCCCCATCAGCGTCACGTAGCGGTGCGTCAGCTCACGCAGCTTCTTCTCGTCCACAGAGCCGTCCAGGGACTTGATGGACGTCTGGGGACACGGCACGCCAGGCGGGTGGGGATGGGCCTCGGCCCCCGCCACAGAGGCCAGGGCGGGGTCGGCGACCGGGTCCCCAAGGTGAAGCCGCGTGGATGGGGAAACAGGCCCAGAGCCGACCCCACCCCAGCGAGCCGGGCCTCCCGGGCCCAGTGTCACCTCTGAGGGCAGGGCGACTCCTCCCCGGCGTGGGTGCGGCCAAGACACCCCTGAGCTGTCCCAGGCCACAAAGCAGATGTTAGGAGCAGAGGGGTTCCAGGCACCAGCCCAGGACACCCCAAGGTGCAGGTTCCCCAGACACCCCCAGCACCCAGGCCACAGCTCTGTGGGCGCCACAGGTGATGTCAGTGAGGAGACACTGGGGCGGTGAGGGGACCCGGAGTAGAGAAGAGACCCCTGGGATGGGGGGACCCCAAGACAGGGAGGGGACCCAGGACAGAGAGGGGCCCGGATGAGGAGGGACCCGGATGGGGAGGGGACCAGGTTGGGAAGGGACCGGGTCAGGAGGGGACCGGGTCAGGAGGGGACCGGGTCTGATGGCCAGTGGGGCCGCACCTGCTTGATCTTCTCGGGGATGTTGGAGACGGTGAAGCCGTAGAGCCGGGTCACCCCGGGGAAGACGTGGGCCAGGATGCGCCGGTCCAGCTGGAAGGCGATCTCGCCCACGACGCGCCCGTCCCTCTCGGCGCTGGCGAAGCTCTGGATCTCTGCGGGGTGGTGGACAGAGACGCAGGCCGGGCCCCTGACACGCGGTCCGCGGCCACCGCCCTCTCCGGCCCGCGCCCCAGGACCCATATGAGGGACTGACCTAACCGCTGCAGCGGCGTGTGGGCAAAGCCCCTGGGCCCGTGGGCGGGCCCCCCAGGGGCCTTGATCCAGTGGGGGTGCCCCCGCCCCCCCACCGACGGTAACACAGCGTTAAGGGAAAGCCGAGCTTCCCGTCTCACGGGAAGGGACTTTCCTCCGCTCCCTTTTCTTGGCGTGTCCCCCAGGAACTCGGGGACGCTGAGTCCTTCTCCATCCCTTTAGACAGACGAAACAGCCGCAGGCCTGTTTTACGGCCCAGGGTTGTTGTCCTCGTCCCCCGGCACCTGTTGCAAAGGCCCCGCCCCACGAGCAGGGGAACTTGGGTGGCGGACAGCGGATGGAGCTGGGGACACGCACAGCAGCCTGCGGGCCGGCTCCCGAGCCCCTGCCGCCCCCTCGTCTGCCGGCGTCGCTGGGCTGGTGGGGGTGAGGGAAACCCACTTTCAATCGTGTCCCGAGGTTACCGAGCCCCCTCCCCTCAGTCCCCGGGTCCAGCAGCGCCCGCGATGTCACTAGTCACTGGCCGCACAGGCGTGACGGTGCCCACAGCCTGAGAACCCCACGCTCTTCGAAAACACCCTGCCCGTGACGCTGCCACACAGAGGCGCCGGGCCGCAGCGGCCACGCGCAGGCCCCGCAGGCGCCGCTTCCCCGTGCGCCCATTTCCGACGCCGCCCGGAGCCCCGGGCCCTCCCCGCCCAGGACGACGGGCGCCAGGACCGGGGTCTGGGACCTCCCCCGCCGCCCCACCCGATGCCTGTCCTTCCGCCCACATCCAGGGACCGGGCCCTGCAGGCCTCGGGACGGGGAGCGGGAGGGGCCGCAGGGGTGGGGCCGGCCCAGGAGTGAGCCACGTGACACAGAGCCCCGCACCCGGTTTGGGGCCCTGGGGCAGGGTGAGAGGAGCTGTGGGCAGAGGCCGGGGGCAGGGGGACGGTGTCAGGGGTCCTGCGGCCAGAGCGGGAGGGGGTCCCTGTGGGCTTCCAGCCCCGCACGCCCCCTCAGCGACCCTTGTGGGGCCGCAGACCCCACTCAGGCCACACCCCGCCCCAGGCGCTCGGAATGGCACGCGCCGAGACCGAGTCGCACTGCGACATCCTCGCCCTGAGGTCCGCGGCCCCGTGGGGCGTAGCTGCCCGCAGCTGTGCGGCCACCACCACCACCTGTTTCCGAGACATTTCGTCACCAAAACACCCGAGCCCCACCCCCACGAGCGGTCACCCAGGCTCCACACACACCCGCGACCCCTGACCCGGCCCCGAGGGACCGACGAGGTCACGCAGTCGGCGGCCGCGGCCACTAGCGCTGGCCAGTGTGATGTCCCTGAGTCCCGCCGGGTTGGGGTCTGCCAGGCGGCGCTCCTGTCACGGCCGACGAATGTTCCGTCGTACGGGGACGCCACCCGTCGTCCATCTGGTCGCCTGGGGACGGGTGACTCTTAGGGCGACAAGGAGCGGCGCCGCCGCGAACGGACGCGATTTCAGACCAAACTTCCGCGCGGACAAACGCTCCCACTGTCCTGGGTCCGCGCCTCGGAGCGGGGTTCCCGGGAGCTGTGGCCTTTCCACGCTTGACTTTGGGGACCCGCAGCGTTTCCCACGGAGGCCGCAGGGTCCCGCCCCGTCACTGCCGCCTTCCCATCCGGCCCCGGGGGGCAGGGCGCTGTCTCCCTGTGGTTTCGTTGGCATTCGCGGGAGACGGGTGCCGAGGGCATTTTCGCGTCTGTGGCCACTTCGCGTCGTCCTGGGGACAGCAGGTCTTACCCCGTTCTCCCTGGATCGTCCGTCTCGCTGTCGAGCTGCGGAAGCTCCTGGACGTCCAGGACGCCCCCCCCCCGTCAGACCACACGCGGTTTACGTCTCCTCCCACCCCACAGGCCGACTCTCCCTGTCTAAACGCGATCCTCCGAAGCGTCGTTTTGCTTTTGGATGACGCCCCACGCGTCGTGTTTTCCCCTGGCTGCTCGCGCGTTCCGTGTCACGTCTAAGAGTTTATCGCCAGACCGACGGTCACGAGCTCCATCTCCGTCTCCTCTGAGAGCGTCTGGCGTGCGCTCCTCTAGGTCTTCTACCGTTTTGGTCCGTTTTGCGGTCACTGCCATACGTGTCGCGAGGTCCAGCTTCACCTTTTGCACGCGAACACCCACCTGTGCCAGCGCCTCTTCCTGAAAGGACCGCTCCCTGCCCACCGGACCATCCCGGCGCCCTCAGACCCCAGGGCTGCGCGCGCGGCCCCGCCCGGACTCGCGGTGCTCGTCGCCCTGCGCGTCTGTCTCCACCGACCACGCCGTCCTGGTCACTAGCTGCGCAGCACGTTCTGAAATCAAGAAGTGTGGACCTCCAACTTTGTTCTCCTTCATAAGGACCGTTTTGCCTGTTGTGGGTCCCTTTCGTTTCCATCTGGACGTGGGGATGAGCCTGTCAGTTCCCACAAAGAAGCCAAGCGGGGTGCCAACAGGGGTCGCACGGATTTCTGTCGACTGACCCGGGGAGCTTTGGCATCTGGATCGTGTTTTCCGATGATCACGAGCACGAGATGTTTTCCCATTTGCTTCACTCAACAGCGCTTTGTGGTTCTTGGTGTTTTCCTCCCCTCGTTGCGCTGCAGGAGTTACTCGGGGTTTAAAGCTGAGAACCCGACACGCTGCTCAGAGGCACGTCAGCGCGGCTGAGGGGCCCGGGGGAGCGGCGTGCACCCCTCCCGCACACGAACGCCTCTCCGTGGGGAGTCAGCTTCTCTCCCAGCCTCCCTCCCCCTCCACAGTCCAACTCACATGGAGGAAATGAGCTCCCCCCGAGACGTTCTAGAAACCATGTGCAGGCCGAGCCAGGCCCTCTACGATCGAGCCACAAGCCTATTCTTCAAAGAAAAAGTCAGTGAAATCCACAAACCCCTTTCACTACTGGAGAAGAGAAAGGGGACAGAAGCAGCGTCATCGGAACTTGGAGCCGGCCCCACCGCGTCCTGCGCACGTTGGCGGGCAACACCGGAAGCCGAGCAAGGCACCGTGCCGGCGAGTTCGACGCCTTCGACGAAAGGGACCCGTTCCCTGGGACACACAGAGCTGGCTTCTGCGACCGCACCGTCGGAGCTCACTTAAAAAGAAGCAGGCCGTCCGCGTAGCCTTGAGCCGGCGAGCGAACCGGAGCCTGCGGAGGGGGAATGCTCCTGCGAAGAAAGTTCCAGACGCAGTCAATCTCCCCACGCGCCTCAGGCACGACAGAAACTCTTCCAGGTGAGTTCCCTGATGTTCACTGAGGCCGACATCATCAACCTGGCGCCAGACCGGGAAACTAGACACCACCCCTCACAGACAGCGAAATTCTCAGCTAAGACGTCGGCTTTGAATCCCGCCGCACAGACGACGGAGCGGGATGTGTCTCGGGCGCGCAGGCGCCTTTCAGACACCCAAGTCCGTCCGTGCAATGTGCCCTGTTAACACGCCGCGAAGGAAAACCGAATCCTCGCCTCAGCAAACGCACAAACGCATCCGACACAGTCCAGCGTCCATTCACGACGACGCCAGGCAAATGAGAAACGGAAGAGCAGTCCTCAACGAGTCAGGCGCCTACCGCGTCCGCAGCTGCCGTCGTGCCGAACGGAGACCGACCGGACGCTTTCTCCCCAAGCCGGGAGGAGACCAGCGCCCGCTGTCGACATGCCCGTCGGACGCTGTTCCAGAGGTTCTGGCCAACGCGACGAGAAACAGAAACAAAAGGCACACGGACCGGGAACGAAACGGCTTTGTCTTCGTTCACACCGACACGGCCGTCCTCCCGAGGAACCTGTTCTAGCAGCTGCTGAAACTAGTGCCTGAGCCCAGAACGTCTGCAGGGGTCAAGGCTACATTTGTTCGGATTCTCCAAAGAACCAAAACCAAAACCAACAGTGTTGTGTGCAGGCGCGTGCGTGCGTGCGGAGGCGGGAGGAAACTGGCACCCACGGCCACGGAGACCGACAAGCCCCGCGTGTGCAAGGTGAGTCGGCAAGCTGGACGCCCCGGAGGGCGGATGCTGTCGCTCCAGTCTGAGTTCAAAGGCCTGGGAACTAGGAGGACTGATGGCGGCGACCACCCAGAGGCATCTCGCAGGACAAACTCTCTCCCTCCAGAGAGGGTCGGCCCTTTTGTCCTCTTTGGGCCTTCAACTGATTGGACAAGGCCCACCCGCGCTAAGGAGAGTAACCTGCATTACTCAGTGCATGGGTTTAGATATTGCACTCATCCGAAAACACCCTCGGGGAGTACCCAGCGTACCCAGGGTGACGTCTGGCCAAATGTCTGCCCAGCCAAGGAGGCGGAAGGATGTGCACTGGCGTGGGGCCCACGGGCCTGGAGACCCAACACCGTCAAAGTGTCATTCGCTGGGTACCGGCAGGGCCTGCAGGGCCGGGACGACCCCAAGCGAACCCCAGCGGCTTCCCCAGTGCCGGGTGGCTGCAAAGTCACAGGAAGATGCAAAGCACCAGGACAGCCGGAGCCACGCGGACAGAACAGCAGAGCGAAGAACCTGGACACGCCGATTTAGGGTATCGGTGTACAGCTGCGGCCACCAGCCCGCGAGCACTGGACCGCACACGACACCCCGGGCCGCCGAGCCCGCCCCGCCTACCGCTGAGGTAGTAGCTCCTCCGGCTCCTGTCGCCCGAGGTCAGGCTGCTCTCCGAGAAGCACACCTTCTTGGGCCGGGCCATGTCCCGGGGCTCCAGCAGGGTCTTGTCCACCAGCGGGTCCTGCAGGGGGCTCAGGAGCGGGGGAAGCTTCCTGTCGGTGCCCCTGGGCGCGTGCAGCTCCGGGGGGCTCAGGAAGGCCGTGAAGGGTGCGTGCGAGGAGGTGGCACAGCTGGCGGCGGCGGCGTCCTCGCCGGAGAGCGGGGCGTGCGGGCACAGCAGGTCCTCCAGGGACGCCGTCTGCAGCTGGGAGGGCACATCGGGCACGCCGGTGAACCTTCCAAAATCTGGAACTGGGGCAGGAGGAAGGGAGGCGAGGTCAGGCGCTGGTCCCCGGACACCCCCGAGTGCAGAGCGCCTGCCCCAAGCTCCGAGCCCCGCTCGCAGGCCCCCGAGCCAGCCCCTCCCCTCCGGAGAAGGCGCCAAGTGGGCGAGGCCAGCAGCCTCGGGCGTGTGGGGCAGCGGGGCCCTCACCCCGCACGCCGCGTCCGGCAGAGCAGGGGCAGCGGGGCCCTCACCCCGCACGCCGCGTCCGGCGGTGCACCACGTCGATCAGCGACCTGCACCCGCTCAGCTCCTCGCCAACGGCGCCGCCCGGGCACGCTCGGCCCCGCGGCACACCTGTCGCTGCAGCTCTACCTTTCTGGGGCTCATCCACACCGAGTCACTTGGCCGCTGCCCGGTTCCCTGGACCGATTCCCGGCGCACACCCCGGCCCAGTGAGTTTCCGCCCCAGCACCCTCCCGCCGCCTGGGGGCTGGCTGGTCCTCCCGAAAGCGCAGCTGCAGTCACTGTCCCTCGACGTGCCTCCTTGCTCAGGCGAGGCCCGCCGGCCGCCTCGCCCGGCCTCCGGCGTGTGCACGTCAAACGCGTTCTGTGACGGCGGTGGCGGTCCGTGCGCTCGTCACTGCTGCGCGTGTGCAGCCGGACCCGCGGCCTCGCCGGAGCCCACGGGCTTGTCGCTCTCCCCCCTGCACGTTCCCTGTGCTGCCTCTTTGGTCACCCTGTTCCCGGTGGGTGGTCACCTCAAACGGTCTGCGTCGGTCCTTCTGGGACCTGAAAACGCGCTGCGAATGTCTCCTCCCAGCGAGCGCCTCACGTGTTTTAACCCTTTTCGTGGGGTTTTCGTGGGGCCTCCTGTCGAGTCGAGTCCAATTTAACTCATCCGTTCTACTGTGGTTCATGAGGTCCTTTTCTACCCGTGTCGTAAGTTCATCTCCCAGAATAAAACAAATTCCTACTTGAAACGACAGGTTTTGGGAGCCACATTTAAAAATCACGTGCAGCAGCGTGCTCAGGAGCCGCCTCGCCTCGCCTCGCCTCGCCTCGCCTCAGCAGTGCTTCCCCAGAACAAGTGCTGCAGAGGCAAGGTCGTCAGTCCTGCCGCCAGTCTGCCCGCGGGACCGGCCCGCGCTGGCGCCGCCTCAGGGCCCCCACTGGGGGAGGGGCCAGACCCCCACCTCATCAGGGGTCCGGGCAAGAGCGAGTCTGCGGCTTCGAAGGGTCTTTGCTGCAGTCGGGCGGGTTCAGGCTCCGCTTTACCTTCTATTTAGTGAATTGTAAGACCCTCTCTTCTTCCCGGGGCGCCAATAAGTCGTGCTAAACATTAAAAAAAAGGTTTTAACACTAGTCAAGTCCGAAAGGTTGGTATGTTTTCCGGACACGTTATAATAAAACTATGAAAACAGTAACAAGAGCGAACCAAAACTCCATCTCCTCAAGATCAAAGGATGTTTACCGGGATAACGATCAGATCAGAAAAGAAACAAGGAAGGAAAAACAAGACCATTGGGAGAGGAGAATCGGGCCACTATGTTAAGGCATCGGTACATTTCCACTGTATTTAGGTCCACGGCCACGCCACCCTGAACACACCCGGTCCCGTCTGATCCGGGGAGCTGAGCAGGTCGGGCCTGCTCAGCACTTAGATGGGAGACCGCCTGGGAATACCGGGTGCTGTCGGCGTGAAAAATAATAAAAAATAAGGGATCGGAAGCTGACAAGGTCCTTGCAATCTGTGAGGTCCACCACGGGTTACCTCGCCTAAAAAATAGAATAAAAAACAACTGTTTTTAGTGTGAAATTAGGAATGTAAGTGCTTTAATTACTTTTTTATCCCCCCCAAAAAAATTAAGTCAATATATGGGAAGATTTTAAAAAAACAAAAGTTAAAAAAATATAAACAACAACAAAAACAAACTGAAAACAGCTCTATGGGAAGTCCAAGAAGATAACAAAACTGTGGAAAGCTACTTTAGAGAAATGAAATACACGGAATAAAACTAGAAATGAGGAAATAACTAGGGAAATCGTTTAAATTATAAAAGACTACTGTGTACAATTGTGTATAAATTGAAATTTCAATAAAAAGGAGATTATTGTTAAACGACTCATAAAGAAGTGGAAAACCTGAGCAGACCAATAAGGAGAGAAGAAGTCTGGACGCTATAACACAACTTCGCTCTGAAGGGCTGCGGGGCTGGGTGAGCCCTCCCGAGGTCCCCGACGTTCACAAGCTCTGTGTCACGGAAGAAATGAAGAGACGCTGGCTCGAGCCCAGGACCCCAGGGTCTCCCAAGGGAGCTGCGAAAGGAGAACCCGCAGATCGGGCACCCGCCAAGGCCGGGACGCGGTCATCGACATTAAACAAAATGAGGCATTTCTTAGTTTCTTGTTTTTTTAAAAATAAGGACTGGAAAGACCCTTCCCCAGTGCCGAGCCCGCGTGTCCCCACCCCGGGCTGACGGGGCCATCACTGCCCACTCTGCCCGGGGGACCGGGACACGCTGCCGGAGCCTGGCTTCTGCGAACCCGAGGAGCGAAGACGCAGCGGAGACGACGGCCGTCGCCCGTCCGTCTCGCCTGATGCGATGGCCCGGGCGGTGCGGCCACAGACTCAGGACACGGGCACGGACTGGGAAGCCAGAGTGAAAGGAGCGTGCGCAGCGGCGGACGCAGGACGGATCCCGACGAGCCAGCGGCTTGCACGACACTCGGTCGGTGGCTCTGAACCACGGCCCGGGAGAAGACGCCGTCGTGAGGAACGAGACGGGGGCGTCCAGGGGCAGACCGCGCGGCGAGTGAGGTCCGGTGGCAGCTGGATGAGGAGACGGGAGGCCGAGTGCGGGTCGGGGGCCCGGGTGACACGACAGTGGCCACGGAGTCGTGGGGTCAGGCCGGGGGAGCGTGACCCTCACGGGCCCACCTGATCTCTGGCGTTGGGCACCAGAGACCAACGGGGAGACCGCGAGACGCACCGTCCCGGGGAGACCGCGCGGACGCCGACAGGCGCCGGGGCACCCGCGACCACCCACGACACCCGCGAGCCAGCATGGCCAGGGCCTCGCAGCGGCCGGCGGAGCGGCACGAGCCATGCGGGCCTGGGGCGTCCCGGTGGGGTGGCGGAGGCCGGGGCTGCGGGCCCAAAGGTCCCTGTGGGACAGACTGCGGCTGGTCCTCCAGGCGCGCGTCCCCGGGGCCGGGCGGCAGCAGCAGAAGCGGAGGGTTGGGCCGGCCGGACCCAGCAGCCCTGGTCCCCAGCACAGAGGGGCGCGCGCCACACGGGCAGGGCTGCCACGGCCTCTGCGGGAGCACGGTGGCTTCAGCCGGCCAGTGGCTGGGGCTCCTCCTAAGCCTGGTGTCCGGCGAGATCTGGGCTTGCCCACGGGAGACTCGCCGTGACGCGGGTGCTGACAGGGACCCCTTGATGCTCAGTGTCCGGACGCCATCGAGGACCGTCACCCAACGGCTCTGAGGCCATGAGCTCCAGGTGGCCACCACGGCTGGGAGGCCCTGCCTCCCACGAGGCCGCGCTTGCTCGGGGGTGGTGGCAGGTGTCCCGGTGAACCCCACAGCCGACAGGGCCCAGCGGCCCACCCCGGAGTGTCCCGTGGGGGTGGTGGCAGCAGCTTTGTTAACAGCTGCAGAGCATGCCCTCCGAGGGCGTGTCACAGGGCTCGTGTGTCCACCTCCAGACGGCCCGTGCCCCCCGACACCCCCCGCCGGGCCACGCCCACGCTGGCAGGGTGAGGCCTTCACACGAATGTTCCAGCGGAGCCCACCGCCCTGTGTGTCCCGAAAGGCGGGCGGGGTGCGGCACCACGCTCCCTCCCAGGGCCCCCGGGGGCCACCTCGCCCTCGCCCCGCGACCCAGCACGTGAGCAGGACCCGGCAGGGGCCCGGGGCCGGCACAGAGGGACAGGGGAGGGGGGGAGCTCAGCACCAGCGCCCGGGCCACCCAGGGACCACCCAGGCCCGGCGGGAGCGGCCGCGCCTCACCTGCGGCGCCCGGGGAGCAGGCCTCGGGGTAGGCGGGCGCCCGGGGCGGCGGGGGCTGGCGGGCCGCGCGGCCGCGCTCCGGGCAGCCCTCGCTCAGCAGGCGCTTCAGCATCTGGTTCTCCTTGAGCAGCCGCACCTGGCGCTTGAGCTCGGCGTTCTCGCTCGCCAGCCTGCTCATCAGCTCGCCGCCCTCGGCCATGGCGCCCGCCCCCGCGCCGGTGGACGTCCGGCCGGAGCCCCGCGCCGCCCGCCTTCCGCGCCCTTGTGATGTCGCCTTAAAGAGGCGGCGCCCCGCGCCCGGAGGGACCGCCGCGGAGGCCGGGGTCGGCCGCGTCCAGCCGGGCCCGCACGGGGCTGGCCGGCACCTGGACCTTCTCGGAACGGCTAGGACGGTGGGCCGAGTCCACCCCACCCCGGGCGAGCGCTCTGCTGGCTCCGCCGCAGGCCCCCGTGGGACCCGGGCAGCCGTCTGTCTGCACGCGGACGTGTCCCGGTGCCCTGGGTGGGACACACACCGGGAGCAGACGGGGCACGGAGGGCACCGGGATTCGAGCTCCGGGCCCCGCGGCTGGAGGCGGAGGCTGCCCGCCCGCCCCTCTCTGGGGCGGAGGGCCTGGGCGCGCCCGCACCCCCACGGACAGCGCCGCGTCTGGACGCTGGCCGTTGCTGGACTGAAGACCCCCCCCACCGGGGCACATGGCGGTGTGGGCCGGCGCCAGGCTCCTCCGCTCCTGGCTCTGGAGGTCTCAGTCCCGCGTCTCTGAAGCCACGAGGTAAGATGGGTCCCTGCTGACCCTCGTGGCCAGAGACGTAGCCCATAAGGGGAACCAGTGTGTCCTCCACCCCTCAGCCCCAGGGCCGGGCCCCCCACTTGCCACCAAGGCCCTCGGGGTGCAGGCAGTGGGTGCGGGACCCCCGACGGCCAGCGCCTGTCTCGGCGCTCCGAGGAGAGCGCACGGCTCGGCCTATGTGGAGAGGACGTGGGGCGCGTGGGCTGCAGGTGGCCCTACCCGACCCAGACAGATCAGCGTCGGCAGCCACAGGCCCCCGGGTCAGAGGGCAGGGCCTCGGGAAAGGGGGTGGGCACTGCCAGGCGCCCGGGCACGAGTGGCCTCCCCGCCCTGGCTCCCCCATCACATTCAAGCCCCTTTCTTTCTGGTCCCAAGGAAACCCTGACACCACAGCCCGCCCGGCCCGGGCCGCCGACACTGCCCGTCCCGACCGTGACGCGCCCGCCCTGGCTAAGTGTCCGTGCGGGACGCTGGCCCGTGTCCCCTTCCCTTACGATGTCGAGGTCACAATGAACTCGTGCTCCCTCCTCTTTCTGGGTATTTCGTCAGTTTCTTTCTTAAACGTTTGCTCGAAAGTTTCTCGTTTCATCTCCAGACACCTGGGATTTCCCCGCTCTTTTCGCTACCGAGTTCGAATTCCATCGAGGTGAGGACAGAATCCGTATGGTTCCAGCCTCGACGCATCTCACGACACACGTGGCCCATCTCAGCAATGGCCAACACCCGGGGTCGCCCAGCCCCGGGCCGTGGCCGGTACCGGTCCATGGTCCCTCAGGATCCGGGCCGCACGGCAGGAGGTGAGTGGCGGGTGGGCGGCCGCTGGTCTAGGCCAACGTGACTGTCGGGCGTTCTGCCAACGCCGGTGACCTCGAGCCGCCCAAGCGTCCCGTCCGCACCGCCGAGGCGGGTGGCGCTCAGCCCCAGCCACGCCCGCGCCGCCACCCCGAAGCCGTCGGCAGGGGCGCAGCGTTGAGGACCGGCCCGCCTTCCTGACGAGGTGGACGCTTACAATCCCTAAGTGTCTTCCTGGGACCGATTTCCCCAAATCTCCTCTGTCTGTGCGGCAGCTGCTGCTTTACTAACGCTCCCACGGCGCACGCCTCCCGGAACTTGACTCTTATCCTGCGTCTTCACTTCAATTTTCTCGTGCGCGACACAGACGGGTCGCGCCTCGCCACCCAGCGTGACACCCGCCTTCCTGTGGGGTGCCGGGCACATGAAGTCGTTCCCGTGGCTGGCACGCTGGTCCTCCGGAGCCGGCTGGGGGCTCGCACCACAGCAGCCCGTTCTCTCAGTTCTGGAAGCGCCGAGAACTGTGTGTCCACGGCCCGGCCGCGGGCAGGGCTGGGTCCTCGAGGCCCCTCGCGAACGGCCACCGTCGTGCGCCCCGCACGGGCCTCTGGGCGGGCCCTTCCCCCCACGAAGACGCCGGTCGTGCCGCACGAGGGCTGGGCCTCGCCTCACCTGCTGTCTCCTTAAAGGCCCCGAAGTCCGTCACCGTGTGAATCTGGGGGACACGTGGCCCCGGGAGCTGGCCTTGGCGGTCTGACTTGTTCCCATCGGCCCCGCCTCCCCCTTTCGGGGTTTCTCTTTTCTTCTCGTCGACCTCTACCGACCTCGTCACCTCACGCGTGAGGTTAAGCCTCCCACGTCCGTCCTCTACCCCCACGAGGCGCCACGACTGCGTTGCTTTTAAAGGTAAGTTCTACGCTAAGGAAATGTTCTCAACAGCGGGGGGAAGCCTCCTTCTATGCTCGCCAGACCCCCCGCTTCTGGCGCCCCCATTCTGCGCCGAGCCCGGGGGTCCGTCCGCGGTCACTTCCCCGCGCCCTCCGCCCCGGCCCGCTTCCTCCGAGCTGGTTTGGGGCCGGCCCGGTTCCCCACGCTCTAGAGCAGCCACCGCGCTCCTCCTGGCTCGCGTCGTCCCTGGCAAGTCGGCCACCGTCCTCCTCTTTGCTGGCCCGCGAGTCACGTGTCTGCTTTTGTTTCCTCTCGAGACTTGTGCGTCGTGGTTTGCGTCAGCCTGGTCAGGCGCGCGTCCGCGTGACTGCCCGACGTGCCCACCAGCTCCACCCAGCTCCGAGAGCGCACGTTCCCTCACGTTGGCAGAATTTCTGCCACTACTTCTGCCTCCCTCCCTCCCCGTCTCCTGGGACTCCGGCTGTGCACGTCAGACCCATCGATACCGTCCGCCAGGTCCCCGAGGCTGGCCGCTGCTCTCTAAGCCTTCGGGCCACCACGGGCGTCCCGGCGCCACCCGTTCCGGGCCGGCCCTGCTCCGCTGCCCCAGAACCAGAGGGACGACAGGGAACACGGGACCTCGGGCCCACTGTTCTCACGCCCAGACAGGGCCTGGCTGTGGGGTAGGTGTTGGACGCTGCCTAAAGCCGTGCCTCCTCCACTGTGTCCAGCGCGGGTCTCAGATGGCCCCTGGGGCGGCACTGTCCCCCGAGGGCAGGAAGTCACCTGCTGTCGCTGACCGTCACCGTGTGGAAACTGACGGTTGAATCACCCTCAGAGAAAACAAATAACTGAAGTTGCCCTCCCGTGGGAGGGAGGGTTCAAGACTCAGTGCAGGCGCCAGACAGAGGCCCCGGCTCCAGACCCCGGCCAGCGCTGCTCTGAAGGCCCGGCCCGTGGCCTCTGCCCCGTGGACACTGCGCGTGGGGCCTGTGACCAGAGGCCTTGTGCTGAGGCCCTGAGAGGGATGGCACAGTCAGGGGGCAGGTGCGCCTCCCCGGCCCAGGGCCGTGTCCCACTGGCCACCCCCTCCCCAGCCCAGGGCCGTGTGGCAGTGGCCGCCCTCTGGCACCCCCTGCACCCCAGAGGAAGCTGAGCACTGTGGCTGGGGTCCGACGACAGCGGCACGATCAGACCTGCCCGCCCTCGGGCCCCTTCCCCACGTGTTCCGAACCCCAGTTCCTTTTGGAAACAGTGAGGTATGACGAAGACCCCACACTGCGGGGAGACGTGACAGTGGGGCCGACCCGTCGACCTGATTCCCACGCAGCAGCCGAGATGAGGAGGGAGCCACAGCGGACAACATCGCTCCCAGAACGTTTTTATTGCCCGAACGAAATCGAAGTCTCTAGCAGCAGCGAGCGGGCTCGGTGAGGTGTCCAGAGTCACACACCCCGTCACCGAATTCCTGAGACAGGCCGTGACTCCTCCACTGTGGGGAACACAGAGCCTACAATGGCTCCGAGGAGATTTCCCTGCATATTTAGAATCCCATAACCAAAAATAAGAGAATTTGGATTCAAGAACCTTCCGTGATTAGCCCAGGGCAGAGAACTTGATTCTGAACCGGGTTGAGGCGAACGTTTCCCCAACACAGCTGAACGCGCAGCTGCTCACTGTCGAGCAGCTACTCTTGTTCCCTGAAACTGCGGGGGGCCAGTGTCACACGGTACTCGAGTGACAGGCTCAGGAAACCCCGGACCCACGCCTGTTCCCAGGGTAAGACACGACCACAAGCATGACAGGCAGGCGTGGCCTGAGGGAACCCGCCACGTGCTCAGGTATCTAGCTGGTCACGTGAGAGCCTTCCAGTGATTTTCTCGGTATGAAAGCACGCCGTCACTTCTTTGCTGGAAAACTTATACTTCGTCCAGTGGCCTGGTCACGGCTGGTGCCTTCCGGAGACAGTGACCACTGTGACGCGTAGGCTGCCCTGCTGCTGCCCAGCTGGAGGAGGACGTGGGCCAGAAGCGAAGTGCAAGGGCCCCGAACGCCACCAAGACTCTGCAATCACGACACCAGGGGCGCTCTCCCAGGAACAGAACGATCCGTCCCGACGTTTGCGCGGAACCACAAAGACCCCACAGCCACCGCAGTCTCGGGAGGGAACCAAGTGGGAAGTGTCACACCGCCTGATCTCAAACTGCGCTCAAAGGCCACAGCAATCGACACGGACACGCAGATCAATGCGACAGAACAGGGAGCCCAGAAAGGCCCTCACACCTGTGCGGCTACTTAGTCCGTGGCAGAGGAGACAAGAACACGAACCGGACAGTCTCTTCGACAAATGACGTTGCGGACACCGGACCTTCTTACACCACACGCCAGGATAAACTCAAAATGGAGTAAAACTAAAACGTAAAACCTCAAACCGTAAGAAGCCTGGAAGAAAACACGGACAGCACACTCTTAGACGCCGCTCTCAGCAGCATTTTTTTGGACACATCTCCTCCGGCAGGTGAAACAAAGCAAAAAATCAGCAAATGGGGCTGCATCAAACTAAAGTGTTTTCACAGCAAAGGAAATCATCAACAAAATGAAAAGACAACCTACTGAGTAGAAGACATTCGCCAGTGACACATCTGATTGGGGGCTGATGTGCAAAACTTACACAGAACTCACACGACCCAATCCCCAAAAAATCTAATTAAAAAATGAGCAAAGAACCTGAACAGGCATTTCTCCAAGGACGTACAGATGGCCAACAGACACACGAGAACATGCTCCGCGTCACTAATCGTCGCAGGAGTGCACACTACAGCCCTGCCAGAGGGGCCGTCACCCACCATCAGCAGGTGCTGGCGAGGACGCGGGGAACAGGGAGCCCTCACGCCCTGGACTGTACACCGGGGCGGCCACCACGGACCACTGGGAGGCCCCTCGAGAGAGGAACGCCGGAACGACCAGCGACCCGGCAGTTCCACTTCTGGGTGTTCACCCAAAGAAATCCGAGACACCAGAGTGACCGCGGTACGCCCCGCGTTCACGGCAGCATCATCCACGAAAACCAAGACGTGGAAGCCACCGAGTGTCCGTGGAGACGACGGGACAAAGGAGCGGCACGTGCGCACGCCGGAGTCACTCCGCCGCACAAAGGATGGAGCCCTGCCGCACGCAACAACCAGGTGCACCCAGAAGGCGGTATCCCAGCTGCCGTCGGAGGACGACAGATGCCCCGCGATCTCGCCTGCACGCAGAATCTGAAGAACAAAATGCAGCAGCAGCAGAGCAGAAGCAGGCGCGCCGACAGGGGACAGCCTGCTGGCTGTAGGCTGAGGGGGCTTTGGGGGCCGGTGAGAACCGTGACGGGGCTAAGTGCGAACTGGCAGTCACGGGAACGTGGTCAGCAGCGCTGGGACAACCACGTTCGGAGCCGGGTGGCGCTAACACACCGCGGCGATCACCGGGAACCCCGTAAACGTTCAGGCTCTCAAACTACGCCGAGCGTCACTGTGACCGGAAAGGACTCGAAATTCCATTTCTTAAATGAGCGTCGAAGAACAAACCCAGCAGGTCTCAAAGGGTTCCGACGCGCCACCCGCCCCGTGCTGCAGCTGGGAGCCGGAGGGGCCCGCCCTGGGGGCAGACCTGGGCATCAGGGATGGGGCCAAGGGAGCTGTGGGAGGGAGGCAAGAGCACGGAGGAGCCTTAGCAAGAGCCCTGTCAGGTCCTGGGCAGGGACAGTTGGGAGCAGAGGGCTGTCCAGACCCCAATCCGCGGGCTGAGGGAGGACGGTCAGCCTGAGGGCACAGAGGAACAGCTAATGGAGGTGGCACTGGGGTGGGACCCCTGGGGCAACGCCAGGCCTGGGTTTTCCTCTCATCGAAGCTCTTGGTGACCCCTCACAGCTGGTGCCGAGAGGCCCACGGCAAACCCAGGACCCGATTCCCACTGCGAGTTACAGGCCCTCGCGCACCCAGGGGCTCACCGGTGGGAGGCATCACCCCGGGACCTGGCCCAGGGCACAAGGTTCTCCGCAGCCACTAGGGCACCCGGGCGTCACACCTGCCCGCCTGGCTGTAGTGGGTGGTGGCGACAGGTGGGGGCACTACTAACAAGCCGCCAGCCTGGGTCACGCTTGGCCCCCTTTGCATTTGTCATCACGATGTGGCTGCAAACCTGGAGGTGGAGATGCCAGTGCCCATGAGTGCTGCCTGCAATGCGGCACGTGCGACCTTCAGGTCAGGCCCAGCGTGCCCCGGCTGACCTGGGTCCTTGCCAAACCCTGGACGGCCACAGTGACGAAGAAAGCCCTGCCTCCCCCCACCACTGCTCGTGGCAGTGCCTGGTCCCTCAGCCCAACACGCAGGAGGTGCGGGAGGGGCCGGAACCGGGCAGGAGGCAGATGAAACACATCATCCCCCCGAGAGTGTCGCTGGGGAGAGAGCACCTGCCAGGGGCCGGGGACGCCGCGCCTCAGTGTCAGTGCATCTCGCTCCCTCCTCAGGACCAGACCAGGCCTCCTGGTCCTGGGACCCCTCAGCCAGCGGGAGTTGGGGGCCGGCTGCGGGGGCTCTGTGTGCTGGTGACATGCCCCAAGCCCGCCAGACTCCCCTGATGCCCACCACCCGGCAGCCACGCCAGGTGCTATGCCCAGAGCACAGAACCCGCACTCGGGCAGCCAGCGAGGGAGCTCTCAGGGTGCAGACGGGCGAAACGGCTGAGGGTCCAGATGGGGAAGACGTTCCTGTAGCTCGTGTAGCTGATGGCGCAGGACTTGTTGAAGACCCCGGCGATATTCTCCTGCAAGGACACCGGTACTCACTCCAGCTGCACTGGGGGGGGGCTCCCCAAACCAAGACCGGGGGGGGCAGCCGGTGGGGAGTCAGCGTGAGAGCTCGCCAGTCAGTGGTCACCCACCGAGTCCCAGACCGAGGGCCCTCGCCCTGCGCGACCCCTCCAACCTGCCATGGCTCGCCCTGGGGAGGCCGTTAATCGTGCGAGCACGTTTGGTCCTGGGCTGCAGGCACGACGGGCCTCTCAACCAGTGCTCCCTCAACCCCCGCCTCACAGCTCTGCCTTCAACACAGGCCACTCTGGGGGCGTTTCCAAACCTCAGGTCCCTAAAGCCACGCCCTGCCTGCGAGCAGCCCGCAGACATGGCACCAGGAGGTGCCGCGGGACAGGGTGGGCGCGGGCGTGGACCCCCCACCACTGCGCACCTGGGGCCAGTCGCCGTTGGGGAGCTGCTTTCTCAGGAGACAGCGGATGCCTCGCTCCAGGGCCTCCACGTCGGGGTGCCTGGGGAAGGGGGCAACAAGCACAGCAGACGTTCTCCACGATGAGCCACCTCTGGCTGCAGCCAAACCTAGTGCCCACCCCTGTGCCCAGCACAGGGCAAAGACCTGAAACGCTGTGTGACAAGGACACCTGACATGTGTGAGGTGTCAGCACCCACAAGGGACACCCAGAGCTCCTCAAGGTGTCCTGCGAGAAGCAAGTGTGGATGTGGGCAGGCAGCAGGGAGCCCATGAAGGTGGCCAGGCGCTGCCCTGTGCACCCAGAGGAACGGCCGAGCCTGCACCCTCCAACACCCACGGGCTCAGCTCTCGCCCACACTCAGCCCAGCCAGGGGCAAATTCAGGACCACACTCGACTGTGGGCGGCAGACGGGGGATGTCTCTGAGCCCTGGGGGTCCCCCGCAGCTCTGCCCCTCGCTCGCACTGGCCTGGTCTAGCTCTGGGCATTGATGACGGTTCCCCGAACGGCCCCCACACAGACAGAGCAACGCAGGCTGGGAGCCGTGCGTGTGCACGCGCCTGCACGCGCGTTGTGTGCTGTTTCTGCGTGTGCCCACGTCCGCGTGTTCGTGCGCCTGTGCACGCACGTGCCGTAGCACCCGCCGTGGACAGGCAGACCCACGCGAGCCCCGCAGACGCTGCGCGTCACCCTGGGCGCCTGGGGCCTCTCGCTTCCCTCACTGGCGCTGTGGGCTGGGCGCCCTGCACGAGCCAGCCGTCTGGAAGGACCTACAACCCCCGCCCAGCCAGCCCCTGCTGCCACCCCGTGGGCCTCACCCCTCCCGCCCGCCTCCCCGGCCAAGTCGCCACGTTCGCTGCCCCCCCTTCCCTGCCCCCACCTGACGGCCATCAGCCCCATCAGGGCCCAGCACGTGTTGTGGATCTGGGACCCGGCGCTCTGCACGTAGCGCCGCTGCTCGCAGGACTCGAAGTCCTCCCCCCAGCCGCCGTCCGCCATCTGCCGCGACAGCAGGAAGCTGCAGGCCCGGGACACGTGCGGGCAGGCGGTCCTGCAGACACACACCAGGCCCCGTCAGGCGGGAGGGGCCGAGCCCGGCTCACGCTGGCCGGGCCGGCGAGGGGCTGCGGGGCGGCGCTCCCGGCTCCCCGCCACGGGCGCGAAGGGGCACAGAGAGAAACGCTCCGCAGCTGCACACGGCTCGGACCGAGACCCCACCCCTCCTTTGACCCAAGCTGGCGAGTGTCCTGGACCGTCCATTCCCCTGGCGCTGAGGCCAGGCAGGCTGAGGGCGGACCGAGCACCTTCCGCGGACGCTGTCATGTCAGCCCAGGAGCCGGGAGGGTGGTCTCACGTCCCCATGACAACGCCCGCCAGCCGCCGGCGGACCAGACCCCGCCCCACGGGCCACCACGCACTCACCCGTCGCGGTAGGTCTGTCCCATGCAGGCAAAGGCTTCCAGCCCAAACCAGGTGCCGTAGGTGAAACAGACGCCCCAGGAGCTGCCGGGGACACAGGGAACGGCCTCAGTGCCAGGTGCGCTCACGGCAGCCAGGAGGATGGCAACGCCCTCTGGCCGGGGGACGGTGGTCACTTTCAAGAACACCCATGTGGCCTTCACAAACCACAGCAGCCACAAAGCTCTGGGGCCGAGCCGCGGACCTGCCCCTCCCGTCCCCAGGGGCGGCTCCCTCTGCAGGAACCAGTGAGCGCGGTCCGAAGCAACCCAAAGCCGGGGGACACGCGGGAGCAGCACCCACACTCAAGGCGGCAGCCCCCAGGCACACCCGACGCGCGGCAAATCCCGCCAGGGCGGGGCCAGGCGTTCGAAGGGACGAGGTTCCCCGGCACCCCGGGGCTGGCGGCTCCTGCCAGGACCTCTGGTGTGGCGCCCGCACGGCAGAGCCCCGCACGCTCCGGGGTCACTCACCCCTCCCACGAGCCGTCCGCCTTCTGCTTCCGCCGGCAGTACTCCAGGCCCTGCTCCAGGGTCTCCCTGCGACACAGGACGGCGGCCCCGTGAGCATCCCGGCAACACGGCCACTGCCCACGCCCGCCCGCTCTACGGGCTGGGAGGAGCGCACGTGCTCCGCCTTCAAAACGTGTGAAACAAGCTCCTGGTTCACAGGGCTCAGAGGGGCCACAGGTCAAGGCAGAGGAACTACAGGGGCCGGGGGAGACCAGGGCATGCAAACACGGGCGGGGCCGGCGTCAGAAGCAGCCACGACAGGGTCGAAATCGCTGGGAACAACGTCAGGGACACAGGCAGCAGAAAACCACGCACAATGAAGTCCCGTAAAGAAAGTACTAGAAAAGGGAAGATTCTGAGCACAGAGAGACGCGTCAAAGCCTCCCGAAGGCCCAAGTGAAGGAACGATGCAGCCGAGGAGCCCCGGACCCTCGTCTCCCGGGCTCACCCCTCGTCATCCGTCCCCAGTGTGGGTGGCACCTGAGCCTTTTTTTAGCCACGAGACACACTGCTGCCGAGTGGACTGGACGGCCCTCCCGTGGCTGCGTCCCACGAGAGCCCGGCTCCCTCCGGCCAGCAGAGGCCGCGTGCCAGAAACCAAGGGTGGCGGTCCGCTGACGGTCAGCAGGAGACGGGCCCGGGGGCTGACACCCACAGAGGTGGCGGAGACGGGCCAGCAGCCCTGGAGCACCGGGCAGACCAGACCCTCCTCCCTCGACGCTCAGACGAGAACCTGGTCAGCAGGCAAGGGACCCAGCAAGGCCTGAACCCCGGCCCACGGGGCGGGAGGCGATCGCCACATGCCGTGCTCAGCCATCACGTGTGCAGCAACGCTGCTCTCGGCGAAGGTGACGGGACACGTGACGTCGGCAGGGAGGAGGGCGGGAATCGGGGAGTTAAAACAGGACTTCGAGCAACACGTTGAAAAACCCTGACAAGGCACACGGTCCCCGGAAAACTAACTTAGTGGACAGCCCGAAGACGACACGGGCCCGACGGCCCCAAACTCCCGACGGCAGGACTCGGGAGTCCGACTTCTCCCGGAGACAAGGCCGGGCCTGGCGTCCCGAGAGCCTCGCCAGCAGGTGGCGAACAGCACCCTCGTCGCACGCGCTCTGCCTGGACCCGCGAAGCCTCTCAAAGCCAGGCAGGGCAAGTGGGTGGCATGCCCTTGTGGGCACTCGTCAGCGGATGCAGACGTCAATTCTGAACTAAACGTCGGAAAACTGCACGCGGCAGAGACGTACCAAGTGGGGATCCTTCCAGAAATGCACGGGTGTCAACCTCGGAAAACCTGCAGCCATCACCTGACTAAATCAGCAGACGAAAGAGACGAACACACGACGTCTCACAGGCACAGAAGGAACCGTTCGCTAAAACGCAACACCCGTTCACCGTGCAGGGAAAACTCGGCAAAGCAGGGAAAAAACTCGTTAGCCCGAAAGGGAGCGACTCCCCCAGACCGACCCGCACGTCGTGCCCAGAGGAGGACCGTGAGGAGCGTTGCCCTCTCAAGCCAGGGACTGCGACAAGGGCACCAGCATCGCTGCTTTCCTCAAGGAAAAGCCCAGGCCCAGACGGGTTCTCTGGCCCCGTGAGGCACAAGCAGCAGCGACCTCACAGACTCCGGGGAGAACGCGAGGGGACAGTGTGCGGCGCGGGCCCCCTCGGCATCCAGCAGCCCCCCAGGTCGGCGGACCAGCCTCCCACCAGCCAGCTGTGGCTGCCTCAAGGAAACGCTTCTCACCCTGAGTCCCTCGGGACACGCTGGGGGTGGGGGCAGACAGGCAAGCACGAGGCACGGAGCAGGTGCTCGTCCCAGGAGCAAGTCACGTCTACGAAACCACAGGGGACCCTCCACACGGCAAGTCACTCCCGAGGACACATCCTCCATGCCCCAAAACACAAGGGCAGGTATTCACAGCAGGGGGACTCGCGATGACGACAGAAAGGCCCTGCGGGCCCATGACAAACATGGGGCCCCAAGCAGCATGGGGCCTGCACCCGGCAGATGGCCCCAGCCAGGCCGAGAACGAGGCCCGGGGGAGGAGGCCTGGCCCCCGAGCCCCGCCGCCGGCACCCTGCTGCGGGAGCGTGAGGCCACAGAACCAGGACGGCCTTCTGGTGACGAGCGTGCCCTCTTCACGACAGGTCACCTGGAGTGACACACGGGGTTTGGGCGCAGCTATGCACCGCTGCCAGCCAGGCTTCAGCAGGAAAAACCCCTCAGAGACCACCCTGCACTTCACTTGGAAGGTCGCGTCTCTGACGCTTCCTGGAAAGAAGATGTGGAAACCCCTTTCCCTGTGGTGACCTGTGGCTGGAGCCCCATTGGGGCGCAGGACCGTGTTCCCGCGTGTCAGAGCCCTTGCAGGAGGCTGGCTCCCCACGGCGAGGCTGGTGGCACCGGGGCTGAGCGTCCGAGGCGGCCCTTACCTGATCTCCCCGGGCCTGTGCTCCGGGAACTGCGCACGGAAGACGGTTAGCCCCTGCATCACGGCCGAGGTGCACTCCACGTACGTGTAGTCGATCATGATGTCCCCTGGCAACACCAACGGGGACGAGGAGTGAGCTTCACCGCGGCCGCCCGCTTTGGCAATTCAGGCCAAATTGTGAAGGACAAAGCATCGTCACACAAGGAACCTGACCATCCGCCAGAGGAAGCGACGACACCGCCACCGGAGACCGGCCCAGGCAGCACGGCCCCCGGTGGCAGGTGGTGCCACCACAAGGGACCTGGAGGCCCCTCTGTGCCGTGGGACAGCCAGGCCAAAAAAGGTGGTGGGGGGTCGCCCAGCAGAGAGCTGCACTGCACCCCAAAAACCCTCCACTGGACCGTGTTCACAATGACAGCGAGGTCCAGTGGTCCTGGGGTCGAAACACCAGGGCGGAGCACATACAGCTCCAGGGCACGCAGACCATAACTGAGACGTGCGGGACACAGGGTGAGATGGTCCCCACAGGGAGCAGAGAAGAGGGCCGGGGTGGGCCTGAGTGCACAGACCCTGTGCTGACCCCACGCACAGCAGGGACAGCACAGCCACCGTGGAGGCCCAGGGATCTGGGGGACGCTGTCGTGTTGGACCTTGGAGCACAGCCCGCAGCCAGGGGAAGACTTGGGGGCTCTGGCCTGCAAACAGGCCCCTCCACTCACCAAACACCTCCGAGGGGTTGAGCATCTCCAGCAGGCGGCCCCCGCGCTGGGTCTCGTAGGTGGCAAACCCCCCGTCGGCGTTTCTCAAGCTCAGAAGCTACAACCAGAAGTGCACACGCCCTGAGCCGGCGCACGTGGACCCACAGGCTGCGGCGCCCCTGGCTTCGCGGCCGCGCTGAGAGCCACAGGCAGGGGCAGGCGGCATTTGCGTGTCCACGCTGAGTCACGGCCCTCGGTGCCTAACGGGGCTGTACCTTCCATCAGCCACGTATACCACAGTGACCATGAGGGACGCCCCGACACATGCACGAACCCCGCTGGTAACCGTAGGGGTGCCGTGACACACACGCACCCCGCTGGTAACTGTGGGGGACACGCACGCACCCCGCTGGTAACTGTGGGGGACATCCCGACACACGTGCACCCCAGCGGTAATCGTGGGGGACACGCACGCACCCCGCCGGTAAGCAGTGTCGGGGCGGCTGAGCCGCGCGGCCACAGGCGCACTGCGGGGGCTGCCCCGGCGCAGGCAGCCTGTGGAGACTGCCGGTCCCCCGAATGGCTCGGAGCGGCCAGGCCTGTGAGCCCCCAAGACCAGGGAGAAGACGGGGCTGCAGCCACCACCCTGACGCCCAGCCCACCCAGCAGGGGCCCTCACAGGACGTGCCCTGGAGCTCACGGTCTCGCCCGAGTGCTGGCTGCCACGAGTGCCGTGGCACACGCAGCGGAGGGCACGGCTCTGCCCAGCAGTCCCAGGCCCACGGACCCCTGCGTGCATAGCGGCCTCGGGGCCTGGTGACCACAGCCCCGTGCCCAGCAGACTCACCACAGCCACAGCGTCAAAGAGCAGCTCTTTCGAGGGATGTGTGGTGACAAAGGGACACTTCTCCTGCACGAGGAGGATGGACTTCAAGGCCTCAGCAGTGCAGTCGGCGACCATCCACCCACAGTCCAGCGTGCTGAAGGGGAAGCCACCCTGCGGAGCACGGGCCTGTGACGGGAGGGGTGGGGGACTGGCCAGGCCACAGCCCCAAGCCACAGCCCCAAGCCACACACGTGTGGCCGGCCCAGCCTTCCGGCCTGACAACCCACACAGGGCGCTGTCTCCCACTGCCCCCCTCGGGCCCCCCTACAGGACAGGCATGACAAAAGGGCAAGGCGCCTTCCTGACGCGAGGACATGGGGACAGTCACGTCCATGCTCACTGCCTCTCCACCGTCACCTCCCCGTCACCCTGAGTCACACCCTCACAGCTCATCTAACGTCCATGCGGCTGTCAGAAGACGGGACGCTTGTGCCCTGTGTGGGGACAAGCCCACGCGCTCAGGCCCTCGTGCACCACTGTACTAGGGACTGTCCGGGGAGCGCCAGGCACCCCGCACGTGGTCCGATAGGGCAACAAGTATGGGGGCCCAGGACCAGCGCTCCCCGAGGCGAGGCCCTGCACGTGGCAGGCGGCCTCTCGGGGGTGGCCGCGGCCGCGGTACCTTGCACATGTGGCGGTAGTACTTCTGGTAGTCGGGTGGATTATCTGGGACCTGGGGGCACAGGAGGGAACAGTCACCGCCATGGGCAGACCCCAGGGCAGAGGCGCTCCGGTGCGACAGGACAAGAGGGTCCAGGGCTGTGGCCTCTAGACCATCGGTGCCTGAGGAAGCCCTCTGGGCACCACCCTGCCCACCACTGGAGAACACGATCGGGCACCCCTGGAGCTGAAGAGGGCAGGGTGGGGGCGACGGCAGGACACCAGAACCCCAGGGCTCACCTGTGACACCCGCAGAAACTCGTGTGCCTTCTGCAAGCAGGACGCAAACTCAGGCCTGTGCTGCGCATCTGCCTGGAGGAGAAGAAAGGAGAGTCGTCGGCCACTGGACCCTGCACGGGGGGCTGGTCCCAGCCAACCCTGGCAATGTCTTGCCACCCCTGGACCGGACACAAGCCGACCCAGGGTCTCAAGTGTCTATGACAGGTCAGAAAAAGACAACAGCGAAAGGAACAGAGAAGGCCGCCATGGAATGGCCCACACTGCATGGGACGTCGTGCCCTCAGGGCCCAAGTCCAGGTGCGGCCTCACCCCAACAGGACAGAAGCACCCGGCGCTTCTGACACGGGCTCGGCGCTGTGCTCCGCGCTGTTAGGCTCTGCCACGAGCAGTCCGAGTTTGGCGGAGCCTGCGGCAGCCCCGCCACCCGGTGGCCCGGGACACCCCCAGACCTCCCTTCTGCCGTCTCAGCGGCCCACGGCCCAGGGCTGCCGGGCAAGACCCCGCCTCCACCAGACTGTCGCCAGATGCCTCACAGCCCCGGAGCCAAGAGGAAGGTCAGCAGTGCGTGTCTCTGCCAAGTTCGGAGGCAGACACGCAAGAATGTCATCTGACAGCTGGAGAGCAGGGACACACGGCCACCTACCTCCAGCAGAGCCTGGATGGCGAACGAGGTGTCCCAGACCTGTGAGCCGTTGGTGCCCTGCACGCAAGGGTGGGGTGTGAACGCCAGCCGGGCAGCGTCCTCCCGCAGCCAGTGCCCCCCCCCTGGGAACCGAGAGCTCCCACAAAGAGGTGGGGACCGGGCCGACTCCTGACACAGGCCCCGAGCTCTGTGCAGCCCTCAAGCTCACGAGAGCCCAACCAGAGACAGTGCCACAAGCAGCCCCACTGTCTCCACCGGGCTCCCGGCAAGAGGAGGACTGTGAGGGCACCTCAGGACGGCCACCACCCAGGGCTCCACTGTCCATCCACCAACGGCCTTCGCCCCAGGCAGTGACGACCAGATGTCGGTGCACCCCAACGACACTGCTGAAAGCTCTGCATTTCCACACGAGCCAGGCAGGTGACAACAGATGAAACCCCCCAGGGGCCTCATGGCTCCCAGGCTCACTGTCCCCAGGGTCTCTGTAGCTGAGACAGAACGAGGCCCTGTGATGTGGCACCCCACCCGCAGGGTCACACACAGCAAATACGCTGGGGGGTGAAGGGGACAGTGCTGGCGCCAAATCATCCACAACGTGCAAACGTGGCGGGCTATGCGGCCCATGTGCAGGTGCCGGGGACGCCGCGTGCCCTGGAGGCGCAGGGGCCAGTGGGGCCGGGCTCTGCTCCTGAGGCCACACCTCACATCAGGTGGCCGGTGGGACGGGAGCCGTGGCCCTCCCCGCCCAGCTGGGGCTCGTGCGGAGTGACTGCCGAACACGACGGACCCACACGGGCTGCCCCGTGCCTCACCTGCATCTTCATGCCATCGAGGCCCAGCCTGGGAAAAAACAGAGCCCGGTCAGGGAGTGAGGGCAGAGCCGGGGCCAGGCGGCACCCAGGCGGTGCCCGGGGACAGCTGCTGACTCAGCACAGGGTCGCCAGGAGGCTCCCTCCACGGCACAGCTCACGACTGCCTCGCTGCCCTTGTCCCCAAGGCCTTCTCGATGGTCCCCGAAGCAGCCCTGCCCATTCATGGGCTTCCCAGTTCCTCCAGGGTGACCAGAGCCTGCACTTTGTGGTGGCTCCTTCCACTGAAAGGCTCTCCCAAGCCTCCACCAGACACCGGGCCCCTCACCAACGCATGACACACAGACGCAGGCGAGCGGTGGCCCTGGCGCAGCCCCACGCACGTCTGCGCCAGGCCGGAGGCCACCCGCCCGGGCCCTCACCAGAGGTAATCGGGAATCCTGGACACGTGCTCCTGCAGCGCGCTGGAGGCCGGCCCGTCCAAGTGCCAGCGCACGAGCATGTTGATGGTCTTCGAGATCTGCGGGGACAGGCGGGTCAGCGCCGTGTGGCACGGCGGGCGGGCGCAGGCGCCCTGGCCGACACTGGAGGCCCCAGCAGCCCTCTGCTCTCACCCTCCTTGCTCGAACCAGACCGGCCATAGTCAGGCCCCAGGAAGCCACGTCTCCGAGAAAGGCCCGAAGGGGCCCAGGGCGTGCACACAGGGTAGAAGGCGACCTGCGAGAGGCGCCGTAGGCCCCGTAGGTGGCGAGCGGGCAGAACCGCCAGCGAGGACCAGAGCCAGTGCACGGGGCAAGGCACACAGGGCCCAGACCTGTGTGGCAGGGCCCGCAGCTCGGAGCCACGTGTTCGAGACACCCAGACCTCCCCGCAGGCTCCCCTAGGCGGAGACCCAACTACAATGCACGTGTGCCCCCCTCAGACATGCACGCTCTACACGGCGGGGCAGCCATCACCGAAGCCCACTGGGGTCCCCGCGGCCCACGGAAGACCTGGGGGCAGGGTCGAGAGTGGTGCTTGGTGACGCCGCATGCACTGTGTGGGCCCGGGTGACCCGTGGTCATAGCCCCCAGGAGCTCACGACCACTCTGCCTCCTGCAACCGCTACCCTGCTCTGCACCGGGGGTGGCCACAGAGCCCCGCACACCTGGCTGCACCTGGCCTCTGCCCGCCCCACAACCTAAGGCTGAGTCAGGGCAGGCACCTGGAGGCTCAGAGCAGTGGCAGTCCCCACCATGAGGCTCGGAGAAGCCGAAGACGGAACCTGAAAAGCCCGGACGCACCAAACGCAGCACAGAAGGGCAGATGGGCGCACGGGGCACGGCTGGCCAGAGACCCTGGAGGTGGCCTCAGGAGCAGCGTGGAGACGTGCCAGCTGGGGGGCTAGGGGAGGACCACGCGCACGGGTCGGGGCGGAATGAGGTCCCGTGGGACGAGACGCTGCCTGCAGGGAGACCGCACTCCCAGCTCCGCAGACAGGCCGCTGGGCCGGCGCCCACCCCGGCTGATACCCAGCGAGCGGGTGGGGACACTGACCGGGCCGATGCTCAGGCACTTGGAGAAGCGGTCGTCAGCTGCGATGTGCTCACACAGCTTCCGGACCGCCCTCTGCCGCAGGCTGCTGCTATGGTGCCGCTCGTACAGGTTGAGGATGGCTGTGGGACGAGGGTGTCAGCTGGCAGCCTGCCCTGCCGCCTTTCTGTCCTCCTGGCCCCGCTGGACCTCACTCCGTATGCAGTCCGCCCCCCACACCTGGGGGCCGCCCACCTCGCAGCTGCGAGCGGGGTCCTCAGCACTCAGCAGCCCCCAGCAGGCCCAGGGTGCCGTCTCCGAGGGGAGCTTCCACAGGGAGACGGGGCCTGGGGTCCCTGCCTGCCCTTCCCCAGGGAAGGGATGGCACACGAAGGCCCTCAGCTGGAAGTGGGGGCCCAGCTCGTTCCCAGGATAAGGACAGGGCAGGCCCCGTCACCACGTGACCCAAATGATAGGAGAGGACACTGGTCGTCACGGCAGGGGCAGCTGACCGGGAAGACACCCACCGTACACCACACGGAGCAGCCAGCTGTGCGGCGTGTACAGGTCGTCGGGGGCCACATTGTCCCTCTGCGCCGGCCAGTCTATGCAGGCGTAGTCCTCCACGTAGAGCTCCTGGGGGTGCGGCCCCAGCACAGGATTGCCGGGTGCCCTCCCTCCACCCCACACCCCTTGTTCTCTTCCCGGACTGGGGGACTAGGCCGGCACCCATCCCACCTGGCACAAGCCTCACTGGGCAGTCACGTAGAAAAGGCTGGCCCCACCCCAATCCCAGGGCCCTGTGCGGGGCACTCGAAGCGACAGGCCTCGAGGGCATCCCGGGCGGCCCTCACCTGGCGCAGGCTCCGGACCAGGGGGTCCTCCTCGGCGCTCAGCCGAGTGGCATAGCAGTAGCTCATGGGCAGGTAGACCATCCGGCAGTGGCACCAAATTGTGGACGGATGTGCGGGGGCCCAGGAAGGCAGCAGCCTGGGGGGACAGTGTGTCAGCAAGGGCTCCGCTCTCCCCGCCATCACCACTCTTGGACCCCAGGCCTCCCGAGCACGGACACAGCGGACGGCTGTCCAGGCCCGCGACGGCACAGCCAGCACTCGGAGCCTTTGCAAGGGTCCCAGAGGTTCCCGGAGGCTCACCTCCTGAAGGGAACAGTGGGACACTTCTACGCATAGAAATGTTCTCTGAGCAACTGTCATAGCTTTCGTCAGATGTCACAAAACGTCTCAAGATGCTGGCTGTGTCGGACGGAAAAGGCCTAGCGTGGACTTTGCCGACTGTAAACAGGGCTGTACCTCCGCTCCCGAGAAGACTCCCGTGTTTGAAAGACGCACCCCGAACGGATCGCGGGTAAAGTGTGATGCCCGGGATGAACTCTGTCATCCACCGGCAAAAAAGACACGGGGACAGACAAAACGCCACGCGCACCCCGACGCTGAGGCCAGTGAGGGGCGCTGGGCGTTCACGTTCACTCCGCTCTGCAGACGCTTGAGAACGAGATGCAACCGCGGCCGTGCACGCAGCGCCCAGGGCCCCGCTGCACGCCAGGGCGCCTACAGGGCTCCCCGCCCGCCTAGCCCACAGCACCTCCCTCGCTTCTCCCGTCTGCCCGCGGGGCGCAGCCGGGCAGGGCCGCCAGCAACCTAGCTGCACCCCGCTCCACAGAAGGGACCGTCCCTCGTCTGGGTAACAGGTGGCCAGGGATGAGGGCCCTGGCCTTCCCCTCAGCATGGCAGCGGGACCCCGCCCAGCCCCGCGGAGCACGCGCACCACATCTCTGGGAACAGGGTGTTGAGGCCTTCCCAGCTGTAGACGTTCAGGACGGCCAGCCAGAACTTGCCCCAGGACGGGATGGCCACAGCCCCGCCTGCGGAGAGAAAGGCCTGCGTCACCTGCCCGTGGGCCCTTCCTGCGCGAGCTGAAGGCAGGCCCGCTAAGCAGCTCAGCCCCACGAGCGGTGCCGACCACACAGCTTCGGGTGGGACCTGAGGCTGCCCCGGATGAGTGTCCAGCCCCAGGGGAGGCGTTCGCAGCCCCAACCGCAGGGAGCAGCACACGCAGACAGCTACCTGGAAAGGTGAAGGCCCTCAGCGGCCGTGCCACAGGGGCCTAGGAAAGGTGACCAGAGCAGCGTGCACACGCTCGCTTTCCTCTTGGGGCCACTCCTAGCTGCCCCGGCCTGTGTCCCCGCTCTGCAGGCATGGTGTCTCCAACATGGTGTCGGTGACACTGGCCCAAGTTTGAGTCTGCCAAGCAGTACAAGCCCCAGACACAGAATCGCTGTCTAGACCCAGGGAGGGGACGTGGCCAGGCGCCTGAACACAACTGGGGCCCAGACGCTGGGGGGACTGGTTCTGAGCAGGAGCAGGAATGAGGTGGCGGGTCCCAGCAGAATGCACACAGGAGGCTTGACCTGGCCTGCAGCTCAGGGCTCCCGGAGAAGGGGCGTCTAAGGTGCCAGGTCCCGGCTGGGGGCTGCCGAGGCGACAGACAGGGCAGGATGAAAGGCAGGTCCCAGGCGGCGAGCGTGCACGCCAAGCCCGAGTCCGAGGTGGGAAGGGGCTTCAGGAGCGGACAGGTGTCCCCGGGAGCCTGCACCAGCAGGGGGCGGGGGGGTCGTCAGGACGCAGGCAGGCCACGGAGCGGCGAGAGCTGGGGGCCACCCCAGGGCTGTGGACTCCCTCGCACAACCCACATAGGGAGGGTGCTCCTGCGGGTAGCGTGCGGGAGGGCGAGCACGGGGATGCGGCACGGCCCCCAGCTCCTGCTCCTCATGTCGAAAGGTCGCTGCAGGCCACGCCCGCCGGCAGCGTGTTAGCCTGCTGTCTGCCTTTGCCCGTTCACAAAATGACCAGGATTACGTGGTCACCTCACCTCGCCGTTTAAAAATTACTGGCCAGCTCGGACGGTCCCCACTCCTGCTCTGACGAGCCCATGCTCACGGGTCTGGCCCATGTTTCAGGTGACAATGTCTCTACTTGTATTTGCAAGGGCTGATAAAGCCGAGGTGACAGGGAGTCTTCACCCAGGAGCACCGTGCAGGGCGTACCTTTCTTGTGGAGAAGATTCCGGGCTCGTGCCAGGTCCGGGTCGTCGGGCCCAATGCCCAGGATTCTGAGGGACACGTAGTTGAGCGCAGTCCCAAACACCGTGGACTTGTCTTCAACATGCCTGCGCAAGCAGGACACAGGGTGAGAATACATCTTTATGGCTTTCGAGAAATTAAACAATGCTTCTCAGAAAATCAGGAAGGTTAGGACACCTTGCACTGACGTGACAACACAAGAAACGCAG
Organism: Cynopterus sphinx; assembly: GCA_030015415.1. Taxonomy (NCBI): domain Eukaryota; kingdom Metazoa; phylum Chordata; class Mammalia; order Chiroptera; family Pteropodidae; genus Cynopterus; species Cynopterus sphinx. The sequence goes on along the minus strand of CM057380.1, from coordinate 263,826 downwards.
AAGAGCCACCTCCAATGACAGCACAGTTCTAAAACCGCCCCTGCAGGACCCACCAACCTCGGGCCTCTGCCCCTTCCCACGCATCAGTCATCAAGTCTCAGCCCAGGCCCAGTCAGCACTAAGCCACACAGAACGCACGACAGGGTGACACGATAGGGCAGGCTAGGAGTCTGAGGCGTCACGAGCACCATTCAGACCTTGACACCTGCCACGACGTGCTCGGACCCGCAGGCCAAAGAGCCGGGCCCTTGAGTTCGAGGCCCACAGCTCTGGCTGAGCTGTCCCCCTCGGGTTCTGTAATGAGGACCAGTGGTGTGAACCTGGCCCGCCAGAGCCCAAGCAGAGTGGGCAGGTGGCCAACCACCTTTGGGGTGGGCACGGATCCCAGAGCCAGCCCCGCCACAGAAAGGCAGGCCAGGAAGGGGCGCTGGCCCGCCCAGGTTCGCCCCAAGTCAGAGCACCCCTTCTGCCTTAGCGATGACAGCCAGCTGGCTTTCACTGTGCCATGGGGGTCACGAGTCTCTCGATCGGTCACAAAACCAATTTACAGCACCAGCTGTGACACTGAGCTCCCCTCCATCCACCCCAGTCCACGGCTAGTCACTCCACCCCTCACAGGCGTGTGACCGACGTGAGGACGTGTGTGCACGTGCACGCACTCACAGGCCCCAGCCGCCGTCCGGGAGCTGCACCGACCGCAGGTAGCGCACCATCTCTTCTCTGTACCCCGCCGGCAGAGGGATGCGTGCCACGTGGCAGGTGATCAGGAGGCCTGTGTGGCAGAAAGGATGTTCCTTGCTGGGAGGAGGCACTCTCCCGAGGGCCCTGCCGAGAGGGAGCTGTTCCCAGAGACCTCCTTCCCAAACACACCTGCCAAGGCGTCCCCTCCTGCCAGCAGCCACACACATGCCAGTTCCACGCAGGCACAGGAGCCTACCCGGACACTCCAGGGCCCCACCAGCTGGGTCACCCCTTCATGAGATGACAACTGCTAACTATGATGTTTTATAAGCTGTTTGACAGCACGTGGCGCTTTGCACACAGGGCCTTGGACATTAATTCTACACACAGAGAACCATCCCTTCCCTGCCGGGCCCTCCCGAACATGGTGCTCACAGGTTCCCCGAAAACCTGGGCCCTGGATCCACCAGCCACATGCCTGTGGCACCGCATGACGTGCGATGAGCAGTGCATGACCGGCTCAGACATGTCACAGCCCAGGTAGCCACAATGGCCACAGGCCCGTCCAAGAGGACACGACCTGGAGAAAGAGTAGTGAGGTGCCGAGATGCCACAGAGGCTCACAGAAAACAACCCTCATGGCTCTGCCAAGACAGGCGATACGTGGGCAGGAAGCAGAGCCAGCGTCTTGCTTTTCTTACAGGTGAAGAAATCGGGGCATAAGCCCTACGTGGTGGGGCTGGAGCCGAGAACCAGTGCTCGCCAGTGATGCACATATGGGCACACGTGTCCACAACCGACTCTCATCATTCCCATGTCACAGGTATGGTGGCCAAGGCACCTGAGGTCTTATTGCCTTGTCCAGGGTCAGAGCGAACCCTGGGAAGGACCTCAACATGCTCTAGGTGGGGGCAAGGGAAGAATGAACCCAATTTGCCCCCGAGGACAGGCCCGCATCCAGGTGGCAGTGGGCTTGAAGGCATAGACAGGAGCTCCACGGGGAAAGGTCTGTGTGGGCCCCGGGGAAAGGGTCTTCCTGCAGATGGTCCGAGAGGGGACTCTGCACACCAAAGACTGAGGACTCTTCAGAAACACACTCCTCGGATGCAAAGGTCTTGCCTGGCCACGCTAATCCCGACCCCGGGGGGCCCGATGCAAACACCTGGCACTCCCCAACCCAACCTGCAGCTCACTTGCTGAGCTCTATCAGCCAGCCCGCCACGCCCGAGCTGCCCACGGAGAACTTGAGATCCCCATCCATCCCTGCACCTGCCTCTAGCACCGGGACTGCCCCTGATCAGCACGCTGGGTGGGGCAGTCCGTGCCTTCCCACCTGCCAGCTCCAGCAGCAGGACAACCAGGGCGCAGGGAAACCCTCCACGACAACTCCAGGGCACACACCTGCTCGCTCGTTCAGCACAGATGGCCACCAAGGATGTGAACCAGGTCAGACCTGGGCCCCAGACCCCAAAGAAACCCCACAGTGGCCTCGCCCACTGGCCGGGGCAGCACCCTCCTACCTGGCAGGAGGAAGAGCGGGCCGCCGTAATCACCCGCCCAGTGCCCGTCCTCGGCCTGCAGCCCCACGTAGAACGCCATCCCGTTCAGAGCCCCCTCGCGGGCCGTGTGCGCTTTGGGCAGGTCTCTAAAGTAACTGCTCTGCAAAGGAGAGGAGAGAGGAGGGCTGAGGGGTCTGGGGCCAGGCCAAGGGAGCCCTCGGCACTGCCCGCCCCGGAAGTGGAAATGATGAGACGGTTCAGCTGTTTCCAGCAAAACCCGGAACGGCTGATGGGGTCACCGTGGCAGCTACGGCCCGGACAGCCGGTTCCACGGCGTCACAGCTGTGCTCTCCAGCCACACGCGAGTGCCAATGTCCTCACAGCCTCCCGACACCGTAGCCATAACCGGGCGCCCAAGGCCGTGAGGAGGGGGGCACGGCCACTCGCACTGGTCTGTCCAGGGAGGGGCGAGCGCCGGGAGGCCGGGGCTGGGCAGGAGGGAGACGCCGAGTGACCGGGCGCTGCTCCGCGCGCGGAGCCGCGCGCACGAACCTCCCCGGGAGCTCGCTTTCTCGCGGACGGAGGCAGAGCGAGGCGGCTCCCTGAGCACGGGGGGCGCAGGGCAAAGGGGTCGGTCCGGGTTCCCGCAGGCCTCCCCCCCGCGCCCCCGCCACACGGGCGGCGGGAGGCGGCGCCCGAGCCCGGCGCGCCCCGCAGGCACCTACGGTGTCCAGCCCCAGGGCGTGCGCCTCCAGCGCCGTCTGCTCGCGGCCGGGGTCCCGCTCCTCGGGGAAGAACGTCCACACCTGCCGGCCCCGCTCGCAGCTGAGGCGCCAGCGGCGCAGGTCGGTGGCGGGCGCGGTGCGGTGGGGCCCGCCCCGCCGGCGCAGACACCTGCGGGAGGCGCGCGCGTGAGCGGCCGCGCCGCGGGCTCGCTGCAGGCCCCGCGGAGCCCGCGCCCCGCCCCCCCGCGACCCCCCGCGCCCATCGCTCCGTCGCGGCGCCCGCGGAGCCGGCGCCGGGACCCCGCCCCGGCCTCTCCTCAGCCCGGCCCGCGGCGACCCCCGCCCGCGCACAGCCCCCCCACCGCGCGGGGCCCGGGGCGCCAGCACTCACGTGCCCTCCGTCATGACGGCGCCGGCAGCCCCGCGGCCTCGACGCGGCGGCCTAACTCCCGGCCGGCGGCCCCCGCCTCCCGCCCCCGCGCACTGCGCAGGCGCGCGCCTCCGGCGATGCAGAAGCGCCGTGGGCAGAGGCCCGAGCAGCCAATCAGAGCGCCGCGCGGGGACGCGCGAGGCGCGCCCGGCTCCCGCAGTGGTGGAGCGCGAGACGCGCCACGGCGGGGGGCGGGGCCTGGGCCGAGGGGCGAGCCAGTGCCGGGCGTGGGCGGGGGCGTTCGGGATGGGCGGGGCCGGGGTGGGCGCGCCCAGGGCCGGCAGGTGGGCGTGGCCTGAGGCGGGTGGGCGTGTCCAGTGCCGGGCGGTGGGCGGAGCGTTCGGGCGGGGCCCTGGAGCGGGGTGGGCGAGCCCAGTGCCGGGCGGTGGGCGGGGCGCTTTGGAGGGGCGGGGCCCGGACGGGGTGGGCGTGCCCCGTTCCTGTCGGTGGGCGGGGCCTGGGCCGAGGGCCGCGCCCAGTGCCGGGGGCCCCCGCCCTGTCGGCCCTCCCCGACGCCAGGGCACCCTCGGGCCCAGCGGGAAAGCGGGGACGCCCGTCGGCCGGCGCCGCCTCCAGCAACCTCCGCGGAGCCGGTCGTCACGGGAGCCGGCGTCCGGGGCCGACCTCCGTCCACCACGGGGCCCAGCGGCAGAGGCGGGAAGCGAGCGGGGCGGCGGCGACGCCAGGGCCGCGGGAGCGGGGCGGGCCCCACGGCGGGGGTGTCGACGCGGCCCGCCTCCCGCCTCCCAGTGCCCGCACCGCCCCGGGACCGCGGGGACGGACGCCCGCGAGTAGGACACGTCCGAGGGGTCCCTGCAGGGGCGAGCAGGACCCTAAGTGAAAGCCCGAGAGGAGACGCTTAGAGACAGGGGTGCCTGCTTTCCGTCAGGAGAACAGGAAGGTAACTGGAGAGACTGGGGAGCGGGAGGAAGAGGACAGAATAGAAGGTTAGATCGACCCAGGTGGTCAGACCGCTGAACGTGAGGCCTTCCGAAGGAGAACTGTGCAGGGCAGAATATATTAAATAACTGCCCAAAGCTGCCCGCATTCGTGGGTGACTTTCCAGGCTGAAAGCATGGCAGACCGCTTTTATGTTAAAATGCGTTTTCTTCCCACCAGTTGGCATTGAGTATTGCCTTCGTTTCAGGTGTGCACCAGAGTGGTCAGACATTCACCCTATTTACAGAGGGATCCCCCACGAGTCTAGTACCCGCCTGCGCCACAGCTACCACGTTACTGACTAGATTCCGAACGCTGCTTTGCATCCCCGCGACTATTCCGTAACTGCCAGCTGTAGTCCTCAAGCCCTTCGCCTCTTCTACCCAGCTCCTCACCCTCCTCCCGTGACAACCAGCAGTCTGTTCTGTGTGAGTCTGTTCTGTTGGCTCATTTACTTTGCTCAGGTTCCACAGGTAAGTGAAATCATACACTCTGACCTATTTCACTCAGCACAATACCATCTAGGTCCACCCATGTTGTCAAATGGTAAGATCTTATTCTTTTTTATGGCCAAGTAAGAAGTCCAACGACCCTGAGGCCACCCTACTTGAGGAAGCCGAGCCACATGGTGAGGTCACAGGTAGCCACTAGGGGTGAAGGCTGCAGGTGAGCCCACAGCCAACCACACAACATCAGCTGCAGCCACGTGCATGAATGGTCTGGGACAACCTGCCTAGGCAAGCTTTCAGATGACTGCGACCCCAAACGATACCTGCCTGCCACCGCAGGAGAGATCCCAGGAGAAAGCCGCCCAGCTGAATGCTTCCCAAGTTAAGCGACTGTGTTTGGGTGCTTTGTGACACTACGATAACTACTGGGGGGGGGGGGAACACTACTAAGTGCCCAGCACAATAAATCGGGCTGAGAATAAGGGAGGAATCTGAGAACACTCCGGGTAGATAGGAGCTTAAACTTCCAGCAACAAGAAAACCACAGGAGTGATTTCCAGTCGAAAGTCCAATTTCCGTGTAAATGATGACTCAAACGTAAGAGTAGGAATGAAGGCGTCTTAGCTGTGCGAGCTCCGAGGCTACCAGAAAACAGGCTCCATACAATGGGAAGGCCAACCGAAACAGAGGAAGACGTGACTCCAGATCCAGCAAACGTCCTCCGAGCTGCAGCTGAGAGGTGGGGGTCTCCTGGGGGAGGGGGGGTCCCAGGGGGTCGCCTCCACGAGGAAGCAGAGCAAGCACGTTTCCTGACGCATGTGACCGCAGGGGACAGCGTCTGCGCACAGGGTCGGCAGTTTCGGGTGTGGCCCTGAGAGGAACACACAGGACCAAACGGACGACAACACCAGGCAACCGACTCCAGGAAAACGAAGCGTCCCGGAAAGGAAACGTGAGCGGGAAACGAGACGGCCCGACCGCAAGCAGTCCCGATGGCCGCACGAAGCCCTGAACGGATTCCGGGCGTCCGAGCAAGCGCGCGGGAGGCCGGCAGGAGAGGAGATGCCCACGTGTGTGTGTGTGGGGGGGGTAGATGCCACGTGTGTGGGGGGGTCCACGCTGCAGAGAGAACAGTCGAGCGAGCGACCTCCTCTTCCCTCGGAGGAACCAGCAGATAATGTCGGAAATCAAGCTAAGAAATAGCGTCGTTACGTCTTTATTGACAGACACGAAGTTGATGACTGAAGACTGCCTGAGAGGTGGCCGGCGGCGTGCCGGGGACTGGCCGCGGGACCTGGGGGTGCTGGTGGACGAGGAAGCTGTTCTCTGCTGCTGTTTTCCCGGTGAACCTCGGGATGCGGGAGGTTTGAAGGGAACCAGGGGAAACGAAACAGTCTTCTCGGTGAGGGGAGGACATCGCCTTACAGCACAGGGATGCTGAGTGCCAGCTTCACGTCGGTCATTGCCGCATCCACTAACCCCTCTGTCTCCGGCTCAGAGGCTTCCCTTCTGGCAGCCAACGGCCGACCCATCCGGGACCATGCCCTTCCTCCTTCCCCGGGACGGCTGCAGCACCACCCCCTCTCAGCTCCCCACCTTGTGGCGCTGACCACCTTCCCCACATGCCACTTCCCCATATGACAAGCCACTTCTCAGCCTAATATCTGACCACGGCTGCTCCCCGCAGCATTCAGGGTGAGGCAGCAGGGGCCTCGGGTCTGGCCCACGCCCTCACTCGGTGGCACTCCCGCACTGGTGCCTCCAGGTTTGCATCACGTGCCCTCAGGAGCCCTTCGCCAGCTACACCCCGCACCCCACTCCTGGATGCTGCTCCCACTGCCCAGGCCGCGCGTGTCCCCGCTGCCAGTCCAGACGGCTGCGCGCGCGCACGCACTGCCGGCTTCCTCAGGGTGGGCCTCGTAAGCAGGGCCCCTGTGCCTCATTCATCCCTGCACTCCTGGGGGCCGGCACGTCTGCGACTGCAACTCCGCTGAGACAACGAATGACTCGTCACACACAGAAATGTGAGCTGCAGACTCCCTCAGAGCAGTCGCTGGGTGGCAGTCGGAGGTCACAAAAACAGATAAGGTCAAAGATGTCACACGAGAGAAAACGGCCTTTCACTCTGAAAGCCGGGAGAGACCTCGTTAGCCAGCCAAATGAGTTATTCGTAAGCATGATTAATCACCACATTTCCAACAGCGCATCCAGCATCTGAGGATAACACTACTCTGAACAAAAGCAGAAAATCTTCTGGGGTCCGAGACCCTCCCTCTTTCAAGTCTGCAGCTCAAATGTCCACCATGTCCAGCAACGCAGAGAGATGGAGCTCCGAGGCGACCTCTTCTTCCCTCAGACTCCGGATCAGCCTTTCCAGGTGCTTCAGCCGTTCCGTCAGAGACGTGCCTGTGGCCTGCGACACCTGCAGTGGCTCCCCTGCCCTTTCACGCTGTGTGAAGAAAAAGGAACCCACAGATAGCTGTGGGACACACGTAAACCCGGTTAAATCTCGTCTGGAGCATGCTGGATTCAACAAAGCCCCTTCTTGGCATCCATCGCGCACCCTTCCGGCCCCTTCCAGCACATTCGGCTAGCATCCCTGCACGTTTTCCCCGACTCTATCATGACCGGCTTCCAGGAGCAGCAGCACGTGTCAAACATCAGTGTCAGAGGCTACTCGCCATTCCATCACGGGCACTGACCGCCTGAGCAGACGCCTGTCTCTGGACACGCAGTTTCGACTTCTGCGCTGTCTAACTAACGCTACAGGGAATAACACATCAGCTTTCGTCGTATCTGATCGTTTCTCTAGGGCAGGGCTGTGGGATCAGAGTACAGACGTTCTTAAGGTACCTGGCAAACTGGCAAATGTAAACAGGACGTCGCCTCACGTTGCTTTCCTCTCCTGTTGAAGGGCTTCCTAAAGCCCGTCCAGCATTGAATGTCTACGATTAAACTGCTTTCGCTGCTTTTATCACTGAAGGTAGCAGACAGACCTTGGGCTTTGGAGCGGGTCAGGTCCACCACTGACCAAGTGAACACACTTGGGTGAGGCCCTTGACTTCCGTGAGCCTGCCCTCCTCGGGAAAGGTCGCCCCGGAAAGGGAGGTGTGGGGGATGCCCCGACTTGGACAGTACGTGCACCACGGACAGAAGGCTCTGCCCTCACCTCTCCTCCAGCCCTCACTGCGTGTCCTGAGCATGTTTCAACTCCATTCTCCATTCACTTCACAAGCAGAAGCTCAGAATTAGCTGGTCCTCCATGACACTGAGTTTCCGAGATCTGACATGAGCTAATAGTTTACTGGTCATCACACCGTCACAGATGAACCAGGACGTTACTTTCCCCCCGCCATTCTGTCTCTAATGCTAACAGGAACACCAAACGTCCTCTCTTCTCACCTGCGGGCTGGGAGCTGCACGTGCCTTCACCACACGTCCCACAGGAGGAGGCAGAGACACCAGTGTTTGAGGAAGGTAGAGGGGAAGGGAAGCTGAGTCTGCAAACGCCCCTGAGTCTTCAGACAACCACTGCTGAAGCTGATCTTCAAACCTGAAACATTTGAGCACCAGGAAGCAAAAACTTAACTTTCAGTGCTTGTCCCCTTTATCCACGTTCAGTTGTTAAAGCTTTGGTTTTTACTAAGGACAGAAGGGGAACTGAGAAACAACGTAACCTACAAAGAATACGATGTCTTTAATTTGCGGACCCAGCTTATACTTACTGAGAAAGGTGGCATCTATCCGGAAACCACTGCTTTCGCGAGTTACTTAACGTTACTCGTAATCCTCTGACTTGCTTTACTTTCTCTGGCTTACGTTGGGCTTTTGTGCTCATAGCTACTTCTGATCTCTTGACAGGTTATCCCAATGTACGGATTGCTGCTTATAGCTTAAAATTAACTCAGTGTCCTAGAGCCGTCCACCCCATAAGAGCGGGAAACACTCCGATCGGAACCGCTGCCACGACAGACCTGGGAAAACTGCTTTTGGAATCAGTCTGCCAGCAGATTCGCCGAGCCCCACCGGGCACTCAGCAGCATCCTAAGCACCAGGGTCCCAGCACCGAGACAGCACAGACGAGGCCCGGGCCTGAGCAGCTTACACTTTAGTGAAGGGAGAGAGACGGGGGGCACGTGACAAGAGAAACGTGGCCGGAAGATGAGAGAGACAAAGCAGAGTCAGGGAGGGTCAGAGGGAAGGGCAAGGAGGGCCTCGCTGAGTGGACATTTGAGCAGAGAACAGAACTGAATGGAAGGTGAGCCCAGGGGACACCTGAGGACGGCTGGGGAGTCCCGGGCCAAAGGAACAGCACACGCGAGGGCCTGGCCCACACTGCCTGGGGTGGCAGAGGAAGGAGCACAGGTCAGAAAGGAAATGGGCAGATCACGCAGGGCCTCGCCCACCTCGCGAGGGTTCTGCCTTCGATTCCAGGTGAGAGGGAAAGCCACTGAAAGGCGGTGAGCAGAGGAGTAACGTGACGCCTGCGTCCCACCGGTCTGCAGACCGGACCTCGGCCCCCTGCAGAAACGGGCCGGGCCTGAACGTATGCTGAATAGAGCCAGCAGGTCTGTGGCTGGACTGGATGTGGAGGGGTGATCCCTTGGCATCACCTTCAACTGAGAAGACCACTGTGGGGGGCCTGGGGGTCGGGACTTGGGTTTGGGGTGTTAGCTTTGAGACGCTATCAAGGGAGCAGCAGAATACTCAAGTTTGAGATCTGTATTGGGAGTTGTCAGAATACTGACGTAATTTTAAAATCCATGAAACCAGATGAGGCCACTGGGGAGTGGGTACAGATGTCACAGAGGAGCGGGGGAGAGGAAGAACCAGCAGGGTGGCCTAGGGGGAGTACAGGAGGGCAAGAGGGGACCGAAGGCTCTGGGAGCCAGGAGGGAGGGAGCAAAGGTCTGGAATGCTGCTGGAGACGGACTCACAGTCGGTCGGCCACGTGCGGGCTACAGTGACCCTAACTAGGGCAGCCGTGGGGCAGGGGGCAGTAGGGCAGACTGGGATAGTGACAACCACCGGCGTAAAGGGAGCAGAAACGGTGGTGGCTGGGGAGGAAACGGGGCCAAGGCAGGGAGAAAGGCCAGAGCCGGCCTCCCAGCGGGGCGCGGCGGTGGACGGCTGCGGGGGCCTCACCTCTTGCTCTCCTCTTTCTCCAGCAGCAGCCTGCTGGACAGACACTGGGCCAGGAGCTCCTGGGCAGACGCTCGCTGCGTCAGCTCCTCCGTGCTGGGAACACGCCCCTCCGGGCCTCGCTCCGCAGGCCTCTTCCCTCCGCAGCGCCCGCCAAGCGACCCAGGGGCTAGCTGGGGCGCAGGATGAGGACGCTTCATCCCCACACTGTAAGCGCGTCTTGAAATGCTTGCGGGCAGGAAAGAGGGAGAAAGCATTTTATTATTTATGCCCACAGCACCTGGTCTTCCCCGGCGGTCTCCCATCCAGGTGCTGACCAGGCCCGACCCTGCCGAGCTTCCGAGATCAGACGGGATCGGGCTTGTTCGGGGTGGTGCGGCCGTGGACCATGGCTCCACGGGGCGTGAACCCAGGACCTTCTGCGTGTGAAGCAGACGTGCTGACTGCTCCGCTGGGGAACCACGTCTGGTGAATTTTAGAATTTTCCCTTTGGGTGAATTATAAACGTCCTGACCTCACAGTTTGAGAACTAACATCTTTGCAGCACGGCATCCTCCCATCAAGGGGAGCGGCCCCTCGTTTACTCAGGTCTTCTTGGTACCCGTGGGGCCTTCCGGTTCCCGCGACGGGGGTTTAGCACCTTTCCCGGGCAGTTTATATGTTCATGTGTTATACGTCTGCTGGGTGCAGGGGCCACAGAAACACACACTGAACACAGATCTCACCGCTCCGGACCCAGCTGGAGCGCCTTCTGCGTCTGCATTCTGGCTTCTTCCCACGACGCGGGGACGTCGTACTTTTTCAAATGGTTTTTAAAAAAATATACACATATCTGACCGTCTTCACTCAGTGCATCTGAGAAAACAACACAAAACCACAGGACAAGGAGACATCAAAAGAGCAGCAGGTGACCATGTGACGTTTGCTCAGATTCACTGATTTCAGAAGAAGCCCTTCTGATTAAAGTCACACAATTGCACGGCTCCCATCTGAGCCAAGTACGCTCCAGGTGTCCGTGAGCTGTTCGGCGTCCAGACTCAGGCCCCATACGACTCCCCAGAGCTACGGGTGCTCTCGCACTTGGAGCCTGCCTTGGGGGCCCCTTTCAGGAGGGTGAGTCCAGGCTGTCCTGGAGCTCTCAGCTTTTTCCCAGTGTGTGAGGGACCTAGAAGTCACTGGCGTGAAGAGGGAGTCCTAAGGAGAGGAGGAGCAGACCCACAGGAAGAGAGACAAACCTCAAGGAAACACCTTCCCTTGCTGAAAATGGACCAGTCCAGTCCCACGAGGAGCCGGGCCCTGCGGTGCCACACGCTACCTACCCGACATGACGGGAAGCCGGGGGGGCGTCCAGTCCCTCAGCTTGTGGTTGATGCACAAGGCGATGACATCATCCCACGGGATCTCGGTCACTGAGGGCCCGGCCTCCCAGCCCGGGGAGGGGCTCTTGCTCTTCCACCTGCCGTAGGTCCTTCGGAGCAGGTTCTCCACCTGGGACTGGAGGACGGGCTGTGTCTGGCGAGAGCTGGGGATCTGGGAGGCGTACTGGATGACCATGGAGCAGACGGGGGGCCAGGGAGCTGGGGAGAGAGCGCCCAGTGCGTCGGTAGGCCCGGCCAGAGGCGGGTGGAGGTCTGCACGGAGCGCCCTCCACTCCGCCTTAACCTGAGCTGCGAGTGCGCAGCGGAGGATCCGCCCGGAACCCGACCGTGGCAGGAGCACGCGGCTGAGGGACGAGCGTCCCCCCGCCGTGCCCAGAGCAGGGGATGCTGCCTCCCGGATGAAACTCACAACCGGCTCGGCCCAGGCTCGGTGCTCTGACGAGCAGCCAGGCGAGGCTGGGGACCCGACCCAGCTCCCCATGCGGCGGTTTGCGCCACGCGCATGGCTTCTCTTGGGGCTCCTTCCGGGAGGCGCGTCACCCAGGCCTCCCGTGGACCACACCCTGGAGTGCAGAGGGCGCCTGAGGCCTGGCCCTGCGGCACCACGTGCCGTGCCACCTAAGCAGCCGCCAGCCTCCTTCCCGCCTAATGGCACCAGCAACAGAAGGGGCGGCCTCTGCGCCCAGCCCAGGGCCCGGGGAGTCTGCGCCACAGCGGCCCGAAAGCTTCGCCTGGCACAGCCAGAGCCACAGAACAGGCCTTCGTGACAGAAGGGGAACACCAGCGTCGAGTCGGCGCTGAGTGCTGTGGCCCCAGCTGAGCCAGCGGCGCAGGGTCAGGGCTGCACAGTCCCCACGCCGTCTGCCCCACACCGTGGTGCAGTCAGGGCGGGACGTACTGTCCGTTTGGAAACTCCAGGCCTGGGGGTCGGGGCTGCCCCAACACTGCTGCGTGACACCTGCTGATGGCTCTGTTGGTAGCGAAGGGCCAATAGCGTCAGCCCACAGAAACTCTGGGCCGCTCTGACTCCTACACCCAAGGGCAGGTGCGAGCGGGTGCAGGATGGGGACGGGGACACAGAGCGGGAGACTCGAGAACCTCACACCAGTGCCCCACACCTGCCAGACGGCGACTACGGCAGGACACGGGGTCTCAGCACCCCGGCAGCCCGCGGATGAGCACCTACCCCCCGGGGGCGGAAGGTCCATGTGCGGAAGCTGGAAGCCCAGCACGGCCTGTTTCAGCCAGGCCAGGTGCTCCGGGGCGTTCCAGTAAAGGTGAGGGAGCAGCCGGCTGCCCCCGGCCTCGGCGAACTCGGCGACGGGCCAGGACAGGTCACAGAGCTGCTCGGAGGCCACCACGGACGCCAGGAAGCTCAGCACGCTGTTGAACAGCTCGATGATGGCGCCGGGCTCCTGCGAGGCCAGGCCCCGCAGCCGCCTCTCTCTTCTGTCATGGAAAAACCGGCCACTAAACTCACGGCCGACCCCATCTTCCACGTACTGGATGAGCGTCTGGCAGCAGAGGTCGAGGTCACAGGGGCAGCGGGAGACCAGCCACTGCACGGCCTGTGAGAGCTGAGGAGCAAGGACAGTCGGGAGAGGCGCCGTCAGACAAGGCCCGCGCTTCGCCCCGAAGCCGGCCCTCCCGCCGCTGCAGCAGAGGGGCCGCCGGGCACCAGCGCCTCGGCCCCACTGGGACTGGGACGGGGCAGAGGCTTCTGCCGCAGCGCAGCCCCGTCTCCCAGGGCTCTGGAGACCTGCCAAGCGAGGACCCCCGGCCGGGCCTCCAGGTCCTCGCTGCCCGGGGCGGGACAGAACCACCTCGCCCTGGTAGGGCTCGGGCCTGGGGGACACTAGCCCAGCACGCCCGCTCTTCACCCGGAGGCCACGACGTCGGCCCCCAGGAGGGCTGGCCGCTTCGCCACGCGCCGGGTGCCTCCCGCCTGCAGCCATCTGCAGGAACGTTCCCGGCTCGTCTCTCTCTCTAAGGAGGCTTCTGATAACTTAACTTCTCATGCAGTCCGAGGACAACCGCCTTAGAATCACGAGTCACGCATCTGACTTTCAGACGTGAGACCAACTGTCGTACTCTAAACCCACAGCTACGAAACCTCTGAAAACCGACGTGAACATCTGATTTTTTGCAGCTAGGAGGACTACAGGCAAACTTTTATTCCGACTTCCGCTCATTCCTTTCAACAATAAAATCTGAAATGCAAGCAGCTTTTACACGAAATTCGAGATAGAGCAAACTGGGGAAACGGAAACGCGCGCCTGGGCCCGTACCTTCCTCGTGGCCTGGAAATCGTGAATGCAGTCGGGAATCTCCACGACGGTGTAGGCGGACACCAGCTTGGCCGAGACCAGATCCTGCAGCATCAGACCTTGGAGAGACACAGAGGGGGGCCACCTGTCTCCTGCTTCCAGCTCCGCACGTGAGCGAACGCGTCCCATGGCGCTGACCCGCCCAGCCCTGCCCCCAGTCTCCGCAGCGGCCCGGCCAGCACGTCCTCAGGCCCCGGGCTCAACCCATTTCCTGCCGGACCGCAAACCAGACGCCCTCACGAACCTTCTTCCACGTCCTTCGCCACGGCGGCCCCTCCGGAGCCGGGTGCGAGGACCAGCAGCGGCAGCGCGGGCTGGAAGGGCTTGGCCTGCAGCAGCTGCTTGAGCTGCAGGAGCGCCGACAGCCAGTACACGTCCTCCTCCGCCACGTCCTCGCTCTGCACTCGGGGCGCGAGCAGCAGCAGGAGCCCACTGGCCCCCAGGAGCTCCTTCTGCGTCTCCACGGCATCGAGGGCGCCGTCGCTGAGTGCGCCATGGGCCACCTGGGATGGCAGCCGGACCGTGAGGAGGGCGCACCCAGCAGCCCCGGACACCAGCCCCAGAGCCAGTGCGGCCAAACCTGGCTGTGCCTCGGGCCGGCCTCCCCCACGCAGCCCGGAGAGGTGCCGGGAAGGGCAGGCCAGCCGTGGTTCGGCCTCCCGCCACGGCTCCGTTTGAGCACGGCACTTTAAAATCCTAACTGTTGCCCTTAAGTCGTCATAAAGGCAGGTAAGCCCGAACCGAGAGGAAAGGAGAACAGCAAGCTGGCGGGGATTTCCAAGCCCGTTCTAGAAAGCAGCACAAAGACGGGAGTGCCCACTGGGTCGGGGGCGTAGAGGAAGACCCCCCCCTCCGAGGGGCTGCAGACGTCGTGCGGAAGGGACCAGGCCAGCTGAGCACGCAAAGCCACCCAGAACACCCAGGCCTTGCGGCACCAAGAGCCGGAGCCCAGGTTCGGGACCCGAGGGACAAGTCCCATGCAGAGCATGGCCCTGCCTGCAGGCAGCCTCTGAGTGCGGCGTGGCCCCTACGCAGGGGCCTGTCCCACCCTGCCAGGAAGCAGACACACGCGCACCCTTGGACACGGTGGAGGGGGCTGGGCGCTGGCCACCCCCCTCACCCGGAGCACACCAGCAGCTCGGCCCAAGGAGGAGACCAGTCCCGTCCAGAGAAGACCAACAGCCCCGTAACAGACACCCAGATCCTGTCGTCTGGAGGGTCCCCAAAAAGGACGGCTTGCCGTTCACAGTCACAAGATGGGAAGAAAGAGGCCAGCAGGGTGAGAAGGAGGAAACGGGCAGCACACGTGGAACAGAGAACCGTCGTAACACAAAGTCGGAGAAACCTCCCAAACGCGACACAAAAGAACAGGACAGGACGGAGGACAGGAAGGGGAGGAAGCGCGGAGGGTCACTGGGTGAGATCCAGCGTGGAACAGGGGTGCGAGAGAGAACAGAAAGCAGGGAAGGCGAGCAGGTGCCGTGAAGACCCAGCACCTCCCAGGAGCAAACGAGAGGCTCCGGCCTGCAGGGCGGGAAGCCGGCAGCAGGCTCGCCCCAGGGGACTTCAGAGCCAGGGCAGAGAGCGCGGGCCACCAAAGAGAAAGCAAACCCGGCCGCAGACAAGGACACAGGGACAGCCTCAGACACCGCTGTCCAGGAGTGGCATGCGCGCCTCGGCGCCACCGACCGTGGCGCCTCCAGAGGTAGCCACGTGGTCTGGGCAACTGATTTGAAGCCCTCTGGGCCTCCGTTTCGTCATCAGGAAAACAGGGATAGTAAGTGAGAGTGCCCACCCACAGGTGGCACAAAGACCCAAGGAATCTGCCCGAGGTAGCAGACTGACAGCGCGTGGCCCCCACGGCAGCCACGCCCTGGGACATGCCACCACCCCCAGGGGAGCAGGGGGGTGGCACTTGCTCAAAGGGAAGGATAAGGTGAAGTGACAGAGCACTTGGGAAACTGTCCTAGCATGTGTACGGCCCACCTGGTGGCACGTTCGGGTAAAAACTGAGAGATTCGGGTAAGACTACTTAAGTGAGAAAATAAGGCGACTCTCACTTGCAGAAAAAATAAAGAAACGTGGTCCTTTGCCGGTTCTGGGAAAGCAGGGGCCGCACGGCCATCAGAACGTGACTCCACTAAGTGAGTGATATAGCACGTGACGACGGGCCAGCCCGGGAAGGTGACGGAGTTCACTCCTCACCCATGTGGTGTGCAGCCACCAAGACGGCCCCCCCATCCCACCCCCTGGCCTCTGTGCCCTTGCATGATCCCGCCGAGTACAGGCTTAGAAGACGCAATCAGACGTGAGAGACAGGGTGCCACTTCCAAGGTCAGGGTACGAAGAGACGCGGCCATCCCGCCCAGCCAGTGGAAGCCGCCGTCACGCCATGGGCTGCCTGGCAGAGGCCCGTGTGGCAGGAGACTGAGGGGGCCTCTGGACCCAGCCGGAAGGAAGAGCGCTCTGCCCGCGAGCACGAGGGAGCCTGGACGCGGGCCCTGCTCGGCTGCCAGACCTCACGGGGGACCAGAGCCGTGGCCGACGTCTCGATTTCCACCTCGGGACAAACCCCGAGCAGAGGACCCCGCCAAGCCGCACCTGGACTTGTGACCCCCGGACTCCCCGTGACGATAAATGTTGGTCATTTCAAGCCACTAAGTTTGGGGGCAACGTGTCCTGTTGCAGTGAATGAATAACGTGCTGACCATAATGGGAAGTCACTGGTCAGTGCCCTGAGCGGACTGACCACAGCACGCGCTGCGGGGACGCAGGGAAGTCAGGCCCCGGGAAAAGGGACCACCAGTCTGCTGCTGACCATGTGGCGCTCTGACTTTCTAGCCACGTGCGAGTGTTCCTGTTGAAAGACGTCAGGGATGAAGGCGAGAATGACAACGCACTAACTGTCCGGTGGGTGAAGTCTGACCCTACAACCACAGGAGAAGAGGAGGGCACACACCAGGACATCACCAAGTGCCACCTCTGAGAGCTGAGAGCAGGCCCGCTCCGGTCACCTTCCCACTGCCTCACGTCTCCTCACACCGATGACGTTTTACACGTGTGTTCCTTTTGCACTTAGAAGACGTGATAAGTAGCATCAAGACGGGAAAACGAAAGAAACAAAACCCTACAACCGAAATGCAACTTGAGGACGTTCCAAGAACAGAGAGACCGTGGACAGGAGTGCTGCACGCAGGTGACCAGGACGTGCCACGCCGGTGGCTTTGTTAGGAAGAGGAGAGACCCGGGCCGCGCAGGCCTTCGAGTCAGGACACACGCCGAGAGCAGCGACCTTCCCTGAGCCCTCCTCGGAGCATTCAGCCCGGCCAGGCCTCAGGACACGCCGGGCACCAGGCCGGTCATGGAAGGTCCCACGCCGAGGCCCGAAGCGCGGGCCGGGACAGCAGCTCCGGACACTGCCCTGCCCTGCCGTCTCCCAAGTGGGATAACCCTCGGGTGCGAGCTCTCAGCGCGCACCCCGACACCTGGGAATCCTCCGTGCAGGTTTGACTCTGACGGGAAACAGGCTCCCGTCACACGAGGATCTCTCGGGGATCGATTAAGGTCATACCCGAGGGAAGGAGAACTCGTACTGGAGATCCGAGGGCAACCCGCATGCCAAGCAGAGAACCGCAGCTGCCACGTCCAGGCCTGGACCCGTGCAGCGGCTGGAACCAAGTCCGCGACAGCTGCACAAGGCTACGCTCCGTCGGGCTTTTGCTACCCGGTTCCCCCGACCGATCAGGGAGCCGTGGCCGTCACCGCGTTGCTGCGGAGCGCTCCCCCCCCACCTGCCCTGGCTAAGCACCAGAGGCAGACAGAGCCCAGGCCCTCCGAGTGACGTGCGGGACAGCGCCTGCGCCCCCGTCAGGGAGGCTCTGATCCTCACCCGCTTCTCACGGGGGCCCGCGACCAGGGCCAGCTAGGGCTCAGCGCACAGCAGACGGGCGCCCTCTGTGGGATGCCGTCCAGGCACATGGGGAAGACGCGACACGTGCTTCTGAGCCGCCCCCGTTCCTTCAGAGCCTCTTCAGGGACGTGTGAGAGTCCGGTGAGGTCGGGCGTGAGCGGAAACGAGAATGGCAGGAGCAAACGCACGAGGGGCCGCCACTCACCTTCACACACACGCTGACGGAGACCGTCCGGCTCCCGCTGCTGCTGAGCGCACTGAACAGCGCGAGCGTCTGAATCCCACCAGCACCGCGGCAGGGGTCGTCCCAGGCGCCAGCTCCCGTGAACTTGACTTTTAACCAGTCTGCCAGGATTCTGTGAACGAAAGGAAACGGCGCTCGAAGGACCTGATTCTGACTCTGAACCACGAGGACTGTCAGGACCAGAAGAGAGAGAGAAGCAGCACACCGGTGTGGTCCGCAGCCACGACCCTCGCGGCGCGCGGGTCCGGCCAGGGCCCTCCTGGGCTGTCTACTCCGGCAGGAGGAAGGCTCCCTCGTGAGGCCGCCTCCTGCGGGTGTGGGTTAAGGTCCTGGAGCAGCCGGGAGGACTCCGAGCAGCAGAAAGCTCCTTCTAGTTTAAAGCGCGCGCACTTTACAGAGCCGAATCCTCACGGAGAGTTCTCGGGACGTCTACTTCCTGACGGACTTCGCACACCAGAAAACGTCTCTTTTAACGAACGAACGTCTCGATACTTTCAGCACGCCACAGCCCTCACCTTTGCTCGGCTGTCTCCTGAGACAAGCTCCTTTCCCCTCAGCCTGCACGTGGTCCCGCTTGGGAAGCCACGTGTTCAGAGAACCCAGCACCGTCGCACCCGCCGACAGAAGGGCAGAAGGGTACGGCCACGTGGAGAGCAGCCTGGCAGACGTCAGACTCACACACGGATTCCCAGAACACCCGCAATTCCACACCTTGGCACGCAGCCAAGAGGACAGACGTCCACACAAACAGGTGTCCACGCGGACAAAGACACCAAGGTTCGCGGCGGCGCTATCCGCAGTCGCCAGGCGCGGAAACGGCCCAGACGTGCCCATCGACTGACATGAAACGTGGCAGATCACGCCACGGCATGTTATTCGGCCACAAAGAGGAACGAAGGGCCGACACGTTCACCACAACACGAACGGACCCAGAGAACACTGACGGGAGTGGAGACGCGCCATCGCTGCCACCCCCTGCAGGGCTCCACTCAGACGAGGCGCAGACAGGCGGACACGTAGGGTCGGCAGGCAGACAGGTGGCCGCCAGGGGCTGGGGTGCGGGGGATGGAGGGCGGCTGCTCGTACACGTGGGGGTTCCTTTCTGAAGTGAAAAAAAACGTTCTGCCGTGAAGACAGGGTGACGGGTGTCAACTCTGTGACAACCCTCAAAGCCGGGGAAACGGACGCTTTAAGTGGGTGCAGCTGACGATGGCGAAGCTACTTAAAAGGAAAGTGGCGTGTTTCGTGGTTGCTTTAAGCTCGTGGTTTCTGGAAACCATCTGGTCACAGGAAACGATGCCACGCGAATTTTCTGGACTTCTCTTTTAAAACGCCCAAGCGTTTTCCTGAGGAGGGAAAAACGGAACCACAGCGAACAAACTACGACCTGTCTTCCCCAAGACGGTGAAACGAAGCAGGCGCTAATCGACACACCTGAGGTGGCTCTAAACGTCCACGCTCAAACGCGGGCACAGAGACTGTCGCCACGTTCACAGGATAAAGGTTTCAATAGGGTGCCAACCTCAAGTCGCCGACGAAAGACTGCGAGCTTAAGCACCGAGACGCAAACCCACGTGTCGGGGTTCCCACCGCACACGAGGAGCTCACGGCTCTGACAGCCCGGCCAGCCCTGTGTCGCGGAGAAGTCGCTGCACCTCCCCGGGCCGCTTTCCCAGCCTGAACCCCCCGGAGGGAAGGTCTCCCCACCTGCCAGGCCTCCCTGGGGACGGCTCCTCTCCGTCGGCAGGCAGCACCAGCACCAGCTTCCAAAAGACACGCTCACGCCCTCCAGGCAGGTGCTCGGCCACGAGGGACGGCAGGTCCAGGGGCGCCCAGGCCGCGTCGCTGGAGGGACAGAGCAGGGCGGGTGAGCCGGCGCCGGGCCCCGGGCAGGGGGGCGTGCGGGGCCGGGCGGGCGTGCGACAGACCTGAGCAGCCGCTGCTGGAAGTGCTGCACCTTCATCTGCTGCACCGTCCTGCTCCGCAGCCACCGCAACCTGCAGGGAGGGGAGGAGGCGCTGTGCCCACGAGGCCGCTGCGCGCCCGCGGTCCCAGTGCAACACGGTCGGAGCGTGAGGGTCTCCGGGGGAGAACGCCGAGGGGCCCACGCGGCGTCTCCCAGTGGGGGGGCGGGCTGGCCCGAGGGCCTGATCGTTCCCGCACCGAGCAGCTGCGTGGGGAGCAGCGTCGGGACATAGAAGCCTGCCCCTCGGAACACACGCCTGTCTGCAGGGGGCCTCTCAAGGGTGGTCAGGGATGGCGACACGTGAGCCAAGGCCTTGAGGAAACGAGGGAGAGCATGACAGCTCCTGGGGGGGGAGTCAGCGGTGGCCATGCCCAGGCAGGAGTGTGCCCGTGTGCGCAGGGACGGTGCACAGGGAATGCAGAGGGTGGGGGGCTCCATGCGAGGACTCAGGGAGCCACCCAGGGTCGTGACCTGGTGAGGACACCGGGGTGAGGGGTCATGGGCGGTGGCCGGCAGAGCTCCAGAAGACTGGGTTCACCCTGGGGCTGGGACAGGAGCATCCAGAGTGGGGGAGGGGCCGCAGCGTGACCCGAGGGCCAGGGGTGGGGCATGGGGACAGACAGATGGGGCGGCGCAAGGCCAGGAGGAGGCTGGGCCACTGCCAAGGCTGTGGAGCTCAGAGAGAAGCCTGCGCGCTGCCCGCACGGCACATCCAAGGCCCTTGGCCACCGGCTGCGCCAGGGCCAAGTGCAAGACTGAGACCCGTGGGATCCAGGCCACCCCCCAGCTGCTTGGAACTG
The DNA here is from genome assembly GCA_030015415.1 of Cynopterus sphinx. Taxonomy (NCBI): domain Eukaryota; kingdom Metazoa; phylum Chordata; class Mammalia; order Chiroptera; family Pteropodidae; genus Cynopterus; species Cynopterus sphinx. The sequence goes on along the minus strand of CM057380.1, from coordinate 243,335 downwards.
GATGAAACCCTGGAGGTGGGTTTCAGAGAGGACGTCCATGACAGCCCGGGGGAGACCAGGCGTGCACAAGACCCAAACAGCACACTGTCCGTTGCCCCTCCGTGTCACCTTCCTTCTGGGCCCCTCTCGAGAAGTGATACAGGCACGGCCTGGGGAGGCCAGACCCTGCACGGCCAGCACTGGACAGCACACACCGGGACCTGGGCCGGACCCTGAGGAGCGGACATGCTTGGGGTGGCCGGGAGTGGCGGGGTGCCACGCCAAAGGGGCATAAGGAGGAGCCTGGGAGAGGGGAGACTGCAGGCTGGGGGCGGGGGATGCCGAAACACGGCCACAGAAGACAGGCCGCTGTGGCGCGGGGGCGGCAGGAGCAATAGAGATGCCGGGGGGTCCGGGAGCAGAGGCACAGGCAGTGGGAGGCCACGAGGACACTGTCTCCACCAGTGAGAATGGACGTGGCGTGTCCCTAAGCCAGGGGGGCCAGGGGAAACGGGATCCCGAGTAAAATTCGACAGCCAGGACCCCGAGTGTTTCGAGGGGAGAAGGCACACGTTCAGGCAGAGCGGCCCCACGTCCAGGCCGTGTGAGCCCACCCCGCGTCTGGGTCACGCTGACCTGGTGCAGGAGATGCCCACTTTCCCCGCGTGGCCCAGGTCCAGGAGGCCCTTGGCCAGGTTCTCCTCGGCAATGGGACACTCTGCGCTGGGTGCCAGTGCCCTGAGCTGGTTGTTCACGTCCACACAGCAGGGCGCCGCAGGGAAGGCCCGCATCTGGCGCCGCAGCTTCTTGCGGGCCGTCACGCCTTCCTTCCACCTGGAGGACACAGCGCGTCATCACGGGGCGTGTTCAAGGTTCACCCGGGGACAAACGCAAAGCACGCCCCAGCACCCCGAACGTGGGGAGCACGCTTTTCGGCAACGTGCTTAGTGTTTTTCAGCAGCAGTTCTCCAACTGAGAAGAGAATCAGAATTAAAACTCCAGGAAAAAGGTAAAAAACAAAAGCACAAAAATTCAGGCCTGGGGAGGCCTGACAGCAAATGAGTGGTGGGGACCCCGAGACAGCTGAACGTCACAGCTCGTGCTGACCGGTCCCCGGAGGCCAGCCTGGCGCTACGCGTTCAAGGACAAGGTAGTCGCCCTCTGACCCAGCAAACACGGCTGCCGGGAGTGTGGCTCCAGACACGGGTGCCCGGGGGGCACCGGGACGGTCACCACGGCGCTGTCTGTCACAGCTAAAGAAAGGAGCCTCCACCCCGCGCAGGGCAGTGGCGCGCTCCAGTGGAGCCAGGCCACGGGGAGGGGAGGGAGGTGGCCAGGGCGCAACGGGCAGCTGCCCTTCGGGGCGGGAAGCGGCGTCCCGTGGAACGCACACTCGCTGCCTGCTGCCCCTCCTCACACAGTCGCCACCGGCCGGAGCACGACTGCTCGTTCCACACAGACTGCGAACCGAGTCGGCACACGACACACGCGACACACACACGCCATTTACAGACCAGCGACTCAGACGCCCTGTCCTTCCACCCAGTCCAGAAACAGGGCCGTGACCAGCACGGGGACGCCCGTGGGCCCTGCTCAGACACACGTCCTCGCTCCCGAAGGGGCCCTACACCGAGCGTGAGCGCACACTATCACGTGCGTGTGCAAACCGCCTTTTGCATGCACTCTGCCCACGTTTCCTCGAGAACTGCTCCTGTCGTTCTAGGCTACGTCTCGGACCTTTCCCCGAGGTGTGCACAGCTGAGACGCGTCCGGCGTGTTCGTGGCCACCTCCCTGCGTCTAGCACAGGGGTTCACGGAAAACAACCTGTAAACGTGGCGGAAATACGGAACCTTCCCTCCAACCCCGTCCCTTACTTGTCCCCTCGGTGTGTGTCTTGCAGGAAGGACCGTGGGACGCGCGTGCCGCTGTTTTCTGAAAGGAGCACCCTCGCGACAGATGCGCAGGCCGGCGCGCCCGAGAGCACGCGGACTCACCGCCGGAGGTATCTGCTGTAGCACCGCAGCTCCTGCAGCGTGCCCTGCGCCGTCTGCAACACCTCCTCCCGCAGAAACAGGTCCACCAGCTGCGCGCAGACGTCCTCGGAACAACGGGCCACGCGGGCCCTCTGGTCTGTCTCCACCGCGCTCCTACGGGATGGGGCGATCAGCGTGGGGACACTGCACTCAAGGCTCCCCCCACGCGCTCGCCTGGAGAGCACAGGGTTCCACGGCCGTTAGAGGGAAACGAATTCACGTCTCCGCTGCCAGAGCAGCTTAGGGTTTTCACTTTACTTAACGTCCAGACGCCTGGGAACAATCGCCACGCAACAGACTTAACAGAGGAAGAAGCGGGGCTCCGGGCCGCTGGGTCTCAGATCCAACGGGCCCTTGTAATTAGCCCGGAAACAACTCTCTGCCCTGAAGCTCGGCACTGAAATGGTAAAGTCCTGAAGTGAGCCAGCTCCGCGCCACCGCTGAACACACGGAACCAGAGGAGGGCGCTTCCAGGCGAGGAAACCGAGGCACGGGGCCGGGGTGCGGACGCCGGTGCGTCGAGCCGCAGGCGAACCCCCAACCCAGGGCAGCCCTGGGGCCCACGGCGCCCACTCACGTCCACTCCCGGGCGCACGTCTCCCGCACGCATTCCGTCACCACCAGCTCCGCCAGCTCCGCGGCCAGGCCCTGGCTCAGCCGGCTCAGCGCCAGCTCCCTCTCCTGTCTCAACCTGCGGGTTCAGAAGTGAAGCTCAGGGCTGACGTTCAGGGTAAAAATAAGCGGCATCACACTCCGTGACCTCACAAGTGGGGACCTGAGCTGTGCTGCCTGAGTCAGCGGGCCTGACCCTCTGGTCCCAGCAGACAGGCCACACGGCCGCCCCGCTCCGGCGCCCGACCCCCACCCTGGCTGGGGAGCGGCTGCTGCTCGCCAGTGGGGGTGGCCTCAGGACCCCCGCCTGCTCGCCGGGCCACAGGGTCCGGGGGTGTGAGGGCGCGGACAACAGCAAGAGCGTGCCGGGCCCGGGGTCCCCTGTGTGCAAGGACGAGACACACTCACCTCTGCTCTTCGGCCCGCAGCCTCTCCTCCTCCCGTCGCCCCCGCTCCTCAGTCACTTCTTCGGTTGCGACGCACCTCAAGACGCACGCGGTCGCCGCTGTCAGCAGCTCCTCCACGGCGGCGGCAGAGACACTGGGCAAGGCAAACAGGAGCGCGTGCTGAGGAGGGGAGCGAAACCCCAGCAAGCCGCACGGCGAGGAAAAACCCCCCTGGCTGTCAGGAGACGAGTTAACCCCTGGTTAGAATCACGCACTCCAGCGACGCAGCCCCGTGAAGAATCGGAAAACCCGCAGAGCTGGAGCTGGTGCGGAGACGCGGCCCAAAAGCCTCCAACTAGACAAGCCAGTGGCCAGTGGGCGTCGCCGGTAAACTCCACCGACGGCTTCAAGGAGCACTGGCACCAAGCCCTCTCGGTCTCCGGAAAATGCCACGAGGGAAGGGACACTTCCCGACACTGCTGTGCGGCCGGGCCCGCCCCGATCCGACGCCGGGAGCCAAGGCCCTGCGCGGGAAGCACGGGCCGGCCCTGCACACCACGGGTTCGGACGGCGCGGGCCCACGTCCGCGCGGGCTTTTGCAATGAGCAGCCAGCTTACTGAAGCCACGGGGTGTGCGTCTGCAGACTCCCAACTGCAGATCGAAACAGCCTTTCTGCCTCCCGGCCTGGGCGGGTGGGGACGCTGGCTCTGATCTGAGGCTGCTTGAGTCTGCGGAGGCCGAAGGCTGACCGTGAAGGCTTTGGGGAATCGCCAGCTACGCGAGGAGTTCTGACTGCGCAGCGGTCGCTGCCCCTGACCCCTGTGCTGTTCGAGGGTCAGCTGTGTGTGAAAGGGTCGCATGCCTGCCGCACGACAGCGGCCCTGGACCGCGAGGCGAGCCAGCGAAGGAAAAGCGATGCAGCACGCCACACTAAGAGGGTGAGGGGAGGGACCCCCGGGCTCATCTCAACCGATGCAGAGGGACATCTGACAGAATTCAACACCACTCAGGATAGAAAACGCGCGACAAACTGGGGATAGAAGGGTAACACGCCCGCAGCTGTCACGGTCAGCGGCGAAAGGCGGAAACTTTCCTGTAAGATCAGGAGCCAGACAGGGGTGGCCACTTGTGCATTTCACTCAGCACCATACTGGAAGTTAGAGCCAGAAACACTAGATGAGAAAAATGAAAACATCCAAACTGGAAAGAAGAAAACCACACACATTCGCAGATGATACCACCTTGTACACGTAAGATCCTAGGTAATCACCCAAAATGTGTGAGAATTTGTGAGTTCAAGCAACCAGGGAATACAAGGGTCGACACACAAAAATCACCCTACACGCTAGCACTGAGCATTCTGAAAGTGAGATTAAGAGAACAAGTTCACTTACAACAGCAATAAACGTGACGAAGTGAAGAGCAAACTTAACCAAGGAGATGGAAGACGTGTGTGATGAAAACTACAGAACATTCCTGGAAACGTGAAGGACGAACTAAGCAAATAAAAGACACCCACGTTCATGGACTGGAAGACAGCATGATGTCACCACCGCCCAAAGCAATCGACAGGGTCAATGCAGTCGCTGTCCGAATCCTGGAAAACATCTTTTGCGAAAACAGAAAAACCCGTCCTAAAATTCTTCTGCAATTTCACGGGGCCTCGAATAGCAAAACAATGCTGAAGAAGAGAAACAAAGTTCAAGGACTCACACGTCGCCATTTCAAAACTTACGACCACTTACGACCGAGAACAGTCAACGAAACAGTGCGGTACGGGCACGGCACGGACACGAAGACCCACGCACGCGCCAGAACGGGGAGCCCAGAAGTGAACCCTCGCGTAGGTGGTCACAGGGTTTCTAACGAAGGCACCGAGACCATCCAAGGAGGAAACGGCGACCTTTTTAACAACCGGTCCTGGGGAAACTGACACCCACACGCAAGATAATCACGTTGAAGCCTTATACCCTAAATAAAGACGGAATCGAAATGGATCAAAGACCTAAATTTAAGAGTCATATAGCTCTTAGAAGGAAACAAGGAGAAAATCTTCAAAACATTAGTTTGGCCAAGATTTCCTATAACATGACACCGAGGCACAAACAACATAAGGAAAAATAAAATGGACTAAAAAAGTTTTTTAAGACATTTAAAACTTTGTGCATTGATAGACATTCTCAAGAATGGAAAGACAATCCACGGGATAGGGAAAAATATCTGCAAATCACCTATTGATAAGGGATTAATATCCAGAAAATAAAGGAATTACAACAAAAACACAATTCGAAAATGGACAAAGGACGTGAAGACATTTCTTCAAAGAAGACACACAAATGGCCAATCCGCACACGAAAGGAGATGCTCGACATCAGTCACATGGAACAGCAAACCAAAACTGCACTGAGGTCATCACTTCACATCCATCACGACAGTCGTGACCAAAAGCACGCAGACGCCGCCATGCGCTGGGACGGATGTCGAGGAACTGGTGCGCCCACTAGGGAAAGCAGTTCGGCGGCGTCTCGGAAGCTTAAGCAGACTACGTGATGCAGCCAGCCATCTCCTGGGCACACCGTGAGAACGGAAAGCGGACTCGGTCGTCTGCAGGCCCGCGCTCACAGCAGCAGTGTCCACAGCAGCCAAAGGCGGACGCACCCACGTGTCCACGGACGGGGGAATTTAAAAATGTCGGATGCGCGCACACACGGATGGTTAACGGAGCACTACTCAGCCGTAAAGAAGGAGTGGGATGCTAGCATGTGCCACAACAGATGAGCCTTGAAGGCATTTCTGTGTCTGAGGGAAAAGGCACAAAAGGACAAACACTGCTATGAATCCACGGGGACGAAGTACCTACGAGAGGAAATTCACGAAGACAGAAGGTAGAACAGAAGTTACCAGGCCCTGGGGAAAGGGATGAAGGGGAAATTACGGTTCAGAGGCTGCAGTTTCTGTTTGGAATGATGAGCAAGTTCCGGAAATAGTGGCGATACACACACAGCACCGTCGGTGCACTCAGTGCCACCGAATCGTATGTTCACAATCAGTTAAAACGGTAAATTCTGTCATGTGCATTTTACCACGACAAAAAATTTAAGTCCAATGAAGTCACGTTTATTTTTAGCTCCAGCAGAGAAAATGTATAACTTCAGTAGAGAAAAAGGAATCAAATCCATCGAAAAGACTGATCCTTTCGTGTATCCTACGTTTAGAGATAAAATACCTACCCGTTGTGTCGTTTTACAGGTACTAGGACTCCTTAACTCTTTAAGAAAGCCCGATTCAGTAAACGCGTTACGTTTCAATCACCTTTACACTAGCTCCTCAGAGCTTAGAAAGATCTCGACTGTCGCAGTTCCTAGGACTGGGGGTCTGCGGTATAGAATCAGACAGGCTGGGAACGTACTTTGAAACGTCTAAGGAAATGTCATCGTGGTGTAAAACGCAAGTCAGTATGAGATGTTCAAAGGGATTTAACGTGCAAATCGACGAAATGAAACTTCGTCCAAGACCAAGTGTTTTTAACAGAGAATGAACTAGTTTTTACGTGATTTTTGAGTCACGTTTAAAGTTTACAGAAAAACAGGTTTTAATTCACGACTTTGATAAACTTAACGTTGCCCAAAAAGCAGACTCACAGAAACCACGTGCCAGTGACGAGCAAGGTCAAGACGCGAGGAACGCCAGCCGCCCTGACCAGGACCCGGGTCGGCACCCGCGAGGCTTGGGTCCCGGTGAAGACCGAGGCAGCCTTGCGAGCGGAGTGCCCGGCGGCGGAGCAGAGGGCCACTTACCCCAGCGCTGCGGTGGCGAAGGCTGCCCCGGCGGCGCCGACCTCCTCGCAGTCCGCCCGAAGCACCTCCTGGATGAGCTCGTCCACCACCTCTGCCAGGTCCTGCGGAGAGGCCCGAGGGGCTCAGGCGAGCGGGCACGGACACCGCCTCGGCCCAAACCAAGCTGATGACCACACGGCCTGGTGCCTGAGGGCCCTAAAGGGCATCACTGAGCCACTGAGTTCTCCCGGGGCACCCCGTCCAGGGCAGAAATCCTGTCTAGGCCCTGTCGCTGGACACGGGTTGAATGACCCTCACACAGGGCAGGCTGTGCTGCTTCTAGAAAGGGTCCTGCTAACGGACGGGAGGGCCCTTCTGCGGAGCACGGGCAAGTGTGCCGCCTGCTCTGGGGTGACCGTTCAGGCCGCCAGTGCCTGCGGCCATGCTTCACCATGCCCCTCAGCGTTCCTGGGGCTCTGGCTGGGGCTGTGCCCAGTGCCCGTCCAAGCAGTGAGCAGTGAGACTGAGTCCCGCGAGCCATGTGGTGGATGGACGGGCCCTGCTTGACCCCAGGGACACGCCTGTCAGTGGGCAGGTGGTGCTCCGCGTGCTCCCCATGTCCCTAGTCAACATGTCCCTGGCTTCAAAGAGCGGGTCGTGGGGGCGCAGGGTGACACTGGGACAGCACGGTCACGGCCACGTCCGCATAGGAAGCGCCTGACGCAGGCCAGCACTTAATTCACCAACTGCACCGGGTCCGTGAAACCCTTCAGCTCGTCCTCCCGAGTTTCAGCTACGACTTTTCAGAGAGACACGGGCGACAAGCTGGAGAGATGCGTCACCCCCGCCCTCGGAGCCTCAGGCTCCTTGTCTGAGACGCAGGCTTGAGCCTGCAGCCCAGGTTGCAGACTAGGGCCCGCGTGGCTGGCTCGGGACGCTCTAGAGCCCATGACAACCCCCTTGGTGGGCCCACCCCCCGGAGCCCGGCCTGCAGGCCTCACCTCGTCGGAGTACGCGGGCGCCGGCGGAGCAGGAAGCGGCTCCGGCGGCACGGGGGGCGGCCCGGGAGGCAGGAAGAGGCCGCGCACGGCGCCCGGGGCCGGGGCTGGGACGTGAGGTGCGGCGGCGGGTGCCGGCACCGGCTGTGGGAGGAGGGCCGGGGGGGGCGCATCCACCTCTGCAGCACACTCCTCTCCGCTGTCCCCACCTGCAGGGCAACGGGCAAAGTGGCACGGAGGACAGCCTCCGCCCCCCCAGGGACGCCACGGCTGGCCGCGGTGCCTGAGCCTCGCTGTGGGAACAACTCCGCGATGTCCGGGAGCCCCTCCAGGCTGGCCTCGGGGCCACGGCCTGACGCTGAGCCGACACGTACCCGCGGACCCAGGCGAAACCCGTGCTCCTGCTCCCGAGGGGCCGCCGCTGGCTGCTGCCCCGCTCACCTGCCGCGTCCGAGCTGGCTCTCTGGGCGCTCGTGGGCAGCTCCGCCAGCAGGCTCTCCCCGACGTACTTGTTCTGGGCGTTGAAGCTGCACAGCGGGGTATGGCGAGGGGCGGGGGGCAGCGGGCCTCCGTTCACGACCTCCCCCACCGACACCGTCAGCTTCCTGGTCACGAACACCGACTTCCTGGCCTTGAGCAGCCCCTCTGGCTCCAGGAACGAGGACCGGTTCAGCTCGACGCAGCTGTGCAGGCCACGAAGAAGCAGAGGGGCGTGCGTCACCGGGAGAGGCCGGCCTCCGCGCCCAGAGCCCAGCGGCCGAGCCGGAAGGCCCCCCCGCCCCGTCACACGCCACTCGGCCACACGGCCGCTGGTGACCCAGAACCACTGGGCCCAGCTGGAGCAGCACGCTCCCACACGGCCCGGCTCCGAAGCCGCCGCGCCTCCGAGAGGACAGGCCGCGGGGGCGGCCTGAGGAGCCGGAGGACAGAGGGGAAGGAACCCGAGCGCGGGCCCGCTGTCACGACGCCGTTTTCAGCAGGGTCTGCGCGTCTCATCGGGCTCTCAAAGCGCCTGAGGGCAGGTAGAGCAGCCCCTGGCCTGCCCCGTCGGTGCCGTCCGAAGTGGGCGGTGGCGTGTGTCACAGGCCAGCAGAGGCCATCTTCGAGGGACAGACACAGAAGGCCCTAGGCTTTGCCTTTAAGTTCTTCAATAACTTGCGAAAAGCAAGAATTCTGAAGCCACAAGAACTGGGTCTGAACCCCAATCTGCCGACGGCGACGTCGGACCTAGGGACGTTCCCTAGCCACTCGGAGCCTCGCTGTGTGCACCCACACCCCAGGGAGGCGGCGTGTGGCACGTGCGCGTCGCCGGCACCTCCGGCCCTCCTTCGGAGCCGAGAGGAAAACGGAGAGGCGGGCGCCCTGCGGCCCCGCCATCCGCCCTCACCCGTCGGAGACGGCGAGGCCGTGGTAGCTGAGGAAGTCGGTGGCCTCGTCGCAGTCTCTGAAGAGCAGCATGCGCACCACGCCGTCCAGGGGGAAGACGGTGGAGCGCTGCGTGCTCACGGTGTAGGCCACGTTGAGCGCCCGGAGCGCGTCCTTGCGGATCTGAAAGGAGAAGCCACTGCCTGAGCTCTCGAAGGGTCGGTGGCCCCAAGACCACAGGCAGGCCGGGGTCGGGACCTCGGAAAGCGACCCGGCCCCACGGGTCCCGGGAGCGGCGCCCTTAGGCCACCTGCTCGGCGGGAGAGGCCTGGAACCGCACTTAAGGACTCAGCTTCGCACGCAGAGGCGATCGCCGTGGAGGCTTTACCGACGAGCGGCGCTGGGAGAGGAACGACCCTCCGGCAGGGCCCGGGAAGTGAAGCCGCAGCACCCGGCGAGCGGGGAGCTGCGCAGCTGCCAACAGGACCACGGGGGCCAGAGGGTGCCGTGGGAGGAGGCGTGACACGAGGCTAAGTGCAAGCGTCAGAGACGGAGCCGATCGGCAGCACCACAACCACGCCTTCCGAGACGGAGAAACGTGCAAACGCTGAGGAAACGTGCCGGGTGCTGACTCGGGGTGGCTTCCTCCTATCAGAGTGTTGGTCGCGCGCTGACCTCGGCCTGGCACTGTCAACGTTCAGGGTGCACCAGGAAACGAGATCCCTGCCCCCACGCGTCAGTGAAAACAATGTAGAACGAGTGGCCACGCGAAACACGCGGCACGGTTCTCAGTGGCAGTGCGACGCAAAGGCGAAGGACAGCAGCGGCGGCGGAGATGGACCCGCGTGGCCCTGAGAAGAGCGGTGACAACAGCAAGTACGGGGGCCCTGAGGAGGGCAGGGCAGGGCCTGGAGGTGGGGGCGCAGGGGAGGCCGGCCGGGGACAAGGGGACGGCGTGGGCATCCACGGTCAACGTTCTAATGACGTTAGATCGCAAATCATCTTCCTAAAAACACGGGCTGCAGTCTAAGTTCTCAGCCGCACACCGCTCCCCAAGCGGCATGCTGTCGGAAATCTTTGCGTCTGTCCCAGAATTTCAGTTCTGACGACGGGCACACCTGCCCAAGACTCTGCCTGGGAAGGGACCCTCAGGTTCGGCACTGGGCACAGGAGGAGAAAAGCGACCTGGAGCCGCAGACTCAGGCTGCTGAGCTCTCCCGGGCAGCCTCCCCCGCCCTGCAGCTGGGAGGCAGCAAGGGGTGTAGCTGAGGCGGGCCTGGGGGCTGCTCTACACTCGTCCCCCAGTGCCCTGGGCTGGGGCCGAGACCGGGAACCCGTGCAAAGCCCACGGCGCCACCTTGACACCCCAGAGCCCAGCACAGCACGGACAGAGAGCAGGCGCTGACGTGACTTACGGAAACGACCTGAGTCAGCGCCACGAGGCTCACTCTAAAGCTGAGAGTGTTGGACCCATGACACCGAGAACGTCTAAGGACTTCGTGCTGACAATTTCCGCTTTCGATGTTGGTGCCCGCGGAAGACGTGGTGCTAACGTGGTTCTGAAGAGATTTCTCCGAACCATAAGGGCAGCACCTTTCACCGCACCTGGTGAACGGTGCTGCGACCCCTTTAGGCAGAGCGACCAGAGCCCCCGGGGGCTGCCGTGATGGCTATAACCCAGGACCTGCCTGAAATGCACGTGGACTGGGGGGGCACTAAGTACCACGAGCAGCAGCCAGCGACCCTACTCACCTGGTTAAAGTAACAATGGAGCAGACAAGCGTTCAGGTAGGAGGCCGACTGGACCAGTTTGAAAAACCTCACGAAATTGTTACTGTTCAACGCTGCGAAAGCCTGAACGGCGAACTTGACCTCAGCGGAGTTCCGAACAGTGGGATGGAACTGCTGCACCTCCCTGTTCGTTAGAGGGGACGAAAGAGATGAGAACCTCACGTTGAATCAGACGAAACTCCCACGGACACAGATCTGAAGACGCCCGGCCTCGCCCGCACTGAGCAAGGTCTCCGCGGCGACACGTGCCGTCTGTCAGCGCATGGCGGCCTCGCGGCAGCGCTGCCACCTGTGGCTGGGCTGGGAAGAAAGGCTTTCTCTGAAGAGCTGACGAATGAAGCACGTAAGTCCAAGCAACGGTTTCGGGAGTGATCACGCCAGAGTTACTTCATGCCAACCTACTGCCAACTGTGCTTGAGGACAACACTCAAGAAAGAAAACCTAACTTTGCTTCGTCTAGAAACAGCCCGATGTGCCCGCTCACTGGGGACAAGGGACAAACACCTGCCACACGTGAAGAGACCTCGGTCATTTTCCACAGCAAGTTTACCGCCAAGATCTACTTTCCAGGCTTAAGATCCATCGCGGAGCTAGACCTTCTGCGACGAGTTTCCTGGGGAAAACACTGACCTAGAAAGGAGTTCTGGCTTAAAGCAGGGTCTCCTGGAACGGAGGGGGCATGGGCTGCTCCAGGCACGGAGGCCCGGGTGACCCTCCCGCATGCTCACGTGAGTGTCTGCATCCCACTGGGGCTGAGAATTCACTCTTCACGATCGTGCCACCCTCAGCACGTGCTTCCCACGAGACTTCCCTCTCCCTGGACTCCCACCTTGGACGAGGTGAGTGCGCTTGTGCGTGCAAGGAAACATGTGGACACGGCAGACTGACAGCTGACAGAGCGTCGGGAACCCGTCCTGGCTCACTCACCTGTCCTGCACACCAGGCCGATGCTCTCGCCCTCCCTCGCCTCCCGTGTCGCCCTCGTTGAGGCTGAGACAGCTCACCTGAGGGTGTCGCCCTTGTTGAGGCTGAGCAGCACGCTGTAGCCCTGGAACTCGGCCTCGTGTGCGCAGCACAAGCCCTTGCCCCGCAGGTCCTGGTACATCTCCTTCAGACTCTGAAGGCACTTGGTCATGTTCTCGTTGTTGATCTTGGCGTCAAAGGACGACATGGGCTCCTCACACATGAAGTGGGCGCAGTGGATGTGGAGCCGGGCGCACTTCTCGATCAGGGACACCGTCACGGGGTCACACAAGTGCTGCTGCGTGATGTCCTGGCCACGAGCAAGGGGGACGTCACAGGTGTGACACACGAGCACCGCCACACACGCAGATGGCCTTGTAGGCCGCCCGCGCCTTTCGGGACCACGTGCCTCACCACACGGGTCTGGCATCGATACCCCACGCCCCGAGAATCACTAGCAGAAAGCCGTGCGTCTGACCTGGATCCCCCACATTCCCATTTGAAGCAAAGCCCGTAAAGAACGTCTTTATAGGCTCCGCGACGACGTTGCACGACGGCACACTTCCCATAACAGTAACGTGTAACGGAGTAAACGCACAGAGCCCCCTCGCGTGGGTCCGTGTGCGACCCCCACCCTGCCCGGGCGAGGCCAGGCCCTTCCCATCCCCTGGTTCATCCCCCACCCTGCCCGGGAGAGGCCGGTACCTTCCGAATGCCCCGGGTGCGGTTCCACAGGAAGTCGTACCAGTCCCGCAGGCTGCCCTCCTTCTGGTCCATGACCCGGGTCACCAGGTAGTCCATGGTCCTGCTGAGCACAGCCAGCGGCCGCAGCTCGTGGGGCAGGGGCTCCTCCTGGTCGGCTGAGGAGCGGCTGTACTCCTTCACGGCCGCCGTGTGGTCCACCTGAGGAAACGCAGTGGGGACGAGCAGCTGGGTGGTGGGTGCTGGGCCGGCCTCCCGGCAGCTGGGCCCTAAGACACGGGGGGAAACTGCACACGCTCACGACACCCGTGCTACAGAACACAACTTCAACATGTACAATTTCTATTTGAAGGTGACGATCCGTATTCGAGGACAAAATACGAGAATCGTGTTTCTGGCAAATGTGACAAGGACTGAAGACGAGAGACCACGTGGAGAAGCAGAGGAACGTGAGTGAAAACACACCTACTTGGCTCCAAACACAGAGGCGTGACAGGAAAAGGGCTTTAAAGCACACTGAAAGGTCTCGGCCACGCTCAAACTCGGGCAAGTCTACAGAGACCAGAAACGAAACGGGGCCAGCTGCCCAGAGGCTTGGAGCTGCACCTCCCACCTGCAAACAGAGCCTGAAGACACATGGCCAAGGCAGCAGCCAAGCCGTCCACCGGACCTGGGGCCAAGCCACCCGCTGCAAGCGGCTGTCACTGTCTCCCGGGGCAGGAGCCTGGGCCTCTGCCGTGGCAGCTGCTGCCCAACTAAGGTGGGGTAAAGGCAGCCATGGAGCCAGCGGCCAGGAGAGAAGCCCAAAGTAAGACTGACCAGAGCAACAGGGCCTGAATGGCGCAGATTTCTGGGGGACAGCCTGGGAGCACGCACCGACACGCAGGCAGGAACCTTGGGATAGGCCATGCCCTCGATGCAGTAACCTCACGCTCAGGATCCATCAGAAGGAAGTAATCCAAACACCTCAGGGGCATGAAACACGCGGGCCCCTCTCAGCTGTTGGTAAAACTGAGAAATCGCAATCGGCCTGACGATTGCAAAGCGGGGAGCCCGACGAAACTCCACAATCGAACGTGCCATCATCTGAAAACGTGTTCGTGACACGTCTAGGAGCCCACCTCAAGCGCCAAGAATACAAACGAAGAAAAGGACAGTGATAAAGGTGTGAAAAAAAGAAACGTGAGCACGTTCGACCCGTGGACCAAGTGCGTCTACGTGGGCAGCCCAGGCGCCGGCACGGGGCTGGAGTGCGCGCCTCCCAGAAGGCCACGTGCCTGTCACAGCACAGCCCACCACACTCGGAGAAGGGGACTCCCCGTCGAGCACGGGCACGCACGCGACTCCGGAAAGAACCAGCCTCCCCTCCCCGCTTGTCCCACAGCCAGCCCGACAGGTGAGTGCAGACAGGGCCTGGAGGGGACCCGGGCTGTACCTGGTCGGTCCCCGGGATCACTTCAAATATGCTCAGCTGGCTCCGCGTCTCCCGCATGTACCGCTCTTTCTCGGGACACATGTCTGGGCACGTCCCAACAACGGTCCTCGCTTTGTCCAGGTCGGTTCTTTTCACCCGAGCTAAATGACATCACGTGAAAAGCATGAACATACCCACAGTTACCAGGAATCCCCAGAAAAACCTGTTTTCGTAATTAAAAAAGGAAAAAGGAAAATAAAAAACACAAGTCACAAAACGAGCATTTCGAAAACACTGGGCCTCGGGGAAAGGAAAGCACGGCCTATCACACGGAGGGTGGGGGGAGCCAGGGGGTGCAGACCCCCGGGGCCACCCCGCAGCCCCGGGGCGCACGACAGGAGGCGCGGGTGCTCACGGCGTCCCTGCCGGCCCCCGCAGTCAACAATCGCTCTGCAGCGCGTCTGCTGAAGGGCCACTTTGTCAACAGAAACGCTGCAGACACGTCCCTGTCCTGAGACAGCTGTCACGTAACGGAAGTTACCCGGGTCCTGACCGAAGGGACCACCACGATCGCGCCCTGAGGACACGGCTACGGAGTACCTCCAGCACGCGACGGAACGGACAACGTCGCCGCGCGACACGCACGCATCTCCCTTTCAGCCGAGCAAACTCCGAGGCCTAGTCATCTCACTCGGAGCCAGAAGCGACATCGCGGGCGCGTTACGACGGCCGCTGTCACTAGCGCCGAGGCGGCACTACGCGCGCTTCTCCGACACCAGCTCTTCAAAGACAGGAACGTCTACACCTCGGGGTGGATGAGAGGGAGACGAGGCGGGAGCACGCGCTCCTCCTCCACTTCCATCCCGGCACCGACTGGGAACGCGACCAGAACGTCCGCCTCCAGGGGACGCCCACGCTCGCAGGACCCGACCACGCAAAGACGGGAGGTCCCAAGCAGGACGCCCACCGCGCCTCGCGACCCCACGTCCGGGCACACGGACGCACGCCGCGCCCTGCTCTCGTCACGCCACGAGGAGCCTCGGCGCTTTTCCGTGAAGGAGCCCGCGCCTCCCACCAGGCGTGTTTACGGCCATGCCCTGTGGACGGACACTGGCGTCCAGTTTCTGCCATCGCACCCCCCCCCCGCGTATGACCCTCACACACGCCCGCACACGCGTGGTGTCGGACACCCACGGACATGGGACGGGGGTCGAAGGCGCGAGTTTTTCGGAGTCTCACCCACCCCGTCCGTTCACCCCCTGCGGCACCACCGCCCTCTCCACGGAGTGTCACCTGCCCCTGCGTGGTGTGCCACGTGAGCATGTCCCCACGTGTTTCAGAGCCAAGCCACAGGCCCCCTCAGGCCCCAGGGACTGGCCTTGACATGGACCTGCACAGGACTTTCCGTGTCAGGCAATCGGCCCTCGGTCTGGGCTGAGTCACGGATTTTTTCCCCAGGTTGACATTTGTTCGTTTTATTTGCGGTGACTTATCAAATTTCTCTTTACACCAGCTTCCTAAGTGTCCAAAAACTGCCGTTTAAATTTTTCACTTGGCCTGGTCGATGACCTGTAGGCTTTCTTCCAAAGACCAAGTTAAAGCAAAGCGTACCTGAGACACACGCACGTCTACACCGAGCCCCTCGGGAGACCAGTGTGCAACAAAGGCTGCGTGTGGCCCACCAGAGGCCCCGAGACGCGGGGACGGTGGACCCCACACTCGGGCCGCCCTCCCACTCGGCTCCCGACCTCACGAGGCTCTGGGCCTCCACGGAGACCACCACATACCTTGCCGCATGGCTCTGTCCCTCTGGTCAAGCAGGCGGTACTTCTCCTCGGACGTCTCAGCCACCGTGCCTATCAGGGCACTGAGCGAGGACACGCATGGCCCGGGGCCCTCAGAGGCCTCGGAGCCAGAGTCGAAAGGGTCCCCGTCAGCCGGGTGGGTCTTCAGGGAGCCGGGTTTCTTCACTGGGGAGCTGCAGAGAGAGGCGCATCAGGGCCGCGGCCACCGGCACTGCCCACCTCCCCTCGGCCTGCACGATTTCCCGCTCCTCGAAGGCCAACCAGACACCCGCGCCACTGAAGCAGGTGAGGGTGACATGGGAGACACGTGGAGGCAGAGGCAGCTGCTCCCGCAGACCGGAGGCCGGGCCCAGCGCGCCCCTCTACCCAGCTGTCACGCAGCCTCGCGGCTCTGAGCTGGCCCCGCACAGCCACGGCGGAAACCACCAGGGTGCTTCCTAGGAACGCGCCCGGCCGGCCAGTTACACGCTTTAAGGGAAAAGTGACAGCGCACACGACTGCGTCAGGGACAAGTGCGCGCTATGTGGGGCCGGGCTGAGGGGCCCCAGCGCGTGGCTCTCACTGTCACCCCCCGGGCCACGCCCACGACCTCCTTCCCCTGCCCCTCCTCATCATCCCTTAGCCCCTGCTCGGGTGTCAGCCCGTCGCCCACTTCCCCCGACGTCTGGCGGGAGCGCCGGGAAGGCCCCTGCTTCCTGACGCTGGACCAGCGCACCTTTTATTCACGAGGCTGCCGGCCGCAGCCCGCCCTCCGGGCTTGACAAGGGCTGAGTGCTGGAAGGCTGTGTCCTCCGGGCCCTGGCTGGCCTCGCCCTCGCCCGGCTTCTTCTCCTTGAGAGGGAAGAGCTTCTTGCTGGGACCTGACAAGGCAACAGCCAGAGCAGAGATTGCACCACACGTCGCTGACACTGGACTGACTGACTTTTTTGAGAAACTAAAATTCTCATAGTTGCTAACTGCTACGGGAGATCACAAAGGAACCCAGGGAAACACCGAGACACGAGGATCCGCTTGGAACCACCGCCACTGGCCTTGGGGGAGGGCTCCAGCTCAAAGGACCTTGCACACAAAGCACCAGAGACTGTGCAAAGGGTAACTGAACTCACTTATTTTCTTCTTGTGCCAAAAGATGGTCATGTCTTCGTGCAAGCCCTTCCCCTTCTTCCTGGCCAGGGCCGCAGAAGCCTAGAAGACAGCAGTCCACAGCACAAGGCATCAGGGCACCAGAGCCCACAGGAAACGAGGTTCAACACGCATGGGAGTGAGCAGAATTAGTGCAGCAGAGCGACACCTCCACCCCACGACGTGTCTGAACGCGCCGTGGCCTCAGCCGTGGCAGCCGTGGCGGCCGCGGTCCTCGCCTCCCTCACCGGCCTCGCATCTGGCATCTGCTCACCTCCTTTTCGAAAGTAATGACTTTACTGGAATAGAACCAATGAGCTTGGCCTTGTTGGCATCTGGTGAAGTGATTCTCACTATCAGGTAACGTACACCGATGGAAAGACACAGCCAAGTCACACACACACACACAAGGGGGCTGCAGAATGACACACACGGGGGATGATCTATCACAAAACACACACTAAACCAAGCACGTATCACGACTGCGACAGACAGACCCGGGCAAACATCCGGAGAAATACACATCACACAGGGAACGAACCACAGCTGCTCCTGGGTCACCGAGAGGTGGGGTGATCAGGGGGTCCCAGCTTTGTTGGCATAAACCAACGAACTGCTTACAATGGCAACGTGTTCATCTGCATTGTGCATTTACTACGTAATTCCTACTTAGGATTCAGATGGAGGAAAAAGCACACTGCAAGTCAAACAATGACAAAGTAGTGAAAAATGAGGATTACCTTTTGACCCGGCAATTCCGCTCTTAAGTATGTACCCAAGAGAACTGGAAGCAGGGTCTTGAGAGATCTGCATACCACGTTCGTGGCAGCATCATTCAAAAGAGCCAAAGGTGGAAACCCATGTCCAACGAGAAATGAATACACAAACTCTGGTCCATCCACACTACGGACCACCATTCAGCCATAAAAAGGAATGAAGTACAACCGCATGAAAAAGCCAGACCCAAAAGGACAACTACGGTGTGGTTCCACCAGGGGCTGGGGGAGGGAGGGAATGGGAAGTTACCACTTAGCGAGGACAGAGTCTCTGTTTGGAAAGATGAAAAAATTCTGGAAACAGATAGCAGTGATGGCTGCACAACAGTGTGAAGGTAATTAATGCTGCACTGGGGCGGGGGGAATCGATAGAAAGATAAATAGCAAAAGTCCTAAGACTTCGTGCTATCTTGGCCCAGAG
The DNA here is from genome assembly GCA_030015415.1 of Cynopterus sphinx. Lineage (NCBI taxonomy): Eukaryota > Metazoa > Chordata > Mammalia > Chiroptera > Pteropodidae > Cynopterus > Cynopterus sphinx. The sequence continues at coordinate 225,190 of CM057380.1, read as the reverse complement.
CTTCCACTCTAAGGGAGCTAAACGAGGGATGTAAGGTAATCAGAACAAGAAAACTCCAGTTTGGAGAAGTGCTGTGTGGGTACCGAGCCACTGCCACGCGCTTCGGAGGAATCTGACTTCCCGGTGCTCGCTTGGCACTGCTCTGTGGGGCTGCAACTTCTCCCCGATGACTCCAGTGGCGAAATACTCACTGCTGTTCTAGTCTGTCCAAGCTAAGAATAGAACAGTCTAGGGCTTCCCTGCATCCTAGCAAGCCAGTAGCTGATAGATGAAAAAAAAAAGGGGTTCTGAAGTGACAAAGTTCTCTCAGGAGGACTCACATGATCAAAAAAATACACCACGGCAAGCTTTTTGTTGCGCCTGGTGTAGATGCGCTGCACCTTAGCGATTTTGCCAAAGTGGTTCTCCAGGGTGGCTCTGTCGTTGAGATAGTCAGGAATGTTCTTGCACTGGATGGCTGTGACTTCCACGGGAGGGAAGCCCCCGAGACTGTCTGTGCTCTCGCTCCTTTTACTCTGACGCCCAGGAGTCCCTCTCAGAAAATCTAGGTGACCAGAGAACAGGCACAGAACCATGTTAGACGTAATGTTTTCAAACAGGAAGCCCAATAGTAAGAGCAAAAGAAACCTGCACGGACGTGAGGCCCGCCCCGAGGCCCCAGGTGTGTCAGTAACGCTCATGCTCACAGGGGACCTACCAGAAGGACTGAGCTGATGCCCAGGGAAGTTTACCAAGAACTGGCCAGTGGGATTTACCGCGGGCCGTGCGTTTTTAGGGCTCACCTTCTCTTTTATCCCTACTTTCAGTTTCTTCCTCTTTATTCGCGCCTGGAAGCCGGGAAGGTGCCAGAACAGACTGACTCGCTCCTGGGATGGCCATGTGGTCATCTTCTCCAGCTTCGGCAGAGCCAGTATCCTTTCTAGATTCCTTGTTGCCCAGACGACCAACTTCTTTATTGCTTTTGATAACATCCTGTAATGTCCGGTCAAAGAGAGTGCCCCCCCGGGGTCGGTTCAGGCGGACGGGCCGCTTATCAGGAGGATGATCGCCCCTCGACAGGGGGTCCGAGTCTTCAACGGCGTTGTGGCCATGTCTCCTCGGGGATCGGTCCTGGTCCTCCTTCCTTTTCAGTCCCTTCATGAGGCTGGGCACCGGCTCCACTTGGGAAACAGCTTCCTCGCATCCTGGTCTGACGCTTGCTTTGCTAGCGGGGAAGGGTTCTCCCAGGGAGCCTGAGGGACACACAGGGAAGCTGGGGAAGCTTCCAAAGACTGGCCTCGGGCCCCTCTTCTCCCCTTCCACATTCTGACTCGACGGACCAGGGCTAAAGGGAGATGACGTGTCACTGCTGTCAACTGGCTTCGAAAAGGTAAACTCTGAACCAACAGCTGAACCACTTGTTGCCTGAGTAAAAGAAAATGGGGCCAGTCCCCCAGGTCCACTACTAATTGGGTGGGAAAACGTGAAAAATCCAGAAGTGATTTGGCTCTGAGTTTTCTCTGGCTTGGATTCGGCCCCCAGTATTGGCCTGAACACAGAATTTTCCAGAGGTTTAAAGCTGAATTCCGTTTCCCCGAAACTGGGGTTTGCTATTTCTCCAGTCTCTGCTCCGAAAGTAGTAGTAGTAGTTGGGAAAGCCCCAAGGTTGGGTGGTTTAAAACTAAATCCGGGGTTTCCAGGCACACACGAACTTGAAGGCCCGGAGGTGGCTACAAAGGCCGGAGTGTGCTCAAGACCAAAGAGCCCAACACTTGAGGCGTGAGGGAACCCTAACGGTTGCGCTGAAGAATGACCTACTCCAGAGGGTGCCGGAAAGCTGGATACCTGTGAAAACCCTGAGCTCTTCCCAGATAACGTATTGTTTTGTCCAAAAAGAGAAGGCTGACCAAATCGAAATGGTGGCTTTGCCTGGAAGGTTCCGACGGAAGTACTGGGGGAAGCTGGGAAAGCACTGGGCTGCTGCCCCCCGAAAGGGTTAGTTGGGTTCATCTTCCCTTTCGGTTATCGGAAGGTAACAAACACTCCACACACAGCAGTCCTCTTCGTCAAGCAGTCGTGGGCGAGGGGGCTCCCCTGCATCCCTTTTGCGCTGAAAGACAAGCGTTCACATCATGAGGTAGAAGACCAAGAACGGAATTTTTCATCACCATCACGTCCTGAACTGCTTAGACGGGTCAGGCCGAAGGGCGGAGTGCTGTTTCCTGAAAGCCGGTGGAGCAGGGGGCGGAAGATGGTACAAGTAAGTTGCTTCGTTAGAGGTTTAAAGCGAGACAAAAAATGAAATTTCACTAAACGCGTAAATTCAAGAAAAACCGCAAACGCCATTTTCCTAAAACGAACGCCGTTGCCACCTCTCCGGGAGCCCCTCCCGACCCGCGCACGCCACCCCAGAGGCTCCCCCCTGCAGCACTCACACGTCAGGGTGGCGGCGGGCCCTCCCGCCCGCGCGTCCCGGCGGGGGCGGGGAGCGAGACGGCCTCCCCACCCGGAATCCGGGCCCTCGCGCCGGCGGCTGCCAGGGGACTCGCGCGGAGAGGCCCGGAGGGCCGCGGAGCCGAGCAGCGCAGCCCCGAACGGCCCGCGGCGCCGCGCCCAGGCCGCGCCCGAGGCCCCGCGCCCCGCGGGGCCGCCCGGCCCGTCCCGTTAGCGCTCACCGTGCGGCTCCGGGACGCGCCGCCCCGAGCCCCTGGGCGCCCGACGGGAAGCGCGGACGCGGACGGCCGCCGCCGGAGCCAGCGCCGCCCTGCGCGCCGCGGACCGAGGAGGCGGTGGACCGAGGAGGCAGCGGACCGACTTCCGGCGCGTCCGCGCGGTCCGACCCCGCCGGCGCCCGCGCCCGCCGCGCTCGGGTTCCGCCCTGCGGCCGGCGGGGCGCTTCCGGCTTTCGGCTTCCGGCTTCCGGCTCGGCCCGGCGGCGCCCATGAGCCTGGCGCTGAGGAACCTGCAGCGCGCCGTGCCCCTGCGCAGGGCGGCGCTGCGCCGCCGGCTGCAGGCGCTGCGGGCCGCGCTGGGCGTCCAGCGGTTCGACCTGGGCGTCGTCTGCGTGGACAACGAGCGAGTGCGGCGCGTGAACAGGGCCTACCGGGGGAAGGACGCCCCCACCGACGTGCTGGCCTTCCCCTTCCACGAGGTGCGCGAGCCGGGCCCCGCGCCCTGCTCCCCTCGGGGGGTCGCTGCGGGAGCGCGGGGACCCGGCCCCACCCCGGCCCGACGCCCTGACCCCTCGGGGACCCCCCTCGGGGACCCTGCGGGAGCGCGGGGACCCGGCCCCACCCCGGCCCGGCGCCCTGACCCCTCGGGGACCCCCCGACGCGCCCGGCGGGAGCGCGGGGACCCGGCCCCACCCCGGCCCGGCGCCCTGACCCCTCGGGGACCCCCCGACGCGCCTGGCGGGAGCGCAGGGACCCGGCCACCCCCCCCCCGCCCGCGCTGCTGCCCCCGGTGGGGGCGTGGGAATCAGGACGGACCGGCCGTCACGAGCAGGCGCCGGGGTTTAGGGACACGAGGTCAGAGGGCAGGCGCCCGATAACGTTTGACAGCGGCGGCGCTGTCAGGCCTCTCCACCTCCCGGGGGCCGCTGGACGGCACCCTGGCCGCTCAGGTCAGGGGCATCCAAAACCGCTGCTGCTCGCCCCGCCGGTCCCCCCACCCCCGGGAACAAACCAGCAGGAGGAAGACGGTGGAACGGTGACCGTTCGCTCGTTTCCTGCGGGAAAGGCAGTGACTCCAAACACGCAGCCGCGTGTGAGGCGCGGGCGGAACCCAGTAGAGCGGACCGGCCGTCGTGGCCCCTAGTGGGTCGCCGTGCGGGGTTGGTAGTGTCGGCCGCAAGGCCCCGCAGAGGGAGCAGAAGGGCGCACCGTCCCGGGGTGCCTCGCCTCCCAGGGGCGCGGGCCTGTGGCTGTGCGTGGGGAAGGATGGGCGCAGTGGGAGTCACTCACTCTCCAGGAGGAAAGGCCGCGGGTGCCTGGCGCTGAAGGCTCAGCAGTGCCCTTCCCACCAGGGGACTAGTGAGACCTCGGGCCGTCCAGCGCGCGGGGTGCTCCTGAGGGCTGTTCTCAGTCCGCGTCCCCTCTTTTGCAGAACCTGAAAGCGGGTGAGATTCCCCAGCCTGCTTCTCCGGACGACTATAACCTGGGGGACATTGTCCTCGGAGTGGAGTACATCTTCCAGCAGTGCGGAGAACACGAGGACTACTATGACGTCCTGACCGTAAGGGGAAATGCCGGGCGGCGGGTCTAGGCCCCGTAAAGAGGTTAGCGCAGCCCCCCACCCCCGCGTGCACACTGTCACCCACGTGCGGGTTGAGGAGGCCTGGGGGTCCGCGTGCCCTGCGGCAGCGTTGGGGAGGGGCAGATGGGCCACTGCGTGACAGGGATCCTAGGGGCCAGGACCTTGCAGCTCTGTCCCCCTCAGCTTCACGTGCAGTGAAAAGCGGCGAGCGGTCCGAAAGCGGCGTGTGTGATTGGGTCGTACCCTAAATTCCCCGCAGATTCGACTGAGGGGTCTTCCTTTGGCCCAGCAGCTGCACCCCGAGTTACATTTGGGGCCCTAGTGCTTCGTGTGACTTGAAGCAGAGACAAGTGTGAGCAGGTGTGTGGGAGTCGTCCATTCTCCCCGAGTGACAGGAGACAGCACAGGCAGGACTGGTCAGCACAGTCCAGCCCCGGGATCTCTGCCCAGCAGCTGTGCCCCCGGGAGCTGGGGGCAGTTGTGAACATCTGCTGTCACTCCCTGCAACAGAAACCTCTTAAGGCCACACTCCTAGGACCCTCGTCCCCCTGCACAGGGCTGGGCCACTCTGCCCTGCTGGCTCCCAGGTACCCTGCAGCTACCCCCGTCTCCTCTCTCCCTAACCTGAAGGGCAGCTGTCCCCTCCCAGCCCGCCTCAGAGGAGGTCCTGGTCCTCACACCGGCAGTGGGCTGCGGCCTGCCTGCGGCTCTCCGAACCCCACCTGTGTCCTCACCGCCCACCCACTGCGGTGCTGCCTGTGCCCAACGGCGGGCACCTAGGCCCTGGCAGGCACGGGCTGGGCGCCCCCTCCTTTTCCTCCCCAGCTCACGGCTTGGTCACGATTAGCCCCTGAGACGGCTCGTTAATGTTCCAACAGGTAACCGCCGCCCATGGGCTCTGTCACCTACTGGGCTACACGCACAGCACGGAGGCCGAGTGGCAGAAGGTAAGTGTCGCGTCCCACAGCCAGGACTGCCCAACCTGTCCCTGGCTGTCAGCGATGACCACCAAAACTGGGAAGGACAGTGAGGCAGGTGTGGTGTAACGCCCGCTTTATAGAAAACGCGCGCAGCGTGCGTTTCCGCGTCGGCTCCCCACGTGCCGTGGAGTCTTACTTTATTGAGTCTGTGGAAAGGAAGGCCCGAGCAGAGACACTGCATTCTGAAAATCACGACATTCTAGCGGGTCGATGCTTAAAACCTTCGCAAGAGAAGTTGTGACGGTGTCTGTCAGCTGGGAGCAGGCGGCTGACAGGCCTGTCGCGGGGAAGCGTCCGTGTGTGCCCAGAGGCCCGCCTTGGTAAACGGGCCACGTTGTGTCAGCTCAGGCCGTGCTTGTAATCGGTCAGGCTCTCTGAGGGCATCAGCCCTCGTTAGCAGAGAAGTCCGGGTGCACTTGTCCTCTCCCGGCCTAGGGCCACCCTCGGCCCAGTCCGCACCTGCCACTCCCCGGCCCGCCTCCCCTCCTGGTCGCTGGCCCTGCTGTGGTTGCTTTGCCTCTCCTCAGCCCCCACCTCTACAACCCACAGGCTGGCAGATTCAGCCCCGTCCCTCCCACATGGCGTGGCGCGTCCTCCAGGGGGCCCAGCCCCCCACCCCTGTCCGCTCCTTCCCCCAGGAGGGGCATCTGTCCATCTGTACTCCCGCGTCCTTCTGGACCATCCCGCAGCCCCAGGCGGGTCCTCTTCTCCACAGGGACCAGCGGCCCAGCCCGTGCGGGCCTTGAGCGGGACACCCCCCACGCAGACGTCGAGGTCCTGGGGCACACGGGCTCTGTTGCTTTCTTTCAGATGCACCAGAAGGAGAAGCAGGTTCTGGAGGAGCTGGGCCGGCACATAGGGGCCCGGCTGCAGCCCCTGAGCGGGGGCCCTTCTGACGGCCGGGGGCGCACAGGGACTCCTGGCGGATGGGAGATGGCCCCGCCCTTTGGGCCCTGAGAGTTGGGGGCACCAGACTGGAGGCTCTGCTGGTGGTGGCCCCGGCAGGGACCGGATTCCCCGGTGGATCGACTGTTCGCTGTGTACGAGGGAAGCCTGTCTGCGTCCGCTGAGGACAGCAGACCCGGCGCGCTCGGCGTTGAGAATAAAACAGCTCGAAGCTCGCAGCAGGCGTGGTGGCATGTCTGGCCGCCCCTCCCCGGTCCCGCCTTCAGTGACGAGGCCTCCAGAGCGGGGAACACACAGTCTGGGGCATACGGTGGGAGCGGAGGGACAGTCACTGGGCCTGCCCTCCTGCATCTCCCACTGACAGCAGCGCAGGGAGCTGCAAAGACGTTATGGCCACAGCAGCCTCCCAGGGACCCTCTTTGGCCCTAAAACCCTGTGGTGCTGTGAGTCCAAGAACTTGGTTTCTCCCATGAGTCAGTTTCAGAAACGTGGAACCGCATTCACCTCCGGATCGGTGTCCCGTCAGCATGCGCTGCCCCGGGCCTCGGGGACAGGGACCCAGGCCTGTGCCATTCCTGGGTCACCGTTGGCTCCTCACAGCCTGCTTGTAGCCGGTTTAAAGTCGACGCACAGACCCACAAAGCCTCGGCTCCAAGATCCTTAGGAGACCGAAGGGGTCCTGAGGCCTGCTGGTCCTGCCGCGTCCGGGGCACAGACGTGGTCTGGGGGTGCCAGGGTGCGAGGTCCAGCTTCAGGGGTAACGCCAAGTCACCCTCCACCCACAGCCTAGAGCACGACTCAGACCCAGTGTCCACCCACAGGTCCCTCCCGCTGTCCTGTGTGTACCCAGCTCCCGAGTGCCGGGAAGACCTGGGTTCCTGAGCCCCAGCAGGCCCACGACAGCCTCACGCCGAGGCTCAGGCCCCCCGTGCAGTGCCCCCCACTTCCCAGGGGTTCCACGTTGGACACCTGCCGTCTCGCACAGGCAGGCACCCCACCATGGCGCTCGGGGCTCAGCCGTTCAGAGAAAACCGCTCGCAGCAGGAGTTGGTGCAGGCCCCACGAGTTACAGCTCAGTCCTACACGACCGACCCCCACTCCCGACCGGGGTACCCAACCTTGCTACAAATCAGCGTTTCCCACAACCCCCTCCTCCAGCTCAATAATTTGTGAGACCGGCCCACAGAACCCGGGCTGCAGGTGACAGCCCGATGAGGGGCACAGCGGGCGGGCGAGGTCTAGGAGGGTCCCGACACGGGCCTGTCCCCCTGCATAGTCACCAGCCCAACCATCCTGGGGTTTCCAGAGCTCCCACCACCCAGGCAGGATGGACTGCCACCGGGCTGTTGGTGACGGACTCAGCCCGGGGTCAGGGCGGGGCTGCGAGGTCCAGCTCTCAGTGGCGGTTCCCCTGGTGACCGGCCCCACCTGAGGCCCCAGGTCTGCTCATCAGCATCACGTGAGGCGGGGCTGGGAGGGCCCACGGGGAATGGCAAGCTGTGCCTCCGACACCGTCACCCCGGGTGACAGGGTTTCAGAAGCTCTGCCAGGGGCCAGGGCGCAGCCCAGCTCCTGTTTCTCATGTCACAGTGTCAGAGGCCCTGGCACACCCACACCTGGACCCAGGACCCCCTCCCGGCAGCCCCACCCACTTCTGGCCCCGCTCAGACCTCTTCAGCTACCCAGCCTGGCCCAAGAGGGACCCAGGGGGCCCGTGCCCACCTCAGGTGTGGCCGCACCCTCCCACGGGCCCGCCTGCACGCAGGTTCGTGGTTCCTCATGCCGCTGACCCAGCAAAGCCACGTGTGCGATGCAGAGACACTGACACTGGTCTCTGCCCCCCCCACACACACACACAAAAAGCTCCTAACTCCCCTGGGATTTCCTGGTGCCGGGAGCCTGGAGCCTCTTTCGTCCTCAGGAGGTGACCCTGGGTGGCCCCTGGGTGAGGGCTGGGACGCTCAGCTCCGCCCCGTCCTCACGGAGGTGTGTGTGGCGGACAGGGACCGGCCCACAGAGGATGCCCGTAGCCCCACCCACACCGGGAGGCGCGGGTGGCAGCGCGGGTTTGTGGCCGGCGTCAGAAGTGATTGATGGGGGCAGAGGGACATGCATCCCGCGAGTCTGACGGTCCCTCCAGGCGGACGGGGTGGACACTGGGGGAGTCGCAGGACGGACGGCCCGTGGGGGAGCCCAGACAAGCGCCCGGCGGCGCACAGGGCAGAGCTGGGCATGGGTGGGGGGCACCCTGGGAGCAGCAGCAGGAGGGAGGAGCGGGGTCTCCCACGCGGGAGGCGCACCGCGCTGCGGGGCCAGCCGAGGCGGCGTGCTGCTGCTGCGCTGCTGCTCTCTGAACCGGTGTTGCTGAGCCGTAGACCAAGGGTGGAGCCGCGTCAGGAATGGCCCCCGTGGGTGCGGCCAGACCTTGCTCGGTGCGTCCCCGAGAGACGCGGCCGGGGGCACCGCGGAGCCCGCCAGCGCCTGGACGACCTCGAGGGAGTGGACGCAGTCCGAGGGCACCGCGCTCCCTGTCGTGGGGCCCTGAGAGCCCGCCAGAGCGGGGGACAGGGCTCCTGCCGCAGAGCACAGGGAGACAGGTCCTTCACCCCAAAGGGGCCGCGAAAGCGCAGCGACGCTAAACGCGACATCGACTCACTCGCAGACGGCATCACGGCATCGAGGGAACCCAGAGGACGCACCGACGGCAAAAAAAGAGCAGAGGGAACCGGCTCTCGTGGTTCCCGAGGCGGGGGATGGGGGGCAGCGGCCGCAGCCCCCACTGCTCCGGCCTGGGAGCCGGCGCCACAGGTCCCCCCTCCCCGCCTCCATTCTCCCGCTGGAAGGTTCGCGTTTCGCGTGACCAACGACCCTTCCCTCCCTGTGGCTTCGGAAGCCCTGTGCTTCCTCACGATCCTCGGAGTCCGGTGTCCCGGGACCACTGCCCGGCTTTCGCCGGCTTTCCCAGCAAGGCCCTGGCCGGGAGGTCGAGGACCGGGTGGCACCGGGGCTCACAGGCCGGGCGCCTGTGCGGGCAGCGTGCCGTCGGACGCCGCCCTAAAGGGAAGGCAAAAAGTCAGGTGGCAGAACTGCCCGTCTGGTCCCGGGCACCACCTGCAGGTGGGTCCTGCTGCGTGCTCACACTGGGCATCTCCAGGGCCACCCTTGTGGGGCTGGACAGATGACCCAAGCTGCAGGCAGCTTCCCCAGGAGGCTGCCGTGGTCCCAGCTACATCCCTCTGGACGGGGCAGGGCCTCTTCAGGCTCCGACGTAGACGGGCTATCCTGGCCCCAGCCCTGGCCCGTCGCCAGGGTGGGAAGGGCGACCCAGGCCCCGGGGTCCTCCCCCTGCAGAGCCGGGAAGGTGGCCTTGGGCCCCGCCAGGACTCACTCACGGGCTCAGGGCAGTGGCCGAGGGGCCGGCCACATGGCGCACAGGAGGCAGGAGGCTGGCGGCTGGTGGGAGGGTGGCCGCTGGGACCGCCGGGGCCCACGCGGAGTGTGGTGCAGGCCAGCCGGGCGCAGGGGCCGCCTGCAGCGGAGCCGGGGGCGCGTAGTGGTGGTGGTGGTGCACGTGGGGCAGCCCCTGCCTGTCCGCCCTCGGGCCGGCCGGGCGAGCCCGCGGCAGGTCCTGGCACAGCACGCACGAGTCCATCCCTGCGGGCCAGCCGCCGGCCCCCCTTGCCCTCCACCGCTCCCAGGACGGGCAGGGCTGGGAGGGGAGGGGACAGAAGAGGAGGGCCCCTCGTCTGGGGACCAGAGTGCTGGGGGCCTCACAGCGGCCCACAGACCCCGGAGCCCACACCGTGCGGCTCAGGGCCACAGGGACGCTCCGCTTCCAAGGCAGGAGCCAGCCAGGTGCTCGGGTCCCTCGCCTCACCTCTGCTCCGGCCTGAGCCTACCTGCAGGGTGCGGGGCGGCGCCAGCACTGGCGGGGGCAGGGCTTGGAGCATCAGGCTCTGCATGACGACCTGGTGCATCTGCGCGTTCTGCAGCAGCAGCATCTCCACCATGTCTGCAGGGAGAGGGCGGTCTTCGCAGACAGCCCGTCCTCGCGGGTCCCGAGGCCGGAGCCTCAGAGCTGACTGTCAGGACAGGTGTGGAGCATCACGAGCCGCAGAGCGGCAGCTCGGGGCCACGCCCCTGCGGGTCTGGGACAGCGAGACTGGAAGCTCTGGGTCCCGGGTGTGTGTGCCGTGATGTGGGGGTACAGTCCCGTGGACTCCTGAGAGGCGGCCGCACTTTGCCTCCCCCCCAGCGGACTCCTCAAGTCCACCTGGGCCACATGGCGGCCCCCGAAAGGCGTGTCCACCTCCTCAGAATGAGGCTTTATTTGGAAAAAAGTCGCAGAAATGTAATCAAGGACCTGGAGACGAGATCTTCCTGGCTCATTAGATGAGCCCCAAATCCAACCACACTCGGCCCTAAAAAGGAGGGACGTTCAGACACCCGCTGCCACGTGGAAGAGTCACCGAGTGCGGGCGGGCAGGCGGGCGGAGCGGCTGGCGGAGCCGCCCCTGCAGGAGGGCCCACTGCAGCCCGGCGTGTGCTGCCCCCCACCCCACCCCCAGGCCGGGCATCCGGTGTCGGTTTAGCGATGGGCTCACCCTTGCTCTAAGGGTGTGCGCGCTCGTCAAGACGTATAAAGTGTGCACTTCGAATGCTTTGTCGCCTCAGGAAAGGTTTCAAAACCAAGGATTTAAGAAGCAGCAGCCCTCGGCCCAGGCACTTGAAGAGCGAAGGGCGGGTGGGCGGCACTGGAGCCCAGCTCTCCCCACAGCAAGTCCCCTCCCCGCCCCGCCCCCTCGGGGCGTCCCTCAGGGCGGCGGTCCCCAAGTCACGCTGCTGTCTTGTCGGGAACACAGGGTCCCCACTAGCTGAAGCTGACCCCAGAGACTCTCCTGCTCCCCGAGGGGCGAACTCCGAGGGCAGCGGGGCGCGGTAGCAGGGACACCCACCTTCCTTGACGCTGGCGGACCGGTGAGCGGGGAAGGCCAGGGCAGCGGGGGTCTGCGTGGTGGGCGGCGGCGGAGGCGGCTGCTGCACGATGGCGGCGGGAGGCGGGGGCCCCTAGGAAGGGCCAGGCGCCGGCCACCTGAACACGCGGCCGAGAGAGCGCCCTGCGGCGTCCACCCGGCCCGCCCGGCCGTCCGGCCCGGCCCCCGGGAAGCCCTACCGGGTGCGGAACGCCGCGCAGTGGCTCCGGGAACGGCGGGGAAGCTGCGGCGTAGACGCCCATGGGCGACACTGGAGGGGACACCACTGTCCCCCAGGCCAGCTCTTCCAGGGCCAGCTGTTCCTGCCACACGGAGGGGGGTCGTGTCCTGGCCCCGGGGTCCGCGTTGCTCCGCCCCCCACCCCCGGACAGTGCGGCCACGGCTGAGCCCCCGACCCCTTAGCGGGGCACACGGGACAGTAACGCGCAAGCGACAGGAGCCAGTTTCCCTCGCAGCTGCCTCGGCGCCTCCTTCGCCACAGACCTGCACGTTTGTCACCACTCCCCGGGGCTCAGGCGGCTGCGGCGAGTAGAGGGAGCGGGCACAGGGCCCCTGCACCCCCAGACCCCACTCGGCGGGAGTCGGCCTCCCGCGCACGTGGAAGCAGCGGTCTCGGCCGCCACGCACGGCTGGCGCGGCCCAGACGGGTGGCGTTGGCTTCCCGGACCGAGCCCATCCCTGACGGGGGCGCCCGTTACCTTCCAGGGCCACAGGCCTCCGAGGCCCAAAGCGACCCCCCCGCTCACCGCACCCCAGGCCTACCCGGAGCCTCTGCAGAAGGGCCTGCCTCCTCCTCAGGGCGCTGTGCAGGGCCGCCTCGTCTGCTGCGGGGAAGCCCGGGCTGAGGAGCGGCGACATCGGAACCCCAACCTCTCCGCCCAGGACCTGCGGGTGACCTGGGCCCGAACTTTCCCATCTGCAAATGGGGGTGGCGGGTGTACCGTCCTGGGGTGTGCTGACTGAAGGCGAGAAGAGAGGAAAGCCCTGCGCAGAGCTCCTGGGTGCGCGTGCGCGTGCATGTGCGTGCGTGTGCGTGCGTGTGCGTGCGTGTGCATGCGCGCACACACACACGGATGGAAACCAGCCCCTCAGCTGTGCGTGTGAGCCGCACACCCAGCACAGCTGTGCGCGGACAGGGCGGGAGGGGCCGCCGCAGAAGGCGAGTCTCACGCCGGCCTGTGGGGTTCCCAGGGGCCCGGGCTCTTACCCCGCACGAGGCGCGGGTCCTCCGCATCCCCGTCCGCATCCTCGCGCTCCTGCTCCAGCTTCTGTGAGGGAATGGCAGCACCTTGGGGACCTGGGCTCAGGCTCTGAGTGTAGGGGGCGCTGGGGGCTGTGGGGCACCTGCCTGTGCGCTCTGGAATGACCCAGAAGGTTCCGGAGGGAACACAGCCCCAGATGGAGGGGAAAGGGCAGGAGCTGTGGGTCAGGCAGCAGGGGCCCTCGCCCCCTTAGGGACCGTGTGTCACTCTCCGTACGATGCACTGGTCCCACCTTGCTCTAAGGGCGGAGGCTCTGAAACATCTGGCCCCCTTCAGACAGCGTTCTCAGGACTTGGACCCAGGCCCGCTCTGCGTTCCCGGCCACCTGACTGCCCCACCTGGGCCCATCCTGGGGTGACCCCTGCTGGCCCCTCCAAGGCAACCTGTGGGCCCAGGCGGGGTTGGGGGAGGTGCAGGGCCGTGAGGACAGCAGAGGGAATAACACGGGTGGGGACTCGGACGAGCTGCTGCTCTGTGGGGCCTACGCAGACCCCAAGGATAGAAAACCAGGGTGAGGGCGGGTCCGCCAGGCTGCCTGCCTGGCCCAGCACGTGGCTGTGGGCCTGCACTGGTGAGCTGTCCTCCCTTCAACTTCAAAACTCTGAGGCTGCTGGGGGACCGTCGTGGGGCCCCGGGGGTGCCCGGGCCGTGGGTGTGTGGGATGGGGATTGCCGGAACACACTACTTAGCTCTGTGCAAACACAAAGCAGAACAACCGAGGGGCCCCAGTCCTTGGTCACGAGGCTAAAGACCGCTGGACACTGGCTGCTGCAGAGCGGGACACTCTGGGACGACGTCACCTTGTAGAGCTGCACCCCCTAACCAGGCGCTGGAAACGCGAGACCCAGGGCCGGCCGCGCTACCTTCTCCAAGAGTTTCAGGGTCAGCCGGGCCACCCGGTCTGCCACAGAGGGCTCCAGCATGCTGCGAGTGGGAGAGGGGACGCCACAGGCCGTCCCCCTGGCTGCCAGTCGTCCGCGGGAAAGCACCGCTCGGCTCGGCGGAATCGGCCACAGCCCCGGGGCTTCTGGAGGGTCGGGCAGCCGGGCCCGGTTCACCACCTGCAGACGGGCCTCTCCGGCAAGCAGGAGGCCCGCTCGCCTGACCGCCTGACCGCAGAGTCCTCAGCCCCTGGCGGTTGCTAGGTGGTTGCTAGGCGCTGCCGACGGGGTGGCCCTGGTTGCCAGGTTCTGCTGAGAGTCCTGCCCAGGCCCTGCCTTGTTCCCACGCAGGGGTCACCTGAAAACGCCTCCATCTGCAGGTGTAGCCAGGAGGCCTTCTCGGGAGGGCAAAGGTGGGCAGGAGCAAGGCCACAAGGGCAGTGCTTAGGCCGGGGGAGGGCAGGCCCCACCCCAGGGCACGGCCCAGAAGAGGCTGGCCTTGTGGGGCAGGGGCGGCCCAGCCATCCTGCCTGCACTCAGGAGCCCGCACCCTCCATCCTTACTGCCTCCAGGGGGCCGGCAGAGCCCTGGCCTCTCCTAGGGACCCTCTGAGTAGGTGGGAGCGGAGCCCAGACACCAGGAGGCAGGTAGGGTACCAGCGTCCTGCAGATTTCAGGAAATTCTGGGTGGCATTAGGGAGTTGGCCAATGACCCACCCAGGGACTTCTGGGCCGGGTTCAGAGTGTGCCCACCCCAAGGGCACCTAGCTGGCCCCTCAAGGAACACTGACTGGCCCAGGCCCCATACCTCTGGGCAGGACATGAGTCCAGTGCTGCGACTGCCCCGCCAGGACCTCTGCCCAGACAGGGCACATCCACGGGTGCGGGAGGGAGTGTGTGCCCGGTAGGGGAGGCTTCTGTAATGGGTGCTCTGCAGGGGGGCAGGCATGGACAGAGAAGGTGGCCCTTCGTTCTAGGGGGTTTCTGTTCGGTCAAACAGATGATGGAGGCTGTGACGGAGCTGGAACGGGAATGGCGAATGCCGAGCAGCCCAGGGCCAGGGCCGAGCGGGGCTCTGCGCCTCCGGCCCTCTCCTCAGCGCGGCGGACCCAGATCCCTGCATCGGGGTCCCAAAACGGGCCCCCTCCTTAAGCTGCCCGGCACTGCAGCATTTAGGCATCACAGGTATCGCGACCCTAACGTCCGCACAGGGGGGTGCTCAAACGCTGGCGAATGTCGCCCTCCAGGTAGCGAGGGGGCCGCCCTGCGGGGCGTGACGCGTCTCCCTCTGTGTGCGCTTGTGAGACGTTAAACACTTTTCCAGAAACAGCTCCAGATGCGCAGGAAAGGTGGGGAGGTCTTCGGAGAGCTCTCAAATGCGGCTCCGCTACCGTTACCGCGTTACCCAGTGTGACACTTGTCACAGTTGACACCGATACGTTAACTCAAGTCCGCGGTTCGTTTCCTTATCCTTCGCCTAATGTCCTGTTTCTGTCCCGGAATCCCAACAAGGACACCACGTGACATCTAGCCATCACGTCTCCTCTGGCTCCTCTTGCTTTTGACGACCCTGATGGTCTGAGGGCCGCGCAGGCCTGTCGTAGGACGCCCCTCAGCTGGGTGAGCTCGGAGGCCTCTCCTATTGGGAGGGGGACGCAGGCTGTTGTGGGGGAGACCACAGAGGGTAGCGCCTTCCTCACCACACCCTGTGCAGGTCCCTGCCATCGACGTGACCTGTCACCGTTGTGCTGACTGTGGCCTCTGGCGGAGGTGTGTCTGTCTGGCTCCTCCAGCCCCTGTGACCCTTCACCCCACACCATCCCGTGTGAGGTCATCGCCAGGCACAGCCCGCACCTGAGTGTGGGTGTTTCCATCCCTGAGGGTATCCCCCAATGACAGGACCTGTCTAGAATGGCCATGGACGTGACTCGGGTTCTGAAGAACAGTTGCTAATGGCTGACCAGGCCAGCGGGGGCACCCGTGCACGTGGGTCCCCACGGAGTTCAGGTGCACTGCAGCGCGTAGAGAATGCAGCCTGCACACGCGCCCCTTTCCAGCAAAGGCGCCGGCGTGGGCGGATGGGACGGGAAGCTCAGACACCCAAGCGCATTTGCCGCCATGACCTCCGCACAGCCTCCCACCCCGGTCTCTTTACGGCGCCTCTCGAGTTGCAGCCCCTTTGAAGTCCTGCCATGCCACCCGGCTCTGCGACGGCGCAGACCTGTGGCAGGGCTGTTGCGTGCGTGTTTCACTGCTCGCAGAGGGAGGGCAAAGCCCAGGCCTATTCGGTGGTCTCTGTGTCTCTTGCTGAGTTGTGACTCCCACCTTGTCCTTGTCATCTGCCTGGACTCTGTGGGGCCCTAATCCTGCAAGTGAAATGTGGTGTGTTCTGTTGAGAGACCCTAGCTTAAGGGCTTTGCTCTCATTTTCCGTTTAACGGTGAGACGCCCAGGATAGTGAGGAGGAAAGGTGAAGACTGAGAATGCCAGGCACTTTCAGGTAGACAAGGTCGCCCCCTGGTGACAGCATTGCGGCTGCCTGGGCACCCACCCTGGTTGGCATCACTCGGCCAGGTGGTCACGGAGAGTACCAAGATGTACAGGTCAGATGCTTTGGATTGATGTGAACTGACCAGGGCTTGTCGGCTCCAATGAGCTTGGTCACACTGCCCGCCTGTGACCGTTTGGTAAGACCACGGGCTGGGAATAAGCAAACACTTTGCGGTGTGCTCTCACCTGGACAAGCAGTTCGAGCGAAGTTTGAAACTGAGGAATAATGATTTCACGAGACTTGAGATTTCTAGAGGACATGACCTGTCCGGTCTGTCCGGCCAAAGCCTCCCTTTTCCTTCCTTTTCCCACACATCACTTTTATGATTCGCAGAGCAGGGTTAGGCGCACAGCACAGCTGTGGCCCGCATTCCTTTCCTCCCGAGGCGGTCTCCGCTCTTCACTGACCAGCCCTCTCCACCTGGTGACCTAGGATGGGTACAGCTGCCGTTGTCATTTGAAATTTTGCCCTAATTTTTCTCCTCAAGGCCACCACAGGCCACTCGGCAGGTCAGCCCACGGGGTCCCTCGTCCTGACGTTCCCGAGGCCGCCGGACAGTCCAGACGCGCCCCGGGGAGGGCTCTGCCTTCCGGGCCGGCAGGGCCTCAGCAGGCACTTCTCCCGCCCGCATGGAGCCCCCCCGACTCTCCGATCAGGGGACCGCTCTGGGCACAGGCGCGCGGGCCCGGGGGCGGAGACGCGCGCCCCCCGGCGTCCCGGCCTGAGGGATGCGCGGGCCCAGGGGCGGCGTCCCGGCCCCGCCGCTCGGGCGCTGGGGGTCGGCGGCCCCGGCCCGGCTCCCGCCGACGCCCTCGCTGGCGGCCCCGGCGCCCGGGCGCGGAGGGGAGGCGGCGGCGCCACAGGCCGGGAGGCCGCGCGGGAGACCGCGGCGGGCGGCGCGGGGCCGGTCAGGGCGGCCGGGGCGCGGGGGGGACCGGACACCGGGGCGCGGCCCGAGGACTGCGGGGCCGGCCCGGCTCCGGGGCGGCTTCCTGGGCGAGGCGGGCCCGGGGGCCCCGGCGGAGGCGGCGTCGCCCGCCCACGGGCGCGCGCGGACCCCGCCCCCGAGTGACGCGCGTCTGCGGGGCGGTGCCCGCGCTTCGAACCCACCAACCGCCGCGGGCCCGCGGCCGCCGCGCGCGCTGATTGGCCGCCGCCGCGCCCGTCCAAGGGGGCGGGGCTACGCCGGGACGGGGGCGGGCGCGGGGCCCGGATTGGCGGCGGCGGCGGCGGGGCGCACGCCGGGGGCGGGGCCCGCGTCAGCGCGACGGTTGTCGCCGGGGCGGGCGCGCCGGGCGGGGGCCGGGCGCGTACGCAGGGCGCGGGCCGTGCGGCGGCGGCGCGGTCGCTCGGGGGGCCGCGGGGCCCCGAGGACATGGACGACGAGCAGGAGCAGCGGCGCCGGAAGGTGGAGGCCGGCAGGGCGAAGGTGAGCCGCGGCGCCCCGGCCCGCGGCCCGGCGCGGACACCGCCCGCAGGCCGCGCGCCCGCCCTTGACCCCCCCGGCGCCCGGCGGCAGGCGCGGCCGCCGCCTCCCCGTGTCCTCGCCGCCGGCGGATGGCGGCCGCCGCCTGGGCGCCGCCATCTTGAACCCGCCGCCCTCCGCCCGGGCCCGCCCCCGTCCGGCCCACGGCCAATCGGGCGCCGGCGCGCGGCCCGGCCCTCAGGGCGGCCCGGCTCGGAGGCGCCCGACGTCTCCGCCGGCGTCCGCGCGCCCTGCGGCCCAGTGGCCGAGGGACGCCCCGCGGCCCCCGCCGCCCCCGCCCCGCCCCGGCCGACGGCGAGGCGCGGGCTGATGGCGAGGGCACGCGCGCCGGCACCCCCGCCCCCCGCGTCCTCGGCCCCCGGCGCGCACCTGTGGGTGCTGCGGCCGCCCTCAGCCCCTGCAGACGCGCGCGCGCGTGGCCCCCGTCCGCCTCCCCCGGGCGGCAGCGCCGGCGGCTCCGTGTCCCCCGGGCTCGGCAGCCCCGGGCCACGAGACGCGTTGGTTCCGCGGGGGCGTGCCCGCCGCCCCCCGCCGCGTGCGACCCCGGTGCGGGGTCCCGGGCGGGCGAGGGCGCCCGACCCCCCCACGCACACCATGCGGGTTTCAGCGAAGCCCGGGGCGTCCCCTCCCCGGGATGCGGGCGCCAACGCGGGGCCCGGAGTGGAGCCTCCCAGGACGCTTCGGCCGTGGCTCGGGCCCCACCCGCTGTGGCTGTGGGAAGTGACCCACTGACAGGGACGGATGAATGGGAGGCTCCCTGCGGTGCCAGCGGGTGGTGGGGAGCCCTAGGACGCGCGTGTCCCAGGCCGGCCGTGCTCGACTGCTGGGCTCAGCTAGTGGGAAGTGTTGAGTGCTGGTCCCTTCCCTTGGGAAACGCCAGGCCCCTGCACTCAAGAAACCGTTCAGAGCAGTAGTGGCAGGGACGGGAGCATCTGATGGCGGGCAGGGGCGGAGGACAGCGTGGCCTCGTTCAAGCTTCCTGTGACGGCGAAGCTTCTGACACGTCTGCACAGGGAGGCCGTGGCCTGTTCCTCTGTCTTCCCTGTGCCCGGGCCGAGCACCGTGTGTCCCGAGCCTGCTGTGGTCTGGAAACGTGAGCAGCTGCTCTCGCAGGGGCGCCCAGGGCGACGACGAACCTGGTCTCGGGAAGGAACAAGGCGCCTCCTGTGGGCAGCGGTGGGCGAGGGCTGCCACGCAGGAAGGGGACCAGGGGCTGGTCTTGAAGGCGCTCCTGCCCGGTCTTGCGGAATTTTCTCGTGCCGTGGAGTGAGTGGTGCCCCTTCCTCACCATTTACTGGGATGTTTCTTAACCGCACTTTTTCTGTGAGCCCGCGTACCTTTTAATGAGGTGTGAGTGGGGGGCGGGGTGTGAGCGGAGTCTGAGCCCCTGATTCGAGGGACAGAGCTGCTGGGTGGTGCCTTTGAGGGGCGACGTCCTGTGGAGGTCCCTGGTGCTTTGGTGAGCTGTGTCACGAAAACTAGAACATCTGATTCCATAAAGGAGACTGTTAGATTGACCCGGCTTAATTAATTTTTTGCTATTTCTGTACTTTGTCTCAGAGTCTGCGGCCAGGGAGTTTGGCTACGTAGTTCCTCGACGGGGGAGAAATGGGGGCAAGAAGGGGGGGATTTAGCTTTTATATCGTTCTAAACCCTAAACGTACCGGTCCTTTAAGTAGGTGCGTTTTATTTTAAAAAGGCTTTTCGGCGGGTGCCAGGAGCCCGAAAAGCCGCACTGCCACTCGGCTGCGCGCGCCTGGGTGCAGTTCTGAGCACAGGCCCTGGCATCCCAGGCGGTAGTGGGACAGTGACCCGGTGGCGGGCGTGAACCTGGCCCGTGTGGCCGGGCGCAGCGCGCCGTCCCGGAGCCTCATGCTCCCCGCGAGCCTGCCGACGCTGTGGCTCTGTTACGTCTTCCTCACTTACCTCTGCCTCTACTACTTCTCCACGTTTCTGCGCAGCTTGCTCAGTTCCGACAGAGGAAAACAAAAGGCGACTGTGCGCATTCGAAGAAAAAGACGGCGAAGGGGAAGGGCTCGGCTGTCGCTGCGCCTGTCCCGCCTGTCCCGGAGGAGAGGCCGGTAGCCCCCGACGGCAGCGCACTCCTGGGCGGAGGGGATGCTCTCCAGGGCGCAGCGTGCAGCGGCGCCCTCGACGGGGCGAGCGCGCCCCAGGTAAGCGAACTCAGCACCGTCGTGTTTTTGCCCTTCGAAAACGGGGTTTTGTTTTACTTTCCAAGAAAGGGGGGTGTTTTCGCGGTTTGACGCCTGGAGACTGTTTCGTCCGTGTGACCCTGGGGAATGCTGGCTGGCCGTGGGAAGGCGGAGTCCGTGTCGGAGCGCGCTTTGGTGACGGAGGTTTTACAAGTGGGAGCCCAACAGGTGTTCGTTCCTGCGCCTGTTCTCAGGTCTACCTACTGGCACTCTCGGTCCTTTCCCTTTTTTCTGAACGTGGCACGAGGAGGGACGGGTGAAGGCGTGGAAGTGGGGCCTTGCTGGTGGACGCGAGAGCGGCAGGGGCGGGGTGGCCGGTGAGTGGCCAGGGGCACTGAGAGCGGAGGGTCCGGCCCCACGCGGCCTCCCGTGTGCCTCGGGGAGAGGGGCCTCGGCTCGTGAGCGCCGCGCCGCGTGCGAAGGGCAGGGCCGGCGCTGGCTGGGGCGAGCGGGCCGGACCGCTGGTGCCCGGGCGGAGCGGGCTTCGGGCGCGTCGGCCTGCCGTGCCGAGCACGGGGGAGCGACCGCTGCCGGCTCCCCCGCGCATCTGGGTTTGCCTGCTTCGAAGACTTGGAAGAGCTGGCCGCGGGGAGCCGCGGGCCGGGGGGTGGGTGCCGAGCCTTCGGAGCGGCTCGTCCGCCTCGCTCTCCGTCCACCCCCGTCCTCGGGCGGGCCAGACGCCAGCCGCCGGCCGTCGGCGTCCCCCCGTCTTCTCGAGTGCAGTGGCGGTCCTCAGCAGCCGCGTCTTGGTCACAGCAGAGAAACGAAGGCCGTGCTGAGGGGCCCAGGGTGGACTCCCAGGGGCGTTTCTCGCGTCGTTCTGCCGGGGCTCCTGCAGGGGAAGAGCCCGTGGCGTGTCACGACGTTTATGAGTCGTTTGCGTTCACGTTCGGATCAGGAGTCTTTTTTTAAACTAAAGTGTCACGGCTTCCAGTTTTCCCCTTTGCAGTGGCGTCGGCCTACAGAAGCGTTGCAAAAGCAGCGCGAGTCCTGCGCGCCCTTCAGCTGGCTTCCCGCAACGACGGGGGCCTGGGCCACTGCAGTTCCCCGGGCGTCGCTTAGCACCGAAACCGCGCCCGGAGCTCTCCCATAGAGCCGCTCGAGACTTTCCCACCCGTCTCCAGGGTGCCACTCGCGCCCTCTCTCTGGTCCAGGCCCCAGCATCGCTCGGCAATGCCGTGTCACCACGGGGGGCAGTTCCTCCGTCTTCCCCCTCACACGTTCGCTGGGTTTGAAAAGTACCGGCCCGTTTGTTTGTAGAGTCCCTGTCAGTTTGGGTTTCTTTGATGCTTCGTCCCGTGTGTTTTGGCGAGAACTCGGGAAGCGACGGTGTCCCTGCCTGGCACAGCACGTGGAGGCCCTGGCACCCCAGGTGCTAACGGTGCCCGGCAAGTCTCTGCTGGCGGTGCCGGCTCTGTCGCTCTGTCGCCGGGGCCTGCCAGAGTTCTCTTGATAGAGACGTCGCTGTTTCCCCTCGTAGTTGGTAAGGACAGGTGTGGGGGCACCCCCTCGTTTGGTTTCCACTGCCGATTCTTGCCCACCGCAGGTTTTACCGCGGCGTGGGCCCCGTGATGGCTTTCCGCTTCCCTCATCCGTCCGCACGTGCTCGCTGCGCTCCAGTCCCAGGAGGGGCTGTTGCTTCTCCCCCGTGTGTTCCTTCGTGTCTCGGCCTGGACCGTGCACGTTCCTGCACGCTGCATCTTACGGGGGTGTCCCTTGGTGGGGGGGTGGAGACCACCTGCCTGACAACGGGTGCTCCTCGCTGTGACGGGCCGCACACCTTCAAACTTGTAAGTCTCCCACTCGGGTGTCTGGCGAGTGCTTCAATTCAGGGCGTGGTCCGATGAAACCTTTTGGACTTCGGTTCGCGGGTTTCCGTTCCCGCCCACCCCCCACTTCTGTGACGTCAGGTGCTTCCACTTTGACGGGGGCGTGTTGTCCTGTGGGTCCCGCGGGCGCTGCGTGTTCATCGAGGAGGACCTTTTCCAGCCTATGTCTCTGGGCGTCCGCTGCCGGGTCCCTAAGGTCGCTGGTCTCTTCTTCCGCCGCATCGAGTCTGTGGACGCAAGGCCGTGCGTTTTCCTGTTTGTTTCAGATGTTTAGGATCTTCTGTTCCGCTCCTTACGTTCTCGTTTTCCTTCGAACGCTGTATCCCTGCGATGGCCGTTCGGGTGTCCTCGTCTGCTAGGTGTGTCACTTCGGTTACTCTGGGGTGCGATTCCATTGGCTTAGTTTTCTCTGAGCTCCTCGCCCGGGGCCCCCCGCAGGGCGCACCAGGCCAGCGAGCGCCTCTCCGAGCGCCCTGTGTGTCCGGGTGGAGGCGGGCGCAGGAGGCCCGCGGCAGGGCTGCCCGCCTGGGGTGTGCCCAGCCCACACCGGCGCTCCCCCGGCCTCCCTCCCGGCCTTCAAGGCGTCACGCGAGGAGGTCCCCTTTCACGCACTGAGGAGAGCGGTCACGTGCTGCCTTCCTTGGCGCCGTGACCGCCCTGTCTGCCACAGTCACCTGTGTGTGGCGTGTCCCACCCAGAGCATGGCAGGGGCAGCTCGTGTCAGTCCCCATGTCCTCGTCTCTGCCACGGTGACCGAGGGGCAGGCAGGCTCTGCTCGCCCCGTCGCCACACTGCAGCCCCTGTTCGCACCGAGCCACTCGAGCAGGTGGCCGTTCCTCCAGTCGCTTTTACGGAGATGTAGCTCACGTCACAAAGGTCGCCGTTTTTCCGTCCGCGCTCCAGTGGCCTTTAGTATGTTCACTGGCCTGGGCATCTGTCACCACTAGCTCCGAGCGTCTCAGCTCCCGAAAGGACACGGCGCCCGCAGCAGTCACATGCATGGCCCCCCCCCTTGGGGCCTGGCGGCCACCTCTGCCTTCGTTGGATCCGCCCGTGCTGCCCGTTGGCGGTGTGTCTGGCCTCTGGCCACATGCGTTCCAGGTCCGTCTGCGTTGCAGTGCGTCAGGAGGCCACCCTGTTGTGGCTGGACGACGTCCTAGTGTGCGGGTGCCTCCCCGTCACCTGCCGGTGGGCACGTTGGTCCTTTCCGCTCTTTGGCTCTTGCGAGCAGAGCTGTTGTGGGCGCCCCTGGGCACGTGTTTGTGAGGGCGTCCGTGTTCCGTGCTCTGGCCCGTCGTTACTTTCGGCGTAAACTCTGGGTCACGTGTTCTGCCCCCCTCCCCCAGGACCGTGAACAGACACGTGAACCTGAAGTTGCTGAACCGATGAGCAGACCCGGCGACGAGACTGACGGGCAGCAGCCGACAATGGCAGTGCAGGTGCAGACCCCGGTGCCCGGACACTGTGATCCACACCGGCACCCGGGCGGCTGGCATCGGGAGGGCGGCAGGCTGGGGGGACTGTCACCGAGTGGACAGCGTGTGCTTTCCTGGTTGGCTCTGCTGTCACGTCTCGTGTGGGGCTGTGGAAAGTGGAGGGACACGTGGACGCCCAGTGGCAGCCATTTGGGCCCGGTGACAGGGACACACTGCCTGGCCAGCCGTGTCCCCTGTCATCTGCTGGTCCCACCGCTTCGGCACGGGCGGCGCTGTGGTGGCAAGGCGGTGCCGAGGGACGAGGACTCGCGGGGCGCGGGCGCAGGGCCCCTGGGGTCTCGGGGTCGGGGCCCCGCTCCCCCAGCGGCACCCAGAAAGGCCTCTCCCCGCAGCCGGCTCCCCCCCTGGAGCTGGAGGCGCTGCGCCTGAGCCTGAGCCACATGCACACGGCGCGGCTGGAGCTGACGCAGGCCACGCTGCAGAAGGAGAAGGAGGCGGCGCTGACCGAGCTGCGGGACTCGCTCGGCGGCCGCCACGCGCAGGAGCTGGCCCTGCTGCAGAGCCGCTGGCGGCTGGAGCTGGCGCTGGCGCGGGAGCAGCACGCGCGCGAGCGCGAGGAGCTGCTGCGGGAGACAGGTGCGTGCTGCGGGCGCGGCGTCCGTCTCGGGGCGCCTCCCCGGCGAGGTGCTCGCGCTGGTCCCCGTGCCTCCCTGGGCCCGGCACCGCGTCCTCCGCGTCTCCTCGCCCTGCCGGCCCCTTGCCTTCTGTCCGCTTGTCCGAGCGGCTCGTGCTGACGTTCAAAGCGATGTTGTTGGAAGTGACCGGCCCACGTGCCGGAGGCCTGCGGCCGCCCCAGGCTGCTCGCCCTGTGCCCGGGGCCACACACTCGGGGCCGCCTGACCCTGCTTCTCCGGCCGGGACTGAGCTCTCTGAACCCCCGTGGACTCCCGTGTGTCCACGTTATTAGTGAGGCAGTCGCTCCCTTTCATAGACGTCTGTCCCTGAGTGGGGGCTTCACCTTGCGACGTGATCCCCTGAAGCGTGGCACCTCAGCATGTGCCAGAGTCCTGTGGACATCAGACACCGAGGTTGAGGACGTGCATCACCCACTCCCTAGCTGTCGCCTGTTCTGCGGGCCCGAGCGCCGGCGTGTCTGCCCGTCCGTTGAGTCTCGTTTGAGAAGCAGCGGTGCGGGCCCCGGCGTGTCGGGAACCCCGTCTGCAGGCCCCACCCCATGGGGGAGCACCCGCCAGGCCCCGCTGGCTGGAGGCCATGCCCCTCGCTTACCACGGCGCCTGTCGCCAGAGCCTGCTCCCTCGGATGGTCCTGGTTCCCACCGACGGGGGCGTCGGGGGCGTGGCCGGAGGGAGCCGGGGCCCTCGCGCCTGGGCGGGCAGGCATCTGAGCTCCCCTCTGTCTCCTCCTCACAGCTGCGCTGGAGGAGAAGCTGCAGTCGGAGGTGGAGAAGAACGTCCAGGTGGTCGAGGTACGGTGCCAGGCGTTCTCGCCCGCCCCCGCCAGCGCCCTCTGCCCCGCGACCCCCGCACGGCCAGGCGGAGCCCGGGCAGCCACGTGTGGAGATGCTCCTGCCGGAGCCGGGGCCGCCTTGCGTTGGTGCGGTTCGGTGCGCCAGACGGCTCACGTGGCGCAAGGCTCTCCCGTCCCGAGTCTGGGTTTCTAAGTGGCCCGGGCTCTGCTGGGTCACAGGCCTTCGTCCTCACGCAGGGAGGTGCGTGGGGTGCGGGCGCTGGCCCGCCTGGGGGACGTCAGGGAGGAGGCGGGCCCACACTGCCAGGCACACCGGCACGGCCTGTCCTTGTCCCACTGCTGCCACCCAACCCCCTTAGGGGAGGGAGCCGTGTCTCAGGCCGTAGCAGCGCCAGCTCCCTTCCAAGGATGTCTCACTGCATCTCCTGATCCCCGGGACCTGTCTCTCGAGGCCGCCTTCGTGGAGCGGGCGTGGGTGCTGGTGCCCCGCCCCGACCCGGTCTCTTTCCCAGGGCACCTGGGGCAGAGCCCGGCCATGCTGCAGGGCTCAGCGCCATCTCTGTGGCACCCCCGGCCTGCTTGGGGCCGGACGCCTGTGCTGGGTGCTCAGAGATGGCCCTGCTCCGGGCCAGTGGGCCTCGCTCTGGTCCCCGCTGTGGGCCTCGCGGCTTCTCCGGGCCCATCCCTTCAGCAGCCATGGAGGGACTGACTGAACAGCCAGAGCCAGTTGCCTGCGGTCGTCTGTCCTGGGCCGGGGTGCCTTCCCAGTTTTTGCGTGTGTGGGGAAAACGTCCCGGTCCCAGGTCATCAGCTGTCGGTCGCACGCCCCTTCCTCCCCACCTCACGCAGATCCTAAGGCGGGACTGGGAATCCGAGAGAGACTCGTGCTTGGAAAACCTACGCAAAGAGCTGTGTGCGCAGCACCGGTCGGAGGTGGAGCGCTTACGAAGCCGGTTCGCGGAGGAGCTGGCGGACTGGAGAGCTGGGCGGGCCGGGACTTCTCACGCCCAAAGTCCGGCAGAACGTGAGTGTCTGGGAGCAGCGGGTCCCGGACGGGGACTCGGTTTCCCTGCGTGCTCCTGCAGCGGACGCTGCGGTGCTGGGTTTGTGCCGCTTGTGTTCGGACGCCGGCCACAGTGCGGGGGACACCTGGGCGAGGCGGTGCGTGGCTGCGGGCCGGTCAGCGGCAGGGTCGCCCCTCGTGGGTCACAGGCCTCTCAAAGTCCCCGAACCTTCCCGAAACTTTTGTTCCAGTGTGTGTTCCCCCCGAAACGGCGGCATTGGGGTGGTTTTTTCTGTGGGTTGCGTGTTGCGCGACACCCAGGGCCCCGGCTGTCCATCCCTCCCTCCCGGGACAGCGGGTGCCGACGGGCAGCCCGGGGGGCCCGGGCGCCAGCAGGGGTGCTGCTCAGCGCCGAGTTCGTCCTGATGGCAGGCTGGTCGCCGGGCTGCTGAGGAGGATCCTGAGTGCGGTCTGTGCTCTCCAGGGTTCCCCCTGCCTCTGCAGGCGCAATGGGAGGCCGCCGCGAAGGCGTCGCGGGACGACGTGGCGTCGGAGCCCCGGCCCGCGGAGGACCCGGAGCGGCGCGGCCGCGAGGAGGAAGCGGGAGGACGGCTGGAGGTGGGCGATCCAGCGAGGACGGCGCTCGTCCCCGGGGGGTGCGGGCCTCGGTCCCGGTGCCCTCTCGTTACGGGTGCTGCTGGGTGAGGTGAGGCCGTGGTCAGAGGGTCACTTGAGTCGGCCTCGGTCCTGGACACGGGCCTCGTGTCCCTCGTGCGGGGCCCTGCGCCGAGGCCGCCCTGCAGGGAGGAGCTTCCGCGGGAAGGCGCTGGAGGCACCCCAGCTGCCGCCGCCGCTGCACACTGTTCTCTGACACCGCCTGTCAGGTGAGGCCACGGGGCCAGACCTCACGTAGACCCGCGGCCTGCAGCCCAGCCTCACGCCCACGCTGGCTCAGGGCCGGGCGGAAGGCAGACGGGCGGCGCGGTCAGCTGTGGCCTGTGCCAGGCTGCAGCTCAGGACAGGCGGGTCGGAGCCCGAGGCGCTTGGGCCCCAGGCCGCCGCAGCCGTCACACCCAGACCCAGGCCCGCCTGGCTCGGGTCCGCCTGGCCTCCCTGGTGGGGAAGAGACGGCCGAGGGCGCCTTGCGTCCTGTGCCCTGGGGAGAAGGCCTGCAGGGGCCTTGCTCAGGCCAAGCTCCCGTGTCCCCTCCCGTGGGGCCCGGCCTCTGGTCTCCGCCCTGCACTCTGCTGCCCCGCTCAGGGACCTGGGCCACGCCTGACCGACCACGCTGACTCTGAGCCCCCATGCGGGCGGGTGGCACGGGGCGTGGGCTTGCTGTGCTGGGTCTGTCACCCTCGAGAGAAGCCACTTCTTTGGGTGCTGACCAAGGCTGCAGAGGGAGCCTCAGCACCTCACGGCTGAGGGCGGCTGTGACCACGGGAGAAGGAAGGGCCCGTGCGGTGCAGTGACAGGATCTCGGGGTGGGCCGTGTTAAATGGGACATCGGGACTTCCCGGGAGACTGGGACGTGGTCGGTGCCTGTCGCCCACTTCGTGGGGCCCAGGGTGTGCCAAGTGTTCCCCACGACCTTCCCCTGGCAGTGAGAAGGAGGGTAAGGGTCTGTTCTCAGTGACCAGAAGTGGTGTCTGCAGGGAGCAAGGTCAGGGCCCGCGGAGGCGACCCGTGAGACGCCGCCAGGTGCGACGGGGCTGCAGTCAGCTCCTGCACCTTCAGCTCGATTGCTCTGGAGCCGCCATTGCTGGTTCTCGGCCACGCGGCGGGGCCGCATCCGCCTGGGCTGTCCCTCGGGGCACGATGACGACGGTGTGCTGCCGTCGGGGCTCAGCTTCGGTTGCCTTCCCCAGGTGGAGGATCCTCAGACGTCACGCGGAGAGCCGCAGGCCCAGTCCCAGGAGGTCCAGTTCGAGTCCACGGGAAGCGATGGGCAGGCGCTGAGCGGTGAGCAGCTCCTGCCGGGGACACGTCCTCATGCTGACGCCGCGTGGTTTCCGTCGTGGCCCCCGGACGGGGCAGCAGGGCTGGCGGGCCCGGCGGTCCGTGAGCTCCTTGGAGGACTGGCTCCGTGCGTGGCTCGCTGGCACCACCATCCAGCGAGAAGCCAGCCAGGCGGCCCCTTTACTGAGGGCAACTCACCTGGGACCCTCACAGGACACGTGTCACAGTGGCCGGGGGCGGGGTGGAGCCCAGGAGACACGGGAGGACAGCAGACGTGCGTTTCGCTGCCGCTGACCTCCGGGCGGCCTTTCAGCCTGTGGCCGTGGGACACGGCAGGGGCCGAGCCTGTCAGCTTCCTTCTTGCTGGTGAACAAGTCCACTCTCGGGGCGCCCCTCCAGCCGGGGCCACCGGGTCCCCTCCTCGTGTGCGGGCCCGGGATCACGTCCCAGCTTTGGGGTTGGGGCCTTCAGAAGTCCCCTGCGCCCCGCCACGGGGTCTTCGGTGCGTCCCTCTCTCCTGGGTGTCTGACCCGGCGACTGCGTGATCTCGTCCTGCTGCAGAGTCGCGCGCGCAGCCCCTGGCCCCGGCGCCCCCCGCAGGAGAGTTGGCGCGCCTTCGGCGGGACTTTGAGCAGCAGCAGCAGCGGGACAGAGCCCGGCACGAGTCTGAGCTGCAGCAGCTGAGACTGCGTTTTGAAGAGAAGCTAGGGGACGCTGAGAGGCGCCACCAGGAGGCCCTGAGCGCGCTGCGGCAGCGGCTGCGGCGGGCCAGGGGCGACGCCGCCCTGGCGTCCGTGGCGCTCAGGTGAACGCGCGCGCCGTGTCCCGGGCGGGGGTGGGAACGTGGGGACCTCGAGCCGAGCTGCCGTCTGACGACGTTTCGTGCCGGTGTGGACGGGAGCCTGCGCTCCCCAAACACGACGTTTGGGGCTTGAGTCGAGGTGACGTCAGAGCTGGGGGCTGATCTGACGGGCAGGCGTGGACGGCGACGTGCAGCCAGTGGTGGGGGGTGCAGCCTGTCGGGGCCCTGTGGGGCCCCCGGTCCCCATCACAGGCACGGTTCACTCAGCCGAGGCCTCCTGTCCTTGACAGAAGTACGGCTGCGACGGAGGGAGCGGGGGGGGGGGTTTCCTTTACCTGGCCAGGTCGCCGGACACCGCAGAGTTCACGCGCGAGATGCCGCGTGGACGGCTTCCAGACCTGCTGTCTCTCTTCTCCAGCGCGGTTCTAGAAGAGGCGTCCGGAGAGGGAGGGCGAGGCCCCCGCCATCTGCCCGGCTTTCATGTGGAGCAGCACGAGGTGACAACCAGTTCTGTCTACGAGGGTGCGATCGACACGGGGCGGTGTGTCAGTCCACGGTGCACATCGCAGTGACGCGGCGTTTGTCCGTGTTGTGGGCGGCCCCGCCGTCGGCCTGGGAGCGTCGCCGCTCACACGCACGAGCCCTTCTCGGACGGGAACGTCCGAGGCCCGCTCTGGGCGGCTCCGCGCCACTCGGGACTGACCGACCGCCCTTGTCGCTGGCAGTCGTGCCTTTTGACCCCTGCCCCCCAGCCCTGGCTCTCGTGACGGCCGGGCCGTTGTCCGTATCCGTGGACTCAGCCGTTTTGTTTCGTTTTTGCTTTCTCAGTTTCGCACGTAAGTGAGACCGTGTGGTGTCGTCTTCCTCAGCCTGACTCAGTTCGCACAGCACGATGCCCTGTGGGGCCGTCCGTGTTGCGTGCGGCAGGGCTCCATCCTTTGTGCGGCGGAGTGACTCCGGCGTGCGCACGTGCCGCTCCTTTGTCCCGTCGTCTCCACGGACACTCGGTGGCTTCCACGTCTTGGTTTTCGTGGATGATGCTGCCGTGAACACGGGGCGTACCGCGGTCACTCTGGTGTTTCGGATTTCTTTGGGTGAACACCCAGAAGTGGAACTGCCGGGTCGCGTGGTCGTTCCGGCGTTCCTCTCTCGAGGGGCCTCCCGGTGGTCCGTGGTGGCCGCCCCGGTGTACAGTCCAGGGCGTGAGGGCTCCCTGTTCCCCGCGTCCTCGCCAGCACCTGCTGATGGTGGGTGACGGCCCCTCTGGCAGGGGTGTAGTGAGCATTCCTGCGACGATTAGTGACGTGGAGCGTCTTCTCGTAGGTTTACGGGTCGTCCTGTGTCCTCCTTGGAGAGCGGTCTGGGGAGGGCCTCTGCCCGTTTCCCACTCAGATGGTCTCTTGCTGTCGCGCGAGCAGGTCTTCAGTCACGGAAATGGCCGTGTTTCGCGTCCTTGACGCAGGTGCTGTTTCCACGCCGTGAGGCCTGCGTGTCCGTCCCCGATGCGGTCTGGCCCAGGGCAGAGGACGGCGGGCTCTGTCTCGTGTGGGGGCGGCTCTGGCCACTCACGTCGCACCGTGGGCCTTGCGCGTGTGCCCACAGCCACACACGGGGCTGGTTGAGCCTCGTCACCCCCGGGTGCCCGGGCACCTGTCCCAGGCCGCTCCCCGCGTGTCCGTGCGCCAGCCCCCCTGGCCCCCCCGGGAGCGGTGCTGAGAGGCGCGCTGCGCTCCGCGCGTCCGGGGGCGGCCTCCACGGCGTTTCCGGCGTCGTCGGTCCGCGGAGGCGGCGCCGTGTGAGCACGTCCTCCGTGACGGCGGAAGCCTGCTGCGCCCGTGCTGCAGTCACGGCCTCTGGCTCGTGCGGCCGGTGCAGCCGAGGGGCCGAGGTTGGCTTTTGTTCGACGGCGACCGCTTGAGCTGTCGGCAGCCCCCAGGTCTGTGGCTGCTGTCCAGTGGGCAGCATGTGCGCGTGGCGCGCGCCCGTGTGCCGTGTCCGCTGTCCCTGGCGTTCAGGTGTGTCTCGTCGGCTCGGGCGGCCGCCACGGCGGACGGCTGTCAGCTCGCAGTCTGGGGGCTCGAGGTCCAGGCGTGGGCCGGGCCAGCGTGCGGAGGGGCGGGCAGAGTGTCTGCCGTCCTGCGCGGGCGTCGGCCGTCCTGCCGCTCTCCTGATTTGCCCCTTTCTCTGTGCTCCGGGCGTGCCACTCCGCGCATCTCTGGCCGTGGTCTGGGGTTGTGCGTCCCTCACGCCGTCCGTCCTTCGTCCTCGGCTCTTCGTCTCCGTTCCCGGCGTGTTTTCTGGTCCTTTTAAAGGGTGACTGAGTCTCTAGTTTCCACCCGTCTCGAACCCAGCTCCGTCTGGGTGGGAGGTCCGGGCATCAGGTCTCTTTGCTCTTTCCGGCCGGACGCGCGGAAGGCTCTGCGGTCGGAGTGGGACCCTTTTGTGCTGTTGTCGCGGGCAGGAGTCCCGAGACTGTGGTTGCCGTGACCCGTGTGTGATTGTTGAGGAAACTGGGTTCGTGGGTGGCATTGTGTAGGGTCAGGAAGCGACCGAAGTCCGCGTTGAGCCTTCCCGCCGTCTGACGCGGGGACGCCGGCCGGGCCCGTGCCTGAGCTGCGCACAGCAGGGCAGGAGGGCGGGGGGAGCGGGGTGGCAGGGTGAGTGGGCGCAGAAACCTGGGTGCCCGTGGCCTTGGACGGGTGAAAGGGGGTGAGTGAAGCAGGGGAGAGTGGGGGTCCGGTTCCGGGAGTGGCCGGGGCCCCGTGCCGGGGCCGTGCGCTTCAGCAGAGCCCGCGCTCCTGGGGCGTGGGATCGGGGGCGGTCTGCGAGGCTCCCTGGGAGCAGAGAGGCTCATGGACACGCCCCCCTGTGCGACACCCCCAGGCCAGCCTGCGTGCGCACACGACGTCAGAGGAAAGCCACCAGTGCCAAGTGGCAGCCCAGCAGGAGGGGGACCTCGTGGAGACCCGGATGCCGGAACAGTCTGTGGGGCTCTCGGAAGAGCCTGGCCAAGGTGGGTGCCTCTCGGCTCGCGGTGTCCTGTGGGAGGCCAGCCTGCAGTCCCCATGCGGGATCTCTGAGTCCAGGGCGGGGCCTGGATGTGTCCAGAGAGGGCCTGGCCTCACAGCAGCCCTGGGGGTCACGGGCGCGGCAGCAGGAGGCGGCAGGTGGAGAAGCCGTGGTCATCCCAGAGGCGTGGCAGATGGGGATGGGCGGTGGCCGTGCTGCCCAGGAGGGCGGATGCCGGGTGGGGGGCGGGGGTGAGTGCCGCCTGGACGCCCGGTGCACTCACTTGGCACAGCCCTGGGGGCGCCGCCGCTGCATCCCGCTTGAGCTGAGCAGGCAGGTGGGCAGGGCCAGGGGCCCGCGCGCCGGCCTGACACGAGCGCCTGTCTCAGCCCAGGCTCCCGGGGCTGCTGTCCGAGGCATTCGAGGGCAAGGCCCTGTCCCCGTGGCGTGGGTGTCCTCGCGGGTCACATCTGACTGTCCTCCCCGCCCCCTGCTCTGTTGCAGACCTCGCCCCCGTGCGTCTGCGGGCCGGGGGGGACATGGACGCGGCGGTGGCGGTCAGGGCCCTGGCTTTGGAAGCCGAGCACGAGGGTGAAGTCTCGCTGCTTCCGACGGCGCTCGAGGAGGAGGTCGAGCTCTTGGAAGGAGAAAACAGACGTCTGCGCGAGGCGCTGCGGAGGGAGGTCTGCCTGAGAGAGGCCTGGGAGAAGGTGCGCTGCGCGTCGGGGGGGCGGCGCCTCTGCCGCCTCCCGGGAGCACCCGTCGGCTGGTGGGGGCGCCTGCCCGCACGCGTGCTCGGCCAGGAGCGGCTTGGTCAGCGTGTCCCTGACTCAGTCCAGACGAGCCTCCCCCAGCGGAGGCCGGGGCGTGGCCTCCCGTTGCCCATTCCACCGGTCCCCAAGGGCTGGGGGTGTCCTCAGAGGTCACCGATGGGGTTTCGAGCCAGGCCAAGCTGGGCACGGCCACCTGCAGGCCTTGTCCCCCAGAGCTCTGTGGTGTCCCCAGCCCCGGGTCTTCCTGCTGCCGGTCAGCCATGCTGCCACAGAGAGTGCCTGTGGGGACCCCGAGCGACGAGGCCACCGCCCTTCTGGCGTGGCCCTAGGGGTTCCGTCAGGCCGTCCTCGTTCAGCGTGAGAGCATGTGACCGCGTAGATGTTTCCCGTGTCCTGCTCACTCTTTCACGGCGTGACCTTCGGTGGCGTCAGATCTGCCCTGCCGTGAACTCTGCAGTGTCCCGTCTGAGAGGACGCCAGGGAACGTCGTCTTCCCGGTGCCACTCGCAGCGCTTTTTGTTCCTCCCCGAAGACCTGAGTTGACAGCTGGTTCGATGCCCTCCAGCCCGAAGAGCCCTCCGCGTGTGCTCGGAGCTGGGAGTCTTAATTTCACCTTGTCCCCTGTCTCTTCAGAGCCCCGCTCGCCTGGACGCCGTCTTTGGTTCCCGAGGTTCTGTCCTGCTTGTTTTCTGGTCCTTTCCCCTTCGCGGCGGTTAAGCTCGGCTCTTGAAATTCCAGTTGCTCGGCTCTTCTGCAGCCTGCCATTCGCTTTCAGGTCCCTCCGGGGAATTGTAAGACGTCACGTGTCGTGCTCTTCGATCCTGGACTGTCCATTTGTTTTTCAGTCGTTTCTGTGTTTTCTGCCACGACTTCCTGTTCTCTCATTCGTCGCGAACGCACCTTCCTTCGTGCTCGCAAGGACAGTCGTGGGGGCTACTCTGACCCTCTGCTAAGTTCATCGTTTTTGCCACGCTGGGGTGTCACTGTTGCATTTCCTTCTAACCGTGGGTCACGTTCCCCGTTCACTTACGCACCAGCTCCTCCTGCATTGGGTCCTGGGCGCTGCGGACGGCCCGGGTTCTGTTACTTCCGCTGCGGGTGCCGACCTTTGTTTCCGCGGCAGCGAGCCCGGCTGGATCCAGACTCCGCCCTCCATCCTGAGGCGCACGGTCTGGTTCTCTGGGCTCAGCCGGCCTTCTCGCGGCGTCCACACGTTCACGTGTGGGCCAGGCATCGGCCCCTCCCTGCTCCGTCCTGAGGGGCGGCCCCCTCCCTTTCTGCCCCTCTCTCACACGAGCGCAGGGTTCCCGGGCACAGCACGGCGGGGACTCGGTCAGTCCCCTGTCCTGTGGGTGCTGCCTGCCTGCGCCTTCAGGTGCGGTGTCTCGCGCTTCACCCGAGGTCACGGTTCTCTCGGGGAAGGCCGGCCTGCCGGCACCAGAGGTCAGGCTCACGTGCCCGTCCCGGCTGTTTTGGTTCTTGACGACGTCCAGGAGTCTGCTGACCTACTTTCCTTTGGTTGAAATCCAGGATGTTTGCCTCCCATCAGCTTCTGGATAATCCCCCTTTTCACAAGCCGCCTCGAAAAGCGTTCGTTTTCGCTCCTCAGCCTCTCGCTCAGGCTCTCGTTTACCTGGAGTATGAATAGTGCAGGTTCGGAGACGTGAGCTCACGGCGTGGCTGCTGCTCTCGTTTCCTCGCTGGTGGTGGCCTCAGGTGCCTGGGGTGGCCGGCCGTTGCCTTGGCACGATTCACCGTCACGGCAGAGACGGCCTGCAGGCCCCTCTGCGTGTGCCGCCCCCGCGTTGTCGGGTCCGTGTGTAGGGCGCAGTTGGTTCTAGCCCGTGGGTGCACGTCACTCAAGCAGCGAGCCCCGAGTCTGGTCACGTCAGAGCCCGTTCCCTGTCAGCGTGTGGCTGCGTGGCGTGGGAGGTCCCTGTCCCCGCAGGTGGGTTTGGACCGTCGTGGCCAGTGATCGCTCACTTCGATTGCTTCCCTCTTCACCGACACGGCCCGCAGGTGGAGCACGGCCTGGTCGAAGGCCACCGGGAGGAACTGAGGCAGGCGGAGGAGCGGGTCCGGCTGCTGGAAGAGGAATTGGCAGAGCGGGAAGCGGTGTGGAAGGCGGCCGGCGAGGCGCTGAGGCGGGAGGCGGAAGAGCGGCTGGCGCTGAGGCTCTGCGAGCTGAGACGGCAGGCCGAGGCGGACCGGCAGTCGATGGTGGACAGGTTCGCGCGCCGGGAAGCGGAGCTGAGGCAGCTGCAGGAGCAGCAGGCGGCGCAGATCCTGGGCCTGGAGGGGTCCCTGATGGAGCAGCAGGGCCGCCTGCGGCAGCTGGAACTCGGGCTCCCTGGGGACGCGTCTCCACGGTGCGGCCGGTGCGGCAGCCTGGCCCTCGCGGACCGGGACCTGCAGGAGGACGGGGACCTGCAGGAGGACCGCGTCCCGCAGCTGATGCTCGCCCAGAACAGGTGGGTGACGTCCGCACGGCCGAGCGTCACGTGCGCAGCGACCGCCCGGTTCCCACGCGACATCTGGCTCGAGATCCAGCAGAGGGGGCGGGCGGGTCCCCTGGGAAGATGTGCCGTGGGCTCTCGGCGACGTCCCGAGTCTTGGACACTTGGTCTCTACCCTGAAAGAAACGAGACGGGACGTGGGTGCCGGCAGCAGGCGAGCCGGCGGCGGCAGCGTCCGGGTCCTCGTGGCGACCGCGCGCCTCCGGCGGACTCGGCTGTGCGTGCGCCTTGCACGCCGCTTTAGTTCTTTGCACGTCTCAGCGTTTCCACAGCAGGACCCTGTCCCTCTCCGTCGTGAGGCCTTGCGGTCCGTCCACGTTGGTTTCTTCTGTGTTTCAAAACTCGGATTTTTTTTTAACGTTTTTTCTAAGCGCGCACACACTCCTGGCAGATTTCAGTAGATTTGTGACACGGTTGGGTCTCGGCCTCTGCCGTGCTGCCTCCCTGCAGTCCGGGCCGCCGCGGTCAGGCTGCTGGTGAGTCTGGGGCCTTAGGTCGTGCGGTGGCTTGGCCTTTGCCCGCGTGCCCACCAGTGAGGTGCAGGGCGTCTGCTCGGGGGTCTGACAGCTTGAGCGCGACCCTACCTCCACGTGGGCGCGAGGCCTTGGTGCTCGTGTGGTCGGGCGGGGCGGCTGTGGGAGCGGCCCTGCGGTCCCCGGGGGACTGCCGGCTCGTGCGGCTTGTCACAGCCCCTGCTCAC
Source organism: Cynopterus sphinx (assembly GCA_030015415.1). NCBI lineage: Eukaryota > Metazoa > Chordata > Mammalia > Chiroptera > Pteropodidae > Cynopterus > Cynopterus sphinx. Next base: position 190,174 of record CM057380.1, on the reverse strand, counting down.
CCAGGCACGCACGGCGCCTGCGCCAGCCGAGGGTCTGACTCCCCCGGGGTGGGGGGCTCCGGGCTCTTCCGTGACACCGTGTCTCCTGCCGCGCTCTGCCTCCGCCAGCCAGCGCCCCCCCCCCGCCCCCGGCTCTTTTATTCCCGTCACTGAGAGGGCTTCGGAACCTCCCGAGTGCTCTTTGGGGCCCTGCCGCCGCCCCCCGGTCCAGGTCCTCTCTCCGTGGGTCACAGTCGGTCTCCTTCGTGTCGCGCCTGTCGGACGTGTGCGCGTGCCTCCTTGCTGCGGGTCCCGTGTCCGTTCCTCCAGGCTGTGCTGCGGACCCATGGGTTCCGGCCTCTGAGCTCCTGTGGCTTCTTCACGTGGCCCCTTCGCCCCTCTTGCTCCTGGCGGCGGTGCCCTCAGCTGTGCGCGGCAAAGGGAGAGGAGCACGGACACAGGCCCAGGAATGGCGCTCGCCGGCGGCAGTGGCTCCCGTGGGAAGCGCAGGGGGTGGCTGCCTTCACGGCTGCGTGTTTGCTGTCCGTGCTCACCGCGCGTGTCGTTGCAGGCCGTCGGATCAGCGGAAAGAAAGCGGCGAGGGGTCTGCTGCGGAGCAGGACGCTCTCCTGCGGGAGGCCCGGGAGCGGCACGCCAGCGAGCTCCAGCTCCTGCAGGACAGACACCAGCAGCACATCGTGTCCCTGAGGACGGAGCTCGAGGCCAGGCACCAGGCCGACGTGCGGGAGCTGAAGGCCGCCTGCGAGAGCGAGCAGCGGGCGCTCTCCGACAGTCGCGTGGCCGAGCTGCGGGCGAAACACGCCGCCGACATCCGCGCCCTGGAGGCGGGACACGCGTCGAGCCTGGACGCGGTGGAGGGCCGCCACCGGTCTGAAGTCCAGGCCCTGCGTGACGAGCACGGGCGGGCCCTGGAGCAGCTGCGAGCGGAGCTGGAGGGGCAGCTGCTTCTCAACCACGCGGTGTCGACGCGGGACGGGGAGCTTCAGCCGGCGAAGGGCCGCCCGGGAGCGGAGCCTCACGGGGCTCACCAGGTGAGGGCCGGGCCCTTCCCGCCGCGAGGACGGGCCACGGCCTGTCGCCGCGTGTCGCAGGGGGCGCCGCGTGCGTCCACGGGTGCGCTCCCCGCGCTGCCGCTGTCAGCACTGACGCGGCTCCCGGTGCCCTGGGTGGGGCGTGAGGGTTGTGTCGCCCTCCGACTGCGCTGGCCTCGCCGCCTCGGCTCCCCTGTTGGGATTCGCGAGGTGGAGCCCTCCGTCCTGTCCGGGAGCATTGACCGTCCCTTTGGCGGCGGGTGCTCTGCCTTTAGACGAAAGGAGGGCCCCGAGGTCCTGGGCTGGCGCCCACCTTCCCCCCCCCCGGCAGCCCTGGGGCCCTTCGTCTCCGGATGGGACGTGTTGATTTGGACTGAAACCGAAGTCCCTGCGGGTTTAACGTCCTCGCGGTGGACGGCCTGCTCCGTCCAGCCCGCCGGCTGGGTGGGGGTGCCAGGCCCCAGGCTGGACTGCCAGGTGCCGCCCTGTGTGGGGGCGGCGGACACGGTGTGGGGCGGCGGCGCTGCTCCCGGAGCTGCTCCCGGGGCTGTGGCACCGGTGAGGGCCGCACGGTGAGCCGCTCGGCATCGCCGGTGGCGCTGGGGGCGCGGGGGGCTGGGCCTGCAGGCGGCAGCAGCGCCCTCACCGCAGGGGGCTGGAGGGGTACGGGGCAGCCCCTCTGCGTCACCGTACCCTGCTCTTGGGGACCGGCACGCACGCACGGGGCTGCCGCCTCAGTGCCCACGGCTTGTGCGTGGGGCTCCAGTGAGCCGCGCGCAGCTTGCGTGGTCGTTCCCGAGGCTGCGTCCGGCGGAGCAGGAGGAAGCTCTGGAGCGGGAGGTCGCGGTGGGGCCTGGAGGCGGGGACCGGTCCCGGGCCTCGGTTCCCTTTCATCGGTTCAGGGTGGCATCCGCCCAGCAGCGGCTCCCCTCGTGCTGGTGCTGACCCCGGCCCTGCGCGTGCACTCCAGGTCGTCGTGCTCTGACCTCACGGGCTCGTGAAGCTCCCGTGGTGCGTCCTGCGTCCCGGGCTGGGTGGCGAGGCCGTTCCTCGCTGCTGCTGGGAACACGTGCGCCTCTGCGCCGCCCGGCCCTGCGGGGCGAGAGCGCGCGGCGCGTGTGGCGCCTCCCCCGGGGCACACGGGCCGGGCCCCCGGGGGGCCAGCTCCCGACAGTGCTGTTCTGCGGGGGTGCTGCCCGCCTCCAGCCTCGGGACCAGGCCCGGGGCCCCCGGCGTGCGTGTGGTGGCCGAGTCCCGGGGGTGGCATCTCACCTGCCGCTTCCCCGCTTCCCTGGAGGGCCCTGGGGGAGGAGGAGGGGGAGGGGCGGTTAGGATGGGAGCGGAGCCCGAGGGTGGGGCTCCTCCTGGGTGGCGGGGGACGTGTGCGGGTGGCTCTTCTGTTGCCGTTCAGTCCGCGTGGCCACGCGGTGGGGTTCCACGCTGGAAGGGAGCGGAGGACAGAGGAGGGAGCACGCGGGATGCTGTTCCCTCAGGCGGCTTAGGCGGGCGGCCGCGCAGCCGGGAACAGCGCGTCCGTGCCGGCAGCGCAGTCCGCCCTTCGTGACGCCCCACGCGGATCCTGTCACGAGGGCCGAGCCCGTGTCCCCTGAGCCCCGCAGCGCTGCCGGCGTCTCCTCGGCGTCGCCGCAGCCCCCGTTGCCTCATTGTCTCCTCGGGGTCCCTCAGCCTCCGTGTCTCTCAGGGTTCCCTCCGCGTCCTCTGTCCCCCTGATCAAGTCGCAGTGCCGAGGGGCCACCGCGGGCGACGCAGCGGCTGCTGCTCAGGGCGGCAGAGCAGGGGCTGGGATGGGCGAGCAGGCGGCCTGTCCAGCCGCCCACGGTTGCTCCCGCCAAGGGCCCGCCATGGGGTTGCCGCCCTGCTGAGGTTTGCAGGCCGGGGCCGGGGCCGCGCTTCCCGGTAGGGCAGCGCCCCGGGGTGCGCGGCCGTCCCGTCCTGAGGCGCTGCTGCCCAGGACCTGCCCACGCGCTGCGGGCGCCTGCTGGGCGCCGCCTTCCCTGAGGGCCGGCCTCTGTCACCTCCGCTCCGTGGCCCCTTCTGACCCGCCACCCTGCCCGGAGCTGCCTGGGCCCCGCTGCCCGTGCTCTCTGAAGCCACAGGTCACCGTGTCCCCCGCCTGGCGGCTTCCGCCTGCGCTGACGCGGCCTGCGCGCCCCGGGTGTGGTGCTGCCCGTGCAGGCCCGTCATCCCCGTGCTCCGCCCCCGCTGTGAGCGTCCCAGGCTGCCGGTGTCACCTTTCCCGCGCAGCTGGTTTCCTAGGAAAGGGGCTGCCGCTCGTGGGGAGGCCCGTGGAGGACACGTGAACGCGGTGGGACGGGAGCAGTCTAGCAGGCCGTGCTCCGGCCACCTGGCGGGCGTGTGCCACCCGTGGAGCGTCGGCGCCCCCACCCTGGACGTGAACAGACCGCGCTGTCCGCCTCTGCCGGGTCAGACCGTTTCCCCGCAGATGACACAGCCGCAGCCCGTCTGGCCTGAGACGGACGGTCACGTCCTCGTTCCGCCCACCCCCGGCCCCACTTCCCGCCTCTGGTGGCCGGAGTCGGGACCCACGGCAGGCCCCGTCCGCGCGGGCTGCTTCTGCTGCCTCCCGGGGCGTGTGACGTGCTCCCCGCGCACGCGCTCAGCTGCAGGCTGTGGCCTGGCGCGGCAGACGCTGTCGGGGGCACCCCCCTGGCGGGGTCCCTCGGGCCTCTCCTGCAGACGGGCCTCACACACAGAGTTGCTGGCATTTCCTGGGGCGCGTGGATCATTGTCCCCAAACAGCAGGGACGAGCTGTTCTTCCTCTGCGGACGGCTCCTGTCTGGGCCGCAGACGTCCTTGCAGCTGTTTGGAGAGCCGCGTCGCTTGCCAGGAGTTACTGAGCGCGCACGCGCGCGTGGGTGAGGCGGTGGCGACAGTGCCCCCAAGGCGGCACCTCGCTGTCCCTCCCTCCGAGATGAGCGCCGCCCGTGACGGCCCCTCCCTCGGGTGGGGACCCCGGCGTGCCCTGCTGATGCTCAGGGCAGGTCCGCCTGACCCTGGTGGAGAAGCCCACTCTGTCCCCCGTGGCAGTGTTCCCGAGCGTGAGGAGGGCTCCTGGTCAGCTGGGTGCCCTCCGAGCGTCTCTGACGCACCGTCAGGCGAACTCTCTCTGTCACTGCGTCCGTCCGTCCGTGTTCCCCGTGTCGTGCTCCTGGTCCTTCTCTTCTCCGGGGACGTCTGTGGAGTTTCCTTGACGACTGACGCACGCGTGTGACGTCGTTCCTGCACTTCTCCGGGTTTTTAGAAAAACCCGAGAGCGACCTTTAGAAACTTCCCTTTGCTGCCGACCTGTGCGTTAGGCCGTGGCCCCCGAAGCGGGCTTTACCTCGAGGCTGGCAATGGACGTGGCTGTCTGAGGGGCCTCGTGCGCGGGCTGGTGTGGGGGTCAGCCTTCCTCCGACCCTGTCCAGCCGCGTCAGGGCGAGGCCTGGGGACGCACACCCCTGCCGCACGTCTACGGCCACCAGGACTCTGGGCGCCCGAGGGCTGTGGCCGGCCCCTGCCGTGGCGGGCTGGGGCTGCCCGCCTGCTAGACGGCCCGGCCCCGCCGGCCCTGCGCGTCTCCCGGGGCTATCCTGCCGCGGGACGCGGCCACATTGGGCCTCGGCCTCCGTGGCGGGGCGTGCGCTTCCACGGGTCGCACCGCAGGCCGAGCGCGCCCGGGGCAGGACAGGCGCGCGGTGTCCCCGCTGCCCCTCACAGCCCACAGCGCGCCGCGGCGGGGGCTGCCCTAGCTGCTCCCCTGTCCCCCGGGGCTGTCGTGTGAGACTCGAGGGTCCCGTCAGCTGCCTCAGGAGCCCCGAGGAAGCCACACGCGGGCCAAGGCGTGAGCGTGTGCTCAGCTGCCAGCCGCCCCGAGGCCGGGGACGGACGAGGAGGGCCTTGGCCTGCGAGCCGGGGTCCCGTGTGGCATGCGCCCTCTGTCCTCTCTGTTGGCGGGCAGGGCACCGAGGCCCAGAAGGACGTCGTGGCTGGGGAGAGGCGGCCGGCCTGCTGGGCAGTGCCCGACGGCGTGGTTGCCGCGCAGGCGCCGGCGCGGGGTGCAGCCGCCATGGCGCGTGGGGGCGTGGGGCGCCCCGGGCCCTGCCCCTGCTCGGGCTGCCTCATCCGCTGGGCTCCTGTGGCAGGGTGGGGCCTGAGGATGGAGGCCGGTGGCGTTCTCGTGCTCACGGGCACTTGGGGGTCTCACGACTGGGCCAGCGTCCCTGGTGTAGCCCAGTGAGCCTCACGACCGCGGCCCCCCTCCCAGCCGTGGGGGCTCCTGGGGCGCGAGCAAGGGCGTCCCGGGCGCCGTGGGGACCGCCGTGTGACCGACCCAGAGCTGCGGGTGGTTTGGGGTTTGGGTGGGTGTGACACTCGGAGAACAGCGGCGCTGTGTGTGTGAAGTCTCCTCCGGGCGTCGTGTGCCCGTGTTCCACGTGCACGAGGCGAGCCGTGTCGGGTTACGCGTCGGATCCCAGAGGGTGCTCGGTCGCAGGAGGGGGCTGTGCTGGGCGGGGGGGTCCGGGGACCAGACGCTGCACAGCACACGGTGAACACGCCGGGCTGAAGGGCAGCGGTGGCAGCGGTGACGCCCTGCGGGGCCGGACGGCCCCTCACTGACAGCCTAGCTGTCGAGGGCCCGCCGCAGCCGGCATCGGGGGCGGCCGCGCTGTTCCCGACTGCAGGGGCCGGGGCTGTGTGAGCGTCCCCGCGGCCGTCACGGAACAGCACGCACAGGCTCCGACGCGAACCTGCCGTCCCGACCCGAGAGCTGCACCGTGGCCGACTGAACCCGCAGCTCCGGTGGGGTCCGCAGAGCGCACGTGCACGCACTCCTCTGCACGCGGCCTGTCCTCCCGCGTCCAGTCACCTTCGCAGCTCCGAGGCTCCCCCCTGTCCCGAGAAGCACGAGACCAAGGGAGAGCGTCCCCTTTTCCCCTAGGGACCCGTCATCGTGGTGGACACTGGAGGCGCCCACCCGCGGCCCTTGGTGGCACCCGCCAGACCTGCCCCGGGGGGGTCCGGTGGCCCAGGACGTGCCGCCTTCGGGCTGCGCACCAGCGTGAACCCATCGCTGCACCGCAACGGAGTCGGGGTGCGGGTCCTTCCGGGCGACGCGAGCCCCATCCAGTCGGCGCCGCGCTGGTGGGGGAGGGCGGCCAGCTGTCCCCGCACGCGGCGGGCCAGGCGCACTGCCTCGTGTCCCCGCGGGCCGTACCCGCGGCCTCGCCGTCACTCCTCTGGCCTGGTGCGGGCGCAGTGAACGTTTGCTGGACGGACTCGTCCTCGTCGTGCCGGAGACGAGACGCGCACGCTCGCACGCCTTAACGGCAGTTGTGTCCTCCGCCTCGTCTCTGCGCAGGGCGAGCGTGACGGGGAGAAGAGAGGCGCGCAGCGTGAGCGCGAGGAGCGGCGTGGGCTGGCGGGCGCGCGGGCTCCGGGGGCCGGCCCAGCGGAGAGCGAGGCGGCGTCCCTGCCGCTCCGGGAGACGGACGCCCAGGTCCTGCAGGTGCGTGTGCTGCGCCCTCCGTCACCCCGTGTGCGCGCTGCGTGCACGACGTGGAACCTCCCACGGGACCACGGCCCGGGGCACGGTCCGCCGCGTCCACCACACTCGCCGTGTGCGGGGCCGGCCGCCTGCTCCCGCACCGGCCCTGTCCCGTCCAGTGTGCGGCCCCAGCGCCTCCGCCTCCTGTCCAACTCTGGGCGTGACTCCCCCGGGGACCTCCTGCGGGGGGTCGCAGCGTGTGGCTCGTCCCAGGCAGCCCGCCGCCCTCAGGTCCTTGCAGGTCGCAGCGTGTCAGAGCGGCCGTCCTGGCTCAGGTCGAACACAGTCTGTTCGGACGCTCACGCCCGTAGGAACCTGTAGAGCTGGGGCCAGAGCTGGCGGCCGTCGCCAGGGAGCGAGATCCCGAGGCCGCGGCGCGTGGCGGCGTGCGGGTCCTTTGTGCTCCGTGCCTCTGAGGTGAAGGAGAGCCGTGGCGGGAAGGTCGGGGCGCGGGACGGAGGGGCCGGCGGGGTCCTGTGCCCCCTGAGGCTGGGGCGCGTGGACGTAGCAGGTGAACTTGGAAAGTTCCAGGGAACTGACCCTCGTCCCGTCCGCTCGTCAGTTCCTGAGACGTTCACCTGCCCGTCGCTTCTCGGTCACGTTGGGTCCCCACTCGCCGCGCGCTCTCGGGGCCAGGGGCACGCAGGCGGAGGAGGGGCTGCGGTTCTGCCGGCCCCCTGAGTGGGAGCGGCCGCCGTGGTGGCCCGTGGGGCTTGGCGGCCAGCCACGGGCGTGGCCGCCCCGGAGGTCAACCTCGGCTGCTGCTGGGCTCAGTGCGGCGAGGCCCTGGGCGTCCAGCATCCACCGATCACCACGCGCCGTCCGCACGGCAGCCGCTGGGGCTCAGCCAGCGTCGCGCCGTCTGGACACGGCCTCGTGCTGGGGGCGCGTGGTGCGCGTGCGCGCGTGCACCTTCGCCTCTCGTGTCCGTCTCTGGGTCACTTTGTGCCATCTGGACACTTGGGATTCCCTGTTTATTCCCCTCGTGTTGACTCTCCCAGCTGCCGCGTGTCGGTCCGACGTGGCCAGTGGTCCGTGGGGTCCCTGTGCTCCGTGCCCTGCCCGTGGGTGCAGCGCCGGGACTCCGGCCCACGTGGTCCCCTGCCGCGAGCTGGCGTCCGGAGCCGCCCTCTTCCCCGCGGCCCGTGTCACGGGCCCTGCGCTGCTGTCCCGTGTCCATTTTCTCCACCCCCAGAGCACTCTCGGATGAAGAGATGTGGGGCCGCGTGGCACTGCCCCCGCGCGGCTTCTCCACCCACACGTGGGTTCCCCGCCGTGCTGGCCACGGCACATCGGTGCGCGGCTGCCCTGCGGCTGGCAGCAGCTGGCCGTGCCCTAGTGGGTTTGTGGGACTGGACGCGTGACGGTCGGCTGTGTCTGCTGTTCTCGGTCCCCGTGGGGGCGGTGCCCCCGTTCTCCCCATCCACCTGGACGTGCCTGACGGCCAGTGTGGCGGGTGACGGGCTCGGGGAAGCACCCTGGCGTCAGGGCCCAGGCGCTCTGCTGCGGGGAGACACGCTTGTCCCGTGTCTGAGTGGCACGCTGAGTGCCACTGCTCAGGCAGCGCTGGGGCAGCCCTCTGCGACGCCACGGTCGTCCCGACTTTTGGTCTGTGCAGAGCAGGGCGGTGTGCGCGAGGGATGGTCGCGTGCCCGGCCGCCGCACTGCACCCTGCAGGGCCGGGGGAGGGACTCAGTTCCGAGCGGTGGTCGTGGGCGAAGGCGCCGGTGACGCCGCCCCCGCCGCCCGCCTGCCTGGGAGGGTCTGTGTTCCGCTTTGCAGGGGAGAAGGAGCGTGCGAGACCAGGCCAGCGCTCGTCGCCTCGAGCCACCACGTCTGTCCGCGGCTGACGCTGCCCTAAGCGGGACGACGCGCGTCCGGGGGGGAAGCTCCGGCGGGAAGTGGGCTTCACAGCTGAAGCGCTTCTCCCTCCACAGCTGGAAGAGCAGATCCTCTCCCTGCGCCGCGAGGTGGAGGCGCGGGATCTGGAACTGGAGACGCTGCAGCGGAGGCGCGACAGGGAGAACCAGGAGGGCACGACCCTCATCGCGATGCTCAGGTCGGACGTGGACCTGTCGCACGGCCAGAGGTCAGTGCACCGCCTCTGTGGCGCCTGCCAGGCGCACGGGGTCTCGGGGGTGGGCCCCGTGCTGCACGGGTCTTGCCACGTAAAGGGTCGTAGACGTCGACGGAAGTGCTGGGTGACGCCCAGACACACGCACCCCGTCCCGGCCGTCCTGCTCTGACGCCACACGGTGGTCCCACCCGTCCGGTTCGTTCTTCCTGTAGGTCTAGGGTGTCGGGGGCCGTTCCTTCGCACGTCCACCCTCAGGGGTCTCGTCTGGGAGCAGTTGCCCAGCACCCTGCTCGCTGGCAGCCTTTCCCTGGGCCCGTCTGTCCCTGCGGTGCCTGCCAGCTCGTCCCCGGGCGGGCTCCTGTCCACTCGCCCAGTCCTGCCCCAGGGGTCCCGGGAGACCAGGCAGCGGCGGGCCCGGCGCAGGCCCTCATTCTCCCGTGGCGCTGCGCGTGTCCACCTAGACACAGGAGCTTCGCCAGCACCTGTGTGGAGCCGCCCGTGGCTTGGCGTCCACCCCTTGGTCACCCTGAGTCCCTGAGGCTGGAGTGTGACGAGCCCTGCGGTCACCAGCTCCGCACGCGGGAGGGACGTGGCAGAGCAGATGAGCCCGGGCGTCTGGAGTTGTGTGCAGCCAGGCGAGCAGCCGCGGACACCCTCACGTGTCCTGGACAGGGTGCGGGGGCGGGCGTCGGCTTCGAGGCATCTGCCAGCGTTTTCTCTCCGAGTGCAGCCGACACCTGCCCTCCCCGACCCCCCGCGTCCACGCTCGTCCTCGCCTTGCTCACACGCCATCCCCCACGCCCTCCCCCTGTCCGCATGGCCACCTGTGGGACCTGGGCAGCCTGCCGGGGTCCTTCCCGTTGTCGCGGCTCCCGAGGCGGAGCTCTTCACGCGTCTCGCCCAGTGGCGTCCCCACGCTGGGTGCAGCGCCCGCACGGGGCCCGGGCTGGGTGGGCCCCCACGTCCGGTCAGCGTGTCTGCTAGTTCCCTGGCCACGGTGCTTGGCCCACAGCTTTGTCTCCGCGGGTTGCGGTGACTGGATGTTTGAGCCCTACAGAAGGGCTGGGCCGGCCGCGGCAGCCAGAGACAGGGAGCAGGCTGGTGCCCAGTCCTGTGGGGAGCGGACCACGCCGAAGTCCGTGGCCCGTGGCCCTCGAACAGATGCCTCACCAAGGACAGGGCCTGAGGTCAGGGAGGCCGTGGCTTGGGGACGGTGGGTTGGTGCGTCGCTAGCCGAGGGGGAGCAGCTGCGCGGATGGTTCCGGGTGCAGCTGTGCCCTGTGCCCGGCGGCTGGTGGCAGAGCCCGAGGAGCGCGTGCGAATGGCGGTCTGGCTCCTCCTCAGCGCTGGAGACGCGGACAGCCGCCGCGGGCAGAGCCGCTGGCCGAGCCGAGCCGTCACGGCTGGTGGCCCGGGCCCGGCTGACGGCGCTGCCGCCGTGCTTGTGTCCCAGGACGGCGCTGCAGGACGCCCTGCGGAGGCTGCTGGGCCTGTTCGGGGAGACGCTGCAGGCCGCCGTCGCCCTGAGGAGCCGGATCGGTGAGCGTGTAGGGCTCTGCCTGGAGGACGAGCAGCCGCCCGACGCGCGGCTGGGGGACGCGGCCTTGACCACAGGTGACTGGGGGACCCGGGCCGAGCCCCGACCGCGGCCCGCCCCGATGCCCTGCGGTGCCGCGCCTCATGCATTCGCCCCCTCGCAGCAGCAGCAACAGCAGCAGCAGCGGACGAGCTGTGGCCCGGGCCAGACGGGGCCCCGCCGGAGCTGGACGCGACCCTGCCCGCGTGCTCCGAGGTGTCCTCCGTGGCCGAGGTCAGCAGCCACGTGCGCGAGAGCTTCCTCCTGAGCCCCGAGCGTGCGCTGGAGTGTGAGGAGCCGGTGCGGGGCGTCTACCGGAGCCTCGGCCTGGCGGTGGACAGCCTCCTGGACATGGTCCTCGACTCAGCCCGGCAGGTGAGCCGCGGCCCCTTCCGGCCCTGTGCCCGGCGCCTCTGTACTCCCCGCCTCACAGACGGGGCCGGGGGCGTGTGGCAGGTCAGCACGCTGGAGGGCGGCCCGTCTGCACTGGGCACTGGGGTCTCACCCAGCCCCAGGGGCCAGCGTGCTCCCTCCCGTGCTGGGCGTCTGGGGTCAGGACGTGACTCTGACCCCCCGCGCCCGTCACCACCAGCGATGCTGCTTCTGCACAGGCTCGCGTGAAGGACAGCGTGGGCCTGGCCCATTTAGACCCTTCACGCCCGGTTTCGCTCCCACGTTCGGCACGTGTTGGGGGGAACCCGTGGCGAAGGACGTGGTTAACCGGGGCAGGGCCTCTGGTCGGCCAGGAAGCCATGGGGCGGGCGGCGGAGGCGGCAAGGCCAGCAGCTGCACCTGACGCCCTTCCCGCTTCCCAAGCGGACTCTGCCCTTCGTCCCCCAGCGCCTCCTCTCTCCCAGACCCATGGCTTTGGGGCGGACAGGGATCAGGGACTTTGATCCCCCCCGCCCCCCCAGTTTTCTAGTGTGGGGTCTGGTGCCTGCAGGTCTCGCTAGGCCGTGGCCCCGGCCTCGTGTCGGAGCAGGTGCACTGCTCTGTTGTGGGCCCATGCTGGCTGGCCCCGTGTCCCCTTTCCCAGAAGTCCACCCCCAGGGAGTGTGTTCTCGGGCCGGCCCCCATCCCCACGGCAGGAAGGGGCGGGGGTGCGTGGGGGGAAGCAGGGCCGGTCTGACGGTGGGGAGGGGAGCAGGGCCCTGTGGGAGCCGGGTGGGCAGCGGCAAGAGGGGACTGTGGGTCCTCTTCAGGCCGGGGTCAGCGGTGGGGGCGGCGTCCCTAGGGGTAGGCTGTGGGCGGTGCCTGGCGCAGGCACGGGAAGAGGCGTCTTGGGGCTGTTTCCGAGGCGGAGCCAGCTCAGCTGCTGAGTGGCATCGCCCCCGCGGGCAGGCGAGGGGTCCGGGCCGGGCCAGCCGTCTGTGCAGCGAGGGCCCCAGGGCTGAGCCGGGAGGCGGAGGCGAGGGAGGCCGCTGGAGGCCGCCGGTGACCCAGTGCGTCAGGGCTCTCGCCTGGTGTAGCGACCGGCCCCGCGGGCCCTTCGTCCCGGGCCACGGCCCTCCCCATCTCTCCACCTGCCGGGCGCTCCGTGCTCGGCTTCCGCCGCCCGTCTCGTGGCGTTGCCATGCAGACTCGCGGGTCGGTGGTGCACGCGTGTGTGACTCCGCGAGCATGCGGACGCGGAGTCGGTTCTCGTCGAACGAGCGGTCTTTGCAGTAACTGAGACGATGCCGGCCGTGGGACTCGTTTCACGCGGCGCGCTTGTGCTGTTGCTGAGGCTCTGGGCGCGTGGAGCCTGCGGGCGGGGCGGTAACTGCGCCTCGGCCGCGTGTAACGTGCGGTCCCCGATGTCAAACGCGCCCCGGCAGTTGGAGGAGGCGCGGCAGATCCACGCGCGTTTGGAGAAGGAGTTCGGCTGCAAGGACGAGGAGGTGGCGCAGGTCGTCCGGGAGCACCGGGCGCTGCGGGCGCGCCTGGAGGAGGAGGGCGAGGCCAGGACGCGGCTGGCGCTGCAGCTGCACAAGGCGGAAGGTGAGCGGCCGGCGGGCTCGGGCGGGGATGTGGGCGCAGCCGTGCTGGGGCGTCAGTGACGCTGCGGTGGAATGAGTCGCCTTTGGGGGGACAGCGCTGGTTCCGGGGACTGTCAGGGTCCACACACGGCCCGTAGAGAGGTCCCGTCCCGGCACCTACTTCCTACTGCTGTTTGGGCCGACGACCTCAGAGGGTGACGTGGCAACAAGCGGCGGGTGCCCCCAGAAGTCCCCTCCGTGACGGCCCCTGCCCTTCGCCCCTGCCGTCTGCAGCTCACAGTGCTGCGTGTGCGTGGGGGAGGCGGGGCGTCCCTGCAGTCGCCTGTGGGTGTCGCGTGTCTGGCGGCTCCGGCACCTCCCCGGGCAGCCCCCCGCGGGGGCCGGGCCGGCGTGGCCACGCTGCCCCGTGCTGGGGCCCGCCCTCGGCAGCGGTGTTCCCCTGCGTCCCCAGGCATCATCGAGGGGTTCAAGGAGGAGAAGGCCGGCCTGCAGGAGGCTCTGGGCCGGCAGGAGGCAGCCGAACGGGACCTCGTGGTCCAGCTGGAGAGCCTGAGCCAGCAGCTGCAGCGCGCGGCCCGGCAGCAGGCGGAGCTGGAGGCGGAGAACGCGGGCCTCTGGCAGCGGCAGGAGGCGGCGGCCGCGGAGGCCCAGGAGGCCCAGGCGCGGGAAGCAGGTAGGGGGCTGGCGGGGGAGGGGCGGGGCTGCAGGGTGCCTTTCGAGGGCGTCCTGCCCTGCGGAGCCGGTCACAGGGGCGCCCGCTCGGCACCCCGGCCCCCGGTCTCTGGGAAACGGCGCGGGAACAGCGAGCCCCGGGGGAGCGGGGTCCGGGAGGACGGGGCGGCCGGGAGCGGGGCTGCAGTGGAGGCGCTCCCCACGCGGCCCGCATCGGAGGGCCCGCGGCTTCGGTGGCAGCGCCGCCTGCTAGTCTCGGCTTCTCGGACCTCCCAGGTTTCAGATGTCCCAGACGGAAATCCCGTGGGCAGCGCCGACTGAGCGGGTGGGCGTCCGCAGCGGGAGGAGCCGCCCTGTGCGAGCTCAGCGCCCCCGCCCCGCCGCCTCGGGCCCCGTGGCCGGCCCCTGGGACGCCTGCCGCCGTGGCTGCGGCCGCGCCTGTGCTCTGTGGCGGAGCCCCGGCCGTTGCTGCGACACCGTCACCCACTCGGACGTTCACGTTTTCTCCACCAAACTTGCTTCTTTTTGGGTTTCCCGTTAGCGGACAACCACTTGCCCTCCCCTGCGCCCTGGGTGCCGCTTTGCTCCCTCCTCCCCCCCGCCCCCGGTCTGCGAGCCCCGGCGACCCTGGGCGTTCAGGTCCCACAGGCCGGCGCCCGTTCAGCGCAGGCCGGCTCGCTCCCGCCCTGGGCTCCCAGCCGCGTGCGGTGCGATCGTCACCGCCAGACCTCGCCGCCTCGCTCGGCTCTTCCCTCGTTCCCGTGCGTGCGTGCCCCGCCTCTGACTGCGCCCCCGCGCCCTCCCCCGTCCCTCCTGCGTCTGCTCCTGTGCCTGGTCAGTGTCGCTCGCTCCCCAGCCCCAACCGGTCCTCCAGCGTGCGGGGGGACGCGCGGCTTTGGCCCGTGCACGTGCACGAGCACCGTGTCTTGGTGTCGCCACCTGACGTCAGGGAGTCGTAGGTGGTTTTCCCTTTGGCTCATCGCTGTCAGGGAAGGAAAACTCCAAGACCTGGTGCCTGAAATCGCCATTTTGGGGATGAGGGTGGGGCTGGAAGGTTCCAGATCTGCCTGGTTTCCCTGCCCCACCCGTCGTTTTCTCGCGCGCTGCTCTGCGGGTGTTCCTAGAAACCTCTTTGTCCTGACGCTCTGAGTGTCGCCGTAACGTGTCTCGGTCGGTTTCCCGGACCCGCCTTCTAAGGGCCGTTGCTTTTCACTGAGTCTGGGTTGCGTCACTGTCTCCCACGCGATCACCTGTTTCTGTCCTGGGACCCCTCAGTGGTGGCCCTGCCCAGTGGGACAGGCCCCTCTTGTGGGGGCCCTAATGCACGTTCCCGCTGTCGCCACCCAGCCTGCCGGTGACTGACGGCCCAGGTCCGTCGACCCGTGCGTGTCCCCTGAGCACCGGTACTTCCGGCGCCCGCTCCTCATCCTGGCTGGGGACCTGGGGGAGACGGAGGCGCGGGGCCACCTGCGCCGCTCGCGGCTCTGGCCATGGACCCGCCCGGGTGGCTGTGCCCCATCTGGGCCGGCTCTCCCACCCCGGCCTCTGTGCACCCCCTGGGGCCCCGCACCCCGTGGGCCGGTCCCCTTGGCTCTCCTGAGGCAGTGACCACACGCAGAGAGGCCTGGCCCACCTGTGTGCCCGCTGGGCCTGGAAGGGACAGATCGGGGGCCCGCCCTCGTACCCAGACCAGGAGAACGTCGTGCTTTCCCTGCGGTCCTCTGCGTTTGCTTTCACTTTTGCCTTGTTAGCTCTGGCTCAGCTTCTCACGGGGTGCCCGTCCCTTCTCACCTTGACACGATTGTGTGTTCTCGGCGTGGGACTTGGCACGCGCCCGCACGCTGAAGGCGCCCGGTTTCCCCGCCCCCCCAGGCCCGGCTCTGGGGCCTGGCGAGCGCTGGCCACCTTGCTAGCTCCGGGGACAGTCGGCTCTGCTTCCTGCTGGTGTGCGTGCTCCCGGGTGCCACCACCCATCTTGCGCGCTTTCCTTGGCTTCCTGAAAAAGGAGCTGCTAGGACATGGGGCAAGTTGTCTCGTCTTCGTCCAGCCGCTGCGACAAAACCCACGGGCTGGGTGGCGTGTCAACAGGAAACGTGCGTCGTTGCGGTCCCGGGGGCTGGAGGTGCAGCGTCAGGCCCTGGCGCCGTGGCTTCTGGCGAGGGGCTGCCCGGGCACAGAGGCCGTCTTCCCGCTGCGTCCCCTTCGCAGAAGGGCCGGGATGCCCCCGGGGGACTCGGCACGGGGGCTTCATCCTCGTCACTGGTGGCCTCCCAGAGGCCCCCCTCCCGACACCGTCACGCCGCGGGGTGGAGTTCCCCGTGTGAATTTTGGGGGGGCGTTTAGCCGCTAGCGGGGGTGCGGTGGGTGGAAACGAGCGCGTCGCAGAGCTCGTCCGGGGCCAGGCTCGTGCTCTGCTGCGGTCGCTGTCCCCCCTCGGCTTCTAGCTTGTGTTCTGGCCGCACGCTCTTCTGTGTTCATCTCTGGAAACGCGTGTTTTCACTCCCAGGCGTTCCCGCCGCTGGAGCGCACGAGGACCCAGGCTCGTGAACCCGCACGAGTGGTTTGGGCGTGGCGAGCCGTGGCTCGCCCGGGTGGTTGCGGGGGCTTTGCTAAGGGAGAAGTACCCCAGAGCTTCTGTGGCAAACCGAAGTGAAACGGTAACTGCCGTCTTCAGTGCCCTCACTGGGGACGGGCACGTCTTCCGCCCGTGCCGCCGCCGGCCGGCGCAGGCCTCGCCGTCGCGGGTGACCGTGGTGGGGGCGGGGCTGCTGGCTGCCGGAACGGGGTTTGTGGAGCGCGCGGTGTCCGTGGGGGGGACGGCATTGCTCACGGAGGACTGACGGGCCCTGTGGACCAGAGTCGCCCGGCTTTGAAAGCTGCGGGTGTGATCGACGCCTGTGGGCTCCGTGTGGCGTCGGCTTCCGCACAGCGCGACCGCCGCTGGCCGCACCCCGGGAGAAACCCTCTCACAGATGCTTCCGGAGCCTCGGTTCCTCCTGGACCGTGGCCTCGGCCGTCACACGTCGGCTGCCGTCCCGCTGGGGGCCTCAGCCTCCCCTGCCCTCCACGCTGTCCCGGCCGGCCCTGGGCGCGTCGGGCCGTGTCTGGCCTCGGGTTTCAGGTTGCAGTTCGCTTCCCGGCGGGGAATGGGCGGGAGGGCACGATTCCCGGAAAATCCCCGCGTGCAGGCGCTCGGGAATCCCAGGGTGGCGTGTCCTCAGGCCATAGAAGTTTTCACCTCAGCCAACTGGCCTGTAAAAGCTGCAGTTCAGACTTTTAACCGTTTTTGCAAAACGGCTTGACTTTGTTTCCGGTGGGCGCTTGGCCCCATGACGGCTGTGCGAGGACGCGGGCGACGACTGAGGGCACAGGCGCGCGCTGGCTTGTGGGGTGCACGCGTCCCCCTCTGGGCTGTTTGGCCCCGGCCGTGCGCCGTTCCTGCAGATGGAGAGGGGCCCGCACAGGGACGCCCGTGCTGTGTCTGGATGCCTCAGGGAGCCCCAGGCCCCCGTCCCCGGCCAGGACGTGGTCTCGGGCTGTCGGGCGCGTGTCGCGTGGGCGGTGGCGGTGCGCGGTGGGGGATTGGCCCGTTCTCTCTGTGTCCGCAGCTCTTCGGAAGGAAGTGGAGGACGCGAGCAGGGAGCAGGAGGAGAGCAGAAGGCGGTGCGAGAGGGACCGCTGCGCCCTGCTCGCCCAGGTGGCCGCCCTGGAGGCCGAGCTAGAGGAGCAGCTGTCGCGGCAGCAGGCGACTGCCGTGCAGGCCGCGGAGCTGTGCGCCCTGCGGCAGCAGGTGGAGAGTCTGGACAAGCACCTGCGCGGCCAGCGGCAGTTCATGGACGTAAGCGTGCCGTCCCTGCGGACCGGCCTCAGGGCTTCGTCACCGTGTCCACGTGGCGCCCGCCGCACCCCTGGGTGGGCAGGCTGGGCACTGTTGGCGCCCGTGTAGCAGCCTGAGCCCCGTGGCCACACCCCGGACCCCACCCCGGGGTCATCGTCCCTGCCCGCCACTGGCCTGGGTCCTTCCCTGCCATCTGGGGGCCGCCCTGCAGGTCCCAGGAAGGGCCGGCCGCCCCATCCAGCTGCATTTCCGCAGCGCCCTGCCGGGCCCGTCACCGCGCAGCGGACTCGCGTGTCCCGTGCCGCTCCTCGGCTCCTCCCGTCCTTCACGCGTCCCCTGCGGGGGGGGGGTGCGACCAGGGGGTGATGGCGCTATGAGCCACGCACACTGTCTGCGTCTCACGACAGGAGCAGGCCGTGGAGCGGGAGCACGAGCGCGAGGAGTTCCAGCAGGAGATCCGGAGCCTGGAGGAGCAGCTCCGCCGGGCGGCCCGGCCGCCACCCCGGGGCCCCAGCGACGGTGACGTGAGTCGGCCACGCTGCCACGCTCGCGGGCGGCGCTCCCATGCAGCGCCTTCCAGCGCTATCTCTACGCACGCGCCTGCCCCCATGCACGCGGACGGCGGCGCGTGGCCCCCTGGCCGCCCGCTGTCCCACTTCGCCGCGCGTCCCGCTGCCGTGGGCGACCCGCCTGCCTTCTCCCGTCCGAGGGGGCTGCAGTCGGTGCGCCTGCGCCTTTTTAAAATTAACCTCATCTCGAGACAAGTGGATTCGCTCGCCGTCGTGAGGGATGGGACGCAGGTCCTGGGCACCCTGTCCCAGCTGCCCCGGGGCGGCACCCTGTGGGTCCAGCCGCGGTCACAGCCAGGGTGTTGGCGGCAGGCAGAGGACGCAGGTCCCCCCCGCCGCAGGCTTCCGCGCGCTTCGCCTCACTGCCCTGTCGTGCCGGGGGCCGCGCGGGGCGCCCCTGGCAAGCGGCCTCTCGCAGACGGTCCTTGGCGGCCCACGCAGGGTGTGCTGCGTCTGCCACGCTCTTCTCCGTCGCGGGTGGCATCCCGCTCCTCACCGTCGGAGTCACTCCCGCTTCACCACTGAGCCCAGACCGTCTTTGTGCCTTTACTGCGGCGGCGCTTTCCAGTTCCGCTCTGGCGCGCGCCTCCCCAGGCTGCCCTGGGCAGGGTCGCCAGCCCCTCCGGGGGGTCGGGTGGTCTCCACGAGGAAGGTTCTTTTCACGTTACTTCTCGCACGCGTCTTGTTGTTCCAGGTTGAGCTGTTGCAGGAGAAACTGAGAGAACGGTCAGAGGAGCTCGACGCGTTGGCCGTGAGGAAAGAGCTCGCCGACAGGCAGGTGTTGGTCCAGGGAGAGGAGATCCAGCACCTCAGAGAGACGAACGCCGCCGCCAGCAGGAGGGTGGCCCGGCTCCAGGAGGAGCTGGAGGCGCTGCGGCAGGTGAGCGGCGCCCGCCAGCCCCTGCGGGCCTCCGCTGTGCCCTGTCGCTGCCGACTCTCCCGGTCACCAGACGTGCGGGGTGCAGCCCTCCAGCCTCGGCAGGCCCCAGCGCGCCCTGCGGTTCTGCTGGGTTCCGACCCCAGCCGAGGGGCTGGTGCCGGCCCCGTCAGGGCTCCGTCTCACAGCCCTGCCCCCTTCAGACATCGCTAGCCCGTGCCGGGCCGCACGCACTTCTGACCGGCCCCTCCCCGGCTCTGTGAGCTCCGGGAACCACGCACGTAGTTTGCGTGAAGGCGGGCACTTGTGTGGGTGGGGCCGGGGCGCGCCGCTGCCCCAGCTCCGCCGCTGCTCACCAGCCCGGTCGCTCTCCGGACCCCTTCCCTGGGCTTTGAGGGAGGTCCCACCCCCTGGGCAGGATGGATTGTCACTGAACTTGGTGACTGGCTCAGCCCTGGGGTCGGGGTGGGGCCGCAGGGTCCAGCTCCCTCCTTTGTGGTTGGGTCCCCTGGCGACCAGCCCCAGCCTGAGGTGACCTGGGTGCTTTCCAGAAGTCACCTCAGCGATGTGAACGCAGGTGCAGGGACGGGGCGCGTGGCGAGGGACAAACCCTTCCTCGGCAGTCCCTGGGGGATCCCGGGGCTTCTGGGGACGGGGCTCCGCGTACAGCTCCGTGTGCCCGTGCCGCGGCCGGTTGACCCGTGGAAGGTTTCCTTTGAGGGCGTCAGTGGGTGGCCGACACGTAGGGCAGACGGAGCGTCAGCCGGCAGGCCGCCTGTTCTCTGGCAGGTTCCGCGGCGTGCTCGAGCAGCTGTCCGTCTGCAGGCTGCTTCTGTAGCACGGCGAGGAGTCGCCGGGGCCAGGGCCTCCGGCCTGTGGGGCGCGGCCGCGCTGCTGTTGGGGACGCACGCCTCCGCACGCGGACCCCCGCTGCGCAGCGTGGCGGGGTCCCGGGAAGGCGCGCGGGGGGAGAGCCGCGGCACGCACGCCCCGCGACAGCGGTTTCAGGCCCTTCATCCCGAAACGCTGGCCTGGGACAGACCTCCTGTCTCTCTCAACAGGACAGAGCGGCGACGCAGGGACAGGCGAGCAGCTTCCCGCCGCTGTCCGCACGGCGGGCCACGCCAGAGGACGACAGCAGCCCCTCACCTCCTGAGGGTCACCGCCCTGAGCGCCCGCAAGTCCCGTTAGAGGCGCCGCAGGGCGCACTGCGGCCGCGGGAGGCCGAGGTGCGTGGGCCTGCGGGCGGTGCCCTCGTGTAGGCGCGGGACGTCCGCACGCTGCGTCAGCGGGGCGTGGCCGCTGCGTGCTCCTCGTGATTTTAGCGCTCTGTGTGCGTCGGAGGGTGGTGGTAGCCTCTGTTGGCACGTACTTTTGAGTCTTTCGGTGTCGTTTGGCGTCAAAGCAGTTAGCGTGCGGGGTGACTTCTAACTCCTCTCTCGCCGGAAGGTCCTGGACTTACGGGAGCAGTTAGAGAAGATTGAGGGTGACTCAGCGAGTGAGGACGAGGCGCCGCAGCTGAGCGTGGCCTCGGACCTGCAGAGCGGCCGTGCTAGCGCCGGGGGGCTTGAGGACGAGCGTGCCGCTGCGCAGGTGAGCTGCACGCCCACCCGACACCCGGGCGCCCGCCAGCCGCCGGGCGGGGACCCTTCTGGAGACGGGGCCCTGGGCCGCAGGCTGCTCCCAAAGTGCCTGCCGTGTGTCCGCACTCGGCCGGCGGCCGGCAGCTTCTAGGAGTCACGGGCCAGGGTCGCCCTGACTGGCGGTCTGCCCGCCTCTGCCCCCGCACCGCAGCGCGCATGCGTCCTGCCCGCCCAGCTGACACTTGAGGCTTTGGAAGGCGGCCTGCGGGGGCGAGGTTGCCGGGGAGCACGTCCCGACAGCTGTGACGAGGAGACACGGTGGAGCTGGGAACAGTGGCCCTGCGGTGGCCATCCTGGGGTGACCAGTCTAGGGGGCGATGCTCAGGTGGTCAATGGTCACTCGTCGCTGTCCTTTCCAGCTCGGGGTAGAAACAAGTGGTTTTGAGTCTTCTCTGTCATCTTAACGCGGTGCTGAAGCAAAGAAGGACACCGCCTCTGCCCAGTGCCGAGAGAGGTCAAGGTCGTAAAGAAAAGGAACCATGAGACGTGGCCCTGATGTGCGCTGCGCTCGGGGCTGCGGCCGGTGCAGCCGCCGGGGCGTGGTCGGCGAGTGACCGGCCGCGCTGACAGAACGCGGGGTCTCGAGCCTCCGGTGCCCAAGGCGCACAGAGGGCTTCCTCGGCACGACTGCGAGCTGTCTCCGTGGGCGGGAGCCTCGGGCGAGCCCCGGGTCACCCGGTCCCTGCGTGAGACGCGGGTGGAGCAGGCTTCCCTACCCGGAGCCGATCGCCCGCAGACGCGGGGGCACCGAGCTGACGCGGCCGTCGAAACAGGCCCTTCCCTAGAAGAACGTCTTCACGGCGAGTGCGGGTCTGTGAACCTAGGCTCGTTCACCAGATGTTTCCCGTCTGCGTGTTCTCTTAGCAGCGTCACAGGTTTGCTTCGCCTCCGAGACCCTGACACGCCTGTTCTGGGCACGTGGGTGTCCAGTGGTTTCAGCGCCGTGGGCTCGGAGACGGAGATGTTCTCCAGGGAGCTGCCGCTACACCGTTCGCGGAAACCGGTCGCCTGTGTCGGTTTGGTCTGCGTCTGAACGCTGTTCACTTCTGCCGATGGGGGCTTCTCTCTCGGCGAATCCCGCACCGTTCCGTCGCGCCACGGTGCGGTGTGAGGGGGTCGGCCAGCTCTCCCCGTCGGCGCCGTCGTTTTGGCCGTGCTTGCTTCGGTTTCTCCGGGTCCCCACGTAGCCGTAAAACCGGCAGGGCGGTGTCTCAGTCTTGCGGGTGTTGTGGTTAGGGGTGCACCGAGCCTGTAGGTGGATCTGGGGGGAATTGCAGTCCTCACAGGGTTGCGTTTTCCAACCCACGAACACGTCTGTCCTCTTGGGTCTCTCGTTGGTCGTGTGTGGTCTTCCGCTGACGTATCTTGCACGTGTTTTGTTTCACGTTCTCGTGTGATGCTGTCACAAGTGATGCGTTTGCTGGGTTTTGAAGTTACGTTTTAGTTTTAAGTTCTGTTCCTTGCTGGTGTACAGAAGCGCGTTTGACTTGTTAAAAATCACTGTATCTCATGGCCTTGTAAATGCACCAAGTGCGCGTGTTTTGTTTCATTTTTTAGTCTGGAATTTTCTGTGTGGAGTGTTCCATCATCTGCAAATGGGGGCAGTTTGGTGCCTGCCTTTCCAAGCTGTGTGCTGTTCACCTACTTTTCTTGCCTTGTGAGTTGGCCAAGAGTCGCAGCACTGTGCTGAGCAGCGGGTGAGAGTGGGCCTCTTTGCCTCGCTGCAGTCTCGCGGGAGAGCGTGCAGTCTCCCGTCACAACCGCGCAGAAGAGAAATCACCTGCAGGTTGAGGGCGTCCTTCTCTGTTCCGTGTTTCCTGAGCGTTTTTATCGAGAACGTTGTTGGATTTTGCAAGGTCAGCTTTTTCTGCACCAGTCGATCCGACCGTGTGAGCTTCCTTCACTGGTGGGTGACGTCGGTCCCAGTCGTGAACCAGCCGCGAATCCCCAGGACGCGCCGTGGTGTGCAGTTCTCGGCCGAGCTCTGTTTCCTGCCGTTGGGAATCTACGTACCTGCGCTCGCCAGGCGTGCTGGTCCTTGGTGTTCTTGTGACGTCTGTCCGGTGTTGGCGACAGGGTGAAACGGGCCTCGTCGCATGAACTGTCTCCTTTTCCGATTTCTGACGGGATCGCACAGAGTCGGCATTTGTTAAATAACGGATGGAATTGTCAGGGGAACCGTCTGGGCTCGGCAAGTTGTTATTTTTTTAAATTATGGGTGACGTTTCCTTAGCGGTTACACGGCTGTTCAGACTGACGTCTCAGACTGGGAAGTTGTTAGCCGTTAGCGAGGGCTTCGTGTGTTGGTGTGTGTGTGTGGTTGGGCCTCGCTCTCCACAGGAGCTCCCGTCGCAAACACGCCAGACCTTTCGGGCTGTCCTGTGGGTGTTTGAGGCTTGTGTGTGTTTTTAGTATTATTTTTTCCCTTTATTTTCCCTCCGATAGGATGATATCTCTGACTCTGCAAGCCTGCGGACTTTGTCGGTCCAGGATTTTCTTAAGCCCACAGAGTGAGCTTATCAGATTCAGACGTGGTGACGTCTGTCTGTCTGTCTGTTTTAGACAGGCAACCGACCCTTGGTGGACCTCACAGAGTGCTAGGGCCTTGTCAGCTTCCGATCCCTTATTTCTTTTTATTTTTTATACCCACGGCACCTGGTCTTCCTAGGGGGTCTCCCATCCACGTACTGACCAGGCCCGGCCTGACCCCCTGCTGGTGCGTCTCCCCGTCCCCAGAACCGTGCTCCCTAAGTGGGGAACCCCCCTCTGAGCCCCACTTTCGGGTAGAGTGAGCCACCGCCGGATTCGGGGAGACCGCGGCGTGCGCTCTTGGCGCGGGGCCCCCTCCTCCTCCTCTCCGCTCCGGGCCTGCCGCGCCCGCTGCTTCCTCGCCAGCTGCAGCCGCACCGCGTCACGCACCGTGCGCTCCAGAGTTTTGTGTTCAGCACCTTGACGCCGCCCTCACGTGCTCGCTGTGGTGTTCCAAGTGCGGCATCGTGTCGCGATTGTGGCCGTTTCGTAGCGCTCGCGTCCCCCTCCCGTGTACGTGGCGTGTGAAAGGAGCGAGCGCTGGCTGCGCAGAGCGGCCGGCAGACCCCGCGCGGCCGGCGCTGGTGGAGGGGCGCCGTGCCCCGACCCGTTCGCTCGTCCCAATGTGCGCTGTGGCATTCAGGTGTGACCGTGTGTGTGTGTGTGCGCAGCTGAGAAACGCGGAGGCTCTCGTCTGCGTTTCACTGCGGGCCAGATCCGAATGGGAGTCTGAAGACGGGGCAGGCGGGGCCAGTGAAGCGGAGTCGGGAGGAAACCCTCCGTCCCCAGGAAGCAGAGCAGTAGGCGACGGTCAGTTGGTTGGCTGTGGACTCAAACGCACATCGGTTAGAATTTTTCGTTGTTTTTGGTGTGGCCTCAGGAGGATGGACTGTGGATCTGTACGGACGTAGGTTTCGATCCCAGTTTCCCATTCACTGCCTCTGGGTTTGAGAGAGGCCCAACGTCTCGTTTTAATTGTCCCGGCTTTAAACTCGGAGTGACGGCGTGCCTTACCTTAAAGTCGTCGAGGGTTAGGTTAAGTAGCACGAGCAGTAGTTTGAGGTCAAATGGTGAAAGCATTCCTCGGGGCCCAGTGTGGCCCGGTGCTCGGTACCGGTGGCGCGGGCGGCAGGGCCCGGCACGGCGGGGCCGCGCCACGTGCCCGGCGCGTTCACACTCTCTGTCATGCAGATTCCCTCGCCCGGTCTGTTCTGGTGTTAGAACGACACCTGAGACGCAGACGCCCCCTTCGACAGTGACTGAGCGCACATCTAAAACGGGGAAAACGTCGGTACGCGGTGTCGTTGGCTGAAACGTGGCCGAGCTGGCGCCGGGGGTCGGTGTCCAGAGCGGCGAGCGGCCCGGCAGCCACTGGCACTTCTTCCCCCCAGTCTGAAGTAGCCGGGGTGCGGCGCTGCGGCTCTTCAGACCTAACGGTCGTTTGGTGACATCATGCGTTGGGCCGCACAGTGGCGAAGGCTCCACTTCAGCCACAGGCACTCGGAGCCCTCGGGTGACGGCCGGCGCTCTGGCATCCCCAGGGTTCCTTCGCCTCTGAGCTGTGTCCCCCCTGCCAGGTCGCGGATGCTGGACACCCCGAGGTCGAGGAGCTGAAGTCCATCATCGAGACCCTGCAGGAGAAGCTGGCGCAGCTGCAGAAGGATAAAGCGGATGAAGTCGAGCGGCTGCATGAGGTCATCGGGAGGCTGCAGAGGGAGCTGTCGCTCGGGGCGCCCGCGGAGTGCGGGCACAGCCCCGGCCCGCCCCGGGACCTGCGGAGCGAGCTGCAGGCCGAGGGGGCCGAGGCCCAGGCTGCGCTGCAGGCCGAGCTCCACACCGCGCTCGCGGCCAAGGACGCCTTGAGCCGGCGGCTGGCGGAGCAGGAGTGCCGACACGGCCAGGCCCTGGAGGCCCTGCAGCAGCGCCTGCGGGGCGCCGAGGCCGCGGCCAGCCGGCGGCTGGCTCAGCCGGGGCCCTGCGCGGCCCTCCAGGAGGCCGAGGCCCAGGGCCTGGCCTCCCGGGTCCAGGAGTGGGAGGCCACCTTAAAGGCGAAGGACGCGGAGATCGCCCGGAGAGACCTGGAGCTCGCGGCTCTGAGCCGGCGGACGGCGGCCCACTCCGCCGAGCTGCAGGCCGTGCGGGTGGCGGTCGCCCGCCTCCGCTGCTCCCTGGAGCAGACGCCCCTGGGCACCACACTCGAGCCCCCCAAACTGCAGCGGCTGCGAGCACAGTGTGTCCGCCTCAGCCGCCGGCTGCAGGCACTGAACCAGCGGTTCCTGGGCTGCCAGGAGGAGCTGGACAAGTGGCAGCCACACGGGGTGCCCACGTCCCCCAGCGTGGAGGCCAGCTCCCAGGACCGGGCGGAGGAGTCGGAACACGACGGGAGCAGCAGGCAGCCGACTGGCGGTGACCCCCAGGTGGGCCCGGCTCCCCTGCAGGCCTCGGGCGCAAGCTCTGGGCACAGGGAGCGGGGCGGCCGGGGCCGGGGCCGGACCGGCGGTGCTGGGTGCTCTCTGAAGGAAACGGGCTGCTTTTCTTACCCTCCCACTCGTTCCTCTGCCCCTTAAGCTGTAGCGTCCCTCCTCCGCTGGGCGTGGGGGACGCATTTTCTGGCGGGTGGCCCCGTCCTGGAGGAGGGTGTCACGCTGGCCTGCGGCCGGGCCTCGGCACGCACAGCGCAGTTCTGTACGAATTCAAACTCGTCGTCGTTCGTTACGCCAGCTTTTCAGGACCGCGCGCTCTGACGGGGCGCGTCGGTGCTCGGAGGTCCCCGTGGGCCGGGCGTCCCCCTAGTCCCCCGAGTCCTAGTCAGATGGTTTCGTTTTCACCTGGCATTTCCGTGAAGCTGGTTCAGCTCCTTTCTTTCTGGAACATGCTCCAGTTTGCCTTTGAGGAGCGCTGAGCGCCCGCGGCCCTCAGCTGGGCCGAGCGTTGCTGTTCCAGCGTCGGCTTTCCCCCCCCTGCAGAGGCCGGCGCGGGATGGCACAGTGCCCGCTGGCCCCACAGGCGTGCCCACACGGGATGGCCCGACGCCGCGGGCCATGCAGGTACGGGCGCACGACCTTCCCCGCCTCCCTGCACGTTGCCGTTCCCCGGGGGTCGTGTAAGTGCTCTCGAGAGGCTGGCTGGGGCGGGGCGGGCACCTCCCCCTGCGCCCGCTGGCCCTTCGCGGGTCGTCTCTAGAGAGACGTCTGCGTCGCGTGCTCGTTTTAGATCGGGTCGTGGGGTTTTCTGTTGCGTCGGGAGTTCTCTGAGTCCTGGACGTTAATCCCCGGTCAGGTGTGCGATGTGCAGACTGCCCCGTTCCGTGGGCGGCCGGTGCGCCCTGGGCGCACACTTCAGAGGTGAACGGAGGCTCACTGCTCCGTCCTCCGCTGCCCGTGCCGTCACAGCCTGTGAGTTTTCGCCGACGGCAGAAAGCTGACAAGCTTTTGCCCTGCGTTTTCTCCTCAGTTTTATAGTGTCAGGGCTGTCACGTGAGTCTGACCCATTTTGAGTTAGTTCTGACGCGTGGTGCTCTGTAAGGGTCCAGCTATGTCCTTCCGCGTGCAGATGCCCGCCTGTCCCAGCGTCACTGTTGGAAAGGCTGTCGCTCCCCCAGCGGAGGCGTGGTTTCTGCAGCCTCGCTGAAGCCCTGCCCTGCGCGTGCGCGTCCACGTCCACTGTCGCCGCCCCGCATCAGGGCACGGGTCTGTCTTTGTGCCAGTGCCACGCCGCTTTGATTCCTGTGGCCTTGTTGTAAGCTTTGAAATTAGGAAGTCGAGTCCTCTAGCTTTGTTGTTCTTCTCCGGGACGGTGTTCTGGTTAATCTCGCGTCCTTTAAAATCTTACGTGAATTTCAGAAGGGTTTTTTTTTTTTTTTTTTTTTTTAAATATTTATTTAGGCAACCCTTGTTTGGTCTCACAGATTACAAGGACCTTGTCAGCTTACAGTCCCGTTTTTCCTTTTTACGCCTGTAGCACCTGGTCTTCCCAGGCGGCCTCCCATCCAGGTACTAAGTAACCAGGCTCAACCCTGCTTAGCCTCCGAGATCGGATGGGATCAGGCTTGTTCCGGGTGGCAGGCCGCAGCCCAGAATGGGCTTTTGTGTTTCTCCAAAAAATGTCGTTGGAATTTTGATAAAGATCACATTGAATGTATAGGTCGCTGGGTATCCCTGACGTCTTAACAGTGTTACGTAGTTCAGTCCGTAAACGTGGGACGCGTTTCCTTTTTTTACGTCTTCCTGCATTTCAGTAATGTTTCGTAGTTTTGATTGTACAAGTCTTTCACTTTCTTGGTTAAGTCAAGTCTCAATTATTTTTTGTTCTGGTCGTTAACTAGCATAAGTGGGATTGGTTTCGTAATTTCCTTTTCAGATTGTTCATTGGTCATGTATAGAAATGCAACTGATTTTTTGTATGTTGGCTTTGTATCCTGTGACTGCTGAACTCACTTAGGAATTTTAACAGCTTTTTTTGTGGAATCTTTAGCGTTTTCTACATATAAGAGCATATCATCCGTGAACATAGATAGTTTTACTTCTTCCCTTCCGATTTGGATGCCTTTTTCTTCTTTTTCTTGCTTAATTGCTCTCGCTAGGCCTCCCAGTGCTGTGCTGACAAGAAGTGGGGGAGAGGGATTCGGTTTCTGCCCTTGCTCTTGTACGGCTTTCATGATGTCAGAGTCGTTAGAATGGTCTTGTCGTGAAAGGGAGGTGAATTTTACCAAATGCTCTTTGTGCACAGATAAAGGTGATCACATGGTTATTTTATTTCGTTCATTTTGTTGCTGTGGTGAATCAATCACATTGGTTTTTCCTGTGTCGAACTGTCCTTGCATCCCAGGAGCAAGCACCACTTGATCACGGTACATAATCCGTTTAATGTGCTGTCGAATTCAGCTTTCTCGTACTTTGTTGAGGATTTTTGCACGAGTGTTCGTAAGGAATGTGGGCCTGTAGTCTTCTTGTCTGTGTCTGGCTTTAGTGTCAGGCACTGCAGGCCTCGTGGAATGAGTCGGGCCACTCCCTCTGCTCCTGTCCTGTGAAAGCGACTGTAGAGGATTGGCTGAGTTCTTCGTGAGGTCTGGTAGAATTCACCGGTGAACCCCTACCCCTCTGAGACTGCCGCTCCCTGCGCTTCAGTTTTTTTTGAAAAGCTTGAGAAGGACCGACGTTCTTTTTTAATTGTTTGCTAGAATTCACCAGTGACGCCTCGGGTCCAGGGCTTATATTTGTTGGGAGGTTTTGGGGTGCTGATTTTAACATAGCCACCTCTGCTCCCTTTTTTAATATTTGCATGGAATACTTTATTTTTTCACTTTCAAGCTGTTCATGTCTTCGTGGCTAAAGTGAGCCTCTTGTGGATAGAAGACAGTTGGGTCATGTGTTTTTATTCATTCTCCAAACCTGTCTTTGATCAGAGCATTCGAGGTAATTACTGATAAGGAGGGTTTTCTGTCATTTGGTCATTTGTTTTCTATCTGCCTTATCGAGGTTTTTTTGGTCTCTCTTTTCCTGCATTGCTTGTTTTCACTTGTGTTTAGTTGGGTTTTTTTGCAGTGAAATATTTAAATTCCTTTCTCATTTCTCTTTGTGTATATTCTGTAGCCATATTCTTTGTGGTCACTATGGGGATTACGTTTTGCCTCCTAACATATAACGCCCTGGCCGTAATTTGCACCCGCTGTTCCTTTACAGCTCCTTCCCCACCCCTTTTGGTTTTTGATGTCACAAAATTACATCTTTACACCTGTGCGCCCCAAAACGTAAACAAATAATCCTTTAAACACGTTACTCTCTTAAATTTTGGAGAAAACAAATGTGAAGTTATAAACTAATGCTACAGTAACGGTAACTTTTAAACTTATTGAACGTTTAAATCACGACGGAGTCACCAGCCATTGTTACAGTGTAGCGCAGCGTTTGTGATTGCTCACATGCTGCCTTCACCAGGCCTCTGTTTCTGCCTGGGGCTTCACTGTGCCTCCCTCGGCAGAGGCCTCTGAGTTCGTCGGGATTCTCGAGTGTTTAGTTCACATCTTGCCTCACATTTGGGAAGTTTTCAGTCATTTTCTCTCAGATAGTCTGCCTCCCCTCCTCTCCCCATCTCCCGGGATTCCCACAACGAGTGTATCGGTCCGTTTGAGAGTGTCCCACAGGGCCCTTCGGCTCCGTTCACTTTCCTCGGCCGTTATTCTTTCTTTTCCTGAGACCGATAGTTCCTGTTGTTCTATTTTCGAGTTCACCAGTTATTTCTTCTGTCTCTGTCAATCCGCCCTTAAGTCGCAATAGTGAAATTTTTTTTTTTTATTTCAGTATTGTACTTTTTAGCTCAAGAATTTTTAGTTTCTTTTTGGGGTTTTATCTTTATTGTCATTTGTTTTGTTCAAACGTTAGTTCTTTCTCTTTCTTCACATTTTCCTTTAGTTCTTTGAGCATCTTTAAAACAGTTGCTTTAAAATCTTGGTCTAGCAGATCTGCTGTCAGGTCTTGTTCAGGGCCAATTACTGTTGATGTATTTTTCTCCTCTGACTGGGCCATACTTTCCTATTTCCTTATATGCCTTGTGACTTGTTTTCTTAAAGCTGAACGTTTGAATCCTTTTAGGCAATGAGCTTTCAGCCTTGATCTTTCAAGAAATTAAAAAAAAAACACTTGAAAGGAGTGTAGAGGGACCGAAGGGCTTATCACGGAATCTCATCCGTAACTGCTCCGTCTCTGAAACTCTCCTGAACACCAGATGGACAAGTGTGACATCACGTAATCCAGTTACTTTACTGCGTGCATGTGCTTTTTCACCCGCAGGATGAGGAGGAACTACTGGAAGATTGTAAGCTGCGGAAGGTTGGTCTTATAACTCAGGTGCAACGACTTCAAGAAAACCTGAACCGTCTGGTACATTCTATGAAATTCCAGAACATTGAGACAGAAGAGGCCAACTCTCGACAGCCACCGGACTTTTCTCGTGTTTCAGAGGACAGTTTGAGCGATAGTTGCAGTAACGGTGAAGAAAGTGACACGCCGCCTCCTGATGATGCGCTGCGTGTCAGTGAAATCACGTGGGGTCTAACTGGTGTGCTTGGGAATCGGGGTTCATGGGTCAGAAATGAAATGCCAGGCATCCCCCTGGAAGAGAAGGCGGATTTGCGGGGTGCCTCCCTTTGTTTACATGTGAGCTCGCGCGGCGCCACCCGGGACCTCACACTCTCTGGGGGGCCCGGGGCCCTGAGGGACGCACTCGGCGCG
The DNA here is from genome assembly GCA_030015415.1 of Cynopterus sphinx. Taxonomy (NCBI): domain Eukaryota; kingdom Metazoa; phylum Chordata; class Mammalia; order Chiroptera; family Pteropodidae; genus Cynopterus; species Cynopterus sphinx. The sequence goes on along the minus strand of CM057380.1, from coordinate 160,584 downwards.
GGAGACTTTTCCTCCTGGAGCTCCCCCGAGGTCGTCAGGAAGGACTCAACCCTCGAGCTGCTGCCCAGCCTGCCCGTGACTCCCTGCTCGGACGCCCTGAGCCAGCGCAGCCTGGACGCCTCCCTCGGGGACCAGAGGAGCACCTCACTGCTGCAGGCCGACCCGTGGGGGCTGCTTTGTTCCCCGGGCGGGTCAGCAACAGTGAAGGCCCCTTGCTGGACAGAGACTCCCTCAGCCACAGACAGGACTCTGTCTGCTGATCGGCACGTGCAGCGCATGACCGTGGTAGGTGTTCTCCCCAGGGGCTGTCCTGGGGCGGTGTCCGTATGGTCCTAGGGCCGCAGTGTGGTCCCATAGGACTGTGTCCCTGTGGCTCATGGTGTCACAGCGGCAGCCATTGTTGGCTCACCTCCTGCCAGGCCCGTGGGTGTGGGCGAGCACCTCACAGTCCCCTGGTCAGCTGTGTGGGGACGGCCCGCTTTCTGCACCCATGGATGCTCCAGGTCCATTGTAACGTGAACACGTAGATGCTTGAGTGATTTAAAAACATGCGAGATGCATCTAGTCCTCCTCAGAAACTCACCCCGGACCAAGGTTCTTACCTAGCGCTGACTCTGAGGAGTGCGGCCACAGCCTCGTCTGTGTGTAGTTTGCGTACGGGTTCTCTGCCTAGAACGTGCTCTGTAGATCGTTTCCAGTTGGGCTGTGTGCTTAACAGGTTCCCCACGTGAAGCTAATTCACTTCAAGAACGCTTCCGTTCATCGTTTAGGTTATGTTTTCTCTATCGTGATTTCGATATTTTGTACTTCTTGGACAAAATAAAAACTAAGTTAGGGGAGGGATACGTTATTTGAAGTATCCGTGTGCTGCCAGTTCATGCAAAAATACTTTAATCTGAAATATTTGCTGGTGACCTTTAAACTGTCCTGGAGAACCGCGGAGGAACCTGATTAAGTGAGTCGAAGCCTGAGGCCTCCATGCGCCCATGAGCTTTGAGCACGTTTGTTTGGGTTCTTTGTGGGAGGGAGGGGGATGGAGCCAGGCCTTAGCACGTGTGTGTCTGGCAAGCCCAGCTCCACGAGGCAGGTATTTTATAGCCGCTTAAAATTCCACCTATTTGAACAGGAGAAAGACATTGAGGATTTCATCACAACGTCTCTTGATTCTCGAGACAAGTCAAGGTCGCCGCCTGTCGGGTTAGAAGGCAAACGTGACGGAGGTGGAAAGAGTGAGTCCGCGTCTTTTTCTTTGTACTTTCTACGTTTACGGTTTCCGAGTCCACAGAGCACCCAGAGCTGCTGCGTGTCGACGCAGACCGCCTAGCGCTGGTATCTGCCCTCTGCGCTGTGTGTGCCCCTGTCTCTCTGTCCTTTGTGTCTGGACCTTTGGCCTGGTGGCCCGAGTGGCTCTCTGGAAGCTCCGTGCCAAGGGCCCTGGCCTGCAGCCCCCGTGGCCCTCCTGCCCGGAGCCGAGGCTGCCGCCCACCGCGTGCCCTCCGCTTGCCGGAGCATGTGCTCCCAGCCGGACTGGCTGCGGCCGTGGGACTCGGGATGGACGGCGGCCCACGCGCCGCTGCCGGGCTTTGAATTCCGATTCACGGCCCCCGCCCGTCAGATGGAGGATCCGGCCGCCTCCAGTCCTACACCTGGTCCAGGGACCCCAGCCCTGCGTGCTGGTTTCAGGGGTGGTCGCCTTCTGACCAGACGTCTGCTCCTTGTCCAGCAGCTCCCAGCCTGTCCCTGCCGTCGGCATCTTTCATCTCCTGTGCCCCCAGGGCCTGTGCTCTGTCCTCGTGGGCTGGGTTTGGAGATGGCAGGTCCCTCATGGGTTGGTTGTTTTTAGGGGTGAAGAAACACGTTCATGTCTGTGTAAAAGTGAGCTGAGCGATCCCACACATTCCAGGGAACACTAGCTTTCTAAACGTACGAACAGACCTTTCCTTACAGAGCGTGTGTAGGTGCCCCCTGGTGTCTCCAGGGAGTGTCTTTACCGTCGTGGGTGCCTCGTGGGTGCTTCCTCCGGCGTTTGCCGGCCAGGGCGGTGGGGGCCAACTGTCCCGCGGAGCCCCCTGGAGAACCGCAGTTCAGGCCCCGACTCGGTGTATTCTAGGCGATGGCACAGGGTGTGCAGAGATGCTAGACCCGGGGCCCGGAGGACGTGAAGTCCCCACTGCCAGTCCGGCAGCGCTCCGGCCTGCCTCGAGAAGCTCCTGGTGGCCACTGGGAGCCATGGAGGAGCAGGAAGTGTGGCCGAAGCACATGGAGGTAACGGTCGGCGGGGGGGGGGGGGGCAGGGCTGGAGCGCGTGGCCCGTCCTCTTGTGTGGGGACCAGTCTGCTCTGACAGTTCAGCTCTGGCTCTGTCCTGAGTTCACGCAGCAAGGAAGCGGGTGCCCTGTCCCTGACTCAACTTTTGCGTGGGGTCATCTGGGGTCATCGCCCTCTGCTCTTAGCCTCTTTGGGTGGAATACAGAAGGCATGTGTGTCCTGCACCTTGTAACTAACGCGGGAGCTGCTCCCCTACTCATAGGTCCTGAGGGCACCCCGAGTCTGGGTTTCCTGGGGGCTCCGTAGGGCTGGAGTGGTCAGTAGCTGACCTGGTGCTGTCTGTAGGCACCTGGTCCCCCAAGGTGAGTTCTCGTCAGATGGGACACGTGCCCAGAGCCCCTGGGGCTTTCTCATGGCATGGCAGCCATAGTCCCCGGAGAGACAGGGACGTGCATGGTGACTTTACGCCCTGTCCATGGGAGTCGGCCCCAGCCCCGCCCCAGCCTTCTCCCAGGCATAGGGGAGGGACAGATGGGATGGCGCGTCCTGCTGAAGCGCCCGTTCCGCTGCAGGCTGTGCTGCAGATGGTGCGTGACGAAAGCCGCCACATCTTGGCCCTGTCCGAGTACCGGGGGCCTCCCAGTGCGCTGAGCAAGGGCGAGCCGAGCACCCTCCTCGAGCGGTTCCCGAGGAGGGACCGGGACCAGTGGGAGGCAGCGCCAGCACTCGAAAAGGGCGAGAAGGTACAGCCGCAGCCCGAGAGAGGAGGGACGGCGGGCTCGGACGACGGGGGGTGGGGAGTGGTGTTCGGCCAGACGAGCGGGAACAGGCAGGAAGAGACTGTAGGCCGGCCACCTCCCCACCCGCGGGCCTGGGCGCTAGCCGCGTGCCAGCCCACTCCAGGCCTTGGTGGGGCAGCAGAAGCCTCAGGAAGGTGGGTGTGGGGGTCAGGACCGGGCAGTGCAGAGGCAAAGGCCAAGTACGATCCACGTGTGCGGGCGGCCGGCAAGCTGTGGGGTGTGGAGAGAGCAGTGGCCAGGACCCAGGCCGGGCCTGCGGGGAGCGAGCCCCAGAGCAGGTGGCTGGTGGACGGCTGTCCGTGCATACCTGCGCCCTGCGCACCCGGGCACGCGGCATCACTTCCAGCCCCGGCCTCCCCTGGACACAGGGCCCCCCGCGTCCCCTCTCCTGCCTGGGCGGCCCCTGTCCAGACCTGTCCGGAGGCCCCATGCAGACGCCGGGCTCCCCGGTCCGGTTCCAGGACCCTTCCGGCACGTGCCTCGACTGGAGGGAACAGTTCCTGCAGGTCGTCCAGGAGGCGTTTGCAAAAGAGCGGGAGATGCTGGCGGCGGGGCTGCAGCCCCAGCTCTGCGGCTGCGGCCCCACGGCCCCCGGCGCCCTGTCGCAGGACCTGGAGAAGGTGGCGCCTGAACAGGTGAGCGTGGGCCTGCTTTCCCCAGGCGCGCCGCTGTCGCGTGGCCTTCCGAGTGTGGCACCGCGTTTCCCTGCCTGAATGCCACGCAGCGAACGGCCGTGTGCCCCCGTGCTCCGCTGCAGCCGGTCTGGAGCTAACTGGCTCTTCCTCAGAAGTAGAAGCGTTCCCGAGCTTCCTGGGCAGGTCGTGGGCGCTGAGCCCCAGGTCGAAGGGTGCCTTCCCTGTGGGGCCTCGGGGTCCTGTTGCGCCTGCTCCTGTGAGAGAGGGCGCGGGTCCAGACGCAGAGGTGGCCGCCCTGGCACAGAGCAGGCCCAGAAAGAGACGAGCGTGCGGGGTGGAGGGTCGGGGTGGCCGCAGTGAGAACATCTTACCCCCAGGGAGGGCCTCAGAGCCAGCAGCTCCTACCCTATGGGGCCTCTCCTGCCACAGAGCCTTTGGGCCTGACCGCCGCCCCTCCTCGCCCACCCCAGGGGCACCTGCAGGAGACGTCCTCGGAGCACCTGCGTCTGTCCGACAGGAGCAGCTTGCTGTCCGAGATCCAGGCCTTGCGGGCCCAGCTGCGGCGGACGCACCTGCAGAACCAGGAGAAGCTGCAGCAGCTGTGCGCGGCGCTGACCAGCACGGAGGCCCGCGGGAGCCGGCGGGAGCACCAGCTGCGCAGGCAGGGTGGGTGGCCATGGGGTCGGGTCGGAGAAGCACGTCCACCTGAGCTCCACCTGGTTGGTAAGGTGGCGTACAGGTCAGCAAAGGCCCCTGGGCTGCCCAGGGCTGAACCTGGGGACAGCGGTGACATCTTGGTTCAGCCAGGGCCCCACGTGTGGGGACTGTCTGTCTCGGCCTCAGAGCACGGCGGCCACCACGTTTCTTGGTTCGTAGGACTCTGGGTGGGGACGACTCTGAGAGCCCGGTCAGGGCGGAGGCCTTGCTGAGATCCCGCAGGGCGAGGCGGGCCTGCGTCTGCGCACGCGTGCCGGCACCAGCGTGCCGCACCGGGACAGCCTCTGGACCGTGCGGCCCTGGGCTCACGCCGCTGCTGTGGTTTCCGCGTTAGGTTCTCTGGGGTTTTCTGCAGACACTCGGGCTGCTGCCGAATGGAAATCGTTGTGTTTCCCCCTTTCCCACCCACCGGGGTGGCCCCTGGAGCACAGGGCCCTGCCCGGGCCGCGGGGAAGCTCATGTCTCACCCGAAGGCCGACGCCGGCCTGGGCCGCCAGCCCCGGCGAGTCCCTCCTCTCTGAGTTTCAGACGCTGAACAACGGGCCAGTCGTGTCCTGCGCGCAGCGCGGGCTGCGGCTCTGACCCCTCGGCCTGGTGCCTCCTCACCCCTGACACACGTCCGTACTCGTGAGGGGTCCTGGCCTGCCGTTTTCTCTCTCCTGGTTTTGGGGTTGGAGGGAGCGCCTGCGCCCCTCGTGTCTTCCACAGGAGCCTGTGCAGACCTGGGTCCATTAAGTTTGGGGAATTCTTCGGGGAAGCCATCTGGGCTGGAGTCGTCTCTTCTGGGAGGCGTTCGGCGTAGGGGTGGCAGGCGGCCTGGCATTTAGAGTGACTGCAGGGGTGGCCACAGCGGGCCTTTTCGTGCCAGGCAGGGCGGGCTCCGCGTGGCCTCCCACGTGCAGGTCCATCTCGGCCTAGCTCCCCGCTCTGCCGCTGGGGAGCCCCAGGCCTGAGAGGGCAGGTGGCCCTCGCGGAGCCGTGTCTAGCCTGCAGAGCCTGCATGGCCAGCGCGGGCCGTGCACGCTCGCGGCCTGCGAGTCTGACTGCTCCCCGGCCGAGAGGACCAGCCTGGTGCCGCGTGCGCTGGAGGAGCCGGCGACGGGCAGGAGGAGCGTGTCCCTGACGCCGGGAGGAGCTACGGCGTCTGGGCCGCAGAAACGTCGTTCTCCACGTCCCCCTCCCGGCTTTGTAGCCTGTTAGAGCGTCGCGCCGCGCCCTCTGGACCCACAAGTGACCTCTTCACGTCCTGTGTCCCTCGTAGTGGAGTTGTTGGCGTACAAGGTCGAGCAGGAGAAGTGCATCGCCAGCGGCCTGCAGAAGACGCTCAGCGAGGAGCAGGAGAGGGCCAGCGACGCGCAGAGGCTGCTGGCGGTGGAGCAGAGCGCCGTCCGCGCCCTGCGGGCTGAGCTGGGCGAGTGCCGGCAGGACAACGAGCGGCTGCTGCAGTCCCTGGGCAGCGTGCAGCGGGAGGTCCTGCAGCTGAGGTAGGTGCCCCCACTGGCGCCCGCGGGTCGCCCCGTCCCGGGGTGGGGACGGGGCCCTGCTCCCAGCCTCCCAGCGGCGAGGTGGGACTGCGCACGCGTGTGGATGCCCCGGGCCCCCCCAGAGCGCTCCGCAACGTGGGCGTGCCGGCCTTCCCCCCACAGGTCCGTGCTCGACAGCAAGGAGAGCGACCTGAGGGCTGCGCTGCAGGAGCTAGAGGCCGCGCGCGGGGAGGGCCGGGCCCTGCAGAGCCGCCTGGAGCAGGAGCAGCTGCAGCACCTGCAGAGGGAGGCCCAGAGCCAGCAGGCCCTGGGGGTGAGAGGGCAGCGGGGGAGGGCTGCGTGTCCACGTAAAGCCCCGGGCACCGCTGCGTGGCAAGGCGACGTCCCCAGTGCCAGGCGGGTGCCGCTCAGCCCGCCGCCTGCGTGTCTGGTTCTGCTAGGCGGACGCGGCCTCCTCTCTGGCCGTCCGCACAAGCCGTGACCTCGGAAGCTACTGCACCGGTGGCAGTGACCCCGCTCCTGCGGGATGGAAGTCGTGTGTGAGAATCGGGTGTCGTGTGGCCGTTCCAGGCCCATGTGCCCGGCGGGTGTTCTGTGGGCCGGGCACGCCGGCGGCCCGTCCGGGTTGGACAGTGCAGCCCGGCTGTGTCTGGGGACCTGGGTGCGGTGGTCGTGTGGAGGCGGGTGAGCAGGCCAGGGAGCCCTGTGCCCTGACCCAGCGCCACCTCGGAGGTCGGGTGCGGTTGACTCGGGACAGCACCGGCTGGGACTCTGTGGGTCGACCCCCAGGCGGGCGGTCTCAGTGTCCATTTGGCCCACGACCGGCGTGCGGAGGGGCGGGTGCCCGCAGCCTGCCGTCCCCACAGGCGAAGTCCAGAGGTGGGCGGCTGGCCGAGGTGCAGATGGGCCCCGGCGGGAGGCCATCCGGGGCTGCCCTCCTCGTGCCGTTGTCCCACCTTCGGGTCCCGGTGCAGGAGCTGAGGACGTCCCTGGAGCAGCAGCGCGCTCAGAACAGCCGGCTGAGCGTCGCGCTGGAAGACGAGCAGACGGCGAAGGACAACCTGCGCAAGGAGCTGCGGATCGAGTCGTCGCGCTGCGAGGCGCTGCTGGCGCAGGAGCGGGGCCGGCTGGCTGAGCTGCGCCGGGGCCTGCAGGCCGAGCAGAGCCACGCGCGGGAGCTGGCCGAGGCCCTGCAGCACGAGCGCCTGCTGACGGAGCAGCTGAGCCGCCGGACGCAGGCCTGTGCCCACGCGGACGCGGCGCCGGCCCCGGCCCTGCTGCAGCAGCTGCAGGACGAGCAGGCGCGCGCGGCGGAGCTGCAGGCCGCGCTGGAGGAGGCGCGGCAGCGCGCGGCGCAGGCCCGCACGCTGGAGGCCGAGGCCCGGGCGCGCTGCGACGAGCTGCGGAGGGAGACGGAGGTGAGTGGCACGCCGAGGTCCCCTGCGCAGGCCCCGCCGAGCCGTGACCCGGGCAGAGAGGGGGACAGCCCCGCGTGGCCGCAGGCAGAGGTAGAGCAGTCGCGGTCGAGGCTGGCAGAGCAAGGCGGACGCAAGGACACGCGGAGGAGAGCGGGGCCGAGGCAGAGCCGGGCGGACGCGGACCCGCGGAGCCAGTGGCAGAGAGACAAGGAGACGCTGGTGAGAGCCGCCCGCGCGGACGCGGCCCGCTCGCGCCGGCAGCCCCGCCGCCCCCTCCGGGCTCTTCGGGACGGCGTGGCCGTGGCGCCCCGGCGCCCCAGCAGTTCACGCGCGTTTTCCCTGCGGACCGCTTTTCGGTTCCTGCAGGGAGGCCGCGCGCACCGGGGGAGGCCGCGCGCCCCCGTCCGTTGCTGTGGGAGCGTTGTCACCGCACAGAGGCCGGTTTCGGGTCGTCGTTCGCGTCCTTCCTCGCTGTCTGCAGCTTTCAGATGACGAGCTTTTCGCCTCGGACAGATTTTTCCTCAGGACTTTGTCATTTCCGCTGCCGTGGTGGGCGGAGTGGTTTTGGTTCCGTTTTCGGGTGGCTCGTCGCTCGTGCGTAGCCGTCAGCTGACTTTCACGTGTCCGTCCCGTGTTCCGCAGCCCAGCTCCTCTCCGTCGGCTCCAGTGCTTTGCGTGGATCCCTTGGGGCTTCCCGCACGCGCAATCCCGTCGTCGGCGTGTCCGCGTGGTCCTCCCTCCCCCGGTCAGCCTGCTGCCTTTGGCTCCTTTCCCGCCCGATCGATCGCCCGGGCTGCGGCACGCGGCGCAGCGTGGCTGCGGGCGCTGAGGGGGCCCCGTGCCTTGCTCCTGAGGGCAGGGAGCGGCCCCAGCACCTTGTAGGAGGGAGGGAGCTCGGGGCTGTGGAGATGCCCGTTCTCCGAGGAGGCTTCTAGTTCCTCAGCCTTCGCTGTGTTTCGTGTTAATTGTGAGTGGGATTCGCTTGCTCGGTGCCCCGCGTAGTGCGGGTTTGGTTCTCCAGTCTGTCCACACGACGTCCTCGCCGTTTGGGGCTGCGTCCCGCTCGACGCGGGCAGTGGTGTGTGTGCGGTGCTTGCTTCCGTTCGCCAGTGTCTGGCTCGGGATTTTGCGCTCGTGGCTGTGAGGGACGCTGGTCTGCGGTGTTCCTTCCCGGCGGGGCCTTTGCCTTTGATGCCTCCGCGGTCGTGGCCTGGCCGGTGGGCCTGGCAGAGCGCCCGCTCTCCTTTCTCGCATGGGCTCCCTCGTAGGCACGCTCGACGCCAACGGAAAGCGTTGTCGGAAACGTGAGGAAGCTGTGTTGTGTCTCCTCGCGGGTTGGCGTCGTTTTGACCTCTTTAAAAACGCTTCCTGAAGACCTGGGGAATTTGCGTTTCGTGAAGTTGTGAAGAGTCTTCTACAAGGCACGGGGCAGCCCGGGCTTCGCCTGCCACGAGTAGTTGAGAAACGCGTGTTTCTGAGAAGGGGAGTCTGGGCTGCTAACTGCCGCGAGGACGAGTCCGAGTCCAGATGCCGGGGAATTCGTGTGACGACTTCGCACGTGACGTGTGGCCACGTTCTCAGCCGCTTTCCTGAGGTGCGGGCCGCTTACCGCCTGCCGCGGGCCGCTTAGTTCGACGGTGCCGGGACAGTCGGCCCTGCGGCCACCGCCACCGCCAGCTGTAGAGCACGCTCGGCGCTCCGGCGTGGAACCCCGTGCCCGTCGGCAGTCACTCCCCGCCCCCGCCCCCGGACACTCACAAATGGGATCGTGCTTCGTGGGGCCTTGGGGGCTGGCCTCTTTCACGGCGCTTTCGAGGGTCGTCCGCGCCGTAGCCGGCGTCAGTCAGCACGGTTAGCGTTTACCGAGGCGAATGGCCTGGAAGTAGGCGTGCCGTGTCGTCCCCGAAGGCCTGGAGAGGCGCAGCGGTTTGCAGTTGTGACCAGAAGGCTGCGTGTGGCTGGAAGGCGTCCCCAGCGGCTCTGAGAGGGAGGGGGTGGCATCAAGCCCTGGCGGGCCTCGGGGACCCAGGATCCCCCCGGAACGCGGTCAGGATGGGGCGCGCACGCGCGTGGCTCTTTCTCCTGGGCGGTCCGTGGCCCTCAGGTGCCTCCCAGAGGCTCCCTCCAGCCACGCGTCAGGTTTCTCGCCAAACCCTTTACTTTGCCCCGACTTTTCTGTTCTCGTGAAACGAGCGGTACCGTGACCGCCGGAGACGCGGCTGCAGAGAAACCGTTTCCTAAGTGGAACTCGCAGCTGCTCTCCACGGAGGCCCAGAAGGGCGACTCCAGCCCGCGCGGCCCGGGCCCGGGCCCGGTGCCAGCCCGCCGCGGCCTCGTGAGCGTGGCCCCAGTCACCGAGCTTCGCTTCCCCACCGCAGGCCCCTCCACCTGCGCCCTCCTTGCCCCCCCCCGCGCCCCCATCGCCGGTCACCGGGCCCTGCGTGTCGGGCAGGAGCACGTCGCTGCCCCTGGCAGTGGGGGTTTCCGCTTAGGCACGGGCTGGGCCAGCCTCACGTTGCACACGTGGGTGAGCACACGCGCGTGTGTGGAGGGTGCTGGGCCAGAACTGGGCTGAGAAGGCGGGCGGGACCTCCCGGCCAGCGGCTCTGGCGGGACTGTCCGTCGTGGAGGCAGGGGTGCCCCTGAGCAGAGCGCCCAGGGTGGCTGTAGGGGGGGGGTGCGGGCCCGGCCTCTGGGGCGCGCGCGTGACACTCTTCTGCCCTGCCGCCGACAACAGCGGGAGTTGGAGCTGCAGCGCCAGCGCCACGAGCACAAGATCCAGCAGCTTCAGCGGACGGCGAGGGAGCTGCCGGCGGGCGGGGCGGGCTGCCCGGCCCCGGAGGCGCTCTGCCTGCGGGAGCAGCAGCAGGGCCTGGAGAAGATCCGGCAGCAGCTGCTGAGCGCGGCCGGGCTGCTGACCAGCTTCGTCAACCAGACCGTGGACAGGTCAGTGCCGCGGGCCCTCGGCGTGGCCGAGGCGCGCAGCCTTGGGTGCTCGGTGGGCGCCGGCGGCGCTGCTGCCTTCCCACGTGACGTTCGCTTGGCCCACGCCGGCCGCAGTCGCAGCTCTTCATGGCCAGAGTGTCCAGGCCCCTGCCAGCCCCACCGAGCGCTCCAGCGTTGGGCGGCGCGGGCGTCCGCTGGGCCTGCGCACAACCCCTGCTGCACGCGCCGTGGCGGAGGGGCCGAGGGCACCGGGATGTCTGTGAGCAGAACCGGCCAGTGGACCCCGCCGCCGCACTCAGACCCCGCAGCACAGGCCCGCCCGGCGTGGCGCTGTGATGGCGCGTGCCGTGGGCAGCGCTTCATGCGTGCTGCACGGTCCCCGCGAGGCCACGCAGGAGGCAGCGCCCCGTGCGGGAGCCTCGGCCGTCGGTGCTCCGTGGCCGGAGGCCTCTGGGCTCGTGCAGCTCCGTGGACGCACGCGGTCCCCCCGCAGCCCGGGCCTCCGTGCAGCGGGCCGCAGGCGCGCGGACCTTTGACGCGCCTGCTCACTTCCACAGGACGATGAGCGACTGGACGTCGTCGAACGAGAAGGCGGTGACATCCTTACTGCGGACGCTGGAGGAGCTCAAGTCCGAGCTGGGCGCGGCGGGCCCCTCCCCGGTGAGCTGTCTCCCCCCACCCACCGCCGCCTGTTTACGGCTGCGTCCGGGGGGGCCGGCGGGGCCCGACGAGGCTTGTGAGCAGGGAGCCTGGGGCCCCCCTGACAACTGGCCTCTGGCCCTGAGTGCCGCGCTGTGTCCCGCCCCCACATCCTGTGTCCCCGCGGGTCGTGGACGTGAGGACCTACTTACAGGCTCACTCAGGTCCGCGCGAACAGACGCGCCGCGGTCCCCGGCCTCGTCCCGGGGCTTATCCCCAGCCGGCGCGTCCACAGCGCAGTCCTCCCCGTCCCACCCGGTCGGAGGCGCGGACTGACGTGGGGTCGGCCACTGTCACTGCTCCCCGGGCCCCAGGCGGATGCGCCACCGGCCCTGGTCTGTCCCGGTGATGAGCTCTGAAACCGGACGGTGCGCACCTCTTCCCAGGAACTCCGACACGGTCCGTCTCTTCTCCTAGGGGGACGCGGCCGCTGGGGACCGGGCGCAGCTGCTGGGTGCGCTGCTGCGGGACAACGCGGCGCTGACGCGGGCGCTGCGCGCCGCCGCGCGGGACCAGGCCGCGCTGCGTGGGTCGGCGGCGCGGCTGGAGCGGACGCTGGCGCACCACGTGCTGCGGGGCTGTGCGCCCGTGAGTCCCCCCCCCGTGCACACCTCCCCCCTGCACACACCTACCCCCCCCCCGCCCCTGTGCGCCGTGCCCGTGGGGCCCTCGCCGCAGACCGCGTTCCATTCAGCTGCCGGGGAGGAGGCTTTGTCGGAGGATTGAGGCAGCCAGGGCAGCGCGCGTCCCGTTCGAGTTTCACGTAGCGAACATGAGTCCCGTGTCTCTCGGTTGTGCGGCTCGGTGCAGACTTCCGGGAACGCCCACGCCGTCCTCCGCTGACGTTCGGGGTTACGTTTAGCTTGCGGCTCCAGTGTGCGTTTTTCACGACGAAGACGTCTCAGGGTTATTTTCGACTGACTCCCGGGAACACCTGCCCTCCGCTGGTGTGCTGCCCCGGGGGTGCGCAGAGATCCCGGGACCCGGCAGCCTGGCCCCCTCCCCGTGGTGGTCTCCCCCCGAGTCGTGCGCAGGGACCCACAGCGCGGCCCCGGGAAGCCTCCCCCTCCCCCCGGTGCGTTTGAGGCCCGTCCCGGTGTCGGACGCATCAGTGGCTGCCTCCCCCTCGCTGCCGAGCCGTGTTCGCAGCCTGGGTGTGCCTCGGTTTCCCCGTTCGTCTGCTGAAAGGCCCCGGCCGCTCCCTGGCCCTGACTGTGCACCGCTCCCGTCGGTGGACGGTGTGAGCAGGGCCGTGTGGGTGGACGTGTCGTTCCCGGTATAGACGCCGGGGCGGGGGCTGGCAGCATCCCCGGCACGTTGCGGTCTGCTTCTGCGTCAGCCTGGCCACGGGGCGCTCCGGTCGGCCGCGCAGCGTGAGTGCTGCGGTCGCTCTGCGTCTGGGGCCTGGGCACTGAGCGGCGGCCCGAGGGCGGCGTTCACTGCGGTGTCCGGTGACGGGCCGGCCCATTCTCGGCGAGGATGGCTGTTGTCGCCGATCGTGAGAGTGGTTCTCCGTGCTCTCGGCACAGCGCCTTCGGAGGCCGCCAGCGAGTGCCTCCTGTCTGCTCTCTCCGCGTGCGGCACCTGCCACACGTCTTCCGTTCTGACGAAGCCGTGCGTACCGGCCTGTCTTGCCCTGGACCGTGCCAAGAGTTTTGTAGTTTCAGCCTCTACTTCGCAGGCTGCGGTCCGGTGGGAGCTGACTCGTCCTTGCGGCCGGGGGAAAGGTGCAGGGTCGCTCTTCTGAGCGCCGGCACCGGGCCGTCCGGCGCACTGTCGGGAAGGTCGTGCTTTCTCCCTGTCTCTGTGCCTTCGTCCGCGGTCGGTGGACGGGCCGCGCAGGTTTGTCTGGACTCTCTTCTGCTCCGCCGGTCCGTGTGTCTGTCCTTTACCAGCTGCCCGGTTCGTGGAGGTGTATGTCACCCCTTCCCCTCGGGTAGTGGGGGTGCTCCCGGTTTTCCTTCTTTTCCCAGTTACTTGGCTATCCCGGGCCCTCCGTCCTCCAGTGTGAGTCCTAGACTCGCTGCTTCGAGTGGGTTGTGCTGAGTGTGTGGACCAGTGCGGGGGAAGCCGGGAAGGAAGAGGTTCGCCCAGTGTGGAAACCAGCCTGGCGGTTCCGCAAAGCAGACAGAGCGGCTCTCTGACGCAGGGACCCCACTGCTGGGTGTTGACCTGGAAACGAAGCGAACGTTTGCATAAAACCTCGTCCGCAGACCTGCCTGTCACCGCTGTTCGTCACCGGTAAAAAGCAAAAGTGACACAATTCCCGCTAATTGAGAAACGGGTGAACAGCGTGCGGCACGTCCGTAAACGGCCTGTCGTCCAGCCGTAGAACGGAGTCGAGGTCTGACACGTCCCTCAGTGCGGCCAAGCGTCGACGCCGCCATCGGAAGTGCAAGAAGCCCGCCATCGCAGGCCACGTGCTGTGTGGTGACTTCGCTGGTGGAAACGGCCAGAACAGGCAGATCGGTGCCGGCGGGGCAGCTCAGTGGTTCTCGGCAGCAGAGGGCAGTGGCGAGGACGGCTGCTGGGATGCGTTGGGGGCTGGTGGAGGTGCCCTCGAACCCGCGTGGGGGCTGTGTGACCCTGTGAGTGCACTCAGCGTCCGTCGCACACTTCAAAAGGCTAAGCTTCGCGGCGTGGAGAATGCGCGTCAGCTGCCCTGGAACTCCCCGTCCCTGACCTGGGCACGTCTCGCCGTGCGCGTGCGTCTTCTGAGGCTTCTTAGAAGTGTCAGAGCCGTCGACGCGCGGATGTGGCCAGTGCTTCGGCACAGCCGCCTTTCGGCCCGCCACCGGTCGGGGCCGTTGCCGACGGTGCTTTTCGGATGTTGCGTTTCCTCGTTCCCGACCGCCGCGTGGGGACGCCGCTGGCGGCCGTAGGCTGGCCTGCACCCGGCGGCCTCGCTGGCCCCGGCTCTCAGCCCTGCGGGCCTTCGCGTGGGCTTCTCTGCAGAGACAGCCGCGGCCTTTCACCCCTCCTTTCTGGTTTGCAGATCTGGGTTCCTTTTTCTCGCCCGCTTGCCTGGGGCTTCCAGCGCCCTGGGCAGGCGTGGTCCATCGGGTGCAGCCTCCGTCTCGCCGTGAGGGACGACGTAGGTGCTTTCGGGGACGCCCCTGTCCACGTGAAGACGGCCCTTTCCGCTCCTGCTTGCTCAGACTTCCGTCACGAGGGGGTGTCGGGACTTGCCGTGCTGCCCTGCACCCGCTGACGTGGGCACGCGCGCCCTTGCTCAGCTGATGAGCGGTGGGCTGCACTGACTGTCGTCCCGGAAGAGCCCCACTTCACGGCGCGGTCTCCTTTCTAGATGTTGCTGGCCTCGGTTTGCTTACCCCGGTCGGAGAGGCACAGTCACCTGGACTCTCGGGTTGTCTTGGTCTGGTTTTGGCTTCAGGACGTGAGTCGACACGTGTCCCTCCTCCGCTTTCTGGAAGAGACCGTGCACAGCTGGTATCTGTTTCTCCCGTGAAGATCTAAAACTTTGCCAGCGAAACCACCTGGGCCTGGTGGTCCCTCTTCGGGGCAGTTTTTGGTGCCAGACTTGGTGTTTCCGGGGCCGTCAGTGCAGTGCGCTAGGAAGGCCGGTCAGACCCAGTGGCTTCGGGTCCACGTGTTCTGTGCTCTGGCCGAGCCGCTTCCTGCTTGTCCCCGGGCCGCCGACGAGGTGCTGACCTCGCTCACGAGGACGCTGGGTGTGTCAGCTTCGAAGCTCCGTGAGGTGGGGTGAGGGACCTCTGTCCTGCGGAGGTGGCCACGTGCCCCGCAGACCCAGGATGTGCGCCCTCTGACGGGAGCAGTCACGCAGGCTCACGTGTGCATCTCGACGAGCGCTGCCGTCGACGTCACTTGCCGGCCCTGTTTGCTTTTCTGAAACTGCTCATTGGTGTTTCGAGGTTCCTTGTTTCAGGGCGCCCCATCGGCCCGCGCGGACAACACGCGGTCAGCAGTGGGAGGCTTCTGTCCTTCGTAAGGGGGTTGACAACCTGGGAAAGAGGTGTTCTTAACGAGAAAAGCTAGGGCAGGCCGAGAGCCGGCGGCGGTGCGTGTTCTCCCCGTGTCCAGGGTGAAGTGTGTCCCTCGAGCCTTCCCTCCAGGCCCAGCCCGCCTGTGTTTGGAATCAGGGAGACACTGGTCTGTCGTGGCTCGGGGAGGGCCCTCCTCCCAGTGTCGTTGGCTTGAGGGCCCTGCCCTCCCTCAGCCCGGTCCCGCAGTCGTGGGGTGGCGCGACCAGGCCACCTTTTATCCCTGCTCCAAACGTGGCCCCAGGAGTGCTTGGAGCTCACTTTGGCCTTGGTGGCGGCTGGTCCTGGCCGTCTGCTCTGGGTGGCCCCTTGTTCCCCTCACTGCGGAACCCTTTTTCTGTGAGTGCGTTCCCCATTAGGGCTCCGGGGTCCCGTACACCACGGTGTTGGCCCACACCAGGCAAGTTCGGACAGGCTCCTGGTCACGCCGTCGAGGCCGCGGTGCCCGTCGCTCGCGTGCGTGGCTCCCACGTGGTTTCCGGGCATGTGGTGTGATGGCGTCGACGCGGAACTAGTCGTTGGTGTCCTCGGTGGTCCGCGTTCCTCGGCCCATGGAAGATGAGGGTGTTTCGAGGCTTAAACCTTTAAACTCAAGGTTAATTCTCAAACATTCGATTTTCTGTTTTGAACGAGAATGTACCTTTCGCGCAGTCGCCTTTGAGTAAATGGCACGTAGTCATCGCCCCGCGGTGTTCATCGCCCGGTCAATAACGTCACTGAAGAGACGCTGGAGGGGGCGCAGGCGTGGCCCGTGTCCTGGCCTTCGGGAGACCTGCACCCAGCCTCCCACGGGCCCCGCTCCCGTCCCCCCGGCCGCACTGCGAGGGCCCCGGGGGACGAGGCGGGGAAGGAAGGAGGCGTTTGAACGGGACCACGTCCCTGGGGCCGGGCGGGGTTGGAGGGGACGGTCGTCCCTCTGCAGACGGCCCTGCAGGCGGTGCTGTCTGGGATCGTTGCAGAGGCCGGACAGGTCAGCCCGGAAGCGGGACAGGACGGCCCTGCCGAGCTCACCGGGACGCCTGGACGTGGGCCTGGCCACGCCGACCACCAGGGAAGAAGCACATGCTGGCAACGTCAAGGTAGAGCAGGCCGGGGGCGGCGGGAGGGCGTCCGCGGAGACCCCACGCTGCTCTCGACGTGATGCTTTTGCCTCAAGGGCAGTTGGGGGTCACTGTGACGTCGAGGGGAGGCGCGGAGGGCTTGTGTCCAGCCCCTGCACTGACACCGTCGTCACCCCGAGTCCAGTGTCCATCAGGTCACTCTTGGTGTCGTGCGTCCTGTGTATTTGGACAAACGTGAGATGACACGTGTCCCCTGCCATAGCCTCCCACAGAGCGGATTCCCTCCCGGGAAGTCCTCTGCGCTCTGCCTGTCCAGCCCCCCCCGCCCCCGCGGTGCCGGTGGGTCCCTTAGAGTCCCGGTTCTCCTGCCACGGCGCGGGCCTCTGCCTGGGCGCGGGCGCCGGCTCACAGTCGGAGGGCGCTCGGGCTCTAGTGGCCAAGTCGTCACAGACGCGGGGAGCTGGGGGAACGAGCTGCCGTGGGAGTTCGGTCCACTTGCGCACAGGCGGCACGCCCCTGCGCTGACGAGCTGGGGGGCGAGCGGGGCAGTTCGGGTGGTCAGGCGGTGGCCTCCTGCCCGAGGAAGTCCTAGGCCAGCAGCGCACCGGCCGCCGGGGGCAAAGGGCACGTCAGGCTGGGCCGCGAGCCCCGTTCACACGGCCCCCGCAGCGCCCACGAACCCGGAGGGGCGCCCAGCCTCCCCTTCCGACCGTCTTAGCAGCAGGTTCGGGGGCCCCAGGGGCCGCCTGGGCGCGGCGGGAGGAGCCCGCAGTCGTCTGGGACGCCGGGCCGGGCCGTGGCGGGCTGCGGAGGAGCTGGGGGGCCGGTGTTTCCAAAGCTCAGGCCCGGCAGCGCGGCGTCGGCCTGCGACCCAGCCCCGCGGCGTTGTCTTGCAGATGGAGAGGCTGTACCTGCGGTGCCTGCGAGCGGAGAGCTTCCGGAAGGCCCTGGTTTACCAGAAGAAGTACCTGCTGCTGCTCATCGGCGGCTTCCAGGACTCCGAGCAGGAGACGCTCTCCATGATCGCCCACCTGGGCGTGTTCCCGTCCAAAGCAGACAAGGTCACCCCCCCGCGGCCCTTCACCAAGTTCCGGACGGCGGTCCGCGTCGTGATCGCCATCTCCAGGTAACGGGAGGCGCCGCTCGCCCGTGGGAGGCGCGTGTGGCGGTCTGTCCTGCTCTTTAGGACGAAGGATGCTTGAGGCCCTAAAGAGCTGACAGATGACGCTCGTCCTCCAGAAGTCGCGTGCAGAACTGCCCCCTTCCCACGGACAGCAGTTAAGGGCGCCTTTTTATCCCAGACCGCCTCGTCCCTGAAGGGCCTCCCGCCAGGTTTCAGATGACGGGCGCGCGTGTCCCAGACTCCCGCTTCCTCCGTTCTAGTCACATCTGTTACCTGAGAGGGGCCAGGTGCACGAGAACACTGTCCCCCGGCAGCGCCCACGTGTGGTGCCGGCACTTTCCGGCGTCATCTGCGAGGGGGGCGGGGAGGAAGAGCCCCGCGCTCCAGGGACCGGGACCAGACCAGGGACTGGTCCACTCTCCGAGCCTCCCCAGCCGCTGAGCACTCGAGGGGGCCTTGTTGGAGCAGGCACGCGGCTCCCTGGTGGGAGTGGGGGTTCTGGGCACTTCAGAGTCAGCAACGAAATCCACTTCACTTTATGACTAAAGCTGGCTGAGTGGCTGAGGACGTCTGCCCCACTAAGAGCTGCGGCCCTGTCTGCTGCGAGACGCCGGCGGAGGGGCCTTCTCAGGCTGCGCCCTTTGCGGACCAGTTGGGGAGTGGTGGGAGCCCCCGGGGTGCAGAGGCCTCCTCCAGCCTCAGGGCACCCACTCCCCCCCCACCCGTCCATCCTGTGGCTGGAGGGGACAGGAAAACAGACCCAGAACCTGCGCCTGGCCTTCCTGTCGAGGAGGGGGGCCATCCAAGCCAGCAGCGTTTTTATCCCAAAGCGCCTGGCGGGTGGGCAGGGCTCGGCAGGGTGCCAGCGCCCTTGCCAGTGGGGGCTGCCGGGGAGGCCGCCTCTGCAGGGGCCCCGCACCGTTGCAGGCCGCTCGCCCCTGCCTGACACCCTGCTCGCCGGCCGGCCTGAGCCCAGCCGTGGCTTGGCGACGGCTTGGCGCGGAGTGTCGTGTGCTGATTTTGAGCCCGGGCTGGATGTCGGGGCGAGGCGGGGCCCGGGCCCCTGGGCAGGCGTGGCGGCAGCCTGCCCGCAGGTGTGCAGGGCCTGCGGACGCGGGCGCATTGGCCGCCAGGACCCCTTAGCCGTTAGTCAGGCTGGGGCGTTTGTTGCACTTTCACGTGTTTCACTCCGGTTTCCAAGGGTGGCGGTTCCGTCCTGTCTGCAGGTTGCGTTTTCTGGTGAGGAAATGGCAGGAAGTGGATCGGAAGGGAGCCGTGCGAGGCCGCGTGCCGCGCCCAGGTGGGACCGCGGGGACCCCCGGCCGGTGGGAGCGGGACGGGCGGGGCGGGGTGGGCGACCTCAGCCGGTGCGGCGCCGGGTGGTTTTTAAGGAGACGGCCTGATTGGGGAAACAGCACGGGGAAAGCCAGGGTCTGTAGTCAGTACAGCCGGAGCTAGTGATCGAAAAACCTAGAGGAGCCGCACACGTCAACGGGTACCTTTAGCGAAGCCTTTTCTCCTCTGCCGAACGAAGCGGGGGTCCCCGGGCTGCCGCGCCTTCGCTGAGGGCGCCGCCGCTCCCTCGCGCTCAGGCTGGCCCGGCTGCGGGACGCTGGCCGAGACCTTCGCCACCTTTGATTTCCACCCGCTAACTCTCACTGGGGATCCCCAGGGTGCCACTGGTGGTCCCCAGGCCCCTGCCCGGCCCCCCCCGGGGGGGCCAGGGAAAGGCGGTGACACCCAGTACGATTCCTGTGACTCGGGTACTTTGAGAATGTTCTAAAGGTGCCGCGGGTGCAGGCGCCTAAAGCTTACAGATTGTAAGTTTTGGTGGGGGGCTTCCGCACTGAAACGCGCTTGGTTTTCCCCTCATCTCTCTGTTCTTAATTCCGGGGGAAGGAGTTCCGGGGCCACAGCGACGGCGGTCTCCCCCCGAAACCAGTGAGTCCCCACCAACCCGGGACGTGCCCCGCGGCCACGCCAGGGACCCTGTGCCCAGAGCCTCCCCACACAGAAGGGACAGGTGAGCCAGGCTGCTGCTCTGTGGAGGGGCGGGGGTGGGTGCGACCAGGCGGCAGCCGTCGGGGGGGCCCGTCTGCAGACCGGCCCGCTCGGTGCACTGTGTGGGCGCCCGGGCCCGCCCCCTCAGCGGGGGGAGGGGAGGGCTTCCCGCCAGGGGAACCCCACGCCCACGCGCCAGGCCTTGGTTGGCTTTGCACGGCCTCCTCTGGGGGATCTGGGCTTCTCGCCCACATGGCGTATTTTCGTCCTCACTCCTCGGTCGACAGTGGAGATGTACCGGTGACGACATTTCCGTTTTTTGGGGAAGAAAAGCCTTTTCAATTAAATAAGGACTCGTGGTTGCAGAATATCATTTTGATTAAAAACAAAAGCGGAAACGCCTTCCCTGATGAGCTTGTCGGTTTGAGCCGGGGTTGTGCGTAGTGGGCTCCCCCGCACCGGGCCCCGTGTGTGCACGGCGCAGTGTGGCCGCCCCTGCCGTGAGGGGCGCGGTGGGTCCTCACTGCCGCTGCCGCAGCGCACCCCGTTTTCCCGACCGTGAGCTTCCCCCTGGTCCTGCGGAAACGTGGGGCTCCAGTCCCGCTTCCCCAGGTCGCACCACGCGAGTCATCCCGCCAGGCGGAACCCACACGCACGCTGCGGTACGGGGTCTGGGTCGCTTCCTGAGGGCTCCAGCTGCGGCTTCTCTGGGACGGGGACGCCCCCTTCACGTGTCCAGGGAGGCTGGGCTTACCTGTGAGGGTGTTTGCCACATGCGTGTGAGGAATCGTGTGGCGCCCTCTTCCCCGCGTGCTCCTCGCCCGGTGGCACAGGAGAGATGTGCCCCTGCCCCTTCGCCTTGTGGCCTCTCTGTGCGAGCCACACGTTAGGAGGTGACAGTGTCTGGTGTGGCTGTCCTGACGGGAGCAGCAGCACACGGGTCGAGCACCGTCGTGCCGCTGGCTCTGATCACCTCTGCCGGCGACACCCGCCTTGGCTGGGCCCAGAGCGGGCAGGGGCACCGGTCCCCATTGTGTGGGCGGGTGGGGACTCTGTCTGCTGGCTCTGGCCCCAGGGCTTGGGCGGACGATACCTATGGGGGCAACAAGAGGTGGCCGAGGCCTCTGTGGGTGACAAGGGTGAGCCACGAGCCCCCTGGTCCCAGCATGTGGGTCTGAGGCGAACGCTGCACCGCCCCCATTTCCGTGTGCGCACTCGGCTCATTCACGTCGGCGCGCTCAGCTCTGTTTCTTGGTTTATTGTTTGAAGATCCAACCCAGCCCCAGCTGCAAGTCCAGAGAGATCGCTGACTGCTTCTCAAGATCCAGAACGTTCCTTGACGGAATACATTCACCATTTAGAAACAATCCAGCAAAGATTAGGGGGCGTGCCACCAGGTAACAGAAGCCCTGCCTGCTCTTAAACCAGCGTGAGCGCCCGGGACCGGGGGACCGGGGGCCCGGGGGCCCAGCTCTCCAGCTCTCCACTTAGGCCCGCCGCGGCCGGCTGCGCCGAGCCCACGCTGCGCCTGACCCCAGCGGGCCCGGTCCTTTGTCTTGGCTCAGGGGACGTGAAGGTTTTGTTTCCGCCAGGGTCAAGCCTGTCCAGGGCTTGTTTAGCTGTCGTGATGGAACTGTCACACATTTTAATTATTCCCGTTTTCACCCAAAATGAGTAAATTCAGTGGTGGGGTTCCAGAACTGTGAATTCCTTCTGACGAGTCCCTGCGTCGCTTCTGTTTAGATCGCCCGTCCCAGAAAGCCAGCCGCCAGAGGACTAAGCAGTGAATAAAACCCGTGGGGCTCTCACTGGGACAGTCCTGTCTGAGGAGAAGATTTGTCTTTCCTTTTCTGAGGAAGGCGAGTGTGGCCTGGCGCGCAGAGCGGCGCCCAGTCCCCTCACGTACGTGCCCGGGACGCCAGCCCCGAGCGCCGTGAGTCGAGTGTTCTCGTCTCCGCGCGTTGCCACAGAGCCACACGGAGCCTGTTTGTGTGACTTCGGTAGCGCTGGCTCCTTGGCCCGGCTCCGTGCGCGTTGGCGGAGCCACGCGCCGGCCTCCAGGAAGGGTAAGCGGAGAGTGCGATGGCTCCTCGTTGTTTACTTTCTTAAGGGGTGCAGGTGGAAGCTGGGTCTAGAAGTGGAAGGAGACGACACGATTAAAGCACCAGTTTCTTTGTAAGCAGCCCTTGTCGTTTTCAGTTTTTCTCGGCTTGCTCGATCGCTGGCAAAACTCCACCCACAGACACAGTGTCACGCGCGTCCAAAGTGCTGCTCCTCTCCTGGTGAGCCGGCGGTCTCCCGCGGCTTCGTCTCGTTTCCGGTCACCTCACATCTGTGAGGGGCCACCACCGCCTGTCACTCGCAGGACCGTGGTCGACCGTCGCGTTTCACGCGTCCTCCCTGGGCCGCGCAGTGACTCCCAGAGGCCCGCGCAGGCGTGCGTGTTTTTATCACATCACGTAGACGGCATGCCACGTGACGTGGGTCACTACTGTCCAGGCGTGCGTGATGGCCACATGACTGCCCATGCAGGCGTGTGCTCTTGCCAGGAGCGGGAGGGTTCGTGCCTCAGACGGAGCGGGTCGTCAGCAGGGGGCACAGCATGGGCCCCGGCCGGGCGTCTGCCCCAGCGGGCCTCTGCTCAGAGTGGGTGCCCCCCATGCCCTTGCTGGCCATGGCGCTGTGGGCATCACCGGGACTTGTCCAGGTCTCACCTGAAATGAACGGTCCACGGCTTCCCCCACAGCTGCACCGGAGCAGCAGCCCACGTGCGGTTGCATCTAAAACCTCTACGAGGAGCCTAGTGCCTTCCTCGGCTGTGGGCAGGGCGGGGCCGCCTGGCCTTCCTCTTGGACGGACGAGGATCGCGACATCCTGCAGACCAACAGCCAGGCCCCGTGGTCCTGCCCCTCATCGTCAAGCACGTGCCTCACTCGGGCATCGCACAGCTCACTGAGTCCTGCTGGGCAGTGCCAGTCGGTCACTGGCGTGTCATGTCTGGGTCAAGAGCAACGCCGTGCTGTCCGCGGCCCGAGGCGAAGTGGAGAAGCCACTGTCTCTGCCCACGGCACCTGACCCAAGGGCACCTGGGCCAGCGCTACGAGTGCAGTGGCATGGACGGTGCCGTCTCTGGACCCACGTCAAGCCACCTGTGGGCGCGGGTGGCCGACACGACGTGTCACAAAACTGGGCGAAAACAACACTTTCTTAAGGAGTGCATTCTTAAGAATGAAGTGGGGCCTCGGCGGCTTCTGACGGCGCCACGAACGGCGGCTTACGAGCAGCAAGTTCCTTCTCCACGGTTCTGGAGGCAGGAAGGCTGCTGGGGAGGCCCTCTCCTGGGGTCAGGCTGTATGTTCACGTGGGGGGACTGGGAGCCAGCTCGCCCGTGACCCAGTCCCAGCTGCCGCCCCTGGCCCCACCTAGCAGCAGCGCGCTGGCGGTGGGATCGTGATGTGCGCTTCGGAGGGCGCTGCGCCCGACAAGTGCGTACAGAACGGGGCTGAAGACGCGAAAGCGTAAGCCGCGCGCGGGCAACGCGCAGTGCTGGGTTTCACGTGTCACAGCCTCACTCGGCCCTTCTGTGGTCCCATGCGGCGTTCCAGCTGGCGGGAGGTTCGCCGCCAGCCCCCGTGGACGCTGCCACCCTGCAGCCTTTGTTACGGCTCTAGAAACGAACACGCAGCTCTTCCGACGGGGAGAGGGCGATAGGCCTGCGTCCATCTCTTCATGGTTCCGGCTCAGTTCTGCTAAGAAGTGACCGTCATCGGTGCCTCACGCCCAGCGGGTGGGGAGGAGCGCCAGGTGTCCCCCCAGCTCCCCATGGGCAGGCTCTCCGGGGACTCAGCACCTTTGTAGCCATCTGACCAGACATCAGGGTTCTCCAGGCCACGTGTCTTGGGCCCTGAACTTAGCATGACTAAGCGCCTTGCTTGGGGGTTCGCACCTCTGAGCTCCTCCTTCCCGGGCCCGGCCCCTGCCTCAGCGGGTTTCTTTACGTGCAACCACTTGAGCCCCTTCCGGGGGCTTTCAGTGGTCTGTGGCGAGCCCTGGGCTGGGCGTTGTAAGCATCCGACGTCCGGATCTGAGGCCGAGCCGAGGTGGTGGTGCTGGCGCGGGGAGCGGCTGCGATGCACACGGAGCTCCGCTCGCCTGTCCAGCTGTCGCTCACCTGCTGTGCGGCCCACATCCTGACAGGCCACTGACCGGGACTGGTCCGGGCCCCGGGGGTTCGGGGACCCCTGGTCCGAAGCCGCGATCCCTCCTCACAGCTCCTCACAGCTCCTCGTCCGTCCCACGCAAAGGCCCACATGTCAGCACTGACGTCCTCCGTTCGTTTCCGCGGTTCACCTGCCACCCCCCGCCCCGTGCCGCGGGCTGCGTGCCCCGCCCACACGTGATGGTGACAGCCCAGGCCCCACCGGCACCTCCCACGCCCCTGGCACCTGCTGCAGCAGAGTCAGGCGGGGGAGACGCCCTCCGTGTGCGGCACCAGCGCCCGGGCGGGCGGGCGGGGCCCAGCCGAGCTGCAGCCGCCGCGGAGTGGCTGTGCGGGGCGCGGACGGCCGGGGCCGGGACGCTCTCCGGGACGCACACCTGTCGCAGGGCGTCTCCGAGCAGCCCGTCCCCGCTTCCCAGGGGGCCGAGGAGGAGCGCGCTGACGCCCGCCGCCCGGGGCCGCAGGCCGGGCAGCGGCGGCTGAGTCCCCGGCGGCCCCGCGCGAGTGGGCGCCCCGACGCCCGGGAGCTCCGGGCCGCGCGCCGCGTCCTGGGGCCACCGGGAGGGCGCGCCGGGCTCGGCGCGTGCGCACGTAGCCCCGCCCCGTCACGCGTGCGCACGTAGCCCCGCCCGTCACGCGTGCGCACGTAGCCCCGCCCGTCACGCGTGCGCACGTAAGCCCGGCCACGCCCCGTCCCGCGGACGTAAGCCACGCCCCGTCGCGCGCTCGCCCCGCCCCCACAGGCGCGCTCCTCCCGGCGCGCGGGCCCGGCGGGGCGGGGCGGGGCCGAGGGGCCGTCCGCGTCCGCCCCGCGCCGGGCCGCGCCCCCTTCGCCCCGCCCTCGCCCCCGCCGGGCGGACGCGGGTCGCCGCGCGGAGCGGAGCGACGCAGCCGCCGCCCAGGCCGCTCCCCGCGCCGGACCCGGACCCGGAGCCGCGCGGGCGCGTCAGAGCGAGCGCCGGGCATGGCCGCCCGCGGGCGCCCGCCGGAGGCCGCGCCGCTGCCCGCCGAGGTGCGCGAGGGCCTGGCCGAACTGGAGCTGGAGCTGTCGGAAGGTGAGCGGCGCGGCCGGGGCGCGGGCCCGCCAGGCCCGGACCCCAACCCGGCCCCCGCCTGGCCCTCGCCCCTCGCCCCTCGCCCCGGCCCTGACCCTGACCCCGGCCCCCGCCTGGCCCTCGCCCCTCACCCCTCACCCCGGCCCTGACCCTGACCCTGACCCCGGGCCCCGTGGGCCGCCGCCCGGGCGCCCGCCCGCGCCCGGCGGCCCCGCCGCGGGGTCTTTAACGTCGAAAGGAAAAGTTCGGCGAGCGGCGGGGGGAGGCGGGGGGAGGCCGCCCCGCCTCGGCTCCGGGCCCGGGGCGGCCGGGGGGGTCGGGGGCTGCTTGGGGCTCAGCGCTCGGGCCCGGGGAAGGCCCGCGAGGGGCGGCGCGTCACGGCGCGGACGGGCCCGAGGCGGGGCCGGGCGGCCGCTCGCGGGGTCGGTCCGCGCTCCCCGGGGCGGCCGCTCCTCAGGGCGGGGTGGGGCGGCCGCAGGGGCCCCCGCCGGGCCCGGCCCCACGCCTGCCCCCGGGCCGGGCAGGTCAGCGTCCCCCGGGCGCGTCCACCCCCCCCTGCGGGCCGCCCCGCGCGCTCGGGCCCGGCCGTGGGGCCGTGTCTCCGGCGGGTGCTCGCGGGTCTCGCGGGGGCCGACGCCTGGCGCCGTCCGCGGTGGGCGCCGCCGAGCCCGGCGTCCGTCAGGTTGGGTTTGGGCAGCCGTGGGCGGCGGCGGCGGGCGCCAGCCTAGGGGCGCCCCGCGCCCTGCGGGTCTCAGGCGGGCGGGGCGCGCGGGGGGCAGGAGCCCGTCCCGGAGCCGCTGCAGCCCGTGTCGCTGTCCTTAGGGTTTTCTGTTTCCGTCAGGTAGGAGCAGGAAGTGAGACTGGCTTGGCCCTGTGGGGGCCCCCAGGTGGGCGGGGGCAGGGGTGAGAGGAACGTCGGGCTCAGAATCGAGGTATGTCAACGTGGGACCCTCCCAGCGCGCGCTCGGTCTGAAGGAGACGCTGCTGGGAGCTAGGCTGGCGCTGCGCCAGGCCGGTTGGAGGGTCGGGGACACCCACGCGGACAAAATGCTGCCCACGCAGAGGCGGGCGTGGAGGACAGGCGCCTGGACAACTGGAGTCCCGAGGGTGCTCCTGCTTTATGCGTGGCTCACCTGTGGCCTCGTTCTCCAGCACCCCTCTCAGCAGCGTTGGCCGTGGCCCACGGGGAAGCTCCTGGTCTTAGCACGCACTGATTCCCTCCCGTGGGACAGGTCTGCCGACTCGGGGTCATGGATTGGGAAGCGGGACCTAAAGCCCCGCCGTGGTCTGGCTCCCTGACTTCCTGGCTGGCTCACCCTTCCTGCTCCGGGGTCGCCTTCACATTGAGCCGAGGATGAAGAAAGGAGTGCACAGACCCCACCCTTCTCAGACCCCCCCAGGAGCGTGTAGCGGAATTCACACCTGTGGCTCCTCAGAGCACATCAGAATGTCCGTGGGCAAAAATGAGGTTATTAGAGGTGTGGCCTTGGTTTTTTACAGACAGTCCCCAGACACCAATGCTTTCCCTGTCATCGCGTCGGGTCACCTTGGGTACCGCACGACTGGCTCTGGTGCTGCGCAGCACCTGGGCCCTAGAAGGCGGACAGTGGCATCATGGTTTTTTGCTTCAGTGGCCTGCGCTGTTTGGCAGAGGAAGTTCCTACACAGCAGGCCGCACTTGTCCCACTCCCGAGCCTTTATTCCGGTTAATAGGTCAGTTCTGCAGCTTCGACTTCTGTTTCTCGTCTTCCCACATTCGGATAACACGGGCCCGGCCCGGATGGGGTCTGAGGAAAGCGGAAAAACCCCGAATGTGGGTATGGAGGAAGGGACTTCTCAAAGAGCTTTTTTCCTCTTTAAATGTCTCTTATTTCTAAATTTTGTGCTCTAATTAGTTTTCGAGATGACAGCCTGACATTGCCTTCACGGCATAAACTTCTGATGTCCTGTGGAAAATGGAAGTTCTCTGTCCACCTTCTATTTGCGTGTCAAAGCCCAGCCCAAACGAAGTCTTGTCTTCTTCCCCCCTCCCCCCCTTGCCCCCCATCCAGCCCTGACCTCTGGATGTTGCTGTTTCCCCTTAAATGGATCTTTGAAAGTGGGGGGTGTCTGCTCCCACAGGCTCGCTGCATGCGCCTGGGGCCTGGCGCACCCAGGGTATGGTCCATGGCTCCACCGGGGCGTGAGCCCAGGACAGGCTAACCACTCCGCTGTGGAGCCGCGCCCTGTTGTAAGACAGGTGTGAACCTCACCTTATCGTTGAAGCTCCGCCTTCCTCGAAGAGCAGCCTCCCCACCCCAGCTAGGTGCCTGCTGTCCCTTGCCCCTTTGGCACTCTTTGTCCTCACTCTTGCAGGATTCGTCGCAGAGTCGTGTTTATTGGCTTGTCTGTTCTTTGCCCCCGCACAGGGTGCGTTGATGAGAAAGTTCCATCTGTCGGTCATTTGTGTCCTCAGCACCTAGCACACCTTCGGCATTTTAGTGAACGTTTGTTGAATTAATAAAAGGGCAAAAATGACACACGGGGTTCGCCGTCAGTTTTAAGTCAGGAACCCCTGTGAGGAACTGACTCCGTAGCTTTCTGGGAACAGTTTCGCAGTTCAGTGGAGCACAGCAGGGCAGATCTGCCCTCAGGAGCTGTCGGACCTGGACGTGGCGTTCGCGCGCTGGCCTTCCAGGACCAAGACGGCCAAGACAGGTGTGCCGCGGGTCCTGGCTGAGCGCAGAGGCCCCACCCCCTGAGGCCGTGCTCCCCATGGCTGTGCTACAGGAGCAGGCTCGTTCCTGGGGGGCCATGGCTCCTGAGGGGACTTTGGCTCAAGGATTGCATATTGGCCTGAAACTTGATTAGAGCTGCCCGGCCTCAAAGACTGATTCACCTGCCTTCTTTTCCCATCCTTTCCCCGGGGATCCCCCTGCGTCCCCTCGGGTAGCTCCCCAGCCTCCTCCAGTGCCCTCCCATGGTCCCCACATAAATCCCTTGCGTGCCCAATCCTGTCGTGGCAGCTGCTTCTCAAGAGGCCATGAGTGTGGGGTCAGCGGTGTGGACCCTCGCTGGAAGGGCTGGTGCAGGCCCGAGGTCCGCGGCCTGGCGCACAACCTCTCTCAGGTTGCCTGGCGCCCGTGGTTGGTCCCCGTGTGCTGACACTCTGGCCGGGCCTGGCAGTGGCCCAGTTGTCCACTGATGCCTCGTGGGAGCAGAGGCTGAGCTGCCGGTGTGTCACCCACGTGCACTGACCTGTACGTACACATCCAGGATCAGAGTGATGTTGAAGGAGAACAAAGCTGGGGGGCTACCCAACCTCAAGACTATGTGCAGCTGCAGTAATGGAGACAGCGTGGCGTCAGTGACAGGACAGGCAAGTCGATCAGTGGGACAGAGGGCCCAGACGTAGACCCGCGTGAATAGTCACCGATCTTTGACAGAGAAGGCGATGCGGTGGAGCAGAGAGGGTCATCCTAACAAGCGTGGTTGGAAAGACTGACGTCCCCATGAAAAAAGTGAACCCAGACGCAGCCCTTCCACCCTTCGCAAAAATTAAGTCAAAATGGATTGCAAGCTTAAATGGAAAATGGAAACTTCTAGAAAATAACAGGAGCTAGCCTGGATGTCTCTGGGTTTGGCGGTGACCTTTTACACACAACACTAAGGCACATCCACGAAAGAAGGAAGCGACAGGCTGGGCTTTATTAAAGACTAAAACACTGCTCTGTGAAGGACGGGGCCAAGAGATTGAGAAGCCACAGACGAGACATTTGAAAAGACACGTCTGACGAAGGACTGATCCCCCAGACGTACGAAGGACTCTTCGAACTCCACACTGAGAAAGCAGACAAGCTGACTGGAAAACGGGCCCAAGACCTGAACCAGCATCCCCAACCTCTCTGACACCGGAGACGGTGCTCCCGTGAGCACCTAGAGCCTGAGGGTCCGAGGCGGAGCTGAGGTGACGCCAGCGCGGGGAGCAGCTGCAAGCACAGGTGGAGCTTTGCTCGCTCGCCACCGTTCCCCTCCTGCTGCGCGGCCCGGCTCCTCACAGGCCAGGGGACCCCTGCCTGTGAATTGGGGACCCCTGCCGTAGCAGGCACCTCACAGAAGGAGGCACGCAGAAGGCAAGTGGGCACGAGAAGAGATGCTCCACGTCCTGTGTCACCAGGGAACTGCAGATTAGAACGAGACCCCACGACACCCCCGTCGGGACGCTGACGACGCCACGCGCCGCGAGGACGTGGAGCCCCCGGACTCTCGCCGCTGCTGTGGGGTGCCGGTGGTGCAGAACCAGACGCACCCGTACCATGCGATCCAGCAGTCGTGCCCCTTGGCGTTTGCCCGAGGGAGAGGAAAACGTTTGTCCACACACAGTCCGCACACGGACGCCGGGTGCAGCTTCATTCGTGATCGCCCAAACTTGGAAGCTGCCAGGACGCCCTTCAGCGGGTGACGGGTGGGTCATCTGTGCTCGTGGACGGCGTCGATCTGGAAGGGCTGCTGTGCGGCCCCAGCTGTGCGACGGCCGGGAAAACTGCGAGACGGAAAGGTGGTGGTGACCAGGGCCGGGGGCGAATGGCAGAGCGCAGAGGGTGTTGGGGCAGCGAAACTCTGTGATCCGTAGCAGTAGACGCGTGTCATTCTCCATGTGTCCAGACCCACAGGATGTGGGGACTGGGCGGTGCCGCTGTGCCCGTGCAGCGCGTCACATGTAACGAATGCCCCTCGGCCGTGGGAGGCCGCACGTCTGTGGCCGGGCTGTGTGGCAGCACTTTGCACCTTCACCTCAATTTTCCGTGAACTTTAAACCTCTAAAAAAGTAAGCATTTAAAAAATAGAAGTAAAGTAAAAGCAAAAAATCCCCAACCTTCTGGAAAATAAGCCTCTAAGCCCAGATGGTTTCCCTGGCGTTTGCTGTACATGCAGCGTTCCCTGCCTGTCCTGTCCCTGTGACCCTGAGGAGCTGTCGAGGGTTTTCGAGAACAGCTTTTAGAAATCACGTTGCCGAGTCAGGGACTCGCTGATGGCAGTCGTCCCCCAGGGTGTGCGGGGCCCGCCGAGGGTGCGGAATCCCGCAGACGCTCAAGGCCCTTCTGTGACCTGGCGCGGGGCCGGCGTGAGACCCGCCACGTCCCGGAGCCATCTCCGGGTTCCTGCCGACAGACACCCCGCTGACCGTCGTCACCCCGTGGTGTAGGGAGCAGCGACGAGAAAGGCTGTGCGCATGCCTGGCCGCCGGCGCGTGCCGGCGCTGCTGCCCCGTTGCCCAGCGTGTTGGGCCCGCGGTTGGCCCACCCCACGGACGTGGGGTCGTAGACACGGAGCGCGGGCCGAGTCTGCATTTTGCGTTTGTGACCCTAGGCTGGCTGGTGGCGGTGGAGGTTGCCGGGGCCACACGTCGCACGCCTACCTGGAGGGCCAGTAAAGAGACCGCCCGAGAGGCTGGTTCTGGACGGGCCCCGGCATTTTCCGCAGGCCCCCAGGTGATCCCGCCCTGAGGACCCCTCAGGCTGTGGGGACAGGGCCGCCCAGTTCTGTGCCACGGGCTGGGGCGTGTGGCTCCGCTGTGTGTGTCTAGTGTTCACTGAACTCGGGGTCAGAAAAATTGGCTTCGAGTTCCTTTTCCGTCAGCCTGTGACAGCCACGCGCCTGTCGACGGCGGGGAGCCACTCTGAGAAACGCCTCGTTAGGCGGTTCTGTGAGTGTCCGGTGAGTAGTGGGCAGGACAGGGACGGGGCCGCCAGGGACCACTGCAGTCAGCAGGGGACCAGGTGGGCGCGTTGCGTCGTGGGCGGTGACGTGGCTGCGGTCGCTTAGACGGAACCGGCAGTGGCGTGCGGGGTTAACACGGTGCCACTCGGGGAACGTGAAGACGCGTGGACGCAGGCAGCGAGGGTCTGCAGCCCGTATCCAGAGTAAGGGCGCTAAATGCAGCAGGACAGCGCCCTGCGGGGGGGGGGGGCAGACCAGGGGAAGGACAGGCAGTGATGGGAGGCTGCGAGGGGCGGGGCTGCCCCCCCCCTCCCCGTCCAGGCGGAGGTCCCAGCAGGGCGGGGGAGGTCCCAGAGCAGCTGCCTGCCGGGGAGCAGGAAAGGTGCTCCCCGGACCCCAGACTCATCTTCTGTAGGACGGTGCATCGGCGCCTACCCAGAGGCCTTCCGTGCGGCCCGACTTAGATGCAGGCTTCCCAGGTGTCAGGAGTTGACCGAGGGAGTGGCTGGGAAGTGCCCAGGAGGGACAGCGGGGCGGGGCTGGGCGAGGCCGTGGGGAGGGGCGAGAGCTTCCTGGTGCAGAGAGTCACCCAGAGAACAGGCTGGAGGGGGGACCGTACGTGTATCCATCGCCTGAAGTCTCACGTGCCCCCAGGGCCCGTGGGAAAGC
Organism: Cynopterus sphinx; assembly: GCA_030015415.1. Lineage (NCBI taxonomy): Eukaryota > Metazoa > Chordata > Mammalia > Chiroptera > Pteropodidae > Cynopterus > Cynopterus sphinx. The sequence continues at coordinate 129,768 of CM057380.1, read as the reverse complement.
AGGTGGCGCGCGCTGGGGGGTGTTTCCAGGGAGCCGCCCGTCTCATTCCGGAGGGCGTGTGGCATCTGCACTGCGTCCCCGAAGAGCAGCAAGAGCAGCCGGTGCTCCTGGCCCCCAGGCTCGTCCCTGGGGGTCCCTGACGCCAGGGCCTGGCCGGCCTGCGCTGCGACAGGCTGCGGGTGCTGACGGCCTGTCGGGAGCGGTTGTTACCTGCAGCGAACCCGCTTCTGTGTGCGGTCTGCACCAACGGGTGCGGTCGTGGGACTGTCACTGTGGAGGGAGCAGCGCTTCCTCACCCCCAGCAGTCCCTGCCCCCTTTGTCGTCAGGCCTCCCCTCACTCCCGCCGCGGCGGCCACCGTCCGCTCTCTGTCCCTCCAGTGTTATCTGTGGAGTGGGAGGGTCCGGTGCGCAGCAGGGCCCGCTCCCGGTCACCGCTGCATGGTACTGCTTCGTGCGCACGCGTCAGGGTCCTCATTCAGTCAGCGTCGAAGGACATTGTTCTTCCATTATGAATCGGTGTTTATTTTAAAAATTCCGGAACTTCAGAAGAAATAAAATTTTTTTATTGTTGTTTTAGGTGACATCACCCAAAAAGGATATGAAAAGAAAAGGGCAAAGCTGCTCGCGGGCTACCTGCCGCTGACTCAGGGTAAGGGCAGCGCTCCCGTGTTTTGGAACAATTACCTTCTCTCGTGAGGCTTGGTCAAAACGGACTTGGCAGCTAAACCTGGGTATGTTTCCCCTTTCATCACGAAAGACTGGACAAGTAATCCACGTGACGTTGAGTAAGATCCAAAGGCGCAGACTGTCACTCCCAGCGCTGGTGTGGTGTAGGTCTCGTCCCCAAGCAGGAGCTGTGTCATTCTGGGGGCTGCAGAGCGTGCGTTCTTCACGGTGCTGTGCGGAGCAGCCCTGCGTAGGTTCGCAGCAAGTGCTGCAAAGGTGTTCGCTGTCCCGCCTGAGGCTGACCTGTCGAGGCAGCACAGTCATCGTTCCCACAGCGCGCGCGTGTGTGTGTGTGTGGAGTTCAGAAAGCTCATCCTAAAATTTATTTACAAATTGGAAGCATCAAGGCATTCAGAATGTGGCCAAGAAAGAATGAGGTGGGAGGCTCTGCCCGCCAGGATGCGAGCGTGAACCTCGCGCTGTCGGTCCGCGCACGATGCGGCAGAGCAGGACCTGGCGCCCAGCGCAGACGTGGCGGGGTGGGGACTTGCTGAGGCAGGTGCTGGTCCATGCGAAAGACGCACGGGACGGGACCCAGGCACCACGTCCAGGTGCGGCGAAGGCCTCGGCGTGCGAGGCGCAGACGATCGCCCCTCTAGCTCGGATAGGCACCGTCTCGGGACAGGAAGGGCTGCTCAAGTCACCAAGGCCCCGATCAGCAGCGACCACGAGGGAAAAGATGGTAAATTGGACCATGTTAAAATTAAGAGTTTTTTATTAGAAGTCACGAGGCTGGCAGCAAGCCAGAGGGAGGGCAGCACCGGCCCTTGGTGCCTCCTGTGGTCACAGAGGTGCCCACAGTGTCCCCCGTGTGCTGGCCATCGCCGCCCGGAGCTTCTCAGCGCTCGAAATGTGGCTGGTAGTGAGAGACGAAGTTTTAATTTTAATCGGTTTAAACTCGAATAGCCAGAAAGTCTCCCAGCGTGATTTAAAGAGCCCAGGAGGCAGATGGGCTGGAGACTTGCGGAAACCCTGACAGCCAGCAAGCAGACAGAGATGCTCACCTCCACAGTGGCCAGGGAAGCGCAGATCCAAGCCGCCACCTGTCGTGGTGGCTGGAGGGGGCTCCCGTGCTGGGCGTGTGGACGGCTGGCGTTACCGGTCACCGGCGGTGACGGCGTCGGGACCAGCCCCTCCTGCGTGCCTCTCCCACGTGCCCTCGAGAGCCCCTGCGTTTGCTCCTGTGCCTGAGAGTGTGCACCGTGTCCTGCCTGCAGCGCGAACACCAGCCGGAGGCCCGCCTGCGTCGGCCAGGATGCGTCCCCCACACGCCAAGCAAGCCACACGCGCGCCCCGCCTCGCCGCCAGGAACCTTCGCGTGGCTGGTCAAAGCAAGACAGGGAAGCGGTCTTCCCTGAGGTCGGGGCTGTGTCTTCGTGCAGTGCGGCTGGGGGGCCGGGGGGCTCCGAGGCTCCTGCGGGTTTGTTCCGCTGTCTTCTGCGCAGTGATTCCTAAACTGGACGCGTGGTTCACGCTGCCAGTGTGGCTAGGACATGTCGTAGAGTCCCCAGCCTGTTGCAGCGTACAGAAAGGTGACGAGGCCTTTTATACGCTGACACTCATTCACCCCAAATGACAAAACACACTCCGAGTAAAGTCGGAATTGAAGGGAACGACGGGAACGTGACAGCCCACTTGCGAACCTCTTCACTGGCCGTCGCACTCAGGGGTCACACCCTGCAGTTTGGATCCCCAGCAGGGTGAGACGGGTGCTCGCCCCGCCCGCCCGCTCGGAGCCACTGCGCGGGAGCGCAGCTCAGTGCGGGGACACGGCAGGATACGCTGTAGAGGACGAAGACGGCCGTCTCCACTCCCCGATGGGGTCACTTTATACCTCGAGCCCCGGGTGACTTGGGCTTAGCTGTCGGAATGAAGCTCGGGGCTGGCTCCGAGGCGATGTGCAGGCATCCAGCCTTTCTCTGGCAGACCTCCTGTCAGCGGAAACCTCCCGTGTCCGAGGGCCGCAGGCCGCCCGTCGCTCGGGCGTGCATCTCGCTGGAAAGCCGCGGGACCTCCAGCAGGCCCGTAAGTCTGTTTGGGAGAAGTAACGTCCTAGCAGCAGAGACGCCCGTTTCCCAGATGGAACGACGACGTCGCAGAAGGGGCACTTTCCGAGTTAGTAGGAAAACGACTCGGTCCAGCCTGAACCCCGGGCGCCGCCCCCCCGCCCTGCGCTGGAGCCAGAAGTAGCGCCCGGTGTGGAGGGGAGAACCGAGGGGCCAGTTGCTGTAGCGCTGGGGAGGGAGAGCCGGCCTCGGGCGGGCGCAAACCTGATGTGTCCCTGATTGTCGGCCGGCCTGGCTGTGTGGGTGGGGGCGGGGAGGCCACTGCCCGCTGAATGGCAGGGGTCACAGCTCCGAAGACGTCGTGGCCGCAGGCGCTGTAACCTCCAGGGGAGCGTCCCAACCACCTCCGGGCGAGGATCACGAGGCAGGAGAGCTGGGAGCTAGGAAGGAAGAGGAAAGGGCGTGCTTGGCTCCCCTGGGTGACCAAGCTGCCCGGGCGGGCGGAGCTCTGGGGGGCGTGTGCAGTGCAGGGTCCGGTCACCAGCCGACCGCCCGGAGCTGGTGAGAGGAACAGAAAGTCAAAGGGGAGAAAATGCGGTGGGCGGTGCCCCCCCCCCCCGCCCGTGCCCCCTCGCTCCAGGCGCGAACCGCACAGGAAAGGGAATCGCCCCAGACTGGCGGAGCCTGAAGCTTTCTGTCGGCTGCGACAGGGCTGTGGGGAAGTGGCACTTCCCGCGCTGCCCGTGGGCGTGCGAATTGCTGTCACCTTCCTGGAAAGACATCTCGGTATCTGCCAGACGAAGGCACGTACCTGCCCTTTCGTCCAGGAATCCACGTGGGGTTTGGTGTCGTGTTGCTGGGTGGATCTGCCTGAAGGATCGCACTCGGGCTGGGAGCGTCGGGGCATCCTCGCGCAGGCGCGTCGGCCGCACCCGCCCGTGGTGACCCCGGCGCCCGAGGCTCTGTGCGTCGTCGGCTCCCCCACCGGGGGTCAGCGCTTTTGTCCCGTCACCGGAAACGAAGCTGAAAGCGTCCGTATCGCTGGATGCGTGTGCACAGGCGTGCGCACACGTGCAGAGATGCTCGCGTTCCGGAGAGCTGGACCGATCTAAGGGGTTCCGGCCCAGTGCCACGCGACAGCTCCCCCGATGTCGTGCTTCCAGCAGCGGCCGCGGCTTCTGTTCTGCTCACGAACCTGCGGGCCAGCCCGGCTCTGAGGCCACCGCGCCCCGACCATGGAACCAGAGCTCGCGTTGGGCGCCCCCGTCACAGCGTGGAGTCGGTGCCGGGAGACTGGGACAGCCGCCTCTGCCCCCCTCCGTCCTCTCGGTGTGTTGTCACGGAGAGCCATGCGAGAGCTGTGTCCCCTCCGTGACTGGCCTTGGAAGTCACACAGCGTCCCCCCGCTCACTGACGGGCAGGGTCGAGGCGGGGGTGGTCAGGGCTGGCGGGGCCAGTGGGGCTGGGGCCTTGCTGGCTCTTTTTATGGCATTTTGATGATTTTGCTGAAGCCCCGCTGAAGGCTTGGTTTGTGTCTCTGTCAAATGCCAGCCAACGAGGACTCGGACACCCCGAGGGTGTGCGCTGGGCGCTTGTCCCCATCCCTTCACTGACCACAGTGTCCCGAGGGCCGTGGGCATGAGCGCCATGGGCCAGGGTGCAGTGGCGAGCTGTCCCCCTGTCGGGTGTGGAGACGGCGAGCCTGTCGCAGGCCGAGGCAGTGGGCCCGAGGTCTGAGCTTGCCCTGTCACCATCGTGTCACCGCTCCCCTCGGGCCTGCCTGCGTGGCAGCCCGTGGCCGCGTGCGGGGCATTTCTCACCGAGTTCGCTGACCGCGGGGCCGCGCTCAGAGAGCCCTCCCGAGGCCTTCCTGTGCGTGGTGCCGCGGGGGCTCCTGCTGCCTCTGGGGGGGCGCTGTAGGGAGGAGCTGGACGTGAGCGTCCTCGTTCACCTTGACCTCCTCCTGGTCCAGGTGGCGGCCACCCAGGCGCGCATGCTCCGATCACTGTCCTCCGTGCAGTCCGGGCTGCGTGAGATGGGGCTCTCCAAAACTGGGAAAGCAGAGGGTTTCCGCTAGACACCCCCTAAAATTGTGTTGCAGGAGTGGACCCCCCGCTCCAGGTGGAGCCCAGGACGCCCGGGCCCCCAGGAGGCACGGCCGCGGCGCCCAGGCCGCAGAAGCCGCGGCCCGCCGGCTCCCGGGGCGAGCGCTTCTGCTCAGGTAGGGACGCGGCGGCCGCTCGGGCCCTGGGGGTTCCCCCTGCCCCCCGCCCGCGGCGTCATCCTCCCTGGGACGGCGATCGGCCACGTCACTGTGGCGTTCGGGAGAACCCGGCCCTCACGGGCCCAGCAGGTGCTGGCGCCGGCGCCCGGAGCCCCCCGCCCGCTCTCCCCGCCGGGCAGCCGGGGCCGGGGCCGTTTCCTTCCTACGTTGGGAGGATCTTTCTGGTTTCCGCCACGTTGCCGGCGCTTTTACGCGTAGTTAGGTTTGTCTCCTGATGTCGCGTTGGAACGATCAGAACGCCTGTTGGACGTTTCCACGGTTTCCGCTTTCGATCGCGTGGCGGTCACTTTTAGGCACGCTGCGTCCCCGGTTCGACAGCGCCTTCCCCACTGGCGGCGTGCCCCTCGCGTTCCCGCTCTTTGGGTAAGCCTTTTTCACAAAGGAAAAGTTTCAGCAGGGAGAGCAATGGCCGCTTCGTCCTGAGGACAGCCTAAGAACCTTGAGATTTTAAACGTGACGTCACCAGGGAGCGAGAAGGTTCTGATGGTTTCTCGTCAGTTCGCTACGCACGTAAAAGACTTTGTCACGCTGACGGTAGCTCGACCTCAGGTAACGTACACGACACACGCACTGAGAAGCATCGCACCAAGTTTAGGGACGGAGTCAAAGCCACCTGCACTCCGGACCCTGAGACCCGGGGCCAGACGCGCGACACCCGTGTGCGGGCCTGTGAGCGGGGTCACGCGGGGGCCCTCCTGTCCTCGATGCCCACCGCCGCTTTGCACGTGCCTGGTGTCATGCCCCGCCTTCTGCCCCCGTGAGCCTCGCCCGAGCTCCGATGCGTTGTTTTCTGAACGCGGGGCCTTTGCCGTGAGTGTGGTCTGTCTGCTCGTGTTCTCGGGGGCTGGGTTTCCTGCCTGCACCCGCTAAAAGTGGCTTTGGAAGAGCCTGAGGTTTTCATTCGAATGAAGTCCAAACACCGGTTTTTTACCGGGTACGACCCCCGTTCGTGTCCCTGAGAGCTCCGTCTCCCGAGGTCATGAAGACCCTCCCCTGTGTGTTCCCGAGGCCCCCTCGTCGGGGGCCTCCCCTTTAGGCCCGTGGTCCTTCTTGTTAACCGTAGCACGAGGCCGGGGCGGACACCCGGGGCGTGGAGCGTGTCCTGCCTCTGCCGCTTTGCCTCACAGCAGGCACGCACGCACGCACGCCTGGTTGTTGGGTGACGGGTTCGTCCCTCTGCAGAGCACGCGCCCCGCGCTGCAGCTTAGCCGGTGTGGCCTGTCGGTCCCGGGTGTGACGTGTCTGTCGTCTCCTGGCACGTGTAGACCTGCCCAGAGGTCGTCTCTGTGTCGCCGGTTCCCGTGGTTTCTCTGCGCCTTGCTGTGCCCTCCCCGTGTTTCCTCGGCTCTGTGGAGCCTCTCGGATCTGCTGGCGTGCGCCTCTGCTGTGTTGGCACGGCGTCCGTCGACCTTCACTTCTGGGAGCGTTCGTCTGTCCTTCCGTTTTGTCTGATTCTAAGACAGCAGCGGAGAAGAGAAAGCGAAAGTCCCAGGGGAGCCGCTTCTGTCACCCCCGTCAGAGCGTCTCCTGTCCACGCGCTGTGTGGCGCCGGGGGCCGGGGCGCGCACCCGGCTCTCCCCCCACGCCGACGCCCTCGGGGGGCCCGGCTGGGTCGCTGGCTTCCTCCAGTGGCAACCAGTCCCTTTTGCTGCCTCTGTGCCTTCGTCCTTCTCCCCTGTCTGCGTGTCGCCTTCGCTGTCCAGTGCACCCAGCTTTGCCCTGCTTCCTGGTCACACTGTCCCACTCCTAACCGCTGGAGACACGTTCAAGTTAGACTGCGCCCGCTGGGGTTGTGGGTCCTGCCCTTGCTGCTGCGGTGCCAAGATGCCGCGGGCTCACCCCGCCACTGCCACGCCTGAGGGTCCTGTCATGGGGGCTCACCCCAGGACCCCAGTCTGAGTGCAGCGCTGGCCGCTGCCTGGCAGCATCGTCAGCGGACAGGCGCCCGCGCAGGCGCGGACCGACGCTTCCCGTCGGGGTCCAGGCCGCGGCGCGGCGCGGCGCTTCGCTTCTTCCATCCCCGTTGTGTCCCCTCCCCCCTCGCGAGCACCTCGGTTCCCAGGAGACGCAGAATCGGACTGTCGCACCCGTCGCCCTTTGCTCTGTTCCACGTGATGCACAAACGCCATGCGGACGGGGCCCTCGCGGCCGCCGGCAGGGGTCCACACGGGAGTCTGCACTGCGCAGGCCCCCCGCCCCGTCTCGGGGTGTCCCGGGAGGCCCAGGCTCGCCCGTCCGAGCTCGGGCGACGCGTTTCCACCCGCTCGCCCCGCCTGACTTGCAGAGTGGGGTTTCTCTCTCTCACTTGGTTTTGCTTCCTAACTGAACGCGTTTAGAGGTTCCGGAGTCACGTGTACAAACGGGGATGTCGAAGGACACGCAGGGCCAGTGCCACGCGTAGGCACGGGCCCCGCTCGTGTCCTTTCACGCCTGAGGAAGACAGCGGACAGCAGCGCGTGCTGTTCCCCGATGGCCAGCGTCGCCACGGGCGTTTTCCCTGCTGCTCTGTCTGCGCAGATGTCCACACGGAGGCCGTGCAGGCAGCTCTGGCCAGGTACAAGGAGAGGAAGGTGCCTCTGCCGTCGAAAAGGCGCTCCGTCCTCGCGCATTCGTCCGTGGAGACCTGCACCCCGCCAGGTACTGGCGGCCACGTCGGGCGGGCGACAGGGCGTGCGCACGCCGCCGCCAAACCTCCCTCCCTGCTGGGGTGGCAGGGCCTGGCTGCGGGAGAGACTCGGAAAGGGGAGACGGAGACGCGGGTCCGTGGGCGGCGCCCTCGCCTGGGGTCCGCGTGCGCACGCCCTGGCTGTCCCCCGACTTCTGCGTGGGCTCCGTGTGTCCACTAGGATGCCGAGCGTGCCCTTTCGTGAGGGGCACACCCTAGAGCGAGCGGGTTCCTTGGGCCCAGGACTTGGCATAGTTCTCACCGTACGAGCTGGCACTGGCCGGGTTCGCGGGCCGCAGGCGGGAGGGCAGGAGGCTGGCTGCAGGGCTCAGGGCCGCTTCGCTGTCGCTGCTGTGCCCCCGGCCGTCCCGCGTGGGATTTCTTGTCATCAACCACACGCTCCAGTCCCCGGCCAAACCGCCTGCGGCGCCCCTTCGTGGCCTGGCGTCTCGCCTAGGACACGGACCTGCTGACCAGGAGCCGCCAGACTCACAGGGGGCCGCGGGGTCTGGGTGGTGCTTCCCTGCTTAGGGAAGAGTTTACGCTCAGACACACCTAGAGCAGACGGCTGTCGTGTCACCCTCCCGGCCGAACGTGACTGCGCCCCCCCATTCTCGAAGAGCGTCCGCACGTGTGCGTCCCGGTAGAGCGCACCGGCTGCCGACCGAGGGCACACACGGCTCCCGGCTCGCTCTGTGACCGGGGCGGGGTCTGGGGAGGGCCCCGCTCCCGGAGGGGACGCCAGGGTTGTGGCCGCACCCCACGGCCACCACCCTCGGGGGGGCTCGGCTTTCCCTGGGGTGTCCCGTGCGTGAGGTGCTGTGGGGCTCAGTGCTTGGGTCTTCTTATGTTTGGGACCACGTTAGGGGGGCCGTGCTGTCCTCGCCCTGGGTGCCGTGCCCTGAGGCGGGGCCCCCTGGTAACCAGCTTGCAGGTGGGGTGCCTTGGACAATGGCCGAGGGTGGCGCAGGCTCCTGCAGACGGACGGCCACCCTCAAGATGACCCTCAGCCGGTGTGGGTGGCGTGGCGCAGGCTGGGATCCCGTGCGGAACCCCGGCTCCTGGTGCCACGCTGCCTCACGCTGTCGTCGTCGTTTCAACCACAGACACGTCGTCCGCCTCAGAAGACGAGGGCCCTGCGCGGCGCCCCGGGCGGCTGGCCGTCGCTGCACCGCAGAGCCGCTCCGGCCCGGACCCCAGGCTCAGCCCGGCGGGTCTGGGCTCGTCCACCTCGTCCTCCGCGTCCTCCACGTCGTCTCAGCCAGGAGGGAGACTGGCCCCCGTGCTCACAGGCCCCGCGGCCTTCGGCCAAGTAGGTCAGTACCGGCCGCCGCGGCCCTGCACAGGGGTCCCCGCCCATCAGGGCCCACCCGTCCTCTCGGTCACAGATGCGGCCCCTGCTGCTGCTGTGGTTTGGCCACCGCAGACCCTGTGGCGTGTGGCCTCCCCTGGGAATGCCGACACGGCCACGGGGTCTGTCGACATGTGCCCCCTCCTGCTCTGGACGGCAGGGCTGACCCGGGTGGCTGGTGCGGGTGGACGGCCACCTAGATGTGGCTGCGCGTGCTCCTGTGGTGCCCTAGGCCCACAGCCTCGACACCATCCCCGCCTTTGGGTCTGGCAGCTGTCCCTGTGCCCGGCTGGCCCGGGTGGGGCCGGGACTGCGGCCATCGGCCTTCTCCCCCTACAAACCCGGGCAGACAGCCCCTCACCCTGAAGAGATGTCCATCAGCACCGGGTCACAGGGCGTGGACCTTTCCGAGTCGTCCAGCCCCGTCAGAGGAAAAGTCGCGAACCTGTCGTTGTGTGGAACCTCGTCTCTTAGACACGAGTAGTGGCGCAGCTGGCTGAGCGGAGCTGGGGCGTGATGCCTGGACGCCCTTGCGTGAGCCCCTCGGCACCAGCGCTCCCCGGGCGAGGAGGCCCGTGGGCATCCGCTGCTGCAGCTGTGGCGGGAAGATGACGTCGAGGCGCCTGTGGCGGGCCGGGGTGACGCGCTGGCTCCTGCTCTGTGTGTGCTGCGGGTTGGTTGCCGCGGGCAGCCCCGACGGGCGGTCACGGCCCACCAGCTGCGGCACGCCAAAGCCCGGTAGCGCGGCTGGACTGGGAGGTGGTCGCGTGTTCTGTGGCCGCAGCCCGTGGCCGCCCGGCCTCCGCGGCACGTCTCTGTCGCTGGGCTGGTGCCGCACACCGGGAGGGGGCCCTGGGGCGGCCAGGCAGTCCCCACGGCTGCCCAGTGCCTCTGGCCGGGCAGACAGGGCACTGGCGGGACAGGCCACGCACTGAGCGTGGCGAGCTGCCCACGGGCACAGACGCGAGGCTGCCGCCACGGTCATGTGTCGCCATGGCCGGGGCCCTGCAGCCCGGGCGCTCGTCCGCTAGGCGTTGCGGGCGCACGGGATTGCGTCTGGGACTCGGAAAAGACTCGCTCTCCTCCTCCACTGGAAACGCCCCGGTCTGAGTCTCTGGCACCGGGACGTCTTCAGTTTGGGCCGAGGAAAGAGCTGCAGAGCGAACGCGACGGTTCGGGACACGGTCGCGGCGGACGCTGCCCGGCGAAGCTGGTTTAAGAACCGGAGTTGTTTTCGGCTCGGATCACGGAGCCACGCACAGGAGGCGTTGGCACGCGGGTGCTGCTGCCCGCGGGGTCCGTCTTCACCTCGAGTGCAGCTCATTTGCCCGTTTATAAAGCGTTTTCGGTGAAGACTGCAGTTCGCGCCCTTTCCCACGGACGCTGTCAACGTCACTGTTCCTTTCGCTAGACGGGGAGGGTGGGGAGACCTCGTTGAGACGGGAAGACCTCTCTGCCGGGCATGCTCTGAAGTGCTGACTCGTCCCCAGCCAGCTTCCTCGGGGCTGTGAAAACTGTCACTGCGGCGAGGGTCGGCCGCGTGCGTGCGTTTGTGCCTCCGCGCCCTCGCGTCTCTGTGCTCACAAAGCCCTTCGTCCGTGTTCTGCCTTGGCTGTGGAACGACGGGTAAACAGTCAGAACCAGTGGTTCTAGATGTTACCGCGCTGTCTGTGCCGGCAGGGTCGTCCTTTGGGAGATAAAGCAGATCACGGATTGCCCCTGACCGGCTCCTGCCGACGTCCCGGGTGGACAGGCGTCTGCTGTCAGTGTCGCCGGAGGCCGGCTTCTGGTCCTCGTGCAGACCCAGCGCCTTCCTACCTGCAGGCTCGTTGGTGACGGTGACGCGATGGGCAGTGCTCCAGTGGAGTGAGCACGGGGACACGCGTGCACGGTGGGGGGAGCCTCGAACACCTGTGTCCGGCTGGTCCGTCCTGAAACGTGACGCTGACTCGCGCTGCCCCGAGAACGCGATCGTTGCCTCCCGGGAGTGAGGCGTGTTGAGCGGCCCTGCGGGTGTATCCCGTGAAGCCGCGAAGCCTCTGTCCTCAGGGTCCCCGACGTGCTCTGGGGGGCGCGGGGGCTTCGTGGAAGTTGGGTCTCTCTTTCGTAGCGTAACAGAAATGTTCCCGTAACAGTTGATTCAAAGTGTGTTTCTGCTGCGTCGAGGAGATTTCTGAGTGACCCCTCCTCAGGCCGTGGGCGGGCCAGTCCCCTGCGCCTGGCTCTGCGGGCGTGGTCCTGGGCTGGGTCCCCTGAGAGGGGAGCAGCCCGGGCGACACGCCATGTCTGGGAGCCGAGCGGTCCCAGGGCCCGTGTGCCGTGGCCACCAGGGACACGGTCCGGCGTGGCACTCGGCTCGTGCAGCTCGAGCTGGAGGGGGTCTGAGCCAATGGCCACTTTTCTTTTGGTTTGTGTTTCAAAGCAGATCTGCACCCGGCCCCTCCCGACGTCACCACGGGCCTCGTTGGGCATCCGCGCTGTGAGCGTCCACAGCTGGCCGCTGCGAGAGCTGCCCCGCGGGGCCACAGCGGGAGCCTCCTGGACACGGCGGGCGGTGAGCATGCCTGTCCCTCCCCTCGCCGCAGCGGAGCACAGGCCGAGCGGGCAGCGTGCGGTGGGGCCGGCGTGGCCGGGAGAGCCGGGGGCCGCAGTCGGTACCGTGGGCTCGGGCGGGCCTGGGGGCCTCGCCTCCGGATGCGGCGTGGCCGCCGGGGCAGGCCGCGCCCCGGGCCTGCGGTGGGCGTGGCCGCGGCGCCTGCCCCACGTCCGGTGTCCCGGTCCGTACCTTCTCCTTTCGAGACGGTTTCCAGTGTCTTCCGTGAAAAGCGTGCGTGTTTCCCCAGCGACCAGGTGGAACTGCAGGAGGCTGCAGCGGGCCCCGGGCCTGAGGCCCGAGCGTGCGTTTTGACCCCCACTCACAAGGCCGCGTCCCGTCGGAGCCTTTCAGCTCCTTGCCCCGCTGCAGAAGCAAACTCCGGGCCGACCGGCAGCAGGTGTCCCGCTGGTTGGAGACGTTTGAGCGTGTGTGGCTCTTCGCAGTAAGCCAACGGAAGAGCGGGGCGACCTGTAATTGGCGTTTCCATGCCCTTCAAAGAGTGGAATTCAAAAGTGTGGGCGATGCCCGTTTCCCACGTTGTCCTTTTAGGGAGCCGACTGTCGTGTCATCTCTAAGGTGCAGTTTCCCAACTCGCGCTCACGGAGGTTTTCCTGTGTTTTCTCCTGGGACGTTGTAGTTGAGGTGCCACGTTTGGGCACACGGTCTGGTCGGGTCAGCCCTGTCGGGCGTGGGTGTCCAGGTGTCCCCGCTTCCCGTACTGTACGGACCGTCCCGTCCCTGCCGCGTTTCTTCCACCTCGCTCACGAAGAGCCGCCGGCCGGGCTGCGTTTGCCGCGGTCGCCGCGGTCCGTAGCGAATCTTGAAGTCGTGCGGTTCCTCTTCAGTCCTGCCTTACGTTCCAACGTTTGCTGTGGCCATTCCAGCTCCTTTGCATTTTAGTTTGCATTTTAAAGTCATTTGGATAATTGTTACCCAAATTCCCGCTGGATTTTGATGGCCTTTCACTGGCTTTCTAGGTCAGTTTGGGAGAACTGGCCCGTCCCCGGCGTATGCCTCGGTTGATAAACGCAGTGCCCCTCCGTCTCGTAGCGCTCATCGGCAGCTTTTAGCACGGTTTCGGAGCTTTTCAGGCACTGGCGCCACGCGCGCTTTGCTGAAATGCCCCCGAGACGTGCTGAGTTTCTGACGCTGCGCTCGGTGGTATGGGAGGGTTTCTCCAGCCGTCCGTTGCTAGTTTCGGGAAGCGCGGTTCGTTTCTCTCAGTGACCTCGCGTCAGCCTTAGCGGCACTTCTGGTCGGTTCCCCGGCTGTGCTCGGGCACGCGTGCCGTGTCCGGGTGTGGTTGTGCCTGCGGATCGCGTGTCCCCTGCCTCGCTGCGGTGTCTGGACCCGGTCGCGCCGGTGGGGCTTGGCAAGCGTGGACGCAGGCGCCGTGTTCGCAGGTCGGGGAAAGCACCCATGCTCTCGTTTCTCGTCGGGACGTCCGCTCTGGGCTTTCATAGATGCTCCTCTTCAGCTCGAAGTTCCCCTTTTTACCTCAGTTCCTGAAAAATTTTTGTCGTAGTTTGTGGTAAATGGATTTTTGACCCACAGAGCTCATCGTCTGGCTTGTCTCGGGCAGCCTGTTGGCCCGGCCTGGGCCCGCGGCCGGCCCGTGGGAGCCGGCTCGGCGCCGTGTGACTGGTCCTCGTGTTCAGGGGTTGGTCGGTGTCCTGCCTCTCCCAAACAGAGACGGCGGGGACAGGTCAAAACCCTGAAACCGAAGTCAGGCCGAAGCAGGCAGGACTGTGTTTCCAGGAGGCACCTCTCGAGAAGGCAGCGGGGACAGGGCCGGGGTAGGCGGGGAGCCGCGAGGGCCGCAGGGGCCGAGGTGGCCTGGACGCCCGTCGGCGGGTTTGTCGCTCTGGGCCGTGGGCGGGCCGTGGGGACACTTCTGCAGACACAGGGCGTTGAGCGCGGCTGTTGGTGTTGAGAGCAGGGTTCTCCCTGGAAGAGGGGCGTCCAGAGGCCGGGAGAGCCGTGCGGGCGAGACCGGGCATGGCGGTGCTGGCGTGCACTGCGGTCCCAACGCGCGATGTGGGCCTGTGTGGACCGCTCTGCGCACACGTGTCTGGCCGTGCGGGTGTGCGTGTCTGTGAGCACGCGGGGCGTGTGCGCGGTGTGCTTCCTCCGCTCTCTCTGCTGGGAGGAACGCGGAGACCCTGGTGGGCAGGTCTGGGTCTTTACTCCCTCCCCGCCGAGGGACGTGTCCCGTCCGCCAGGGCGCGGCGTGTCCTAGCCTCGGCGCCCTCTTCCCATGACAGGTGTCCCCGTGAACAGCAGGGTGTCCTCCAAGATCCAGCAGCTCCTGAACACCCTGAAGCGGCCGAAGCGGCCTCCGCTCAAGGAGTTCTTCGTGGACGACGGCGAGGCGCTGCTGGAAGGTGAGCGTCCTTGGCCGCGGCGCGGGTGTCGGCGGGGCGGCCCCGACGTGTGCAGATGAGGCCGGCGTGCGTCCCTCGGGGGCTGTCGCCCTGGCCTCCTGACACGCTGGGGCGGCGTCCCTGGCCGTGGGCCGGGCCGGTGGGTGCCGTTGGGACCCTCGTGTTCTTTCAACGTGGTGGCGGTGGGCTTTTTAGCTTTTATTTTATACGTGGATGCATGTCGGGTTTTTACGCAGCAAAGGGCAAACGGAAAGCAGCGGCGTTTCCCTGGGACAGTCGCACAGAGTTCCTCACCTTAAGTGAGAGAAGCCGAGTAAACGCGAAGGTCCGCAGCGGTGGCGTTTTCAGATGCGCGAGCTGACGTGACGCGCTCACTTTCGCCCTTTGCAAGCGGGGACTGGTGCCTGCTGCTCAGGCGTCCCCGGGGTGGCCACCCCCGCGAAGGCCTGGCCCCCGCCGCCGCTGGCCCGGGCTTTGTCGTGGGGCGCGTGGGCACCCGGGTCTGCCGTCACTCGTGACTGAGTGTCCGGCTGCCTTTTGCTCAGGTGGTCGGTGACTGCTGTGATGAAGAAGGAATCGGAACGTCGTCGCGACCGTTTGCAGACGCAGAGTACGCAGCAGCGTGGGCGCGCTGCGGTGCCGTGTCCATGTCAAGCTTTGGTTTTGATTCTAGTTCAGCACCCGGATCCAAATCAGCCAAAGCCGGAGGGGAGCCCGACGGTGGTGCTGCCAGGGGAGCCTCTGACCGTGGGGACAGCCTGGCCGCCGTCGCTGCTGGCCGCCCTGCAGCGCTGGGGCACGACGCAGCCCAAAGCCCCCTGTCTCACCGCCCTGGACACGACCGGGAAGGCCACCTACACCCTCACCTATGGCAAGTGTCACCAGAAGGCAGTCGGGGGCTGGTTTCGCTGCGAATGCCGCACGTGTCGTACGACGGGCGTGCAGCCCGGGGCTCACGTGGAAGCGGTCCCCGAGAACCCACACGGCCACTCGCAGAGCGTCGCCTCACCCCAGGTGCCCCCGCCCCCCACACTGCCTGACAGTGCCCGGCCGCCGCGTTGCTGTCGCGGTTCCCGTCGCGGTTCCCGTCAGCACCTGCGTTTCTGGAGCAGCCAGCTGCTCTGGTCTCGTTTTGAACGCTGCGTGAAAGGAAGCGACAGCCGTGCGTTCTGCGCTCGGCGTCTTTCGGTTCCGTGTTGTGCTTCTGTGTAACACAGATCACAAGCACGTGCTAGGCGTGTGTTCGCGAGGGACCAGCGCTCAGCTCGGGAGCCTTTCACCTCCAGGTCCCCAGGCCCGAGTGTCCCCTCCAGCACTCACGTCCTGCCTCCCCGGCAGACGGCCACGCCAGCCGCTGACGCCGCCGCTCTGCTGTCGGGGTCGCGCGGCAGCCGCTCGGGCAGGCCTGCGCCGCCCCCAGTGCTGTTCGCGGGCCCCGGGCCACCCGAGGGCATCAGTGTGCCCCAGGACTGCGCCAGACGGGCCCGTGCAGCGGGTGGGCGCCCGGGGGTCCCCATGTCAGCCTGTCCTGTTTCGTGCTGTCAGGGACACTTGGGTTTCACGTGGTGGGGACACTTGCGGGGTCCGTATGCCAGGCAGCTCCCCAAGGTGGCCGTGGCATCTCCACCCCGCCCGGTGCTGTGTGCCGCCGCTGCCCGCTGTCATCCGCTTGTTTCATCGTAGCCTTTCCGTGTGTCGTCGGGTCAGGCCGTGGTGCTCGTTGTCGGCTGTGGCGTTTTCCCAGTGACTGGGGACGCTTCGCCGTGCTCGCCTCCCCCGAACTGCCGCCTGTTGGCTCGTCCTCCTGTCCGATCGCTGAGGCGCCCTCCTTCCCACGCTCAGATGCGCGTCCTGGACGCGTGTTCTGCGGTGTCGTCGTCCGCCTTTGGACAGCCTCCGGCGCTCGCCTGGTGGCTCTCCGTACAGGCAGAGTCTCCCTCACGAGGGCGGTGTAGCCGCGTCTTCCTGCGTTCGGCGCCGTTTGTCCCGTCCAGGAAGGCTTTGCAAGCCCAAGGTCACACAGCCGTTCTCCTCCCTTGTCTCCTAAAGCTGGTTTCGCTTCTCACGTGTCCGTGTATCGGTGCCCGCGGGGTCCGTGCCCCGGTGTGTTCGGGGAAGCCGGCCCTGCCCCCGCGGTGCTGCTGTGTCCGGTGGCGGGGGGAAAACACGCTCGGGCCTTCGCTTCGGGACTCGTTCTGTTTGGGCCGAGTGCCTTCGTCTGCGCCCCCATCCACGGTCGCCCTGAGGGCCTCGCGTCTAACGGGGGCCTCCGGCCCCAGGACGGGCCCTGAGGTCTCCGCGAGCGTTCTCGGCCCTTCGCACGCCCCGTGGACGTGAAGACCGCTCGCCGGTTTCCAGGACAGTTCCCGCTGGGGTATCGACTGGCACCGCGTGGACCCTGCAGATCCGTCTCAGAGAACTGGTTCGTGACCGGACTGCTGCCCCTCGCCGAGGCCGTCTGTGCTTTCAGTGACGCGCTTCCTCCGCGCGCAGAGGGCTCGAGCACCTCCACCGTCCGTGTCTGTCGCGGAGCGTGCGTGGCCTCTCTCTGCTCGCCTGCGCTGGTGGAGAAGCGCCGCGTGACCCTGTATCCGGCGATCCTGCTGACCTGGCTTGTTAATGAGCAGAGTGTCCGTGCGTCCTCGGGGCGCACAGCGTGTCCCCTGTGAACAGGGCTGACCCGTCGGTGTCGCCTTGGCCTTTCTGACACTTAGCCTTTTGTCGCCCTTCTTGCATCCCCGCACAAGCTAGAACGTGCAGCGTGCGTGCAGCGGTGGGCCCCCTCGCCTCCCCTCAGGTCACCAGCTGACGTCCCTTTGTCCGGTTGAGGACGGTCTCTTAAGTCTCCCAAACGTTTTCATCGAGGGCCGTCTTTGGGCTCTGAACGACGACATCCGGTGCTTTTTCTCCTCTGTTGGGAGCACCAGCTGGTTTCTCTCCCCCCCCCTCAAATTCATTAATTTGGTGAATTACTTCGTTTGCAAGTGGTGAGCAGTCCTGGTTCCTAGAATAAGCCCTGCTTGGCCATGGCCCCTCACCCTGCTAACCAGTCTGGGTCTGACCTGCGCTGTGTCCTACGTGCGGTCACGTCTGTCCCTCAGGGAGGCTGCTGCGACCCTCCGGGAGGGGCTCGCGGCCCACCTGCGCGGGCTCGGCCCACTGGCAGCCCCCGTCCGTCTGTCGCGTGCAGCTTCTGGGTCGAGGGTGCTGTGCCTGGACCTCCCGACTCTCCGGGGTGGGTCGGGCCTTGTGCTTCTGCTCAGCACCGGCCCCCCGGGACAGGTCTGCTCGGATCACCGCGGGGCCCGCAGACCTTGTCACGGCTGTGTCACCTGACGGCGGCGTCTCCTGCCCGACCTCAAGCCTGGAGGCCTCTGCTGCTTCTCGAAGACCCTCCTTCACCCTCGCGCTCCCCCCGCCTCGCATCCCAAGTCTGCGCGCGTGTGCAGCCGTCAGACGGGCGTTCCGCCGCCGTTGCCAAGGCGGCCGTCAGACTCTGTCCTTTCCTCGCTGGCCGGTCCCCTTGCCGCCGTCCTGCCTCGGCCACTGCGAGCTGTCCTCGCGGCCTGCGAGCTCCCCGCGCATGTGTGCGTCCCAGCGCGGCTTGCGGGCCAGGAGGCCTCGTCTTCGTCCACTGCTCCCAGCTCTCTGAGGACGCCGTGCTGGGTGTGGGGAGGCGCTGGGCCGTGTTGCTGCTTGGATGTCGCTGCGTCTTCTCCCCGGCTGCCTTTTACAACGTCCCCTCTGGCTTGCGCCTGTCCTGCCGTGCTGCACTTAGGGGCTGCTCTTTGAAGTTTGCTGCTTGGGTCCACGAGGCTCTCGAATCTGCCGAACGGCGTCTCCCGTCAGTTTGGGAAACGTCGCAGCCGTGATCTGTCTCTTCAACGTTAACTCTTTATTTCTCTCGCTCAGGACGCACGCTGTCAGTGTAGGCAACGTCAGTAGCATAACTAGGAGGCAGGAATGAGCAAAAACTGTTTGCGTGAACCGCTCGGAGCTGGAAGTGCGTGATGAACAGCAGCAGCAGTTCACGTAAAATCTGTAAACAAAATCCGTGCTCCAGACCCGGAGTCGGTGCCGTGAAAAGGCATTCACAACGCCGCGCCGGGGGAAGAAAGCAGGGGCACGCGTGACCTCAGTGCCAGGGAATGACGCACCCGGGCACGTGCGCTTCGTGGGCACAGACGTAACGGGAAGGATGCTGGCTGTGCTGTGCTCCGAGTCTCCTGTAACACGCTCCTGTGCTTCTGTGTTAAGAAGAACGAGTAGACGTCGTTTTTAGAGGAAACCAGGGTGTTCGTCACAGCGTTGTGCGAAACGGTCCCTCGTCGGAAAGCCCCGACTTCCCGGTGATCGAGTCGCGGGCTGCGCTACGGGGTGGTGTGCCGGCCGCGCTAAAATGCTAATTGTTAACCTCTTAAGTTTCGCATTGCTTAGTGTTTTTATTTTATTTTAGGCAAACTTTGGAGTCGGAGTTTAAAACTAGCTTACACTCTGCTCAACAGGCTGACCAGTAAGAGCGAACCACTGCTGAAAGCTGGAGACAGAGTGAGTACCCGGAACGCCCGCCCTGGAGGGGGCAGGGACGCAGACCCCGTAGCTCGGTGTCGGTGCACGGCAGCGGGGAAAGCACTGAGGGCAAGCTCCGTGGTGGCGGGAGGCCATCGTGTCTGATTCTCCCCTGCTGCTCGTCCGCTGACCCCTCGCCTCTTTCCTTCGACTTGGTGTGTGTGGACTTTAATAAGAGTATTAACATCAGATGTCACTAGATGTTCGATTTCCAAAACTCTAAGTTTACGAGGCAGCGTTGACCTGGCCTTGGAGTTCTGAGTGCTTTGGGTCCCCCCCTCCCTGTCCCGCGTGGCCAGGCAGCCGCGCTCCGCCACCAGCCGTCTCCTGCCGCAGAGGCGGCCGGAGGCTCAGTTCCTCGTCCCGTGCCGCCCCACACAGTCGGCAGTAGCTACACGAGGCTTTTTAAATGAACCAAAATTGAAAAACACGAAATATTTAGTTCCTCAGCCGCACCTGCCACTTTTCAAGGGCTCGGTCGCACGTGTGGCGCAGGCTGCCACGCGTGCTGTCTTGGGAGAGGGTCAGTGGCATCTGGTTCCGCTGCCGGCACTGCTCTGGGCAGACTGGGCCGGCGGGGGAGCCCAGGGCTGCCAGGAGGTCCAGGGCGGGAAGCAGGAGGACATGGTGACGGTGCGCACGCCCCCCAGCGGACCCAGGGACGCCCCAGTGAACGGGGCTGCCCGGGGTCAGGCGGCCGAGCGGCGGGACTGAGCCGACAAGTGGCAGAGTTCAGGCCCCCGTCAGCGCCTCGCTCTCTGTGTTAGTCGGAGGGAACTCCGGGACCGGAGACACGCAAAGGGCAAAGAGATGACAGGAAGGGAAGAGGAGGGGGAAGGGATGAGCAGCCTTGGAGGAAAGCCAGACGCAGGAAACAGTTTTAGAGCAGGAGGATTAACGCTCCCAGACGTCACCGAGGAAGACCTCGCCCCATCCGTTAAGTAAAAGGCGCCGGCAGGACAGAGCCAGAGCGGAAGGTGGGAAGGGAAAACGGCGCGAAATGAGACTTGACCCAGAGGCCCGAGAGCTGACCAGCAGGCGTTCCGGGAAGAGAAGGGGGAGAGGGTGGTGACGATAGGGCGGGGCGCCCGGGAGGGGCGCCGGGGGCAGGGTGGCGGGCTCCGCGGTCAGACGGGAAGGGGCCGGGGCTGGGGGCTTGGGCAGTGCCCAGGGCGCCCGGCTTCCCCTGTCCCGGGCCGGCGAGGCCGGATGCGCACGTCCTCGGACACGCGGGGCCCAGGCTCGCTCTTGGGACGTCCCGGAGCAGGTGCTTCAGCCAAGTCCGTGGGGGGGGCCCGGGCACCAGCCAGCAGCCCAGCCTGGCCCCGGAGGACGCAGGGCCCCAGGGCCCCAGGGCGGGGAGCCGGTCACTGGCTTAGAGCTCGCGAGCGCCCCTGACTGGTGGGTGGTGGCTGGGTCTCTGGCACGTGCAGGCCGCCGTGCTCCACAGGGGCGGAGCGGTGGGCGTGCCGGTGGCTGTCCCCCCGCAGCGCAGCCGTCCTGGCAGCAGGGACGGCGAGGTGCAGCTGCTGTGCGCGTGGGAGCGGAGCGAGGGTGACGCTCGTGGGCGGTGGCGCCCTGGTGGGCTCTGAGAACCCGATTCCGGCTGAGCTTCGGAGTGAACCTCAGAATCACTCATTTATTTTCCTGGAAAAAGTTCTTGCAAGGACCAGACTTCCAGAAATTTTCCGGACTCGGGAGAGAATCCGAGCTAATTATGACGGTTGACAGGGTCGCAGCGAGTTCACGGTCGGAGGTGGTGGCAGGTGCCCCCTCGTGAGAACGCACGCGCTTGTGAACGAACAGCGCGTTTGGGACGAATTCTCCGAATCGTTTCTCTGTCCCAGACGGACGGTCTCAAGGCCGTGAGCCTCGATTCTGGGACGGCCCCTGTCAACAGCTTTCGAAGGAGGCCTCTGCCCGTCTCCACAGACCTGCTGCACGCCTGTCTGCAGGTTCATCGACGGCCCTGGCCCCGTCTGACCAAGCGCAGGGTGTTCCGCGCCACTGTTCGGTGTCCAGGGGCCTCTGGTCGCGGCCTCCTCGGAGCTGCTCCGACTCCGCACCGTGGTCTCGGGCGCACCGGCACCTTCTCCCACGCAGAGCTCGCGGTTTCACCGGGCCGCTACGAGAAGTGGGAAGCGGAAGGAGGAAAGGACGGGGGATAGAGGCTGAGTGTTCATCTGAGAACAGGAAGTGCGATCGGTACTGACCGTGGTTTAAGTGAGACAGCCGTGTCAGCGGAGCATCTGAGCCTGAGCGTAAACAACGAACGCCTGCGGGGGGGGAGGGCAGGGCCTGGGGGAGTTGCTTTTCATCGTAAATTCTGTGTTTATAAAGAATTCAATGAAAACAGAAACGTGAGCTAAAAGGGAACATAAACTGGCAGCAGGCGGGCAGGCGGGCGGGGAGGGGGCCCCCGGGAGCCGTGTGCGCCCGCCACCCTCCCTCTGGACACAGGTCTGTCAGCCGGTGGCGGGACGCTCCTTTCGGAAGCGATCCTGGACGTAGCTCGATCCCTCGTCCGCTCTTCACGGTGGCCTAGGTGTTTCTCCCCCGGGCTGACGGGCGGTGGGCGCCGGCCCGTCTCTTCCCTCCCAAGTGGTTGCTGCCCCGACAGTCAGGGTGGGCAGAGCCGGACCCACCCCGCGGCCGACGCGTGCCGAAGGCCTTCAGGCCGGCGGCCTGACACTGCTCTGCTGCACGAGGGCGGAGTCAGCCTCACCCTAAAGACTTGATTCAAGGTTGCACGCTTGAGGGAATTTAGGGACCTTGCACTAGCCCCCGGACTCCCTTTCTGAACTGTATGGGAAGACTGAGGGAGAATCCGAAACGTGTCCACTCCGTGCGGCCGGGAGCTGCCGTGAGGGCTGCGGCGACGCGGTCATTCAGCAGGAGACTTCACGGGGCTTCTCTGTACCCTTGTAGGTGGCGCTGGTGTTTCCGAACAGTGACCCCGTGACGTTCATGGTTGCCTTTTACGGCTGTTTCCTGGCAGAGCTGGTCCCCGTCCCCATCGAAGTGCCGCTGACGAGAAAGGTAGCACGCGCGGGCCGGGGCGCGGGCCGGGCCCCGTGAGCTTCGGTCCTGCCGCCGGCACCCCAGTGCGGGTGCCTCCTGCGTTCTCGGGAGCGGTCAGCAGACGCCGTCTGGCCGCAGCTTCCCCTTCCTTTCGTGTCTCGTTGGTGAGAAGGGCGCTTAGGAGAGCCGAGCTAGTCGTCGCCCGTTGGAAACGATGAGCGTCTCCTCCTCCAATGAGTAGAGTTTGGGACTCGATGAGATTTTGCTAAACTTTTCCCCAAAACTTCATGTTCATTGGTGATAAGGTCACTCCTTGGGGATAGGTAACGTGTCCCAGCGGAGCGTCACCGCCCGCCTCGGCGGTTTGCAGTCTCGGGATAGACGTTTCCGTTGCACAGAACGAGCAGTGTCTGCTGCCGCGGACAGACGGCCGCGGCCACGGCCTCCCACGTGCTGGGCGCCGCCGCATCGCACGCGAAGAGCGGCGACCTGCCTGTCGGGAAATGTTTCGGGGCAGACTAGACCAGACACGTCTGGAAAGAGCGTTCACTCGCCAGCGTGCGGGGTGCCAGCAACAAACACCCAGAAATCTCAGAAGTAGAGTTTGCGGATAAAACCCGTACGTCCAGACGGGTCACGTGTGGTGATGACAGATAGTCGCATGCGCAGGTTCTCGGAAGAGACTAGAAGTTTGTCACTCACCAGAGGGAAATGGAGCAGGTCCACCGAGGGACCCGTAGGAGGGGGCCCAGAGGAAACGTGCATTTCCGTGTGGGAATAATGAGCGTTGCTCAAGGCCACACCTCCCTGGGGTAGTCCGTCGCGCGCCAGGGTCGATCCAGTGGAGGTCACGATGCTCCTGTTCGCGTCATCTGCAAGGAAAAGGGAGAAATTTGTCCAGAACTTTCTTTCTTTCTGCAAAGGTCTTTTTTAAATTTAAAAACGACTGTTTTATTCTCATAAAAACTTAGCACATAGGATCGGATTGTGCTAGAAGTTTTAGGAGGGGTGAAAAGAAGCGCCCCGCTCTCCGCGCGTGGGCCCTCAGGGCGGCCCTGCGCGACACGCCTCTGTCTCCCGCAGGACGCTGGCAGCCAACAGGTGGGCTTTCTGCTGGGCAGCTGCGGCGTCGCCCTGGCCCTGACCACGGACGCCTGTCAGAAGGGCCTGCCCAAGGCACAGACCGGGGAGGTGGCGGCCTTCAAAGGTGGGCCCCAGCACGGGCAGCCACGTCCTCCCTGAGGCGGTGTCCCCGGCACTCACGGCAGTCAGGCCGCCGAGGCCTAGGGCCTCCTGCGGGGGTGTCACGGCCGACCGGGCTCGGGTCTGGCCTCCACTGTCCAGCGGGTGCTTGGCGCAGGCCGAGTGGGACCAGGACTCGGCTGGGCTCGTCCGCGTGTGGACGGCAGGCCCGGCGGGGGGAGAGCGGGCTGACGGCGCCTCTGCCTTGTCCCTGTCTGCGCCCGGCAGGTTGGCCCCCCCTGGCCTGGCTGGTGATCGACGGGAAGCACCTGACGAAGCCACCCAAGGACTGGCAGCCGCTGGCCCGGGAGGCAGGGCCCACGACCGCCTACATTGAGGTGACCTCCCACCCCCCGCAGTGCGGAGCAGAGAGGCCCGTCGGGGCCCCCGTCACAGGCCGAAGTGTCTCTCTTAGCTTCACCCAGGGGTAGCGAGCGTCGTGGCGACTCCCCGGGCCCTGCCGGGTTCCCCCAGATGGTCCCCGCGCTGGCTCCCGGCTGCGGGCTGTCAGGAAGGGGCCTGCGTGCCGCTGCCCTCAGGGCCCGCCCAGGAGGCGCCCCTCACCTGAGGGCCCCCCCCCAGGTGGATGGGAAGTGCACAGGGCGGGACGCTGGCGGGACGGCCGGCAGCCCCGCCTCAAACCCGCCGGCCTCCAGGAGCATCGCCTCACGGCCCTTTCTCCTCGACCTTTCCAGTATAAAACCAGCAAGGAAGGCAGCACGGTGGGGGTCACGGTGTCCCACGCGTCCCTGCTGGCACAGTGCCGGGCCCTGACGCAGGCGTGCGGCTACTCGGAAGGTGAGGCGTGCGGGGCGCTTCCAGCCGGCCGGGCGGGCGTCCTTCCCGGCGGGCGTCCTCGTCCCTCCAGGTCGTGGGTGCGGGGCTGGGGCAGAGCTGAGGGATGGGCGGCGCATCTGCAGCTCCAACGCGGACCCGACGTGTCGGCCGCACGTTCTGCCGTGCCCTGGGCACCTGTGGTCGGGCACGTCTGTCCCGTACGCAGATACGCACGCGAACCCTGTGGTCACGGCTTAGCTCCTGGTGGCCCCCGTTCCCTGTCAGACGTCGGGTGTCGAACTTACTCAGAAACCATACGCACGGACACGAGGCAGTTTTCCCCAAAGCGGGCGGCACGAGCAGGTGCTGCCGACGGGCGCTCGGTGCTGGGTGGGCGCGGCGCGGCCGGGGACGTCAGCACATTTGGCGGAGGGCTCTCCACGGTCCGAGTGCCAGGCCGGGCCCCGCCTCACACTGGCACCTGTGACCTGGGCCCCTCGGCCTGCAGGGGCCCGCACACGCCCCCTCGCCTCCCTCCCGTCGTGCCTGCTGTGGGGCGTGCCGGGGAGCCCCACAGTCTGCGGGGAGCCCAGGCCCGCAGTCCCCCCGGAACAGAAAGTGGGCAGGAGACGCCTCTCTGAGGGACGTGGCGCGAGCAGCACGTGCTGCTTCCCGAAGGTGCAGGCGCCGGCCCCGGGCGTGGGCAGTGGGGCTCCCAGACCCTCGTCGTCCCGCGTCTGAGCATCTGAACTGCGGCTGTGTCCCTGTTGCCACCCCAGACTGGGTGGCCTTCTCCCTTACGTGTTCCCAGTGATCGGAACAGAAACCAGGGAGGCCGCGGCGTCGGGAAACGCTGCGGGCGCCGGGGTCTCACGCGTGTGACGTGCCGGTCCCGCGTTCTCTGAAAGTGCGCGTCTCGTGCGGAGGCTTGGCCGGCGGCTTAACCATCTCTGTCTGTTTTCAGCGGAGACGCTGACCAACGTGCTGGACTTCAAACGCGACGCAGGCCTGTGGCACGCGGTGCTGACGGTGAGTGCTGGGCCGTCGAGGCCGGGGGCTTCTAACGTGTGGCAGCGCCCGCCCCCAGACCCGCTTCTCAGGGGCCCCGATTAACGACGCCCGAGCGTGCCGCGTGAAGCGCGGTCGTGACGGGCGCACGCTGTCACCTGGCCTCTGGGGGCGGCTCGGTGCCTGCCGTGCACGGCCCCGCCGCAGCGTGCGTGTCTCCCGCAGAGCGTGCTGAACAGGATGCACGTGATCAGCATCCCGTATGCGCTGATGAAGGCGAACCCGCTGTCCTGGATCCAGAAAGTGTGTTCGTACAAAGGTGGGATTCGTCCGTCACTGAAGGAGTCGCTCTGAACGGATCCGGGTGGCGAGGGAAAGTCGGGGCCCGGGCGGGCGCAGGGCTGCAGGCGGGGCCGACGGCCGGGCCCTGGGCGTGCGAGGCGGCTCTGACGCACCCGTGCTGGCCGCGCCATGCAGCCAGGCCCCGCAGGCCGTGGCGGAGACCGTCCTGCGCCAGCTCTCTCCTCGAGCCCGCGGGCCTGACCGTACCCTCTGGGAGCTGCGCTCCCTCGCACCGGAGCCGATCCCTGGTGCCGAGATGGTTCCACTCTGAAGTGGAGCCTTCGGGCCACCGGCAGCAGAGCTGCTCGTTCAGGCGACTGGCTGCCCTCGGGGCCTAGGCCCGCGGCCCTCTGCCCCCGGGCGGCCACCCTGCTCGGCCCACGCGGCCCTCTGCCCTGGCAGAGCTGGAGGGCACCCTCGCGAGCCCGAGGCCGGTCGCCCTGGGGGCCGGGTGTGTGCGTCCAGCACACTGGTGGTGGCGGCCGTCACCCGTGTCCGTCAGGGCGGCCATGGGGCGCGTCTTCAGCATGGCCTGGGGGTGGTGGCCGCCTCTGTGCTGCTTCACGGAGGAAAACAAGCAGGGGGCGTTGGCAGGAGCCGCCCCAACACGGAGCCTCTAGGGGCGTCCGCGGCCCGCAGAGCCGGGGCAGGGAGATGGGGGGCTACGAGGTGGAGCTGCCCTGAGGCGGGCGCTGCAGGCCGGGCGAGCCCCTGGGAGTCAGACCGAGTCGTTTCACCTCCGCAGCCGGGGGTGGTCGGCTGCATGTTTGTCCCGCGAAGGGGACGCGGGCGGAGTCTGGGCCCGCGTGTCCCCCACGCATGGGGGAGGCGCCGCGCCGCCCTCACACCGTGCCCCTCCCCCGCAGCCCGGGCCGCGCTGGTGAAGTCCCGCGACATGCACTGGTCCCTCCTGGCCCAGCGGGCCCAGCGCGACGTCAGCCTCAGCTCGCTGCGCATGCTGCTCGTGGCCGACGGCGCCAACCCCTGTGAGTAAGGCCGGGGCGCGGGGGCCACGTGCGCGGTGGCGCTGCGCTAGCCTGGGGCCTCGGACGCGATTCTAACACGGCTCAGAGAAGGCACGTGCCTGAGAGTCCGCTTTCTTAAGGAGTGACGGGAGCGGAGACACAGATGGGGGCCCCGTCCCGCCTCCACGCTTCGGACTCCTGCCCCCTTGCGCTGTCCCCCTCCTCGTCCTGGCGGGAGCACCCCCAGCGTGCCACTCCGCTCCCTGGCGGGGCCTGGGCGTCACGTCCGGGGGCCTCAGGGGACCTGGGGCTTTCTGTGCAGCGCGAAGCTGTTGACCAGGCAGGTGGGAGGAGAGCAGTCTGCGTCGGAACCGCCCCCGACCGGAGGCTGGCCTGTCCTCTGGTCCCCCGTCCGGCGTGGCCCCAGAACCCCTGTGCTCCGGGAGAACACCCGCCTTCTGGCACGCCACGCCTGCGGTTCCTGCCATCCACACCGGAGCCCAGGAGCATCTCTGTCCTGCCCGCAGGACACCCTGGCACCGCTCACTCCTCCGTGCCGCCCCCGCGCCCACAGCCAGGTGCTTGGCCACCTGCAGTCGCGTGGCAGGCCATCGGCGGGCTCCCCTGCACGGGGCGGCCCTGCTGCACCCACAGAGGTCTATGGGGCCGCCCCTGAGCAGGCGGGCCCCAGCCTCCTGGGAACTGAGTCCTCGCGTTGCTGGTACCTCGGCCCGTGGCCAGGGCCGACATCGGGACGCAGCACGGGCCGCCCTGCATGGAGGCGTGCCGGGAGGCGGCTGGGAGGCGCTTCTAGGAGCCGGGTGCTCACAGGCGCAGGGCCCGTGGTGTGCCGGGTCGGGCGCCATCAACACTCCTCGGTCACCGCCAACTCTGCCGACCTTGGGGACACGGGACAAGGCTGCCTGGGGGGGCAGAGCTGGCCACGAGGGTTCAAACCAGGCTTTCTGCGGGAAATGTCCTGCTTCTGCGGGTCTGAGGAGGCCCGTGCTTTCCTGGGAGCAGCCCCCGCCCTCCGCACGAGGCCTTTGTCCCGGTCGGTGACGGCCGCTTGCGTTACATGGTTCAGACGTGACGTGGGACGGGGTCAGCCGGTGCCGTCTCCGGGCTCGTCGCCGCAGGGTCCGTTCCCAGAGCTCGTCGGCCCAGCGTGTTGGCCGTGAGGTCCGGCCCCCTCGGCCACAGTCACCCTCACGTCCCGCTCCGCTGCACACAGGGTCCGTGTCCTCCTGCGACGCCTTCCTCAACGTCTTCCAGTCCCGAGGCCTCAGGCCGGAGGTCATCTGTCCCTGCGCCAGTTCTCCTGAGGCCCTCACGGTCGCCATCCGCAGGTACCCCAGGGCTTCGTGTCTGCACACGCAACTGTCGCTCCGGCCGCTGGGCTGCCATGGCGCCAGGTTCGGGCCGTGGAGCAGCCGTCGTGCGGCAGTGCCCACGCCGCGCCAGCCTCCTGGGGACAGGTGCCCGCGGGCCACTCTTCCTGCCCAGCCACCTCTCGCCCACCCGCCGCCATCCTGGGACAGAGGGCAGCGTGCTCACCGCTGAGGGCGGCTTCCAACCGGCAGGAAATTGCCGCCCCTCGTGTCCTGCGCCCCTGCACGTCCCCAGACAGCGTGCGCTTTCCCACGTCCGGGTAGTCAGGGACTCTGAGGTGCAGGCCACACAGCGTCAAAGCGGCGGCGTCCGCCTTCACCAGCCGTAGAGCAGTCCCCGGCCTGGGGGGACGGCGACCTGTGCCCTCGGCAGCGCGGTCCCCGCCAGCACGGAGCCACCGCTCCTTCTGCCCCTGCGCTCAGGACTTGGGGCAGACCCGCGGACCGTGTCGGGGGACGGGACCAGGGTTGGGGGCTGCGGACGCGGCTCCTCCCTGCGTGCAGCCACCCCCGCCCACGCGTCCCTGGAGTGGGCTGCCTTGGGCCTCGGCACCTGTCATTCTGCTAACCCGGCTGCCTGGGGCTCCCAGTGAGTCCCCAGGACCGGCAGGTGGACGCAAGTCACCTTTATGACCTTGGAAGTCACCTCGCCTCGCTTCCTGTGCTCCCAGGCCCACCAGGTGGAGGGAGGAGGGTCGCGGTCCCACCGCGGAGGATGGCGTGGGGAGGGGAGGCACGGCCTCTCCAGGAACGCAGGCGCCACCGCAGTCCCGCAGCCGGTGTCGCGCAGTCAGCAGAGCAGGCCGGGTGGCGCGGGACCCCGCAGGGGCTCGGCCCCGTCAGCCAGTCCGCCTCTGTTCCCCAGGCCGCCCGAGCTGGGAGGCCCCCCTCCGAGGAAAGCCCTGCTGTCCATGACCGGCCTCAGCTACGGCGTGGTCAGGGTCGACGCCGGGGAGAAGCTGTCGGTCCTCACCGTTCAGGACGTCGGCCAGGTGATGCCCGGAGGTAAGGGTGCGCCGGAGACGGAGGCCCACGGCGTCGCAGCCGCCCGGTTCCGCAGGCCCCAAAACGCAGCTGAGGGCCCTCGGAGCCTCCTCCGTGGAAAGCGGAAATTTCACGTGTAGCGTCGCTCCCGCGTATCGTCGCACGGGGTGGGAGCGTAACGTCGCGCCGAGGAACGAGGGTGTGTTTGTGGCCTGCGAACCGACCTCTGGTTCCAGCGTTCGGGGACGTGGCGACAGCAGTCACACCGCTGCAGGGCAGTTTCCGCACCTCCCCGTGCCTGTCGAGGCGCTGACCCCACACTGGACGCTTAGGTCGTCTCCGCGATGTCGGGGCGTGACTTGACACTCGCTGCGCTTCCTGTGGGCTCCGGGAGTGTCCCGTGACTGCCGGAGGTCTCCCTGCCGTCCGGCCAGTGCGTCCACACAGGTGACAGCTGTGAGCGGGGCACGCTCCGTTCGTGCCGCTCCCAGGTCGCCCCTCACGGCCCCGCGGCTGCCCCGGCTCCCCTCCTGCTGTCCCTTCTGGGGGTCTCGGCGTCTGTGCTGACCCAGGCTGGTGACCTACAGGGCCAGGTTTCGCCTCTCAGCCCACCGCACGACCCCGCCACCGCCGCACCTGCCATCCGCCTCCGCAGGTGGCCGTGCACACAGCCGCTGTGCCAGGCGCTCCAGGGACGGCCCACGGCGGGGCGCCCGGCCGCAGGGGAGGAGAGCGGGGACCCCAGGACGAGCCCAGAGCTCAGGCTTCGTTCCGAAGAGCTCTCCCGGAGCAACTGAGATGCGTTTCTGCGCCTGTGACTCCGCGACAGACGCGGACGTGGTGGTTCTGTAGCCACGTGACCCCGGGGTGCACCGCTTCCGAGGGCGGGGACGGGAGTCTTCCTTGGGTCCGGTGGTTGTGAGGCGAGCACACTGGCTCTGAGAGGGTGACGCGGTCACGGTGACTTTTCGGATCGAAAACGGGACTCGCGGAACAGCGTTTGCTATCTGCTAGTGGACAGGGGACCGGACGGACGGGGTGTGTGCACGGTGCCCCCCGCCCCCGGGGAGGGTGTGTGTGTGCACGGTGATCCGGGGGGGTGTGCACGGTGCTCCCCGGGGGGGGTGTGCACGGTGCTCCCCCCCGGGGAGGGTGTGTGTGTGCATGGTGCTCCCCGGGGGGGGGGTGTGTGCACGGTGCTCCCCCCCGGGGAGGGTGTGTGTGTGCATGGTGCTCCCCCGGGGGGGTGTGCACCGTGCTCCCCCCCAGGGGAGGGGGTGTGTGTGCACGGTGATCCGGGGGGGTGTGCACGGTGCTCCCCGGGGGGGGGGTGTGCACGGTGCTCCCCCCGGGGAGGGTGTGTGTGTGCACGGTGCTCCCCGGGGGGGTGTGCACGGTGCTCCCCCCAGGGGAGGGGATGTGTGTTCACGGTGCTCCCCGGGGGGGTGTGCACGGTGCTCCCCCGGGGTGCGTGTCCGTCGGGACAGGTGAAGAGCCGATTGCCTTGGTGACAGCTGACGGTGACTTGCTCTTAGCAGAGGTACGACCTCCACCGCGTTAGCCCCCAGGGTTGTGTTGGCCACCAGAGGGGTAGGTCTGGGCCTTTCGTGCCTTTTTGTGATCTAAGTCGGGGTCTCTGTCCCCATCGGGGCGCCCGCGGGAGCGGATGTGAGCTGAGGGCCGCTTGCATGGTGAGACAGTGCCCCCTCCCCTAGCGGGCTGTCCCCCCGCATTCTCTCTGCTGCGAGGCTTCGACCTGTTTGTGCAGCAACAGTTGTCAGTGGCTGACCACACCTGTGCCTCTCGTGCTTCCCGTCTTTGGAGACGAGAAGACTCTGGAAAACTCCGGAAGGTGTGAGGGAGGAGCGCGGCCTAGGGGACCACGGGGCTTTAATCCGCCCCTGAGCGCCTCAGTGCCGCTCCGTCTGCTCTGTGCCAGTGTGCCAGGATCGGGATCGGGCAGCCTGGGGCTGCCCTTTCCTGACCCCTGAGGTCCCCAGGGCCGAGGGGTGGAGCGGCAGGCGTGTCAGGGAGGGTGCTGCTTCGTGAAGGCTGATCCTCTGCTGACAGGCGCGGGAGGGGCCACGGGAGGCCCTGTGGCAGGCAGGGCCCAGGGCATGGGTGGGGCCCGTCAGCGCTGGCACAGGAGCCGCCCCGGCTGCGGACCTGCCTGCCCAATGCAGCCGGGCCTGGCCGCACCTCCCGTGGGAGGAGCGGGGTGCTGGGGGACTCCGCCTCCGAGCATGAGCCTCCCGCCGTGCTGGCGGGTCGTGGGACCGGCGCGGCCCTGTTCCCTGGTCTCAGCTCGCGCGCACGGGCCAGGCCCGTCGGGAACGCGCGAGGACGCGCGCACGGGCCTGCTCGTCTCGGCGGCCGCACGCGTGGCGGGTCTGGCGGGCGAGCACCTCGCGAGCCGACGTGTGTGGGTGGTCTCTCCGCAGCGAACGTGTGCGTGGTGAAGGTGGACGGCGCCCCGTACCTGTGCAGAGCCGACGAGGTCGGGGAGATATGCGTGGATTCCGGCGCGACCGGCTCGGCCTACTACGGGCTGCTCGGGGTCACGAGGAACGTCTTTCAGGTGCGTGCCTCCAGCCCACGGGGCGTCCCCGTGCACGAGCGTCAGGGCGGCCTCTCGGCGGGGTCGTGTCACGGTCAGGCGCCCGCAGCTGTGACGGGCTTGAGGCCAGCGCTCTGCGCGCTGCAGCCGTCGGGGTGTCGGGAGAGCGCAGTGAGCCCCCGCACGCCGGGCCCGGGAGCAGCGGTGGGGCAGGAGCGGGGACACGGGCCCGCTGGGGCACACCGGGGCCCGCCGGGCGTGGGGTGGGGCCCCTCAGCACGCAGACTTGGCCCTGGGCGGCCTCCGCCCCTCGGCAGATGCGGGTGATGGTCGCCCCCAGGGCCACAGCCTGGCCCGCAGGTCCCATTGGGCTGGGCGGCTGTCTGCGAGCCACAGCCTGACCGCCGCCCGCTCCACGCAGACCGCCCCGCTCACTGCGGCAGGTGCGCCCGTCTCCGACAGGCCCTTCACCCGGACGGGGCTGCTGGGCTTCGTCGGCCCTGTGAGTAGCCCCCCCGGGCCCGCGCCCCCCCGCTCTGCCTCCCCGGACGGCACCCTGCGTCCAGCCCGTCCGCGCCCGGTGACCTTGACGGCTCCGCCCACGACTGCGCTCCCGCCTCCAGCCCCGACGGCCCTGGGCCCCCACCCGAGCCCACCAGCCTGCGGGACCCCTCGCTCCCACGGTCACCTTGCCCCAGCTCCTCAAGGCGGGGCCTGCCCGCGCGGCCTGCGTCCCGACCAGTGCCCTTGTCCTCAGGACGACCTGGTCTTCGTCGTGGGCAAGTTGGAAGGGCTGATGGTGGTGGGGCTTCGCCGACACAACGCGGACGACGTGGTGGCCACTGCGCTGGCCGTGGAGCCCATGAAGTTCGTCTACAGAGGCAGGTGATGCGCTGTGGCCCCCTGCACTCCAGGCCGGCCGTCCGCCCGCAGCGGAGGGCGGGCCCGGGGCTGGAGCCTGAGCGCCCTGCTCGTCAGAGGGCACGGGCCACGTGCGCGGCCACGCACGCGGGGACCCCGAGCGCCGTGTCCCCCCAAACCCCCAGAGGCCGAGTCTCCCTTCTCCTAGGGCTGTGCGAGACGCGGAGACCCCGCCCTGCTCCCGGGGACAGTCAGGCCACCTTTCCGGCTGTCGGGCAAGCACTTGAGCCGATACGTGGACCCCCGGTTAGGCCCCGTCCGGCCCCCGGGCTCCTTGTCACGGGGACCTGCGCCCTGGTGCTGGTTGGCCCTCGGAGCCGCATCCCTCAGCCTGTTCTCGGGAAGGGCTCTCGTTGCCAGGACCGGGTGCCTGTGGGCCCGGCCAGACCTCGGAGGAGCCACGGGGGTTTGTGCCGACGGAGGGTCAGCGCGGCCTGCTGCCTGTCCCGTCGGCAACAGGCGTGGGGTGGCCACGCAGGAGCAACCGGCGGGGCGGGGCAGGCCTGTGGGCGTGCACAGCCTGGCGTGTCCCGGGCGCCACCGCCTGTCCTCACAGCAGAAACCGGCACCACACACCACGGCTGGTGCAAGAGGCCACGGGGTGACGTCAGGGCAGCCGCGGCTCTCAGGGGCGGACCTCAGACCGACCGCCTCCCCGCACGGCCACCAGCTGCTGATGGGCCTGGGGGCGAAGGCCCTGCTCGGAGCGTGCCAGCCCGGGCCGTCGGCTGGCTGTGGGGCGGGGGCTCCCTGTCCCCACCAGGGACGAGCCTCCCGGAACAGAACCACAGCCCGCTGGGCGTGTGTGCCCTGACGTTAGCGACGCGACACGAGCCGAGGAAGCCGTCGTCCACGAGAGCAGGGCAGGCGCAGCGGGGACGGACGCGGGAAGCTGGGGTGTGGGTTGAGGGACTGCCCCAGAGGCGAAGGGCGCGTTGGGAAGAGACGGGGAGAGAGGAGCGTTAAAGCACGGGTCGTGGGACGTGTGGGCGGGGGCTGCGCCGTCGGGAGCTCTCCCTGTAGCTGCTGTCGGGGCGCGACCAGGACTCACGAACCAAGTGAGGTTCGCTGTGCGCCTGTGTCGGCCGCCGGCCCCGACCCTCCACCACGCGGGGTCAGGAGGGGCCCGTCCGGGTTCTCGGGGCAGGGGGCAGCTTATAAAGCGCCCCCCCCGCCCACTGTAGCGTGGAACGAAGTGACTTAGAAACCGAGTCCGCCCTTGCTAAGGTGACCGTGGCCGGGAACCTGCAGTTCACACCCTGGCCTCGCAGACGGCCGTGTCGTCTGTGCCCTGGAGGGTCGTGCTCCTCGTGCTCCCCCCGTGCTGGTTTCCTGCCTGGAGGTACCGCCTCCTCGTGGCCGGTTCCCTGGGAGGTTTGAACCCCGACGTCGTGTGCCGGGGGTTTTCGCTTCCGCGAGTCGGCGCGTCCGGTGGCCGGGGGTCCCGTACATCCTCCGTAGGCCGCCCCGTCGCGCCGGCCGC
The DNA here is from genome assembly GCA_030015415.1 of Cynopterus sphinx. NCBI lineage: Eukaryota > Metazoa > Chordata > Mammalia > Chiroptera > Pteropodidae > Cynopterus > Cynopterus sphinx. The sequence goes on along the minus strand of CM057380.1, from coordinate 96,495 downwards.
ACACACTAGCACGGAGGCACCTTCCGTCCAGGCGAGAGGGGCGCCCTTTGCCGGTGGTCATCTTCGTCCTCGTCCTCAGGATCGCCGTGTTCTCGGTGACGGTGCTGCATGACGACCGGATAGTGCTCGTGGCCGAGCAGCGGCCGGACGCCTCCGAGGAGGACAGCTTCCAGTGGATGAGCCGCGTGGTGCAGGTGGGCGCGCGGCCCGCGCCAGTCCAGCCTGCCGTCGCCAGGCCTGCGCCCGGGGGTCCCCAGCCTGCCCCTCCCGCCCGCTCGGGTTGGCAGCCCTCAAGGTTCCAGAGCGGCCAGTTGCCCTGTGCTCACCACGGGGTAGGACTGAGCCTCCTGGCCAGCAGACCCGGCCCCACAGCCCCCGCACAGCCCGGCACAGCGCGCAGGGGGCACTGAAGCTGGCTCGGGACGGTGCGGAAACGGTCGTTGGAAGGCACGGAGCACCACGCGAGGGTCCGTGCGTCCTCGCCCTCTGATGCCGGCCCCAAAGCGGAGGCCAGGCGGAGGCTTTGAACCGCAGACACCTGAGTGCAGCGCGCACCCCCATGCACCCGCGGCCCTCGACGGTGCCCCGCGGAGGTGCGAGCTCTGCCCCGAGTCCCGAACGCCCACGCTCTGTGTCCCGCAGCGGCTGCGGGCCCTGCCTGCCTGGGACACACACTCCCCTTCCCCCAGCACGTCCGCATTCGCGCCTTCGCATGCTGAGCGTCCCTGCTCACCCCACGGGTGTCCCGCGTCCCCGCTGAGCCGGCCGGATCGCGCGTCGCCTGGGGCCACTGCACAGCGCAGTCTCGGGCAACGGTCCATGCTCAGCCTCGGCCTCTAAGCAGACCTCGGGGGCCGCGTAGCTCGGTTCTCACTGCTCCTGCCCATGGCACCCGCCCTGCGGTGGGGCCCGCAGGCCGCGGTGGCCAGTCCCCCTGGGTGGACTCCCGGTGGCCCCAGCAGCAGCCTGGGTCAGCGTGGGCCGGGGCGTTTGTCCGACTTTGCTTCCGGGGGTTAGGGCGTGCTCCTCGCGTTCGCGTGCTCCGTGTGCGCAGTGAAGCCTGGAGCAGGGCGCCCCCGAGGGGTCCAGCTTCTGCCCCGACGCTCAGCGCTTCCCCACCAGAAGCCGCCTCGCCCGGCCTGCGTGATGTCTGACGGTCCACGGTCCCACGGTTACAGACTCGCGACCACGTGGACCCGGCCGTGCGAGTGCGTGCGTGTACGTGCGCGTGGATGTCCGCGTGCGTGCGCGCGTGCGCGTGGTGCCAGAGAACGTGGACGCGTCTCTCCCGCTGGTTTTCTCGTTTTACAAGACGTCCCGAGGGCGCCTGTCTCCCTGGGCTCTGGTTGGCGCGTCCTCACGCAGCCCCTGCTGCCCCGTGTCCTCCCCCAGGCCATCGACGGCATCCACCAGGTGGGCGTGTACTGCCTGGCCCTGGTCCCCGCCAACAGCTTGCCCAAGGCTCCCCTCGGCGGAGTCCACGTCTCCGAAGCCAAGCAGCGCTTTCTGGAGGGGACGCTGCACCCGTGCAACGTGCTCATGTGCCCTCACACCTGCGTCACCAACCTTCCCCGGCCTCGCCAGAAGCAGCCAGGTTAGCCGTGCGTCTCGGCCGTCAACGGGGGGCAGCCACACGAGGGGCCGAGCGGTGCTGGGTCAGGTGGCAGCGCCCGCGCCGGGGCGGGGCAGGCCCCAGCCCCTCACTCAGCCCCGCCGCCTCCTAGAGGTCGGCCCCGCCTCCATGGTCCTCGGGAATCTGGTCTCTGGGAAGAGAATTGCACAGGCCTCGGGGCGGGAGCTGGCTCACCTGGAGGACAGCGACCAGGCGAGGAAGGTGAGGGCCCCGCAACGGGCGGGGGTGTGCGCGAGGGGATGTGTCTCCCGGGGAGGGGGGTGTGGGCGAGGGGATGTGTCTCCCGGGGGGCGGGGGGTGTGCGCGAGGGGATGTGTCTCCCGGGGAGGGGGGTGTGGGCGAGGGGATGTGTCTCCCGGGGGGCGGGGGGTGTGGGCGAGGGGATGTGTCTCCCAGGGGGCGGGGGGTGTGGGCGAGGGGATGTGTCTCCCGGGGAGGGGTGCTGAGCCCGAAGCCTCCGCCAGTTCCTGTTCCTGCCGGACGTGCTGCAGTGGCGGGCCCACACCACCCCCGACCACCCGCTGTTTCTGCTGCTGAACGCCAAGGTGAGCAGCACCTCGCGGGGCGCTCAGGGCCGGGAGCAGGCACTGGCCGGCCCGTGCTGACGCCCTCGTCACTGCCCAGGGCACGGTCACAAGCACAGCGACCTGCGTCCAGCTGCACAGAAAGGCCGAGAGGGTGGCCGCCGCTCTGACGGAGAAGGCGAGGCTGGGCGTCGGGGACCACGTGGCCCTGGTCTATCCCCCAGGTGAGCACACCCCGCCGCGCCAGACTCACCTCGGCCCCTCCTCTGCGCCTCGCGGGACCCCGGTGGGCTGCAGGCCGTGCTCCCAGCCCCGGCGTGGGGCCCTGCAGCACCGAAGCCTCGGCCCAGCCCCGTGCCACTCCCCGGAGCCTTGGCACTGGCCCCCTTCGTGCGGCCTGCCGTCCTCCTCGTCCCGCTCTCCCCTCCGTGCTGCTGCCGTGAAGCAGCCAGCCCGTCGGCACCGGCCAGGGGAAGAGGTCCCTGGGCGTCCCTGTCCCTGCCCCCAGCTCCACCCCTGAACCCGTCCTGACCTCTGGAGCCCTCGCTTCTTTGTGACGTGACCCCCGGACATCGCGGTGCAGTTCTGATGCCCTTGTGAGGTCTGATCCCCCGGCTCCGTCTTCCCTCCCGTCCTTGCGACCGCGCGGCCCTGCCGTTCCCCGTGGTGGGTGCTGCGAGCCTCACTCGAGGGGCGCGACCCTGGGCTCCACGCTCCTCGCGGGCGCAGCGCAGCGCAGGCACGGGCCGCCGCGGGTTCCAGCGCCGTCCTCGCCCGTCATGGGACTGCGCCGCTGCGTCGGAAGTGGCCATGATCGAGCGGACCCTGGTGGCGTTGGTGGCCCCTGTGCCCCGCGTTCTGTGTCCCGAGTCCGTCGGGAGTGGCAGCGGCGGGTACCAGTTCTGCCGCTTTTTTCAATGTCGTGGCCACGAAGCAGACGCTGCCCCGGAACTTGGCCGCCGGGCGGTGCGGCCCCCACGCAGCAGGCGGGCGCGTCCTGTTCTGCTGTGGGTTCTGCAGACGGGTTCGGTTTCCTAACTGCTCCGGGGGCGACCGACCTACAGACTCGCAGGTCTGAGCGCGTTTTGCGGGTTTCGTTCCTTTGCAGTTTTTATCGAGGCTCGTGTCGCCCCATCTTTGGCCAAAAGAGAGTCTTCTGTGGCTCTCGAGTCTTTTGGACGTGGCCCCGGTCCCTGGAGGCCGCCTCGCTGTGGGCCCGTCCTGCCCCCGACCTGCACTCAGCCGTCTCCCCCGGAGCTGTCCCCGTGCTGCGGGGTGCAGTCCGGGCAGGGGACGCTCCCTCCTGCGTCGCTGCCGTCCATGGCCTTCCAGCCCGGGCTCCGAGAGCCAGCGCCTCCCGCGTCCACGCCGCACAGCACGAGTCCGGGATGGCAGGGCCTTTGCGGAATCTCCTGTGTCACGGCGCGTTCTCCCCGCCGCGGGTCCCGAGTGCCGGGCAGGACAGGGTGGGATCCAGGTACCTCAGGCACTCGGTGTCCTGCGTCACGTGCGTGTCCCCACCCCTCCCACGGCGTCGGCCCCCCGGAGGGTTGGGGGCCGCCCGGGGCCTTGCTTGTTGGCGGCGGCGCGAGCTCGCGTGCGTGGAAGGTCGCCCGCTGCCGGAGGACTCCCTGGCGCGCGTGGCCATCCCGGGCATCTTGCGTCTGCTCGGCGCTTCCTCCAGGCCACGTGCGTCCGCCCTGACGAGAACCTGCTTCCCTCGTGAGGCCCTCGCTCTCCTTGCCCAGACGCCGAAAGGGAGGTCTCCTTTTCCCAAAGCCCGGGACGCGGTCGCCACGGGGGGCTGGGCCGGCGGCCGCACGCTCGAGGGAGGCCGCCTCGGACGGCAGCTGCGGCGGTTCCCCGTCGGCCTTCCCCGCTGACCGTGTCCGAGCTCTGCGCCCGTTGTCGGCCCCGTGTCCAGCTGTTGACGGTTCCTGCCACTTGGAGCTCAGAGGCTCCCCCCGCTGCCCCCGCCGCCTCGTCCTCCGTTGTGGAATGAGTTTCCGTGATTCCCGCTCCTCGTCTCGTTCCTCACCCTGCCCGCTCCGGTCACTCGTTGCCTCTGACGTTTCGTGTCACCCTCTCTCGGTGCTTCAGCGCCTCCCAACGCAGTCCTCAGCTCTCGTCTGCCTGTAGAACTCGGTGGGGCCGTGGCCTCGTGGTGGCCAGCCTTGCCAGGTCCCCTGGCCGTGTTCCCAGCTCCACTCTGACCCTGGCCTGTCCCTGCTCCGGCCTCCACACGGCCCGACGCGCCCGCCCCTCCCGGGGGGGCCCTGCCTGCCGCCGGGGGGAACCGCTGTTCTCCACCCTCCCCAGCGCACAGCGGGGCGGTGTCCTCGCCCCCCGGCTGTCCGGCCAGACCCGCGGTTCTGGAAACACGGGCAGCCGCTGCCCCCCCGCCGAGGGCCGCGCCTCCCCCGCAGCGTCTGCCCTGCGCCCCACCTGCCTCGCAGTCTCAGCTCTGCAAGTCGGTCGCTTGGTGCCACATCCCGTCCCGACCTGGCGCCCAGTGACACGGCTGCCCTGGCGGTGCCACACTGCCCCGCCCCCGGAAGCTTCCAGGCCCTTCTTCCCCAGAGCGGGCGCCGCTGCGATGGCCTAGCTCGGCCCCTCCCCCCTCTCCTGCACATTCCGCCTTCGGCCTCTCGCTTTCCCTCCGGGAAGTGCCGCTCGCCGCGGCCGCCTCCCTCCCGGCTTCCGAAGCCCCCGAGTCCCGTGTGGCTGCCTCCTCAGGCCCAGGTCTGCTCCGCGCCGACACCCTCTCCCCGACCGCCCGGCCCCTCGTCCCAGCCCCCAAGGGAGCAGCTCTCTGTAGCCGACCTGCTGGGAGAGCGGTCGCCCTCGGCCTTTCTCTGTGCGGGGCCACCTGCCGCTGCCGGGGCCCGGGCGCTGCCGCAGCGGCGCCGGTCAGTGACCGGCCGAGAGCCCGGCCCAGCTGTTGGCACAGACAGGCCAGGGCTCCCTCGGGCGTCGCAGCTGCTTCTGTTGTCCCCAGCGCCTGAAGTGCAGGTCCTGTTTCCCCAGGGGGACTGCGGCCCCTGCCTACGGGGACTCGGGGAGCGCCCCGGTGTACGGCGGGCGTCACCCTGGCCGAGGGGCGGTGCCAGGCTGGGGATGCGTCGGCTGCAGCTCCCCTCCCCGGGCCCCTCGTGTCCGCACTGCGGGAGCTGAGAGCCCAGGAGGACGGGCGTTCCGGGCGCCCGGCCTGGGCTGCAGCCACGTGACCCGCGGGAGGTACTTGGGGACGGGTGGGGCTGTCGCAGACACTTCAGAACAGGAGGAGGAACGGCCACCGGCAGTGCGGCCCACGGGCAAGGCCCGGGGGATGTCCCGGAGCAGCAGGGGGTCCCGCCTGGCCCACGGGTGCACTCAGGCCCCTGCTCGTGACCGCGCCGAGCCGCCCCTGCCCTCGTGGCCACGCTCCCAGTTCCCGACGGAGCGCTGGGGCCTGCAGGCCGGGGAGCCCCGGGACGGGGCTCAGCGCGCGGGCTCCTCGTGACGGGAATCGAAGTAGCCTGGCGCCGGGGTCCTGTGGCCCGAGGGTGCCGGACGAGCCTTGTCTGAGTCAAGGGCGCCTGCAGCAAGGCCTCCAGGGAGCGGGGCACGGCATCTCTCAAGTCAGACGCGGTCAGGACGGGCTGGCGGGTCCCAGGTGTGGGGTGGGGTGGGGGGGACTGCCAGGCCACGGGAAGGTGGGGGCCGTGCCGGGAGCCGCGTGGCGCTGTGTGGTAGGGAGCGCGGCGGGGTGTCTGGGCCTCCCCGCAGAGCACAGCTGCTCCCTGGGAGGCCCCCGGCCACAGCCGGGCCCCGCGTTGCTGCCCCGGGCCCATGGCCCCGTGTCCCCTCCGTGGTGGGCAGCTTGCCCCTCGAAGCTTTCCTCCTCGTGCTCGTGGGGTGGGCCCCGTGTCTGCATCGCACCCAGGTGGTGGTCCGCTCGCTGCCCCTGAAACGCAGGCTGCGCCCCTCCGTCCTCAGGGGCCCCGCGGGTTTGCGGGGAGTGTCCCTGCCCCCGGTGGCCCTGGCCCTCCCGACGGCCGCGTCTTCAGCGCCTAACCAGGTGGGCAGCGGTGTCCGTCTCCCTAGGGTGGGTCGCGTCCCCGTGAGTTTCCCGCCATTCCGCAGCGCCCCACGAACCTGTGCCCGCCCCGTGCTCACCGTCTCACTCTCCATCCCCAGGGGTGGACCTCATCGCCGCCTTCTACGGGTGCTTGTACTGCGGCTGCGTACCCGTCACCGTGCGGCCCCCGCACCCCCAGAACCTCGCCACCACGCTTCCCACCGTCAAGATGATCGTGGAGGTGTGCGCCGCGGGCCCCCCACCCCTGGGCTCCGGCAGGCGCCCCAGGGCCCCAGTCTCACTGCCCCCGGCCCCTGCTGCAGGTCAGCAAGTCCGTGTGCGTCCTCACCACGCAGGCCATCACGCGGCTGCTCAGGTCCAAGGAAGCCACGGCCACCGTGGACCTCAGGACCTGGCCGACCGTCCTGGACACGGGTGCGTGTGCTCGGCCCCCCCAGATGGCCCCGTGTCCTCCGCTGTCCCCGAGGGGCGTGGCGAGGGGCCGCAGACGGCCCGGCCAGCTGCACTTCTGGTGGCCAGCGGCCACCTGCTGGGGCCAGCACGCAGCTCGCAGGGTCCCTCGAGCAGGTCTGCGCCGTGGGGGGCAGAGCCCCTCGTCTGAGGCCTGTGAGCCTGTGGCCTCCCACGTCCCCACAGCGGTGGCACCCACTCCCATCGCTCCCCCCGTCACCGGGCAGTGCTGCCGCACCCCGCGCAGTGCTCGCGGGCAGCAGGGAGGGCCGTGTGAACACCCCTGGTCCCTGCACCTCGGCCCGTCGCGTCAGCCTAGAGCTGAGCGTCTCTCCCACAGAAGATACCACGCCCCAACGGCACCCCGCGGCCCCTTGGGGACTCAGTGCACGGCCACTGGGCTGCCAGCCAGCGAGCAGACACGAGTCGCTTCTTGCCGGTCTCACCTGGAGGACGCCTGTCCTTGGCTCCCGGGTGCCGCCCGAGAGGCAGTCAGGTGTCAGTGCCTGCCTGGCACCTCCGGCGGGCGTGCGGGCGTGTCAGGGGCGTCCTGGCCGTGGCCAGACTCCCCGTGCACCCTGGCTCACCGGGCTTCGTCGCCTGCATGGCTCTGACCTCCGCTGGTGGACGGAGCGTGCCCCTCCCTGCCCACCGTCACCGTCCCACACGCTCATGCCTCGGGGCAGGTCCGCGCCGCGTGACGTCCCCCTGAAGGCTGAAGTGAGCTCCCCTCGCACACGCGCAGCCGCCCCCTGCAGCCCAGCTGCCCTCAAGTGCCGCGAGGGTCTCCCCGGTAAGAACCGCGCCTCGTGCCCGGCGAGAGCCTGACACAGTGTCCTCCGCCCCGCAGACGACATACCGAAAAAGAAGGTGGCTCGTGTGTTCAGGCCACCCTCCCCGGACGTGCTCGCGTACCTGGACTTCAGCGTGTCGACCACGGGCATCTTGGCGGGCGTGAAGGTGGGTCCTCTGATCGCAGCCCCACTCACTGCGGGGCGCGGCGGCGCGCAGAGGGTCTGGGGGCGGGGGTCTGCAGGCCCCGCGACCCCCGCAGCCTGAACGAACGGCAGGGCTGCTCCTCCCGGGTGACCCTGGGCGTGGGTCGGCCTCAGAGCAGCGCACGTGCTGCTGTGGGAAGGGGACGTCCGACCTTCTGGGTCCGTGGCTGTCCCGCCTGAGGAGCAGTGGGCTTTGGGCAGTCCCCCCCGTGCCAGGAGCCACGTGCTTCGTCGAAATTCCTGCTTGTCCTGACGCCTCATTCGGGGGTCTTTAGTGCCACTGCCTGGCATCGCCGGTTCGTGCGGGGGTCTGACGTCCACCCTGTGCGGAGGGGACCGTCTCTGGCCACTGAGGACCAGGGCCCGTTCCCTTGCTGCGCCCACTGAGCTGCCCCCGTGCTTTTCTCCCGGAGATGTCGCACGCAGCCACCAGCGCCCTGTGCCGCTCCATAAAGCTGCAGTGCGAGCTGTACCCCTCGAGGCAGATCGCCATCTGCCTCGACCCCTACTGTGGCCTCGGCTTCGCCCTGTGGTGTCTGTGCAGGTGAGTGCCCGCGTGCGGAGCATACAGGCAGGCGTGCGTGTGAGTGTGCGAGGACACGCACGTGCGTGCAGGTAGGGTACGTGCAGGCGAGCGGAGGCGACGCAGGTAACGCGTACGGGTGGGTGTGCAGCGCCGGTGGAGGGCGGTGGGAGCGCTCAGGGGAATGCGAGAGGCTCCGGTCAGCGAAGGCGGGACGTGAAGGCCGTGTGGGGGGAGTGTCCGGGGGAGTGCAGCAAGATGAGTGTGCAGGTGAGTGTGCAGGTGGCCGCAGAGGAGAGCGCAGGCCAGTGGAGGACGGGTGCGGGCAGCCCCGCTGCGCCCGCCTGCCGGGTGGGAACGCGGACTAGTTCTTCAGCACCGGACACGCCGAGACGCGTTTGGGGTGCCAGGAGGCCAGGGGCGCACGCGTGAGGGGTTCGTCTGGCGTGGGGGGCGTTGGAGCCTGGGCCTGCGGGTGCGTGGAAAAGGGAACACGGGTGTCGCGCGTTGCAAACGCTGTTCGGGGCCAGACGTGGGGCGAGTCCTTGGTCCCGTCAGGCACCAGCAAGTGCAGCGGGTCCTCGGGAGCGGGGAGCCGTCCCCCAGTTCTGTGCGACTCCGGGCGGGTGACCCGACCTTCGGCCCCGCAGCGTCTACTCAGGCCACCAGTCGGTGCTGGTGCCCCCGCTGGAGCTGGAGAGCAACGTGTCCCTGTGGCTGTCCGCCGTGAGCCAGTACAAGGCCCGCGTCACCTTCTGCTCCTACTCGGTGATGGAGCTGTGCACCCGGGGCCTGGGCGCGCAGACCAGCGTCCTCAGGGTGAGTCCCCCTGGCCGTCCACCCACGGTCCCCTCAGCAGGCGCCCCCCGGAGCGTCTGGGTGCGCTCCACCCTGGACCGCCGGAACCCCTGACCCCGGCGCGGGGCCCCGCCCGCGAGGAGCCCCTCCAGCCAGTCCCCACCCCCACCCCACCGGGCTCTGAGCACAGAGGACGGACGGTGTGGCCCTGCAGGGGTGTGGGGGGGCGGGCCCTGAGGACCTGGGGCGGAGCAGGCGGGGCCAGCGGAGGCGGAGGCCTTCGCGTCCAGGCCTGGCCTCGGTGCGCTCAGACCTCAGACCCTCAGCCCAGCGTCCCCTCCTCCCCTCGGAAGTCCCAGGACAGCGCTCAGGTCCGCCCCCCCCTCCGCAGACCAAGGGGGTGAACCTGTCGTGCGTGCGCACGTGCATGGTGGTGGCGGAGGAGCGGCCCCGCATCGCGCTGACGCAGTCCTTCTCCAAGCTGTTCAGGGACCTGGGCCTGCCCGCGCGCGCCGTCAGCACCACGTTCGGGTGCAGGGTCAACGTGGCCATCTGCCTCCAGGTGAGGGGCCCGGCCGGCGCCCTGCTGCGGTGTCCCTCCCCGTGGTGTGCGTCCTCCCGCCGCCGCCACCTCTCGTTCTCTGCACCTGTGACGTTTAGCTCCCAAACGCTTCCTCTTGGAGGGCCGCAGGGTCTCACTTTAAGTCAGTCCCTAGTCTCGACGCACGGAGGCTCGTGTGGAAAACAGTGTCCGCGCCGCGACTCGTGTCTCCCCCGGAGGAATCCCTTCAGTCGGAGACCACGGGCGGTTGACGTTTTGAGGGACCGACTCGGTTCAGACGTCCCGCGTGTTACCTGGAAACGTCACCCGACGTGGCAAACCGTATCGCAATCGGCGTCGCTGCGGTCTGTGTCGGGACGTCCAGGCCTTTTACGTGGTAAACGGGGCAGAGGGCCCAGGAGCCCGGCGGCTGACGGCGGAGCTGTTGGCGGCTCCCCCGGTGACTCGGGCCGTTCCCCGGGCTCGGTCCCTGTCTCGATTCCACGCTCTAGAGACACGCAACTGCCTTCCCAGCCACACAGACGGGCTGTCGGGGCCGCGGGCGTCCCGCCCTGCGTCTGAGAGCCGCACCCCCACTCAGCGTGCGAAGGGGTCGCCTCGGTGTGGTGGCACGCGGGGCGCTGCGTGTGGCTGCAGACGTCTGGGTGGGACGTCCACGTCGGCCCTCTGAGCGGCAGCGACGCGTCCGGCCCCCTCACCGCGTGTGTCTCACGTGGCCTGTCGCTTTCTGTTTGTCTCCCGTGCCGTCTCCTCCTGTCCCGCTCCGCTGGCCTCCCTGGCCTCTGTCAGCCCAACAGGCTGGGAAAGCCGGCTGAGCAGGTACGACCGGGACCTCGACCCCGCCTCGCGGCCCCTCCGTGCTTTCCCCCATGAGCTCGTGGGGCCTTGTCCTCAGCCCCAGGCGAGCACGTGTGTCTTTTGCTGTCTCGCTGGGCTCACGGCGGATGCCGTTTGGCACGTTGCCAAAGGCTCGCTGGGACCCAGTGTGAGGGCAGGGCCGCTTGCGGGGTCGTTTCGCATTCACCGCGTCGCCCGCAGAGGAGGGGCCGTGTGGTCTCAGTGGGGCTGGGGTTCGGAGCGACGGTGTCCAGCGAAACAGAACGTAACGTCCGTCACTCAGGGCCCACGTCCAGGGTCAGGAGGGACGCGAGGACGTCACCCTGGCTGACCTGACGGAGCCGCTGCTGGCGTGAGGTCGCCCGGTGAGAGGCCAGGCCCCTCCGCACGGCGGGGTCTTCCCCGTGGCGTGGAGGCCGGGGCCAGCCAGCACCGAGGCGCGGAGTCGTGCCATCGGCGTGTTCGTTCCGTGTTGCCGCTGTTTCACCGATGCTGCCGGGCCACGAGGCCCGTAGGGTGGCAGGCCCCGGGGCCCCTGCGCCTTCCCGGCGGCCGCGCTGTGCGAGCGTCAGGGACCTCTGCTGCTCTCCTTCCAGGGCACGGCCGGCCCGGACCCCACCACGGTCTACGTGGACTTGAGGGCGCTGCGCCACGACAGGTAACGGCGTCCGCGGGCCGCTGGGTCTGCCCCGCAGACGGCCGGCCGAGCTCCACGGGGGAGCCTGGGCCTCCCTGCCCTCTGCGTCCCTGAGTCCCCACGGCTTGGTCACTGTCCCTTTGTCTCGTACCCGTGACCAGGGCGGCCAGCAGGAGCGACTGGACATTGGACGGTTAGCTTTTCACGGGGTGAGGGCAAGCAGACCAGCCGACGGCAGGGAGCTTGTGCGCGACCCCATCTAGAGGCGGGTCTTAGTTTTCACGCCGGTCGGCGGGTGCCGGCGGAAGCGCGGCCTCTCCAGGTGGACAGGTGGACCGTGCCGAGGGCCCCAAAGCAGCCCGGAACGAGCTCCCGCCCTGAGGCAGAGGGCCCGTCCCCTGTGGCGCCAAGGTCCCAGCATGGTCGTGCCCGAAAGCCTAGGGCCTTGGCTCTCGCCGACAGCCTGGCCGCCACGGTGACGGCCCCTGACCGCCTGGAGTCGCCGTCGAGACGGTCACTGTGTGGGGATTTCCTGCCGAGCGAAGCCTTTCTCTCGTTGACTTTTAGGGTCCGTTTGGTAGAACGGGGCTCTCCGCACAGCCTGCCGTTGACGGAGTCTGGGAAGGTAGGGGGGCCGGGGGCGGGGGGCCTCCTGTCACCGCGCACGCACACAGACCGAGACCCAGAGGGACCCCGCGGGCCCCGGCCGGGCGCACGCTCAGCAGGAGCCGTCGCTCTGGCCCGTGAGCCGGGCGTGTGCTCCCCGCCCCCTCACTCCCCAGCCTTTCTCTCCCGTGTTTCGTTGTCACCGTGACTGTGCCTGGAAAGGGCCCTTGGTTCGGGGGGGCCCCACGGAGAGGTCGGAGCCTCCGGCAGGGTGGCCAGGGAAACAGGACGGCCCCACGGGCGGCACGTGGCAAGGGCGCCACCACAGGGCGGGGAGCGCGGGGCCCGGCGCCGAGCACGCACAGCGGAGCCCGCACTCCGGCCCTTCCTGCCCCTCGTCCCTCGCCCCCCTGCCTGGTGGGCCCCGCTGCCACCTCCAGTCTCAGACGCGGGGAAGCCGAGGACACGCCCCAGGTGGCCAGGCCCGGGGCCGCCGGGCTACCGGCAGGGGGGGTCCCTGACCTGTGCACCCCTGGAGTGTTCTCCGTGGGGCCTGGGAAGAGCGACACCCGTCTGCCCTGGGGACACGGTGCAGGTCTCAGCAGCGGGCCTGCCGGAGTCTCGGGCTCTCCGTGTTCGGGGTCCCCGCCCAGAGCCTGGAGGCTGACGGAGCCGGGGTCAGAGCCCTTGCGGGGCTGGACGGCCCCCCGCAGTTGCGTGCCCCGTGAGAGGGGCTGTCCCCAGGCAGAGCGGGGCTCGCGTAGCCCCTCACGACGTCCAGGCCCGGGCCTGGGCGGGGGACACGGGAGGGGGCCAGGAGTCCCGTTCGTGTTCGTCAAAGTCTCTTGCGTGTGCTGAAGCTCAAAGTCACGTTCCCGTTGGCTTCAGACCCCGTCCGTGGCTCGTGGGCCCCCCGCCCTTCGGGCCCGGGGCCGGGGCCAGGCCGTGCCGCCTCTGACGGGGGCTGTCCTTGCAGATCCTCCCCGGGGTCAAGGTCGTCATCGCGCACACCGAGACCAGAGGGCCCCTTGGAGACTCGCACCTGGGAGAGGTGAGGCGGCCGCGCCGACTGGCCCCCGGCACACACGCTGTGCTCCGGGTCCCAGGCCCCGGCGGGATTCCAGGCCCCCGGGGATGAGCACCCCACGCTGGGTCCCCCAGCAGCCTGGGGGGTGGGGGCCCTGCAGACCCCGAGCCGGGAGGAGGGCCTCCTGCTCCTGAGGACACGTCCCGGGACACAGGCTGTGCACCCGTGTGGTGACAGCCCGTGTTGGTGCACGTGCGTCAGGGTAACCTGGGACAGGTGGGACTGACCCCTGGAGGCCAGGTGGCAGGGTCAGCACAGACCCCGGCTCGACTGGCCAGGTCGGTCGGTCACGATGGGAGCAGCCGTGAGCACCCGGTGCCGGGCTCGGGGGACGTGCCGTGGAACCGGCGTCCTGGTGCCAGGCGGGCACAAGGCCCCTGCTTGTCCGCTGCGTTCCGGGCCCGGTGGGTGACGCCCGGACTCTGCCCAGTCTTGGTCCACCAGGGCCAAGCGTGAGTGAGCCCGGGGCCTCCCAGGGCGCTCAGCACCTTGGTGGGCACACGTGCCTGTCCCTGGGCTGGGCGGGTTGCTGTGGGGCCTGTTCGGTGATCGCGCGCCCCACGGGGCCCCGCTCCGGCTGGGGCCCACGTCTCCTCTTCGGGCACTGCCTTTGGGGACGTCTAGAGCCAGGCGACCGACCACGGGTTCAGGGTGGGCCGTGCTTGGAAGGGTGCCCCAGGGGCCCAGGCCACGGTGCGTCACGACCGGCCCTGTGCCCCGAGGGTGCGTGTGAGCACGTGCAGGCAGGCCTGGCGCTGTGAGAGTCGCCCGCGTCCCTCTGGACGTGCAGGCCGCCCCGTCCGCGTCACAGCGCGCGAGGCGAGGGGTGGGGGGTCCCGGCACGGAGCTTGCCCTGGCACAGCCTCTTGGCCACGAGCCCTGCGTGGAGGCCGCAGCCTCCTGGCCTGCTCCCGGGCTCTGCCCGTGCCCGAGTGCGCGGGGCGGGTCGCCCAGCCGCGCGCGGCGTTCTGTCCGTGCCCTGTGAGTCCCGGACGGCACCTGCGCTCAGCTGGCCGTGGTCCTGGTGCCCGCAGATCTGGGTGAGCAGCCCCCACAACGCCACCGGCTACTACACGGTCCACGGGGAGGAGGCGCTCCACGCCGACCACTTCAGTGCCCGGCTCAGCTTCGGCGACACCCAGACCACCTGGGCGAGGACCGGCTACCTGGGCTTCCTGCGGAGGACGGAGCTCACCGACGCCCGCGGAGGTCGGCACCGCGCGGCGGTCCCGCCCCAGGCTGTGCTGCGCCCCGGGGCCTGCGGGAAGCCGGGTCCTGCCGCAGGGCGCGCCAACAGCCGTGTTCTCTGGAGACTCCGTGTCTCCCTGCGGCTGCCCCACTGCCCTCGCGCGCTCGGCCCCCGCCGAGGACGTGGGGCGTTGGCCCAGGCCGCCGTGTGCTCCTCGGGCAGCGCCACCAGCCCACGCAGCAGCCGAGTGTGGCGCCCCCTCCCCCGCACGGGGCCGGCCGGTCCCCTCAGCACCGCTGTAGCCGCGCCTGCTGCTGTGGAGTCGGGTCCACGCGGACAGCGTGTCTGAGTGGAGGGGACGGGTGGCACCTTCGCGAGGGCCCCGCGGCCCCTGTTCCCGGGCGGGAGGCGGCCCCGCGGCCCGCCCCCTCTGAGGGTGAGCCCCTGCCGTTGACAGAGCGGCACGACGCGCTCTACGTGGTGGGCTCCCTGGACGAGACGCTGGAGCTGAGGGGCATGCGCTACCACCCCGTCGACATCGAGACGTCCGTGGTCCGCGCGCACAGGACCATCGCCGAGTGGTGAGCGCGGGACGCCCGGGGCCCACACGCCCTGCCTCTCGGGGCCCCGGCTCCGGGCTCGCTCCCTGGAGCCCGCCCGAGACCCCACTGCCCTTGGTGTCCTATTTCCTGGGCCGCTTCAGAGAGGGCTCCGCCCCGAGCGCCCAGGGCACAGGCTTGCCCCCCACGGCTGCCCAAGCACCCGCCCAGGCCGAGCGCGCACCCGGGACCCGGTCCCACGACGGGAGCTCGGTTAGGGCAGGTCTCGCTCTCAGGTGAGGCGACGCTCCCGGTTCCCGGCCCGTGTAGCTGTGAGCACAGCCGGCGTCGCCCTCGCGTCGTGACCGCGTCAGTGCGCACGCTTCCCGGCTCGGCGCCGCCTCGCACGTGTCCCTGACGCCGCCGTCTCCCCGCAGCGCCGTGTTCACCTGGACCAACCTGCTGGTGGTGGTGGTGGAGCTGGACGGGCTGGAGCAGGAGGCCCTGGACCTGGTGGCCCTGGTGACAAACGTCGTGCTGGAGGAGCACCACCTGGTCGTGGGCGTGGTGGTCATCGTGGACCCGGGCGTGATCCCCATCAACTCCCGCGGCGAGAAGCAGCGCATGCACCTGCGTGACGGCTTCCTGGCCGACCAGCTGGACCCCATCTACGTCGCCTACAACATGTGACGGCGTCACCCAGGCCTCCGGGCGCTGGAACCCGGGAGACCCTGCACTGTCCCAGCCCCCGGGGCACTGTGCCCTCCCCCCCACGCGTGCAGGCGCGCCGCGGAGTCCCCCGATCTCCCGAGAAGCCAGCTCCTTGGCTGTCTGAGTCCGTCTTCAGGGGCCTTCCCCGGACCTGGGTGTCCGGATTCTCACGGGGCAGCCGGGAGGGGCGCCGCGGGGCGGGCGTGCAGCTCGTCCCCTGCCGTGGTGGTTGATTCCCGGTCCCGCTGACGGGACCCCGAGCAGAGTCTGTGTGAGGCGGGACTGAGGCCGCCCGGCCGACTCGGACCGTGCCCGGGGGCCGCGTGGACAGGCCGTGGAACGGGGCGGCCCCCCCACCTTCTCTGCTGAAACGGGCGTGCCCAGCGGGCGGGCACGGTGTCGCTCTCGGCGAGGGCCCTCGGCGCTGTCGAGGGAGATGCCGTTGCAGAAAGACGAGCGCATTGCGCTGTGAGCCCCTGCGGGGTGCCACCGTGTGCTTGTCGCCGTGTGAATTCTCAGTGCGAGCAAGGGGGCCGGGGGTCGCGCCCTCTCCGGTCACCCACGTAGGGGCCGTGGCAGAGCCCCCGTGGCCTTCACTTCTGGAGTGGGTGCCTGTGACATGGGCCACGTCCACGGCCTCGCCTCCCCCACCGTGCCCGACGCCGCCTGGTCACGGAAGCTAAGCGGGTCGGGCCTGGTTATTACCGGGGGGGAGACCGCCCGGGAAGAGCGGGTGCTGTCCGCGTGCAAACAAACAACGGCCAAACCCAGGCGGGTCCCTCATTCCAGCGTGGCGGGGCTGGGGTGACCCCGCATCAAGGCAGAGGGCGTGAGTCCGTTAGAAGCGTCCAGAACCCGCGTGTGGGTCTGAGCGTTCCCGTGGCTGGCGGCGGGTGTTTCCTGGGGCCTGGGTCTGGGTGCCTGGGCGTGGGGGACCCCGTGCCTCCCGCGTGCTCCGTGGAGACACCCGGGTTTTGCGCGCTCTCCCCGGACGGGCGCCTGGCAGCGCAGTCGCGATTCCTCCAGCATTTTCCATCCCGCCCAGGAGGTCTGGCCGACAGGCCGACCTGCAGCTCCCTCGGAGCGTCCGCCCGCGGCGGTGCGGCGTGTCGCCCCCGCGGGCGTCCCTGCCCTCCGTGTGAGCACGGACACGCGGCGCGGCCCACCACTCGGCGCACCGGGGCCGTCGCCGTGGGCCAGGGCGGGACCCCGGACGTGGAGTCGCAGCCTGGCAGCCGCGAACACCGTCAGCGTCTCGTCCTGAGGCGGCGGCGTCCTGGGGCCGAGACGGCGAGGAGCCCGTGCGCACGAGCACAGTCTCCGGGATCCGCGTTCCACGGGAGCTTTTGTATCGAGGTAATAAAGTCACCGACTTGGCAATTCTGCGGCTCCAGACGGGTGAAGTTCGTGAACCGCCCCGCGGGGGACGTGCTTGTCACGCGTTTCTTTTTTCGGAGATGAAAGGCGCGTGAGCTCCCAGCGCCCATTCACCCAGCACCCTGGGGTGTGGAGGAGGGAGGGGGCCGCCACCCTGCTTCGGGGGAACAGGGCGGCGTCAGGGTTGGTGAGAGCGTTTCAGGGGTTCGCTTTCTCCTTCGAAAAGATCCGCGGAAAGAGGCGCCCGCGACTCTCACCAGCTTCTGCGCCGGACAAGCCGCGCCTCCCGGCCTGCCCCGTGCGCTGCCCCCCACCCCCTTGTTTCAGCGCCGGGGGCCAGGCAGCCCCCCCCGCCCTGACCCCCACCCCTGGGGTGAGCACAGGCCGGGGCCGCTGCGTGTCTGTCCCGCGTGTCCGTCCCGCGGGGCCCGTGTCTGGGCCCTGACGCTGTGGACGGACGTGGAGCCCGTCCTGGGGGCTCTGGGGCGTCCTGACCGCTCCGTGCGGGCTGGGCCGGGCCGGTGTGGCCGGGCCAGGGGGGCAGGGAGGGGTTGGGGATGGGGGAGGACGGGCGAGGGGGGGGCAGGGGGGCCGGCCTGAGCCTCAGACCCACCCAGCCACGCACCCGGGGCTCCCCTGGGGGCGGTCTCCGCGCGGCCAATCACAGCTCCGGGTGCGGCCCCCAGGGGAGCCCCAGGCGGGCTCTGGGGACCCCATGTGAGGGTGGGGCTGCCCCCTTCCCTGTGCCCGGGACTGCCTCACCCCCGCCCCTCCTTGCCCCTGCCTTGGGGCGGGGGTCCCGGGGCGGAGTGGGCCGAGCCCAGGGTCCTGTGTGGCGCCTTCGTCCCCCCCCACCAGGTCCCTCCTCACTGAGGACAAGAGGGTGGGCCCGACCAGGCAGCACTTACGCCGCTGCTGCGGGGGGGGGGGCTATGAGGACTGGAGGGAGCAGTGTCCCCAGGGGGCTGTGAGGACCTGCGGGGTGCAGTGTCCCTCCCCGGGGCGGGGAGAGCTGTGACGGTGGGGGGAGCAGCGCCCCGCGCCCTGGGTGAAGGCGCACCCCCGGGCCTGGGGTCCGAAGGCAGGCTCCCCAGGGGCCCGGGACACCTGCCCGTCCCTGTGCTTGAGCCGCTGGACATCAGTGGGCGGCGTCCCCCTGGGATGCTTGGATCAGTGGGCCTCCCCCCCCACATCCCCACCACGGCCCAGGGCCCGGCCCCGTGCAAACACCAGACCCCGGTGGCCGGACAGCGGCGCGTGCCCACTGCGCAGCCGGCGGTCCCCAGGCCGACCCGCGTGAAGCTGCGGTGGGGCCCCGGGGCCTGCACAGCTCCCAGGCTGGCCCCCTCTCCAGGGGCGCCCGCACCCCCAGCGGTTCTGCCCCTGGAAACCCCTGGGCCACCCCCCTCCCGGGGCCTGGGGACAGGCCCGGTTCCTCCGGCACCCCCCGGGGACCGGCTCGGGGCGCCCCTGGGCTGTTGGTGCTGCTGCATCCGGCCCGTGGGGCCGGGGCGCTGGGGTCTCCCAGAGTGGGAGGCCGAGGGCCGGAG
The DNA here is from genome assembly GCA_030015415.1 of Cynopterus sphinx. Taxonomy (NCBI): domain Eukaryota; kingdom Metazoa; phylum Chordata; class Mammalia; order Chiroptera; family Pteropodidae; genus Cynopterus; species Cynopterus sphinx. The sequence continues at coordinate 78,393 of CM057380.1, read as the reverse complement.
CACCCAGTCCCTCCTTGTGGGCAGTGCCCCAAGGGCCCCTGAAACGGCAGCCACCGCCCGGCACCCTTCTCTACCCGGTCCGCGGCCAGCACCGAGGGACCGGCAGGCGCCACCGGCCGCGCGGCAGCAGAGGCCGCCCCAGACCCCGGCCGCACTCGCTCTCAGGCACGTCCGGTGGCCACGGGGCGTCGCGGGGCTTTTATTTAGCGCAAGCAGGAGCCGTCAGTTGGTTTACGGGGACCTGTGTCCTCGAACAGAACGGAGAGGGTGGACGAGACCGACTCGGGCTTTCCGGGAGGTGGCTTTTGGGATCTGTGACTTGACCGGGTGAATCCGTGGACTCGGCAGCGTGACGTCGCCCGGTGAGGACGGAGCCGCCTCAGCCCGAACAGACCGGTCTCCGCAGGGGCCGGCGAGGAGGCCGAGGCGGCGGCGCCTTGCGGCACGGGGTCTCCCAGAGGCGGGGGCCAGGCCGGCCCCCCGGACCCCTCCAGCAGGCGCCCCGCGACCCCGCCGGCTCGAGCCCCGGACAGAGCCGCGCCTTCCCCTTCAGGACGGCCGGCGGGAAACTGATCGGGAACCAGCCTCCCCGCGGAAGAGGGACCCGCGCGCGGCCGGGCTCTGTGGGCCGCCGCGGCCTCGGCCAGACGCCGGCTGCGTCAGGCGCCCTGGGCACCGGCGACGGCGAAGGGAGGCGGGCAGGGCTGTGCGGTTCCGGACGCGGTGGCGACGACCCCACGGCTGCCCGGAGTCCTGGGTGGCCGTCGGGGTGCGCTCGGGGGTCGGGGCCTCCCGAGCCGCGGCAGCCGGGACGGCACAGGCTTCGTGGCTGACGACAGACTTTCCTAAGCGACGATGGCTGATTCCCCGGGACCGGGCGCGCGCGCGGATGCTAACAGCGGAAGTGACCACGGGGCCCCTAAAAGCAGCCCTCGGAAGGGGCTTCCAGCGTCCCCTTCGCAAAGCAGGAAGCCCCTGGGTAGCTGCGAGCGACAGCGCCCGCCGGCCCGCGAGCCCCCCCGGGACAGGGACGGCCCGGCCTCCCCGGTCACTCCTGCTCGAAGAACTCGTGGCAGGCCACGGTGACCATGGCCACGAAGGCCATGAACTCCCGGAAGTCACACTCGCCGTCCCCGTCCAGGTCCAGAGCTTCCATGACTTTGTCCACCGCCTCCTGCTCCCTGATTTCCTACGAGAGACGAGAAGGTGCCGGCCGTCTCCCCGCGGGCGGCGCGTGGGGCCGGGAGAGCGAGTAAGGCCGGGCGGGCCTCGAAGGTGCACGACGCCCGCAGGACTCCTCCTGCGCCGGGGGCTGGCGGCCGGGCTGTGGCCTCTCGACCTCACCCGGGCACCCCCGCCCTGACCCGCAGGCCGGAGAGGGAGCTGCCTGGGGAAGGGGCCCTGAGGAGTCTGGAAGCGAAGGCCCCTCCCCTCCCGCGTCCCTGAGCCGGGCCGCTCTGCCCTGGTCAGGCGGGCCCTGCAGCCCGTGCCACGCCCTCGGGCCTGGGGGTCCCGGGCTGGGCTGTCCGAGTGCTCAGCCAACGGGCGCCGAGTGGCGGCTTCAATCACCGTCGTGGACGCTAAACGTCTCCCACGGCCACAGCAGCCCGTTTCGTCCCCGCACACGCTCGTCTCACGTCTTCCTGACGTGGTCGCCGCGGCCACGCCGCCACCAGCGCGCGCCCGTCCACGCCGCCGTCGCTACGGCGGACCCTCAGCGCTCTCCAGGGTCCTGCCGTCGCCGTCCCCCCTGTGCCTGGGAGCGGGGACCCCCCCGGGGCTGCTGGGGAGACGCGCACGCACCACTGCGGCTTCGCGGGCGAGACTCACCTCGAGGAAGTGGGGGAGCTCGTTGCTGAGCAGCTCCTTCAGCTCCGACTTCTTCAGCCTGTGCTTGTCGCCCTCCCGCCCGGAGTACTGGTGGAACACGCCGATGAGGGCCACCACGGCCTTCTCCAGCTCGGACATGCTGGGCGCAGAGGAAACGCCTGCTCACGCCGCCGGCCTCGTCTCACTCGGCGGGACGTGGCCCGCTGCCCCTCGCGGGCTCAGAGCAGGGCATTCTGGGAACCCCCAGCGTTTCACACTTCACCCCTTGACTCTCAGACCCCCCTCCGCTCACCCCTGCCGGCCGCGTCTACGGCGTCCCCGGGCCCCTGGCTGCGGGTCAGGTTGGGTCGACGGGAAACCAGCAAACACGGGAGAGCGGGGGGCAGGGGGGGCTCCGGGCTGCCCTCTGGCCCGCAGCGCTGCCACCCCAAGACCAGGGACAGTGCAGAGCCGGAGGAGGGCGCGGACACCAGAGTGCTCCGACCCGCCCTCTGCAACCCGGAACCCGGGCGGAGACCCGGCGCGGGCGGCGCAGGTCCCCCCGGGGGTTTTGAGGACCAGGAAATGGGCGGATTGCCTTCCTTCGAATTAATGGGTAAATTTAATTCGTTTTTAATAAAAAGAGTTCCTGGGAAAATAAAGCTGGTAGGATTGCCTGATTTTTTAAACATCAGTGGACAGGGCCGCGGTCGACTGGAGGCGGCCGCGACGTCAGGCCCTAGGCTGGGCCGGCCCCCAGGGCAGACCCCGGCAGCGGCTCCGCTGGCAGCGCCCCAGGTGCCACTGCTCCTCACGGCCCTTGCTCTGCAGCCGTCAGAGGAAGAGGCGTTGGCCGCCTCCCGCCTCCCGCCTCCCCTGCGGACCGCAGAGGGCTCGTCCAGCCCAGCCCAGCCGGGGCAGGCGCCTCGTCGGAGGGCCCCGCCTCCCAGCCTCCCGCAAATCCCAGGCTGGGCCCGAGGAACTCGCCCTTTCCCTGGACCCCAGTCATTCGAGTCTCAGCCCCGTCTTGGTTACGAACAAAAGCGAGAATCACATCGGACCGTTGAACGCCACTCCCGTGCTGAAGGTGTCACATCTCAAACTAAACTGGAATAAAATATTTAAGGTGATTTCCGATTTCCCAGAGGAAGGGGAATGGAGGTTTTGGTCTCGTCCTGTCTTTATTCGTACGCCCTATCGATGATCCGTCTGCTTTGTTGTGCTTTTAAGTCCCTGAAAGCCAGGCCTAGTACCTGCAGAAGGAGCCATTCAGCTGGATGAAAACTTTTATCATTTCGTACTTTCTTATCCTCGGCACGAGAGTCTTCAGTTACTGATTTTTTCTCTTTTAATGAAAACAACCAAACAAGAAACTTTTACATCGTCCCCACGCTTCCCCCAGTCCTCGACGATTCGGGGACGGAGAGTTAATGTATTTTTTGTGAAGTGTGACTAGTGGGACTTTTTAAAAGGAAAAGCATTCATAACCGCACCACGAATTAAAATCCTTTCCCGCTAAGCCTTCCTTTTGGCTCAGAAACAACTGGCGCTTTACAGTTTATCTTTTAAGAGAGACGGAAACCCCCATGCGGCCTCCGAGCTCCGTTCTGGCCTCAGTCGGCCTCTTGGCCCTTCGTCCATCTTTCCAAGTTGAAAACGAGAACTTTGGGGCTGTGACTCTGCAGACGGCGCTGCCAGGCGAGGCGCCCCGAACCCCGACCCTGCTCGCCCTTCGACCCGCTACGTGGTTTGCCCCCAGACCTCTGGGGGGTCACATAGCTTCTGCGTGGAGTCCCAGGGACCTTGGGCTGGCCCGCCCAGGGCGAGGGCGGAGGGAGCCAGCAGAGAGGGCATTGACCTGTGAGACCAGGCCGCCCGTCACTGCAGCCGGGAGGTGGCGGCCCTGCCCTGGGGGTGTCTGCAGCCGACCCCGAGCCCGGCGGAGGCTTCTCCGACTCCTCGGGCCTGAGCAGGTGAGCGGAGCGAGTGGCGTGGCGCCCGCCCTGCAGGTGAGAGGCGCACCGCCGAAATGCTGCAGCCACTGCCCCGTCCCTGCCCCACCCTCTAGGTCTGGGCCCGAGAGAGAAGGGCAGGCTCCCCACTCACGTCAGGCCTCGCTGCTCCTCTGGCCTCCTCCTGGCGGCAGTGTCCGAGTGGCAGCCGCGGTGGCAGGGCGCGTTTTATCCCTCCTCTGGCCGGCCCATGCAGGCCCAGGCGGCCAATGGGGACCGAGGGTGGGTGGGGGCGGCCCCGGCCAGGCCCCCTGGGACTGCACTTGGGCCAAGGAAGACAAGGGCCTGCAGGGCAGCAAGCGGGGAGTCAGCTTTTTGTGCCGGTTCTAATTTATGCGAGATGTCGATGCTCTGCAAGCCAGCCCCAGCCGGTTCAGACAAAGCCGCCCTTCAGCCCGCGGGCCCAGCGCAGGCTGGTTTCCAGGGCAGGGGCCCTGAGCCCCGAGCCCCGCTGTCTCCGGCCCCTGCTGGCCACCCGCGGGAGGCCCGGGACATCAGCGCCCCGAGCCAAGCAGGGCTGCCCGGAGCAGCCACGAGGCCAGCGTCTGCGGGGTCTGAGCTGTGCGGCCTAATTGACATCTGCTGCTTTTAGGGGAGAGCCTTGTTTAATGTGATCGAGAGCATGTGCCACATGCACCCCGAGGCCTCCTTCACTCAGGGTGCACGGTCGCAGACCGTCAGAGCCGGACACGCCTGGACGTGGTCTTGCAGACTGCTCTGCGGAGGCGAGGCGCTGAGCCCTCCCCGAGACAGGCCCACAGGGGCCTGGGGAGCCGGCCCGGACCGCCCACACGCGTGCCCAGGGGCACCCGCCCAGCCGCTCCCAGCAGAAGGGGGGGCGAACTCCCGGGACGGTGACCTGGAGAGCGCTGGCTGGGCCTCCTGCTGGCTCGGGCCCGAGGTGGCCATGCGGCACCACAGAGACGTCGGGGACACCGTGGTTTGCCATCATCTGTGTGATGGGAAATTCTCGGTGGCTCAACACCCAGAAGTGTCCCTGGAAATAGTGCGGGGCCGGGAGCTTGGGCCTGGCCCCCGGGTCTGCACGTTATAACCAGCTGCCCGCGGGGGCCCCCAGGGTCTGCGGCGAGTGTGGATGCGGCCCGAAGGCACAGACGCAGCTTTCAGCCCCACCCGAGGTGCCCCCGAAACGCAGTGGCGACGGCAGCCCTGTCGGGCAGAGCTTCGAGCAGCGCGCTGGGTCGCCCCGCGCGTCTGCAGTGCCGAGTGGCCGGAGTGAGGACGCGCGTCCACTCACGCGGTTGCTCACGATCCCGCTGGCCAGCAGCTGGGCAGGGACGGGACCGGAGTGTCGGGCCCAAAGCTGCGAAGCCCAGAAGACCACCAAGGAGCCAACACCGATGCGATCCCGCGGGGGTCTCTATTCAGACCCGAGTCCGGTCCCTCAACCCACAGCGAAGCAGCAGCGTCGGAGCGCGAGCCCGCACCCCGGGGAAGCGGGTATTTTCAGAGAAGCGCGGGCATTCCGGGCCCGTCCCTGCCTGATCGGCTGTGTAAGGGTGGTGTGAGGCCGGGGGCGGGGGGTCCATTGGTTTTCTTCCTTTAACTAAGGGTCAGCAAGGGGTCACAGCAGCTGGAGGCATTTTTAACTAAAGGAGGCTTAGAGGAAAGCTGAGTCTTGGATAAAAACTAAGTCCCTTTCATGGAGGACCGGTGACAAGGAAGGCCCTGGAGGAGGCGGGGGAGAGGCCTGGGACGGAGCCTCTGGGCACCTGTGACGAGCGAACGCCCCAGGGGCCACGCACCGCAGAAGAGACTCTGAGCAATCGGGGACGTGGTCGCCCGTGAGCTTCAGCAGCTCTGCCTGCCACCACTCCAGGGCTCGCCCAGTGTGCCCATGAGCAAAGTGGCCGTGTGGCAGCCATGGAAACGTGCATGTGCTCATCATCACGGTGCCCTCACCGAAGCTAACTGGCTCTGGCAGCTGCCAACAGCCGAGCCCCGTGCTGAGTCCGTGGTGACCGGCAGGCGCCTGCCTGGTGGCCGGCTGATTACAGTGGGCCTGTACGTCACAGGAGGCGCAGAGGCCTGTCCTCCCCGGAGTGGCCACACTCTGGTCGCAGAGTGGACTGCCCCGTCTGCTTGCCCCCACCCACCGCCCCAGCCCACAAAGGCTGTGCCCACTGTAGCGGCATCTGGGCAGCTTTGCAGAAGACCAGGGAGCGAAGGAAGTGTGACGAGGGGCTTGTGCCATGAGAAAACTGGTTTCACCACACACCGAGGCCCCGGAGGTGGCCAGCCCGGTTGCCAGGCGGACGAGCTTTCCTGAAGAGTAGGTGGTGGCGTCCAGTGGGGCAGCGCTGAAGGGAGGGGTTCTGTACCACAGGCTGCTCCGAATTGGGGCCGCTCCACAGTGCTGTGTCCCCTGAGCCAGGCACACGGGTGCGGGAAGCAGGAATTGGGAGGACACGGTCTACGGCCTGGCCCCCTGAACGTGCCCGATCCCGGCTGGTCTCGGAAGCTAAGCAGGGTCGGGCCTGGTTAGTGCTTGGATGGGAGACCGCCTGGGAAGACCAGGTGCTACGGGCGTGAGAGAGAGAGAGAGAGAGAGAGAGAATTGGACGTACGAGTGCTCCTGCCCCTATGACACTGGGTACCCTTCCCGCAGGATGTTGGTTTCCCTCAGCAACTTCGGGACAGTCTAGAGAGCACAGTGTGCAGAGGGGCACCCCTCCACCAGGGGTCACGTGCCCCACCCCACGACACTGCGCCAGCCACTGGGCCACTTTGGGCTCCTTTTGCCTCTGAACCAAAAGGCGAAACGGGGCAAAGTGCCGCTTGGAGTGGCGGATCCCAGCAGGCACGGGGCGGGTGACTGGCACCTGGGGGCCTGGGGGCCCAGGACTGTGGGCCCTCTTAGTCCTTCCGTGGCCAGGGAAACTGCAGCCACCGAGAGGTCGCAGCGCAGCAGGTCGGCGGGCTCAGGTCCTGCGCACCTGCGGTCTGGTCACCTGCGGCCGTGCGGAACCGGTCACCTGCGCACCTGCGGGTCCGGTCGCTGCCCACTGCGGAGCCGACCGTCTCCCTGCCCCCCCGCCCCGGGTTCTCCCCGAGCGCAGGGCGCGGGGCGGCCTTCCTTCCCGCGTGCCCGGGGCCGGGTTCGCCGTGGACACGCTGAGGGGGGGGGGAGCGTGCGGCGGGGACGAGTCTGCGCCGTCCCATCCCGCGGGAGCTGGGGGGGGCGGGGGCGCGGGGCGGCCCCGCCGGAGGGGGAGGGGGAGGGGGGAGGGGAAGGGGAGGGCCCCCGCCCCCGCCCCCGCCCCCTCGGCGACCCTGCGGCCTCTGCGCCCATCGGCCCGCGCCGCCGCCTCGGCCCCCGCGCCCGGGGGGTCTGGTGACCTCCCGCGGGTCCCCCCCCCCGCGGCGAGGCGGCGGGGCCGGACGCGTGTCCGGGACGCGGGGCCTGGATGCGGACGCCGCGCCGCCCCTCGTCCTCCCGCCCCGGCTCCCCCGGCCCAGGGACAGCCCCGCGCCCTGGCGTCCGGGCGCCCCCCGCACCCACGCGCAGGGCCTCGGGGCCGTGCGCCGGCCCCAGCATCCCCGCTGCCCACTGCGGCCGCCCCCCGGCAGCGGCCCCCGGCTCCGGGCTCCCGGGCGCACCGGCCTCGGGGAGGTCCGTCCTCGTCCCCCCTCAGCCCAGGGGGCCCGGACGCCCCGGGTCAACGGGGCCGTCCACATCGCCCTGCGGCTTGTCCCCGGATCGGACCCGCTGGGCCGCTGGGCGACACGCGGACCGAAACGGTTCACTGACTTCTTACTGACCTTCCTTAGTCTGAGATGTTTCCAGAATATTCCGAAGGGCGCTGTGTGGGCGGAGTGAACCAGCAGCAGGACGGAGGGGAGGGAAGGAGCAGCACCCCTGCCTGGGGCCGGGCCGTCGGAGCCACCGAACCCCCCACGAGCCCTGCCCAGCTGCCGCCGAGGCCTGGGCTCCCCCACTTCCCCGGGTCGGCCCCAGCGCGCCCTGCGGTTCTGCTGGGTTCCGACCCCGGCGGAGGGGCTGGTGCCGGCCCCGTCAGGGCTCCGTCTCACAGCCCTGCCCCCTTCAGACATCGCTAGCCCGTGCCGGGCCGCACGCACTTCTGACCGGCCCCTCCCCGGCTCTGTGAGCTCCGGGAACCACGCACGTAGTTTGCGTGAAGGCGGTCACTTGTGTGGGTGGGGCCGGGGCGCGCAGCCCCCCTGCTCTCGGGCCCACCGCTGCCCCAGCTCCGCCGCTGCTCACCAGACCGGATGCTCTCTGAACCCTGTTTTTGGGGTTTCATGGAGGTCCCACCCTATAGGCACGATGGATTGTCACTGACCATTGATGACCGGCTCAGGCCGGAGGTCCGGGCAGGGCTACAAGGTCCAGCTCTCTCTGTGGTGGTTCCCCAGGTGACCAGGCCCCACCTGAGGCCCCAGGGGTGCTCATCAGCGTCAGGTGAGGCATAGCTGGAAGGTTCCACTGGGAATAACAAGGTGGCCTCCCACACCATCACCTCAGGTCACAGGGTTTCAGAAGCTCTGCCAGGGGCCAGGTCCGTGCGTATTAGACCACATCACACCATGTAAGGGCCCTCGTAAGGGAAAGGGTCTAAGGGGACGGGTGTGCCCTGTTGCCCAGGTGAGAACAAAGCCTCAGGACATGGAGAACCAATCCCGGCAGCTTGCTGCGGAGCCCCGTGTGGAGCCCGGGAAGAAAGGTGTGAGGGACACTGGCCAGGAGCAGCTGCCTGGTGTGCGGCTGCGGCACCTTGAGAAATGGCCAGCTTCTCCGTCTGGGGAGCCAGGAGAGGTGATGGGGGCTCAGCCCCTCCATGTCGAGGCTGCCATTTCTCTCGATGCAAAGTCAGCCAGGGGACCCAACAGGAGGGTCTGCTGGCAGAGGAGTGGGCTGGCAGAATGGGGGGCAGCACCATCGGGGGCCAGGTCCACTTCCCAGACTGACTGCCTTCTGCCCTAGGCGGCGGGTCTGCGGTCAGCAGGCACACAGCTTCCGCCAGGTCTCCTGTCACCCAGAGGCCCTCCTTTCAGCCCACTCCTCGTCCACTCAACAGCCCTCAGCGCCACTTAGTTCACTGGCCAGACCCGGGCCTGGCACATCGCGCAGAGGCCAAAGGGTCATCTGGCTTGAGTTTCCAGGAGGTGAGGACTTGGGCAGCAGTGGAGATCGTCCCTGCTGTGAAGGAGGCTGCTGCCACCGCAGTCCCCGGGGGAGCCCGGCGGGGTTCAGGTCCCGTGCTGTGGACAGACCTCCAGCACGTGCTGCACGATTCTCAGCCTCAGGAAAAGGGGAAAAGCAGCACCCCTCAGAGGGGCCCTGAGGCAGCGAGCGAAGTTGTGGGTGCACGCACGCACGCACGCACGCACACGTGCACACACGCCAGCACTGGTGCATACAACGTGCAGCGCCCAATGCACTCACTCAGCGGTCACTGTTACCCCCCCTAAAAGTGGCTGTTCCTACGCATCGAAGTCCCTGGCTCTGTCGGCAGACGGAGCAAAGGACAAAGGACACAGCTTTCTCTCCGAGCCAGTCCACGGGGATCCAGAAGCGCAGGACACACTCGTTGGCCAACCTGGAAGACCCAATTTGGCAAATCGTGACAGAGCATCTACTGCACAAGTATCACAGTCCATTGTTTTTGTGCCACGTCGGATTCCACGCACCCTCCAGTTCCCTCCCATTCATCCCAGAGCCTGTGCTTCCACCGGGAGGGCAGCGCGGTGGGAGCAGAGACGCCAGGGCCCGTGGCAACGCCAGCGCCCGCTCAAAACAGCAGGGCTCTTGTTTCTGGGTTTCAACTTTTCTTTCTTTCTTTTTACTTGAGAGAAAGAATTGGCGGAGAGCACAGGAGCGCACTTTCCCCCGCGGCTCTGTGCCTGCGGTTTCCGCCCGGGGGCCTGCGCGTCCTGGGGAGAAGCCCGTTGAGCTGTGCCAGGGGAGGCCACAGGGAAGGAACACCGCGTTTCCCCTCTCGGGAACTCTGCCGCCAATGGTTGTTTGAATATCCTTTTAATGACTTAAGGACTCCTGGAGATTTGTCATAAAATCATGTCAGGTTTCATGTTTAAAAAAAATCATTAGATTAGCCCCTCTGGCTTTTCACAAATGGGAACCTTTTTCACCGTACTCTGTAATCCGCACACGTCTTTGCCACTTTGTCCATTGTGGGCCCAGAACCGCACACAGTATTCGGCCTCCGCATTAAGCCAAATGAAGGACAAAAACCTAATTAAGGGATTGTCAGAATGTTTAACTAATGAGGATTCATATACCTGGATGTAAAAATGCCTCTGTGTGATGGAACCGTCTTCAGTGGCAATGATCCGAAAGGCAGGAATGAGTTAATCTAGTTGAGATTTAAATAAAGAATATACCGAACAAAATAGAGAATATGACAGATCAGGGAGTGTAAGCCAGGAAGCCTAATTCCTAGTAGCGTATAATTTTGTTTTCCGTCCTATTAGTTACTGGTTTTTTTTTGCTTTTTTTTTTTTGCGGCGGGGGGGAGGTTTATTGGCTTGCTTGCCTTCTTGTGCTGGCCAGGATTTTCGTTGCTGTGTATCAGTTTGTTATGATTTCAAGTCTACTTGTTATGGTTTAAGAGAAGTTGTTTACATGGGGGCTGTATCAGGATGATGTCATCAAAACTGTTGTGCTTTTTGATACAAACGCATGGCAGAACGACTAATAGCAATAAACATTTAAGCTTTAATACCAAGAGTGTTCAGTCTGGGCAAGGCTCCTGTTTGCTGATCCAAACAACCCCCTGAAGACCGTGGGGCATCAGCTCCTGCAGTGAACACCCTGCAGTGGCCTGTGGAGGCGACCATCTCGCCCGCCAACACTGGAGCCTTTGTTCCACGGGCATCATGCTCCAGCCACAGGGATTTTCAAGCCTCCCTGGCAGCTGGGCGTCGACTCTCCATTGGCTAAGCCGACTCCCGAGAACCACCTGGTGGAAAGGTGCGCCTCAGGTAAACGTGGACTTCATTTCTTTCATCTCCCCTTTGCCTGGACGAATAGCATAATTCACCTATCATTGCTCTGGAGTATGTTTCTTTATTGGCTTATTAAGAGAGATTATCCTACGTGCTATTGGCTTGTGAGATGTTATAGTTCCTGCAGTGAAACTGTATTAAACTATTTAACAATCTCAGTCTCTTAGCATAATTTTGCCACGAACAAAACATGTATAAAAGGATAGAAGTGGTGAAAGTGGATATATTTGCCCTGTTTCTGATATAAACTTTCACCATAACATCATCATAGATTTTAGTGATTTTTTTGATAGATGCCTTTTAACAGGTGTTCTATTTTTGCTGCGATTTAGAATGATTGCATATAGAATTTTGTCAAATCTTTAAAACAGGTATTGAAAGGATTATATAATTTTGTTCTTTATTCTGGGAGTTGCTTTAATTTCTAAGTGTTGGTCCAGGTTTGCACTACTGGGATAAACTCTTCTTGGCCGTCACGATGACCCTCAGAACACCGTGCTAAGGACTTCTGCATCTATGTCTGCGGTTTTCTTGTCAGGGACTTCTAAGTTATGCGGGCCTCGGAAAGCAACCCGGGAAGCGTCCACTGCGTTTCCTTAAAACTTTGCCGATACCGTTCTTTCTTCCCCCGTCGTCTGACAGCATCCACCACTGAAACCGTCTGGGGCTGGAGCTGACTGACGTCGCCAACACGCACGGGGGAGCGTGGCGCCTGCGCTCTGGGGGACTGTGACTCGCGGCACGGTCTTCCCCTTGTGTCCGGGGGCGCCGGCCTCGCCCCCGCCGGGCCTGGAGCCGCCCTCGTGGGGCGCTGGGAACGGGGACCCGGTCCTGCAGCGCAGGGGGAGCCGCCGCTTCCCAAACGCTCGGGGCAACGCCACTCCCAGGCCCAGGCCGCCCGGCGTGGAGGCCGCCGCGGCCGCAGCGTTTCCCGCGTAGAGTCCGCGCCCGGACGGGGCCGGTCCCGCTCCGTCCCGGGACCCCGCGTTCCCGCCTCCGATTCAGAGAAAACGGTGAAGCGTGAGGCCCGGGCCGCCCCCCAAGTCACGCCGCCGCGACCCAGACACGCCGCGCAGGGGCGGAAGTGACGTCACCGCCCGGGCCCGGGCGCCCCGTCGGGCAAGGATCCCGTGACGTGTCCGTTTGTCCCGCGGGAGGGGCGACAAGCGGCTCCAGGGACCGGCGCGGGGGGGCCGCGAGTCCGGGAGCGACCGGCCCCACCCGGCCGCCCGCCCGCTGGGGGCTCCGGTCCCGGGCGCGGCCCCCACAGGGCCGGGCGCGCCCCGCCCCCGGCCCGGCCCGCGCCGCCGGGACGCGCCTGCGCAGAGCGCGCCTGCGCGGGGCGAGGGCCGCGGCGGGGGGGCGAGGGCCGCGGCGGGGGGGCGGCGCACGCACTGCGCCTGCGCGGGGCCGGGCCGGGGCGGGGCCTGCGCGGCGAGCCTCCCGCGCCAGCGCGCATGCGCGGCCGAGGGCGGCGGCCCCGGCTCCGGCTCCGGCTCCGGCTCCGGCTCCGGCTCCGGCTTCGGCTCCCGCTCCTGCTGGTGGCGCGCGGCGGAGGGACGCGGCGAGGTAGGGCCCGGGGGCGGCGCGGGCCGCGGGCGCGCGGAGGGAGCCGGCCCGGGGGGGCGCGTCCGGCGCCTGCGTCAGGGGCCCCCGCGGCCCCCGCCCCGTTCCCAGGACCCCCGCCCCGTGACCCGCGGTCCGGCGGGGAGCGCGCGCTGGGTCCGAACCCCGCCCCCCGGGACACGCCCACCAATCGGGGGACACGCCCACCCCACCCGGGGTCACGCCCACCCCACCCCGGGACACGCCCTTCCCGGGCACGCCCACCCCACAGGAGCCGGGCCCCGCCGGGGCCCCGCCCGCCTCCGGCCTCCGCCCGCTCCCCTCGCTGCAGCCCGGTCACTGCCCCCCCGACCCCGCCCCACCGCTGACCAGGCCCCGCCCTGGCCCCGCCCCCACCTGACCCCGCCCCAGCCCCTCCCGGGGACCACGCCACCTCTGACCCGGCCCCCTCGGCGCTGACCCCGCCCCGCGTCCGGCCCCCCCCTCCCCGCTGCCCTCTTCTCCGGAGACGACGCCACGCGCGCGCCTCAGCCCGGTCGCGCCGGGTGTCGCGCACCTGAGCGTGAGGCCCTGAATGGGGAGGAAGCGTCGCTGTGACCGAAAACGGGTCCCCTTGGGGCGCAGGGCGCATCGTGCCGCGTCCAGAGTTGAGGAAGGGAGGGGGACCCGCTGAGGTGTGCAGACCTCGGCCCGGTCAGCTGACGCCCCCCGTGGGGACGCCCGATGGAGCCGAAGCCCCCGGCAGAGCGAGGAGGGCAGACTCCTCGTCCGCTGGCTGGTACAGAGCGCCCCCGAGATCGGACAGGGACGGACAGGGTTCGGCCCACGCATAACGTGAACACCTCGCGCAGTAGTGAGGGAAACGCACCTCGAAGCGACACGTGCCGAATGCTTTCAGTTTTTTGTGCAGGATTGTGTTTGCGAACCCTATGTCTTGCCCGTCCTTTCCGCATACACGTTCCACTTCCCTTTGGTAGGGACCCGTGAGCGAGGGCCCAGGAGCGAGGTGGGCTTCGCTACTGTGCAGCGTCGTGAGCATCTTCTCTTCCTCCTTTAAAATAGCCCGGGAGAGGAAAATGCAGCGTTGAAGGTGGCAGCGATGCGGCAGCGCCTCAGAGAACTATGGCCACGTCAGGCGACTGCCCCGGAAGCGAGCCTCAGGTAGGTTCCGTCCTGGGGTGGAAGAGCCTGAGCTCAGGACTGTGGACACCGCAGAGCCCAGCTCAGCCCAGGGCGATGGCGCTGTCCTCCTGCTCGTGACAGCAGCCACCAGCCCCGTGAGGCTGAAACGCCGAGCGGTCGCAGGGGACACGCGGACTCCAGTGTTGTGAGAGTTGCCCAGGAGTCTAGGATTCCGCTCTTGGTAGCTGGGCTGGTGAAGCAAGCACAGTTTCTTAGTTGTTTAAGAAAGTCCCCGGCGAAATGTGTTCAAGGAGATCACACATACTAGAAAGATTTGTGTTCTCATACTGCTGCTCTGCCTGGGACACAGATTTTCATTCAAGTCAGCAGCTAAAAAAAGTGACTTTACAAGTCAAGGAATGTTGATTATATCACATTAAAAACCAAATGACTCAAATGATGTTCTTTAAAAATCAAAGATTTTCATATCTGTCATGTCAATTTTAACATATTTTTCCTTTCATTCTAATGATTCTAACTTCGTTTGGGTTTTTATATATGTAGTAATTTTACTTTTAGCTGGGTCATTTTATTAATCTGTCTCTTAAAATTAATCACAAAATGTTTCGATTTTGTGGCTGTCCTGTTTTTCTGTTGAGAAATAGAAAAATTATTGGAGCCCTTACAGAATACTACTGCAAACATCAAGTACATGTGACACAGAAGTCTCACCCTTATAGATAACGTTTATTCCCCAACCACAGTCCCATTCTTCCTCTTTCTCCAGGGCAAACACAACCATGAATTAAGAATTGATCTTTGGGCTTCTGCACCATTTTTTATGCTTTTATGCCTTACATAGGTGTCTTTAGACTCTACCTAAGTGGCATCGCATTCTCTGTGTCATCTGCGGCTTGCTGTTTCCACGACTGTTACTTTGGGGATTTGTGCCTGATGTGCGTGCAGAGCTAGTCCTCAAAGGTGCTTCGGTGGTGTGTTCCTATATGACCGATGTGTGCACAGGTCCGTGTACAGTAGGTTACAGCACATTGTATACATTTCCCTTTTTTGGACGCTTGACACATTTTTAGTTTTTTTGTGTCTACGGGTGTTGCAGGGAACCCCTTGTATACACGTACTCTAGGGCATGTGCCCAGTGATGGCATTAAAGGCTGGAAGGGGCCACATGTCTGCAGTTTTACTAGATGGTGATCAGTTCTTCCAGGCGGCCTTACCAGTTCATAGTCTGCCAGGAGCCCACAGTGCTGGCAGACACGTGAGAGCATCAGACTTTGCAATTTTAGTCAGATAGATTAGAGATGGTATCTTGTTATTTTACTTTTCTGATCACTTGTGAGTCAAGAATTGAAATATTGTCATTTTAGTTTATTTTGAAATATTATTCCACTATTTGTGTTCATCCTGGTAATAGCATCCATTACAGAAGAGAGGCCGCATTTCCACAATTTGTGTTTTATTTCTTTTTCCTTGTGCTCAGTCTTTTTAGTTTTTATCTTTTCAGAGAACCTGTTTGTTGATTTTCTCCTTGTTCATCTATTGATTTCTGTCTTTGTCTTTATTTTATGCAATTATATTTGGGTTTAATTTTGTCTTTTCATAGCATTCAAGATGGAAACTAGGATCACTGATTTTCAGCCTTTTTTCTGTAATGTATGTCTTAAAGCTTTAACTTTTCTGCTAATCCCTGCATTAGCTGTACCCCATTGTGTTTTCATTATTTAGTTTAAATACGTTTTCATACGTCACAGTTGAAATTAGAAATTTTCTAGGTCCTCAGAAATGTGTTGCTTTATTTCCAAACACTGGGAAATTTTACTTGTCTTTTTGTGATTTCATTTTGGTTTGATTATATTTGGTCAGAAAATATAACGTACTCTGTAAAATTTCCGTCCTGTGGAGTTTGTTCAGGCCTGCTTTATGGTCTATTCCGAGGGCTACTTCGGCGAATGTCTCACGTGCCCTTGAAAAGAATACACGTTCCGCAGTGGCTGGGCGAAGGTCAGTAAACTCTCCTGGGCTGGACTGTTGTCTGTGCTCTAAGTCCTTTCCGATTTCCTGCGCATTTCTTCTTTCACTTAGTGAGGGAGGTGAGCTTGAAAAATCTCTGCTGGGATTGTGGCTCTGTCTTTTTTGTTGATTTCCTGTTGGAGGTGTCAGGTTTTGCTTTGTATGTTTTGAATCTTTCGGCTCATAGGTTTAAGGTGGTTTTCGTTGTCCAGGTTACTCGGCCCTTCTACTTTAACAAAACCTTTGTTTTACCTGTTGGCACTTCCTGCCCTCGATCGCCTTTGTGTCGTGTCGCTGTGGCCGCACCCGCCTTCTCCCGGCTGGTGCTTCCTCTGTGCTCGCAGGGACAGGGACGCTTGCCTCCGTGTTCAGCCCTCCTGGTCCCTTAGACTTCAAGTGCTTCCCTTACCGGCGCCCACTGGTGTGTCTTTTTTATTTGTCAGATGACGTCCCTTTAATCGGAGCACTCAGTCTGTTAACATTCAACGTAATGACTGATGTGAGCAAGTCTGCCATCTTGCTGTTCGCTGTCCTCGTGCCGTGTTTCTTCCTGGTACCTTCCTCCATTCTTGCCTTCTTTGGATAAATAAAGTGTTTTCTCTAATTCCGTGTTATCTCTTTTGTTGGCCTTTTTTCTGCTCCTTTCGATATTTAGTTGTTACCCAAGAAACTGCAGTATGAATCCTTGACCTGTTCTAGTCTTGAACCTATTCACTTCACAGGGAGAGAACCCTCACTTTCTCTCCATTTCCCAGCCCCCATTTCTTGTGCTACACTTTAACTATTTTACTTCTCTCTATATATTGTAAATCCCTCAGTAAACAATTGTTTCTTTACACTGTCAAAAGTCTCGCTCAGTCTTTCCCTCTGGAAACAATTAAAGACCGCGGTAACCCTGTCGCTGCTGAGTGTGCGGGAAGAGCGCCCTCCACGTGTGGCTGGTGCAGAGTGCTGCGTGACAGCTTTTATGGAAAGGATGTGACAAATATTGGAATAAAAACTGTGTAGTCTGTCCCATAGAAATAAAACGTCATTGCGTGAGGGTGAATGTGCACAGACGTTTATGGCAGCACTGGTTAAGGGGGCAGAAAACCAGGCACCAGAAGAAAGCCCTGCAGTCAAGGGTGACCGGAGTGGCTGGCGAGGTTCCTGCTGTGCGGTCACGTAGTCACTGGGAAGAGCCAGTCGGGGTACTGACCGCGGGCAGTTTTCCACAAGGTCCTGTGTGAGTGAAAAAGCAAAATTAAGTAAGGATTTGTGACATCCTTTGCGGAAAACCACGTCAAAGGAAAAAGTATCCCCGTGTGTGACGCGAGCATGGAGGAAGTAGGGGGGGTGTACACCTGGGTCGCAGTGAGGGGAGTGATGTGGGTGGAGGGGGTGGGGACAGGCTCTGAAGAAGGTGGTACTGTGCTAGGAGTAATCATTACCTTTCCCGACAGGACGGGGTGAAAAGAGGATAAATAGGCAATTAGCTAAAGAAAGCTGGTGACCGGTAAGTGCTTAGAAAACACATTTGGCCTCATGGTAATCACAGTCAGGTGGAAGCAGCAGGCAGGTCGTGTCTCCCGTCACCCTGGCGGGGTCGGGGTGCCGTGCACTCACTGCCGCCTAGGGCGCGGGAGGGTGCTGCGTGCACTCCCGGGTGAGTCCTGCGCCCACGGAGGAGTCTCAGGAGCCCGTGTCCGGAGGGCCGTTGGTGGCAGTGTCGGCATTCATAAAAGCGTGTGTCATCGTGATCCATCATGTTGACATTCAGAATTTATCCTAAGAAAATGATCAGACAAAGTGATTTACATTTCGGGAAGTTAATCTTCACGTAAGTCGTAACAGTAAAAACTGAATACAGTCTAAGTCTCCAAAACGAGAAGATTGGATAAATAAGTTTTGATGCCTCATAGAATGGAATGCCATCAGTAAAAATGTGGCGATTAGAAGTATATGCAATAATGAGGGAGAACGTTCAGAACTTATTATGGGAAATGTGCTGGAAGGCAGATTTGTATGATAATGATCACCACCCTGATGCACGGGTCATGCGTACACTTTAGGGAAAAAAAGCCCTGAAAGGGTGTAATTGTTAATTGTCAAATTATCTCCCACCAGCGAGGGATATTCCAGCTGGGTGTATTTTTCCTCTGTGTTCTCGCGCTCTCACACGTTTTTAGAAGTGAACAGGAATATGTTTGAGTTCAGGGGAGTTTGTCTGCAAATAGTGAACTGGTTGCTCCGGTGAACCAAGCCCGTGGTTGGTGGGTCTGCCAGCTCCAGCCATGTCCCCAGGCATGCCCCCTCTCACGAAGAGGGGGCATACTCCCAGGGCTAGGGCCGCCTCCTGGGCCCTGAGCAGCAGTGGGGCCCAGTGAAGCCACACGGGGATCCAGGTCCCCCACTCTGCCCCTGGGTCGTCAGTGAGGCCCACCCAGCTCTGCCCTTGGGCCTGATGAGGACCCAATGCTCAAAGATGCGTCTTTTTCCCCCCTGGGACTGGACGTTACTTTCAGGAAGCGATGCCGATGGTTAGGGGTCAGTCACTGAAAGTGCCCTCTTCTTGTTTCTTTGCTATCTCTTGAGGATGCAGATCGTTTTGTACTAGAGATAAAAAGTAATGGTGGCTGTAGGTAAGACCCCTCGATTCTGCCAGTCTCGATGACCCAGACCGTTTGTGAGATGAACGGTGGGTCGTGTTGAATCTTCATTTGAAACCATCCTGATGTCCTGGAGCCAGAGAGAGACAGGGAGACAGAGAGGGTGACAGACAGGGAGGGAGAGACACACAGAGACAGAAACGGGGCGAGAGACAGAAGGAGAAAGAGGGAGACAGATAAGGGAGGCAGAAGACAGCAGAGAGACAGGAAGGACGCCCCTGGTCACTCCGTGTTCTCGCTCTGCGCAGGAGGGAGAAGCCGCCGTGCAGCACTGTGAGGAGGCCGTGCACCCTGAGGAGTTCGTGGCCATCGCAGACTATGCTGCCACCGACGAGACGCAGGTAGCTGTGCGCATCAGATCTGCGCGTGAGTGACAGAGGAGGTGGAATTTTCCAGAAGTCCTGGCACGGTCAAGTGAGGACCATTCAGATCCGTAGAGCCGTGCGAGGCCGTGAGGGGCTCGCCTGCTCCTCCGGCCTGAGGAATTCTGTTCCCAAGCCTGGAGCGAAGGGTCCCTGGCGAGGAACAGGGAGGAAGTACTGCTCCCATGTCTGCTTGGAAACCTGGATGGAGACCTTGTCCTGGTTAATGAAAATAAGGTCACAGAATAAAGACATCCGCTTGTATGTGGCTTTCTTCCCTTGGTAGCCGGAGTCCTCACATCAGCCACCACGTGTCAGTGTCGGTGGAGGGCTGTCGAGAAAATCTGTCCCGAGCCGCCAGAGGTGTTTCTTTAAAAACGATCGTAAGCTGTGCTTTCCCCCAGGTAGCCGGGCGCCCTCCACGCCTTGGCCCAGCGCCCTGACCCGGTGGCTGGCATGAAGTTGCTGTGACAGGCGGCTCAGGGACGGGGTTTACCACGGGGCCGCAGTTGAAAGGACAGGTACAAGTTTTCCTCAGATGTTCCTTCCATGTGTTTCTTGCAGCTCAGTTTTCTGAGAGGAGAGAAGATTCTTATCCTGAGACAGACAACTGCCGACTGGTGGTGGGGCGAGCGTGCCGGCTGCTGCGGGTACATCCCCGCGAACCACCTGGGCAAGCACCTGGAGGAGTGCGACCCCGAGGACACATGGCAGGACGAGGAGTATTTCGGCAGCTATGGGACCCTGGTACGGGCTTGGGGTCCCTGGCTGGTCAGGGGCTGGATTTACGTCTCTGGTTTTAGGTTCTCACTTTTAAAACGAGTCTCGGGGCTTCTGCTCGTTGCTTAGAGCAGGGCTTAGCAGGCCACATGGCTGACTGTGGCCACTCAGCCCTGCCACCATGTGCCATCCATGCCAGACACACAGGAGCAGCACAGCTCGTTCAGGAAGGTCATCTGTGATGCCGAGAGTTGCGTTTCATACAACTCTCATGTGCCATGTTCTTCTTGTTTCCTTTTCATTTTTCCATTGCAGGTGACGTTCAGTATCATGTTACGGTCAGGTGTACAGCGTCCTGAGTAGGTATTTGTGTAATTCACGACATGGTTCCCCCCCGAGGAGTCTGGTGCCCACCTGGCACCGCACGTAGTTTCCACGGGACTGCTGACTCTGTTCTCTGTGCTGTTGGACGTTTAAAAACCGTTTAATTGCAGGCCGTAGAAAGCTTGCGCTGGGCTGGCTCAGTCCTGGATGGTAGTGAGTTAGCTCCTGGTTTAGAAATGTCACCTGAGCCATGTGATCGTGAATTGTTCCCAGTATTTTTTTAAAAGGTAGTAGATGTTACTCTAAAAACGATAGGGTTGTGGAGATCAACAGTAACAGCTCTAAGTGACCAGCTGGTGGCCCACTGAGCTGGAAGGATCTCGGAACCTTCAAGTTCATTCCTTCGCTATCTGCGGGGTGTTGTGTGCCGGTGTGTTTCCAGGTGTGGTCCCAGCCTACAGACGGGGACTCCCCGTGTGCTCTTCCTGCAGAAGCTCCACCTGGAGATGCTGACGGACCAACCGCGGACATCTAAGTACCACCACGTGATCCTACAGAACAGAGAGTCCCTCCGGGGCAAGGTGATCCTGGACGTGGGCTGTGGGACTGG
Organism: Cynopterus sphinx; assembly: GCA_030015415.1. Taxonomy (NCBI): domain Eukaryota; kingdom Metazoa; phylum Chordata; class Mammalia; order Chiroptera; family Pteropodidae; genus Cynopterus; species Cynopterus sphinx. The sequence continues at coordinate 58,184 of CM057380.1, read as the reverse complement.
CATCATCAGCCTCTTCTGCGCGCATCATGCTCAGCCCAAAGCGGTGAGTGCCCAGCGCAGTCCCCGCAGAGGTCTCCCCGTGCCAGGCAGCGGGTGGGCGAAGCGCTGGCGCATCCTCGCAGGCCTAGCGGCCAGGCCGTGCCATGGGTCGAATGAGCTGCAGGCAGATCGAGCGCCTGGGACAGGTGGAAGGCGTCCGAGCAAGGGCACGTGGTGGGCGTGTTTGTGAAACCTTTATGTCTGGTAAATGTAGATGCACGTCCTCGCGTAGGTCTCCATCCAGGTGCCGTCCACGTGTCGCGCAGTGACTGCCTGGCCGGACAGACCTCACTGCCTTTCCAGCACGCCTGGGCTCCGCACACTTGCAGCCCTGCGCGGCCCCTGACGCAGGTGGATGACGTTCCTAGTTTGCAGGTGACACTGCAGCGCAGGGACCACTGGATCCAGGCTCGTTGGAACCAGGACGGGGTGCCCAGTTCCCTCCACTGAGAACATGGGCTTCACATCGTATCAGGAGCCACCGGCCTCTGAAAGTGCACTGTCCGCAGTCGGGTGCCGCGGCCCTCCGTTGTCAGTTCAGGGCGCGTGGCGGCATGAGCCGGAGCTGGCCCTGGCATTACCCAGGAGGCCCTGAGTGAGGGCTCCCACCTGGGCACAGAGGCCTCTGCACCTGCGGCCCTGTCTGCCTCTTAGGCGGAAGGTGAGCTCCATTCGAGGCAGCTCCCTCCCTGGGCGCCGCCGCCGCCAGCACTGCTGTTCCGTTCCTGCCGTTGCCATCTCTCCGGTGCTGGCTCTGACTCAGCCCAGACGCTGACAGGCGCTGTTCGGTGCCAGGATGGGCACTGACGGCGCTTCCACCACGTGCAGGTGTACGCGGTGGAGGCCAGCGAGATGGCCCAGCACACAGGCCAGCTGGTCATGCAGAATGGGTTCGCCGACATCATCACCGTGTTCCAGCAGAAGGTGGAGGACGTGGTGCTGCCGGAGAAGGTGGACGTGCTGGTGTCGGAGTGGATGGGGACCTGCCTGCTGGTAAGCGGCGCTGGGGCCGACTGGCGGCAGGGCTCTGGAGCCCTGACGGGTCGCGATTGGTTGTGACTTCTTCCTAGGGTCAGTTACAGAATTGATTTCTGACATGGACACAGGCCCAATGTCTTGAATTTTTAACTCGTTAAAAAGACGCCTTTATGAGATACCCAGGGAACTTCCTCACGAATGGCTTACGAAAACCCTGCTCTCTCTGGGAACTGTGAACACCCAGTGCTCCCTGCCCCAGGCTGCCTGTTTGATGCCCGCAGAGTCTTCGTCTCTTTTCCTAAACCAGCTCTCCCCGCCCAGTCGCCCCCTACGTAGCCCCTGTGAGACCCGGCCTGGCGGGGAGAGGGCAGTGTCCTGCTTCTGTGCTGGCCCGCCCTGCACGCCGCCTTGCGTGCTCAGCGACAGCTCAGGGGCAGCTGAGAGGTGGGTGGGAGCTAGGCCTGCCGGCCTGCACCTCTCGGAGACCCTTTGCTCGACCCTCTCCCGGCTCGGGACCTGAGACGTAGCGAGGTCGGGGTTGGAGAGCACCTGGCACAGCCGACAGCGCAGGGCGGGCTTGGCGGGCCATTAGGCTCCCTGCATTCATCCGGAGGGGTGGCTGGGCTCACGCCGGTGGGTTCCCAGTCCCTCAGGCAGAGGAGGCCGGGTGGGGACCTGGGGCCTGCTGGTTGGACTGGCTGGTGCCGCCCAGTGGGGAGGGGCAGCCAGCACTGGTCTTGAACTCGTGGAGTTGGCAGGTGCAGGTGGACCCCAGGGAGGGGCACGGCCTGAGCATGGCACCCAGGGGTGAGGTGTGGCTGTCACATTCAAGGAAAACCACTTGGCACTCTTCTCGGTGCTGACCTGCCCAGTGCAGGACAGGGGCGAGGACGGAAGTGAGGACAAAAGCTCAGGAGAGGATCCCGGAGCGCGAGGAGGCCAAGCCGCTGTGGGCAGGTGCCAGGGAGCACACTGCCGGAGGGGTCCCCGTGGTGTCCGTTGACGGGGCCCAGAGTTGGTGAGACTGCCACCTGGCGCCCTCAGCCCGGCTCCAGGCCTGTGCTGCAGGCTCCTCAGACCCCAGGTCCCAGTCTGCCGCGAGTGTAGATTAAGGCAGAGGGCAGGGGACTGAAGGGCAAGTCCGGAAACACCCGCACGTGCACCTGCCTCATTGTGAGGGCCGGTGTCCGGCAGTGAGGCAGAGGCACCTCGTCATCAGAGGTGCCGCTGAGACGGTTACTGCGCAGCGAGCGCTCAGGCCCTCCTTCCCACGTCAGCTGAAACAAGTCCCAGGTGGGTTACAGTTACGCGGTTTTAAAAAGAGAAACGTGAGACAGGTCCAAAAATTGTGTCTGGTTTGGGGCGAGGTCTTTCTAAGAACAAAGCCCATGGGGAAGCTGTAAACTGTGACCCACGCACACATTGTTAAAAGGCAAGCGAAGCGGTGAAGAAACCGCAGTAGATGTGACCCAGGGCTGACGCCCTTGGTCCAGGAAGGCCCAGCAAGGAAAGCAGACGACGGACGACCCAGGAAGGTGGGCCCGGGGCTGAGAGGGCAGGAGGCCAGACCCCTGAGCAGTGTTCAGTGTCACTGGTAACCCAAGAAGCAGCTTCAGTGTTTCTGAGCCGTGGCACTGGCTGGGAGACCCCCTGCCATCTGGTGACACCCACGTGGAGGTTCTGGGGAGACTTCCCCAGGCACCCGCTTTGGCAGCATGTGCGATTGTAGCTTTTTGAAGGCAAATAGGGCAGAAGGTGTCAAGAAAATTGTCAAATGAAATTATCTAAGGAAATAATCAGATCGGTACACAGATTCAGGCTAAAAACCGTTCATGGCAACACCATTTAAAATGGAGGGAATTTGGGAAAAGTAGGGATAACTGGCAGTTCCTGAAGAGCGACTTGTGGCCATTAAAACTTATGTTTTAGAAAAATTCTTAATAAACTTAGAGGAAAGTTGGTGACGGTTTGCTGGGTTAAAAAGAAAGCACGAAGAAAGTGTGGCAGTCTTGCTGCGATTTTGTTTTTAAAATTACGTTCAGGGGTGACCAGCCACAGTTCCTGGCGACATGAAGGACACACACTCTGCCCCCCCTCCCCCAGCACAGGGCAGCCGCAGGGAGAACTGGCCTGGCCTTGAGTCCACCATCCTCCCTCCTCTGGTTCTGTCCCCACCTGCGTAACCTCAGTGACTCAGAGGAAGGGACTGCTGACCGCAAACGTAAAAGCCAGCTGCTTTGCCAGCAGTTCCAGGTTTACTCAGTAACGGCAAATACTGGGTTCTGGACCGGCCAGTCCAGCAAACGAGGGAGAGGAATGTCGTTTCAAGGAGAAAAAGGAGGAAGTCAGAGGGGTTGACTTCCTGTACACTAATTTCAAAATTAAAATTAAAAACATAATTTTCATCTGTGCGTATGTGTGTTTGAAGAAAAATCCTCGAAGGTAAACAGCCGAGCAGTAACCGTGGTTCCTTCTGGGCTTGTTCGTCGCGCTTTTCCCAGTTTTCTAGGTTTCCCCACCCTGAGCACATGCTGCTCGTGTACTGAAGCCCGTCTGAGGTTGCTCAGGGAGCACAGCTGCTGGCTCCCCCGCGGTTCAGACACCACCTGGTCTTCAGTCGGAGGCGACCCCGGCCACCTGTGTCCTGGGGCGTTCTGAGGGACGCGAGGTGGCGTTCAGCCGCTATTTCGACGTCAGTACCATATGAATGTCTCAGGCACTCCTGCTTTGACCTTGACCGTTTGTGATTTTAAGATGTCCTTTCAGTCAGCTTACAGGGTCGTGGCTTTCAGAGACTACCCCAGACCAGACTGACTTCAGTTGACAGTCACACCCTGCGACACAGGTCTCTTAAAGGGGTCGCGGCGACCAACTCCCAGTGACGGAGGCGGCAGTGAAGGCCCCTGCCGACCTTCAGCCATGCCCTGGTTCGCATCTAACGTGAAATGATGCGACGTGGAGCCGGGCTGTGATTGGCGGTGACCCTCGACGCGTGGGTCGGAGAGAAATCCCCCGAGACGTGTCGGCTGGTGCCGCTCCTGAGGGCGAGCCCTGTAGAGGCCCCAGACTGTGACGCAGCTCTGGGGCCCTGTCCCAGGTCCCTATGTGTGTCTCCCTCCCGTGCAGTTCGAGTTCATGATCGAGTCCATCCTGTACGCCCGGGACGCGTGGCTGAAGGAGGGTGGGGTCATCTGGCCGACCACGGCCGCTCTGCACCTCGTGCCCTGCAGCGCTGACAAGGACTACCGCAGCAAAGTCCTCTTCTGGGACAACGCCTACGAGTTCAACCTCAGCGCGCTCAAGTGAGTGTGGCGGCTCGGGCGCCGGCCCCCCGCGGCATCTCGAGCCCCCCGGCGGGATGCGCGGCACCTCAGGCCGACGCCTGGCTCTGGTAGAGCTCGCCGCAGAGCTAAGCTAACTCGGGCGCCTGAGCACCTGCCCGCGATGCCTTTAAGCAGATGATGGCTGTGGTGAGGATTGAAACGGGTTTTGCAATTTATGTTCCCAAATACGATGGGGTAGCTGAGGTCCCGTGTAGAGATGAGGCCTGTGTAAACACGTGACAAAGACGTGTTCCCACTAAGCTGTGAGTTTTCAGTGAGGGTCAGAGAGGGCGTCAGTGAAGTCCTTCCTGACGTTTTGCGGAGAAAGCGGTGCCCCAAGAAGGTGATGCCCGGTCTTTAGCATGACACCCTCGTGTAGCCGAGCTTCGGGTTTGAGCACAGAGCCGCTGATTTCCTGGTAAGGCCTTCCCGCTTTCGACGTTGCCCCTTCTGAGGGTGGTGGCGTGAGCAGGCTGCTGCCGCATCTCAGTGCCAGGAGGAGGCCAGCATCAGCCCCGGAGATGAGGGAGGGGCCCCCAGGTGTCAGAAGCTACGGGAAACTCGTGTCCGTGCGGCAAGGACCAGGCGAGCCTGGATGCCTGGTAGACGTCCAGGTGGGGAGTCCACAGTAAGCCAGAGGCCTGTGGGTCTTTTTGTTTTTAATTAAAACGTTAAGAAAGAAAGAAAAATAGCGTCAACTGAGTGTGCTGCCGCCGATGCCACAGCACAGGAGTCCGCAGTTTGGGGAGTGGTACAGGCGGCTCGTCCGTGAGCCAGCTCCCGAGCCCACGCCCTCCACGGAGCTGGGGGGACAACGACCGCCAGAGGGAGGACCTGCCCCCAGACATGGCTGGTCCAGTCATGCAGGCTTCGTACCGTTTGATTAGTCCCAGTAGCACCGCCTCGATCGTTTGGCTCCCTGTCCTGATGGGTCAGCGGAGATGCCAATGAGGATGTAGCTCAGCTTCTGCTGGGTGCGGGGGGAGAGGCCCCCAATCCGCTGCTGGAATCCTGACCCTAGGCACTGTCTTGGGAGGGTTGTGCACAGTGCCAGGGGCTGGCGGGGGCTCAGCCTGTGTCATTTCCCCGATGTGCAGCTGAGGGGCCCGTGCAGACCGGGGCTGCTGGACTCTGGTTATGAAGTGGAGCCCAGTTCGCTGCGAGGAGTCCTTCTTGGCAGGGATATTCTTCTCGGGGTTGGCGAGAGCATGAAGTCTTCTCCAGTTAACAAATGGAGTCCTTGCACCCTCTGCCCAGATCCCAGAGGGAGTGGGCGGTTCGGAGGCTGACAGGGGTGCTCCGCAGTTCAGCGGGGTGGTGGGTGGGAGGGGCTGGGAGGCCGCGGGGAGAGCGGTGAGGTGCCCCCACACTGCGGTAGTCAGGCGGCGTGACTGCGCCAGGGACGGCAGGGGAGCAGGACAGCAAGCTCGAGTACACTGGGACGAGCTGGGGTCATCCAGGGACAGTGGGTTAGCCCCTCGGAGAGTCTCGTCTCACTGCACGTGGCGACTCTTGTGGTCAGCATCTGCCTCAGCCACAGCAGGCCGTGGCCGTGTGTCAGACCCTGGGCAGGAAGGAAGAGGCCGTGGACTTCAGTTTATGCGAATTGACAGCAGAAGTCTGATTTTAAAAGGCAGCGACTGCTTCGAGGAAGTGACCACGAGAGTCACTGGAGTCAGTCAGGAAGAGGTGGCTGTCCCAGGGAACCAGTAAAGCAAGTCCCAGGAACAGGCAAGTCACACACAAAGACCACCAGTAGACTTTTTTTTAAAAATGCAGCGTCATTGGTAGCTGAAACGCAAATCAGAAGGAATGCCGTTTTTGCCCACCCGATGAGCACGGACCAAGGTGGCAGCCTGAGCCGCGTGAGCTCGGCTGTGACAGGAGAGGCACGAGCACCCTGCGCCCAGAGCTGTGGGTGCAGGCACCCCCCCGCTGGCCCTGAGTTAAGAGGTGGCAAAACTGCTGGTCACAGGCAACACCGGTGGTTCGTGTGTTGCACACGCATGTACGTCAACGTGTCCGTGGGGGAGAAACAGGAGTAAATACCTCAACATGCTAAGGCAGGAGTGTGGGGGGATAGATGTTTCTATAGATTTTTCTATGCTTTCAAAATCCTTTATAAGGGCACGACTATTTTCTTCGTTAGGAAAGATCTTTAAAATACGCGCGTGCAGCGGACTCTATTCAAATACCCACCTGCTTCTGGCATTTCAGAAGTCATTGCTGCGCCTAACGTTTGAAACGTTTCTGTGGGTCGTTTCCCGGCAAGTGCAGGGTCCAGCCTGTGGAATGGGCGGTGGACGGCCTGCGGGGGCATGGGGAGGGCGTGTGGGGGGTGGCATAGGGGGTGGGGGGCGGCGCACAGAGGGCCGGGCGGGAGTCGGCTGCGGTCCTCCTGAGAGGCGGCCCGGGTGCCGCCGTCTGTCCTGGAACAGGAGGGTCTTCGTACCTGCCGTGTGGCAGGAGGCTGCTGCCCGCGGCTCGTAGGCGAACGGCGGCCTCTGGTTCCCGAGTGTCCGGGTGGCAGGAGGCAGGCAGGAGGGCGGGGGCCGGGACTTGCCCCCGCAGGGGGCAGGAAGCACACGCCGTCGTCACACGTGAGTCAGAGCCCGGGATGTGGGTGGCGACTTCGAGCAGTGACTTCCACCGTGTCCGCAGATCTTTAGCAATCAAGGAGTTCTTCTCGAAGCCCAAGTACAACCACATTTTGAAGCCGGAGGACTGTCTCTCTGAACCGTGCACGATCCTGCAGCTGGACATGCGGACCGTGCAGATCGCCGACCTGGAGGTGAGGAGCGCGCCCCCTCTCAGGCCTGCGGGCGCGGCGGGCGGCGGTCGGCCATCGGCGGGTGGTGGCCCCGCGGCTGCTGACTTCCCCAGGCTTCTCTGTCTCGTGCTCCGCTCTGCTTCCGTCTCTTACGTTTTACACTTTGTTCTTTAGCGTTAACTCACATCTTCAGTTGTTTTTGATTCGTGTTTAATATCAGCGTTTCCAGATTCAAACAAATGGTATCCCTTTGCGTCCTGGAGTTCGAGCTTTCCCGATTCTGGTGTTTTCCTACATTTTTTTGCTTCTGTTGAAAGTTCAGTCCTTCCCGCCGCTCCCGCGTCTTGCCACGAGGTGGTGCTGCGGGTCCAGGACGCCCCGGGAGGGGCGGGCTCCGTTGTCTGAGGCGCTCGTTTCCCGTGTGGGGACCCAGCCTCGCGCTTCTGTTCGGGCGAGGGCTGAGGAGAGAGTGTTCCCCCGAATCTGGAGTCGGGGGCCAGGCGGTCAGGCAGCCAGGCCCTCGGATGGTGTCTCCGGGGTGTGGTGCCCCGGGCCAGCGCGCCTGCAGGGTGTGTGCGGGGGGCCCAGCAGGGATGGGCCGGGTCTGCCACCAGGGCCCCGGGCGGCCGTCTCACGTGCCTGACCCTGGGCGTTCCCCGGCTGTGCGGTCGCGCCCAGATGCTGAGAGGAGAGCTGTGCTTCGACATCAAGAAAGCGGGCAGCCTGCACGGATTCACGGCCTGGTTCAGCGTCGGCTTCCACAGCCTGGAGGAGGACGGGCCGCCCCTGGTGCTGAGCACGGGGCCGTTCCACCCGTGAGTGTGTCTCCCCGGGGGCCGGCGGCGCGTGGGGGCTGGGGCAGCTTCCTTTGAGGTGTTGGCACGGCCTCAGGCATGCCAGCCAGGAGTTTCCAGAGCTGGGCACGTGCGGTTCACCCGAGGCCCCCCGGGCCAGGCCGCTCCGGGCCGGGCTGGGCACAGGGGCTGCGGGAGGAGTGGCTTGGTCCCAGCTGCTGCTGCACTTCTGCCACAGAAGTCAGGTCTTCCCTCAGACTTCCCGGGGGAGGCAGGTGTCCCTGAGACGCACGAGTTGTGCCGGACGGGCTGTGGCTCAGGCCTCCCAGGTGGCCAGCAGCGCCGCCTTTTGAGGCTTTCCTGGTCCTCCAGGAACTGCGCTGAAGTCCCTCCGGGATGTGAACACCAGGCGTAAGAGTGGGAGGCTCTGGTGTGGGCGGGCTGGTGGCATTTGAGCCTGAAGGACCCGGGCCATCATGCGACAGGAGAGAGAGGCCGCGGAGCTGTTTGCCCAGAGCATCCTTGTGGGCGCAGGGCCAGGCAGCAGCCAGTCCTCCCTCCGGGCAGCATGCAGAGTGCTCACCTTGGGACCAGGGTGGTTCCTACCTGAGACCCCAGGGGGCCGGGGGCTTACTGGGAAAGAGACCCTGGGGGTGGCTGAGGGGGTGGCCTGGAGTCGGGTGTGGAGCAGCGTAGCCGTGTCAAGGGGGGGCCGGGAGGCCTGTCGGCCAGAGCCGAGTGTCACTGTTGTCCCCCAGAAGGTACAGCTGTCTCGTTCACACGCACCCCCGCTTTCAGAGAAGTCACCACGGTTTTGGACGCAGTTTCGTCAGTGCATGTCCCTCCTTTTTACTGCAGTGCCCAGACCATGGGTGTCGGCGGCTTACAGGGGCGTGTGCCTCGGGGTGGACGCGCTATGTCAGGATGTGGAAGCCAGGCTGCCCCTTAGAGGGGTGGGGGAATGGGCACCATTCGGGGACCCTGTGTCTGGCCATGCGCCCTCGGGACAGGGAGAGGCGCCCTCGCCCCTTCTGGAACCCGAGCGTGTGCCGGAGCTGTGTCCTCACCGGGACGCGTGCTCCCTGGTGACTGGGCAGTCGGGCGGGGGGCAGTAACAGCTTGCGTGTCTTGCAGCACCACCCACTGGAAGCAGGTGCTGTTCATGATGGACGAGCCCGTCCCCGTGCTCGTGGGGGACGTGGTCACGGGCTCGGTGGTGCTGCAGAGGAACCCCGTGTGGAGGAGGCACATGTCCGTCACGCTGAGCTGGTCGGTCACTTCCGGGCAGGACCCCACGTCGCAGAGAGTAAGACGTTCTGCCGGACAGTCACGTGCTGTGGTGCTGGTCCGGGCGGCCGGTGGTGATCACAGTGGCGGACGCGGTGGGCGGTGGGCGTCAGTGTTCATGGAACAGGAGACGGAGCCGCGGGAGGTCGAGTTGTTTGCTCTGCGACACGAGTCAGTGACGGGAGACCCAGACCAGCCTGGGGGCCACTCCTTCTGGGCACCCAGGAGCCCCGGCCGAGCCCTTGCACAGCCTCACACTGCGGCGCCCACGGGTGGCAGGCGTGCGACATGCGAGTGCGGTGTGGGGCGTGCGCCCTGACCTGGCAGCAGCTGTTAGGGCCGTTGTCCCACGGTGCGTCGTGCGGCCGGCAGGGGCCGTGGGCTTCGTGTCCGCGGGGCCACCGACGGTGGGCTCTCTGCTCCAGACTTGGGGTTATGTGGGATGGGACGGAAGGTCACGCAGTGGTTTCCCTTCCTTCCGTGACACCCGTCTTGTGCGTTGCCTCGGTTTCACAATTCAAGGTTTTCGTTTAAGAAGCTTCCACGCGCGAGCGCCACGCTCTCGTCCGGTGTTACGTAGCCGCTGGGAACACCGCGTGTGGGCCCAGGGGAAGGACGTGTTTCCTGACGGGTCCACTCCTTTTCTCTTCAGGTTGGAGAGAAAGTCTTTCCCATCTGGAGATGACAGTGGCCGTCCTGCTCGGAGGCAGCGTGGGCGCGTCGGAGCCGCAGACGTGAGTGAGCCGGCCGCACGGCGCGCTCACGCGCTGCCTGGCGGGGGGCAGCACCCTCTGCGGGCTCCGCAGACCGGCGCGCTTGGGCTGCGCTCGCCACTGTCACTGCCCGTGTCCGTCCCCTAGAAGTAGGCTGTGTTTCCAGGTGTCCACCAGTGGTGCCCGCAGTGCCGGGGCACAGTGTCCCCAAGCTAGCCTAGTTCTACACGCGTAGGGCACACACGTCAACCTGTACTCCCGTGAACGTGACTGTCCGTGCATCGTGTGTCAGTGGTGTCCCTCCCGCCCTCGGTTCACCCACCCAACACGCAGCACCCGAGGTGGCGGTGCATGCGCTGGGCTCTGCATGACCTAGTTCAGCCGTAGAGACGTCTTCCGAGTGAATTACGTGTCGGCACCTAGTACATCTCAATAAATATTTTTAAACGAACCTGCACCGCCTCGGAACCTTTCTCCTCTGACAGCAGGGGGGACGTCCGCGTTTCTGTCTGCGTGTGGTTTACGTGTGTAGTTCACTTTTTATTGGAACATACGCATCCCGGACGTACAGGTCACGAGGGTTCAGGTGGGTGGGATTTCGCAAAGTGGACACACACGCAGCCAGCATCCAGGACCAGACACTTCGACATGCCGGAGCCCCACGCGCCCCTTCCACTGAGTGCCACCCCACGGGGCTCGCCTGCCTTGTGACTGCGGTCGCCTTTGCCTGGCTCTGAGCGTTTCCGGGCCGGAACTGTGCAGCGTGTGTTTGCTGTAGGTGGCGTGTCTGTGTCCCACGCTCCGTGCTTGAACCCTAACCCCTAGTGTGCTGTGACTGGGAGGCGGGGCCTTTGGGAGGTGACTGTGTCCCGAGGCGGGAGCCTCAAGGCAAAGCCAGACAGCCCCCGAGACCCGTCTTAGGCCCTTCAGAGTCCGATGAATAGCCCGTGAGCACCCCAGCTCTGGAGCCCCACTGGGGACCCAGGCCCAGCTCGTCCTGGGCCTTGGGCACCGATTTGCAGCTTTGGAGCCGGGCACAGGCGAAGCCAGTAGCCTGTGTGTAACCCGGTGAGATGCTCCTAATGAGAGGCACCCGGACTTTTGTGAGTGGCCTGCTGCGAGCCCGCTGGGACCCCTAAAGTCTCCGCACCCCACGGGCAGGCTCACCGATTCCCCCGGCAGATGGGCGCCCTGTCGAAGGAGCAGGGTCACCTGGAGCCTTCTCCGGGCAGTCCCTGCCTCACGGCCTCTCATTAGGAAGTAGAACCCACAGCGTCCAACCCCCTGTCCCCTCAGGGCGCTCCTGTGGGGCTGGAACGGGGGTCTGTGGCTGAGAGTCGTGGCCCTGCACGCCCCAGAGGATCTTGGCCCTGTTTGGGGGGCCCAGGGGTGCCTCAACTCCGCATCAGGCCCTGCTTCTGAGTGCCCCTTGCTCCCGTGGTAGGGTCTGGGCTCACCTGCCTGGACCCGCGGAGGAGGGTTCTGTTCCTGCCCACACAGTGAGCAGGGTCTAGGGCTCTGGGGCCCCTGCACGCCAAGGCTGACACTCAGGCTGGAGTTAGTGGCTGGTGAGAGGACAGGAGGGACGGGGCAGGCTCTGGGTCCTCAGCAGCAGGTCAGGCTAACTCCAGCAGACACCATGGTCCCTGCAAACATCAAGTTTATGAGAAAATGGGTGAGAAACCCTGGGGCCACCCATGGGAGAGGGACATGGCAGGTTGCCTCTGACCTCCTGCTCCTGTTGGCCGAAACCAATCAAAGCTGAGGACCAGGGAGCCCTTCCTCTGCCCCTCAGGGTCTGCCTCCAGAGCAGGGGCAGGGAGAGCGTGGTGGCATCAAGAGCGCAGGTGGCCAGCGTCCTGCCCCATCACCCAGGGCCCTGCCAGCCCTGGGCGACTGTCAGCCCTCTGTCCTCAGCACTGTGTCCCCCACAGGGAGGGGCCTGGTCCTTAGAGCCATGAGTGGGCAGGGCATGGCTGAAACCCTCCCTCCCCAGGGAGGACCTGTGTCCACCCAATGCCTTGGGTGGAAGAGCTGCGTGTGAAGGTGGAGTTGGGGGGTGGCATCTCCCTCCCCAGCAGTGAGGGGGCAGGTGTGAGGACAGGTGTGGGGAGGGAAGTCAGAGGGTGACATCAGGGCTCTGCCTGGCAGAGGGTTAGGGTGGTGGGAGGGGGCGGTGTTAGCTGCTGCCCTTCCCCCACCCCCATGTCTGCGGGTCTCTCCTGGGACAATGTGACCCAGTGTTTGTGACGACCCTAAGTGTTGGTGAAAGCTCAGGCGGGGCGAGGTCGTCTCCCAGCGTCCCGCCACCTGATGAGCGCTGTGTGAGGGTTGGTGCTCATGACCCTCAGGGCCCAGGGAGAGCCGCGCCAGCCTCAGGAAATGCGGGAAGCGCACAGGAGGCCGGGTGAAGGGGCAGCGGGACCTGAGGGGAGGGGCAGCCCCGAGGCGAGTGGCGAGCGCGGAGCTTGTCGCCACTCACGGCACACATTCGCATCGAGTCACTATTTCGGTCACAGGAGTATATGTTTTAGGTAGGTGATGAAAATAACGTAGGTTGTCATTAGGGACATGAAAGATTTTTCTTTAACAGCTGTCCATACGTCATTCATGGGAGAAACGCTGCCCTGACACACGCCTGCTGGGCGGGAGGTCATCAGGACACATGAGCTTTGATCCCCGCCCGTGTCCGTCAGGATCTCGGGAGGTTTGTTGTCGAGAGGACTTCACCTCCGCGCCCGCCTCGGAAGGACGTGGTGAGGATCAAGTGCATGGAAACGGTTTGGAATCCGCAGGGCAGGAGGTACGCCCCGTCTGTCCGTGCATCGCCCACTCTTCTGAGCTCTGAAACCCTTCGCCAGAGCCAGCTCCACTCGCACTTACGAACACGACGCCCGCAGAGCCCTGGGGGTCACAGTACCCCTTCTCTATGGAATAACGCCCAGAGCTCGCACTGGTCACCAGGGTGCCCCAAGGCGACTCCGCGGCCGGGCAGGCACTGACCATGCCCGTGCCGTGACAGGCAGTGGCGCGGTGCATGGCGATCTCGCGTGGTGCGAGGTCCTTTGTGGCTCGGGAGGGGGTGGAGCTGGGCAGGCTTCTCCATGACTCTGCAGCCCTGGCCTTCTCCTCGTGGGAGAACGGTATTGGAGCTGTCCTGCTCCACCGCGCACAGCCCAGGGCTGCGAGAGATGCTGGAGGAGCTGTGAGCTCTGGGCCCAGGGAGGGATCAGCTTTTGGGGAAGACTGGCCATATCAGCTGCGAATACTGTAAGTGTGGCCGGGAAATGAGTCCCAGAAAAAAACTAAAATGGAATTTTAGTCTTTTGTGGAAGTCCTGCCCCCCAGTGCGGTGGTGTTGGGAGGTGGGGCTTTGGGAGGTGATCAGAGCTCAAGGGTGGAGACTCGTGCACAGGAGGCCCAGGGGCTCCCTCGGCCTTTCTGCCCTGGGAGGACACAGCGAGGAGGTGGTGTCTGTGAGCCAGGGAGTGGGCCCTCCCCAAAGAGCCCCTGGAGAGCACCCGTCATGTTTGTCTCCTGTCCTGATGGTATTTCTCTTGCGTTATTTTTCATTCTTCAGTTCCTCTCTTCTTCCTTCTGATGTATTTCTAGATTTCTGTCTTCGATATCACTGATCTTTCTTCCATTTAGTCCACTCTGTTTCCCAGGCTTGCTATTTTGTTTTTCATCTCTTTTAGTGTGTTCTTCATTTTCAGAATTTCTATTTGTTTCTTTTTGAGGGTTTCAGTCTCCTTGCTAAGAAACTCATTCTGCCTATCTACTTTCTTTTTCAACTTTTGGAATTGTCGATATGAATTATTTTGGATCTCGCCAATTTTTTTTTTTCAGAAATACCATCCTGAATTTTCTATCACTTAAGTTGTATATTTCTTCATCTTTAAGCTTATTTTCTGGCGACCTTTCTTTCTTTCTGAGCTCCTGTCACCTTGATTGTACATGTTGTTTAATGGACTATTTTTCTACCTTGGGAAGTAATGAAAGTGTATTTTGCTTTATTTTCGAAAAAGATTTATCATATAAAGGTCTCTCTTTAGCCTGTTGCTAAGATGGCATTTTTCTTTTGATTTCCAGTAGGTGGCATCAGTTTCAGTAACACCTGCTCAGATTCCCCTGGAGCTTCGTGGTGTCCAGTCTCGGAGGCAATGGGGGAGTGGCCCTCTGTGTTGGGGGATGGGTGCTGTGGCTCAGCCTCGCGTTTTGCAGCCGCGGTTGGTAAAAATCAACTGTTGCTTCTCTGCCATCCTCACTTTCTGCCCCGACCCCTAGGCACTGCTGCCCTGGGCACCGCCACCCTGGGCACTGCCGCTGCGTGGTGCTCACAGCTCTCTCAGACGGGGCTGTTCACACAACTCACGGCACCTTCTCCCCTCCCCCCACCCCCCACAGGGAGCTCGACTGCGGGAGGCAGCTTCTTTTGTTTCTCCCAGGGGCCCGACCTGTGGCAGCTCTGATGCGCAGATACCACACTCAGACATGCTTGTGTGCAGGTTGGGTGTTTTTTGATGATTTTTAGATGTTCATTTTATTATTTCAAGAGGAGCGACCTGGGGATGTCTCTCACTCTGCCATGTTTCTGACAACTCTTTATTTCCACTATTTAGAAATTACTAATTTATTTTACTTCCATAAGTGTGTCAAGTTCCTTGCAATGAAGACTGACACAGCAGAATCAATAATCCCTGAGACCCCCTCAGCATGGCGTCCTCACTGGGTGGGGCCGGCTGGGGAGATGAGGTCACTGGGCCGGGTCAGATCTTAGGGGAGCTGCCCAACAGCTCTGTCCCTGCTCCTTCCCTGTCCCTGGAGAAGGATACCTCAGAACAACTGGAGGAGAGCCGGCAGGGGGAGGAGGTCCGTGGATGGTAATTGACCTGTTTCTGTTTTTCTTATTTTAGAGTTCATTTTATTAATGTGTAGTTTTACTAAGAAATCACTCATTTTCTCTGTATTTCCAGTTAGATACAATAGGGTTTTTTTTTTTTACTTTTAATTTCTTTCATCTTCCTACTTATTATATAATTGTTATGATTAATGAACACATATTGATTTATTATTGCTTACTAAAGTCAGGCTCAGCGTCAGTGCTGGTGTCTCAGTCTGTTAAAGCCCCGACCAGCCAACCAAGCAGACAGGTGAGTGCGGACAGTTGGGGTACCTGGCCACCGAATTTGAGCGTTATGATAGGAAATGAGACCAGGAGTGAAATGGGTCAGATGAAGACTCTGCACTGTGCTGATGATAGAGACTATTCTCTAGGAAGGGAAAAGCTGTCAGTAGTTCTTTGTACAGGAAGCGACAGGATTAGGCCCTTAACTCAGAAAGGCCAAAGTGGTCACAGTGTGGAGGTCGGCCTGGAAGAGAGAGGGACAGGAAGCAGGGAGACCAATGAGAGGTGGCGCTGGCCTGAGCCGAGGCAGAGGCCTTGAGGGTGGAGATGATCAAGGGTAAGAAGACCAGAGAGGGGCTGTGGTTAGTGCCATCCTGCGGACAAAGGTGGCACAGATGCCAGTTGGCACTTAGGGGAATTCTGGCCATTTGGACACCAGTAGGATAGCTCATTCTGCTAAAAGGACACTATTTGCTAAATTTTGATTTATGTGGCCCATAGAAGGTGGAGAAACGGCTAAAGGTAAGAGAGAAAGGGAGTGCTCATTACATGTTGGGCAGGAGCTGACATCACTGCCTCACTGAGCCCTCACAGCCCCGAGAGAGAATCGTCATCTCCACCTTCCCGGTGAGGAGACCGAGTTTCCATTTCTTTGCCTGAAGTCACTCAGAGCTAGTAGGGAGTGAGGCCAGAAGTCAGCTTGGTGCCTGTCTGGGGCTCAGACAGTCCCCTACGGGGAACCTGCCACCCTCGACTGTCTTCTGAGCACCCAAGAAGCTCTTGGAATAACATCAGTGGAAGTAAGAAAAAAAAATTCTCTGCTGCCATCGCGCGGACATCTCAAAAATAAGACCCTGGTGCATGTCATTAGACAGTTTATTTCTGCTGCCACCTGGTGGACATTTTAGGAGTAACATCGGAGTGTTGGGCATCATGAAAATTCCTTTTCTGGCACCATTTTCATCTTCTGTGCATCCAGGGAGTAACGTTAGGGTACAATTAAGAAAAAGGCGTTTTCTACTGCAATCTGGTGGACAATTAGGGAATAGCATCCAAGTGTATGTCCTCAGGAAAAGTTATTCTGTGCTGCCATCGTGGGCATCACTTGAGGAACACATGCACGTACGTGATCAGGAGAAGTGAGTATTTGTTGCCATCCCGTGTGCATCCCGGTAACGACTGATGGGTGCATGTCATCACGAGAAGTTACTGTTTTCGCGAGCCAGTCCCAGGGTGCCAAAGGGGAGACGTGCGCTTGGGTCAGGGCCAGAGCCAGGACTTTGACGGGCCGCAGGTGCCTAGGTGCGCAGGTGGCCGGGAGCACGGCGGGCCGCGCCTGGGCGGGGTCCTGCCCAGCGGCCCAGACTGGGGAGGCCAGGGGTGCGAGAGCGCCCGCCCAGGCCTCCGCAGTGCCCGAACCGGGTCAAGGCCGGCTGTGCCTTGGCGCGCCTGGCGCTCGCTCGCTGCAGCCTGGCCCAGGCGAACCCGCGAATCCCCGCCGGCGGGGCGCTGCAGGCGCGGGCGACTCTGGCGCCCAGGAGGCCGGGCTCGGGCTCTTGGGGCGGCAGGCGACATCCTCTCCCGTCTACGGCCATACCACCCTGAACGCGCCCGATCCCGTCTGATCTCGGAAGCTAAGCAGGGTCGGGCCTGGTCAGTACTTGGATGGGAGACCGCCTGGGAATACCGGGTGCCGTAGGCTTTTACCCTCCCCCCACTTTTGCTGCCCTCCAGCCAGGACCCGGACGCCCCCCTCCCCGCCCTGCTCGCCCGCTGTCTCGGAGATCCCGGGCAGGCGCCCAAGCCCAAGTGCTGCCCGCAGGGCCCGGCGCCCCAGAACCTCGCCCGCCCTCCCCAGCTCTCTTGCAGGAATCCCTGGGCTGTTTCCTCTCTCCGCTCCGGGCCCTTCCTTTCTTGGGTCAACGAGGCAGAGCCCCTAGGACCGCCGCCTCTGACACACGCCGGGAGCGCGCTCGCACCACCGGGACGCGGGAAGGCCACCCCCAACCGCCCCGCTGCCTCAGTCTCTCTCGGCCGGCACGCTTCTCCCCGCCCTTCCCGCCCGACAGCCAGGCGTCCTCGGAACAGGTGCGGGGCCGCCCCGCACCGCCGGGACAGGAGGCGGGACCGACCCGCAGAGCCAGAGGCCGAGACGCTCGAGGGCGCGCGGAGAGAGCCCTCCCGTTCGCGCCAGGCCCAGGGACCGGCCACACACAGACACACACGCGCACGGGCACACATACTTCCGGGAGCCCGGGCGTCTTTCCTTCGGCGGCGGGACCCCCGGCAGGACTCGGAGCAGAACGAGACGCCCCGAGCCCCCCGCGGCCTGACCCAGAGAACGAACCGCCTCCCTGCCCGAGCCCGCCCCACCCTCTGCTGCGAAAGCGGACTCCTCAGGGCGGCTGCAGGCTCTCGGGGTCCCAGTCGGGGTCCGGCTCGGGGCGTCGGGGCGTCGGGGCCCTCGTCTGCGGGTCCCGTCCCGCTCTCTGCGCGGGCCGGCACGGGCTCGCGCTCCCTGTTGCGCGCGGCACCTCCCCTTGCGTCTCTCCATCTCTGTCCCTTCCCTCCTCCCTGTCCCTCTCTCCGTGTCTGACCCCAGCCAGCTCCCCGGCCCCCCATCTTCCCCGGGGACCCGGTCCCCTCCTTCGTGGCTCTCCCTGGGCCCCCCGCCCTGGCGACCCGTGTCCTCCTTTCTCCTTCCCTCTCGGTCACTCGCCGAGTCTCTGGGTTTCTCCGCCCCTCTGTCTCTCGGTGTCTCTCTTGATGCAGAGTCGATGTGAAGGCAAGAGCAGCGGAGGGGGAGGGGCCCTGGTCCCGGTGAACGGCGAGGGCTGCGTCTGTCCCAAGCGATGCCTCAGGGTGTGGCCGGGGACTCCGCGCGTGGTCGGGCACCGCTCCGCGGGGAGCGCAGGGGAGGCGTCGTCTGGGCCAGGGCCGGAGTCCGGACCTGGCTGTCCGCAGGTGCCTAGGTGCGCAGGTGGCCGAGAGCAAGGAGGGCCACGCTCCGGCCGGGGCCCTGCCGAGCTGGGCAGTCCCGGGATCAGGAGCGCCCACCCAGAACTCCGGCACAATCCGGAACCCGCTAAGACCCGCGGTGCCTCAGCGCGGCCGGCGCTCTCTCCACGCCGCAGCCTCCCTGGAGGAACCCCCCACTCCCCCGCAGGAGGTGGGGTACATACATGGACGTCTCCAGCACCCGGAGGCCCAGGCTCGAGCTCTTGGGGCAGCAGGCGACACCTCCGCCCCTCTACGGCCATACCACCCTGAACGCGCCCGATCTCGTCTGATCTCGGAAGCTAAGCAGGGTCGGGCCTGGTCAGTACTTGGATGGGAGACCGCCTGGGAATACCGGGTGCTGTAGGCTTTTGCCGCCCCCCACTTTTGCCGCCCTCCAGCCAGGATGCCCCTGGACGTCGCCGGCCCTGCTCCCTCGCTCGCTGTCTCGGGAGTCCCGGGCCGCCGCCCGAGCCCAAGCGGTTCCGGATCGGCCGGGCACCCCCCCCGCCCCCCCGCCCCTGCGCTGCTGCAGCCAGCCGCGGGCTGGTTCCTCTCTCCGCTCCGGGCCCTTCCCTTCCCGGGCTCCGCGGGGCCGAGCCCCAAGTCCCGGCGTCTCTGACACACGCCGGGAGCGCGCTCGCAACCCGGGACGCGGGACCGGCCCCCGCCAGCCGCGCCTCCGCGCCCCGCCCTGTCCCGCAACGCCAGAGAGTTCCAGCTTCTCCCCGCCCTTCTCAGCGGGCAGCCAGGTGCCCTCGGACCGGGCGAGGAGCCGCCCCGCACCGCCGGGCCGGGAGGCGGGACCCACCAGCGGCGCCGGAGAGGCCGAGACCACGAGAGCGCGCGCGTGCGCGGAGAGAGCCCTGTCGCTCGCTCCAGGCCCGCAGCGAGCGCCGCACAGGCTCACACGCACACACACGCACACACCTCAGGGAGCCCGGGCGTCTTTCCTTTCCGCGGCGGGACCCCCCGCAGGACTCGGACCAGAAAGAGACTCCCTGAGCCCCGGGCCTGTCACGGGGCACGGGACTCGGGGCACGAACCGCCACCTGGCCCCGGCACGACCACCCTCTGCTGTGGAAACGGCCTCTTCAGGGCGGCCCCAGGGTCTCGGGGTCACAGTCGGGGTCCAGCTCTGCGCGTCGGGCCCTCGTCCGCGTGTCCCGTCCCGCTCTCTGCGTGGGCAGGCACCGGCTCGCGCTCTCTCCTCTCTGGTCTCCCTCTACGTCTCTGTCCCTTCCCTCCTCACTGTCCTTCTCTCCGTGTCTGACCCCAGCCAGCTCCCGCGGCCCCCCCCTTCCCCGGCGATCCTGTCCCCTATTTCGACGCTCTTCCTGGGCCTCCCGCCCTGGCGACCGGTGTCCTCCTTTATCCTTCCTTCCCTGTCACTCTCCCTGTCTCTGGGTTTCTCTGTCCCTCTGTCTCTTGGTTCTCTCCCTCCGTGTCTGTCTGTCTGTCTCTCTTGAAGCATAGAGTCCCCGTGAAGGCAAGGGGCAGCGGACAGGGCGGGTCCCCGGTCCTCGAAGACGGCGAGGGCTGCGTCCGTCTTAGGCGGTGCCTCGGGGTGTGGCCGGGGACTCCGCTTGTGTTCGGGCAGACCCGGCTCGCCTCGGCGGGGAGGGCGGTGGAGACGTGCGCTTGGGTCATGGCCGGAGCCAGGACTTAGCCAGGATGCAGGTGCCTAGGTGCGCAGGTGACCGAGAGGATGGCGGGTCGCGCCTGGGCGGGATCCTGCCGAGCGGCCAAGACTGGGGAGTCCCGGGATGCGATAGCCCCCCCCCCCCCCGCCGCAGACCTCCGCACGGCAGGGAACCGGCCAAGACCGCGGTGCCTTAGCGTGGCTGGCGCCTGCCGCCCGCCACCTCGTCGGCGGCACCCTCCCCCGCACCCTCCCGAAACCTTCCCAGGGGGTGCGCTGCAGGTGCGGGCGACTCTGGCGCCCGGGAGGCCCAGGCTCGAGCTCTTGGGGCGGCAGGCGACACCTCCGCCCCTCTACGGCCATACCACCCTGAACACGCCCGATCTCGTCTGATCTCGGAAGCTAAGCAGGGTCGGGCCTGGTCAGTACTTGGATGGGAGACCGCCTGGGAATACCGGGTGCCGTAGGCTTTTGCCGCCCCTTCCTCTTGCCGCCCAACAGCCAGGGTGCGCCTGGACGCCCCGGGGCCCTACTCGCCGTCTCGGGGGTCCCGGGCGGGCGCCGAGACCAGGGCCGCTCGAATGGCCGTGCGTCCCCCGCCACCGTCCGCCTCCGCCTGCCCTGCTGCAGCCGGCCCCGGGCTGTCCCGTCCGGATGCCCCCGGCCCTTCTCTTCTTGGGCTCCGCGGGGCTGAGCCCCAGGAGCGGAGGGCGCTGGCGGAGGGCGAGGTCTCCGGGCGGGCGAAGCGCTGCCCGGTGGTGTCGCCGGTGGCTCCGTGGGCTTTCTGGCAGGTCCGGTTCGGCCACGGCGCGGAGCGCAGGGGAGGGATGAGTCGGGGACGGGGCCAAGGCCGGGACGCGGCAGGGCTGGCTGCACCTGCTCAGAGGCCCAGGGGGACGAGAGGACGGCGAGCCTCGCCCGGGCTGGGGTCCTGCCCAGCGGCCAAGACTGGGGAGGCGGGTTGCACCGGGCCTGGGCAGTCCCGGGATCAGGAGCGCCCACCCAGAACTCAGGCACAACCGAGAACCCGCCGAGATCCGCGGTGCCTCAGCGCGGCCGGCGCTCTCTCCACGTCGCATCCTCACCAGAGGAACCCCACACTCCCCGCAGGACGTGGGGTGCATGCGTGGGCGTCTCCGACACCCGGGGGCCCAGCCACGAGCTCTTGGGGCGGCAGGCGACACCATCTCTCGTCTACGGCCATACCACCCTGAACGCGCCCGATCTCGTCTGATCTCGGAAGCTAAGCAGGGTCGGGCCTGGTCAGTACTTGGATGGGAGACCGCCTGGGAATACCGGGTGCTGTAGGCTTTTGCCGCCCCACACTTTTGCCGCCCTGCAGCCAGGACGCTCCCGGACGCCCCCGGGCTCTCCTCCCTCTCCGGACCGCTTTCTCGGGGGTCCTGGGCAGCCGCCCGAGCCTAAGTGTTGCCGTCCCGGCCACGCGCCCTAGTCACCGCCCGTCCCCGCTGCGCTCCCGCAGCCAGCCCTGCGCTGTTTTCTCTTCGCACCGGGTCCTTCCCTTTCTGGGCTCCGCGGGGCCGAGCCCCCAGGGCCGAGGGCTCCGGGCGGAGGGCGCGGTGGCTGCCGAAGCCTCGCCTGATGGTGTCGCCGGCGGCTCCGTGTGATTTTGGGCAGGGCGGGTTCGGCCACGGCGGGTCTGGGTCAGGGCCGGGGCCGGGAACTGTCAGGGCGGCACCTGTCCAGTCCGGGGTTGCGGGAGCGCCCACCCGGACCTCCGGCACCGCCGCAGACTGGCCAAGGCGCTGGATGAAGGGCGAGACGGGCGCGCGCTCCGCCGGCCCCCCGAAGCCCGCGCGCAGCGCTCCGGGCTTGGATAGCCGCCGCCCGGCGAGGGGTCTGCGCGGCCTCCCCGCCGGGCCCGCTCTCCCGCCAGCGCCGGGCGCGGTGGGGGCGACGCCGCCGGAGCCGGGCGCCGGCAGCAGAGGCGAGCGCCGGTTCACGCCGGCCTCGACCACCGCTGTGGGTCGCCGCGCTCGCCCCCAGCTGCGGCTCTGGGGGTGTCGCGGAGTCCGGGGCTAGTCAAAGCGGGGCGGGGATAGGGGAGGGGACAGGGGCGGGGCGGGGAGGGACCGGGGAGGGGACAGGGGAGGAGGGAAGCCAGGGGTCGCAGTGACCGCGGGGGGTCGGTAGGACGCGGGGCGTCACCCTTCTCTCCGCGTTTCCCGGCCGCGCCGCAGGAGAAGGTCGCGAGCCCCCGGCGTCCGGGGAGGGTCCTCCGTGGCCCCGACTCGGCGAGGCCCCGCGCTGACCACTTCGCAGCGATGGCCAGACTGCGCTCTCCCGGGGCCGCCATCCTTGCTTGAAGGCTGCTGCTTTAGTCAGGAAAATTTCCAACATCTGTTGTGAGAGCAAGTCGACATTTGTCAGTTTATCGGAGATATAATGTACAACTGTTTCCTTCCATTCTGTAGCCTGTCTTTTCACTCTCGGTAGCTCCTTTTGATGCACAGTAGGTTTTCATTTTGGGGAAATCGAGTGTATTTGTTTATTCTTTAGTTATTTCTGTTTGGTGTCCTAACAAATCATTGGTAAATTCGAGGTCATAAAAAGTTGTCTCTATTTTCTTTGAGAGTTTATAATTTCACCTCTCCTATTTAAGCCGTTTATTTAGTTTGAATTGATTTTTGCATACGATGTGAGGTTAGGATTTCGTTTCCTTTCTCTTCCTGTGGATGGCCTGGCTCCAATTTCGAGAAGACCCTTTTTTAGCCATTTCAATGTTGTCCGCCCTTATGTAAAATCAATTGACTTGCTGGGTGGGTTTAGTTCTGGGCTTTCCATTCAGTTTCGTTGATCTCTCTGTATCTCTTTATGCCAGTATCACAATGTTTTAATCACTGTTGCTGTATATTAAGAATTAAAATTGGGAAGTATGAGGCTCCAACTATGATTTTCTTTTTGAAGACTGTTGCAGCTCTTTGGAGTCCCTTGAGATTTTGTATAAATGGAATCAGCTTGTATATTTTCCCCAAAGGCTTCTGTGAATTTTTATAGGAATCATGTTGAATCTGTGCATCAGCGATGTACTGTTGCCATCTAGACAGTGTTCTTTCCATCACCATGAAATGACTTCAATATTCAGTGTATGAATCCTGCAGTTTGATTAAATCCATTTAAAAATCTATATTAACATTGACATTATTTCAAATGTGATTATTTACTTACAATCTTCTCAAGATTATTCCTTGCTCACATATAAGAGTAAAAGAAATTGTGGCTTATTGTTATTTAGTCCTATAACTCTGCCACAATTGTTTGCTTGCTCTAATACTTTTTTTGATTCTTTGGGAAGTTCTGTATCTAAGAGGTTAAAGGTTTAGAGGGCTAGGATCAGGGTTAAGCCTGGGATGGAGTTTGGGGCTGAGTTAGGGCTTCAGGTGATGGGTTATAGTTTGGTTATGGCTTACGGTTACTGTTTGTGGTTATGTGTAGTCCACGGTTTTTGGTGATAGATTATGGATTATGTTTAGGGTTTCTGGTTATGTTTATGTTGGTTATGGTTTACGGTTATCATTTATGGGTACTGTGTCATGGTTATAGTTTTGATTCAGGACAGGCCAAATTTCCCGGAGTGGGAGGAGACCAACCTCTCCCCTGATAGAAGAATAGGTTCTTTGCTGGAAAGTGTAGAAAGAATTCAGCTTTCATGCCATAGTGAGAATCAAAAGGAAATTTTATTGTCAAAAGCAGAAAAGCAAAGAGTGGAAATAGCAAAGTCAAAAAGCCAAGACAAAGAAAAAGCCCTGTGTATTGTGGTTAATTCCAGTCTATATATCATTCTTTAGTTCCCATGAGTTACAGTTTAAAGATTTTTGTATCCATTTCTTTTGCTAAGGACAAACAGTGAGAAAGGATGAGAGCCAGTAGCCTGAAAAGCCTGCTGGCAGTTCCCAGTCATTAATCCACAGATTATCTATGGTTCTAGACACAGGGAATGAACGATTTTATTTTGTGTAGGGCAAATACTTAAAGACTCTGTTTTTCCTGTTTGCCCTTTACATGTGTGGGAAAGGGTTGTTAGCAATTCCAGCAGAAATCTTCCTTTGTTCTGCAGGTTCCCCCATCACCTGACCAGAGAGCCAATGAGCATATTGAAGTTTCTTAATGTAGCTCGATTTAACACTTGAATTCTCTTGCCATTTCCCTACATTAGTTTGGCATTATAGGTAGGGTTTTTGTTATGGTTTACAGTGATGGCCACAGAGGAGAAAAAATGGGGTTGAGCTCCAGGGGTGTGTGGGTGGAAGCAGAGGTCAGTGAGGAGAAAGGATGGGGTGGACCTGCGGGGAAACGCACAGCACGGCCTTCATGTGTCCAATCGAAGGGGGTTAGGATAAATGAGGCGGTCGTTTGGATCAGCCAGCCAGGCTGAGGTGAGACCCTGGGGTCCACGGAGGTGCAGAGAGCCAAAGGGGAGGAGCCGAGGGGCGGGGCCTGGGCGGATCCGCCAATCAGCGCGGACTCCTCTAGCGCAGGGCCCGCCTGCACCGGTGTCCGGGCTTCAGGCTGCATTTAGGCTGGTTACTCGGGTCAAGAGACCCCCACGGACCCTCGCGGTTCTGCGTGACCCGGCGACACCCACGTGGGGCAGGCGCTTCTCGTGCGCGCAGACGCGGCTGCGCCTTCTCGGGGATCCCACGAGCCTCCCGAGGCTGCTGGAGGCTCCGCGGCGCCGAGGCGGCTCCCGGACTCTGCAGACCCCGGAGCTGCGGCTCGGACGGACACGGGAGGAAAGGTGAGGAGGAGCTTTGTGTCCCAGGGGTGCTGAGGGGTGACGATGGGGGTGTCCGTCTTTAGAGGGCCCGGGGGAGGAACCAGCTCCACGTGGAAAAGTCTTTTTTTATTTCTGTTGCGCGGTGTGAGGCAGTGAGGGTGGAGAGCCCTGAATGTGAGCGCGTCTAGTTTCTGCTTCATGGTACAGAGGGATTAAAGACATCAGGGTGTGTCTGTCTAAAGGTAATGGGATTTGCTTCTCCCTTGCTCCAGCCGGCCTTTCCCCAGGCTACCAGCTCCTTCCATAGACATGCTAATCCAGGCGAGTCCCGAGTGAAAAGAGATTTGGAGGTTTCGCGCTCTTCTCAGGCCACTCCTCTTGCCTTCCCCTCCTCCCTCACCCCTCCTCACCTGGGGAAAAGAGCCCTGGGCGTGAGGGGCCTTCCCAGGCGAATTTCTGAAAAATCGAAAGCTCCTCCGTATCTCATGGTTGTGGCCGCCAGCCCCCCATAGACACACCGACCCCCGGAGATCAGTGAGTTACAGGAAACACAGTCTCCATTCAGCCAGCTGGGCCTGCCGGGGGCATGCAGACCCCCAATTAAATACTTGAAAAGTGGAGGAGCAGAGTTTTTAAGCCCTAAACCTCAGTCTTCAATCTGTCTGAACGCAAAAGTATTTGTCATCCATTTACTAACTGTCAACCCACAGGTAGGTTGCTCAAGCCGGGGTTCAGAGGCAGAAAGCTTATTGTTAGAATGTCACGTCCCTATGGGTGATAGCCTATGTTCCCACGGGCGACAGAGAAACAGTAATTTCCAGCAAGTAATAAATTTAAAGCAGTGTTTTTCCAGCAGCCACATCATTATGGTGCCATCTTGATAAATAAATCTTTCCTTATTCCAAACTCTGATCTGCTGAATATTAAGTTTTTAATGTGCCAGACATGCTGGCCTTGTGGCTGCAGCATACACGTCTTGTGGAACATTAAGAATTTTGTGCTATGAGGAAATATATATCTAGAAATTACTAAATTTGTTAGATTGTAGCTAAATATCCCTGTAACATAGTCACGCTCACTTTGTAGTTTTCACTAGAAAGGCTTTTTTTCAAGGTTGAGAAGTATAATATGTAATTAAATTTTCAAATGTAAAAGTTAAAATTGAAACCAACTGTACGAGAAAAGCAAGATACGTTGCAGCTACAAAAAAGGGATGAGCTGGGGGCCAGCTCCATAGTGTACTGGTCAGCACATCTGCTTTACATGCAGAAGGTTCTTGGCTCCCTCCCCAGGTGTTGCACCAGGTCCCCCCAGCCTTTGTGCATGCTGTTAGCGTGTGGAAGGAGATGCCCTGCCTTCAGAGATCCATCTCTGAAGGGGAACTGGCCACAAACTTAGGTCAGGGGTGTAAGTGGGGTGGGGAGGAATTAAAAAAGAGGGGGGGAGGGATGAGATGAAGATGTAAATTTGGAGAAAAAGAAAATTAACTTTGTTCTAATATAAGGCTGTTTCTTGCAGAATGAGAATGAGGAAAAGTGGATAAAAAAATCTGTGAAAAGGAGTGTTGTAGGGGGTTTGTGAGGAGACATCTTGGGAGAGGAAATGTTATAGACAGTTAAGGTGAATGAGATTGGAATAAATTTAACAAGTCAAAATTTAAATATCAAAAGAAAGTTTTTTTTTACAAGCAGAGTTTCGTTATTCTTTCTTTAGAAGGACAAAGTTTTCATGCATCTTTCTGCTCCAGATATGATATAATGAAAAGTTTTCTGCCTAGAAATCAAAGACTGCTTTCTTAAAACAGTTTTCTGTCTTAATTAAGTGCTCGATGACTTAAGAGACAATTTCCTCAATCCTAAGAATCGAGGTTTTGTTTTGCCACTTTAGTTAAGTGAAAATTTGATATCGTTTCATAGTAATCTACTAAAGAGAAACATGAATGTCCGAAGTGTTTTGGAAAGCACAAACTGCTTCTGTGGCTCCAAGGCTCCCTCACTAAGGACAAATAGAAATCATAAATGCCTTTTCACAGAAATTAAGAGGAAACTTTAGCCATGTTCACAGGTAAACTTAATTCCTTTCTCCAGCCAGAATGAGTTTGGCCTCAACTCTTCTTTTAGATAATCTTTTCCCTCCTGTGGCAGTCATTTTCAAATGAAGGTTGTGGGAGTTCAGAACGCATCACCCAGAGATGTTCAGATTGTTTCCAGGTGAGGGTAAGTTTATCTTCTGACTGAAGAGAAACAACTGCTTCACCCTTTAACTATCCAGAACAATTCGAATGGAGGGCCTTGCCCATATAATAGGAGATCCTCAGCCATCATCTTCGTTTGACCCACCTATAGGGCAGGGCAAAATAATGTGTAAGAAATGTCTGTTCTTATCATCCTGCAATGACCCTTTGAAATCCCCCGGGCACCTTACCATATCGCTAGCTCAAGATGTCTTATATACCTATGTTCCCATTCTAGTCCCTGCTCCCCCCTCTTCTATGTGGAGTCTCTGACTCTTCACGTGTGTGGGGCTCTCACACATATGGATGTATTAAATTGCATTATTTTCTCGTGCTAATTTTTCTCACATCTATTTGATTATTAGACCTGACAAGAGAGCCTTGAGGGTGAAGGAAAGTGTATTTCTCCTCTGCTGTTGGCACCGTGAGCAAGATCAACTCATCACTGGGACACCTCACTTTCCTGTGATGCTGCTGTAGGTGAAGAGATGTTCGGCCATATGACACAGGCCAGCATAAGGTAAGGATTCTTACCATATTAGCACATCCCAGTTCTTCACAACAACCTGAAATTTTATGTCTTAAAATATCTACTTAGTCCCTGTTAGGTTGGGAGCTCCAAAACAAAACGTGGGCTAAACTGCAGCTATGGCTAGTGTCATATGAAACTGTTGCAGCAACTGAGGAATCAAAAACCTCAAATTACAATGCCAATTATGAGGAAGATTCCAATTAGATTAGATTATTTTAAACCACTTAAAAATCACAGGCTTCCAAATCAAATAAGGCAGAAACAAAGAGAAAAGAGAGTCGCAGGACTCTCGTGCTTGATTTAACCTCACAACATCTTGTACAGCAATGTTTTATGTTCACGTATGTTAGGCATTTATGGGTTCAGGGGGTTAAAGGTCTAGGGTCTGGGATAGAGTGTTAGAAGTTAGAATCAGAGTTGGAGTTCTGGGTCTGGGGTCCTGGGACTGCCATCAGTTTGGCTCTGGGGTCCAGTTATGGATCCAGGGTCTATTTACAGGGTCTCAGGTCCAAAGTTCACCTCCAGAATCTGGCAGCTGGCAATCGGGTCCGATCCTGGGGGTCTGCCTCTTGTTGTGACCAACATTAAACAGACCAAAGCAAGTACGCTCTCAAAGGCTGTTTATTAGCCGGCGGCTGTCCTTGCCAGCAGCAGCCCCGAAATGGAGAGGTACAAGGTTTTTAAGCCCTAAATCCCAGTCTTCATTCTGTCTGAACACAAACATCTACTTTTCTTCTATTCACTACCTGTCAACCCACTGGCCAGGTGTGCAAGGGGGGGTCCAGAAGCAGAATGCTTATTGTTAGAATGTTATGTTGTTAATAGCCTATGTTCCCATGACGGTACCAGGCAATAATTTCCAGCTTATATACAATTCATTGTTTCTCATGCCACGCAGGTAAGCAGCGATACTCAGGCAGGTAGCGTTAGAGCTCGTTGTTACAAGTTTCATGATTAACAGAACGTGGCTAAGGCTTCCAGGAGCTAGGCCTTTGTCTACTTTTAGGTTTTAATTAACTCTTAGCCTTACCACATTTCAGCAGGCTGTCACTTTCTCCACTGGTTTTCATGGAATATATCAAATCTTTGATGTCCTATAAACTGGGGGCAACTGAGGTACCCCCGTTACTTGAGTAGATAATACTATTAATTTAACAGCCTGGACTCTGTTTAATATACTTTATAAGGCAATTCACTGTACATGGTCCAAGCAGCAGTCCTAGAAGAGCCAGTATTAAAGGTCTAGCGATAGATGACAGTAATGTTGTTCATACCACGACTGACCTTGTAGTAGGTTTTCTTCTCTCTCCTTAACTCTTGGTCTTACTAAGGCTAGACTATGTTGAATTATGCCAGAGTGGTTGGCACAAAAACAGCAGTTTTTACCTACAGTTATGCAATTAAAGCA
Source organism: Cynopterus sphinx (assembly GCA_030015415.1). Lineage (NCBI taxonomy): Eukaryota > Metazoa > Chordata > Mammalia > Chiroptera > Pteropodidae > Cynopterus > Cynopterus sphinx. The sequence goes on along the minus strand of CM057380.1, from coordinate 29,602 downwards.
AGATCTATGCTTTATGACCACATTAGTTTTAAGTTTATTTTACAGATTTGAAATTAAGCTGTTCAAAAGGTTAATTCTGAAACTATGGTTGATGCAATAAATGAATATTAAAGCAAACAAAAATTTATCTAAATTTTCACTTTAAAAATAAGGTTCTTAAGTATTTTATATACTCTCAGAAATGATATCTTGTTAACATTATTTGACTTTAAATATTTACAATCAGTCAAACAATCTGCACATAAAAGCCTGACATTTTGTTTTACTGGATTTACATTTTCCCAAGTATAATAAGTACAATCACCTATTGATAATTGACTTTTAACAATATGGCATACTAGTACACAGTATTTTATAGCAATTATCTCATATGAAATTACAAGTGAAAAACAATTTTTTCAATAACAGTGAGTTACTAAATTCCTTTATCTAAAAGTTGTTATAAAAATTTCTAAAAGCCTAACACACAAACATGGTTTTTTACAGTAGAGGGGTGCATTGTGCTCTTAACAGAGCCAAGGGAAGGAGGCTTACCTAACTCTCACCAGTTTCTAATTTTTACTTAGTTAACGTTTCCTTTAAAGTCCTAGTCATCTTCTCTACCTGGCCTGAACTCTGTGGTCTATAAGCACAATACAATTTCTACTCTATTCCTAGCAATTTTGCCACAATTTGAATAGTTACAGCGATGAACGGCGGGCTATTGTTGGACCCCAATATCATGGGCAGGCCAAATCTTGGAACTATCTCTGATACTAATTTCTTTACTACTACTTGTGCAGTTTCACACTTAGTAGGAAAAGTCTCAGTCTGTCTGGAGCACGTGTCAATGAAAATTAACAAATACTGGAATCCAAAAGTTCCAGGTGCAACTTCTGTGAAATCAAGTTCCTAGTGTTTTCTAGGTGTCTTTCCCCTGAGTCTCACTCTTTGTTCTGTGGAGGTCCTTCCTTGGTTTAATTGTGCACACACTGCACACCTATTAGCCACGTCCTTGGCTAAACTTTTTAGTCCTGGAACATAATTATTTCTTTTCAATAGTTCAATCAACTTAGTTCCTCCTAGATGGGTGGACTGATGCATTAAGGCCAGTAAGGTCTTTTCTAAAACCTGAGGAAGGAGTGGTCGGTCTTCCATCAGGGAGCATTCTGTATCCTTGCTCTCTTTCTTTTCCTCCTAGTCTTTAACTTAATTCTAAGTCACATGGGATATACTCAGGCCTTTCTGCAAGGGCCAGGGGAAGCTTCAGAGGCAAAATGTCTACGGGCCCCACTGGTTTTCTGGCAGCATTCTTTGCTATCTGATCTGCAAAGGAATTTCTTTTTGCTACTTCAGTCTCTGCATTTTGCTGCCCAGGACAATGAATTATAGCTACCCTTTTTGGTAGCCAAATGGCTTCTAACAGGGCTAAGATCCCTTCCCTGTTTTTAATTTCTTTGCCTCCCGTTGTTAAAAGTCCCCTTCCCTTATATAAAGCTGCATGTACATGGGCAGTAGCAAAGGCATATCTACTGTCAGTTCAGATGTTTACAGTCTTGTTCTTTCCCCTAAAGCTTGTGTTAAGGCTATGAGACCGTAAAGCTTGTGTTAAGGCTATGAGATCAGCCCTCTGCCGATGTCCCATGGCTCAGTGCCTGTGTCAGTATCACATCCCCGACTGTCACCACGGCTGCCTTGTCATACCTTACTCCTTCTGATATAAAACTGCTTCCATTGGTAAAACCGCATCCAGATCAGGCCACGGCTCATCCTTCAAGTCCGGCCGCAGTCCAGTCAGTTACCTGCTCAAGGTGCTGAACACAGTCATGCAATGGAGCCCACGGGTCATCATCCGGGAGCAGCGTGGCGGGGTTCAGGGCTGCAGTTTTCAAAAACTGGATCTCAGTCACAAATAGCTGGAACAGTTTTTCCAAGTCTGGCAAGGCCAGGCCTGGGGTCGAAATTAAGGCCTTCTTTAGAGTCTTAAAGGCCTGTTGTGGTTGAGCATTCTAGGTTAGTTCTGCTTTGTCTCTCCTTATCATTAGGTTTCTTTCTATTGTTAGGAGGTTTCCTCCAAGGAGGTCGGTTTCCTTATTGTCCTACAAACCTGACCTTCTGCACATTATCCCTATTATTAAATACCTTTTGTGCCATCTCTAATAACTTGGATAAATTCTTACCCTCAAATCCTTCTAATTTCTCTAATTTCTTTCTAATCTCTGGGCCCGACTGACTAACAAAAGCCAAATTAATTGCCCGTCTATTGGTTAGGTTTTCAGGATCTATAGGAGTATATAAGCGATAAGATTCTAGTAACCTTTCTAAGAATGCAGATGGCCATTCATTCTTTCTCTGCACCACTTCACTGACCTTAGACAAAATTATTGGGCGACAGGCAGCTGTTCTTAGGTTCTGCAACAGCAACTGGTGATACAGTTGGGGAGCCTCCTCACCTTGAGTAGAGTTGGGGTCCCAGTTGGGATGAGTGCTGGGAAACATATGTTGCACCTGCATAGGATCCGTAGCAGGCTGCCCTGTTGGGGCTAGTATATGCTTTCTTCTTTCTTCTAGAATTCTACCTTTTTCCTCTGTGGTGAACAAAACTTGTAACAACTGTTGGCAATCATCTCAAGTGGTTTGTTGAGTAAAGAAAATAGTCTATAAAGAAGAGATTAGTCTGTGGTTTCTCTGGGAAAGAACAGTTTTGATGTTTCCAGTTATACAGATTTTTCCTGTTATCCAAAATCTTAATTTATAATATTAATATATTCAATATTTATAAAAATGTTATTATAATAAAAACTAAGATTTAATATTAAGACCATGTATTTACCTAAAATATAGCTATCTAATTATTATAATAGTTTTACTGTCATGGCCACAATCAGAGCCATGCCCTTTGCTTCTATATAAGCCTCTTGTTTCTGAATAGTCAGATCTATTCTTGATATTCATGATATGCAATATTTTATAATAACTGAAATTATGGCTGATATTATTATACAAGAACATATGAATAGCAAAAATATTGACAACTTTCTAAGAACTCTATACAATTTCTGAAACACTTGTATTAATAACATATTTATAAAATATAACCTAAAGAAGGTTAAGTATTATCTATTACTTGACAGTGTTTTTTTATATAATTTAATATATCAAGTAGACTGAATCAGCTTAACATTTCTCTTTTACAAAGTGACAAAACTAAACCTTTGAGATTTTCCAGGTGCCCTCTGGGAAGTCTCAAAGTTATTTTGAGATAAAACAAAAATCCTACTTAGGTTTTATGTTGGAACATCTGTCATAATGTCACAAGGTTTGATCACTGGATTAAATGGGATCACAGGTCATTATGAAACAATACTTAGTTATCTATTTAACCAATGCGTTTTTAAGAGATTTCCGGGGTTAAATATGACTGTAAAAAACCTTAGCACTCTTAATGTTAAGAAGACTCAGTTTTTAAGTAATCAAAGACTATAAAGCACAATAAATTATTTTGAAAAGATATAGAGTCTTTGTTTCTTAGGTGGTATTGCTCAACAGGTAAAGAATATCTTTTACAATCTCTTATTAGGAACAGACCAATAATCCAAACTCCAGTCTCGTGTCAGTACACTGTTGATATTAAAGTTCATTTTGAAACCTTATGATGAATATCTTTAATTTTAGTCAATTCGACTATATAAAACAAGATTCTCTTTTCCGTTACAACTTTATATATTTACTTATGTTTTTGTTCCTTATTTTCCTCCTTTGTGCCTTAAACAACCTTTAAGTAACCTGAAACTTTTAGGATAAAATTATTTTTCTTTTCTTAAAAATATATCCTTTATATTTCAAAATGTTTTATTTCCCTTGCATACTTTGCATACAGATTTTTTTCCTCACTTGCATTATTTCTAGTAATTCATTTACATATACTAGAATTCATTACTCTCAGAAGCCTCAATTTCTAGAGAAAACAATGAAGTAGGCAAGAGACTCCTGAGGTTGGGGGCTAGGGGATACACCCTCACGAGATAGATGTCTCAGTTTTAGCTCCAGGCAGCTAGAAGGGTAGGAAAGACCTGGACAGTAGCCCTCCTCCGTCCCAGATGCTGCCAGCATTTGAGGATTAAAGAGGTTGCCCAGAAAATGAGGTCATAGAGAGTTGTAAGATCTCCATCCTCATTTAGCCCAATGTGTGAAGGGCAGAACAGGTCCTTGTGGGACCAGTAAGGAGAATCCTGGCGGTGAAATTCTCCATCATCATCCATGTGAGGAGCAAAGCAGGTGCCCGGTGTGGATGTAAAATACTTCTAAACCTCTAGAGAGCATATATTAGAGTTTTAATAAAACTGATGACGTCTGCCACAGAGCAAGATCTCAGATGCTATAGGGAATCAAATTTGCCACCCCTTTTAGGCATTTGTGATTATGGAAAACACATAAGAAAGATGACACGTATGTGGTGAAAAGCGAGGCAAGATGGATACAGAATAGCTAACAAGATTGTGTGCCCTCTGAGGGTGAATAACCCCTTCAAGGGGTTCTAGTGTTATTTGGAAGCTTTGGTTATGAAGTTGCAGAGCACCAATGGATAGGACTTTCTTAAAAGTTTTACTAAAGAAGCGATAGGTCTGGGGAGGTGACTATCTAGTTATTTCTGCTGCTATCTCATGTGCATTTGAAAATTAACACCCCAGGGTGTGTCATTTAGTTTTCTTCTATGCTGCCAGTCTGTGTGAATATTGGGGACAACATAGCAGTGTAGTTAATGAAAAGTTGTTATTTGCTGGCATCTTGTGGACATTTTAAAAATAACACCCAGGGGCACATCATCTGAAATTTTACTTTCTGCTGTCATTTGCTGGGTTTTTGTGAATAGCACTGGAGTGCAGGACATCATCTTGTGTGCATCTAGGGAATCTGACCAGTGTGTTAACAAACTTATTCTCTGCTGTTATCCGGTGGGCAATTTGGGGATAACAGCAGTGTGCGTCATGAAAAGTGACTCTTGCTTTTCTGTGTGCTCTGAAAAGTATGGCATTATGAAGAGTTATTTTCTGCTGCCATTTAATGTGCATTTTGGGAAGGAAACATGATTGCATGCCACAAAAAATTATTTTGTGCTGCCTTCTCGTGGGTATTTTTGAAAATAGCACTCAAGTATATGTCATAAAAATTTATTTGCTGCTGCCATCCTGCGGATATTTTTGGAATAAAACACCCAAGTGTATGCCAACCTGAAAATTATGATTTCTTTCTGATCCACTCTGCATCTTGCAATAATAGCAGAGTGTAAGTACTTAAATGTATTTCTCTGCTGTCATGTGTTGGTTATATTTGAGAATAACGCCACAGTGTAAGTAATCAAAAGTTTTTTTCTATTCCTATCGATGGTCTTTTTTTTTTTTTTAACGTCTACAGCACCCAGTCTTCCTAGTTGGTCTCCCATCCAAATACTAACCATGCCTGAATCTGCTTAGCTTCTGAGATCAGAAGAGATCAGGCGTGTTCAGGGTAGCATGGCCATAGACCAATCGATGGACTTTTAAGTAATAACTCTGTAGTGTTTGTCATTATGAATATTCTTTCTTTGTAGCCAAGTTGTGGGTATTTTGGGAATAACTTATTTCTGGTGGTATCACTTGTGTATGTAAAAAATAACACCCAATGGCATGTGGCAATAAAATTTTTCTGTGCTCCCATTTTATGTAAACCTTGGGTACAAAGCAGTGCAAGTCATGAAAACTGTTCTCTGCCGCCATCTCGTGTGTATTTGAATATTATACCAGATGTATGTCATCAAAAGATTTTTCTGTTGCCATCAGGTGGGCATTTTGAGATATAACCTTAGTGTAGGTCATCATGAAAATTTATTTTCTGCCTGAATCTTGTGTTCATCTTGGAAATGATTTAAGAATACAAAAATTATTTTCTGGTCACATCTGGTGGACATTTTGGGAATAAAACCTATGTGTATTTCATCATGAAAAAAAAATTTTCCATAACCCCCATGATTCTTGGCAATTACACCCCAAATGTTATTTAAATATTAATCTCTGCTGCCATCTGGTCAGCATTTTGGGGAAACATCCTAGGAGCTATGTTTATGAACTATCATTCTAAGCTGCTATCTGATGGGCACCACAGAGCATGTCATTGAATGTTATTTTTGCTGCTCTCTCATGTGCATTCTGAAAATATTCCCAAGGGTATGACATTATGAAAAGTTTGCCATTTTCATATGTAGTTTGGGAAAAATATAGGAGTGCATGTCATGAAGTGCTTCTCTGCTCCCATTTTATGGGCATTTTGCAAATAACACCCAGGTGTAGCTTCACGACTACTCATTCTCTGCTTCCATCTGGTTGGCATTTTTGGATGAACCAAAACACAGGGAATAAAGAATTATTTTGTTATTATAGCATGTGCATTCTGAAAATAATACCTAAGGGCATGTGGTTATGAAAAGTTGCTGTCCTCTGTCATTTTGTGTGCATCTTTGGAAAAATACAAAAATGCACGTCATGAAATAATGTTCTACCATCTCATGGGCATTTTGAAAATTAGAAACAGTGTATGCCATTGTAAAAATCTATTTTTTCCTGCCGTTCTGTGCGTAATTTGGAGACAACACCTCAGTGTATGCCATCGTGAAAATATATTTTCCGCTGTTACTTACTGTGCATGTTGAAATAGCACCAGCGTGTAAATAATTACATGTTATTTTCTGCTGTCCTTTGGTGGACATTTTAGGGATAACACTTCACTGTTTGTCATCATGAATATTCATCCTCTGCTGCCATACATTGGGCAATTTGGGGATAACACCTGAGTGTTTGGCATCATGAAATTTTATTTTCTGCCCTCATCTACCTTGTTTCTTGTGAATCACATCAGAGCATAAGTAAAATACGTTATCCTGTGCCACCATATTTTGTGTGTTGAGGGAATAAAGCAAAGTGCATGCTTAAAAATTTATTTCCTGCTGCTATCTCATGTGCATTTAAAAAATATAACTAAGGGCTTTTCCTTTGGAAAAGTTTTCTTTGACACCATTTTGTGAACATCTTGAGAATAGCACAGGTTGCAAGTCATGAAAATTGTATTCTGCTTCTGTCTTGTGGACATTTTGAAAATAATACCTTAGTTTATAGCATGAATTTTTCTAAATTCCCACTGGATGGAAGCAAACAATGAATATTCAGGATGACCACTGAAGTGTGATTCCTAAAATACACACCAGAAGGCAGCAGAAAATAAATTTACACTTAAGTCTTATTTCCATAAAGTCCAAGGAGATAACAGCAAAAGATAACTTTTCATACCGTGCACTTCTTGTTTTTCTCAATACGCACTCAAGCGGCAGCAGACAACTTTTCATGACAACATGCCCTTAGCTGTTATAATCAAGCACACATGAGATAGCAGCAGAATTAAATTTTTATGATCTGCCTTGTGGTGTTATGGCCAAAATACCCACCAGATGACAGCAAGGAGTGAATATTCACGGTGACCTACACTCAGATGTTCCTCCTAAAATGCCCACCAGATGACAGCAGAGAGCAGTTTTGTTTTTTACTTCCACTCAGGTTATTTCAAGATGCTAAGCAGATGAGAGCGGACAATATATATTATCAAGATGGCATACACTGGGCTGTTATTCCAAAATATGCCCACAGGAGGTCAGCATTAAATTTTATGATGACACACACTAGTTTGTAATTTGCGAAATGGCACGAGTAGGTAGGAGAAGATATTTTTTCATGACATCAGTTCCCCGATTTCTCCCAAGATGCGCATGCAATGGCCACGGCCAGTAGCTTTTCAAGACAAGCCCTTAGGTATCATTTTCAAAATGCACCAATAGCAGCCAAAGTTATTCTTTGTGACCTGTGCTGTGCTATTTGCAAAAATCCCAGCAGATGGCAGCAGAGGCTTACGAATAACACTTCATGAATTAAACTCTGATGCTATTCTCAAAATCGCCCACCAGATGGCAGCAGAGGCTTACAAATAACACTTCAAGAATTAAACTGTGATGCAATGCCCCAAATCGCCCACCAAATGGCAGCAAAAGCTAACGAATAACATTTCATGAATTAAACTCTGATGCTCTTCTCAAAATCGCGCACCAGATGGCAGCAGAGGCTCACAAAAAATATTTCATAAATTAAACTGATGCTATTCCGCAAAGCACCCACCAGATGGCAGCAGAGGATTAGAAATAACATTTGATGAATAAAACTCTGATGCTATTCCAGAAATCGCCCACCAGATGGCAGCAGAGGCTTACAAATAACGTTACATGGATTAAATTGTGATGCTATTCCTCAAATAAGCCACCAGATGGCAGCAGAGGCTTACAAATAACATTTCATGACTTAAACTGTGATGCTATTCCCCAAATCGCCCACCAGATGGCAGCAGAAGGTTATAAATAACATTTTATGATTTAAACTGTGATGCTATTCCCCAAATTGGCCACCAGATGGCAGCAAAACTTTACGAATAACACTTCATGAATTAAACTAATGCTATTACCAAAAGCACCCACCAGATGGCAGCAAAAGGTTACGAATAACAATTCATGAATTAGACTGTGATGCTATGCCTAAAATAGCCCACCAGATGGCAGCAGAGGCTTACAAGTAACACTTTATTATTTAAACTGTGATGGTATTACCAAAATCACGCACCAGATGGCAGCAAAAATTTACGAATAACAATTCAGGAATTAAACTTTGATGCTATGCCCCAAATCACCCACCAGACAACAGCAGAGGCTTATGAATAACACTTCATGAATAAAACTGTAATGCTATACCCAAAAATACCCAGCAGATGGCAGCCAAAGCTTACAATTAAAATTTCATGAATTAATCTCTGATGCTATTCCCCAAAACGCCCACCAGATGGCAGCGAAAGCTTAAAAATTTCATGAATTAATCTCTGATGCTATTCCCCATATCGGCCACCAGATGGCAGCAGAGGCTTACGAATAACATTTTATAAATTAAACTCTGATGCTATTCCGAAAATCGCCCACCAGATGGCAGCAGAGGCTTACATATATTTCATAAATTAAACTCATATGCTATTCTTAAAATCGCCCACCAGATGGCAGCAGAGGCTTACAAAAAATATTTCATAAATTAAACTCAGATGCTATTCCGCAAAGCACCCACCAGATGGCAGCAGAGGCTTAGAATTAACATTTCATGAATAAAACCGATGCTATTCTAAAAATCGCCCACCAGATGGCAGCAAAAGCTTATGAATAAAATATTTTGAATTAAACTGTGATGCTATGCCCCAAATCACCCACCAGATGGCAGCAGAGGCTTACAAAAAATTTCATGAATTAAACTGTGATGCTATTAGCAAAAGCACCCACCAGATGGCAGCATAAGCTAATGAATAACAATTCATAAATTAAATTGTGATGCTATTCCCCAAATCGGCCACCAGATGGAAGCAAAGACTTACAAATAACAATAAATTAAACAGTGATGCTATGCCCAAAATCGCCCACCAGATGGCAGCAGAGGGTTACAAATAACACTTCATGAATTAAACTGTGATGCTATGCCCCAAAACGCCCACCAGATGGCAGCAAAAGCTTACAAATAAAATTTCATGAATTAATCTCTGATGCTATTCCCCAAATCGCCCACCAGATGGCAGCTGAGGCTTAGAAATAACACTTCATGAATTAAACATTGATGCTATTCTCACTATCGCACACCAGATGGCAGCAGAGGATTATGAAAAAATATTTCATGAATAAAACTCGGATGCTATTTCGCAAAGCAACCACCAGATGGCAGCAGAGACTTACGAATAACATTTCATGAATTAAACTTCGATGCTATTTTGAAAATCGGCCACCAGATGGCAGCAAAGGCTTAGAAATCACATTTCATGAATAAAACTTTGATGCTATTTTAAAAATCGCCCACCAGATGGCAGCAGAGGCTTACAAATAACATTACATAAATTCAACTATGATGCTATGCCCCAAATCGGCCACCAGATGGCAGCAGAGGCTTACAAATAACATTACATAAATTAAACAGTGATGCTATTCCCCAAATTGGCCACCAGATGGCAGCAAAAGCTTATGAATAAAATTTCATGAATTAAACTGTGATGCTATGCCCAAAATCACCCACCAGATGGCAGCAAAGCTTATGAGTAATATTTCCTGAATTAAACTATGATGCTATGCCCCAAATCGCCCACCAGATGGCAGCAGAGGCTTACAAAAAATTTGATGAAATAAACTGTGATGCTATTTCCCAAATCGTCCACCAGATGGCAGCAGAGGCTTACGAATAACAGTACATGAATTAAACTATGATGCTATTCCCTAAATCAGCCACGAGGTGGCAGCAGACTTACAAATAATGAATTAAACAGTGATGCTATGCCAGAAATCGCCCACCAGATGGCAGCATAGGCTTACGAATAACACATAAATTAAACTGATGCTATTCCCTAAATCAGCCACGAGATGGCAGCAAAGACTTACAAATAATAAATTAAACAGTGATGCAATGCCAAAAATCGCCCACCAGATGGCAGCATAGGCTTACAAATAACATTACATGAATTAAACTGTGATGCTATTCCTCAAATCGGCCACCAGATGGCAGCAAAAGCTTATGAATAAAATTTCAGGAGTTAAACTTCGATGCTATTTCTCAAATCGGCCACCAGATGGCAGCAAAAGTTTATAGGTAATATTCCTGAATTAAACTCTGATGCTATGCCCAAAATCACCCACCAGATGGCAGCAGAGCCTTACAAAAAATATTTGATGAATTAAACTGTGATGCTATTCCCTAAATCGTCCACCAGATGGCAGCAAAGACTTACAAGTAACAATTCATGAATTAAACAGTGATGCTATGCCAAAAATCGCCCACCAGATGGCAGCATAGGCTTACGAATAACATTACATGAATTAAACTGTGATGCTATTCCTCAAATCGGCCACCAGATGGCAGCAAAAGCTTATAAATAAAATTTAATGCGTTAAACCTTGATGCTATTCGTCAAATCGGCCACCAGATGGCAGCAAAAGCTTATGAGTAATATTTTATGAATTAAACTATGATGCTATGCCCAAAATCACCCACCAGATGGCAGTTGAGGCTTACAAAAAGTATTTCATGAATAAATTGTGATGCTATTAGCAAAAGCACCCAGCAAGTGGCAGCAAAAGCTTACAAATAACAATTCATAAATTAAAGTGTACTGTTATTACCAAAAGCACCCACCAAATGGCAGCAAAAGCTTACAAATTATATTTCATGAATTAAGCAAATGCTATTCTCAAAATTGCCCGCCAGATAGCAGCAAAGGCTTAAAAATAACATTTCATGAATTAAATTGTCATGCTATTGCCAAAATCGCCCACCAGATGGCAGCAAAGCCTTACGAATAACTTTATAAATTAAACTATGATCCTATTTTCCAAACTGCCTACCAGATGGCAGCAAAAGCTTAATAATATTTTATGTATTGAACTGTGATGCTGTGCCTCAATTAACCCACCAAATGGCAGCAGAGAGAAATAACATTTCATGAATTAAACTGTGATGCTATTCCAAAAATCGCCCACCAGATAATAGTAAAAGCTTACATATAACATTTTACAAATTAAACTGTGATGCTATTCCCCCAATCGCCCACAAGATGGCAGCCAAAGCTTATGAAAAACATGTCATGACTTAATCTTTGATGCTATTGCCAAAATCGCCCACCAGTAGGCAGCAGAGGCTCACAAATAAAATTTATGACCTAAACTCTGTCAGCCTGTTGTTCAAATTCTGCAAGGTTTGGGAGAATTTAGATGAGCTGGCGGACTGTCTCCTGTCTAATACATTTAGATGTGCAAGAAAACTATTTTTGAAGTCAAGCTATTTGGGCTCAATGACTCCCAGTTTTCTATATCGAAACTTTCCTAGCAGAGTGGTTTTGTTTGTCTTTGATTTTGCGTTTCTTGATGCTATAAGATGGAAATCATATGGGTATAATCCTTGGTTTCCTTGGGCAGCCTGTAAAATGTATCGGTTCCTGTCATTGCTAAAATTAGTAGTCTGATGATCTATTCTTTGTGTCGGAAAGCCTTTGAAGTTGGAAAATATTTATGGAAACTCACAATAGCAATTGTTTCCTTAATACTGGTAGAAAGACTACATTCTAAAATCAAACTTAAAAAAGCAAAATGAATTAATCTTTATGGTTTTGCAGTAGATATTTAGCTTCTAGGTTATTATGCATGTTTGAAAGTTCAGTTTAATATCGACAATTGTATAAAAAGGTGGAAGGGAAAAATCGAGGTTTTTCAATAGTGTGGAACTTTAAAAGATTGATGAAGAGAATGTGGAGAAATGATATTGATCTTTTGGTTAGGGCAGAGTAAGTAAAAGATGCAATAATTTGTTGCATTTACATTTTGTAGGGAACAGCTTAAATTTTTGTTTTCATATTTTTCTCTGTGGCATTAGGAAACAATAGTATGGATAAACATTTGTTAGTCACATCTGCAGGAATTTTCTTTTGTTCTCTATGTTTCTCCTTGTCTGGTCGTAGGGATGATCAGGCAGGTCCCAAAAGCTAACAGTACCTTGAAGGTTCTAAAAACAGTCTAGTTTAATATTTACCTTATCCCCGTATTAGATTTTGGAACAAATTTTAAAAGATGTAGAAACATAAGAAAACTTACCAAAATGGAGGCTGACTTTTCAAAATCTGATTACGATTACAAGGAAAGTCTCAGCATCTTCCAGGGTCTTCCTGCTGAGTGTTAGAAATGCAAACACAGGCCAGTACTGCCTGAAGCAGTCTCAGCTAAACTAAGGAAACATTTGAAAGGGTCCCATTTAAAAACAGCAGGTCTCCTTCGTGTATCCCTAATCCTCTTTTCCTGTCCCTCTTAAAAATGCAAAAGACCTACTAAAAAACCTTCGCAGAATCACCTTATCCATAGATTGAAAGAGGCTTCAGACTAGCAGCTTCTATAGATATGTTAATTTCTGGAGAAGTTTCACTGGAAGAGAGAGATTTGGAGATTCCCGTGCTCTTTTTTAGATCCAGACACTTTCCACACCCCTCCTCCCTCCCCTTTCTGTGGTAAAATATGCCTGTGTTTGAAAGTTCAGTTAAATGGATTTGAGAAGGCAAGAAAGCTGCCATCTTGTTGTGGCACATGGAGAATTAACAGTCATGATACTGATATGCTAGCTCCTGGAAACAGCTGTAGCAGCGGGATAATGTTGGAGTGTTGGCAGAGGTAAGAAGTGTCTTTATTTATCCTGTTGGGCTTTCTGTTCTGTATATGCACAGGGTTTGGGAGAATGTTGAAGTGATGCCATTCTTTTTCCTATAATCTATTTAGGTGGGCACCAAAAATATTAGTGAAGCGAGTTTTAGGACTTAGTGACTCGGTTTTCTTCATGGAGAGTTTCCTGCCATTTTGATAAGGGCCAATTTTAAAATCACAGGACTCCATCGTCTATATCTGTTTTTCTTTTCCCTGCCTCAAAAGCAGTGAAAAATAACTAAAAGGTCTTAGCATAATCTCTTCAGCAATAGACAGAAAGGTTCCAGGTAGGAGGCCAGTAATCATCTCATACCTTTCTCCCACTCTGTACCAGCGCTTTTTTGGTTGCCTCAATAAAATTTATCTGCTGAGTTCTGCATGCTTATGTAAATTCCAGGTGGACATATAATAAAGTTCCTAGTCCCGGTCTGCAGTGTCAGATCAAAGTCAGAAGTGGTGTGAGTTCATTGTCTCTTGTAAGTTTAGATTGGCAGTTTAAAGTATTCGTGAAGCTAGCTCGTGATTAGATATTAATGGGTTTTCTGTGGGTCAGACTGGCTGTTTGTCTCTAAGGGGTGTTGAGGTACAGCAGGGTAAGAGGGTGGCATAAGGAGAGGTTTTTGGGTCTCAGGGACAAGAGTACTGGGGAGGATGTGGAAGCATGAGTATTGGGGCGATTTTCCGATCATTGTGAACTCAGGTATCAGTCTGCAGCTTGGGCTGAATCTTGAGCACACTGTACCTTATCTGTGCGTGAGCCTAGAGTCACATTTTTGTGACCCAGCATGAGTCCATGTATTCCTTCTGCAGGCAGACTTTGCTCTTCCTTTTTAATAAGCACATTGGAGAAGTTTTCTCAAGGCTTTTGGAAAGCACCTTTGCAGGGAGCTAGTCAGTGTACCTTTGCAGCCCTCAGGTGGTGGGTGGTGGGACTGCCTCGAGAGAAATGGTGAGGAGAGGCTTTACCTGGAAGCATTGCTGTGGGGATTTCATTTGGGGGGGATTGAACTTCATAGGAACCAGGAGAAGGAATGGTTTGGTGTGGAAAACTTGTTATGTTATTTTTCCGTTGTGGAAAGGGAAGGTGACTAGTGCTTAAGACTTGTTTATTTTTTTCTTTATGTTCTACAGAAACCCAAATTGTGTCCTTTAGTCTATACATACTGGGGAATTGCTTCTACCATAATTCCAGTTTGCCTTTCCCCTAGGCTCAATTCACCTTCAATAGATATGCTAAACAGTGGAGAGGTCTTCCAGAACAAAGAGAGTTTCAGATTTGGCGGGCTTTTTTTTCAGGTCCCTCCTGTTTCTCCGCCCTTCCTCACTCACTGATAAAAGATCGCTGGGCTTGAGGGTGCATTTCAGTTGAATTTGGGAAAACTAGAAAGTTGCCTTTTTTTTTGTACTCAGGAGAATCAATGGCTGGACTACTAGCTCTTGGAATCTTCTCTGGCTGAGTGGCCTTCGACATTTGTCTGCAGAGGTAAGCAGTATGTATATATTTGTTTACTCCGTCTGCCTTTGACTCTACATCTGCATAGTTTGGGATAAATTCATAAGAGGTGGCAGGCTTTTCTCTCTAATGTGTTCAAATGTGCATGAAAACTATTTGTCAAGACAAACCTCTTGCACTTAGTGATTCCCAGTTTTTATTATTCAAACTTTCTTTGCAGATAAGAAGGAAATCATAGGTATCGGAAACCTTGGCTTCCTTGGCTTAGCTGTAAAAAGCCTTCCTTGTTTATGTAACTGCTAAAGTTATTGGGTTGATGATCTATTGATTGCACCGAAAATCCTTTTCATTTGGAAAATAGTTATGGAAATTCACGATAGCCATTTTTTTTTTAAATTAATAGTGGTAGAAGTACCACATTTAAAAAATAAATAGAAGGAAAATGAATAATACCTAAGCTTTTGATTCACTTCTTTAGATTTTTAGGTATTATAATACATGGTAATAAATCAGCATCATGTTAAAAAGGCAGAAGCGAAAGATTAAATCTCCCAGGTTGGTGTAACTTAGAAATTATTGTTAATAGAGCATTTTGATCTCTTGGTCTGGTCAGGTTAAGTCAAGAATTGAATAGATTGTTGGGTTTACATTGCGTAGGGTACCGCTTCAGTTTCGTTTTTCTGTTTTCCTCTATGGTAAGAGTAAACATTAACAGTACGGACAAATAATTTGTAGTCTGTGCATGAATCTTCCTGTGTTCTGTAGATTTCTGCCATAGGGAAGATCAGGCAGTTACCAAAAGCTAGCAGCACCTTGCAGTATCTGAAAACAGTCTGGTTTAAAACTCACCACTTGATGTAGTTCTCCTGATTTATCCTTTTATCAGAATATCGGAACAGATTTCAAAAGATGTAAAAACATCAGAAATCTGAGAAAAATGGAGCACGATTTTTCAAAGTCTGATCATAATTACAGTTTCCCTTCCGCCTTTTTAACATCATGCAAACACAAGCTACTGCTGCCTGAGGCATTTTGAGCAAAAGTAAGGAAAGAAATTTGAAAGTGACATTTTAAAAATCAATAGGTGTCCTTTGTGTAACCATAATCCTCTCTTCCTGTCCTTAATCATTGGAAAGAACTAAAATACCTTGGCAATTTAACAATATGTGGAACCACTATATCCCAGAGTAATTCTACAGTGTTTTGAGGATTTGACATAGAATTTTCTACATATTCTGCAGATTTTTGTTGTGTAATCATGTGCCATTTGTTGGGCAAGTAAATCATTTCAATACCTGTTCCTTGGATAGTATCACTTGTTTGCATATTCATGGAGTTATTTCTTATAACATCCATTTTTATTTTCTTAGGGTATATGTTCAGGGTGGATTTTTAACCATGATATTTTTATATATTTTTTTGGGGAAAGGCCAACTGTCCTACAGTCTGTTGTGTATTACATCTGCAGAGGCAACGTTTAAGGGTTCCAGTGTTTTTATATTGTCTATTTTTTTCTCCTCTCAACTGTAGTGTGAAGGAGGCATCATATCGTTTTTTCCCCCATTTTCGCAATTGAGATTTCATACCTCTGTGTGACAGTTGACCATTTCTTTGTGTTTTTGAGTGTTTATAGAAGTGTATCAAAATCTTTTCATTAGTCATTAGTCCATGTTTGGCGCAAGTTGTTTGCATATTGATACTGAATGCTTTCCCTAAATGTATACATTCTTTTTCTTCAGTTCCATGGCTCTCATTTTAAATCTCTGGGTATGTTCCTAAGATGCACAAAGAGGTTGTAATTCTGAGGAAGTGTATTTTTTCCTCGCATCGCTCAGGCGCCAGTGTCCGATATGAGAAACCAAGGCTAAATCCTAAACAGTCAAGTTATTTCTACCTTGTTAAAAATTTGAAACTTCTCATGCATTTAATGTTTGTAATTAAATTGGAGTTAACATTCACTTGTGGGTGTCACTCAACGGTTTAACCAAACTGCAGGCGGATATTCCTTCGCCTAGCACAGATTTGTGATTAACGATGTGTACTCCATCATATAATGTTAATTGTTTATAACTCTCATATAAATTATGGGTTCTTCATTTAGTACTATTTACATATACGTATCTTCCCACATCAAGTAATGATTCGGTCTATAATAGACCCCACATAGAACGTAAGCTCCATGAAATTGTGTAATGTATATATGCTATTTGAATATTGTATGTATGTTTACTGCATGCATGCTTTAATAAAATTGTCTACTGTCGTCATTCACCAATTTATTTTAGTGTTTCAGTTTAACAGGTTAGTGGCCACCGTTAGTTCTGTATGACTTTCACTTTCTGATGT